>JAKFHU010000485.1:48875833-50121250 GCA_023783475.1 Daubentonia madagascariensis | reverse complement strand
AGATTGCTAGCAGATGGCCCCGATAGTTTGGATAAGGCAAAAAAACTTTTGACTGCAAACAAATCAGTATTAGAAACACACCCAGACTCAGGGCCCACACAGATGTCTGCTGTTGCAGTGGACAGGCGCTCCCCACTTCTCACAGGGGCACCCAGGCAGCGGCAGGGTGGAGTGTGCTATGATGCCCTCATCTCCAGTTCGTCTTTCTCTACCTCATTTATTAATAACTATGAGTAAGGATACAGGCTCACAATTCAGACCACCTCAATTAAAAATCTGCCTCTACAGAGGATTTTTAAGGAAGTGAAACTCTCCTGTACGATACTGTCATGATGGACACATGTCATTTAACATCTATCAAAACCCATGGAATGTACAACACGGAGTAAACCCTAATGTAAATGGTGGACTTTAGTTAATAACAATGTATCAATACTGCTTACCAACTGTAACAAACATACCACAGGAATACAAGGTGTCAATAATACAGGGAACTGTGGGGAGGGTGAGGTGTGATGAAAGAATTCTCTGTATTTTCTGCTCAATTTTTCTGTAAACCTAAAGCTGCTCTAAAAAATAAAGCCTATTAATTAAACACACACACACAACTGGCTCTGCCTTTTGTTGGCTGGGTGACCTTGGACTGGCTACTTAATCTCTTTGGGTTTCCTTTTCCTCATCTGCAAAGTGAGGAAGACAACAGCACTCACCTAAAGGGCTGTTAGGAGATGCAAGCACATTAATACATGGAAAGTGCTTGGAACAGTGCCCAGCACATAGTACCCCAGTGTTAGCCATGATGATGGTGACAGCAGCTACCATGTGCTCCCTGTGGCTTAAATACTTGTATGCATCATGTGGTTTAAGTCTCGAAGCAGCCCTGTGAGGCAGGTAGGAAGAGCAGCTATCCTCGTTTTACAAAAGAGAAATCCTGAAGCTTAGAGAGATTATGTAACTTGTCTAAGGTCACATGGCCAGTAAGGGGTAAGCTGGGACTCAAACCCACACATGTGCCTTCACCACATCAAACTATTATCTCCAAGAGAGACAGATGGGAGCCTTTTCCGGATGCCGAAAATCTTTATACTTGTCCAGCAAAAGCCAACAGTAGAACTCAGACCTTCAGCATCCAATCCACTGATCAACTATGTAACATCCCACCTATCCCCCACAGCAAGAAAGGGCAGGCCCACTGATGACAGCCTGCCGTCTTCCTCAGCCTCCATTCATGATCAGATTGGTGGCTCTGCCAGCCTATGGCTGTCCAACATGGTTGGTGATGGTTTCCCCCAAGAAGCCACCTGGCTCTCTGGAGGTTGTCCCGCCGAGGCAAGCCCTTCCCCAGGCTAGAACACCCACCCCTGTGGTCTGGGACAGGAACCCAACTATGATCCCCCTGCCAACAGTAGTAAGATCAATTCTTGCTCTTCTAACAGGGTTTGCTTTTACATAACAACTTTAAAACTTCAGCTATGTGACTTGTCTCCCAAACCCGCTGGAGCAGCATTCTAACAGACGTTTGTGCAGAATCCAGACACTTCTTCTTGCTGCCAGTACCACTGCACCTCCTCACCCACTTGTCCTGACGTTCTTTTCACAGCTCTAGGTCCCTCCTCCTACTCTTGATTTCTCATGCTTTCTGCATCTCTGCTCCTTGCACAGGGGAGCCTGTGACCCACCGCTGAGGGTACCTGCCCAGTGATCTCATCTCCTCCCAGCCCAGCCTCAGCACCAGCTCCTGTGCTCGGGCCCTACTCCCACCAGACTCTGCCACCCTCTCTCCTCCCACAACTGCCTTTACATCAGCCTGGTACAGAATAAAAAGTAAAGGCAGATCAGAACCACGTTGACCACAAAAGATCCTTCATCTACTGCCTGCATCTATCTCCTCTGCTCCCCTGAAAGGCTATGAAGCCCCCTCATGTTCAGACTCTCCTCCAGCCTTCCTCCTGGACACACAGCCACCAGGCATCTCAGAAGATGTATGTAGAAGGAGGAAAACCAAGCATGATAAAGCAAATCCTAGAGGAGGATTTAAATCCCTCCTGCAACAAGAGAGGGAAGACCAAGCCCTCTCTTCCTCTTTTTCAACACAGGGCATAGGATGTTGGAAACCCAAACCAACAGGGGTAACCACAGTGGAAGATGAACCACGTATTCAATCTCAAATGCAGGGAAAATGGCGGCAAAACACAGGGGAAACCATGCCCACCCCAGTTAAACAGCCAAAATGTAAAATAGCACCTGCCAAAACACAAGAAAGTTTTTCTATTTAGAAGCAAGTTGTACGAGGTATGCCATCCTCCAGCATCCTAAATCTTCCAAATATCCAAAAAAAAAAAATCAAAACAAGACATTTATTTACAGAAGAGAAAATAAATAAATGTTTGGCAAGCTGTTTACTTGTTAACTTGTTCTTAGAAAATTCAATTGACAAATAGTTTTTCAGTACACACAATACACAGGCATTGTATCATCTCTGGGGTAAGCAGATAGAAGCTAGTGTCTGAGCATGAATTATGTGCCAAACACCACTTTAAGTTCTGATGGGTATTGATTTAATTGGAACAACCCTATGAGGTGGGTTGACCCTTGAACAACACAGGGGTTAAAGGCACCAATCCCTTGTGCAGTTGAAAATCTGCGTCTAACTTTTGACTCCTCAAAAACTTAACTACCAATAGCCTCCTGTTGACCAGAATTCTTACTCATAACAGTTGATTAACACATATTTTGTATATGTATTATATACTATATTCTTACAGTAAAATAAGCTAGAGAAAAAATGTTATTAAGAAAATCATAAGGAAGAGAAAATATATTTACTATTCATTAAGTGGAAGTGGATCATCATAAAGATCTTTCACCCTCACTGTCTTCACGTTGAGTAGGCTGAGGGGGCGGGGGTTGGCCTTGCTGTCTCAGGAGTGGCAGAGGTGGAAGAAAATCCACGTATAAGTAGACCCAAGCAGTTTTGTTCAAGGGTCGACTGTAATTATCACCCCCACCCCCGCCATTTTACAAAAGGAAAAACTGCAGCACATACTGTGGTTTTAAAAAGGAAACAAGGCTTTTCACCTTTTATATTCTAGTTGGGGGAGGCAAGTAATATAACAATGGATAGGATTAGCAAATGCAAGGAGCTGGAACAAGACGTGACAGCCAATGACTTAGAAGGCTACTTTGGACTGAGTGACCAGGGAAAGCCTGTGGATGTGACAACGACAGGCAGGAACCCGCCCTGGAAGATCTGGATGGAAAGAGTGTGGTTCCCACAGCTCTAAAAGCCGGCCACAGAACGCATCTGTCCCTGGTTCTGACTTCACGGATTGGGGCAGGGCCCAGGCACCTGCATTTTTCAGAGTCCCCCTGGTGTCTCTCACCTGCAGGCCAAGGTTGAGAAGCACCAGGTTCCATCCCCAGCTGTCTTCAAACACTACAGGTGCCACCACCAAGAGATGCATGGAAACTCGTTGTTTCCTTATATGGATGGAATGTCTGTGCCCCCCTTCCCAAAATTCATAGTTTCAAGCCCTAACCCCCAAAGTGATGGTATTTGCAGGTGGAGCTTTTGGGAGGTAATCAGGATTAGATGAGGTCATGAGGGTGGGTCCCCCATGATAGGATTAGTGCCCTTATAAGAAGGGGAAGAGAGACCAGAGAGCTTATTCTCTCCACCACGTGAGCACACAGCGAGAAGGCAACCATCTGCAAGACAAGTAGAAAGCCCTTGCCAGACACCAGAGCCACTGGCACCTTGATCTTGGAGTTTCCCACCTTTAGAATTGTGAGAAACAGATGTCTATTGTTTAAGTCACCCTGTCTATGGTGTTCTGTTACAGCAGCCCAAGCTAAGATAGTTCCCAAGGGACTCAAAGTCACTGCCACTCCTTCCGATTTCATGCATTTCGCAAAGAGGGACCCTCTTCACTTTTTCAGTGTTTGCTCTGCACAGCCCATGAAAATAAACCTCTAAGGCCTAAAGGCCCAGGTCATGCCTTCAAATCTCTGGGGAAAAATTAATTATAAATTTTCCATAGACATCATTGGTCAAAAATAAAGCAGATTTTATTTTAGCTTCTCTATATTTAAAAAAAATAGTTTTCAGGAAAATAGCTCTGTTAAACTAGTGTCAACATTCAAATATTTGTTTGAATAGCTTTTGTTCAACATTCAGATATTTACTGAACACCTACCAAGTATCAAACAGTGTTCTAGCCCAGTGCCTCTTGGCCTTTGGTGTGCCCATGAATCGCCTGAGAATCTCGTTAGCATCTGGTTCTGATTCAGTGGGTGGTCTGGGGTGGGCCCAAGACTCTGCATTCCTGACAAGCTCCCAGGTGATGCTCCCACACTGAGTAGCAGATCTTTAGCTCAGTAAGCACCAAGTCTGGCTTCATCTTGGAATTGCCTAGAGAGCTCTTAAAAAGTATGGATTCCTAGGCTCTACCCCAAACCAATTAAATCGGACACTCTGGGGGTGGGTCCTGGGCATTTAAAAATATATCTATAAAGCTCTTGAGGTGTTCTGAATGTGTGGCCAGGATTAAGAACCCCTCTTCTGGCCATAGAACAGGCAGCCCTTGAGGGCAGACAGAGAAGAATGAAATAAGTTATTTTAGATGGTGACAGAAGTCATAAAAACAATATAGGGTGATGTGATAAGGGGTGACAGAATTGAGGGGGTGGTGATGGGGGCACGCACACTGAAACACAAATAATGAGATCAAAACACCACCACCAAGATCTGGGGAAATGACCAAGGCAGAACAAAGAGCTCATCGTTTTCCAGAGTCTTCAGGGAAGAGTAGAGCGGGAACCCACTCATGTTTCTAGGAAACGAAGTTACTCCCCACACTTGCAAAGAGGAGCGTCAGAAGGTACAGGAACTAAGACACAGCTCCTTCCCTGTGGATCCCACGAAGCTGTGAATTAACGTCTGCGGAACACCGACTGTGGGTGCCGCTTTGGCACAGGAGGAAACTCCTAAAGCTCCGTCTTCCGACATCCCTAATAGACCTCAACTGGCAGAGCCAGACAAGGGGCCCTCTAATTGGTGGAGACAAGCACAAAGCTGAAGCCCTGAGAAGATGCAAGACCCTCTGCAGTTCTTACGGGGAAACTCCGCCAACTGTGTAGAAAGGTGGCAGCCATTGGGTAAAACCATCTGTCACAGCCCTGAAACTCTACCTTGGAGCTCTGGCCCACCCTCATCACCGTGGGAGCCTGTGGTGAACAGGTGTAACGGATTCGATGTCTGCTCCCCAGGTGCCCAACTCTCCAAGTCGCAGGTGGGGTCCCGGTGTTGGCGAGGCGGTTTCAGTCCCCTCTCTCCAGACACAGAGCCTGTGACCGAGGCCTAAGCCAGTCTGGGCCCAGCTCTACCTTGGTCGGAGCAGTTGGCGAGGGTGGTCATGTGGCCCAAGCCAACCCAACCCAGTAGAACCTCCCAGCTTCTGCAGAAGCAGCTCAGCCACAGGTTCGCTCTTTCCTGGCATTTTTGAGTCTGAAAGGACACAAGGTTGGACGTGCAGTAATCACCTTCCCATGCTAGAACACAACTGAGCCCAGACGGACAGACACGGAATCACGGACATCTCTCACTTTGATCCCACGCTTCCAGTTACTGAGCCACTAAAGTCCGTTTTTCGTTAAACCCTGTTTGGGCAGGGCTTCTGTCATTGCAATGGAGACCTGGCTCATTTAGACCCTGAGACTACACAGAACTACATCAGGCCAGCTCACTCCCTCCAAGCACCTGATGCACGTCCTGCAGGACTGCTCAGTGGAGCCTCTGCAGTCCTTCATGGCCACCAAGTTCTCCCTGGGTTCAGATCTTGTCTTCTCTACTCCATTATAAGCTACTTGGTATCAGGGGATGCATCTTATACTTGCTTATACTCCCCACTCCCTGTTAAGGGTGCACAACAGGGCTGAGAACACAACAGCAGGTGCTTGCTGGGCACACAACAGCAGGTGTGTGCTACAGACCTGCCAAACAGATGGGGGTGGAGACTCTCCTGGGCCAGGCAGGAGGAGGCCGGCAGGCCCCAGCCCCCACCTGGCCTGAGAGGAGAGCTGGGGCCAGTGCAGTGGGGAGGCATGGCGTCTGGAGCCAGGTGACCCAGGGATGCTCTGCTGAGACAGAGATCTTGGGAAGCCACTGAACTTCTGAGCTTTGTGTTTCTCATCTTGGCAAAAACACAGTAAGGATTTAAATGCATAATACATCAAAACGAACTTTCATTCCATCACTTGACCAATATTTACTGAATCCTTTCAGTGTGCCAGGCTCTATTCCAGAAACAGTCGATACAAAGTATAATGCAAATGTTAACTATTGCTGAAGATATTGTCAATTTCCTTCCATTTCCCTCACCATAAGAGGGACAGGGTAAGGTCTTCCTGTCAAAGACTACGGACACTTTATAAAAATTAAAAAATAACTTTTGATCAGACAATATCAGATGCTGAAGATACAAGGGGCCACAGTGAGGCACAGAACTCTGTAAGAAATGGGGCCCCATCTAAGCCAACATGCTCAGACTACACATGACAGAAGTTACCGGAAGAGGGCACAGCCAGCCCACGATGAGGGCACGAGCAACCCAGACACCAGTCAAAAATTCCCTAACTCTGACTCTTTATCCAGAGTAGCAAAGTGTTCCCCATGTGGATGGTGCCAATTCTAGCATTTCAGGTCCCTGGAATGGATGGGGATGGGCCCCAACATTAGCCATCCCTGGCCTTACACACATTGACAGTATGGAGTCGATGACCCTTGGCACACGTCAGTCTGGCCCACATATCCCCCAGCCTGGCTGATGAGAGGAGATGCTCCGGGGGAAGGGGATGACAGGATGATCACCACTGCCTCCTGCGTCAACAGGACAGATGGATCACTCAAGAACGATGTCCAGGTTCAAAGGGAATCCCAGCCCTTCTCTGCAAGCCTGTGCTTGTCTATCCCCCACATCCCAGCATGCTTCTTAGAGGGCACCTGCGGGAAGGGAAGCTGATGGTATAGAAAACAGTATGATCACTTTGAGGGAAGGCCTCGCCTTCTTAAGCACATGGAACCAACCAAACATTTTAGTCACACAGACCTAGGTTCCAAAACCAGCTTCACCACTTGTGAGTTTTGTGACTTTGAGCAACTTGTGTCTCCTCCCTAGGTCTTTCCAGACCTGTAAAATGGGGATGAAACCTGCCTCACAGAGTGTGACAGCAAAACACATAAAGACCTCCATCCAAGCCTGTGCCTTTGCCCTGGAGCACTATCTCCTTTTCTACACAGTCCCAGGCAGAGCCTAACCAGATTCTTCCAATAATCCTGGAGCAGGCAAATACCATTCTCCCCATTTGACAGGTGAGAAAACAGAGATCCAAAAAGATTATGTGATTTGCCCAGCAACTCAGTGGACAAGCCATCTATAATAAAACCTCAGCTCCCCTAAGGGCTTTTGAATACATCATCCCATTGGATCCTCCTCACAAAGACCCCAAGAGTTGGAGCCAGAGCTAAAGCCCAGAACTGCCCTGTCTGAGGCCTGGGCAGTGCTCATGAGCTGTGCTGCGTTGCCAGTACACTCTCTTCTCCTGAGAAGCTTCTTCCCTCATTTAAGCAAAGCCCGCCTGCCTCTGAACCCCAGGAGAAGTCTGAAGAAGAACATTAAAACTGCTTCCCAGGGCAAGCAGAATCAGTCTCAGGGGCCCAATGACACCCTGGGGACTCCCATTCCAGAGAAAGGGCCCCAGCACCGCAGAGTGTCCCACCCCCGCAGCTGCCCCAGCTCCAGCCCTGGAGGGTCATCCTGAAGCACCATCCACCAGAGCAGCTAGATGTGCTGCCCCTAGAGCTCCAGCAAATGGATACAGTGAGCAAAAGGGAAAGCAAACAAAGACACCTGGGCAAACAAATAAAATCAAGAGAGTGAGGGAAAATACTTAGCCTTCAGGAGTACTGTGAGAACAAAAACTAAAATTTTTAAACTCTTGAATGTGACCTTTTTAGTTGTCGGATAAAGAAAGCACTTGAGTTGCTTAGCAGCACAACTGATGAATGTCTGTATGTTACCTTTCAACACCTAACACAGCTACACTTTCCCTCTCAGGCTTAAACCGCCTTTCCAAGCTCTGGCTGTAACTGCCCACCGCAAGCACCATCACCCACTCAGGCCCAATGTCTTGGTGGACGGGGTGAGAAGAGTCTATTTCCTACCAGGGTCTGTGCAGTTCTTGGCTGTCTGGGTCCCATTCACTGGTGCCATCAACTTTCTATTTCGCCACGTGTCTGGTAGGACTCGTTTGCCGGCAGAAGCTGTTTTGTGCCCTGGATTGGAAAATAAGTCATAGACACCATTAGGTCAATGTAATGGCTGTAGTCCCAAAATGACCTTACATATGTGTATCTAGCTATGTCAGCAATGGCTGTTTGACTATTTAGAGCCACCTTTAGGGAGAGATGCGATGATTAGAAGTATGATCTCACGTGCTTACATACAGTAGTCTGGCTTCTAGACCTAGTTCATTGTTTCTAGTTCCAGATGGGTCAGCGTGTGATCTGACCTTGGCCAAGCCCACACTAATCTCAGCCCGTAATAGGTGCAACAATGGGTTTAGACAGGTGACCATTAAGTTCTCTTCCCCAGTAAACATACTCAGGCAGCCCCTAAGTCAGCAAGCAGGTTGAGATGGCTGATGGGGTAGGGCCCAGTGCTTCTCACACTTGAATGTGCACACAAATCACCTGGGGATCTTGATAAAATGCAGATTCTGACTCAGTACATCTGGGCTGGTACCTGGGATTCTGTACTAACAAGCCCCCAGGTGATGCTGATTCTGCTGGTCCAAGGGCCATACGGAACAAGAAGGAAGAACTGGTGGATACCCAAACTCACAAACTCCCAAAGGTAATTCCTGATCCAGCAAATAAAAATGATTCTCATTTTAACATCTTTAAAGTATTCATTTACCTCTCCTGATGTGCACACTGCTTCAGCTGGGTAATAATACCTCTTCTATAATGCTGACATCTAAGAGCCTCTAGGTATTTTGTTATTTCTGGTGTGTAATTGAGGGGGAAAAAACACTGACTTGCCCAATTGCAAAGCACCAGGTATCAATAACCTTCCTGAGTTTCACTGGAAAGAGCTATTTTTTAACCCTCTATCCTCTAATCACAAAGTTTGGGTTTTGAAAGACAGCATTTTTAAAAAGTTTAATCAAGTTCCCCCTGATTTCTCCCTATTACTATAAACCTCTCTAAATTGTCTCTAGATGCATTTGGCCTAACTGCTCAAGAAGGTACCACCCGATTTACATCCATGTCTTGGTCGCTAAATCACCAGGATTTTTGTTTTTACATTTTAAAAAAATGAAACTAAAAGGTTCACAGCACCGAACTCAAAATGAGAATATTAGGAAAGTGGATGTCTTCTTAAGGTTACACATGGGCTCACATCCCCCTAAACAGATTCTTTTTGTAAGTTCTTCCTCTCTCCCCACTCCACCTGAAATTTACATATCCTAAGCGACTCCCAAATCCCTCTTCCTGGAGGAGGAAGGGCTCCACACACCAGCCTTCTCCTCCCGTGGGGATTAAGAGGAATTGGGAGAAGCGGTGCCGAAACACGGCAGCAATCTCCAGCGGGCAGACTGTCCCAACGCTTTTAGGGTTTGGGGAGGAGGACGCGTCAGGACACCCAGGGGGCCCATTTGGACCAAGGCAGGGGCGAGACGCAGTGGCAGTTCCCAGCCTCTGAGTCTAGGGTTTTGAGGGACGCACAGCTCAACCCCTAGCCGCTCTGCAGAATAGGAAAGCGGACCACTCAGTTTCGCCCACCCCAGACCAAGAGAATGCACCCCTGGCCCCCGCAGCTGCGCTGCGCATTCCCCGCACACTCCGGGGACAGAGGCGGTTCAGGCTCTCGTCTTAGTAACACACACCTGCAGCCGCGTCCTGAGCCCCCAGGGGCCGCGCGTAGCTCAAGGGACCCGGCACCACAGCTCAGAGCGTCCATCAGCCCTCCTGGGTGCGCTCTACCTGCCTGGCGGGGAGGGGACTGGATGAACCCTTGGGACCAACCTGACAAGGAAGGAGGGGGAGACATCTCGGAATTGCCCCGAGTCTCCTCGGCCAAAGCCCCCCAACTCCCCCGGCGGAGGGGACCCGTCCCAGCACCTACCCAAGCTGCCGAAAAGGCCGGACGCACAGCACACCAGGGCCAGCACCGCGCACACGAAGCCAACTTGCTGCGGCAGCATCTCTCGCCTCCCGCGAACTTTGCGCGGCCGCGGGATCCTGCGGAGCGCCATCTCGGAGCGCCTGGGTGCTGTCCCTGGGAGAGGGTGGGGAGCTTCAGCGGCCCGAGTTCTGTCAGTGGCCGAGCGGCGCGGGCGATGCGCGGCTCAGAGACTAGGGGCTCCGGGCCAAAGCCTCATGGCCGGCGAGCGAGGTCGGCGGGAAGTCCCGCGGGCACAGGGGAGGTGCGGGCGCGCGGCGCGGCTGGAGCTCAGAGTCCCGAGCGCGGCGTGCGCGCTGCGCGCACCATGGCTCCGTAGCGAGGAGGCGACGCCGGCACGGTGGCGCTGGCGGCCCGGGCTCGCAGGGCTGGCGCAGTCCTGGCGCTGGAACTGCTACCTGCCCGCTCCGCCTCGGCCCGCTCGCCCGCCCGCAGCCCTGGCAGCAGCGCCCGGGAGATCCCGGGGGGAACACTCAGTGCGCCCCCGCGTCCCGCGCCGCCGCGCCCACTTGCAGCATCCTCCTCCTCCAAGTTTGGCGGCGGCCGCCCTGGCTGCCCGCCCGCGATGCTCTCCTGCTCCCAGGGCAGCCGAGCCCGGGCGGCCGAGGGCGCGCAGAGGAAAGGCGGGCTGGACGGTCGGGACCTGCGACCCTCTCGGCTAGCGGCCTCGATGTCTGCCCTCCCAGGGGCGCGCTCTCCCGGGGAACTTTCTCTCCGGCTCCTTGGCTGCGGGCGCCTGCGTCTGCTAAGCTGAGGCGCCTCCCGCCCGCTGTTCTCTCCTCCCTTCCTGCCCGCCTCTCACCTCCCCCTCCCCAGCACGTGTACTCCTCCCCTAGGGCGCACTCCCCCGTGCGCTCCTCCCTTCCCCCGTGAGGCCCAACTACTGACCAATATAATTCCCTTCCTGCTCCCTTTTTCTCTCCCTGCTTCCCTGTAGAGTCAAATCCAGCCCTTCTTTTACCCTCTGAGGCTGCTGCAGAGAGGAACAGGTTATGGCACCGCTGGGGACCTTCGGAATTAAGGGTTTCTGCAGAGCTGTCACTCCTGGCCAGGCTCCGTAAGACCCCCCTCCCCCAGGCGACCCAAGGCTCCCACCACGCCCCTGGGGCGGGATATGCACAAGAAGATTAATTGCTTGTGCAGAGCTAACAAACAGACTTGCACCAAGCCAACGGGCGCCTGTGCCCGCTGGGACCGGCTCCTGCCGGGCTCTCGGGGCAGGCGGGGTATCTGTGTTGCGAGGACCAACTTGCAAATAGCTGGAGACCAGTTGGAAAAGAAACCTGAGAGTTCTGTGGCTCCACCGCCCAGTTGAGCTTTATGTTCCAGAAAGCCTTACCGCTTCTCAGGGCTTTCTGGTTTGGTTTTGGTTTTCCTCCTCCTTTCTGATCAGCTCTCTGGTGTAAACCGCTTTTAAAATGGGACAGGAGGAAAAATTTCAGAACAGCAGCTGAGGTGTAATACAGGTGCAGGCAAGTGGAGGTGACCCCAGCCCAGAGGGTTTGTGACTACCCCTAGGACTGACTTCCTTCCCTGGCCAATTCATCACGTACCTCTTTAGGGCCTACTGGGGGGTAAGTCCACTTAAAATCCTTTTTGGAAGAAGGCCAACTCTGCTTTATTAAATAAATACATACCCACCGGGCGCAGGCCCCGTGCCAGATGCCAGCCAGGGAACAAAATGACAACAACAAAAATGCATAAGACCCAGTCTCTGCTTTCAAGGAACCCTAAATCAAAAGAGAGCCAGACCCTTAGATAAATGCCTGGAAAGTAGGGTTCTGAAAGTCCCTGTTGTGCAGAATGCGTATTCCCTCACTGCTTGCTACACCATGATGTGGTCCACAGCAGCATGGACGTTGCCTGGGAGTCTGGGAGACATGCAGGCTCTATGGTTCCACCCAGACCTACTAAGTGTACATTTTTTTTTTTTTTACAAGATCCCCTGGAAATTTGTGTGCACATTCAAGTGTGAGAATCATCCCCTTTTCAACCTGTCCCAATTCCTCTAGCTGGTCACCACCCACATGGTTCCTTTGGGACTGAGTAAGCAGGGACCATTTTGCTTGTGTTAGCCTGGCACAGGGACACAGGTGAGAGATGCCAGTGGGCCAGGGAGGGAGAAGGTTCACTGATTATTTTCAGCAGTTCCGTTTCAATACCGACAAAGATACTGAGAGCATGAATGCAAAATTAATTGCAGTGGAAACCCTTGGAGGAAATGAAAAGGAAAAGGCCAGGGTGCTGTTTTTGTTTGTACAGATGCCTTAACATAGAGGCTCACCCTCCATACGTGATGACCACTACCACGCATGCCCACCGGTGGCTGAAAAGTCACTTTTTCATACATTTGTGGAATTTTCTTCTCATTGACTAAACTATACAAGGATTCATTCATTAATAGCAAATAGACCATAAAACATCATTAAATATGACACCTGGAGAGCTAGCCAAGGGCCCTCGGCATGAAATTTAAGTCAAAAGGAAAAGTTAAAGTAATAATATGCTGTTGTCCTGTCTGTAAAACAGCGTGAGGGTCACTTTGGTTAAAGCAATGCCAACGAACAAAATGGCATCGTGTTACTAGGATTTAATATTTTCTTAAAACGTTTGTCCATGGAGCTCACCTAGGGCTGGTGAAAATACATATTTTTGAATCCAAAACAGGCAAAAGGAGTCATTAGGTGTCTGTCTTTAAACATTTAACCAGCTGTTTAATAGAACGTTTCTTTTCTTTGACATTTTCCCCCTGTTTTCAGTTAATAGTTAGAACCCTTGGAATAATTTCACATGCATAAATTGCTTTTATTTGACAGTTTAAAAAGCAATTCATTTGAAATTGTACTTTTTGCTTTATTTAAATAGTGCCCATTACCAAATAGCCTCAGCTTCTGCTCTGATGACTCACTCTGAGGCAGAAAGAATTGGGTTTTATGTACCTTTCAGATTCAAAGCATTCAGGAGCATTTTCTACATCAGCAAGGCCATGGGATAAATGGAAAATGCATTCCTGGGTTTATCCTGTGTCCTGGATTCAGAGCACCTCCTCTGCAACAGTGTTTTCTGATTTGACACCATAGGAAACTATGTGGCCATTTTGTCAGGAAGGCTCCATCTGTGGGAGGGGGTGCAATGATATTTCTCCTCGAAAATCCTTTCCGATGATATGATGAGCCTCACCATTTAATTAGCATCTGACTCAGTTCTTTAGAGTTTACTTGATTAGAATGACCTCCTCCATGACTTCTGATTCCTCCTCTGCCTTAAAGATGACTGTATCAGTCAGCACTGGCAGGGCAGCAGTTCCCAAACTTCAGCGTGCCTCAGAACCCCCTGGAATTTGTTAAAACTCAGGTTGCTGAGTCTCGCCCCAGCATTTCTGCTGCAGTAAATTCAGGATAGGGCCTGAGAATGTGCATTTCCAACAAGTTCCCGAGTGAAGCTGACGCTGTTGGTCCGGGGTCCACACTTTGAGAACCACTGGGCAAGGTTATGGTATGGCAGAAGTAACGACTAACACTAAAACAACAAAAGTTTGTCTCTGGCTTGTGCTTCTGGTCTATCAAGAAGTGTATGTCCTCCTTGGGGAGGGGTCACTCAGGTGCCTGGGAGTAGCCGTGGTCTCAGCATTGCTGTTTGCCGTGCCCGAGGGAAAAGAGGCCTCTGTAGCCTCTGGTGCTGGCCACTGAATGCTCTGGCCTGGAGGGGATGCGCTCCCCTCTACTCACCACGCATTGGCCAAGCCTGGTCACGTGGTGCCACTAAACCACGAGGAGGTCTGGAAGTGCCATTTCTCCACTTCGGGCTGAGACCTGCACTCTGCAATGGGCAGCCCCGGTGATGACCACATCAATGCAGACCTTGCCCCTCTTCCCTGCTTTCTAAGACCTCTCCTGCCTGCCCCTGCCTCTTGCCTAGTACAGTTGACTCCCCTGTGCTCCAAAGCCCCCGGAGCGCACCCCCATTCTAGCATTTCTATCACATTGTTTTCTGGTATGGACGAGATTATGTCTCCTCCTAGCGAGTGAAGCTCAGGACTTGTCCACAACTCCGAACACAATGCCCTGCCCATTAGGTGCTGCATGAATAAAGTATTTAAGGAATGAATAAACAAACACGTTTTTGCCTACCTGTGCAGAAGATGCACAGTTGCCCCTGTTGAATGGTATTCACTCTCATCATCGCGTCAGCCCCACCCCAGGCACTGACCTCACCTACACTGTCAAGGTCACCAGTAACCTGTGAATACCTCTCACAAAATGCGACGATCTCACATGTATTGACTCTTACCATAGTCACATTCTTAACATTCTTGACAACGCATGTGCGTGGTTTTTCTCTTCCTTCTCTGACCAGCGCTTCTCGGTCTTCTTGGGGCGCTCCCCTCCCTCGGTCCTCTGGGGTTCTGTTCTCACTCTGCCCCTCTTCCTGGGAGAGCATATCACTTCTGTCTGCTGCCCACTCACAGATCTGTATCTCCAGCTGGAAACGTCTCAGTGATCCTGACCTGCATGTTCAGGGCGCAGTCTTTGCCTTCCCGCTTCTCCCCCATCCTCCCCTCCAGCCCACCCCGGACGGGCCTCAGGTCTCTGCACTTCCTGCCATCCCCATTGACACCACTGGATCGCTGGGGCAGCCTTTTCAACCAGTCTCTCTCCAACCTCAGTCTTTCTGTCACAGTCCCTTCTCCCCCCAGGAGCTGGAGTAATCTTCCTGGAGAAAGAACAATCCAATCACGTCCCCTCCTTCCATAAAACCCTCAGAGGCTCCCCACTGCTCTGAGAATAAACTTCCAGCTCTTTAGCTTGGCTTTTAAGATCCTGCATGATCTAATCAGGACTTCGGTGCATCCAAATCACCTGGGGAGCTTTTCGAGCACTTGGGGGTGGGGGCTGGGACCGGGCACATTTCCTGCAAGCTGCAGGCAGTGTGGAGAGTCACTGCTCCCCAGACCTGTCCCCTCCAGCCCAGCCTGTCCTCATTCCCTTCCTTCAGCTCCAAGCTCCCGCCATTGGGAGCCTCTTTCAGACTTGCTCTTGTTCTTCAGGGTGACTCTTGTTACATTTGCCCGGAACATGCTTCCCACTCAAGCCCCCTTTACCTGGCCAACTCCTCCTTTTGCTTCCAGCCTTAGAGGAGAGATTGCTTCCTCTGAGAAGCGCTCCAGGACCACTGAAGTCTGGGTTAAGAGCACCTGGGTATTTAATACCCAGTCAATACCCTTCTGGGTATCTATGATGCCTTGTATTTCTATCAAATAATTCATTGTGCTGTATTGTAACTGCCTATTTCCTTGTGTTTAGTTTCCATCAGACTCTAAGCTCTGTGAGGACAGGAACTACCATGCTAACTACCTGGGCTTAGTAGGTGCTCAGTAAAAATTCATGGAAGGAAGGGCCAAGCATACCTGGCCCACACTCAGCAAACGTGACTTGAACCATCATGTTTCTCTTATTGACATCTGCCATATGCAGTGTTTTCACCATCATTGTGTCCTCTTGAGTGTCATAACAGCCCTAGGGAGTAGAAAGAGCCAGAATTTGCATCTCCATTTTGTGGACACTCAGGAAGCTGAGGTCCCTCACAATTAAGTGGCCCACTCAAGTTTCCATGAGGAGGAGTCAGAGGGACAGCCAGGATTTGGATCCAGTGTTCTGCCCTTTGAATACTCCCTACTCACTACCCCACACCACCGCTGTTCACCCTGATGTAGGAAACTAGGCCTGGGATTCCCTGAAATCAACTTATGTAGCTGCTATATACATTGTAAGCCTGCTTCTCAGATTCTTGGGATTTAAACGTGGAAATAACCAGTCCCTTTCCTCACCATTCATTCAGAAAACATTTATTGAGCACCTAATTGTACAGACCTTTACCCTGATATATCTTACCATACCATAAACCTATGAGGAATGTATCAGAGAGAAGACTAACATACTGTGTCAAAGAAATCCAGCTCTAGAGTAACTTAAAGAACAGCCAGTGTATTTCTTTTATGCAATAGTGCCCATAGAGTGGCCCAGGTGTGTAAGGTAGCTCTGTTCCTCATGTCACTCAGGGACCCAGGTTCCTTCCACCTTGTGGCTCTACCATCCCCTAGGGTATTACTGTCATCCATGTGGTCCAAGGTGATTCACCACACCTGGGTGAATCATCACCACACCTGGGATGCAGTCAACAGGAAGGAGGAGGCGTGCCTAATGCCAGTAAGTCATAGACCCAGAAGTGGCCCGTGTCACTCCTCCTCATATTCCACTGGTGGAAACTTAGCCATGTGACCACACCTAGTCAAGGAAGGCTGGGAATGTCCAGCTGAGCAGCATGTGCCTGGGTAGAATTCTGCTGCTGTGGAAGCAGAGAAGGGACTTTGGTGGACAACTCTCAGCCTCCACCAGAGTCGTGGAATTATGATTAAGTGACTTGTCCAAGACCCCCTGGGGAATAAGTCACAAATCCAAGCCTCTGCCCCCAGGTGCAGAGCCCAGAGTGCCCTCCACTCCTGCCCTCTGCTCACCTGTCAATCTGATAATGGAGAGGAGGCAGGTAGGGCCAACCACAAGGGACAATGGGAAGGAGTATTTGGCCTTGAGCACAGGACTTGGCCCAAAAGGGGCCTCCAGTTTAGACCCTTGCTAATTTTCTGCTGTTGGATTGGCCTCTCCTTGCTCGGCATGAGCCATGACATTGCACAGAAGCCAGATTTTCCTTTAATGATCACTGCACTGCTCAGCCAAAGGCTAGAGCAGCTTGGGTTTTTGTTTTGCTGTGACTGTGCTCTGTTTTGTTTTCACATTTTCCAGTGGCTCCAGCCCCAAAGCTCTGGCCTCTCTGCATCTCTGGAAGGGCCTTACTACATGGGTAGAAATGACAACCATGCCAGGAGAAAAGTAAGTGCTAGGAAAGAAGGATGGATAGAGTGTTGGAGGAGATTTTCGCCCAAGGAAGAGAGAATCTGCCCCAAGGGGAGTTGCTAAATGCAGCTGGGACTGCTGGAACAGGCACATCTCTAACTCAGGTGCACCGTCACCAAATCACTCCCCAACAGAAGCCAACACTACGTGATGAGCATCTTTCTAGTCCTGTGCTTTGTCAGGAAGTGTGTTTTGTTTTGTGTTTTAATGAGAAAAGTTTCACTTTGCCCACTTTGGAGGCTCCTGTACAGACATTCCTGCTAATTCCCACTCAAGGGATGGCCAAGGCTGGGAAGACAGGGGAGGACAAAGCCCCAGGGACTGAAATGATATATTTTGAACATGGGCTACTGCCCGGGTAACCCGAGCAGCTCCCTGTGGCATCTGGGCAGAACTGCTGCCCCATTGTCCAGAATGCAGGGGCAGTAAGCCCAGGCAGCCAGCTTGGGCAACTGTCTGCAGGAGCTTGCCAGAGACCAGGCCAGCACTTGCTAGACATACAAGATCTTGTCCCCAGCTAAAGAACTGGGTGTCCTTGGGTTGTTACCCAGATAACATCAGAAACTTAGAGTCAAGCAACTGGACGATTGCAACCAGGTTCGGCCCCTCTCAGAAAATGTCTTAGTCCACATCAGATTCAGTCCCTTAACTCAGTGCTTTGCTGTAGTAACTCTGGCTGCCCCCAAATCTCATGGGCTTAGCACTTTTGAAGTTTATTTCTTGCTCACATGAAATCCAAAAATTATTAGTAGGTGGCTCTTCTCCAAATGGATATTCAGAGATCCTGGTCCCTTCCGTCTTGGGGCTGTATCATCTTCAACATGTGGTTTCTCAGGGTGCCAAGCTTGTCTGCACTGAAATAGCAGAGGGGGAAAGACATGGAGAATCTTGTGTGGAAGGTTCTTAAGAGTCAGACCTGGACGTGACGACTTCATGTCCACCCCCATTCCACGGGTTAGGACTCAGCTACATGGCCATGGTTGCCAGGGAGGCAGGGAATGAGGTCTAGGAGGAAAGAGAATGAGTTGGCAGGTAGACTGTGCCATGCAGGAGCAGTCATCTTGCCAGGGCCTCGGCAAGAACAATCGTAATAATAGATCATATTTATCTGTCCTTGCTCTGGGCCAGGCAGTGTTCAAAGCACTTGTAACTATCGACCCATTTAATCCTCCTAACACCTCTAATGAGGTAACTACATTATAATCATCAGTGTATAGCTGTAGGAGCCCAAGGCTCTGAATAGTTAAGTACTGGCCCAAAGTCACACAGCTAGTAAGTGACAAAGCTGGGATTCAAAGCCAGGCAGTCCAGGTCCAGGATCCCTGCTCTTAATGAGCATTCCTGTCCAAGCCCTCCTTTTATAGGTGGGGAAACTGAGACCCAGAAAGACAAAGCCAGAGTGAATCTCAGATCTATGCTAGGTTCAGAGCATACTCTCCTGCACGTAGAAGCTGCCTGTAAATAGTAAACACTTGCTAAATGAATGAACAGATCGTTCTGCCTTTGCGTATGATTAAGTGTTTGAAAAATATCAAGCACCTCTTTAATGCTAGAGACCAACTTTTGAGTGGCCCACCATCCTTGCACTGAGGCAAGAAGCTGAGTAGGAGGCTGGGATGAACATAGACTTAGGCCATTCGAAAATAAATTAGCAAACTGCAACTCTTTTGGGGAATTAAAAAAAAAAGGCACAGAGGAGATTTACCACTGGGTTGCATAATAAAGTGCCCCCCAAAGTAACACTAATACTTTAATGGCTGTTATGCAATGTTGATGGGTCTGTATGACTCAGCGTTTTAAATTAATTTAAAAGATTTCTGATGAGTGTTGTGGGTTAGCTTTGGGAGCCTCTCTCCTGCCACCCTCACCCTCCACCCCCCACCCATGCCCCCTTTTAACCAGGTTCTCAAAGCAAACTCTAGCAAATTCTTACCTGTAGAGTGGAGATATTTCATGTAGGAAAATGCAGATACTTCAGAAAATGTCAAGAGAGAAAAGAAAGAGTTCATTTGTCATCAAAACATACAGTTACTTTTTCCCTCCACCAAGGGCTAAACCTGCCCTCTGGGTCGTGCATGTGAGCAGTCATAGGGCCGGTCCAGCAGAGAGAATTCTAATCCCTCGGGCTGCTGGTAAATAATAGTGTATAAACTTATGATTAGTATTCTGTTTCAAAGGCCAGCGATCAAAAGACAGCAGACGGCCAGAATGGTGAACTTTAGAACTCTTTTTTTATTATTTAAAAAAAAAAATTTTGTTCTATAAAGAATTTCTTGTGACAGGTGAACTTTAGAACCCTGCCTTTGAATTCACACTTCATAATGTCCCTCTGTGGATCTGGACTTCCTGTCTTTCATTCTTGGTTCCACAAGAACCTTCTCTTGGGCACTTCACAAACACCCCCACTGCCTGGTCCCGTATGTCCAGGCTGTGCTCTGTAATGAGGGGAGGCGTGTGTTCCTGCAACCATTTCTTGGCTTCTCAACGTCGCTCTCTAGTTTGCACGGAAGGAGCCCATGGTGGAGGCTCTCTGGTGTCTCCGGGCAAGAGAGAGAAAGTGTCTGGCCTTGAGAAGACACATACTTTCAGGACATTTGTGCCCTTCAGCAACAACTTAATAAATGGAACCCCGGTGACCTGGAAGAGACAGAGCCTTTCTGATACAGCAGTAATTTTCTCCCTGCCACAAAGTATTAATATTCAGTAGCCGAGTTCCACAGTGAAGACCCACGTGAGGATTTTTAGAAACATCCATGCTGGGACCAAGGAAGAAACTGGGGGCGCCATGGCCTGCCCAAGATGGAGCTACAGCTGGTCCTTCTCGTTTTCCTGTCTTCTGTCGCCTTTTCTGTCTTTCTGTTCCCCACTCCCCTACCTCCTATCAAGAGACCAAAGTCTCATCTCGTATGTTTTTCCCATTCAAATTGCTATGAAATCAAACTTCATTTCTACTGAGGTATCAGCTGATAACCGTTTATGCACTACTGCACTGTAGTCCACCATCTCTGGGTCACAGATGTCTTTGGAAATCCAATGAATCCTATAGACCCTGTTCCCCAAAACCCATCTCCTGAGGACTTCCAAGAACCCGTGGTTGATGGTGAGTCCTCACCCCACCCCCAACACCTCACCAAGGACTGTGTACGTTATATTTTAGAAATAAACTAAAAGACCAAACAGCATTAGACACTTAAAGAAGTAAAGATCAATTTCTTGTTGCCTCTCCAAGGAAGGAAGGAGAATTCTAATGCCAATACTGAAAGAGCTTAGAGGTTCTATGGTTAAATACATTTTGGAAATACTGGATGCGAAAATCCCCTTCCAGAGATCTGCGAGGCATATGAATGGCTCTGAGGTCCACAGTAACAGCGCATGTTTTATTTTGTGGAATTCAACATTTCCCCAACTTACTTTGCCCTAGAATCCTTTTTGCTCCTCTTGCCAGTTAATAGCCCCATAGAACTGGTGTTTTAGGGAATACTGATATAGCCTAATCCCTCCAATTTACATATGGGGAAACTGAGGCCCAGAGAAGGGCCATGACTTTCCAGGGTCACAGTGAGTGTGTGGTGCAGCCAGGCCTCAAAGCTTGGTCTCCTTGCTCACAGCCCTTTCTATCCGGCAAACTGCCTCAGTAAAGAGGTCTTCTCTGAGGACGGGGGTTCTTTCTTCTGAGAGGAAACCAGAGAACAGAAGGCAGAAATACCTATGTCTGAGACACTTAGGGCAGGGGGCATTGTCAGTGGCCCAGGGTTTAATGTTCAACACCCTCCTCAGGTCATCGCAGCCCAGAGCCCTGCCATGCATGTGGATTTTGTCCCGTGGGTAATGTGCTGGGGGCCCCAGCAGGACTAGCCCAGCCTGGGTTACACACTAGGAGATGGAGGCCAGGCCTGGCTCTCAGGGACACTCTTACAGATCTGATGGCCCCCCCCCATTGGGTCCCTGGGGAGACCCAATGAGCTATGCTTGGGAGTACAGACAGCGGGCACACACTTTTGTGACCAGGTGAAACCAAATTAAAGGGAGCAGCAGGGGCTGTGATGGTGAGAATGGAGCACACTCTGGGTCCCCAGGATACCAGCCAAGAAGTAGAAACCATGTACCAATTGCATTAGGGGCACACCACACTGGCCTCTGTCTGTTAGAAATCTTCAAATATTGGACTCCATCCTCCCACCACTCCAAAGCCTGGTTAGCTACTAAATGGGGACCCTGTCCCCAGCACCTCCCAGCAGCAGCCCACCCCCACTGGGCACCTGCTGTTGGCATTTCCCCAAACACACTATCTGAGCCTCTCTTTAACTTCCCAAGGTCGTGAGTAGCCCTTGGCTCATTGCTAAAGACACAGAAATCATTTGATCCTTTGCTCAGAAGTCAAAGGATGCTAAGGGTCGCTAAGAATTTGAAAGGAAATGGTCTGAGGTTTTCCTATTTTTAAAAAAACAAAGCAACCATCTCCTTATCTTGCTCATAACCATGTGGAAACCGCGTGTATTACTACGTGTGGGTAGAGACTAGAAATAAAAATAGCTCCTTTGATAAAATGAAAATAAGGATGCCTTTAGTGGGGGGTCCTGAGCCGTTCCCAGGACAGCAGGCCGAGTCCCTGCTTTCCTTAGCAGAGAGAAGACCACCTGTGGAGCTGCCTGCACACAGACCTTTGGAGGCACATGCCGGTCAGTGGTGTCCATCTGGGCTGACAGAGGTTGTGCTGAAATTGAGAAGTGTCGTTTGGCATCTAGGCACAATGGGATAGAATGCCCACGAGCATGGTGGGTGCTAAGGAACGCACACTGGGTGAACATTTGCAGTTCTTGGACAAGCCCTCATTCTGGTCTTGGTTCCATCACAAACCGTGACAGCAGGAATGTCGTGTGACTTCTTGGAGCTTGAGGTCCCTCATCTCTACGTGAAGGGGGCATCCATGCCAGTTCCATAAGTCACCATAAGCCCTTCCTGTACTAAATGCCCCCCAAAGAAAGAGCAGAGTGCTCCGTGAGTGACCTTTTGACCCCCAGCCCAGCCATGGTCCGGCATGGGGGTACCTTGCTGCCAGTCCTCCCAGCACCCTGTTTCTCAGTAGCTTCCTAACGGCAGGCCTGCTGGCTCCGGCTCCAACCCCTAAATTGGGAAATGTTCAACTGCAGATTGTTTACATTGTGTATTCAGAGTACAAAGTGGTGTTTGAGAAGTGTTGCCATGGAAACAGTGAAGTGTGGAGGCAGCTAACTATGGAGAGAAATAATCCGATATTAACACACACAAGCTACGCTCTTGGGCTGCTGTAAATGAAATATCACATTATTGGGCAGGCAGCCAATGTCCGTGTGCCTTGTCTTAGTCTTAAAAAATTGGAAGAAACTCCCTCTTGGGTCTAGCTGGTTAAAGAAATCATAGCACATTCCGAGGCTCCCTGACTTTGGGTCCAAGGCCCCTCCCAGCTCTAAGAGTCGATGCCTCTAGGCTGATGGCTTTCAAACTTTGTTGCCTGGTGACCCATTTGAGCAAGACAAAGGATCCCACAGGCCATTGCCCCATTCAGTCCCCATTTCTGGTGGAAAAGGTGCTGTGTGATAATATGCAATGCTACCATAAAGCAAATTTTGGGAAGCCAGAGGTGCACGCACACATCTGCCTTTGCAACCGGCATGTGGATGGGTCACATGCGAATCATAGTGTCTATGACGTTAGAGTCTAGTTACTGGAAAATTATAGACTCCCCAAAAGGTTGGTGCAAAATAGGCATTACTACACACTGTGGGATTAACCAACCCACAAACTCCACAGATATGGGTGAAGCTGAATTAGCAGTAACGTATGGCCAAACAGCAAGAAGAGTAAGAACTGAAAAGCACAGCCACCCCGTGACAGCACCAGTGAGATGCTGGCAGTGTGCGTCCTTCCCCCAAACTGCAGCATTCCCAGCCCTCTCTGCTGCTGGGAGCTGGGTGGCAGCCAGACGTCTTAGCAGAACGCACGTTAGAGTCCTCAGCAACTCTAGGGATCGGCTCATGCTACTTTATAAACACTGAATGTTAGAAACACTCAATACTCATTTATTAAGTAACCTTGGTCGAGTGTGACAAGGACAGCCTTTAGGGCAGCACACCCTTTGCCTGGGGGGAGGGTTTGTTTGCATGTGTCTGTCAGGAGGGTCCCTGAGGCCACCTGCTCCATCCTCACCTCTCCTGGCCTCTCAGTGCAGCTGAGAGTTTCATTCCCCACGCTGTCTGCGGCCCAGCAGATTCACAGTCACCTGGGGAGTTTTGAAAAAAATACCTTCCTAGGCCACTGCTCTGGAAATTCCGATCTGCAAGGTCAGGCACGGAGCTCAAGGATCTATGTTTTCAAGTATGTCCCAGATGTGGAAGCCCTGGTCTCTGCGGGTCAGACAGACCAGGACTCAGCTTCTGTCCACCGCATCCTTCTGCCTGGGACTTGGGCCTGAGCAAGACACTTGAGCAAGCCTTTAGGAGAGCCTTTGCACCTCAACTTCTCCCTCTGTGTGTTGAGGATGAAAGCCCGCCTCCCAGGGAGGGAGACATGAGGGTCATAGGACAGAGCACGTGGCCCAACTCAGTTCCCAGCAGGCCTCCAGCAACGTTCACTTGAAAGCAGCATGGCCCACCGAACACCCAAGGGGGCCAGGTTCACCAGGGAGGCATTTTATTGCCATGCTTTATAACCTACATATACATTACATATGTTCTTTTATACGTATCAAATGCCTCGTAGTTTTGGGTTTTTTTTTTTAAAAGTCTATTCAGGAGAAAAAGAGACTGTGATTTGAAGTCAAAGCAACCAGCATTCAAGTTCCAGTTCTGCCATTAGCTGTGCCCACTAGCTGTGTTCCCTCCCCTCTCTAAGCAGCAGTTCATGGTCTCTAAAATGGAAATAATAATCCTTACCTCTCAGGGTTTTGTGAAGGTTGAAAAACAAATTTACCTTAAAATCTTTTTGAGATGAGTCCAGATATAACTATATGAATACGGTAAATGAATGGATAAAAATTCGAGAAAGTACACAGAGTGCTTGGCGCAATGCCCTGGGCAGAGGAGGCATTCGGTGGGTGGCAGCCCCTGCTCTCCACTGGTCCTGGCAGGTCCTCCATGCAAAGCCCACATGGTGACTTGAGGCCAGACAAGCACTGGACACCCCAGTTGGACAGAACGGGGCTGAAAGCTAAGGTTCTGCTGGGTGGACAGAGGAACAGCAGCTCCCCTCCCACGTCAGTGGTGGCCAGCACCCCAAGTCCACAGGGCGATTCCCATCAGGGAAGCAGAGTCCAGCTTCAAAGAATTGAAAGGAACAAAATCTGGAGTCATTGGCATGTCTTGCTCTGTGGGCTCAGGAGTGCAAACAGCGTCATGCCACAGCAGGGGCCAGAGCTCAGCTTACGCTTCTCCATGGTGACTTTACAAGGGGTCCCCCCAAGCCTGATAGGCTCAGGAATCCCTCAGAGGTGCCTCTGTGTACCCAAGTCTGAGGTCCAGTCCTATCTGTCCTCACCTTGTGTCCATAAACTTGGGCAGCCCCTTGAGGCAGGCAGAGCCCATAAATGCTGCTGGGGACACAGGCGGCTCTGGGTCCTGCTGCCTGGCTGGGTTGTGCCCAGCCCACTGTGACTCTTCAGGGAGGAAGGCAAGACATTCCTGCCCACAGAATTCCATGAAGAACCTGCCTGGGCTCCCAGCATTTGGGTCCTTCAAAGCCACGTCTCCAACCACTTTCCCGGGGCACGAACCCTTTACCACTTGATGGGGACAGTTATCCCAGAGCTTAAACTTCTATTCCTCTTTGATCTCTGTTCCTTGCTGAGAGTCAAACCTTCAGTGCTATCTCCACTTACTCTCCTGGAAAATTCTATTGCAGGGGCCACATTGCTATTTCCTGCCACCTGATCAAAGTCACCCTCAAGGGGAGGGGTTGAGTCTTGGCTGTTTTCCTCAAAGGAGGCTCCACTGCTCCTTGCTCAGTTCCTCCCCAGCGACCTCCACGCTCAGCATACCAGTGAGTGCATCAGGGGCAAAGTAATGTAGTGTTATGTGCCCATGGAGCCCGAGAGTGAGCTCTGAGTCAACTGTCCTGGTAAGCCTGGAACTCCCAGCAGGCCAGCTGGGGACCAGTGGGCACAGGGTAGCATTTGTTTACTTAATAAACAGGTATTGGTGATGTATTCTGTTCTAGGCCCTGTGCTGGCCCCTGTAGAGACAAGAGACTAAAAAGACGCAGGATGTTTGCAGGCTAAGAAGGGAGACCCAGGTATAATTAATAACATGGAAAGGGAATTGAGGCTTGGACCAGGACCCAAACACCAAAGCTGGGGGACTGTCATGACTCCAATTCTACTAGAGACTGAGCTTCCAGGAAGTTACCAGAGCAAGACATTGGTACAGAGACAAAAGTGCAAGACCAGTTAAGAGAACTAAGGTCCAGAGAGGACAAGAAGAAGGAGCAGGTAGTATCCCCATGGTCACTATGGGGAAGCCAGAGCAGGTGAGATGCTCAGGGTCTGAGAGTACTCAGCCTGGGTCTTGATGTTGTATTAGTGATGAGGAAGGTTAATCTGCTGTGACAAATAGATCCCCCAAATCTACTGGCCTCAAGAACAAAGAATTGAGTTGCCAGATAAAATACAGGTACTCAGTTACATTTGAATTTCAGATAAATAACAATTTTTTAGCATAAGTATGCCCCTACACAATATTTGGAATTATTGGTTGTTTATCTGAAATTCAAATGTATCTAGGCATCTCACATTTTAATTTGCTAAATTTGGCAACCCTAAGACACAGGTTTATTTCTCTGTCACTTAAGAATCTGACTGGTCTGGACTAGTAGACAGCCCGGCTCCACAAAGTCATTCAGGGACCCAGGTTCATCCTCTTGCTTCCCCATCCCTTGAGGCAGAAGTTCTCAAGGTATGGTTCACAAACCAGCAACAATAGCATCACCTGGGAACTTGCCAGAAATGCAATTCTTGGGCCCTACCCCAGAAGTGCTTTGGGTAACTCTGAGGAGCTCAAGTGTGAGAAGCGCTGTGCTAGGGTGTTACCGTCTTTGGTATAGGTCCCTGCCGCATCCTGTATTCCAGCTGGTGGGGGAGGGGAGAGGGAGAAGAGAACATGGACGAGCCTGTCCAATTTGTTAACACCCAGTCCAGGAATTGGCTCACATTGCACTGAGAACCAGTCACATGGCCATACCCACCCCCAAGGAAGACTGAAAAATATTAGGTGGCCACATGTGTAGCTACAACTCTATAAATAATGGAAATAGAGAACAGATTTTGTTGGGTCACTAGCAATTTCTGCTGTATGTGTCCTCTGGTCACCCTGGCAATCACAACATGGGGGCTTGAAGCAGCTTAGTCAGCAAATGAGGCTCCTGGAGTTGGGGCATTGGCAGATCCACCTGCAGAGAACAGGGGAGGGCAGAGAAAGTGGGCACACGGCGTGAGGGGCTGACCAAGGCCTTCTCTTCTCAGTGTCTGACTCTGCCCTTTTTAGCAGCCCCCAGCACTCCTGAGGTCCCCACCACGATGCCCCACCACCACATTCCATGCTTTCTCGATTTCCTCCTCTCAAATCCTGCCTTCTCTATCCCACTATTCCAGGTGAAACCTAGATAAAAATAACTTACGCAGGTTTTGGTGGCATTTGTAGAAGCACAGGATCCTAACCCAAAGAGGTGATAGTAACAGTTTTATTCTGCTTCTCAGGCTATAGGTAGAATATCATTCTGATGGTCCTATGTTAAAAAGAATGTTGATGAATTAGAACACATTTAAGAGAAGGTGACAATGATAGTGAGGGTATCTCAAAACTTTGGGGAATTCTTTGGCTTAGAGAGAAAGGCCTGGGAGTGGGAGGCAAGAGAGTTATCCTCAAACATATGAAAGGTTGTCATAGAGAAGAGCCTGGCTTGTTCCGCAGCCAAAGAGGATGGAATGAAGATCACTGGATGTAGGACACAGGAAGACAGACTTGGGTCCTGTAACACAAAGGAGACCTAATGCAGAGGTTTAGCCAACACTGGGATGGAGCAGTTGTCTTGTGAGGAAGTAAGTTTCTCATTGCTGGAAGCCTCCACGCAGAAGTGAGGTGACTACCTGACTGGAGTATTGCAGAAGAGATGACTCGGACTAGATGAGACTGAGTCAGTCCCAACCTTAGGAGTCTTTGGTTCTAATGCGTATTTGCTGGTGACCCAAACAAGTCATTTAACCCCTTTGAGTCTCAGTCTCTTATCTCTAAATGTGGGAGTCCCTGCCTCGTGTACCTCAATAGGGGCATTGCACGGGGCAAATGACAAAATGGCAAAAGCCCCTTTAATTATAAATCCTAGTCAAAAGCACAGATGATGATGATGATGATGACGGTGCCATGACAATGACAGGTATGTCTATACTTCTCTTATTTACAGGGAAGTTTTAGGGACACAGTACTTCCAATAATCCAAAAGAGTGGAAGGAGGTTGGACATTTCAGCATGAAAGAAGATTGTCAGGGCCAAGGAGGGTGATATTTTTATCTAAACAGGACATTGTGAAACATCTCAGGTCACACCACTTCCTCTGCCTCCATTTATGACAAGTCTGGCAGGAGCCAGATTAGCTGAAACTCTGCAAGCCGGGCCGGACGTGGCATCCCCACTCTGCCCCTGAATATAAAACTCACCTGGCCTTTGAGGCCATTGGTTGAGATTCTGCTGGCCTCCAGCTCGTGCTCAGGAAAAGCCCCTTCTCATTATAGCCCAGCTTGCTTTTGCTGAGGTATCTTTCAAAGCTTCCAGCAGGGGTGGGGGCAGGGGGGACACATTTGTATGTGTTTCAAGGCGAGTTTGTTTCAAAGTGGGCTTTGAATAACGCCGTGGTGCAGAACTGAGCCATTGTCGAGGGGATCAATGCAGGGCTGACGTCTGTGGGCCTATTATCTGAACTGCTGCAACCACCCAGGACGAGCAGGCTCACTGACCATTGTGAGGACTCGCTTGACCAAAAGGCAGAGGGGAGTGGGGGTGGCGGGCCGAGCTCTCTGCTGACCACTTCACTTTGCTGATTGTGTAACTAGGGGGCAAGAGAAAATTCCACCAACTGGCACCATACGACTGTGGCAGAGCGAGAACTGGGGGTGCTTCTGTCCCTCCTCTGCCTCTCGATAGCCATGCCAACAGAGAAAAAGAAAAGGCAGTTACTCATTCTGTATTTTACTGGCTCAGTTCTGTTAGATTCTTCGTTTCAGTTGGTGCTATTTAGGGCCCGTAGAGTATACGGTGACATTTTGGAAACCATGGTTTTCTAATATTTTGTTAAATTGGTTTCTCCCATTCAGAAAATTAAAGCTATAGGAGACTGCATATGGAGCTGCAGGCATTCAATATTATTAGGATCAAACCTTTAATTTTTAATAGATGAAGCAAGTCATTTTTATAGGTAAGGAGACCGGCTTGCTCATAATCGGATTCTAGGATTCAAACCCGGGTTTCCAGCATTCTTCCCAGTACAACTTCCCAGCTTTCATTCATTCAGTTATCCAGTTGATAAATACTGATTGGGCCCTTACTGTGTATGGGATGCTGTTTAGGGTCTGGCAGTATAGCAGTGAATCAGACAACGTCCCTGCTCCGTGGAGCATATGTTCCATTGGGGGAAGACTTGTGTTTTCTGATGCACAAGAGTGTACATCCTAGTACATCTTGCCTGGTGCTGGGCACTTAATCAGTCGTTAATAAATATTTAATAAGTGAGTGAGCAAACGTCCTAACGGTGACCTTGATCCACGACTCTTCATTCCTTTCCCCAAGGCCATGCCAATGGGGTGTTCCAGCTAATAACGTACCCCAACAAAGGTGAGGTCGCCTGTGGATAGGTGCATTAGCTCTGTTCCAGGGAGCAATTGGTAATTTTTCTCACAAAGCATGAACCTGAAATAATTTCCAAACGGCAGGTGCACAGATTATTTCTCCAAGGAGAAGACAATTTTGTCTTCCCACTTTTCATCATGCAAATCTTCCAACCACAGTTGGTAATAAGTAGAAATAGATAAATGAAATCCAAAATTCACATTTAACTGTTTGGAAGAACAGTTTTAGTTGAAAAAATAGCTGGAACAGAACAGGGGGCTGGTGAGGACAGGATCTGTGTCTGGGACGTAGATGAAGCCAAGATAAAAGGCAGAGGAGGGAGGACAGAATTTCAGAGAGAAAGTTTTCATAATTTTAATATGAGAGTTTAGAACTCAAGGTATGGGGCTCAGTGGTTATTTGTCTCTGTTGAGGTGGCTGTGCCCAACCAAGTCAGGTTGAATTGTCTTGGCAGGGAATTCAAAGCCCTTTATGATCCAGCCCCTGCTGGCTTCTCCAGTCTGGCCTGGGCTACTCTCCACCCTGCATTGCGCTCAGTCCACTCTGCCCCAGCTCTCTCCCCCAGCCCTGGCTCTACCTGGACACATCCCTTTCAACCCTGTGCCTCTGCTCAAGCTGTTTCCTCTGCCTGGAAAAACCCTACTCCATCCTTCAAGGTGAAATTCAAATGCCACCCCTTCTAAAAAGCCTTCCCTCGGACCGGTAAGAATGTAGCCCCCCTCTCCTCTGCATGCGTATGGCCGTGCGTATGGCTCTTGGTACGTGCTGCTCCTGTCGCGTGTTTGAGTCCCTGCTCTGGTTCATTTGCAGGTCTCTCTCTTCTGCTAGGATGTGAGTTCTTTGAGTCTTAATTACCTTCAGATGACCCACAGTACCTAAAACTGTTGCTGGCCTCCATGAATGTCACGGCAAGAGGATATAAATACCAATTAAATGTGAGCTTTAGGTTCGGTAGGAAGGACTGGATATGGTACTCAGTGACTGGTGCAGGATTACAGAACAGCCATTCGGGGATATCGTAAAGACATTTACTAGTTTGAGAGACATAAGGGCTTGGAGGCAGCATGATGAACCGCAAGTGAAATGGGGGTGAGGATGGTCCATAAGGCAAATATCAACTCTGGAAAAAAGAAACAGCAGAGAGAAAGGTCAGGGTATTTGTCCTTGTCCTTCCCTGGGTAGGCCACAGTCTTTATGGTGGCTACGTCCCACCAGAGCCACTGCTTCTGACAAGTGGCTCCTCTCCCAAGACCACCACTCCCTCCCCCTGCTCCTTCAGCCTGAAGGGTGGTGACAGCTTCCTGCTGTCGTGGATCCCTGGGGGCCTCAGTCTTTGTTGTTCCCCTTATATCATTATGAATAGGCCCTTTACCTTCAAACTTTCAGTTGGGGACCCTGAATGGTACCCCCACTCCCACTGTATTGGTACAATTCCTAGACTCTAGCTAATCCAGAATCCTGGTCAAGAAAATGCTGGGTATCACTCTACACTGGGGGTCAGCAAACTATGACCCATGGTCCATAGCTGGCCCACTACTTATTTTTATAAATAAAGTTTTATTGGAACACAGCCATACCTATTCATTTGCAAATTGTCTATGGCTACTTTTGCGCTACTACACCAGCAGAGGCATGTAGTTGTGACAGAGAAAGCCTAAAATATTTACTATCTGGCCCTTCACAGAAAAAGTGTTACCCATCCCTGCTCTGCACTAACTGTACATGGACAGGCCATCCCTTTAATGTCCAGCTACAAAGTGTCTTCTAGGGATTTCTGCTTCTAAAATTTGGTTCTCTCTCCTGTCTTCTTTCTATTCTCTTTATTTTTCAGCCCATTCTTCACAGGACTTCAGACAGATCTTGCCAAAACACAAATTTGACCTTCCCTGTTCTCCTTCAGGGGCTCCACTAGTTAAAGTCCAAATTCCAGAGCACAACCTCACTTGCCAATTTGATTGTCACTCTGGCTTTTCCAATATGCTCACAATTATGCTGATTTCTTAACCACTTCTAGGGGGGTGAGGGAGGGCAGGAAACTGAAATACTAAGTGTACATGTCAATTTTCAAACACGTCTGCATTTCAGAAATGTTACAATACAGAAAAAAATAAGGTGCATCTCTGAATTGAGGAAGTACAGTAACAAGAGAATGTGGGGGTAAGGGTAGGAGGTGCTCCAGGAGACACTTCCCAGGGGCCAGGGCAGAGTTTGGGGGTAGGAGAGGCTCCCTGGGGATTCCACTTTTCAAGAGAACATTCTTCAACCAGTGTGGAAGGATGGGTGGAAGAAAGGGGGCAAATTGCAGGGGGCAGGTCAGATGAAGGACAACAGGTGTGGATTAAGGCCTGACACTGGGGCAGACATCAGGGCACAGTCTTGGAAGAAATTCAGGAGGCAGACTGACTGCGATGCGAGAGCGCCTAGGGTAGCGGGAGAAGGGGGCGGAGTTGGGATGGCTCCCAGGCTTCTGTCTTGGGAACCTGGAAGAACCCGACACGTGCTCTGACTGAGGAGCTCACGGGAAATCTTATATTTCCTGGATTCTTAATCCCAGGTTCAATTCTTGCCCCTTGAACAGGCCACATTGTGACCGACGCGCCTATTCTTGATTTTATGAATTTCCTAATGGAACCCACAGTCTAGACCTGCATGGAAGAAGGGGTGGCCTTGGATGACTTTCATGTGCCCTAGGAGGCTGGTCCAGAGCTGCCGATAGAGGGGAAGGGGTTTTCCTTTCCTCTGGAAGATTGCACTAAGGGTCACAGGTGGATGTAGGAGTTGGCGAGAGTGAAGATGCCCGGCTGTCCCTGTGAAGGACTGCCTGCAGAATATTCCCCAGAACTTCCTCGGTCACCATGTCCTTGCTGCCTCTCCCCTTACCGACTCTACGGAACAGGGTGCCAATGCAGGGAGGTGAATGCTCTGGCCAGCCTGTGTCAAGAGCACCTTTGAGGAATGCTCGTCCCACCCCTGCAGGGGAGGGTCACATCAGAGCCCCAAAGCAGGGACCTCTCTGATGCTGGGACAGATGCTCTGGGACCTAAGGGCCTCTCCCTCCCAGGGCTGGGCACAGCACCCCCCTTTCCCCATTTCCTCAGCTCTTAGAAAGAAGGAGTGATTTGACAGGAATAAGGTGTGTGGCCAGGGGACAAGTTTTGTTTTGTTCTGACCTTTCTGATCAAAGGCAGAAATGCAAAAGAGTGGTCTCTCCCATCCCTAAGAAATCACAATGCCAGGGGTGTCAGTGGCCTGGATAGCAGGTGAGTTTGCACTGATGCTCATAGTGGCAGCAGAGTACTCTAGATGCTCCAGGCTCTGGGGGTCAGGGACATCTACCCCTCACTGGGCCTCTAAGGCTCCGCCTGAAGGGAGCCAGACCTGTGCAACCACGGGGGAGCAGAATCACGGGATGTGGAGACAGGCGTAGGGAAGCTAGGTTTGCTGAGGGAAATCCTCAGCACTTTCTTTGGTGCAAAATCAACAAGGGAGGGCGGGGCAGGAGGACTAAGGGTCCCATCTGGATGGGAATGTCAAGGCCCGCTCCTGAGAAGGCACTGGTTGGGGGCTCATTTGGAGTTTAAGTCAAAGAAAGTACTAGTGCAGGGGACTTCCCCCAGCCCCGTTCAGACCTCTCTACGATCATTTACTGCACTGAGAATAGCCCTTCCCTTCGCGTGGGGTTTTGTGATTTGATTTCAAGACTGTTCACGCTCACTTTCTCACGTGGGTGAGGTAGGTGAGTGCAGGAATCATTATCCTCACTTGCCTGCTGAGAACCCAGGGGCCCCCACACTTTTCTGAAGTCCCACAGTTATTAAGGGATGGAGGGGTTTCCAGCCTGGGAGAGTGGTTATTATCTCCACGGCGAGATAATACATCATCCAACTGTCTCTCCCCCGTACCCATAATCAGGTCTTGAAACAGGTCCCCTAGAAACAATCAAGCCTTTCATTGCCTCAGAAGAGACCTCTGATGAAAGAGATACTCTCCTGGGCTGAGGTCTCCCGCTGGGACCGAACCTGCCATGAAGCTGATGGCTCACGTGTATGTTGGTTCCAACCCTACTGAGTCATGCATTATATAGAGCAATGTTTCAACTCAGCCAAGGTGTATCTTTTTAATCACAACAATATCAGAGATGATAATTGCCCCCCACCCAAAAAAGTCGAGTCAATTATTCTGGAATATTTAATTAGCCCTGATAACGAAATGCTATTCAAAAATCATTTAAACCCACCCAATTAATTAAGCCTCCAATTACGAGGAAGTTGCAAGATTTTCTGAATGCTACTTAAAAAGGTTTTTAGTTTGAAGAGTATTGTGTGATTTTGTTCTAACACCACAAAAATCTGTCTTGGAGGAGATTAAAGTAGGGGTTCTTCAAAGGAGATAATTTCTGTTGAAGTGCATGGTGAGTTCCTTATGCTGAGACGCAGCTGAGAACACTGAACTCATTCTACTTGAAACTTTTCAGAGGAGAGGTGGGGTTTGAGAGAGTAAGAAAGAGGGTGAGGCACCGGGAAGGGCAGATAGAGGGAGAAAGGAGGGGCACAAATTCCCTCAAGGATAAAAATAATTTAGAAAAGAAAATACGTAGGGCAGGTTGGAGTGGGTCGGCGAGAAGGCTGGAAGGGGGCGAGTGTAAAATGTCAGAACCCCGAATTCTAGCTGCAGGTCTTCTCTGGTTTTGCCGGTTGACCTTGAACAAATACATTTCTTCGTTCTGAACTATTCCCGAGAAACAGACCGCTATGCAATCCCAGGAGCCCCTCCTTCTCACATTTTCTTCCTCCCTCACTAAGAAACTGGGTTTTGTGGCCACCTGGATTAAAAAAATAATGCCTTAGATTTGCATGCAATTTCCATTTCAACCTAGTTCACTCATATTCTCTCTCATTTGTTCCCCAAAACAACCCTAAGAAATTGGCCAGGCAGGAATGATAGACCCATTTTACAGAGGAGCAGCCTGAGGCTCACAGAGCTTGAGTGTCTTATCCAAAGCCCCCAGCAAGCAAGTGGCAGAAGCAGGTCTTATCATGAATGCCCTTCTATCAGAACATGAACATTTTCTTGGGCTCAGGAGTTAATTCATACCCAGAAAACAAAGTCCTGTATTGTTTCTATATCTGAATCTCTCCTTTCTTACTGAACTGTGTTGTCCCGTTGGTAAGAGTTAACTCAAAAGATTGGGGGTTCTTCATGGTTGGAAGTCAGAAAAGTGACAGACTGACTTTGGCAGGTGGCCTTAGCAAGAGAGTGAGATATTTGTGAGGTCGCTTTGAGTCAGTGTGGTAGGGTGGGGACATGTGTCTCTGAAGAGCCAGGGATGGATGGGACCTAGGTCTTGCTCTGCCTGAATGAAGACCTTAGGATCTATGGTGGTTGTGTTACTTTCCTAGGGCTGCCATAACAAACAGCTTAAAACAATAGAAATGTCTTCCCTCATAGTTCTGGAGGCTGGAAGTCCAAGATCAAGGTGTTGGCAGGGCCACGCGCCATCTGAAAGGTCTGGGTCTATCTCGACTCTTCCTAGCTTCTGGTAGTGGCAGGCAATCATGGTGTTCCCTGGCTTGCAGCTGCACCCCTCCAATCTCTGACTCTGTCATCACATGGTGTTCTCTCTGTGTCCAGTTCTCTGTGTCCAAATAATCTCTTCTTATAAAGACACCAGTCACTGGATTAGGGCCCACCTCAATTTGGTATAACTTCGTCCTTACTTTATTACGTCGGCAAAGATCTTATTTCCAAATAAGGTCACATGCACAGGTGACAGGGGTTCAGGCTTCAACATATCTTTTTAAGGAGCACAATTTCCCCCCAGTAGTGGCTGTACCCCTATTCTACCACTTCTCAGAGGTTCCTAAACAATTGTCAGGAAGGCTGCCTACAATGGTAACATTTCAAATGCTTTGGCTTTGAAAAAAATAATCTTAAGAACTTCAAAGAAAAATATTTTTCTGCATTTGTGCAAGAAGGGAATTTCAATGTTCTCTAGCCAATTCTTCACAGCACCACATTTCTTTTAAGAAAATTAAAGCCCCTCCACTGGGGACCCACCAGGTATGACAATCTACTTAAAGCTAATGGGGTTTATAAGGCTCTCTGAGTAAAGTAACTATTTGTTCGTGGAGTTTGGGAGGTCACGCTCACCCAACACTTAAGATGCTCATTATGTATAGTTATAAAAGAAAGCAGCTTTGGTCTGATGCATTTTAATACTTGTCTTAGTTCACACTTTCTGAAAAGATATAGCTTTACTAATCTCTGCCCCATGAACTGCAGTGCATTTCTGCCAGAACTTTCAGGAAGATGGTGCTTTCATTATAGGTGGTATGAATTACTGGTGAACAAATAAAATAAAGCAGTATAAAAATTATAGAAAAGCTATCTATTGTAATTTGGGCACACATCATAATTTCCTGTGCCACTGTAGAGGCAGTTTTACTTTTTGCCAGTCTAAACTAGAGACATATGGTACTGTATCCACTTAGGTTATCTCTTTCTGCTTTCCTTCCCTCCCTCGATTCTTTGTATTTTTTTCCCATTTTCAGAAAAAAACATATCACAGTAAATGTTCAATACACATGCTCTCCACTCACTCTATTTTGAGCTTTGAAAGAAACACCCCATATGCTTGTCCTCTAGACCCCTGGACAACATCATTTCTGCAGCTGAGAAGCAAAAGTTGTCCTTAGAAACGCACAAGATGGGAGGAACCCACTCCCACACGGAGTCAGTAGTGGGTTCTGTGAAAGAAGCATGGGTCTCAGCTGCTTGGCTTTCTTCCAGTCAACCCAAAGTACCTAAGTCCTGATTCTAAAATGAAAAAACAAAGGAGATTCAACATAAACACACTTCTATCTCCTTTTAAAATCATCCTTTCCCTCTCTCTATTAGACATCGGTGAGTGCCTCCTCAGGGTCCATGTGACTCCTTCTCTCTCCCCAACAGCCCCCACTTTCTGTCTGAGGATCCTTGTGAGTCAGGAAAAGCTTATTCCAAATGACTCCTGCTCCAGGGATGGAATATGGGACAAGGCCAGTCAAAGCTTTCCGTAGCCCTGGGCCTGGCCACGGTGATTGACTCTGGCATGGGCATGTGGCCCAAGCTGGTCCAATCAGAAAGGATCTGACTTTCATTGCAAATGCTAAGACAAAAGTCCTTTGGACAGGAGTGAGGAATATTGTTACTTTGGGAGCTGCTGGCAGCCACTTTGTATCCACAAGTGGTGCTAACCTTTGGGTAAAGTCAACACTATGAGTGACGAGTAGAATAGAGAGATGGTCCTTGATGACATTGCTGAGTTGCTGGATCAAGCCTCATGCAAAACCCACCCTTCCTTTGGACCATTTAGTTGCATAGCTCAATAAACTCCCTTTATTATTTAAGCCTGTTTGAGATGAGTTTTATATGATTTACAACTGCAAGGATCTTTTTCCCCTTCCCTTATTTCCATTTGCCATTCTTTTCTATACACACCAACATTCTGTTGATAATGTTTGAGGCATGATGAGTTGGAGGTGCTTGTGGAATATTCAGGTGGCAGTAAGTAGTACAGTGCTGTCTAATAGAACTTTCTGTGATGGTAGAAATGTTCTATAGCTGCATTGTCCAACACAGTAGTCACATGCAGCTATCAAGCCCTTAAAATGTGGCTTATGTGAATGAAGAACTGAATGTTTAATTTAATTTATTTAATTTAAAATTTGAATTTAAATAGTCACATGGGGCTGGTGGTGACTGTATTGAGCAGCACAGATCTAGAAGGAATTTGAAAGCATGGAGCCAAGACATATATTGGGTGGAGACAGAAATTTGAGAGTCTCAAAGGCGCTCAGAATATGTGGGGTGAGAAGAGAAGAGAGCGAAGGACGGCCTTTGGGGGCCATCAATGTTCAAGTGCACGTGGAAGAAAAAAAGCCAGCAAAGGAGACTGAGAACGTGCAGACAAGAAGTAGGAAGAAAAGCACGAGCTACGGGTGTCTTGAAAGCTAAGAGAGGCACGTTTCAAGGAAGGAGGGTCAACAACTTGCCGAAGGGGAGAAAATAAGACAATGGTCCATTGGCCTTGTCAACAAGGAGGTCATTGGTGGTCTTGGGAAGAGTAGCTGCATGATGGGAGGGGAAGCCAGATGGTTTTAGACATCAGAACTGAGACACCTTCAGTCATGCTCTTTAATGACCATAGACAAGAACTCAGACCATGGAATGTCACCCAGGAGACATCAGCCAAGTAGGGACTAAAGTCACTTTGATTTGTTTCCAGGGGACATGGTAACATTTTTTTTCTCCAACTACCCTTTAGAAGTTTTGTCTAAATTTCTAGGGACTATGTCTCCCTAGAAAACATGGTGGTGTCCCCATGTTTGTAATCTCCGGTTTTCATCTCTATGCAGTTGGCTTAGGCCATCAAGCAGCAATTCATTCCAAATCACCATCTTCTCTTTTCTACCTCTGATATATATTTATTGGGGGCTTCTATTTTTAGCCTGTCTGAGGGGAAAAAAAAAAGTAATGGGAATTCACAGGATTTATTGCACAAATTACTTCTCCGGCTCCCTGCAACCTCCATCAAGGCTTCTGACAGTGGCATTGTATTTCTTGTTTATTAGATTTTTAAGTGCTCTGTTAGGTAGTTTACAAGCTTTCCTTAATGTCTCTGCAACCCAAGTGCACAACAGCCACTGAAAATTGATCACAGGTCATCTCTGGCCCATCTTTAGATTTAACTCATGTGAAGCCTTCTTCAACTCCATACTGGCGTCCACATAGAGGTTGTTGTGAACCTTACATAAAAGCCCAAGGAGACTAACTTCAAAGTTATTTATAATGTACACACATGGAGTATTGTTTATCCTTGATAGTAATGATCAAAGTGAAAGCTAAAAAAATCAAAATAATTTCTGCAAAACATTACACTTCCCACAGTTAGTTATGACTTGTAGTTCATTCTTTAACTCCTAGTTATAATGAAGTTTTTGAAAAAATTCTCCCTCAAATGACTCATTTTTCAGGCTCTTACTGTGTAGAATTTCATCAGGATACAAGAACAATAATCGAGTGGTGAAGGAGTGGTGAAGGCCATTCTATACCACTCCTTGGAGGGCTTGGAGGACCCTCTTAGAGAGCGGCCCTGGCCCACATGTGTTACATTCCACACTTTGTCCTTACTCTGGGCTTTAGCCGATGTTGGGTCCTTGCAAGCTTCTTGCCTTAGCAAATGCCTTTCCTCTGCTTCAAATGCCTTCCCCTACTTATCCACCAGCAAACTCCTATTGATCCTTCAAGACCCCTTTAGTTGTTATCAAGCCTGGAAGGTCCTCTCTGTGTCCCCCAAGCAGAGATAGTTTTTCCCTCCTTTGGGCACATACACCCCTTTTATAGTTTGAGTAGATTGCCTTTTGCTTGTTTCTGGGTCTTTCTTCCCCACTAAACTGTTGCATGGAAGGGGCCATATCTCATTCATTTATCCCCAAAGCCAAGCACAGGGCTTGATACATAATAGATCCCCCCCCATAGCTGGATGGAGAGTGAGTGAGTGGATGAACAGATGATGTCTATGGACTCCAAAGCCAGGTCTATAAGGTCAATGCAATGCAGACTTTTTGAGAAAATACACAAGAAATTTGGATTAAAACAAAATAATCTCTGAGCAAAGACAGTATGCTGGAAAGAGATGCTAGACTGGGAGCCAAGAGACAGGGATTCCAGAACTGGCTCTGGCACTAACGTCCTGTGTGACTTTGGGTAAGTCATTTCCATCTCCAGCTTGTCACTGTAACATAGAGGGTGTGGCCCATGGATTGATAATATCTCTTGTGGCTCTAACTTCTTTCACTCTCAAATCACATATGCTACTGGTAACTTGTTACAGGACAGATGTCAATAAACATCAGATACTAAGAGAGAGAGGAAGCTGTTTTCACATGTTTGGGTCTAGCTTGTTTCCACAATTAGGACAAAGGTTATGTCTATATTTCTTTGTAAGTCCCTCTTTTTTTCTCCAGCATTCCCTACCCAGCACAATATTGGTATAGAGGAGATTCCATAGATACAAATTGATGGAGTGAATCAAATATTTCAAGCTGGCTTCCTCCATTTACTGAGTCATTCTTCTGTTCATTTCTTTAATCACCCATCTATCCAACCATTCATCTGCCCATTTTTGTATCCATCCAATAAGTATTCGAGTACCCCTGTGTGCCCAGCGCTGTGCCAAGTACTGAAGTAGCAGCAGCCACCATTATGGTGTGGATGGCTGTGGATGGTGGTTGCATGCTTATCCTGGGGAAAAGTAAGTGAGCTATGCCACTGGGGAGTTCTCCCCAAATAGCTCTTTTTCAGATACTTCCATCATGTGGAGAAAGGATAAATGGGTAGTATATGGGAACCAAGGATGGTTAGCCTAGACAAGAGAGAACCTCGTATCTTTGAAGACTTTCTCTACATGACACAAACAGGCACAAGCAAGACCATCCCCTAGAAGTTACAGAGAAGCAGACGTCAGCTTAACACATGAAATAGCTGGCTGGTAGAGCAATCTGAAAATGGGATGGGCTGCCTAAGAAGGTAATTGAGTTCTCTGGCACTGGAAGCAATTGTACAAGGGCTAAATAATCATCATTTGCTGGGGATGTCACAAAGGGAATTCAAGCATGGAATGGAGGAGTTGGACAAGGTGACCTTCAAAGTTCGTTTTGCACTCTAAAGTTTCAGAATTCTAGGAGCAAGACTACATTGTTTGTGTCCAACTCAGCACACAGCCAATCCATTTATTGTTTGCCATACTTCCCTTCCCTGAAGCCCTTAATTCTGCTGGAAAACAGTTGGCAGAGAACACAACAGCCTCTCTACCAGATCAGTTGGTTTGGATCTACGAAAATAGTTTAGCAGCAGGATCCTTAGAGATATCAAATTCTCAACTAGGAAAAACAGAAAGGAAAAGATATGTCCTGAAAAAAATCAGATGGGTTTCAACCACACCTACCTCTTCAGACTGAATTTGTACCTTAATTCCCAATGTCAGACAGAAAATTTCCAGCATTCTCGGGTCACCAGGAACTGAGGAATACCCCCCAGCCTGCATTTCTGTAGCTTGGAGCCTATTAGACCAACTTGGTCCCCCCCTTATGGAGTTATGGGTTTACTAACAACCATGCTTATCATCTCTACATTCCCTGACAGGTTAGTCACACTCCTAGAACACAAACCTGAGATTGCCTTTTTTCATATTAAAAACTAAAGCAGTCAATAGAACAAAGGAAAGAGTTCTGAGTTGTTCCTCCACCCCTAACCCTCCAAGAATCTCATTTAACCCTGCAAACACAGGAGACAAATGGCATGGAAGCAACTTTGATCAACAGCTGGCAATGAGATTTAAATGAATCTCCCTGGTCCCTTGTCTGCTTTCGCCAACACAGGAGTTCTAGGTGCAGCCTGTGCCTCCTTTCGTTCCTCAATAGGAGGGGCAGATGAATGTGGCTGTCTGGAGAGGGGGGTTTATTGCAAAAATAAATCACTTTGGCTAAATATGAACCATGCAGGGGAAAACAAAGGAACTACTTTTTAATGATCGAGGCTTAAATGAAGCCCAGCAGCCTAAGGCAGAACCCCAATTAAGAAGAAATGGAAATTAGGGTCCAAGAGGCCACTTCAACTTACAGAAATATTTACCAAGTACTCACTATATACCAGGAATGGTGTTAGTTGCTGGGGTTTTAAAGATAAATAAGATACTCCCCTCGCCCTCCAGGGGCTGACATTGGGGGGTGGGGATTGCTGCGTGGGGGTGAAGGGAGGAGGACTGAGCAGGGTGAGAAGTGTTTGTAGCGTAAGGCTGCAGAAACAAATGCTCACCAGGAGAGGGGCAGGGGAGGCTTCCAGAGGAGCTGCCGTTGGACCTTGTCCTAAAAGGACCACAGGAGTTTGCAAGGGGGAGAAGGAGGAGGAGTTCCTCCAGGCAAAAGGAAGAGCGTGTGTAGAGGAACTGGGAAAGGACAGAGCCTATGGTGAACAACTACAAGTTCAATGTGAGTCCAGCTGTGATAAAGGACACTGGATAGGTAGGCCAGAGCCCGACTGTGAAGGTTGCAGGTGTCATGGAGACTTTGGACTTTTTTTTTGTAGCCAGAGGCTCCCAAATTTTAAAGGACATAGAATCATCTAGGAAGCTTATATCAAAATGCTGATTCCAGGGCTGCACCCCCAGAAATTGTGATTCTATAGGTCTAGGGTAAGACCCGGAATCTGCATTTTGACAAGCACAGCTATAGATGGTGGAGGAAGCTCTCTGTAAGAGCCGGGGAACTGCCGAGGCGGAAACAGGAGTGTGTAGTCAAGGAAGGAACACGGCTTTGGGTTTGGGGCTTCTCAGCTGGAGGCCTGGGGGAGGGAATGGAGAATGAGCATCGTGGTGTTTCCTAACAGGAGGTGCAGGCCCTCGGAGGGACATGCTCAGGATGGGTTCTGGCATGACACCAAGGAGGCCTCTCTCTGGTGGACTTTCCACGTCGCCTGGAGCAATGAACCCAGGAAAAGTAACCTGGGCAGGGAGAGAGGTTGGGGCAGGATCAGCCTATTCAGCAGCAGTGCCCAGGGGAGGGTGGCCATCCAGGGGGAGCCAGACCTCATGTATATGTTGTGCCACTAATTAAGCCTAGAGCCCCAAAGCGGGGCAGGGCCTGGCACTGAGGGCTTGGAGTAAAGCTGGAACACAAACAAGTGTCGAGGGAGGCAAGCTGGCCTGCCCCTGGTGCAGACTCCCACAGACACCCTGCCCCTACCAGTGACATTGCCCATGATGACACCAGTCTCTGTGGTTCCACCCCGGCCCAGACCTCCAGGCGACCTGACTGCTCAGGCTGTTGCCACTGCTTGGTCTAGATAACAGGGCCCAGAGGAGTTGTTCCTTCAGCCATGCCCCTCACCCACAGGCTCTCCTGTGCCAGCGAGCAGGGTGACAGAAGTCCAGAGGCCTCCGTGGTGACCAGCCCTGTCATCTAAAGCCATGATTAGTGGCCAGAGCAGATGCCAGCAGCTTGCTGGTGTTAGAGGGCTGTGTCGGGTGCAGCTGTGCAGGAAGCTGAAACAATGCCAAGTCCCCAGAGAGCCACTGTTGACCAGCCCAGCAAAAGGTGGCACTGGGGTGGTGCCTTACAGCAGGATTTCTCAACCCCTTATAGCCCTGATTAAAAATATATTTAACACTCCCTTTACTATCTTTAAATGAAATTTATAGATAATATAACTACCCAACTCATAATTTCAGGAAAATATATAATGCCCTGACTATAATAGAAGGCATATTAGGAAAGTAAATTATGATCATACATTTCACAGCTATACTAGAAGACATAAGGAAGTAGACACTCGCACGCAGAGACACCGTGGATGAGCTAGCTACACACGCAAGCCGGATCGTGACTCAAGCACCAAGCAGCGTTGCCATTAGAGACACATTTTCGCAACGTGTGCTGTAGAAAACGTGTGTTTTCTAAACTGGTGAATAATTTTTGGTAAAGTTCCGCACAAAATAAGGCAAAACCTTCACTCAATTTGGTTGGCTGTGTTTTCCTGTAAGAAGTGTGCATTTTAACTTTGCAAAAAGAAATACTTTGTGTTTGTATATAAAAATAGCTTTAGGTACTACATTCCTATGTGAATGTACAGGAGATATTAGAATGTGACACAGGACATTTCATCACATGGGACCGTCCCTCACACCACAGGACTTCTCCCTGGCTCCTGCCCACTGAATGCCACGAGGTACCCCCACTGTTGTGACAACTCAAAGCATGTACCCACAGATTTCCAAAATGTCCCCTGGGGGGGTGTCCCTGTGGGGACCACTGCTGAGGAGTTTCCAAAGCCCTTTCTTGTATATTAAGTGATTTGAGTCTCCCAATTGAGGGAGAAAGAGCAGATAGCAAAATTAAGGCCCAGAGAAGATATGTCATATGTCAGGGAGTTAGCAGCAGAGACGGGACCCAGAATCTCTAAATCTTGGGATTGGATGATGTTATGGGCTGAATTATGTCCCCCCAAAATTCATATGCCAAAGTTCCAATTGCCGGTACCTCACAATGTGACTGTATTTGGATATAGGGTCTTTAAAAGAGGTAATTAAGGTTAAATGAGGTCATATTGGTGGGTCCTAATGCAATGCGACTGATGTCCTTATAGGAAGAGGAGAATAGGACACAGACACACAAAAGGAAGATCACATGAGGACACAGGGAGAAGACGGCTGTCCACAAGCCAAGGAGACAGGCCTCAGGAGAAACCAGCCCTGCCCACACCTTGAGCTCAGACTTCTAGCCTCCAGAACTACAAGAAAATAGATATTTGTTGTTTAAACCACCCAGTCTGTGGTTCTTTGTTATGGCAGCTCTAACAAACTAATACAAATGGGATTTTGAAGATGGTCTAGCCTGACTGTCTAAATTGCCCTGGGATTACCAGAAGCCCATCTCACAGCCTCCTGTCTCCTGTTCTCCACATACCACAGAGCTGAAAATACAGACGCTGCATTTCAGTCTGTAAGCCGGATGAAGTAATTCACACCCCACCAGGTCAACTCAAAGAGTCTCCCACAAGCAAAGTCAGTAGGGAAACATGTAGCAACCCCTAATTGTATCTCAAACGTTAGCCAGACCTGTATGATCCAGATGAAACCAAATCAGGCCAATTAATTACCCAAATTATGTTAATTACCCAAATCTCTGTGTTGAGGCCCAGTCTGCTTGACCAAAGGGAAACTTAGTCATTGCCTGGGGTTCTTAGACTTACCATGTATGCTGACTCATGTCTGGAAACCAGTATTTTTGTCCTTACCTCTTGCTTGTCCTGAGGGTAGGGGAGAAAACCAGGTGCACCAAGAAGTCCAGACTCCCCATGTGTAACCCACTCCATTCCCAGCTGCACAGGGCTCTGGCCCCACCGTGCTGAGGCTGCCCTGAGCTTCCTAAGTAAAAACGCCTTCTGTTTTACGCTTAGACAAGGGGTTCCTCTAGCAAAGCGACCTGAGCCCCTATATGTCCCAACTCCCTTAACACCCACACCCCCACAGACATGTCCTCCAAAAGCACACAGGCAGTTCAGGAACCAGCCTCAGGATGGGCTCCTTGACCAGCTGCTTTGCTGACCCCAGAGCCAACACTCCCCTCCAACCCTGTCACCTTGGAGCCAAGACCACTGGCAAGTTCAGGGCCCTTGTTCCCCTGTGGTTGGTTCCTGCTGGATATTCTCATGAGACCTCCCCAAAATCGTGACCCCCTTGAGCACTGCTCCCAACCATCATCTCCACTTTCCCTCCAACCCTTCTAAGTTTAATTTTCTCCATGGCACCATCTGACAAAATATAGCTTTTACTTATTTATTTATTGTTGCTCTCTTTTACTTAGCATGTCAGTTTTATGAGGGCAAGGGATTGCCATGCCTTGTCAGGCTCTGTCTCTAGCCAGTACTAACTAAAACAGTGCAGGGCACACAGTAGGTGCCTAACAAATATTTGTGGGAGGGAAAGAGGAGCTGCTGAGCTTCAGGCCCTGCTCAACCACAATGCCCTTCCCCACCGGCATGGGGGACAGGGAAACATAGGCACCCTTGCTGTCCAGTAGCAGGGACTGGATTGTGCTTCTGTGGGGGTTGATATGAGTTTGCTGTCTTGAGAGAATAGGACAGCACCCAGCCCCACCCAACTCCTGTTCACACATTCCACTAGCGTTTCCTAGGTCCCGCCCATGTACCCAGCATACAGAGATGATAAGACCCGGCCCCTGCCCTCCAGGGGCTCACAGTCTAGTTGGGGAGAAGGCTCATTGCAAGGCAATTAATGCTCCAGCAAAAGACGCACAGAGAGTGACCAGCCCCACTTGCCAAGCTGGGTTTGCTTCATGGCATTCAAACTGGGTCCTGGAATATGAATTCATATGACCTGAGTGGGGCAAAGGCCATTTTCTCATTGTGCTGGGAGGTGGGGCAGAAATGTGGGGGCAAGGGAGAACAATACAGATAGGCTGGACTTGCCTACAAAGGGCTGCATACAAAGCGGTCCGAGCTTCATTCTGTGAACTAGTGGTTTTGACACTTTGCTCTGAAGGCCTCTATGGGTCCCTTACAACTTCCTGAGGGGCTGCCAGGGGAGGTGAGGACAGGCATGACCCTGAGCTCCCCACCTGGTTTCAATCAGAACTTTTCCTCTGACCTGTTTTACATAGAGGACCTTCTCATAAGATTTAATTTTAACAAAGAACTTGAAAACTAGTGCTATCCAGTGCTAGCCAGTAGAACTTTTCATGGTCTACCTTCGCTGTCTAATACAGTAGCTACTAGTCACACGTGGCTGTTGAGTACTTGAAATGTGGCCAATGTGACTGAGAAATTGAATTTTTAATGTTATGTAATTTTAATTAATATAAATTGAAATTGAAGTAGCCACACATGGCTAGTGGCTGTTGTACTGGGCAGCACTGCAAGGCATTGAGGAGCCAATGAAAATCTTCAAGCAGAACAAAATGACCAGGACTATGCCTTAGAAGCAGTGTGGCCCCATAACCTCCTCAAGAAGTAGGTAAATTTATCTCTGTTTTGTTGATGAGGAAATCAAGTCTCAGGGAAATAATGTGACTTGTTTAAGGCTTCATAGGTAAGCAGGTGAGGTGGGTCTTCAAGCTAAGCCTTCTAACTCTAAACCTGGGAGCCAGCCAGGGACACTAGTGCCAAAGGGGCATGTCCAGGGGATTTACAGAAATTTTATCATTGATAATTATGACTGCACAGACACCTTATTACTATGCAACAGGCTCATGGCTTGATGAGCATAGAAGCCAATACTATAGCACCAGCTTTGGAGTAAAGGAAAAGCTTTATTGTGAGTCAACTGGCAAGGAGACAGGAGGCAACACTCAAATCTGTCTCCCCAAGCTGGGATCTGGGGGCAGGTTTTATAGGCAGAGAGTCACTATGGGAGAGATAGGAAAATGCATTGAGGCAATCCGATTGGGTCATGCAAAGAGGTGATGCCGAGTCCTTGGCTCTTAAGTCTATACTGTGACAAAACAGTCACCCTCTCTTCTTAGTTTGGTCCCTGTTCCTCTATCGGAGCCCTTGGTTGTGCCTGTGGTTGCCTTTTGCATTCTGGCTAGCTCTGGGATCACCAGTCGGGCATGCTTGGTTCATCTGGATATGCTCAGGTTAAATGACTTGCAACCTGGGGGTCCATCACAGCTGAAAAACAACTCATTTTGTTACATTTTGTTACTGACAAAATTGAACCGGATTGAACTGGTTCTTTAGTTACAGCCCCTTGCCAAGTGAAGTACCAATTGGTTCTAGAACGTGCCCCAAATTCTACTTTAGGAATAATGAGCCAAGATGAGGGTACAGGAGATTTGTACTTATAGAATTTTATGAAAAGAAAATTTTCTGCTAAAATTTGTTCCTAAGTCCATATAATTGCTTTTCTGAAATCATCCACTATGGGGTCTTGGTTAAGCATGAAAATTCTTGTGCAGGTAATCAGCATTTCCTGGTAATAAAAATCTGAGGGAAACAGTGGTTTGGATTACAATAATAATCCCTCTTGATACTGTGCATAACAAATGATGTCATCTACCAATATTACTGCAAACAGTGAGAAACGTTCTTCTCATCCCTCATAGGTGGCTTGTCTTAGTCTGTTTGTGCTGCTATAACAGAATCTCACAGACTGGGTAATTTATAATGAACCAGAAATTTATTGGCTCACAGTTCTGGAGGCTGGGAAGTCCAATATCAAGGTGCTGGCATCTGGCAAGGGCCTTGTTGCACACGACATGGCAGAAGGTGGAAGGTGGAAAGAGAGAGCCCACTTCTGAAAGCCCTTTTTTTAAGACATCAAACCCACCCATGAGGGTGAAGCCCTCATGGCCTAATGACCTCTTAAAGGCCCCACTTCCCAATACCATTACATTAGCAATTCAAACTTCCAAACCATAGCAGGGCTCTTAAAGATAATTTCCTAATGAATATTTTCTTTTTTTTTTTTCTGGCAGGTAAAATCATAAGTGGAAGAAAAGTCTCTAAATTCAACCCTGAAAGATCAAGCTGTCTTATTTTTTCTTTCCTGGCTGCTTTTTCATCCATCTGACTCAGAAAGAGCTTACCAGGGGAAGGGAACTCCTTGTGCTGGTACAGAGGAGGATAGGGGGAGATAGATGAGGTAGAGTGCACACAGGGCCCACATCCTAAGGAGTCTGAACTGTGCAGCAGGAATTTGCAAAGATCTGCACATTCAGAGTATACTTCCCAGACCTCTTTATCCTTGGCATTGCACACTAGAAGATGAAGGAAGCACCCAGTTAAGCTCGCTAGTAGGCATCTTTTGTTTACTGCTCTTGCCAATGAAGAATTAATGAAAGTTGCTCAGAGGAAAGTAACCTTGTTCTCCACTGAGCTTGGCAGAATCTAGGTTTATATAATAGTCAGGACACACAGGTTATGCTGTAGTAACAACCTGCCCCCAAATCTCAGTGACCTAAAATAACAAAGGGTATTCCTCTGTCATGTTATGTGTCTATCTAGGGTCAACTGGAGGCTCTGCTTAATATAGTCACTCAGAGACCCAGACTGACCCAGCAGATTCCTCCTCAGATGTTGTCAAGAGCTCTGAAGGGTTTCCACCGTCAATCACACAGCCCCTGCTGCTCTGTCCCGCCTATCCTTTTCCTGGCTGGGAATTCCACTCTCCTCTTGAGGACCAGTAGAGGAAAATGCATTGAGAGGGCAGGTGTTGCAAGATGCAACAGGTCATTTGAAAGTTGTAACTGAACGAACTCCTCATATTTTTCAAGTCACAAAAGTACCATTTAGCCCAGACCTGCCCCTGAGGAGATGCTGGAGGACAATGACTCACCAAACTTCAGGGAAGGTAAGATGCCTGGTCAAACCTCAGAGGTGGAAGGGGCCTGGGGGTCATTCACATAACCCTGTCATCTCAGGGATGAGGAAACTGGGGCCCACAAAGAGGCTTCCCTAAGGTTGCCTGGGCAGGATTAGGACCAGAACACAGCTCTCCCAGGTCCTAGGACTGAAAAAAAATATTCCCCCAGGGCTCACTAACTGCCATCTCTGCAGACTCTGATCTAAAAGGTGTGGAGGGGAAGACAGAGGCTGGAGAATGGGTGGGCGGCCCCTGGGAAGGCCCCCGGGCCCAGTTGCCTTTCTTCATTGGGCCCTGGATGAGTATTCTCTTCCTGAGGACACATGACCGAGGCCTTCCTCACGCCTCACCCAACATCTCCTGCACACCCCTGGGAGTTCACTTCATGTTGGCACAAACTGCTAACTTGGATCCTTCTTCTAGCTCCCTGTGTTCTTCTGAGAAAACTGGAGCTGTGTATAGGAGAGAAAGAGATTCAGAGAGGGAAACATAGGAAGCAGAGGTGGATGGGGGGAGAATACAGTCTATGAAGAAGCACTTGGTGTGGGCCTTCTCTTGGCCAGTCCAAGACTACATGTTCCAAGGGCTATCGTCTGGGGTGTTCTGGTTTCTTTTTACTTGGCCAGTGGCTTTCTCTTCCACTGGAATGTAAGCTCCACACAGAGATGGACTTTGTCTGCAGTCTTGCCTGGTGCCAGTCCCAGGCACTGGGAAACACACTGCGGCCTTTGCACAAGAAGGAGTTCAATAAGCTCTTGTTGAATGGGTTGGTAAGGCAGGTAAAGGTTGTAAAACAGAGGTAGCAAGATCATAGTTGACTCTCAGAAATCTCAAAAGAGAGACATGTACAAGCAACAATGAACTGAAACTCAAAAGATGGTGGGGGAGGAGCCTGAAAATAGGGCATGTGGAGGCCATTCCAAGCCACGGAGGAGAATAAAGTTCCAATGGGGAGAATAAGCAAGGTGTAGTTAAACTATGTTCATTCCTTCATTTATTCACTCACCCAACCAACACTCATTGAGCACCTGCTGTATGCCAGGCCTGGGACAGTGTGATGACTAATATTCTATGTCAACTTAACTGGGCTAAGGGATGCCCAGATAGATGGTAAAACATTGTTTCTGGGTGTGTCTCTGAGGGTGTTTCCAGAAGATATTAGCATTTGAGTCAGCAGACTGAGTAAAGAAGATCCACCCTCACCCATGTGGGCAGGGGTCATCCAATCCACTGAGGGCCCGAATAGGACAGAATTGTAGAGGAAGGGTGAATGTGCTCTCTGTCCTCGAGCTGGGACATTCATCTTATCCTGCCCTGGGACACTGAAGTTCCTGATTCTTGGGACTTTGGACTTTGGGACTTACACAAATGGTCCTACCCCCAACTCCACTTCTTAGGTCTTCAGCTTGAACTGGGAGTCACACCATCAGCCCCCCAGGTTCTCAGGCCTTTGGACTTGGCCTGAATTACACCACTGGCTTTCCTGGTTCTTCAGCTTGCTGACAGCAGAGCATGGAACTCCTTGGCCTCCATAATTACACGAGCCAATTCCATAATAAATCTCCTCTTGTGTGTCTGTATATATATCCTATTGGTTCTGTTTCTCTGACTAATGCAGACAGAGCAAAGGGGCCATGGTGGATGGCCCACAAGTGTGTAGGCAGGTTAGTAGAGCCATGAACAACCTCGGGACCAGCAGAGGATTTGGGATGTGAGGGAGTCCACCCTATAGGAACACTGGTATGGCATCAAATGGCAGAAGGGAGAGGACCCCAGACCCCTCAGCTGGGTGGTCCCAGCGTGTTCCCACAAGCCCTCGGAAGCCTGCAGTTGCACAGAGCCCTGACCATTAGAGCTGGGGGGAACCTCTGGTCTGTTGTCCTTATTTTCAGATGAGGTAACTGCAGTCAGAGAAGGCCAAGGGCTTGCTCAGGGTCACACAGCAAGTTAGATACTTCACATATTCTTATACTTTGGGTTTTAAAGGGATCAGCCACTTCTAAGCTTTGCTCAGGGTGATTTGCTCAGGGAGAAAGGAGGGGCTGTGCCTGACCCTGGTTTCAGCCATCGTTGAAGAAACAAGTGGTCTTAGTGGTGGCCCCTGGGGAAAACAGAGAAGCTTGTCACCCACCACACCAGGGGCTTGTGGGCAGAGACACCAGGCTGTCCTTGAGCCCCCTCTGTCTCCTGGGGTATCCTACCATGCACCTCAGATCCTCGGCGGTACGACCTCAGGCTCAGAAGCCACCACATGCATATTCCAGTCCAACACCTTACCAGTGCCGAAGCCCCTTCCCAAATGTCTCTGCCACATGGTCCTGATGCTCTTCACTGTAGACTCTGCCCAAGAGCCTTGACAGCAAGAGCCTGGCTGGCTCTTTACATCCCAGTGACAGCATGGAATTCATGTTGAACGAAAGAATAAATCACAAATGAGGAAACAAGTGAGGGAATCAATGAATACGTTTGTAAATACCTTCAGTATTGATGCATTTCCTCCATGCCATGGGGATAATAACAGTGCCTGCTTCACAGGGTTTTTATGAAGGTTAAATGAATAAATATTTGTAAAGTGCTTGGAATAGTGCCAGCCACAGAGTAAGCATTATGTGTTTGTTAGATAAAATGGAAAAGCATACAACTTTCCTATATTTCTTGTTCCATCTTTACGTAACTCTTGTTTAAAAATTAATTTTTTTTTTTGAGATAGGGTCTCACTCTGTTGCCCAGGCTAGAATACAGTGGCATCATCATAGCTCACTGCAACATCAAACTCCTGGGCTCAAGGAATCCTCCTGCCTTAGCCTCCTGAGTAGCTGGGACTACAGGCGAGCACCACCACGCCAGCTAATTTTTCTATTTTTTGTACAGATAGGGTCTCGCTCTTGCCCAGCCTGGTCTCGAACTCCTGAGCTCAAGCGATCCCCCCGCCTCAGCCTCCCAGGGTGCTAGGATTACAGGTATGAGCCATCACCCCTGGCCTAAAAATTAATTCTTAAACAAAATGGAAGACTGTCTCCCTGTAACCTGGAACAACACACTGGAATCTGGCACTGCGTGGATGAAGCTGATCCTTCTCTCCTACAACTGCCCCCAGGTCACTGAACTCTGCTGTCCTGCCCCTGCCTTTCCCAAGCTGAGGACCATCTTTCTTGATCTGACTGGGTTGAGGGGTCCGCCCACCTCCTCTGGTCTGGCCCCCACCCTCTTCTAGAGCCGCACCAACGTCCCCTGGCCCCGGATCATGGGAGCCAGTGCTCTTGAGAGAGGGAAGAGCTGCCGCACTGCAGGGCTGCCAGTCAAGAAACAGTCCTCAGCCCTGCCCTTGCCAAGCTCTGCGCTTGGCCCTGGGTGGGCGTGCAGACAGGAATCAGACCCAGACACAGCCCTCCAGGAGCTCCCAGCCGGAGGAGAGCAAGGCGGAGGGCAGCGGAAACACAGGTAGGGCTCAGGACATGCCGGAGGAGGAGCCACGATAGCCGGCTACAGGGGAGTGGGGCCATAGCCCAAGGGGCAAGACCCTCCCAGACAGGACAGAGCATAGGTCGAATTTGATCAGCCCTTTTCCACCTTCCTGTCCTTGCTGGAGCTGATACTAGGCACTCAGGGTCTCAGGTCAGTTTCTAAGCCGGACACCCAGGCCCGCGCTCCAAAAAATGTGCCTGTCAATCCCAGTGAGATGGCAGGACTCATTCCTGCTTCCAGGATGCGCACATTCCCTTTCCCTCGTTCCCCTCTGCCAACAGGTCTCCTGGAGGGAAGGAACAGGATATACTACTTGGCACTAAGGTATGGGTGGGTGTCTTAGTCCATTTGGACCGGGTGTCTTAAACAACCAACGTTTATTTCTCAGAGTTCTGGAGGCCAGAAAGTACAAGATCAAGGTACCAGCAGATCCGGTATCTAGTAAGGACTCACTTCCTAGTACACAGACGGCCGTCTTCTGGCCACGTCATCACCTGGCAGGAGGGGGTAGAGGAGGACACAAGTTCTTGGGCCTCTTCTTACAAGGGCACTAATCCCATCATGGGGGCTCCACCCTGGTGACCTAATTACCTCCCAAATGCCCTACCTCCTAACCTCATCACATTGGGGCTTAAGATTTCATCAAATGAATTGGGGTTGGGGGTGTCTCAAACATGTAGTCCATAACAGTGAGTGATGCTTATTATGTTATCCCTCAAGTGGGGAGAGGGGAATTTTAAACATAAAGCTAAAAGAAGCAATGCTTTAACACTGGGCCCTCAGGGCAGGTGAAGCAACCTATACACAATCCCTGGGCATCTCGTCCCACCACCTCGTCGGGGGAGAAGGACATGGCTGTTGACTGAGAGCCGGTCCTGTGCCAGGCACAGCTGATCCTCACAAAGACATTCCAAGCTGGTCATTACAAAGACATCTGGGGTTTAGCAAGGTGATATCACTAGTTCAAGGTCACACTGCTAGAATGGGGAAGACCTTGAACTAGAACCCAGGCCTGTCTGACTCTGCTGAGCCACCCTAACTCCTGGTGGCCTTGGGTGGCCTCTGGGGACATGGAAAAAGCAAAAGAGAAGCTGGCCTGAGGGAAATCCTAGAACTTCTGTTCTACCCGCCAGTCCCAGGTGAACCTTAAGTAGTGCAATAAATTCATATGACTACTACCTAGTACCTGCCGTGTGCCACACACTCAGGAGGACACCCCTGAGCCCCCACCCCCTGAGCACTTACATTGTAACCCCTTCCCCAGACCCTTCAGGGGCTGTACTCTGCTGTGACCTCAGACCCAGGCACTTCAAGATCTGGCCCCACCTCCCCCAGCCTTGTCACCTCTCCCTTGCCCCCTGGTTTCCTGCTCTCCTGTCCCTAGGCTGTATTCTGGAATCTACCACGGCTCCTGGCACACAGTGGACACTGGATAGGTGTTAGTTAGACTGATTGTTCTAATCTGGGGGAGGGGAAGACTGGGGCAGGAGACAGCTATGCCAACAGTTGACTAAGCCTAAAGCCCAGCACTGCGATTCACGAACGTCAGTGAGCCTGGCTCAGGTGACCCCGGCTCAGGTGACCCCTGGGCCCCACCCCCTGACATCTGGGTAAATGTGAGGTAGGGCCTGGGAATCTGTATTTCTGGCAACCACCTCATGTGGTTCTGATGCAGGACCTCCTTTTGAGAAACTCTGCTTGGTGTGATTTGCGCTAAACGACAGGGTAGCGGGGCAGGAAAACTTCGTGAAGGCAGTACCACTACAGGTATAAACACAGGGCTCAGGAACCACAGGGCCAGAGAAGGTGATTGCAGAAGGCTTCCCTTGGAGGCAGCAGTGAGGATAGGAGATGCACAAATGAGGGAAACCCAGCAGATACTGTCACCCCAAACTATTGTCACAATACAGCTTCTACCTCCTCCTGATCTTACTTCTCCTGACACTTCCAGGGGCGGGGATGAGCCAAAAGGAGAAACATAACAGGGACCCAGTAATCCCCAAACTGTTCAGACAGGCTGGCAATAATGGAAGCCGACAGGGAGGGTTGGCGGGGAAGAGTTTTTGAACCCAAGGTCAAAGTCAAGGCTGGCAAGACAAAACTATGGTGCTAGAGACTGAAAGCAGACCCTGCCATGCTGAGGGTCCTCATCCTGCACCCCAACTGGGGGCCCCACAGACTCCCCTGCTCTTTCTCCCCCTGCCCCAACCCATTCATTCAGTCACTCATTTGTGCCTCACCTGTCTGTTAAGCCCTTACTCCCGTTAGTCCTCTGGAATGCTCATTTAGGGATTACGTGGGGACAGATACACTTGCTCTTCTGGTTCACAGATTTTTCTGATCCAAGAGAATAACCTCTGGGAGGTAAACATATGAAATGCTGGGTGCTGTTTTTATATCCTCTTTATGATTTAAGAAGGCCCACTTCACAGATCGCAAAGATTACCAGCACTACACCCACATAAAATTCCTTGGAAGCCCCAGCGACTTGTCAGATCCCTGGGGAAGCCCAAGCCCGTGGCCGCTTCTGGCCTGGGGAAGAAAATAAAAATTCAACATGAGGAGAGACCTTCTGCAGCCTTTGCAAAAATTTTAGAACACCTGTAATGAAGCCCAACCCCTACTTAGTTTGTGTAAAGGCATCTTGGCTTAGCTCCATCTCCCAAATCTGAGACAAATTGCCCCTCCTTCTGCGGATCAGAAGGAGAAGTGCTTTCAAGGTGAGGGTCTCCCAAATATGAAGTAATGGGGGGAAAATCCCAGCTTGAATAACACGTCAAAAATAATAATCTTGTAATTTAAAGCTGAGTTGCAGGGAGACGCCTACAGAAGTACTGATGACATTTGCATTACCGCCAAGAGTGCTCATCATGATTGATGGCTCCAATAAACAGCCAGGGAATCAGAAGTGATTGATTAGGCTATCTCTTTAAAGCATTGCCAAAAACTGCCTCAGAGAGTGTACCTGCATCTCCCCAAGTGAAAAATGCATGTTCAAATAATGTCAGCGTATTAAATTATTGCCCTTCTGCCCAGGTATGTACAAATTGATCTGCAGATACCCAGCCGAGGTGTGAGGTTGAGAATTTTAGGAATGTATTATATACCGTGTCTGTGTACAAACTTCTCTATGTGGCCACCCTCCGTGTTGGCAGCTCAGGTGGTTAAAGCTGGGTGCAGTGAGGTAGAGGTCACTGTTAGAATCTCCCTACATCCAGGTAGTTCTGCTTCAGTTGATGCACAGCTAGAAGCCAGCTGTGGCCAGTCGTCCTGCATGACCATGACATGCTACTGGTCCCAAGAAGGACCTTGGAAGGCAGTGTGGGGGACCAGACAGATGCCTGGCTGCCTCCTCCCCATCACAGCCAAGCTTCGTGGAACTGCATCTATACTCCCTTCTACACTTCCTTGACTTTCGTTCACTCCCCAGCCAGTGTGGTGTCCCCCACACCTCTCTCCCACACCACTGAAAAACGACTGTGGCTGCCAAAGACCACACCCAGCAGACAGTGTGCATACCTCGGGGCCTGTGAGTCCAACAACCACTCTCCCTCTACTTTCTCCTCTGCATTCTTGACTCCCATGACATGTGCTGTCCCAGATCTCCTCGAACTCAGGCTGCTATTTCCCATCTCCCTCTTGTCCTCCACCTGCTGCTTAAGTCTCTGTGCCCCCAGGGTTCTGACCTGGCCTCCTTCTCCCTCTACCCCCAGAACTCAAGCGCCACCTCCACACTGAATGGACACCTCCACCATCCACAGACACCACCACTCTACATGGCCAATGCACAGCTCAGAGTCCTCTCAGAGCCTGTGCTTCTTCCCATGGGCCCCCCTCAGGATTAGCCACACCATGGGTCAGCATCCCCATGCAATGTCTAGGTGCCATCGCAGTGCCTCCAGCCTGTCAACCACCCTTACTAGCCAGGTGTAAGCCCATACCTGCCGGATTCCACCATCTGTGTCTCTCACCAGAAGATCTTCTCCTCTTGCCCCCGCCCGCCATGAATAGCTTATGCCTGGCCCTCGTCACTTCTGATGGTGTCTTTAGTGTTTGCTGCTGCTCTAACACAATGCCACAGACTGGGTAATTTATAAAGAATAAAAGTGTATTTGGCTCATGGATCTGGAGGCTGGGAAGTCCAAGAGCATGGTGCTGGCATCTGGCGAGGGTCATTCCATGGCGGGAGGGTAGAAGGCAGAAGCGAGCACACAAGACAGGAGAAAGTGGGCTGAATTCATCATTGTCACCAGAAGCCCACTCCTGCAGCAATTAACCCCTCCCACAATCACGGCCTCAAGCCCTTTGTGAGAGAAGAGCTCTCGTGACCTAATAACCTCTTAAAGGCCCCACATCTCAATATTGTTACAACAACAATTCAATTTCAACAAGAATTTTGGAGGGAACATCCAAACCCTAACAAAGGGACTACTGAAATTTCCTCTCATATGGTCTCCATGCCTCCTCTTTGTCTCTAATCTATCTCCCCACTGTCCACAGTAATTTGTCCAAAATGCAGATCAAATCATGCCACACTCTCTGCAGGCACCCCGAATTCCAGCCATACAAAACAACCAGCGTCCTACCCTACTGTGCTGGCTCACACCTCATGCCTTTACACATTTGGTTCCCTCTGCCTGGATGTTCTTCCCTGCTCCTCTCATCACAGGCTGCTGTTGATCCCTCCAGCTCTGTTCAAGCTTTCCCTCCTCGGTGAAGCCTCTGACTCTGGCCCCTAGAAGCAGAGGCTGACACAGGGTTTCCTGTTCAAGCATTTTGCTGGGGTGGTCTAAGGAGAAGGGATGTGAGGAAAGCAGGGGAGGAGAGGGAACAAGCTTAGCAAGAATGTGGACTCAGCTGGGGACAAGTGTCACCATCCGAATGCATGGGGAGCACTGGGTCATACACTGCACCCAGAGCTAGCCCCTCCTAGAGTTAGGCAAAGGGGGTGGCTCTTCATAGCTGTGTCACCCACTGGCCAAGGTCTGTGGGGTGCTGGTGGGAGGCACCCTCCCGGGCTAGGCAGCTTCATGGCAGAGGGAGATTCTCCTGAGAAGGGACAGCTGTGAGGGGTTAGTGACCGACACTTGCAGCAGCTGGGGAAGGTGGGTCAGGGCATTGGGGCGGGGCCCCAGCAGCATGCACTGTGCCCACGGCTCTCACAGATTGCTGGGCCCCACCCCAGAGATTCTGATTCAGGAGGTCTAGGCTGGGCTGACAAGTTGCATTTCCAACAAGTTCCCAGGTGACGCTGCTGCTGCTGGCCTGGACACCACCCTCTGAGAATCACTGCACTTCAGCTTCCCTCCCCCACCCTCCATGCCATCACCAGGGTAGAAATGACCACATCCTCCCTCAGTTCACCCAACACCTGGTAGGTAGATTGTGCCGTTTAACCCTATGTGTCATACGCTAGTTGCTACTGATGGTCTCGCTCTCACCAGCAGAGAACCCTTGAGAGCCAGGGATAATCTCGTTCATCTTCCGCATCTACACATCCCACACCAGTGCCTGGCACATGGTAGGCCTCGATAAACGAGTCTTGAATGAACACAGGAATGCCTCCAACAATGATGCAAATGCATTTTCTATTGCCCCAGGGTAAACTGCATAAACTGCAATTTTAATATTGCCTGGCTCCAGAAATGGCTGCAGAAGTCACTGCTGGGGGGAAGGAAGTGCTAATCATTTTGAGAAATCCTCTTCAATGAATCTTCTGTCTGTGCAGAGGTCAAGGCAGGATGGGGAGCGTGAGAATTAGCAGCTAAGCTGCCCTGCACGATGCATCAGAGCATCTGCACTGCAGAGGAGCATCTTTGAGGAAGAACAAGACATTGATTAAGAAGAGGGAAGGATATTAGAAGAGGGTGGAGGGCGTGCTTGGGGCACTGTGGTGGGGACAGAGGGGTGGTGGTGAGCACCGTTAGTATAGGCCACACATCGGCCCACGCCAACAGCAGCAGGGGGTGCAGAGGAGAGAGAGCCGGCCCGTGGGCTAGGGTCCCGGGCAAGCAAGAGCCTGGAGACCCACTCTCAGATATTATGTCGTCCTCATCATTCCCACATCTTCAGAGAACTTGTGAAGCAAGAGTCAGCCTGGTTGTAGCTGGGCTCTGGAGGACCCCGAAGGGTGGGCCAAGATGAGATGGTGAGAGAGGCCCTCAGGGCGGAGTGGCTGCCCAGGCTAGAGGCTGCCTGGGAGGGGACCAGCCACCCCTGTTTGCCCAGGACTGAGGGGTTTCCCAGGGCATGGCAGGTTTAGTTCCAATACTGGCAAAGTCCCAGGCAAACCAGGAAGAGCTGGTCACTCCACTGGATGGGGTGATCAGGGAAAACCAGGATCCATGTGTGGAACCTGTAAGCACTCCTCTGAGATATTCCTTGGTATGTCAGGAGTAGAAGGAAGACTGGCCTTCCTCCCATCTCTCAGAAGGAGGACCAGCTAGTCAGCTATTAAATGGAAGGGTAGCCCTCATTTTTTGCTGATCTAGAAAAAATAATTCTACGCTTCTTGTAGAACCAGAGAAGACCCCATCTAGCCAAAGCTATCTTAAGCAAAAAGAACAAATTGGGAGGCATCAATCTACCAGACTTCAAACTATACTACAAGGCTATTGTAACCAAAATAGCATGGTACTGGCACAAGAACAGAGACACAGACCAATGGAACAAGACAGAACCCAAATATAAAACCATCCTCATACTGTCATCTGATCTTTGACAAATTCCACAAAAACATACACTGGGGAAAAGATTTCCTATTCAATAAATGGTGCCAGGAAAACTGGATGGCCACATGTAGAAGACTGAAACTAGACCCACACCTCTCACCTCTCACCAAAATCAACTCATGATGGATAACAGTTTTAAACCTAAGATGTGAAACCATAAGAATTCTAAAAGAAACGTTGGAAAAACTCTTATGGACATTGGCCTAGGCAAAGAATTTATGAAGAAGACCCCCAAAGCAGTCACAGCAGCACCAAAAATAAATAAATGGGACCTGATCAAATTATAAAGCTTCTGCACAGCCAAGGAAACTATCACTAGAGTGAACAGACAACCTCCAGAATGGGAGAAAATATTTGCATGCTACACATCTGATAAAGGGCTGATAACCAGAATCTATACAAAACTTAGGAAAATCAACAAGAAAAAATCAAACAACCCCATGAAAAAATGCGCAAAGGACATGAACAGAAACTTTTCAAAAGAAGACAGAATAATAGCCAGCAAACATAAAAAATTGCTCAAGTTCTCTAATCATCAGGGAAATACAAATCAAAACCACAATGAGATATCACTTAACTCCAGCGAGATTGGCTCATATCACAAAGTCCCAAAACAACAAATGTTGTCAGGGGTGCAGACAGATAGGAACACTCATACACTGCTGGTGGGACTGCAAATTAGTACAACCTCTATGGAAACTAATATGGAGATACCTCAAAGAACTAAAAGTAGAACTACCATTTGATCCAGCAATCCCACTACTGGGTATTTACCCAAAGGAAAAAAAGGCATTCTATAATAAAGACATCTGCACTCGAATGTTTATAGCAGCACAATTCACAATTGCAAAGATGTGGAAACAACCCAGGTGCCCATCAATACACGAGTGGATTAATAAAATGTGGTATATGTATACCATGGAATATTACTCAGCCATAAAAAACAATGGTGAATTAACACATCTGGCATTATCCTGGATGGAGCTAGAGCCCATTCTTTGAAGTGAAGTGTCACAAATGGAAAAACAAGCCCCGCTGGTACTCACCATCAAATTGGTACTAACTGATCAATACTTATGTCACACAGGGCAATAATATTCATCAGGGGGTGGGAGGGGGGTGGAGGGGATGGGACAACTCTCACTGAATGGATGCGGGGAGCACAGTTTGGGGGATGACCACGATTGTAGCTCTGACATGGGCAGTGCATGGGCAATATATATAGCCAAAGTGTTGTACCCCCATAATATTCTGAAATAAAAAAAAAAAAATGGAAGGGTAGCCCTGAAGGCTGGTCATCTGCAGAACATATGGGATATCCTAGGAATCTGAAGGTATTTTCAAAATTGATATCCTGCCTAATAATTTTACACTAGTCTTTATTGTGGAAGAACAGCTAGCCGATGTAATGGAGTGGACCAAGCCGTGGACTAGAAATCCTAAGACCCGAGCTCTAGTCCCAGCCCTTCCAGAACCAGCTGTGTGACTGTGGACAAGTGAGTTATCCTCTCCGGGCCCCATTTTCCTCCCTTGTGTAAAAAAAAAAAAAAATTGTAGGTTTAAACGTAGTCCAGTGTTCTTATGTATGCTGTAGACCCCTTTGGCAGTTTGGTAAGGCTATGGACCCCTTCTTAGAACAATGTTTTAAACTGCATAAAACAAAATAGGGCTTACAAGGAGGAGCATTATATTGTCATACAATTATAAACATATTGAAAAAACAAATTTGTTATATGATAATATATGTGCTCCTTAATAAATGCAATAAAGAACAAGACCCAGCAATAACAACTGTAATTTCAAAGTAGTTGTGAGAATAAAAAATATTTTAAAGTCCTGCGAAAACCATAATTTGATGTGACAATATTTGTGATTTCTATTGACAACAGTGTCACAGGTGCTGCTAAAGCTGCTATGGGTTATTGTCTACATTTGTAATATAGGAAGGAAATGCTGCACTTTAGTCAGAGGTTAGGGAAAATAAAAATGTAACGTTTCCCTTTCCTTTTTCCCCCAATTTTATCTATGAACTATTCATGGGCTGAATTGTGTCCCCCTCACTCCAAAATTCATATGTTGAAGTCTTAACCCCCAGTACCTCAGAATGTGACTGTATTTGGAGATAGGACCTTTAAAGAGGTGATTAAGGTAAAGGGAGGCCATTCAGGTGGGCCCTCGTCCAATCTGACTGGTGTCCTTATAAGAAGAGGAGATTAGGACACAGAGGGACGACCATGTGAGGGCACAGAGAGAGGATGGCCACGTGCAAGCCAAAGAGAGAGGCCTCAGAAGAAACCAACCCTGCTGACACCTTGATCTTGGACTTCCAGCCTCCATAACTGTGAGAAAATGAATTTCTGTTGTTTAAGCCGCCCAGTCTGTGGTGTTTTTTTATGGCCACCCTAGTAGACTAATACAAACCCCCAGTCTGTAGAGCCCAGGTTAAGAATTCCAGAACTAGACAACCTGTAAGGTACCTTTCACCCTGCCCGCGCTGACAACGCCTTTCTGTGCTGGACAAGAAGGGCTCTGTGGAGAGAGATAAAGGAGTGTATTCTTTGGGCCACTGCAGAACAAGTCAAGATGAGAGGGAGACCCAAGTGCTCCCAGGCCCCTTCTCTGACTGTGACCACTGTGGTCTCTGTGTGCTGAGAAGAGCCTCACCATCCTCCACCTCTGGATGTGAAACCTGCAAGAAGATCTCGAGGGCAGCCCCCGTGCAAGTGACAGTGTATCTGCAGAGATCTTCAGTGGAAGGGCTCTGTGACTTCGACCCTGGGGCTCCGTGGTGGGTGCCTGCAAGCAAAGGAACAAAGGGTGAGGACAGATCTCCCGCCAGTTCCTGGTGAAAGGCTGGGGTTGATTTTCCCAAACTCTCACGCCTTCCCCAGCACCGAGGGATTTGGAGGAAGAGAGGCAGAGGCAGGAGAGAAAGGGAAGACGGACGAGGAGGAGGGAGACTGAAGGAGAAGAGGAGGGAGCATCTTACTCATCTTTCTCATCTCCAGCCAGTGCTGTCTGAGCCCCCTCGCCCTCCAGGGACTGCGGTGGCCCAGAGACAACGGGAACTGGGAGAGGGACACAAGAGAGCCCCTCCACCCCCGCACCACTACCAAGCGAGCAATTCCTAACGGTTGGAGCCCCAGCCCTAGACCAGCTGTTGTTTCAGCAAAAGATCTGTGACGGGGCAGAAGGCATCCCCTGCACAGCCTCAACTCCTAATTTCAGGAAAGTGGGCAAACAGGCCTGTCTCTCCGTCTGGCCTATGGCTCTCTGTGAGAGGAGCTGCCTCGTGCATGCAGGGAGGCCGCATAGCCCAGGGTTCACCAACTGTTCCTCCTCCCCAGAGCCCCGGTCCTCTACCTTCTCGTGGCAAATTATTGGCACAGTCTATTTTCTTTATGCTGGTTTGTTTTTCAGTCCTATTGGCCCTGATAGGATGCTTAATACTTCCCCGAGGAGTAGGGTGAAGCCATTGCAATCTCTGCAGTAAATACCTAATTAGGATGCCTCTGAACAGTGTATTATTTACTTGGGAGACTGTATCTTGGGTCAGTGTGCAATTAGGGAGGTTATTTTCTCAAGAGAAGGAGGTGGTTCCAGCAGGTCCTGCACTTGAGTATGTCATTAGGTGCTGCTTAAAGCATCTGGGGTACTTGGAAGGCACCATTCATTTATTTTTAAGAAATTTTCCTATTACAACATCCACATGTCTGAGCCACTGGAATGAGGAGGAATGAGTTCTGAGCCTAATATGTGGTTGAGGGAGACAAGGCAATACTCCAGGTCACTATCCAACTAAATCGGTAGCATTTAGTGATTTAAAGCCAAATAGACCCATTGATTCAACCAGAAATCTAGTCTATACCAGGCACAGTACTTGGTGTTTTAATGTAGTATTCCATTTAATCCTCAGCACAGTCCTATAAGGGGATATTGTTCTTATTTTATAGATTAAGAATGAGACTCGAGAGCATATACTTTTGCATTTTCCTGAAGGTCATGTTTCCCCATCCTAGGATTGTTTCTCCCTCTGAAAATAAATTCTTCACCTTTCCTTCCTCAAAAAAAGAAAAATAGAAAGAGAGAAAGAAGGAAAAAGAAAGGGACTCGGTGAAGAAACGTGCCCAAAGTCACAGAGCTAACGCACAGCAAAGCTGCCACACTAAGAGTCCAATGTAACAGCAGTGGATCACAACTGGAAGAGCTGCAAGACACATACTTTTTCAGAGGAGGAGTACTTAGGGAAGCCCAAAGTCAAGAGGAAATGAAAACAAGGACACTAGAGAAATTTAAAAGCTCTGGAGCACACAGCTACATCAAACATTAAACACAACCCAAGTCCTAGACAGATTAACATAAATCCTCACACTAAAAACCTATTTACCTCAGTTCCTGTTACCCAATATAACACGTCCAGCTTTCAACACAAAGTCACAAGGCATGCCGAAAGGCAAGAAAACATATAACCCGAAGAGACAAATCAGTCATCAGAACCAGACTCAGATATGACACAGATGTTGGATATCAGACAGGGAATTTAAAATAAATATGACTAATACATGATGACTCTAGTGGAAAAAAAGTAGGGAACATATGGATAATGTAAGCAGAGAGCTGTAATTCTAAGAAGGCATGAAAAGGAAATGCTAGAAATCAAAACCCCTATAGCAGAAATGAAGAAGGGCTTTGATGGGGCCATCAGCAGACTAAAAATGGCAAAGAAAGAATCAGGGCACTTGAAGATGAGTCCACGGAAATTTCCCCAACTGAAATGCAAAGAGAAAAAAGAGTGAAAAAACAGAACAGAGCATCCAAGAACTGCGGGACAATATAAAAAAGTGTAGCGTATGCATCACTGGAATGCCAGAAGGAGGAGAAAGAGAAAATGGAGCCGTGGAGCAGATGTATTTGAAGTAATAATGGCCACGACTTTCTAAACCGCAGATCCAGGAAGCTTAGAGAACACCAAGCAGAATAAATACCAAAACAAACAAAGAAACAAAACCAAAACACACCCAGGCACATCATATTCAAACCACAGAAAACCAAAGACAGAGAAACTCTTGAGCGAAGCCGGGGGTGGGGAGGAACGTAGGGGACACCTTACTCACACAGGACCAAGGTTCAGAGTTGCAGTAGACTTCTCGACAGGAACTGTGCAAGCAGCAAGAGAATGGGGTGAAATGTTTGAACTGTTGAAAGGGAAAAAAAACACCAACCTAGAATTCTATATCCAGCAAAATTATCCTTCAAAACTGAGGGAGAGATAAAGACTTTCTCAAACAAAAACTGAAGGAATCCATTGCCAGCAATCTTTCCTGTAAGAGATGTCAAAAGAAGTTCTTCAGGCAGAAGGAAGATGATATAAGTCAGAACTTTGGATTTATGTAAAGAAAGGAAAAGCATCAGAGAGGGACTAAATGAGGGTAAAATAAAATCTCTCCTTTTTCTTATTCTTAATTGATCTAAAATATCACTTTAAAGCAACACCAGTAACCATGTGTCATATGATCACAGCGTTTGAATAAACTAAATGCATGACGCAGCGTCACAGGGTTGGAGGAGAGAGGTTGGGAAAATCACCTGTGCTACATGCGAAGGGATATCATGTCATCTGAAAGTGGGCTTACGTTAATTACAAATGTATTTTGTAAACTCTAGGACGACCACTGAAACAAGTTAAAAGATCTGATTGATGTGGTAAGAAAAGAGATAAGATGGAATCATACAAAATGCTCAATTAAAACCGGAGGAGGTAATTGTTTAGTGGGTACAGAGTTTCCACTGGGGAAGATGAAAAAGTTCTAGGGATGGATGGTGGTGATGGCTGCGCAACAACGTGAACGTGTAATACTTCATGCCACAGTACACTTAAAAATGGTCAAAATGGGAAAATTTTATGTTGTATATTTTTTATCACAGTAAAAAAAAGAGAAGGCAGACAACAATGGAGGAAAAGAAACAAGGACAAATTCAGAGGAAAAAAGTTAAAAACTTGCCAATATTAATCCAACTGTATCAATAATCACTTCAAATGTACCACCCTAGCAACAGGCTAAAGAAGAAAAATCACATGATTGATCATATCAATTGACACAGTGAAAGCATCTGACAAAATATAACACTAATTTACTATAACTCTCAGAAAACCAGAAATGGAAAACTTTTCAACTAGATAAAGAATATCTAAAAAAACCTATAGCTAACCTCATTACTAATAATGAGGGACTGAAAATTTTCCCGCTAAGATCAGGAACAAGGCAAGAATGTTCTCTCTCACCACTCCTATTCAAAATCATACTGGAAGTCCTAGCTAGTACAAGAAAAAAATAAAGAAAAGGAATATAGCTTGAAAAGGAAAATTAAATTGTCTTTATTCACAGATAACATGATTGCTATGTGGAAAACCCCAAAGAATCTAAACAAAAATATTCCTGGAACTAAGGAGCAAGTATTGCAATGTCACAGGATATAGGAGCGATATGCAAGTGTCAATTTCTTTCCTATATACCAGCAATGAACAATTGAAGTTTGAAATAAAAAAGATGCTATTACAATGCACCCCAAAAATGACATACTATGATAGACATAAATCTAACAAAATGAATGCATATTTGGAAAAGCACAAAACACTGATGGAAGAAATCAAAGATGACCTAAATAAATGGAGAGAGAGTCCGTATTCATGAATTGGAAGACTCAATGTTGTTCAGATGTCAATTCTTTCCAACTTGATACAGATTCCCATCAAAATCTCAGCAAGTTATTTTGTAGTATCAACAAACTGACTCTCAAATTTATTCAGAAAGGCAAAGAACCTAGAACAGCCAACACAACACTGGAGAACAACAAAGGACTCAGACTACCTGATTTAAGACTTACTATAAGGCTAGAACAATCAAGAGTGCATGGTATTGGTGAAAGAATAGAAACATAGGTCAGAAGAGAGCCCAAATAATAGATCAAATGTATTAACTGATTTTTTACAAAGGTGCAAAGGCAATTCAATGGAGAAAGAATAGTCTTTTCCACAGAAAGTGCTGGATCAATTGAACATCCATATGGGGGAAAAAATGATCTTATACCTTACACAAAAAATTATTCAAAATGGGTCATAAGTCTAAATGTAAAATGCAAAACTGTAAAACTTTTAGAAGAAAATCTAGGAGAAAATCTGTGTGACCTTAGGTTTAGTGATGAGTTTTAAGACACACCAAATGCACAATCCATGAAAGAAAAAATTGATTGGTTATAGTGGGCTGAACAGTGGCCTCCACAAGTATAAGTCCGCATCCCAATTCCTGAAATCTGTGAATGTTATCTTATTTGGAAAAGGAGTCTTTGTAGAATGTTGAATTAAGGATCTTGAGATGAGATTATCCTGCATTAACTGGGTGTTCCTAAATCCAATGCAAGTGTCCTTATAAGAGAGATACAGGGGAGCTTTGACAGGGAAGAGGAGAGGGATGGGACCACAGAGGCAGAGACAGGAGTGATGCAGCCACAAGCTGATCTGACGTGATGAGAAGGCACTTTACCTCTGTGGTCTTCCTCCCAAAACCCATAATCCCGGCCTAATCATGAAAAAAACATCAGACAAATCCCAGCTGAGAAACATTCTACAAAACAACTGACCAGGACTCCTTAAAATTGTCAAGATCATCAAAAAAACAAGGGAAGTCTGAGAAACTGTTCCAGCTAAGAGGTGGCTAAAGAGACATGAGGAGTAAATGCAATCTGGTCTCCTAGAACGGGATCCTGGGAAAGAACAAGGACATTAGGTAAAAACTAAGGAAATCTGAATAAAGTTTGGACTTGAGCTAACAATAATGTATCAATATTGGTGCATCAGTTGTGACAAATACACCCTACTAATACGTAAATAATAGGAGAAAATGGGGATGAGGTGTACAGGAACTCCCTGTATTATCTTTACAACATTTCTGTAATTCCAAATCTATTCTAAAATGTGAAGTTTATTTTAAAGGAAAAAAATTAATGAAATGAACCCTGTTATTTATGATCTAATTAAAAATAAACACCCCCTGAAAAATAAACCTCCAAACACGTACACTGTCCAAAGATAACATAAATCAACCAAACACATGCAAGGTAAGTTGGAAGAACCTATGTTGTTGACCCTGGTGTGGATACCTAGCGGGGAGGGGACTGGGATTAGGATCTGGACAAGGAGAAAGACACAATCAAGATAATCTTCAAAGAGGATTTGAGCCCAGATGGATGGTGACGGTGAGCCATAAAAGTGGGGACATCAGCCCCTAAGTCTGTGCACCTGAACTTCTGGAACAAAGGGAGGGGAAGGAAGAGCTCCAGCCAGAGGCTGCTGGTTATCTCTGCAGCCACAAGGAAGAAAAAACACCTGTCTGGAGAGTGTCCTTGGAGGTCCCTGGAGGAAGGAAATGGCCTTACCTACCGGCTTCTGCTCCTGGTGGAAGCTGTGACGCCCTAGACTAGGGCACGTGGCTCAGAGACAAGAACTGAACCTGCTGCCGCCACCTCCACCCATCCGTCCTCGGGCTTATCTAACCTGCTGCATCTCAGTTTCCTCCTCTGTAAAATGGGCAACTGGGAATAATAATGACAACTTCTGAGGGTTACTATGAGGATTAAAGGGGGCAAACTTACAGAAAGCACTTATATGGTGTCTTGATAAATGGTAACTATTATCATTTTAAATGCTTTTCCACATCCGATTTTCCCCTTAGGTCAGATTTGTCATTATTTCTGGCAGGAAATATGTTTCATTGCCTGCCCTGCCCACAGCTTGTTTCTCAGAACCTGCTCCTCCAAAGGGCAGCCTGCAGGACCCTTCCCTGACCCCACTCCCTGGGGGAGTGTCCCACCCTGATAGGACAAGGAGTCTGACTCAAGTGAACTGGCTGGGTCAAGGTCTGTCAATATTAACCTCAGAGGCCACCGATTTTAGCCAGTTGGTGAGAATGCACTGGACTTACACAATCTCAAGGAGTCAAGGTCTGGGAAGTCAAAAATCACCTAGAAGTTACGGGGGAGCAGGAGCAACTTGTGCTCTGGGTTGCAGAGGCGGAGGGAGCTGGTGCTCAGAGGCGGAGAGAAAGATGGTGACAGTTCCCGGGAGGCCAAGCTGCACTTCTGAGCTTCGACTCCATCAGAACGCCTATCCCGTGCAATAAAACCCCTTTTCACTTGAGTGTTTGGAATGGGTTTCTGTTTCTTACAACCAAGATAGCCCTGACTGAAGTGTTGATTTACAGGCCTGTTTCACCCACCAGACTAGGATGCCGTCTACAGTCCTGGCACCCAGCGTGGTTCTGGGTCAACAGCTGCTTGTTAAGAGATGAATGAACGCATGAACAAATGAAGGGACAAACAACACAGAGACAGGCCTGTCCAGGCCCTCACCCATTGCCAATGTCCCTGCATGCAGCCTCAGCCACTTCCTCTGGCCTCTGGTGGTCCTTTGGTCTGAGGAACGCGTCCCTACATGTCACAGGATCCCAAGAGGCCCGTGGAGAAGAAGTCTCTTGAGTTAGATCCTGGAGCTCCCTGACATGCAGGGGTATAGGAAGAGGCATTGCTGATCATCAGGACATCGTCCCAGAAGACACGGTTAACCAGGGAGGATGGCTGTTTCCAGGGGATAGGAAAGGGCACCTGCTTTGTTGATGCGCCAAGCCATGTGCTCTGGGTGCCTCGCACAAGCCTTCCCACTGTGGCCTGGAGCCCACGCTGGGGGCCCGAGCCTACGACCCTGAGGCCATTTCTCCCCCTTCCCTGCTCTGCCCTGGACTGAAGCAGGCTGACCCCTGCCGGCCCAGCTTCCTGCCAGGTTCAGCCAGTGGACCAGCTGCCATGGTTCCAGCCCCCACCTGGTGGCCCAACCCCCAGGTTTCAGTCACACCACCTCCTCCCTGGGGCCCCCAGCCCATCTTTGTCTTCCTACTAATCTCTGGATTGCCTCACCTTCCCCCACCTGGCTTCTAAGCTCTGCCATCACCTGTGTGACCAATTCCCTGCATTAAAGTCGCTGTGTTTGAAATTCCCTGGGGGTTTCTGTCTCCTAGCCAAACCTGTGAGTTTGGTACTAGAAAACAGAAACACAGGGGGAAGCAACTTGTCACAGTTTGTACAGCTAGTAAGTAGCGAAGCTGGATTTGATCCCAGCTCTGTCCAACTCCAAGGCCACGTGTCATCTGTACACCTCCTTCCACTGCCCTTGAACATCCTTCTGTCCTCTAGGGGAGCCGGCCCTGCTTCCACCTGTGCCTGTGCTACCTTAGGAAGGTCTCCAAGCCCTTCTGGACGGAGACTCCAGGTGATCTGGTCGCTGGTCTCCCCATTAAGCCCAGACGTGTGGTCCAGTCCCAAGCGCCATTCCTGATGTCAGAAAGCGTCTGCCCTGCTTCTCTCCTGCAGACAGAGAGAACAGACTGTTCCAATGAGACTTGTAAAGCTGCCTTTGGTTGACTCACTTCATCATCCTCTCAAAGAAGGTCGGTCCTGAGGATCTGTAATCCTCTCACTAGCAAAGTAAGAAGTGAGGTTATTTTTTTCCAGTGTGTTTCTCACCCCTGCCTCCATTGCACAGGGGACTGGATGTTTTCCATTTGATGAAACGTTCAGTGATCTAGATCTTTGATGCTGAGTGTGGTCTGTCGACCAGCAGCACCACCTGGGAGCTTGTTGGAAGCACAGGATCCCAGGCCCCACCCCAGGCCAGCTGAATCAGGATATATATTTTAACAAGCTCAAGATCCCCAGATGATTCCTGTGCATGTTAAAGTCGGGAAAATGCTGCACTAGATTCTTCTATAGATATTTACTAGGCACCTGTTACATGTCATTTCATAACAGTAATATATCTTGTGGGATGTACTCACCATCAAGTTGATACTAATTGATCAACTTATATGTGCACATATGGAAGTAACACATTAATAGATCAACTTTTTAGCATGTGAGACATTTTGTTTCTGTGAGGAGACAGGGAGTCATCACTCTAGGATCAGGCCCTGGATGCCCTTGAAACTCTGACTAGGACAGAGCAAGCCGCCTCGGCCTCCCAGAGTGCTAGGATTACAGGCGTGAGCCACCATGCCCGGCCACACATTAATAGATCAACTTTTAAGCGCACATGTGGAAGAAACATTCATCGGGTCTTGGGCAGGTGGGAGGGGGGAGGAAGGGAAGGGTAAATTCACATCTAAGGAGTGCAGAGCACACTCTCTGGGAGATGGGCCCGCTTAAAGCTCTGACTAGGACAGAGCAAAGGCAATACATGTAACCTAAATGTCTGTACCCCCATAACACTCTGAAATAAATAAATTAATTAATAAAATAAATAAATAAATAAATAAAACCCTGAAATCGCAAAAATAAACAAATAAACTTACTCAAAATGTGAAAAAAAAAAGTAATATATCTTGTGGGGATGCAGTGGGAATTAAATGAGTTAATACATTAGAATGGTGCTTGACATAAAATAAATGCTATATGTTTCAGTACAATAATCATTATTTTTATAACTATTTGCTGGACCTCAAATCAAGCACTAGGGGGGTCAAAAATTATTAGATGGATAAGACAGAGCCCTGCCTCAAGGAGCTCTTAGGCTGTCAAGAGATGTGCATATAAACAAATAACTGATCAAATATAGCCTGTGCTTATAAAAGTTACACACCAAGCTCTAGAACCTGAGGTTTGGGCAGTACTCTGTGATTTAGAAACAAAAATTCATATATGGTATCACTTGAGCATAAAGTGGCTTTATTAAGTAAATAATATGACTATTATTACCTCTATAGAAATTGAACCCAGAGAGGCAATGCCCAAGGTCACACAGCAACATGAATCCAGATCTTATAACTCCAAATCTAGCACCCTTTCTCCTGTACCCCACACAGCCTCTCCAAAAGAGAAGGTACTGGCCATCAGAAGGTCTTGGAAACTTCAAGGTGGAAGGAAAACTGCAAACAAGGACCAGTATCTTAGGTGACCTTAGAGCATGCTCCTCACTTTGCATTCCTCACTGCAGGACAGTAATCAGGGCTGAAACTGAAGTCGCTCCTCCTCAGAAGTTACTGACTAGTGGAGACAAAGCCCTAGCTATCTGTGGGGGTACAGGGTTATTCTGTTGGGTTTTTTTTGTTTTTTGGGTCTTGGTGGGTTTTGGGATTTGGGGGCAAGTCCAAGCACCCCACTGTGCTGCTAATATTTGCCTTTTGGAAAGCAGGTCTTGGGCTCCTTCTCCAGGCTCAGCTGAGGGAGCCGTGTCTACTGGACACAACTTACCACCATGCACTCAGGATCAGTGCCTGGCGTCCTCTCAGTGGGCTTTCCTAGTGGTGGGTGAACAGCAGCAGTTCTCAAAGCATGGTCCCTGGCCCAGTGGCTGTAGCATCACCTAGGAAATTGTTAGAAATGAAAACTCTCCAACACTGCCCCCGATCTACTGAGTCAGGAACTCTGGGGGTGAAACCCCCAGCATTAGGTGTTTTAACATGTCCTCCAGGTGATTTTGAGTTTGAGAACCACTGGCAGTGCTGTCCTATGGAGCTTCCTGCAATGATGGGAACGTTCCATATCTGCGCTAATACCATAGCCACTAGTCGTAGGTGGCTATTAAGCACTTGAATGTGGCTAGAATGGCTGTGGAACTAAATTTTTTATTTTATTTACTTTTAATTAATTTAAACGTAAGTAGTTTAAATTATTTAAACTAGTGGCTATCTCATTGGACAGGACAGGTCTACAGGATGCTGTCCCCCACCCCAGTTTATATATTGGAAACAGCACAGGAATCTCCAGCAAGGTGGGCAGGTGGGCAGGAGGAAAGAAGACATCTGGAAGGAGACACTTCACTGCCAGGCCTAGGGAGAAACCAGATCCTGCAGAGGCTTAGCAGAGACTGTGGGAGGAATGAACACTCCCTAGGGACCCTTGATCCACTCATCCCTGAAGGTGGCATGTGAAACCTTGGCCATGTCCCAAGGAGAGCTGCTGACATGGACATGTGGGGACAATCAGTGCAGGGCTGGGTGGTAGGTAGGGGGGTCATAAGCTAAAGATTCAAATAGAACAGAGAAAGCCATCTTTAGAGAGCTCAGCAAAAGAAAATAGGCATAAATTAAAGCAGGACAGACCTTGGTCTGACACAAGGAAGAACTGCCTGACAGTCAGGGTGGCTGATACTAATCCTGCTGTAGGAAGCTGCAGAGCCTCTGTCCCTGTAGAGGAAGTGTGGGGTCATGGAATTGTCCATGCATCCTACCGAGTTTCTATTTCATTTACTACCTGGGTGGCCGTGAACAAGGTGCTTGACTTCATGGGGCCTCGGTTCCTTTATTTGTAGTAGAGGGACCAAGAGGCAGAACACCATGTGGTGGGGACAGAACAGCAAGGCAAGTAAGAGCCGGGCTTCTGGAGGCAGCTAGATGTGTGTTTGAAACTCAGCGTGGCCTCAGCCAAGGGACCTGTGTAAGCCACTTAACATTTCTGGGGTTTAATTTCCTCATCTGTAAAAACAAGTCTGCTAATAACAGAGGAATCATAAAGACTAGATTAATGTAAAGCATATAACAGGGTGCTGGGCACATAGCAGAAGTGCAATAATTATAGAGCTTACTAAGTGTGCCAAAACCTTGCATATACTCATTTGTGTCAAAAAAAAACTCCTACTATTAAACCCATTTTTCAGATGAGGAAACTGAGGAACAGAAAGGTTATGTAACTTGCCCAAGGCTACCTACCTGGGGTGTGCCTGAGCCAGGAGTCTAGCTCCATAATCTATGCCTTCAAATGCTAACCTAAAGTGCCTCTATACATGCTAGCTGCAAAACTGCTGGGTAGAGTAGAGAAAGCAATATGTTGTTACCTTCCTTTGTGACCCTTGAGCCCCTGCCATGTCCCACTCCAAGGTTCCCATCTGCGCAGTAAAAGGTATAGACTAGTTGGACCTCAGAGCCCCAGGAGCCACAGCAGTCTTCGGGAAGAAGTGAGACAACTCTTTGTTCTGAATAGTTTAAACCCACCTTCACCTGCCAGTCAGAGGGAGTCAGACGGGTCCAGAAGTCCCTAGAAGTGTCTTCCAAGTTGAAGACTATTTAAAGGCATGACCCCTCTCTAAGGACTCAGAGGGGTCTGGTGGGAAAAACCTAAATTCCAGTCCTAGCTTGGCAAGGGGAGCTCAGATAAGCTGTGCTCCTCTCTCAGCCTCCATGTGTAGACACTACGGGCCACCTCCTCACAGCCACTACTGCCTGTGCCATCTTCCTTGCTGATTTGGTTGGAGGTTCACCCTCCTGGCCCCAGGGGATGGCCCCTCTGTCAGTGATCGGCAGAAACCTGAGTATAGGATATAGGACTTGGTCCTGACCAATAAGAGGAAGTCACCAAAGAGCTGCTGAGAAAGGTTTTCCTCCCTGATACCACAAGCCCCACAGGAGAGCCTGCAGTCCATGAGAACACTGTGGATGCCTGGAACTGCTGCAGCCATCTTGTGACCATGAGGAGCTGGGGTTTGGTGCAGTGGAGGCCCTGAATGAACCAGCTGTGCAGCCAGCAGGACAACTTTTCAAACAGATAAACTTGCTGTTCAAGTCACTTTTGGTCTGGCGGTCTCTTTTTTTTTTTTTTTTTGAGACAGGGTCTTGCTCCGTCACCAGGGCTAGAGTACAGTGGCATCATCGTAGCTCACTGCAACCTCGAACTCCTGGCCTCAAGTGATCCTCCTGCCTCAGCCTCCCAAGGAGCTGGGATTATAGGCATGAGCCACTGTGCCCGGCCTGGTATTCTCTTTCTTGTAGCCAAATGCATTCTAAGTGATACATTTAGTGTCCTCATTTCTCCAGTGAGGATAATACTCCCAGGGTCTTGTGCAGATGAAAGATTTGCAGATGCTAAAGCATCCATGAGACTGCCTTATTACTTCAGTGGCCTGAAAGCTAACAGCTTTAAAGATGAGGGAGTGTTGTGGGGAGGCTGTTAGTTCCACTGTAACCCACTGACAGATGATGTAACACCCAGGGGGCTTCCTATGGGGGGAAAGAAGCCCCCACCATCATGTGGACTTTCCTTAATGCTTAATTTGTCACACATATCTAATTAACGGAACTCAGAAAACCAATTCTTCTCAATTATAAATTTGATCTATTTAACTGTTCTCAAACAATTTAAAATGCAATTACAAACAGTGCATTTGGCTCTTTTGAATACTTCAAATATCTCAAACAACAAAAAATTCCAAAAAACAATGGTTACACAATTTATTACTAAAACCCACACTTACACTCACTCTAAAACAGCCACCCTGTGGCCATAATCCATTATTCTGTACTTGATACATCACCCAGGATCATTGTTCCATTTATTTATTACTTATTATTTGTTACATTATTTTTGTATCCCCCTAGGGCTTCAGCAATATTTTGTTCCTTCCAGTGTGTGTGTGTTGGGGTGGCAGGGTCATTAGTCTCACCGGACCCAAGAAACAGAGAACACTTTCTCACACAAGCTGAGGACATAGAATTTGGTTATTGGCCAATTGATTCTTGGCTGGGACCTGGGACCTGTATGCAAAATGTAAGGTGATTCAAACGTGAGTCCCAGGTCTCCAGGCCGGGTCCTTTTTTATAAGTTTTACTCGTGTTAGCTTGGAAATTTTAAGCATCTGTCTTTTTACGGATTTTTTTAAAGTTTTAAAATTTTGTGTGTTCCTTAATATGATATAATGAGAAGGACACTTTGCCTGTGAGGTCTTCTTCCCCTAAATCCACTACTCTATTCTAACCAGGAGAAAAACATCAGACAAACCTAAACTAAGGGACATTCTACAAAATACCTGAGCAGTACTCCTCAAGCAGTCAGGACGTGCAGAACAAGGAAAGACTAAGGAACCATCACACATCAGAGGAGACTAAGGGGACACGCTGATTAGATGCAGCATGTTGTCCTGGATGGGATCCTGCAGGAGCAAAAAGACATTGGTAGAAACACTGATGAAATCTAAATAAAATCTGGAGTTTAATCAATAGTAATGCACCAATGTTAATCTCTTAGTTTTGACAAATGTACCATGGTCATGTAAGAAGTCAACATCAGAAGAAACTGGGTGAGGGATATACTAGAACACTCTGTGTCATGTTTGCAACTTTTCTGTAAATCTGAAGTTATTCTAAACTGAGTTTATTTTTTTAAATGGTATATTAGGCTGGGCTCCCCCAGAAGCAGGTGCTGAGACAAGGAGATGAGTGGAAGTCATTCCTTTGGGGGGCAACTCTAGCATTCACCTGGCAGGGAGCAGGATGTGAGGCAGGTGAAGGGAGGAGTCAGCAGAGTTGGGGTGGCATGCAGGTCACCACTGCAGGCGGCCAGGGCTCAGGCCTGCCCGAAATATAGGAACCGGAGGAAATAACACCTCAGGGACTTCACCATTCCCATCAGCTAGTGGGTGAGGGCTGCCCCAGGGGTGGCAGGCTCGGTGGCCAGAGACAGCCACAAGCAGAGCTACAGGGCTTGCAGTTGGCAGCTGTCCAGTGACAAGCCAGGGATGATGTGTGCCCAGGGGAGACAGACACCACCACTTTCTGAGTCTTTCCCAGCACCGAGTCTGCCTGTCACCTCCTGGCTGACAGCATCTAACCCATTGTCCCGTAATCATTATGATGTATTGACCTGGTCTGACAATATTATTTTAAAACTTCCATATTCTTTATTAGAATTTTATTCTAATTAATATAAGACCATGTAAAAATTTCATCTTCTACCAGAGGAAGGATGGAATCTGCAGAGAGAGCTGTCCCCCTCAGGACATTGGAGTAATTTGTCACTGGGAACATTCTGTTGCACCTCTTGCTGCTTGCTTACTGTGTAGCCACCTATGCCATTCAGCTGCGGGTCCCTTTCTGCCTGGACCTCATGTGTGACCTCAAGTGCTCACAGACCCTCCCTGTCCTTGCTACTCTATTTATTCTGGGATTATTTAGTTTCCTCACAGTTCCTGGTGTTTATTCTTTCCTGCTTATGCAGGAAGAAACAATGACATGTTCTATCAAATACTAACCAGGAAGATAGAGGTCATTTCAATAATTTACATGGAAGGAATTTATTGAAGGGAATTGGTTATACAGCTGCGAAGCCAAACAGGGGATGGTGAACTGACCCAGAGTTTAGCAATAGCAGGAAGCTGCTAGCACCCTTGGGTGGGTGGGGCAAAGAAGGAGAGGAAGAGGGTGCTACCGGGTGCCCCAGAATAATCGGGTTCCATGGTGGCTGCAACAGGACAACACCCAGAGCTATGGCAGGGATATAGGGAGGGGATGCTGCTGGTGCCCGGGACTCTGCTGGAGACGGAACCGAGTGGGGACACTTAGCCTGGCTTTTCCTTTCCTCCCACCCTCCAGCCTCCTTCTCAGCTGGCCACACCCAGCCAGAACTCGGGAACCGCAGCCTGTAGGGGCCAGTCCCTGTGTGATACAGAACAGAGCAGGAGAAAGGCGAAGCACGAAGCACGCAGCTGAGGCTCACACACACCTCCCCAGTCGTGATGAACAGTCACACGCTTTATAGAGGAAACAAAATCCTCAACCTATTAACACTCCCTTACTCATTAAACTAAAAAGTAAATATATCCTACTCATCCTCCTCCTCAAATGATTCAGCTACCTTTTTGCACAACATCAGACTAACTTTTCTCATTTGCAGACTGTTATGAACTCAGGGCCTTTCATGAGTTTGCTCCAATGAATCACATTATTAGATGGTCGAATTGTCAAACTTGTCTGTGTGAGCACCTTTAGGATGCCCCTGGCATCCTTGAAAACATTCTTCCTTTCTGGCCACATTAAGATGATCCAGAACTTTCCATCCTGATTTTCTCCTATCCCAATACACGGAATCAGCAGGGTCCTGATTTCATCAGTAGAGAACGAATGTTAAAGATCAAAATCTGGCCATAAGGGCTTTATTCTTGGTAGTGACACAGCTGGAAACATTTCCTTTTTCAAGATTATGAATTTATATGGGTAGTTCCAATTCAGAATAATGTTTTGCTGATCCTCAATTTTTAAAAAATAGTGTGTAAATTAGCCAGGTGTGGGGGTGCACACCTGTAGCCCCAGCTACTCGGGAGGCTGGGAGGGGAGGATCACTTGAGTCCAGGAGTTCGAGGCTGCAGTGACCTGTGATCGTGCCACTGCCCTCCAGCCTGGGTGACAAAGTGAGATCCTGTCTTAAAAATGTGTATATATAGTATATTGTTTCCATGACCAAGATTTTTGCTACCTGGCCTTGAGGGAGAACTGGGAGTATTGGCTTCAGAAAAGACAAAAGCGCAGGCAGAGTCCTCTGCAAGGTGATTCGGATAAACCCTGGGAATGAATGCACGCCAGCCCTGCTCTGCACACAGCGTCTGCCTTGTCTTAATCATCACAGCCCCCTGCAGGCAGGATCATCACACCCGCTCTACAGAAAAGAAAACAGACTAGAGAGGTTAAAGTGCCGAGGGTCCTGCAGTACCCAAACCGGCTCACCCACCTGCAGAGCCCATGCTCTTAACCTCCGTGCACATGGCCAGGCAGGGCCCATCCGTCCCCAGACGAACCGCCTACGCTCACACCGCCAAGCCTATGCCCCTGCTGTGGGCTCACCCCTCCTGTGCTGGGAATGCACGTACTTGACCTTCAGATTCCAGCTCCAATGCCCCTCTCTGTGTTCCTCCCTTCTTGAGCATCTCAGCACACATTAGAGCTCTGTGTGTGTGTTGCACGTGAGTGTGTGTGTCCCTCAGGGCAGCGGTCCCCAACCTTTTTGGCACCAGGGACCGGTTTCATGGAAGACAATTTTTCCAGGGCTGGGGGCTGGGGGTGGGGGTAGGGTGGAGGTGGAGCTCAGGCAGTGATGCGAGTGATGAGGAGCTGCCGTAAATATAGAAGAAGCTTGAAGCTTCGCTTGCTCCCTGCTGCTCACCTCCTGCTGGGTGGCCCAGTTCCTCACAGGTCATGGACTGGGACTCCGCAGCCCAGGGATTGGGGACCACAGCCTCAGGGCACACTCGCAAGGGCAGGTTCTGTATTTTGCTCACCTTCGCATCCACCCTGTGCAGTGCCTGACACGTAGCCAGTGCTCAAGTCGTACTCGAAGGAAGAAAGGGAAACCTAGGTCTCAGGTGGCTCAGGGAAGCCTTCCAACACCTGGCACTGCTGGGGGCCCCCACCCACACCCGTCATTTCCTAGTTATTAAATGGGGCCTCCGCCCGCTGCCTCTTAAATGTGCACCAATATTGGATGGCTGCTTTTCTTAAAGTAAGAGACTTCATCTGCTAAGGGAAACAAGAGCCTGGTTTGCTCCTCCCTTCAAGGGGACAATCTGAGAGGGCAATGAGGAAACTAGAATTGGGTCTAGGACCAAGGACTCATAGTCGTCACCCTTCAGGGGCCTGAGGGCTGGTGAGAAGCCCCCACAAACCAGGTGGGTTCTTGCTGGCTTGAGCGCACTCTCCTGCTCTCTCTCCCCACCTTGTGTCTTTCCTTCTCCTCCCCCTTCCCTCCCTCCCCGTCTCTCTCCTCCTCTGTCTCCCTCCCTCCCTCCCTCCTCCTCCTCCTCCTCCTCCTTCCCCTCCCCCCCCACACGCTGCCTCGGTAACCAGTGGTTACTAAAGAAGCCCAAATTCAGCCACACTCCCTCAAATGAGAGATTCCCTGATGACACAAGCAAGTTCCTCCCAGAACTAAGCCTCTCCTCCCCTGTGCGTGGCTTTGCCCGCACCACCGCCCTGCAGCGCCTATGCCCCGCAGCGTCCTTCATTGGATTCCTCCTCAGATGTGAAAGTTGTGAAGCTTGGGCAGCGCCAGGGTTGGCGGTGTGGAGCCTGCTTTAATGAATGCGTAATTTACACCGTGTGGCTCTGCCAACCCGCTGCTCAAGTCCTTGAAGACAGTCCCTTCCCTGAAATCGGTGAACCCCTCCACCGCCACTGCCACCTTGTTGACACCATTGGCTCAGCCGCAATGCCTATATATGTGTAGAAAAGCTCCCCAAAGAAATTATTAGTGTTGGCATGGCAACAATATGTTAATTGTGCCTTCCCTAAAGCAGGCCCAGCAGCACCACTACCTGGGGCTAGTCCAGTTACTGTGCACTTTCAAATAGAAGAAAACTGCATTCCTTTGACTAGATGCTGTATTTCAGACTGTCCCCTCCATTTAACCCAAGTTAATAAGGCTTAGGTGATTTTTCATACTAAAATAGAGAAATGCTAAAATAGAGAAAAGCTAAGACTTGATCCATAAGACTGTCTCGATGTCAGGACATTGAACAGAAAAAAGATCATTATCTTCTTCCTTTGTCTTCCACCCCCATAACCTCTCCGACTGCGTCTCTGAAGTCTAACTCGTCAATGAAGGAGGGCTCTTAAATTTGGGGAGGGGTACAGCTTATAACAGTTCCTACACTTTGGGACACAAACAACTGAATGAAACAGGAAAGAAGACTATCGGCTGCACTGAGGACATCCAGACAGGGGGCTTAGGGCTGGTGGATTTTGTGGCTCATTGATAGAACCAAGGGCTCAGGTTCTTTCCAGGTGTCCCTATTCCATCCTCAGCAGCAATGTCATTCCAAGACTGCACCCCTGTGTACGTGGCTACTAGCCTTCCAGCAAAGTGGGAAAGAGACAGACAGACAGACAGAGGGAAAGAAAGAGAGAGAGAATGAATCTGGCTTCTCGTCCCTCCACAGAAGGAAGAACATTTTCCCAGAGACTTCCAGCAAACCATTTCCTGCATCTCCTGGCAGTCAGGGCACGTGCCCATTCCAGAACCTGTGAGTAGCAAGGTAAATGGGATTATTCTCCCGTGCATCTGGATGCCTCCTTGAGCTGAAGTTAATTATTCAAACTGAAGGTCTGCTATCCTCTGTGGGAGGGGTGGGTTGCCCAGTGCAGAACCATTATGTTCCCTACATGAGCACCATACATTCCACCACTGCAGCCTCCTCTTAGTCACCCTCAAGCTTGGGCTCGCCCACAAGGGAGCCTGCAAAGCAGTGGGAACCGTGGAGGGTGGAGTCCAGTAATCCTCCTTTCACTTGGGGAAGAGGCAAGCCCACTTTAGCATCATTAATTCTCAGTTATGATGTGTGATCCCCTCTAGGCAGGAGTGCTGGGCTGTGCCCACAGGCAGTGGCAGGACCTGCTTTCTAAAGGCTGGGCCAGGCATATGAAGAGGAGCTCCTAACACTCACTGCTCAACCACCATCCAGCCTCTCTCCCCTTCCTGCCCAAGTCTTCAAGGGCTCTCTGAGAGGAAACTGTGCTCCAGGTGTGCTTAGACAAAAAGGAACACCTCATCAGCAAAGGCCATTTCTCCGCACAATTCCCCTTATCATGAACCTTTTTATCTGTCAGATACCTGCTTGCAAGGGGCGTAATATTATGCGTAAAGAAACACTCTCAGCCATAGATCATTTACACAAGAACCTCTACTATCAAAAACATAGTCAAGAACCAATAAGCAAGTAAAATGTAATCCCACCACTTCTGGGTAATCCAGACAGCGATGGTGACCCCTTACCAATTTCCAGTGTTTCACTTGTCTTTTATCATTTGATCCTTAGAGAAACATGGTAAGGCAGGTAGAGAAAACAGCATTGTCTCCCCATTTAATAAGGTGGAAGGCTCAAGTGCTTGAGTAATTTGCTTAAGCATTGGGGAATTTCATATCCAACAGAGGCCTTGTATCCAAAATATATAAAGAGCTCTTAAAATGCAACAATAAGATAATCAACAATCCAGTTTTTAAAATGACAAAGGGCTTAGACACTTCACCAAAGAGGAAACAAGAATGACAAATAAGCACCTGAAAAGATATTCAACATCATTAGCCATTAGGAAAATGTAAATCAAAACCACAATGGAATACCGATTCATACCCACTATGATGGTTATAATAAAAAAGACAGACAAAACCAAGTGCTGACAAGGATGTAGAGCAGCTAGCACTCTCTAATTTGCTGGTAGGAGTGCAAACTGGTACAGCCACTCTGGAAAACAGTTTGGCAGTTTCTTATAAACACAACTTTCTATAGGATCAAGCAATCCTATTCCTGGATATTTACCCTAGAAAAATGAAGACTTAAGTTCACACGAAAACTTGTACACAAATGTTGACAGCTCAAAAAATCCAAATATTCTACATTGGTGAATGGTGAAACAATAGAAGAGAATATGACTGAGTAGTAAAAAGGAATAAACTATTGATACACAATGATTTGGAAGAATCTCAAAGGCATTACGCCGAGTGAGAGAAACCAGTCTCAAAACGTTATCTACTGTATGATTTCCTTTATACGATGCTCTCAAAAAGACAAAACTGTAGTGATGAGAACAGATCAGTGGTTGCCAGGCCTCCTGGGTGGAGGGAGAGTCTACAAAGGGAGTCTTTTGGGGTGAAGGAACGGTTCTGTATCTTGATTGTGGTGGTAGTTACACAAATTTATACGTGTTTAAAAATTTATAGAACTGTACATCAAAAGGAAAAAAACCAGTTTTTATTGTATGATAATTTAAAAAAATTTTTTTTCAAATGGTGATTTGAGACCAGGCCAACTGTACACAGCCTAAAACAGCCTGAGGCTTTGCTCATGACACCACCCTCGGGCCCTCACTCAAAGGCTTGTCTTTTATAGAAAATTCTAGTAAGTTTTGCTCTCAGGTTTCTCAGCCCATGGAAGCAAGAAATTAGAAGGAGAAGGAAGGAAGCTACTGGAAGCAGGCACACTGGCAGGAACAACAAGCAATAGCTGGCTGGGAAACAGAAAACAGAAAACTATGAAACGCAAACATAGGCACTCAAAACACGTCAGTGTCCAGGCCACCTTGTTTAAGGGCTAATGGCCCTATGAGGACTCACCTGCCTCTCAGTCCTGGGCAGTGGTACCTGGGAGGATCCTGATGAGGAATGTGAGTCATAGGAGAAAGGTCCCTGGAGGTTCCCGGCTCTCCCTGTGCAGCAGGATGTACCCAGTAGAGGACATCCTTGGTGTCTACTCTGCTCACAAGCAACCCTGAATGTTGAACATGCAGTGATTTGCTCATTAGTCAGGATAAGAATTTGGACACCAGGATGTCTGTGAGTACACCTGTCAATAACCAGCATCTGCCCCTCAATATGGCCTTGTTGATGTCTGCTACCCCCGTGATTATTGATCATGACATCTAGCACCTTTGAGCATCTACTATGTTTCAGGTACTTTCTTAAGAGCTACATGGATCATTCCATTTAATTCTCGCAACAGCCTTATGAGTAGGAACCATAACAAGCCCCATTTTATGGATGAGGAAACTGAAGCCAGAGAGGTTAAGGGACTTGCTTATGGTCACACAGCAAGTAAGTGGCAGAGCCATGACTGTATAATTCCAGAGCCTCCCTTCATAACAACTGAATGACAGTGCCTCAAAGAGTGAGCTGTGAAGTGGAAAAGAGCACAAAGAAAACTGACTTCTAAAGCCATAATAGAAGTGAAGATAAAATGAGAACAACTAAGAAATTGATGGTTCTCTTATGGGAAATAGATGTTTGGAGTAACTTAAAGAATGAAATGCTTAATTCGATGGTGGCTCATAGCTAGAATATAATAAAACCCTTTAGAAATAAGAAAAATTGATTCCTGAAGCTTTTCTAGCAATTGCTCCAACCAGCACAAGTATTATTAATCAAGTAAGAGAGATTTTAGCAAAACTTTTATTTAGCTTCACATGTGAGGATGTTTACAGGAAACAGAGGGCACTGTGGGTTTGTGATTGCCGAGAAATCCTGTCATAGGCACATACCTTTCCCCCTGTAATCTAGGTGCTCTTGATGGTCTTGGGGATTATATTCTAGAATAACATGGATCTCCTGTACAGTTTGGAAAGAACTTGGGTGCTTAAAGGGGAAGCCTTCAGCTTTCTGGGAAATCCACGCTGTGGAACATTTATCCCAAAACCATGGAAGATAAAGACCCTATAGCTGCAGGATAGAGTTCCCTCGTTAACCCCAGACTTGGATTCCTGAGAACTCCCTTGACAGGAGAGTTTGTGGTTGAGAAACTTCTAATCTTAAAAGAAAAATGATAAGGACACCAAGGTGACGATTAAGCCACAGAAATCCCTGAAGTATTCAAGATAGAAAAGAAGAGAAAAAGGGAAGGTAGAAGCAGGGGAAGGCTGCCTCTGAGATGGTCCTCACTGATTCCTGCTTCCTGGTTTTCACATCCTTATTTAATCTCTTTCCCTTGAGTGTGGCCTGGATTGAGTGACTCACTTTTAACAAATAGAATATGGCAGAACTAATGGGATATCACGTTCAAGATTAGGTTATAAAAAGACTGTGGCTTCTGTTTTGGGCCTCTGTCTCTTGGATTACTTAGTCTGGGGGAGGCCACATGTCATGTTGGGAGGCAGCACAGTGGAGAGACCCACATGGCCAGGGACCAAGGACTCCCAACAACCACACAAGTAAGCGTGGCAGCAGATGCCCACCTCAGCCAAGCTTTCATGTGAGACCGCAACCCTTGCCGACTGCTTCACTGCACCCTCATGAGAGACCTTGAGCCAGAAGCTCTGAGCTAAGTTACTCCCAAATTTCTGACCTGCAAAAGCTACAAAATAATTAATGCTGTTTTAAGCCACTATGTTTGGAGGTAATCTGTTATATATCAATAGATAACTTATACACAAATTAAATAGACTGTCAGTGACAGTTTGCACATTATAAATTGATAATAAAGCATACCTTACCATTATATTCTATTCACCGTCCCTTGCCTATTCGAAATTCTCAAGAGCCTCTCAGCATCACAGTTTCAAAGAGAGATTGTAATTTGTAACTGGGTTTGCATTGAACATTCAAATGCAGAGTTGGGGGCCATAAAAATAAATCTTGCCTGATGAGTACTGTATGTAATGAAGGAAACCTGTGGCTCTCCTGGGCTGTGGTGCAAGACATCCCGAAGCCTTGTTTCCCAAGGTACCAGTTAATTTTTACTTTTATAGGAAGTGTGTGCAAAGCACAGAATATGAAAGTGCGCTAGAATTTTCCAAGATTTTCTAAAACTTAGTCCATAAATTTTTCCCGGACCAGCTTTAGGAGATGCCCTTGGGTTACTGCCAGGAAATCTTGTTCCCTCGGAGGCATGAGTCCTGGGCTCACAGGGCAGGGGGAACTGTGTCTACTTCAGCAGAACTGAAGGGGACTCCACAGTTGAGCCAGCACCTTGCAAAGGGAAGACAAAGAACAATCTCAGGAGCATTTTCCTCAGGAGTACGGGTTTGGGGCCCCTTTTCTGAGCCTCCTCTGGGTCTCAGCCTCCCCCTTCTGCTCTCTCAGGGTCTCTGCAGGGCAAAGACTCTCCCAGGCCTTAACTCTTTTTTTTTTTTTAATTTCAGAATATCATGGGGTACAATCACTTTGGTTACATATATTGCCTTTGCACTGCCCTAGTCAGAGCTACAAGCGTGCCCATCCCCAAGAACGTGCGCAGACTCCAGGAAGGCAGGAGGGCTGCAGACACTCTGGACGGCCACTCAGTGGGGTCCCCTGCCTAAGCCTGATCCCCGGATTCCTCAGGTGACTTTGGTGGAAAATAAAACCCAGACTCCTGAGCCAGACCTGGGGAGAGGGGAGAGGGTAGGGGGGCCAAGCGGAGTGGTGACTCCCCGGCCTCCTGATCCCGGGTGGGAGACGTGCACTTCCGCATTCAGCGGAGACGTGGAAGGACGCCATCTCTCGACTTGGCCGCATTTGTTCCATTTGTTTGGAAGTGTTTCTTATTCTCCTTTTCCTTAGTTCAAGTCGATTTAAACAAGCTAAATGTCTACAATTGGCTGAGATCTGATTTCCTGCTTTAGAAAAAAATACATCAAAACAACAAAAGTCCTTCCAACCACCCACTAGTCTAATGATAAGGAGGCACCTCTGCTTCCACAGTGGCCTGGATTCAGGTCAGCCTGGGCTAGGGGTGGAGGGGGAGTCTCCCTGAGTCCTGAGGCGCAGGGTGGGTAACCCAGGAAACCTGTGGGCCATTTGGGACAAGTTGGACCTCAGAGGGTCATGATGGATGGTTGGAGCAGATGGTTCAAGCTGACGTGGTGTTCCTGGGACTCTCCCAGTCCCAACCCAAATCATTTGGCATTTTTAATCCCTATTTGGCAAAGACACCACTGCGGATAGAGGCTCCATTTTCTTCCTTTGGGACTCCCACTCCCATGGCTAGGCAGGAAGTGTTACAATGATTGACAATGGCTGCCCCACTGAGCTTGGAGTCTGGCCCAGCAGGGTCCTAAAGGTGAAGCAAGGGTAGAAAGTGGAAACTGACTTCTAGGCAGCAAATCAGTTCATAGCTGCTTATCTAGAATTTTCCCCACCCCAGCTCAGTCCCCTGGGTTACAGCCCAGACCTAACAGGTAGAAGGAGCTGGCTGCTTATGCATGTAAAGGAAGGAGAGATCGGACTAATTTTTATTGAGCTCTGTGTGCTAGAAACCGGGCCAGACCATGTATTAATATTATACTAGCTACAGCGTGTAGGTACACTTTATGTACCATGCACTTTGTGTATGTTGTAAGGATCCTAGTTTGATTCGGTTGTGCCTGGACATGTCTGGAGGAGGACCCCATCAGGTATCTATAATCTTTCCATGAGGACCGAGAGATCTCCAGGTAGAGAATTCACCCCAAGGGAAAAGGGGAATTACATGGCATGAGTGTGGCACTACCTGTGAGGATTAGTTTCAGCTGACTATAGCTGGGGGGGGGGGTGGGGGTGGGGGCGGGGGGGAACCATCAAATTAACTATAGCTTAAAGAAGATTGAAGTTTATTTTGCTTTCATGCAAAAGAGGTATAGAACTGATGGTCCAGTACCGGTATGGCAATCCCACAGTGACATTAGGAACATAGATTTCAATCTTTCTGACCCACGGTTCAGGGACAGGGCTTCCATCCACAAGCTTTCCTCATGGTCCTAGATGGCTGTTGGTGCTCCAGCCATCACAACTCAGGCTGTTGGCAGAAAGAAAGAGGGAAGAGGACAATAAAAGACACGCTTTCAGCTGAGTCAGTTCTCTAAGCAGACTTCCTTACGCTCAGCACTTTTGCTTATATCCTGTTGGCCAGAACTTGGTCACACGGACATACTGAATTCCAAAGGAGGCTGAGAAATCTTGTCTTTTGCCCCAGGTGGCAAAGGGCCCAGCTGGAAATCAGGGTTCAATTCTTAAGGAGAAAAGAGAGGATGGATTTCTGGACAGGAGACGAACTTCAGCTGTGGCGACCTAGCCAGGAAGCCTAACCTCAGATCTGTCTCGGGCTCTGCCCCATGGGTATGTGTCTGAGTCTCAGGGAGTTGGAAGGCTACAAGAAAACTCTAAAAGTTGGGGGCCCTAAGGAGTGCTAAGTTGGGGTCCCTCCCACTGAGAGTAACATAAAAGAGGCAAGAAAAGCTTTTTCCCTACAATTTCCCCAGACCATAGCTCAGCTCTGATATTCTGAGGACTCCCAGGCCAGTGAAGGATGATGGTCAAGGTGCCTGGCAAGGTGGCACCAATGCAGGGAGTAGGCGACTTCTTGGGGAGCACGTGTGTAGGGCACCCCATACGCCCTTGTGAATATCTGAAGCAGGGGAAGTGGGGATTCATGCGTCACTGAGACTCAGTGGAACCTAGGTGACCACTGGGACAACAAATGAAGTGTGAAAGACACTTGTGATTTTTTTCTGCTCCAAATACCTTCCACTGGGGAAGGATCCTGTCCCAGTCCATATAATTGGTGGGGTGTCAACTGTCACTTCCCCGACACCCAATGGGAAGCTAGGCTAAACTTAAATTCAGGCTTTTTCCCAGGAATTTGAATCTTTAGTGGATATTCATAAGGATTGAAGGAAGAGGCAGAGTTATCCTACAACAGCCCCCTAAAGAGACGCCCTGTGGGTGCCTCAGATGTTCAGATTAGCCTGGTCCCTGTCACTCAGTTCTATGAGCTACCAGAATCCCCAAAAGGCAGAGATGCTGGTACCCATTCTCCCTTTTTCCTTAGCAACAAAACTTGGAGTTTATTGAGTGTATAAATGTTTAAAGGCACTAACTCATCTGGGAGATGCACTTTTTGGTCCCTTCTTTCTCCTTTTCCCTCCCTGGAATGCTGATGTGATGGCTGGAGCTACACAGGTCATATTGCAGCCATAAAGTGCACTTGAGGACAGAAACCAGCCCTAAAGATGGTGGAAAGACAGGTAGAAGGAGCCGGGGTCCTGAGAAGTTTGTGAAACTACCATATCAGCCTGCATCACCTGCCTTCTGGCTTTAGGAGAGATAAAAAACAGTCTTCCATGTTATATAGGCCAATAATATTTTGGGTCCTGGTCATCACCAACCAGAATGAACCCTAAGCAATATACCCATTTTCTTAATTGAGTTTGAGTCAGTAACTTTGCTTCCAACTAGAGATGAGACAGGCCCCTTGGAATTAAAGAAAGTGTAACCAGGAGCCCAAGGAGCCAAGGGTGTCCCTCAAAATGTTCTAAGGTAGTTTTTCTCTCCAGACTAATACTTCTCCCCTTGGTCCTGTGCAGCTGAATCCCCCCCACCCCCGGCAGGTGGGAGACTGCACAGGTGAGAGAGGATCTTGCACATTGTAGGAACAAGTGTGTACGTGGGGCTTCAAGATAGTTCTACAGCAGCAGCCCCCAACCTTTCTGGCACCAGGGACCGGTTTCAGGGAAAACAATTTTTCCACAGAACTGGGGTTGGGGGAGTGGGGGGAGGATGGCAAGTGATGAGGAGTGGCTGTAAATACAGATGAAGCTTCGCTTGCTCACCTGCTGCTCACCTCCTGCTGTGCGGCCTGGTTCCTAACAGGCCATGGACGGGGTTGAGGACTGCAGTTCTAGAGGACCATAAATATGTACCAGTCTTGAAATCAACAGACCAGATACAAGCTCTTGGCTTCCTACTCACTGATTCTATAATCTTTACTCCCTTGTCCTAAGCCTCAGTTTCCTCATCTTTGAAATGGAAAGGAAGTAGAATTCTATCAGAGGATAGTTGAGGGTTTCAAGTTAGTGGAAATAGAAATGCTTTGTAAACCATAAAGCTCTTTATAAATCATTACTATTACTTTTTTTTTTTTTTTGAGACAGTGTCTCACTCGCCCGGGCTAGAGTGCAGTGGTGTCATCATAGCTCACTGCAACCTCAAACTCCTGGACTCAAGTGATTGTCCTGCCTCAGCCTCCTGAGTGGCTGGGACCACGGGTGCACGTCATGACGCCTGGCTAATTTTTCTATTTTTAGTAGAGACAGGGTCTTGCTCTTGCTCAGGCTGGTCTCAAACTCCTATGCTCAAGCAATCTGCCTGCCTCGGCCTCTCAGAGTGCTAGGATTACAGGCGTGAGCCACCATGCCAGGTGGCTATTGCTTTTTTAGTGTTGAATTTAGGTATGGTAAGGGGTAAATGGGCTTGTGGGCTAGCTTGGGAACTCAAATATTTACAACATTGATTATGTTGTGAAATCAGTTCTTAAATATCAAACAACTCACTAACTCTTAAGCTGGAGAAGGCCTGTGCTGTTATCTGTTACTCTCTAGCTGTTGCATGTGCTAATGTAATATACATTTAACAATTTAAACAATTTTAAGTGAAGCATTGACACGCAGCTTGCTGTCTTTGGAAGTGGTCAAAATTCAAAAGTTTTGTAACTTTATGATTGGATAAAGTTAGGACCAACACCAAAATATTTTATTGTTTTCATTGTTCTCTGTGTTCATCCTACTGTGCCTAGGGCAAAGGCTCACATAAAATTAGTTTTTCATAAATTGAGACAGAAAGTTCTGCCCTCAGCTTTTCTGCTTTTAAGACAATCTTTTACGTCTGCAAATTTACAATTTCCAAAGTGCTTTTGGACAAAGTGGATCATTCAGACTATGACCCATTATAAGGACAGATATTACTTTTCCCATAATGTCAGAAGAATTAAATGAAAGAGAAATGATTTGGCCAGCATCAAACGGTTGCTATGTGGTAGAAGTGGGACTTGGGCTACCTCTGCTTCCCTCTGCATCTGCAAGAAGTGGGGTGGGGTTTGTTTGGACTGTAGATTAAATTTTAAAAGCCAACAATTAAGGTGAGAGAATAGCTTTCATACTTTAGTTTGCCAAAGGATCGCCTGAGAAAATTATGGGATAGGTCTGGGCAAAGTCAAGGAATTTTTGTGTTAATATATTGTTCTAGAATTTCTGCTTCTCAAAGTGTGGTCCTGGGGCCAGTGGCATCAGCAGCACCTGGGAGCTTGTTAGAAATGCAAGCCCCATGCCAGACCTACTGTATAAACATCTACATTTGAGCAAGATCCCCAAGTAACATGTGCACACTGGGGTTTGAGAAGCCCTCCCATGGATGATTCGGATGCGGGTTTTCTAGACCTCGTTTTCCCAGTGTCCTGAAAAAAAAAAATCACCAATTTATTCGGTTAATTCACTCAACTCCATGAACAGGGTAACTCAAGTAACTACAACAACTGACTGACTGACTGAAACTTTTTAATTGGTGTGAAAGCAGCAGTGAGACTCTCGGACACAGACTGGGAAATCAGTCTTAAGGACAGTTATCTGGGAGGGGCCTCTCAAACGTTAGCTGGCATCTGCTCAGCAACCCCACAGAGTACAGTACACTCCCCCACTCTGCAGATGGGAAAACTGGTGGTCAGAGAATGGGGGTGACTTACCCAAGATCACACTGATCATAAGGGGCAGAGTCAGATCCAGATCCAGCTGGGCGTGGTGGCTCACATCTGTAATCCCAGCACTTTGGCAGGCTGAGGCGGGAAGATCGCTTGAGGCCAGGATTCGAGACCAGCCTAGTCAACATAGTGAGACCCCTGTCTCTATGAGAAATAAAAAAATAAAAAAATTCAAATCCAGGACTGTCTGACCCTCTATTGTAGGGCCTGATGGTACCCTAGTTTCAGTTACTCTACAGCAGTCTCTCACTGGGTGCCCTAGGCCTGTCCTTAAGGGGTGCTGGTGACCAGTCTGCCCCCCACCCCACGGGTGCCCTGCCCACACCTGCTCTTCCTGTCCTCTCCTTTCCTGTGACTCCTGTTTGCTGTGGCCAAGACCATCTGAAGCCTAACTAGACCTTATAGAAACAAGGGGTCTTGAGAGGGATCTGGGAGAGAAAAGCCATTAATCTGGAGGACAGGGAGGGAAAGACTGACATAAACATCAGAAATGGCTGAGAAAAACCACCCAGAGTTGGGCTAATGAGAAGAGAAGAAGAGGAGTTCAATCCCTGGTGGCAAAACTGCACACTTTGAGGGAAACCTGATATGCCCCTGTCTGGGACTTTTAAATCATCGGAATACTTTTCCATGAAGGCCATTTGATATCCAGGAAGGCTTTGGAATTATTTTAGTGGGCTTTGTTAAGCTCTTTATTTTCAACATCAGGAAGTTGTGTTCTGCCAGGAGAGGATTACGTGGATATCAGATTGGAGTATATAAGACTCCAGAAAAATTTAACATGGCCCTAGCCTATGCAGGATCCTCCTGGCCAACTTGACCATCTACCCACCCTGGCACTTCGCTCTGGGTTCTTCTCCATCTGTAACTTTTTGAATCCAGGTGTCTTAGTTTGCTAGGGCTGCCATAACAGAATACCACAGACTGGGTGACTTAAACAATAAAAATGGGGCCAGGCATGGTGGCTCACAACTGTAATCCTAGCACTGTGGGAGGCTAAGGCAGGAGGATCGCTTGAGCTCAGGAGTTCGAGACCAACCTGAGCAAGAGCAAGACCCCGTCTCTACTAAAAATAGAAAAAATTAGCCAGGTGTGGTGACACGCCCGATAGTCCCAGCTACTCGGGAGGCTGAGGCAGGAGGATCACTTGAGCCCAGGAGTTTGAGGTTGCTGTGAGCTATGATGACAGCACTGCACTCTAGCCTGGGCAAGTGAGACCCTGTCTCAAAAAAAGAAAAAAAAACAATAAAAATGTAAAAACGCATTTTCTCATAGTCTGGAAACTGGAAGTCCACGATCAAGGTGCCAGCAGGTTGATTTCTGGTGAGGTCTCTCTTCCACGCTTGCAGACGGCCACCTTCTCACTGCGTCCTCACAGGACCTTTCCCCTGTGTGTGCACACTCCTGGTGTTTCTTCCTCTTCTTAGAGGGACCCAGTCCTATTTGATTAGAGCCCTACCCTTATGACCTCATTTAACTTTAATTACCTCCTTAAGGGCTCTATCTCCAAATACAGTCATATTGAGGGTTAGGGCTTTATTTATGGCTTTTGAGGAGGAAACGATTCAGTCCATAACACCAGGGTTGAGAAACTAGGCTCCAATCACTTGGCAAAATATGGCAAGCTGAGCCTGTTATGTGGTGGATTGTTTCCTAAAGGTTACAGACCTAAGGGAATCTCCTCACCTTTTAGACCTCAGTTTCTTCCTCTGTAAAAAAAGGAAGTGGGACAAGAGAACCTGTTGGGGTCCTGGGTTCCCTAGATTCTGGCCCTGACTCTGCCACATCCAGCTGAGTGTAGCTGGATATGTGTAGCTTTTCCATGACCCATTTTTCCCCGTATATAAAAAGAGGGATTAACTCAACAACACAAAACAAACAACCCCCAATTAAAACATGGGCGTTGAATACACATTTCTCCAAAGAAGATAAACAAATGGCCAATAATCACATGAAAAGATGCTCAACATCACTAATTATTAGGGAAATGCAGATAAAAACCACAGTGCGATACTACTTCACATCCATTAGGATGCCTATTATCAAAAAACAGAAAATAACAAGTGTTGGAGAGGGCAACCCTTGTGCATTGCTGGTGGGAATGTAAAATGGTGCAGCTGTTGTGGAAAACAGTGTGGCAGTTCCTCAAAAATTAAACACAAAATTACCATATGACCCAGCAATTCCATTTCTGGGAATACACGCAAAAGAATCAGGGACTCAAACAGATATTGTACACCCACGTTCACGGTAGCATTCTTCACAATCGACAAAAGATGGAAGCAAATCAAGTGTCCATCAACAGATGAATGGACAAACAAAACTCGGTACAGTATATTCACACCAGGGAATATTATTCAGCCTTAAAAAGGAAGGAAATTCTGACACATGCTACATTGTGGCTGAACCTGAGGACATCCTGCAGAGTGAAATAAGCCAGTCACAAGAGGACAAATACTGTATGATTCCACTTATATGAAGTAGCTAAAATAGTCAAATTCATAGAAACAGAAAGCAGAATGGTGGTTACCAGGGGCTGGGGGAGGGAGAATTAGGAGTCAGGGTTTAATGGGTACAGAGTGTCAGTTTGGGACAGTGAAAAGATTTCTGGACAGGAAAGGTGGTGATGGTTGCACAATGTGAATGCATTTAATACTACCAAACTGTATACTTAAAAAAACAGTTTAAATGATACATTTTGTATTATGTATATTTTACCACAATGGAAAGATAAAATAAAGAGGGGTCATCAGACCAAGTCGAATGTGTCATCCAGCTGTAAAATTCTGTGCCTCTTGGTGCTAACAGAGCATAAAAGGAGATTCCCTCATTTTCTTCACCAAATGGCAAAATCAAATCCTCAGCCTCTTTCCAGGCTGTGCTAACCAGACCTGTCTGGGAGACAAACACCTGATCAGAATCTGTGGGTTTGGCTGGGCTGAACCCTCAGCCCTGAAGCCCTAGAGGACCTTGCATTTGCAGGCAACTTGAGGCAGGTATTTTGTGATCCCTGGGGGAAAATTATTTTTTTAAATCAGTGCTCTTAGACTTTTAGGTGAGGCCTGCTTATTGTATTTCTGAGCTGGGCGAGGCTTCTAGGGCTTAGATTCAGGAAAACTTGACTCAGAGTCCATCTGTTCAGTATTTGGAGCAAAATCATGGTGAGTTCTCAGGCCCAAAATTGGTTTGGGGTTTTGGTGGTTGTTTAAAAAACAAGCGAACAAACAAACAAAACTCCTTCAACCACCATGCTGGTAAATGTAGTGTCTTAAAACATACTGCCTCATGAACATAAGCAAAATGTCATCTTCTGCTTTCCTGATCTTTGGGCATTCTAATTTCAGATGTCTGCCCTTCAGTGAGATAAGTGGCTGTCAGTTTAAATACCAGACTCTTGATTCAGGATATCCTTAAAGGACCTGGGAGTTTTTGTAACTACTCAAAGGAATGGTTTCAAACCTGGGTGTCCACCTTGGCTGGTGGTAATTCTATGAAAATCCCTGGCCAGAATATATCTTGAAGCATGTGGGATGTGTATATTGCAGGTTTTCCCTGTCCATCTCCTTCGAACACTAAGGCTAAGGCTGAGATGATCTCCGAGAGCCTCCATGCAACCTGAAGTTGAGGGAAACTGTCTCATACACCTCTCTATCCTGGTGTGAGAGCCTATTTGGGGTCCCCAGAGCTCAATGCTCAGTGAATATCTACTGAGTTGAATTAAATGTCATCCTGGGTGGTACAGAATGTAACATATAGATCAAACTCAATTCCAAATAAGCTAACTTAAATATAAATTTTTCAACTTCCTACCTTGATAAACAAAGAAGAAACACCCCAAACTTGTTCTTTACACTAATTAATACCCAAATTTTAAAATCTTATATATTGCATTATTTGTATGACCTAGTACTTTTTTAATTGATAAATTTTTTATTGATACATAATAGCTGAACATATTTTTGTAGTACATGTGATAATTTGATACATTCATATAAACAAATCAGGGTAATTGGGATATCCATCTCCTTAAATATCTTGTCTTTACTCTAGGAACATTCAAATTCTTCTCTTCTAGCTATTTTGAAATGTATTATACAATTAGTTAATGCTAACTTAACCACCCTACTAATCTATTGAACACCAGGTCTTATTTCTTCTAAGTGTATATTTGTACCCACTAATCAACCTCTCTTCATCCCTCCACCACCACCCTTCCCAGCCTCTGGTAACCTGACCTAGTATTTATTAATCCTGAAAAACAAAGACAATTATAATGAGGGGTTAATGATTAACTTTTCTCATTTGGGCTTACCCCTTTAGCTAACTTTCTCTTTATATTATAATAAATGACAAATTCAGCACAAACAGATTGGCCAACGCCATGTGAGACAGTCTGACCTAGCTGTAGATACATCCACTGGCCACCTTATCCCTAAATATTGAGCACCCTCAGTCTTGCCACTAGGTGAGTTTCTGAATAAGCTCCTATATAAATCAACTTCGGTAAAATCCTTATATTTTGTATTACACTTTGTACTTTTCAAAGCACTTTAATATGTATCTATATCATCTATTCTCACAACCACCTGGTGAAATCAAAAGACTTCCAATTTTACAGAGGAGAAGGCTGAAGCAAGGAGAGGTAAAGTGATTTGCTCACCTGAGTTAATACTGGAGTTTGGATCCTAATTACTTCCCTACTTTTCTGGTTTAATAATTTCCTATCTTAGTGCACTCCCTGCCAGTAACTTTAAAACTTATCATCTCCCTGCCAGTTTTTAAAATAATCTGTACCTTTCCTTGGGCACACAATAGCCAGTGCAGAAGCCTGGGATGCCTGCCAGCTGCCAGTCATTTCTCTTCCGGGGCAAGAGCTTTCTTCCAAGTTAGCAGTCTTCTTAGACTCTGTACTGTCCAGCCACTTTGGTTGCTAAGCACAGAACCCCTCTCAGGAATTTGGGGATTTTTGGTCAGGATTCACAGGCGGGAGAACTCGGTACCAGACAAAGAGCTAGGCCTCCGGAGTAGCAGGGAGGAATGGCTGGGTCTGGGTCCAAAGCAGCCCAGAGTCTGCAGCAGCAGAGATTTGCAGAACTTCTTCCCAGCCTAGAACTCACCTATTAATGAGACTCAGGTGTCAGGGAGATACAATCAGGGTGTTTCTATTTTGCCATCACCTGCCTAACGCTTTACTGCTGCTCAGAGTATATAGAGCTAAAGTTCTGAAGTCAGCACCTTAGTTGAAACAGGGAAGTCCAAATTTTCCCTCAGAAATTCTTTAAATTCCCCAGAGAGTACATTTTATGTGGTTTTATGCATATAGTCCTATTTCGTAATACACATTACATGCAGAATGTATGGGGGTTCCATCCTCACAAAAACTTTTTGTCTGGCACTGACCTTTAAACCTGCCAATAGGGGGCGTCTTCTTCTGTCCTTGAATGAACATTTGGGGCAGCCCCTTGATTTTTTTTTAATTAAGATAAAATTTACATAACATAAAATTAACCATTAACCATTTAAAGTATACAATTCAGTGACATTTCGTACATTCACAGTGTTGTGCAACCACCACCTCTATCTAGTTCCAAGACATTTTCATCACCCCGAAAGGGAAACCTCATACCCATCAGCAGTCATGCCCCATTACCCCTTCCCACGGGCCCTGGCAGCCACTAGTCTGTTTTCTGTCTCTATGGATTTGCTTTTTCTGGATGTTGCATATAAATGGAACCATACAATATGTGGCCTTTGTGTCTGGCTTCTTTCACTTAGCATGTTTTTGAGGTTCATCCACATTGCAGCGTGTATCAATACTTCATTTTATCAGCCCTTTGATTTTTGCTTACTCTTTGGTTTTAGAAAGGCCCAGTAACTTTCTTGGCAAGTATTGTCTCAATTCAGAAAACCAAATCTCCAGTCCAATCCACACTTAAGTCTTGACTCAAAGGTAAGTCTTCTGCCCCTCCTCCTGCCACGGCCACCTGCAGAAGGCCACTTCCCTTGAGGAAGGCAGACTGTGTTCCTTCTCTCCCTCCTTGTCTCTATTTGCAAACTTCAGTTTCTGGTTTCTGGCCCTTCTGAAGGGAAAGCAGAGAAGAGGAGGGGAGGAAAATTGACCTCTTGACTGGCACTATAGTAAAATGGCATCAAGCTCTCTGAGTCTGATCGGTATTTCACAACCTGCCCTTGGGTCCTTCAGTGTCTCCTGCCAGGGCCCTGCAGGTGCAAACACCTTGATGTGGGCAATGCATTCTACCCCTTTTCATGCTCCCCGCTGGCTCCACACAGTCTCTGGGGCACCCCATGGCATCTCCAAAGAGTCTTCTTGAACGGAATTTAAAACTCTCCAGACTGGTCTCTCTCCCATGGGGGTAGGGGACCCTAAAAATAACAGAAATTACATAGAACTATTTATATGGAGACCAACGAATGGTTTTATTAATAGACCTATAAAATTGTTCTGTTCAAAAACTGTATTTAAAAATAAAATTCTCCCTCAAAGTAAAAATCATGGGTTTGAGCAAATTTTCAAGCATTTAATTTGTGAATATTTTAAAAAAACAGTAGCAGAATAATTATTTTTGGTACACAGTCAAGTATTTTAATCTGTATTGTAGCTATATCTGATTCTAATACTGTGTCAAAAATATTCTTCTGTTTCTTTTTTCAATTTGGGCTTGTTATTTTTAGATTTTTGTTATATAAAGTAGCCTGAAATTGCCTTCAAAATTGCATTTATTTATTTATTTATTTATTTTTTTTAGAGACAGGGTCTTGCTTTGTTGCCCAGGCTGGAGTGCAGTAGTTTGATCATAGCTCACTGCAGCCTCGAACTCCTGGGCTCAAGCAATCCTCCTGCCTTGGCTTCCCAAAGTGCTGGGATTACAGGTATGAGCCACCGCTCCTGGTGCAAAGTTGCATCTAATTGTTAATAAATTTGAAATTGTTGACACTTTCAAAAAACTTTTCTCTACAAACAATTATATTTTTAATTGATAAAATATTCTTTACTGGTGCTGAGGTACCTGGTGAGCTTAGAGGATATTTTGCTAAATGTAGAATATTCTCATTTCTGATTTATTTCATATTGAAATGTATAAATATTTCAGCCCAAATATTTTTACAGACATGTCTTTTTGCCTCCTTTCAGAATACCTTTCTTTGATAAACAATGTTACAAGATGAAAAATCATCAAGCAAGAGATCTCTGTTTATGATTCTTTTGAATGTTTTGCCAAACTTAGATTGTAGGCCTTTCTCAATTTTATTCTATTCTGGTACAGAATATAAATTTACACAATTAAAAATAGAAACTCCAGCAAAAGATTCTCCTCTTAAGTTAAGATTTTCCAAAGCACAATAGTAGATTGTGCTATGTATGCGCTCACCATTGAATTTGTTCAGTTCCAACCTTGATTTTTTAAGGAAAAATCTCCATGCCTTCCTGTTTGCAGGCTTTCTTTTCAATCATTGCAATTTGCTGAAAGTCTTAAAAGCTGAAGTTTTATTTTAGTGCTCCATATATATATATTTAGTGCTCCATATATATTAATCATACTTTGATTAAACGTTTCCAAATAATTTTTGACCAAAATGTAGAGGAGTCGCTTAAAAAAAAAGTTCGGTATCATCATAAGACTGTTGAGCTGATTTGCAAAGTGCTTCTGCAAAAGCTCAAATACTTCTAAAATCTGATTAATGACTTGCAGCAAAGAAAAAAAAACCATGAACTACTATGCCAAAGTTTTTTTTTTAAATACTACTTCGGCTCTTTCACAGTTACAGAGTATGTGTAAAAGTATTTGTAACATTTAACAACTGCAGCTTCTATGTCGGTTCATAGAATATCACAGCTGGTTTGAATAAAGTAGAAATTACATGTTCATCATAACCAATTCCAAGGCCTGTTGCTACTTGATAGTTAAATTTAGTAAAACATTGTTTTTATCATGAAGCTCTGCTTCACCAAAATATATATTTGTATGGAGAGGACGAAAATAATTTTATCTTCAAGGATGAACGTTTTAACTAAATTTACAATAATGTTTATTATATTCATTTTGGATGTTTCATCTTTGGCAGAATGAACTTCCTAAAGTTTTATTTTGATTCCATGAATTGGCTGAAAAATATAAAACTCTTAATAGAGTTAGCTGATCTGCTGCTTGGAACATCAGATAGCATTGATATCAAATTGACATCATTTAACTATTAAATATTTGCAAAGTTGTTCTGCCAAAGAAGTCCACACATTAACAGTTATCACTTCTCTCTGTACGTGTATAAGAAAACTTGAATAAAAAATGAGCAAGATTAATTTTTTGTTGTGTTAAAATACACATAACATAGTATTTATCATTTTATCCAGTTTTAAGTGTACAGGTCAGTGGTATTAAGTACATTATTGTGCAACCATCACCACTATTCATGTCCAGAATTTCTTTGCCATCCCAAACCAAAATGTTGTACCTGTTAAACAATAGCTTCCTATATTCCTTCCCTCTAGCCTTGATAACCACTGTTCTACTTTCTTTCTCTATGAATTTGACGACTCTAAGTACTTCATATAAGTGGAATTTTACAGTATTTGTTATTTTGTGACTGGCTTATTTCGCTCAACATAGTGTCTTTAGGGTTCATCCATGTTGTAGCATGTGTCAGAATTTCCTTCCTTTATAAGGCTGAATAATATTCCCCTATGTGTATATACTGTACCACATTTTGTTTATCCATCCATTGAGGGACACTTGAGTTGCTTGCGTCTTTTGTCTGTTGTGAATAATGCTGCTGTGAACATGTGTGTACAATATCTGTTTGAGTTCCTTATTTCAATTCTTTTGGACTTATGCCTAGGAGAGGAATTGCTGATCATATGATAATTCTATCTTTAACTTTTTGAGGAATCAGTCTACCATTTTCCACAACAGCCGCACCGTTTACAGTCCCACCGGCAATGCACAAGGGTTCCAATTTCTCCACATCCTCTCCAACACTTGTTATTTTCTGTTTTTTGATAATAGCCATCTTAATGGGTGTAAGGTAGTATTTCACTGCAGATTTGATTTTCATTTCCTTAATAATTAGTAATGTTGAGCATCTTTTTGTGTGCTTATTGGCCACTTGTATATCTTCTTTGGAGAAATGTCTATTCAAGTATTTTCCCCAAAAAATAAGCAAGATTAATTTTAAAGAACAATCATTTGATATGAACAAAAAAATCATGGTTCATAGAGTGGTGTATAAATGTATTTTTCTGTAGATGCACATGTTAAATCATCCTCTTGGGGCATTGTCTCCTAAAAATAATTACTACATTTTGCAGTAGATGATGTTTCTTTGGCAGATTTGTGTCTTCTGGTTTTCATGTGGTCAATGACTTTGACCCCTGTGGTGTGTTGGCAAACATCAACATTTTGTGCTACGTACATGTTCATCATCAACTTTCTTGAGAAACAGAAATGTGGCACTTAAGTTTTTATTAAATATGCATGCAAATGTTTTTGAGCTCATTATGGCCAGAAAGGTTTATTTAAAAATGTAAAAATCATTATCAAATAATACAATGAATACTTAGAGTTGCATCATATGGTAAATGACAACACAATTATAGCCAGAGCATTCAGATTTCTCTCTCTGTGCTTAGCCTGTATTTCCCACACATATTTTACATACCCCTAATCTACAGTTTCTCATCCTTCCCACTGACACCATCAACTGGCAGCCTGGTGGCTCTGACCCTTTTGCAGGCCACAGCACAGGCTATTGGTACAGGCCATTGGCACAACTAGCTGGCACACCAAGTGCCCACAGGGTCAGCAGCACCGTATCTAATACATTCCCCTCCCACCAGACAAGACTGGCAGCAGTTAGCTTTCTCTGGTCACTCATGTCAGGGTGTAGTTTATCTGGGAGCATCCTACATGCTGTCCTTACAAGAGAGGGGTTGGTTAAGTCGTGTAACAGGGAAAGAGAGATATTGCTAGGAAACTTCTGAATTTAACCATAGATGGCAGTGCTCATGTGTGTTACGCACAACTAGATGAGAGCACGGTGTGAAGCTAGAAGTACCAAGTGTAGATCTACTAAACCCAGCCAATCTGCTTGAATGGAACTATTACTATAATATACCTTGCTTAAAAGTATTAATAAAATGCTGAACTGGCTGTTTAGAGTCTGTCATCTTGGGACTCCAAATTGGACTCTAAACTGGAGCCATCCTGGACATATTAGGGCAGGTGGTCGCTTACCAATGGCCTACAAGTTATCCGTGAGAAAACTCATACATCCTTTGTCCGGACAAGCTCTGGTCCCCATCCAGCACCAATTCCCATTTGTTCCTCCACCAAAGTAGCGCTAAAACCCATCTCTCTTGCCTTAAAGATTTCCCAGGCAGGAATCAAACACCAATCCATGACGGATACTCCCCAATGGCTTGGCCACAAAAAATAAGTGACAGGGAACTCACTCCTTTGAGAGACAGCCCACCCCACTGTTGAGTGACATGGAACCAGTCCAGGCACTAACCAGGCAGCTAAGAGTTCTGGAGTCACACTGCCTGGGGCACAGCCCAGCCCAACCATTCAGCAGCTGTGTGAACCTGGATAAGTTACTCAATTGCTCTGTTTCCTGGTCTGTAAAACGATAAGAGGATTTGACTCATAGTATGTAGAGTTGCCAGATAAAATTCAAATTCATTAAGTTTGAATTTTAGATAACAATTTTTTTTAACTACTGGGAAGGGAAACTAACAACAAATAACTTTTTAGTATAAGTATGTCCCAAATTTAACTGGGCATCCTATATCTTTATTTGCTAAATCGGGCAACCCTATTGGTGTAGCAGTTAGGACAGTGCCTGGAATATAGTAAGTTCTACAGAATTAACGGCTGTTGTTAAGACTTTGGGCTATAAGGAACAGAAACCTAATAGCAGAAGGAAAGGGATTGTGGATGTGCAGGGTCTGAGTTCTTCCCTTCGTTTCTCGGGTGCCTTGTGACTTCTACTCCCTTGTAGCTCAGAGGACACTTGGATCTTCATGGTCAGATTCTCTCGGCCCGTCTTTCTTATGGCTTCTTGCAAATGTCTGACCCAACGTGGCCTCCAGCCTCAAGTCTACACAACCTAGTAGATCCAATCCTGTCTTACTTTGGCTTGTTCCAGGAGTAGATGCTGAAAAAAAAAAAAAAAGATTTTAGGTAAGTAGTTTATTTGAGAGGCATCCCAGAAACACCTGTAAGGGAGTGAGAACTTGAGACAGGGAAGATGGAAGTCAATTGGGGGCATTATCAACCACATTATCGAAGACATTAACAAACACATTACACCACAGGCAACTGAAACTCCATCCTGCCAGGAAACTCTGGGAAAGAGAGTTACCCCAACTGAGGGATGAGGAAGCTGGGTATTTATCCACTAAATCTGCTCCTCATGGCGAGGGCTGCTTCCAGGGTCATTAACTCTCTGGCACTTTTCTGGCTTGCCCACTGCCAGATGAAAGTCCTCAGATAGACAGCACACAGGTGCGGCCACAAAGTCACCTCGGGTATATAGAGGTGAGAGTGGAGGGGACGTGCAGGGACCACCAACAGTATCTCCTGCAAGCACACCCCAGTGGACTAATCTGCCTCTGGGTTCAAATTCTTAAGGGGGAGGACCTGATGGGTCACTGGCTGGCCTTGGGCCAGGTGCCTGCCCTCACTGCCGTCACCATGGCCGGCGGTCAGGGGCTGCAGGTGAATCATAACCTGCTCCTTCCGTAGAGGTTTTGGGCTGGGGCAGTCACCACAGAGACAGGTGGGGAAAGCCCTCCACGCACAACCATGACATTCTGATAGTTAATTATGTTTGTGTTTATGTATGAAGCTAAAAATCTGTCTCTTAAGCCTGGCACCCCCACTCCCCCACCATCAGGAATCTTCCAGAACAGACCCAGTGCATCTTTGGCTATGGGAAAAGAGTATCTTTTCCATATCTGAGGCTGCATTCATGGGTCCCCTGTCTTCTCCTTTCTAGGCTAAATCAAAATCCTCAGTTTCTTCATCTCTTCTTCATACCATGTTCATATTTTCATTTGGTTAGAAGAATCCTCAGTCCAAAAAAGCAGATATGAGTGCAGAAGGCAGAGGCAGGGACGTGTGTTCTGAATTGGGCTCTGAGTGTGGCAAGCACGGCAAGGCCAGCTGGCAGGGACTGCAGGGCAGAGGCCTGGCCTTGGTCTGAACCGTCTCGTTACCAGCACCTTGGGTGGGGCCGCAGCCTGCCATCTGCAGGGAGAGCCACCCAGCGTGGAGGTGAGGACCTGCTCTGGACCAGCCGGTCCACGCCAAGTGTCTAGGAAAGTCTGAAGTACACAGTCCTCCTGGTGGCTGAGGGAGAGTCCTCCTGGTGGCTGATCCCACCGCCAATGGGATCCCAGAAAGGCAAAGGAACCATCTTTGTAAAGAGAATGTCCCCCTGAGATAGACCCATAACTAGGCCATTTCCCTCAATGTGGACTCTTAATTAAAGAAAGTTTTCATCAGGGACACAGACTAGGATCAACACAAATAACAAGCAGGATAAGCAGACCAGGGCCAGAGCAGAAGGAACACAGACGCCCACGCACGGTTAATAACTTGCTCTGGTCTGAGCTCTGTCTCTGGGCTTCAGTGGATCTAACTCACCACGACCTTTCTTAGAACTGAACCCTCTGAGTTCAGGCAACAGCTCAGTGCCACCCACGGGCTTTCTTCAGTCATTAGCGGCTCCTCCGTCATCATCGGAGTTGGCTTTTCCTTGAGTAAAGGTAACCAGCTCTATTAGTTTCCTGAGACTGCCACAACCCAGGACCACAAACCGTGTGGCTTAAAACAACAGAAATTTATTCTGTCATGGTTCTGAAGGCCAGAAGTCCAAAACTGAAGGATCAGCAGAGCCACGCTCCCTTTGGTGGCTCTGGGGGAGGGTCCTTCCTTGCCTCTCCCAGCGTCAGGTGGCTGTCAGCAGTCCTTTGGCCACATCACTCCAAACTCTGCCTCTGTCTTCACATTAAAATCTCCTCTGGTCTATGGCCATACCACCCTGAACGCGCCCGATCTCGTCTGATCTTGGAAGCTAAGCAAGGTTGGGCCTGGTTAGTACTTGGATGGGAGACCGCCGGGGAATACCGGGTGCTGTAGGCTTTTATGTAAAAAAATAAAATAAAATAAAATAAAATCTTCTCTGTGTCCGTGCCTTCTCCTCTCCTGTCTCTTATAAGGACACTTGTCATTGGATTTAGGGCCCATACGGGTAATCCAGGACAATCTCATTTTTAGATCCTTAACTTAATTATGTGTACAAAAACCTGTTTTCCAAATAAGGTCATATTCACAGGTTCCAAGGATTTGAAGGTGAACATACCTTTTTGGAGGCCACTCTTCAATCCACTATACCAACTAAAAAGTCTGGAAAAGTTTGCTCGTGAAGTATTTATCGAATGCCAACTCTATGCCAGACTCATGCTGGGCTCGGTCTCCTGTGCAACATGCCCCACCTGAAGCCTGGTAGCATTTCGGAGAATTACTCCACCTTCATCCTGCACTCAGCGCCCAGCTGGCCAGCTATTGGAGTTGACATCCCAAGCAAGCCAAGACGCTGACCAACAGGGGAGGGTCAGGGCTTCTCAAGCAAGAGGTCACTTTTTCCTGGTCAGTCTGGCTGTGAAACTATCATGTGCACCAGGAAGTCAGCACGGTGTAGCCAGGGGTCCGCCAGGCACCTGCTCAGGCATTTGAACTGAGAGAGTCCTGGCGCTGCCATAACAAAGTACCCCAAATTGGGTGGCTTAAACAATGGAAATTTATTCTCTCACAATTCTGGAAGCCAAAAGTCCAATATCAAGGTGTTGGCAGGGCCACACTCTCTAAAATTCTGGCTGCGGAGAGCCCTTTGTTGCTTCTTCCCAGCTTCCGGGGGTGCTGCCAGTCCTTGGCATTCCTCCGCTTGCAGCTGTGTCACTCCGGTCTCTGCTTCTCACTACTCCTGGCATTCTCCCAGTGCTTCTGTCTGCACATTATAAGGACACCAGTTATATTTGATTAAGGGCCCAGCCTACTGCAGTATGACCTCATCTTAACTGCATTAGCAACGACCCTATTTCCAAATAAGGTCACATTCTGAGGTACTGGGGGTTAGAACTTCAACATATTTTGGGGGGCACACAATTCAACCCACAACTGTAATCAAAGGGCAACACATAGTCAAAACTGGGATGGCGCTGGGGGCTTGATATGGTCTCCTTGGGATGTCTCAGGACTGGACCCACACACCTGGTGTCTCTGGGGCAGTCCTTTGGGGTCCCAGGCCCACCTCACTGGGTTGAGATAGGAATCCCAGAGGGGACCCCTGATCTGGAGCCCTCCTTTCAGTGGGAAGAGAACAAGGGCAACCTGGCAGGGCTCCCTCCCCTCCTGGTCTGCGCAAACCATCCCTAATGGATTCCCTGCGGCTCCCTCTCCCCACACCTCCCTCCTTCAGCTCCTGGTTGCTATTGCTGGCACTGAGGGTAGCAGCTGATATTTATTTGTGATGTTCATCCATTCACTCATGACGGAAGTGGGACCACGTCACTCCTCCGTCCACTACCCGCAGGGGCTCCTGTCTCGCCCAGAGGGAAAGCCAAAGTCCTCAGCTAGCCCCAGTGCCCTGCACAGACTGGCGTCGCGCATTGGCCTCGCTATTTCCACACCCCGCCCTGCTCTCCCTGCCCAGCAGGCCGACGTGCAGTGGGTTCTCTGGCTTCCCACTAGGCTCCCACAGTAGGAGAACCTGGGCAGGAGATTGGTGGGAAAAAGGAGAATGAAGAGGGGGTGCTACTCCCCCAGCTTCCTCCAGCTTCCTCCCCGCAGGGCTCCCCAGGGGCCGGTTGCCACTCAACCAGCAAGCACCCCCTCCTCTCTCCCCGGCTTCAAGTAACTTCTCTGCTCTTGCCCCTGCAGTTCTAGGGGTGGTGGTGGTATCCGGGGGTCCTGAACTATCCCTTGGGGTGTCCCTACATCCTGCCTATGCTTTGCAAATAGTCCTTTAAGTAAACCCTCCTCCAGGCACCCAGCGTGAGCAGACCCTGTGCTGCCTGCCGGGGCCTTCATCGGTACTCCCTGTCCCAGCTCTCCGACCTCATCTCCTATCACCGTCCCTCACTTTCTCCACTCCAGCCACTCGGGCCACCTCGCTGTGCCTCCCCTTCCCCAGGCTCACTCCCATCTTTGCACAGGCTTCCCTCTCTCGCCTGCAGGGCTCGTCCCAGCACGCTCACCCACACGACCGACTCTCTCATCCGTCTGCAAAGCCTTGCTCGGCTATGGCGTGCTAGGTGTCGCCTTCCCTGACTACCCTTCCGAGAACTTCAATACCCCCCACCCCCAGCACTTCCAAGCCCTCTTAGCCGTCTCAATATTTTTCACAGCACTTGCCTCCTTCTATGACACTGTATAGTGTCTGTATCTGTTACATATGCTATCTGTCTCCCTGCCTCTAGAATGGAAGCTCCACAGGGGCGGGAATGTCTGACTGTTTTGTTTGTTCACGGATGTACACCCAGTACCTAGGATGGTGGCGTGTATGAGGCATTCACTCACTCATGCATTCATTCAACAGATATTTATTGCATGTTATTATGCCATGTGGCAGGTGCAGCATAGGCCCAAACACAGTCTGCATCTCCATCCCCTGCCCCTCTGATTTCTCTCCCTTACCTGGCCTCTGGGTCACTGCTGCCCAAACCTTCTGGCCCTGCCTTGCCATCTGAGTGCCAGCCTTCCAGACCCCAGCCGCAGCTGGGCCTGAGGCCTGCCGTTTTCCAGGCTAGAATGACAGAGTGAGCGCACCCCCTCCACATGGCAGGATCACAGCAAGCCTCGCCTGACTGCCTCCCACTGCTGTTTGAGGCTGAGCTCTTTGAAGCCAGAGTCTCTGGGTTTGTTCATTAAACAATGATGAGGTCTACACAGCCAGCAGTTCTTCCCAGAGCCCTCGGTGACCGCTGCAGCTGGCTTCCTTCCAGCCCTCTCATAAATCTGCTTCTACATCGACCTCTTTCTGCTCAGTACGAGCTTAGCAGCATCTCACCTCCCAAACTGACGTAATCAGCACGTGGCAAGACCGTGTCTACAGAGGTATGAGGGGGTTTAACTCCGGCATCTGTCAGGCATGATGATTATGGAGCTGACCAGAAAGTTTTTTGCAACTTTCCCTCGGGGTTCTGGAAATGTAACTAGAAATAAGCCAAAAAGAAACAAAAAAACCTATGCATGCAAAATAACCTTGTTTTAGCAGGCATGTTGCGCATTTTATTTTGTAAAAGCAAGAAGCGAGGGGGCTGCTGATTGTGTTTTCATCTGCCAAAGCCCAGAAGGCAGCCAACACTCCCAAAGGGGATGGCAAAGAATGGATTTGGGCGTTGTCTTCTCTCGAGCTTCACTGAAGAAGGTTGGAAACTTGGCGCGTCAGTAAAGCTCAAGGTGTTGAATTTGGTGGGTGGTGGGTGTGGCTGGTGCCTTCTGAGGGTGGGATGGGACACGGGTTATATGACTTCTTTGCTCTTCTTTGGTTCCAAGAGACAGAGGAAGAGAAGAACGTGGAGTATCCTGAGGGGGTTCATTGGGTACACCTCCAAAAGACGCTGCTTCTTGCAGCGCATGGAGCTTTTGTGTTCTGCCTGGTCGTGGTAAGAAGGCAAAAGGGAAGGTGTGGCTGAGGGAAACTGAGAGAAGGAAAAATGGCCGCGCACGGGGGTGGGACTGAAGAGCCCCTCACCCATCCCTAAAACCAGGCCCTCGGTGCGCTGCCCCTGCCCTCGGCCCGGGTGGGCGGTGCCCCCGGGGGAGCTGGGGGGGCAAGCCAGGACTCGGGCATCCCCGGCACGCCGAGAACCGGGCGCGCAGCCCCCCAACATTGCATGCCGTTTAGACGGAAGTCTCCCCCGACGCCCCCCAACCCAAAGACCACGAATGATGCAGAAGGGCCCTCGAGAGGCTGGGGTTTGCCTGTGAGGGCTGCGCATTTCCTTAGGGAAGTTGCAGATTCCAGGTAAGACACCTGAGGTTTCCCCAGCCAATCGGACCACGGCCCAGTGTGAGGGGCTTTCCCCCGCCCTCACCCCCCAATTACACCATCACCCCTGCACAGTGCCCCCTGGCAGCTTGGGGAGCCCCAGGGGCGGCTCCTCCATTCTCAGGAGGGGTCCTCTGGGGCTCTTCTGCCCTGGCCCCTCTGAGGTCTGCCGCCTGTGAAGCCATCCTCGCTGGCACCCTTGGGGAGCTGCCCCACCATGTTCCCTGGCTGCCTCCTGGGAGGAGCGCCCAGAGACTGCTGCCCTCTGGGGCATCCTGTAGAGCAAAGACCCTCTGGGATGCACCAGCAGCAGACAGGGTGCTCTTCCTCCTCCTCCTCCTCCTCACCTAGGTTTACACCGGGCATCAAACTAGCCCTGCTGGTGCCCTTGTGTCTCCCAAGAGTGCCTTCCACTCTCCCTGTGTGTCCACAGTTCTCAGTCGTGTGGGGCCAGGCCAAGGGGGGCCCGAGAGACACTCCAGCCTGTGTTCTTTGCCTCTCTGCAGCCCATACAAAAATCTTCTTCAGCCGAAAGCCTCAGAATTGTCATTCTTGGCTGTGCCCATTGGTTTACTGCATTTGCTCAGATGGAGCTAAATCACAGCAACAGGCGCACAGATTTTCAGCAATTGTTTGTCTCTTTGTTTCTTAAGCCAGTTTTTCTCGCCACAGGATTAGAAGTGCTTACAAGGTTCGGGGAGCCTGGGAGGCAGCAAGGTGGCCCAGGTGTTTGGGCTGTCTACAGCCTGGGTCTGGGCCTCTGCCCTGTCCAGCCCGCACCCCTCCCTCTTATCTTACACTTAAACCTCCTGGCGAAGGCCCTCCTGGATTGAGCCTTTGGTTCCCATCCTCTCCTTGCCTCTTGAGCTTGGAACTGTCTTCCTGGCCTTGACCTTGGCTTCCCCTTGACAAACTTCCAGTTCACACCCCAGCACACCCTGGGTGTGCTGCCTTTAACAAATGTTCCTCCCAGCGCAACCTGGTCCTGACACCCTCTTATTCTGGAAACACCCCTCACTTCCACCCTTCACCTGCTGAGGGTGGTGCTCAGGCCGGGCACCACAGGTAGGAACAGTTGATATTCCTGAATTTGGCAACCTGGACTCTGGCAGAAGGGGCAGAATGGAAGCAGGTGTTATATAAATCTTAGATATACCTCTTGGGGGTCTGAGGGTACGGGAAAAAATGGGTGGGTGTATAGTTTATCTGGATGTAGCTTTAATGTAATCTGGGATGCAAACCTCTCAGGAGAGAAGTTCATGGTCCAGTTTAACTGGATAGATGGACTGGGAGGAGACAGGGGCTGACTCTAGCCTGCCCATGGTGGGGTGGTGAGGAACACAGGCTGGGGGAAGGGAGCAGTGGTAGGTGCCTCCTGTACTCAGTGGAGACCATGGAACCTGAAGCACACACTGATTGGCAACAGGTAATCGTTCCAGGTAAAGAGGGCGTAAGGGTGTTAAGGTGATGTTGATGGAATCCAGCTGCAGGAAATAGCTAAGAACTCAACAGGCGGGCAGACAGTAGAGTGGGCAAGTTAGGAGGGACAAAAGTCTAGTGATTATGCCTATTGATTGAGATTGAATTATTAAATAGTGAGCTTCAGAGCATGGGGCATGGAATGCCTCAAATTCTCCTGCTTGAGGGTCAGCTAATTTGAATGCTTTTGGAACAGGCTGGTAACATAAAATGTAAGACCACAGGGAGGGGTGGGGACCACACTGGCTGCAGAGGGCACATCTGTGATTGCCACCAGTGCTGTGCCCCATTAGTGCTGACTCAGCTTTCCAGGCGCCTGGTGGGATTTGCCTTCCCCTTGTCTTCTAAAGCTAAGAGAATCATGTGACTTGCCCTGGTGATGAGATCTGGGCAGATGGGGCATGTGTGTTTCCAGGAGGAAGCTTTAAGGACCAGTGAGCTGTTTACTCTGCTCCCTTCCCTTCACTGCAGCAGTGGTTGTACAAGCACATGTCCAGAGAAAGCTGCCACTGGCCGGAGTTCCTGAGTGGATCCTATGAGCAGAACACCCTGCTGACACATCCTTGGACATGTAGCACAAACAGGAAATAAACCCTAGTGTTAAACCACTAAGGTCTGGAGTTATTTGTTACAGCAGCATAACCTAACTTACCCTAGCCATTGGAAATGCAAATGTTTTTAAAACAGCTTGCTAACCAAATAAAAGTTTGTAGTGGTGGAGTTTGGCCCACGGCAGGGCCAGTTTATCACCCTGGCTAGAAACTATGAAAACACTGAATGTCAGTCAGCTGTCTCGGCTTTGGGAAAATAACAGTCCCAGAAACTAGTCCACCAAGGTCCTAACAGACGTCTTATGAATGGATGGTGCTTCCATGTTTGCCCTCCTCTTCCTCCTTGCCTTATCCCCTTCTGCCTCTTCCCACCACCGCCTCTGTGCTGACTTCCCTCCCACTCACTGGCCAAGGAGTTACTGTGGCAATGCTCAGAGAGATTTCCCCCATCAGGAACCCTCAGGATGTTCTGAATCCTTTGCCAGCCGTATGGGATTAAAAAGAATGACCACCAAGAGGCAACTCCTCACTACCTGAGATTTCCCATCTCACTGAGGAATCGTGGACCCAGCATCGGTCTATCAACAGACCACCCAGGGGTGGCCACCTAGGAAGAGGAAGCCTGGTCCCAGCGGACGCAGGGATGGGGAAGAGATCTGGCTGTGTGACTGGTCCCTAGGGATAGACACCGCCCCATACACAATTCTTAAAGTGGGTAATGACACATAGCTTGATTCCACTTGGTGTCACACTCCTAGGAAAGGGGTCATCCTAAATGGATATCAGGGCAGAAGGCAGCACTGAGGCTTAGAAGGATCAAGCAACAGAGCTCAGAGGCTGCCTCAGTGTATCCCTGTTCCTCATCTGTAATATGGGACAACACAAATTCACCAAGTGCCTCCTCTGTACTAGACATGTGCCAGGCCCTGGGGATACAGAGATGAATATGTCACAGCATCTGTCCTCAGGGATCTCTCAGTAGAGCACAGCACTACAGAAAGTGCTGGTCTGTGAATTGTTTGTTCCCAGTCTGTGACAAGATGAGGAGCTTTCACCAGATGTAAATCCATTTTCATCACTAGGCAGACTGTCTAGATCAGCTGACTTTTTTTTAGGAAGCAAGGGATTGATTTACAAATGCTTGAATGCAAACAGTAACAGTTTGTGACACTGATCTATTGACTACACTTTGAGCAGTACTGTCTAGTAGTTTTGAGGCTTACTCTAAAGTGTTAGCAGAAGTAAAAACATATTGCTGGTATAGCAGTAACAGAAACTATCAACGAGTTGTCCCCTCTCCATGTCCCCTCCATGTCACCATTCTAACGCATGCTGAGAGTTTCCTCCTGGAAGCACCTGCAGTGTTCCACCTGCAGGCTTTCTCTGTGGGCCAGTGTAAGAGGACAACAGAAGTGTTGGGGGTTGATGCCCCTGGGAGTCACCCTCAGTCAGTGATGAACAGGACCAGAGTGTTGCCCCTGGAGTGAGACAGTTCTGTGCATGTTCTATTCTCTCTCCCCAGGTGCACGTGGTGTAACCTGCCCATTGGCAAACCCCGTCCTGGCTCCTCCCTTCCTTCCCCTACACACCCACTCTCCCACCAGGGCTCCTGTGGTCACCTCCCAATTAGAGTCCCTGCACTCACACCCTTGTCTCAGGTTCTGCCTCTGGGGAAGTCCTAAGACACGGTGCTGATTTAATGATCGTGGAACTTCTATTTTATAAACACTTTTGAGGTGATAAGGGAATGCTGTCTTAGAGTTTTTGGGGTCCCTGAGAGTCTTGCGTGTTTCCTCGTATTGCCTCCTATCACTCAGCACTTAAGATCAGCCCACAGGTGGTCATAACTCCAGGTTTAAGTTCTTCTTCCATTGGCTTCAGGAAGGCAATGGAGTAGGATGGAAAGAGAACCCTGAACTCCAGAACACAACTCTGGATTTTGCCCTAAACCTCTTCCTCTCCATGAAGGCTCAACATCTACCCAGTTGCCCTAGCCCCAACCCTAGGAGTCAGTCTTGATGCCTCCCTTTTCCACATCCTGCACACCCGACCCATTGGCAGGTCCTGCCATGTGTGTCTTGGGAACCTGGTGGGATCTGTTCACCCCTCTGCAGGCCAAGCCCCAAGTCCCAGCCACCGCTGGCTCTCTCCAGGGCCACAGCAAGGGCCTCCCGCAAGTCCTGCCTGTCCGCTTTGCTCCTTACAATCCAGTTTCCAAACAGCATACAGAGAGACCTAACAAAAATGTAAATCAGGTTGTGTCACCCCCCTGCTTAAAACCTCTTAGTGATGCCTCACCTCAATCAGAGTAGCACCCAGGCCCCTCCCCATGGCCGTGCGAGGCCATGCAGGGTCTGTCTCCTGCCTCTCCCCAACCCAAGCCTCCACATTCCGCATCACCTCCTGAGCTCCAGGCACAAAGGCCTCCTTCAGCTCCCCAGAGGTCCCCCGCTCTTTCCTGCTGCAGGGACTCTGCACTCATTGCTCCCTCTGTTGGGAAGACCCTTCCTGGGTCTTTGCATGGCAATGACGGCTCCTTCTTATCTGTCAAGGCTCAGTTCAAATGCGACTCCTCAGCGAAGCCTTCCCTAATCACCCCATCTAAAATGTCCCCCCTATACACACACACACCAGAAACCCCAATTACTTTCCATAAAATCACCCTATTTACGACTTTTATAGCAACTATCACTAATCTGCACTCACCTTACTTAATTGTCTGCTAGTTTAGCGCCAGCCTCCCCTGCTAGAATGGGCACACAACGAAAGCCCAGTTCACCTGTCTCCTTTGCATCACACCCCCAGCACCTGCACAGTGCCTGACGTACAGTAAGTACTCGATATGTTTTTTTTACGAGCAGAAGCTTCATTACATCTTTTTTTTTAGGGTTTTGTGGTAAAATAAACATAGCATAAAATGTATCATTTTAGCCATTTTTAAGCATACAGGTCAGTGGCATTAAGACACTCACCTTGTTGTGCAACCTTCACCACCATCCATCTCTAGACTTTTTCATTTTCCCAAACTGAAACTCTGTACCCACAAAACACCAACTCCCCATTCCCTCCCTTAGCCTCTGCTACCCACTATTTTATTTTCTGTCTCTATAAATTTGATTGTACCTTATATAAGGAAAATCATACAATATTTGTCCTTTTGTGTCTGGTTTATTTTACTTAACATAATGTTTTCAAGCTTCATCCATGTTGTAGGATGTATCAGAATTTTCTTCCTTTTTAAGGCTGAATAATATTTCATTGTATGTATAAACTTCATGTTGTTTATCCATTCATCTGTCGATGGACAATAAGTTTTGTTTTGTTTTTCGTCACAATAACTTAGAGTCCTGCCTCAGGCACTTACATGTGACCTTGTGCAGGTTACTTAACCTAACATTCATTTTCCTCAAATGTAAAAAGGGGATAATGTAGTAATTACTTTCTATAAAGCTCCTAGCAGAGTCTTACACACCAGGGAATTTGGCAAATGCTTGTTCCTTCTGTGTCCATCAGAATACTTTCAGCTGTACAGGGCAAAACACCCAACTACTAGGAGAGTAAACAATAAGAAACATCATTATCATACATAATCAGAAAACCTACCTTAGGGAGGTTCCAGGGTTGGTTCTCAGTGATGTCACCAGAGACCCAGACTCTTTTCCATCTTTCTGCTCAGCCTTCCTCAGCATAATAGCCTGGTCCTAGGCTTGTCCCTGTGGTCACAAGATGACAATTGCAGCATCACATGCCAACATGACAATATCTGGCTGGAGAGCAAGAGCATTTCCACCTGTGCATCTCCTTTCACTAGGGAGAGAGGAAAACCTTACCCGGAGGACAGCAGTGAACGCCTCCTCTTATTGGGCCTCTTGGTGAGGGTAAGAGCCTACGCCCCTACTTTTGTTGGAAAGGAGGGTGGGAAGGGGAGTATCCGGCCGTTTCAGCTCTTTGTGGGAGGCGGGGAGAAGGACTGCAGAATGCTCGGAGGGCGCACATCCAAGAGGTTCCTGGGATCTTTCTTCTCTTTCCTCTCTGCACTTCTTGTGTTTCCTTTTCCCAAGGTGCCTTCCAGGCTTTGCTGGTTTTGAATTAGGGAGTCCATACCTTTCTTGCAGCCGTGTTATTCCCTATTCGAAAAGAGATGCCTGCAGGAGTTGCTTTGGAGGTGTGTGGGTGTTTGGAGAATAAGGCCCAGGACTGAGCATTTAGAGGATGTGCCGAGGGTTAGGAGAAACTAGGCGCAAAGAAATGCAGGTATCGCTGGAGGAAGAAGACAGAGCGCTGAGCAGCCTGGGGGGTCAGCAGAGGCTGAGCCCGGAGGAAGGGTGAGGAGCTTGGCCTACTTTGAGCCAGAGCTTCTCTGGGAACAGGGGACAGAGGATGGAGGGGAGGAGAGGGCTTTTATTTCAAAACCTCAATTTGGCCTCACACCCACTCTGCCCTCGGTCTCCTCCTTCCTGCTCCTTCCTGACACTGATGCTACTCAAAGCTCCAGCCTCCGGGACGTGGGTCCAGGCAGGAGGTACCCCTCCTTCTCCTCCTGCTCTCTGAGCACCTGTCTCCTCCTCAGCCAAAAGAGGAGACACACGTGGTACTGAAGGGCCTGGATGGTGATCTCAGGGCGGGCAGGGCTGAGATGACCAGCAGAAGCCACAGGGAAGCCCAGAGCTCTCCACTCTCATGGTGGAGAGAGTCCGTGTGTACACGGTGTGTGGTTGTGTGTCCACAGTTTTTAACCTGTTCCAGACTAAGTGCTTCTGGATCCTGGGAGCAGCATTTAGGCACCACCTTAAGATCTGCTATGTAGTACGTAATTAAGAGCTTGGCCTTGGTTGGAAAGATAAGCGTTGGAAACCCAACTTTCATACTTGATGGCCATAGTGGATATCTGTTATTCCTTTTGGCTTCCAGCATCTGAACCCCTTTATTTTGTGGTGAATCTCCCACCTGCAAAGGTGAAACCTGCCTCCCACTATAGTAGGTGAACATGCCAGATACTTCCAGTCCCTGCTTCCCTTGCTGCTAAGGCCCAACCCCAGGCCCCATGAATTCTATGAATCTGTCCGTGGATTAAGTCCTTCTTGGATTGAAAACCTGGGGTGCTTTCTGTTTTCCTGGCTGAATACTCACTGATGCTGGCTCAGTCCAGTATGTATAACACTATGATTCTGGGCATTTTCATGGCCATCATGGATTTTTCTGGCCCATCCAAAGAACTTTCTTTTTTTTCCCACACTTTTTACAGTATATTTTATATGAAGTGATATTCACTCTTTTTAAGTGTACAGTTCTAGGAATTTTGGGAAAATTATACAGCTGCATAACCACCCCCATAATCGAGATATAGACTATTTCCTTCACACCAGAAAGTTCCTGTGTACCCCCTTTCCCCACCTCCAGACCCTGGCAATGAGGGACCTGATTTCTTTCCCATAGTTTTTCCTTTTCCACAATGTTATATAAATGGAATCAGACAGTGTGCTGCCTTTTGAGCCTGGCTTCTTTCCCTAGCATCATGCTTTGGAGAGTCATCTATGTCATTGCAGGTATAAGTAGTTTCCTTTCTACTGCTCGGTAGTGAGTCCACTGTAGGACTTTACCAGAATTTGTTCATTTTTTCACCAGTGGATGGACATTTAGGCTGTTTCCTGTATGGGGTGATTATGAATAAAGCTGCCATAAACTTTTACATGTAGGTGTTGGTATGAACATGTCTTCATTTCCTTTGGATAAATAACAAGGGGTTGAATTACTGTGTCATATGGAAATAAATTTTTATATATATATATATATTTATAAGAAACTACCAAACTATTTGCCAAGGTGGCCATACCATTTTTCATTTCCACCAGCGATGTATGAGAATTCCAGTTGTTCCACATCCTCACCAGCATTTGATATTGTCAGGTTTTTAAAATTTGAGCCATTTTAATAGGTATGTAGTGATATCTCATTATGGTTTTAATTTGCATTTGCCTAATTATAAATGCTGTTGAGCATCTTTTCATGTGATTATTTGCCATTCTTATATCTTCTTTGGTGATGTGTCTGTTCAAATCTTTTGCTAATTTTTTTTATTGGGTTGTTTATTTTCTTATTTTTGAGTTTTAAGAGTTCTTTATATATTCTTGTTACCTGTCCATTATCAGATATGTGTTTTGCAAATATTTTCTCCCAGTCTGTGTCTTGCCTTTTTATTTTCATAAGTGTCTTTTGAAGAGCAGAAGTTTTAGATTTTGATAAAGTTCATTTTATCATTTTTTTCTTTTATGATTCATGCTTTTTGTGTCCTAAGAAATATTTACCCGACCCACAGTATCAAATATTTTCTCCTGTTTTCTAGAAGTTTTATAATTTTAGCTTTTACATTTAGGTCTATGACCCATTTCAAATTAATTTTCATATGTACTATGGATTGATGTTCTTTGTTTTTTTGCATATAGCTGCCCAATAGTTCCAGCACCATTTGTTGAAAACACTATCCTTTCTCCATTGAACTGCTGTGGCACTTAAGTCAAAAATCAATTGATGTATGTCTGGGTCTATTTCTGGGTTCTATTTTCTGTTGTATTGATCTATGCATCTATCCTTTCACCAATGCCACACTGTATTGATTACTATAGTTATATGGTAAGTGTTGAAATCAGGTAGTATGAGTCCTACAATTGTGTTCCTCTTTATCAATATTGTTTTGACCAATTTAGGTCCTTTGCTTTTCTATACAAATATTAGAATCAGCTTGTCAGTTTCTCCAAAGAAGCCTGCTAGGATTTTGATTGGGCATGCATTGATCAATTTGAGGAGAGTTGGCATCTTGACAATATTGAATCTTCTAATCCATGAATATGGTATATCTCATTTACTTAAGCCTTCCTTGATTTCTCACATCAGGGTTTGTAGTTCTCAGTTTACAAATACTGCACATCATTTATCCCTAAGCATTTCATCATTTTGGTGCTATTGTAAATGGTACTTTTAAAAAATTTTCCATTTCCAATATTTCATTCCTAGCATATAAAAATACAACTAACTAAATAAGTACATTTTAGTATATTGATCTTACATTCTGCATTCTTGCTAAACTGACTTGTTAGATCTAATAGTGTCTGGAAATCTTTTGTGCTTTACCATGTAGACAACCATATTGTCTACAGTTTTATTTCTTCCTTATCCTTATGTCTTTTATTTCTTTTTCTGGCCTCATTGTACTGACTAGGATGTTAAATAGGAGTTGTGAGGGCAGACATCTTTGCCTTTTCCCCAATTTTTGAGAGAAAGTGTCCAGTGTCTCACCACTAATATGATGTTAGCTACAGGTTTTTGTAGATATTCTTTATTAGGGTGAGGAAATTTCACTTTATTCCTGGTTCACTGAGAGTTTTTATCATGAATAGATGCCAAACCTTTTAATACATATCTATTATGTTTAAATCAGCCAGAGGAGGTTTCTGTTTCAAGTAGAAGACTTGACTGATATACCAGCCTTGCAATGTTGGGCAAGTTCCTTCACCTCACCTCAAGTAGGATCTGAATAGAAGCCTAGTGGTGAAAATTTAAGTACTGCCTAAAAAGAATAGTCATGACAATCTTTAAAGATATCTACTGAGTTGGAGAAATATCTTGAGTTTAATTTATTATTTTTCTCCCACTCCACCCTCAGTAACCTTGCTGATTATATGTAATTTAAAAAAAAATTTTATTTGAGACAGAGTCTCACTCTGTCACCCATGCTAGAGTGCAGTGGCATCATCATAGCTCACTGCAACCTCAAGCTGCCAGGCTCAAGTGATCCTTCTGCCAAGTAACTGGGACTACAAGTGTGCACCACCATGCTTGGCTAATTTTTCTATTTTTTGTAGAGATGGGGTCTCACTCTTGCTCAGGCTGGTCCCAAACTCCTGGCCTCAAGTAGTCCTCCCACTTCAGCTGATTATATGTAATTATATAAATAATATATGCTCATTGTAAAGAACCAGAAGAGTTCTTTCAAATATAAAGAGAGTGAAAGTCACCTGGATGTCTCTGTCCTGAGAGAACCACCATTAACAATTTGGTAACTCTCTTCCAAGCCCCTCCTTATGCATAATCATGCATGCATATGTGATCTTACATAAATGAGCCCAGAACACACATGCTGTTTTATCATGAGCATGCTGCTACCTCTCCTCTTATCCCACATCAGAACCCCAGTCTCCTCTCTCATGTTTCTTTGGATTGACCCGGCTCAGCTGGTGGTTCTCACATGGGGTCTCTCAAGTAGTTGCCATCATATGTTGGCTGAAGCTGTGGTCATTGAATTCTTGTCTGGGCTGAATGTCCAAGTGGGCTCACTATTGACGCTAGCAGCTGATGCTGACGGCCAGCTAGGAGCACAGTTGGGGCTGTTGATTGGAGTGCCTACACATGCCGCTTCATGTGCCTTGGAATGCTCAAAGCAAGAAGACCAAGTTCTGAGAGGGAGCATTCCAGGAGTAAGAGTCCCAAGAAACTCGGGTGAAACCTGTAATGACTTATGACTTAGCTTCTGAAGTCCCAGAACATCACTTCTGCCATATCCTATTGGTCAAGCAAGTCATTAAGGCAAGCCCAAATTCAAAGGAAGGAGAATTAGACCCACTTTTCAATGGGAGAATTAGCAAAGAATTTATGGCCATCTTTAATTTATGACATTTACCAAACAGTAAATATGCATGGAGCACCTACCATGTGCCAGGTACTATTGTAAGTGCGGGGGATACAGAGGTGACAAGACACAGTTCCTGCTCTTATGGAGCTTACATTTCAGGCAGTAGACAAGTGAAAAAGAAATAAAGCTAAAAAAACAAAATACACACACACACACACACATATATATTAAATTAATTAATTTAATATATCCCCCTTTCTCTAAAGTCCCAGGAGCTCTATCTCTACCGTTGCCTTTCCACCTTATACTTCAGGTATTAATGTTCAAGTTTGTATCTTTTGGGGGGTTAGGCCATTCCTATCTCAACCATCTCTAAGGTCTGTGTGGAGGGTAGACGTTCAACAGTGACCGTATAGTCTGATGATTCAGAATGTGAGGGTTCTGGAGCCAGATAGCATGGGTTCAAATTCCAGCTCTGCCAACCTGCGAACCCTGTGGCCTTGGCAAGTATCTTCATTTCTCTGTGCCTCAGTTTCCCCATGTACAAACTGAGGAACTGGGGCTGATCACAGAACCTTACCTCCTAGGGTTGTTATGAGAACTAAACATCTGTGAGCCTCCCACAGCAGTGCCTGGCACATAGTAAGTAGATGCTAGATCAGTGCTTCTTGAAATGGACATCTCTTTAAGCATCTGACAAATTGAGCCAGCTCTTCTGCTGCAGGTGGTCCAGCTGCCATGTGGAAACCACCTGCCTGCACACTGGCCCTCCCAAGTGTGTGCAGGAGCCAAGTGCAAGTGGGTTCCACCCTGCTTGTTCCCAAATCACCCTTCACGGTGGTGATGAGCTAGCCTGCTCCACCTGTTATTTCAGGAAAATAAGCAGACATTCCCTTCAGGGGCTGCAGCGAGTCCAGCTCCACTGTCAGCACATCCCCAGAAAAGTAGACAGGCTCCTGGAGCACAGGAGCAGGACTCATTAATAATTAATACCTCACATCCGGGCCTAATCTTTACCACGGTCTGTAGCTTCATGATGCAGTGTCAGAATTGAAATCCCCTAGCTGAAAGGCCTGGGACAGCGACTCGGCCTAGCAGAGCCTCAGTTCCTGGTCTGTGAAACGGGAATGCTGGCACCCACCCTTCTGGGTGGTTTGTGCTAGCGACATGTTGTGGGTTCTGAGCGCATTGCTGCACCGTCATTAAGCCCAGTGGCTTACCTCCTGTGCCTTCCAACCCCAGGGAAGTAGGCTAAAGCCAGCCTGGGAAGATTATTTGCAGAGAATTAGTGCAGGAGAGAGCAGGATTAGGCCAGGGGCCCAGCAGTTCCCATCTGCAAAGGACTGGTGCCCCCTTTAGCTGAGAATGAGCACTTGCTGCTCTAGATGTTTACAAAGGGTTGACAGGAGGAAAAGTCAGTCACGAGCGAAAGAAGCCGTTTGAGGAGGTGCCTTCACCTGAGGAGGTACTTTAACACCTGAGGATCAGGTGTTGCCCTGATGCTCACCTGTCCTCCTCCAGAACCTCTGCCGGCAGGGTGGCAGCAGCAGGCACCAGTTCTGCAGATGATGGGCAGGTGTCTCTGGGAATGAGGACACCTGGCTGATCCCTGCCCTGCCACTCCCTGTGAGACCTGGGCAAGCCACCTGGCCTTTCTTGGCCTCGTTTTCTCACCTGTAAAATGAGAGAGAGCTGGGCCAACAGCCTGTCCAGCCTGCCTAGCTGTCATGCTCTTGAGACAGCATGACTCAAGTTGGAAAGGAGGGGACTGGGGAGAAAGGATCGATTTGGGATTCCTATGGGGTTTAAAGGCAACAACAGCAGAGAAAGAGACCAAATTGTCACATACGGGGAGACGGAATTCACTGTTGAATGAATGAATAACTGATGGATGAATGAATGCACGCGTGCATGAGACAGTAGATGTGGATGATGTATAGACTGTTACAGAGCAACAGAGTTGCCTCCCAAGGACGTGGAAATGATATAACTAAATTTACTTCTGAGGGTAAATTGTATAATCCACATAACATAGATAAAATCAGAATTATTCAAAGATAGTTTAAATAATATGAAGTTAGCTTTCATCGAGGATTTATTCACCACACATCGTTCTTTGTGTCATATAACCATAACCTCCTTTAATCCTTGAAATAATATAAAGTAGATAATATTATAACCCCTAATTTACCTATGCGAAACTGAGGCACAGAAATGTCCAAGGCTAACCTTGTAGTCTTGCTTCAGAGCCCCGGGGCTAATGTTCCCCAGTACTGCTGCATGGAGTTAGAATGGTGCTGAGCCCAGAGTGCGCCTTGGCTACGACACTGAGGTGGGTACTGTTTACCAGAGGCCTGTCCTCCATCGTTCCCTTAAGGGTCAGAGTCCCCCACACCAAGTGAGGCAGGAGAAGGTCTGAGCTTTGGGCTCCCTGGCTTGTCCAGTTAGAAACACTTGGGTTCCCCAGTGTCCTGTGCCAGCTCTGCCTGGCACCACGCTCACAACTCTGCTGGCTGCTCGGGGACACAGAGCACCCCCCCAAGGCACCAGCAGAGACAGAGCTATGGGGCAGAAGCATCTCCCCAACTCTTCACTTCCCTGCGCCACACAGGCCTGGTCTCAATCCAGGAAACTTACCCACCTCCAGAAGTGCATTTCCTCAAGATCAAGTGGGTGCCAGGCTTCCTACAGGGTGACTCCATTGTCAGGGAGACCCCAAGCCTTGCACAAGGGCTTAGGGGCCTAGAATTTTGGTGAGCTCATGGTGAGCTCGGGTCCTCAGGTTGGTTCTTCTACTTAAAAAACTGACCTCAAGTAAGTCACAGGCCTTTCCCTAATTACAGGGCACACCCTCCCGGTCAGACAGGAGAGGGCTGAAATAACAGATGAATTCTTTGTCACACTCACGGGATTTTAAGCCCACACAATAGCCCTAAGAGGTAAATATGTTACCATTTTTCATCAACTGTGCGATGCACCATTATTTTATACACCACTAAGAAAAGGGGGGAAGCTACTAATAAAACTTTGACATGCAAAGAATTTTAAGACTTCAGAGGTGTTACAGGGGAAAATGTGCTTCTTGGATTGGATGAAGTGTGGTATAATCCCTATTTTATAGATTAGGAAACCATGACCTTGTCGTAGGCTATTTACTCAAAGTTGCGTGGAAAATGAGGACAGATGGTTTTCAAGACTTGTCCTGCCGCCGCCGCATCCCAGGTCTCCCAGCACCTGACCACCTGTTCGCAGTGTGTAAGTCAGGAGATGGGAAGGCCACCCTTGCAGAGAGAGACACACGGGTCGGTGACGGACTGTTTATGGAGGATAAGACTTTGCCTTGTGCCCCTTTGGGATGTTGTAATTGCAGTGAACTCCGAGGACAGAGAGAAGGGCTGGCGGGTAGCAGGCATGGCGAGGCAGGGGTGCGGGAAGGGCAGGGATGAAAGGCAGGAAGACCCCAGCGAGGAGAGGGAAGAGGGAGGAGCGAGCCCGGGACTTGGGTGAGTCCAGCCCTGAGCACCATTAACAGGAGGGGAAACCATTACTGAGGAGGATCTTCATGGAGACGCGTCATAACAATGCACTTTGAAAATTATAAAGCACGCCACGAATGTTTCCTAACATTACCAGTAAAAATACACAAACCCAAGCTGTTGTGTGGCTCCCATTTCAGTACGCTATCACATTCAAAAGAAACCCCAAAATGAAACTGGAAAGCAAGTTAAGCCTTTATTTAGTCTCTTGAAAATTGCCAAAAAGGGATTCAACTTCTCCCTTGCTTGTCGCATGTGATACAGGTTGTCTCTCTGACAATATCCACCAGTAGCTGCCCTGAAACTTCACTCCGGCTTTAGGCTCAATCTCTCTCTCTCTTTCTCTCTTCCCCCCGCCCCCAACAAATTCCCAAAACTTAAAAGAAAAGAAAACCTAGCCCACAATGGCCTTTTTCCTTTCTCACTATTTCTCCCATTTTAGAATCTACCCTTTTTCTCTTGCAGGCAGATCTCTGCCCTTTTGGAAATAACTCAATCTACATTTTCTTCACCCTTAAAAATTCTGCAATTCTATCTCCCATCGTAATTAGCACATCAGGAGGGTGAGGGATAAAAATCTACCTATTGAGTACAATGTACGTTATTGTGGTGACGGGTGCACTGAAAGCCCTGACTTCTGTGTGATATAATTCATCCACAGAACAAAAAACACTGGTCCTTCCCAAATTTTTTGAAATAAAAGAATAATATTTAATAATAATTAGCACATCAACCCCCTAGGCTCAGAAGCTGCCTGCTAGGTAGGGGTGTGGGGAGCATGTTAATAATTTTTGTTTCTGGCATATAAACACAATCATCAGCAATCTCTATTTTTCCTCCAACAAATATTTATTAAGACAATTATTTCCAATGACAGGATCTGTGCTACCTTCTAGGGATACAGCAGTGAACAAAAATGGACACAATCTTTCCTTTGTAGAACTTGGAGTCTAGTGGGGAAGCCAGACAATTAAAGAAGTACAGTATAACCCATATATAGCTGAGTCACCTCATAGCCCAGTGTTAGCAAGGTGGTGTTTATTTGAACATCCAACAATCCAAGATCCAAGAAATAAACATCCAAACAATCCAAGAAATCCAACACTCAAGAAATAAACAAGAAGCCATTACTAAAGTATCACAAAAACACAAATGAGGGATTCCATTCATAAAATCCAGAAAAACATTTTAAAGTCATTTCTTTCCTCTCTCATTTGGGGAGAACTTGGCAGAGCACCAGGAACATCCCTTGCATTGCTCAAACCTCTCTCTGGGTCATGCTTACCTGCTACCTCAAAAGTTGCTACACAGCATATGAACAGCACTTCTTATTTGTTTTAAGGTGTTGAAAACAGCAACAATTTTGCATAAACCATGTTGCATCATCACGTCATAAACACAGGGGTGACAAGCTTCCACTCGATTCTTTTGTTTCTAATTTTAATTTTTAATTGACAAATACTAGTTGTATATACTTATGGGTTACAATGTCATATGTTGATATATGTAGATATGTGGAATGACGTCAAGCTGATTAACAGCTTTATAATTTTCAAAGTGCATTGTTATGACGCGTCTCAGTGAAGATCCTCCTCAATAATGGTTTCCCCTCCCGTTAATGGGGCTCAGGGCTGGACTCACCCAGGTCCCGGGCTCGCTCCTCCCTCTTCCCTCTCCTCACTGGGGTCTTCCTGCCTTTCATCCCTGCCCTTCCCGCACCCCTGCCTCGCCATGCCAGCTAACCTTACCTCACATCCTTATGATTTTTTTTATAGTGAGAACATTTAAAATCTATTTTTTAAAGCAATTTTGAACTATACATTATCTTTAACCATGGTCACTTTGCTATGCAATAGATCTTTTTTTTTTTAATTTCAGAATATTATGGTATTACAATACTTTGGTTATATGAATTGCCTATGCACGGCCCAAGTCAGAGCTACAATCCTGGACATCCCCCAAACTGTGCACCCTGCACCGATTCGGTGAGAGTTTTCCCATCCCCTCCACCCCCCTCCCACCTGCCCGCCCGCTGATGAATATTATTTCCATGTGTGACATAGCATTGATCAGTTAGTACCGATTTGATGGTGAGTACCAGTGGTGCTTCTTTTCCCACTCTTGTGATACTTTGCTTCAAAGAATGGGCTCTAGCTCCATCCAGGATAATACCAGATGTGTTAATTCACCGTTGTTTTTTATTGCTGAGTAATACTCCATGGTATACATATACCACATTTTATTGATCCACTCATGTATTGATGGGCACCTGGGTTGTTTCCACATCTTTGCCAATTGTGAATTGTGCTGCTATAAACATTCCAGTGCAGATGTCTTTATTATAGAATGTCTTTTTTTCCTTTGGGTAAATACCCAGGAGTGGGATTTCTGGATCAAATGATAATTCTACTTTTAGTTCTTTGAGGTATCTCCATATTACTTTCCGTAGAAAAGTAGAGGTTGTACTAATTTGCAGTCCCACCAGCAGTGTATGAATGTTCCTATCTGTCTGCACCCCTGACAACATTTGTTGTTTTGGGACTTTCTGATATAAGCCAGTCTCACTGGAGTTAAGTGATATCTCATTATGGTTTTGATTTGCATTTCCCTGATGATTAGAGAAGTTGAGCAATTTTTTTATATGTTTGCTGCCCATTATTCTGTCTTCTTTTGAAAATTTTCTGTTAGTGTCCTTTGCCCACTTTTTAATGAGGTTGTTTGTTTTTTTCTTGTTGATTTTCCTAAGTTCTGTATAGATTCTGGTTATCAGCCCTTTATCAGATGTGTAGCATGCAAATATTTTCTCCCATTCTGTAGGTTGTCTGTTCACTCTAGTGATAGTTTCCTTGGCTGTGCAGAAGTTTTTTAATTTGATCAGGTCCCATGTATTTATTTTTGTTGCTGCTGTGATTGCTTTGGGGGTCTTCTTCATAAGTTCTTTGCCTAGGCCAATGTCTATAACAGTTTTTCCAACGTTTTCTTCTCGAATTCTTGTGGTTTCACGTCTTAGGTTTAAGTCTGTTATCCATCGTGAGTTGATTTTTGTGAGAGGTGAGAGGTGTGGATCTAGTTTCAGTCTTCTACATGTGGCCATCCAGTTTTCCCAGTGCCATTTATTGAACAGGGATTCTTTTCCCCAGTGTATGTTTTTTTGGAATTTGTCAAAGATCAGATGACAGTATGAGGATGGTTTTATATCTGAGTTCTCAGTCCTGTTCCATTGGTCCGTGTCTCTGTTCTTGTGCCAGTACCATGCTGTTTTGGTTACTATAGCCTTGTAGTATAGTTTGAAGTCTGGTAGATTGATGCCTCCCAATTTGTTCTTTTTGCTTAAGATTGCTTTGGCTAGACGGGGTCTTCTCTGGTTCTGCACGAAGCATAGAATTATTTTTTCTAGATCTGCAAAAAATGATGTTGGTATTTTGATAGGGCATCAGCAATCTCTTAACCCATCACATAGCAGCTGTTAGACTCCCGATTGGCAGATAAGAATAATGCAAGGTGTAAGTTCTCCCGGTGACTAAGCTATTTTTGTATATACACAAACTTAAGATTTCCCCCAAAAATATCCCTCAAAGAAAGGAAGTTACCCTATGTTCAGGTCCTTACAAAATCTAGCGTATTATGGGAAGCTCTCTTGTTATCTTGAACATTAAAATATTATTTTTGAGAAGATACAATAGTCTGAAGAAAAGCAGTCAATGCTAATTTGGTATGCTTATAAAGATCCTGACAATCACCTGATACAAACAATGAAAAAGGAGACAGAAACAGTTAGTACAGATTTAGTCCTTAGAGGGAGGACCTTACAATGGTATGAGAACTTGTTAAAAAAAATACTTTTTAAAGACCACTAAAAAGCAATGCATTTAGTGCTTATGATGTAGAAGTCATGAATATGTTTCCACAGGAGGAATTATTCCCTGTGTTCCCAATGACAGCATCATGTATAGTTTCAAAAGATGTTGCCTTTCAACCAAAACAGACTGAGGTGTTAAATTGTTAGAGGACTCCTACGAATGTGGAAAGATGCTGATGTCCAGGAACCACCAGCAGAGTTTGAATGAAATTTCTCCATGAAACATCAGAGTGGAGAAAAGCAAATTTCTGAATTAATATATCCTTTTATATAATATGTGACTTTTAGATAAAAAATTTTTTACATTAAAAAATTAAATAATATAAACAGCTGACTATTTTATTTATTTCCCTAAAAGTTTTATATACTTAAGTTGGCCCAAAACAATTGCTTTTTGTTTGGGGATGTTTTAAATCTTTTCACTGGGAAATGGGAAATTGCTTTGTATTTAGAATTGCATATATGAATTAGGCATATGTGGGCTTAGTAGGAACAGAATTAATGAGCCTGGAGTTTACGTTTTAGTCTGAAGGGAACTAAAACCTGCATTTGCCTGCAATTTCAGGATGATGGCTCCGTCAGAACATTTCAGACATCTAGTGTTAAAGACCTTCCTTATACCCAGTCCAGCTGCTTGTCATAATTGTTTCCTGTGCTGCAATTTGAAGAGCAACACCATAGATGAAACAAGACAGATGAGGGCCAGGTGAGCCCCTTAAACCTCGCATGGGACATGTGAGGTTAGGAACTCCTTCTCTTTGCAAGATCCATGGAAGATGCATGTGTTGGAGGGGTAGGTGGGAGGGGTGAGTTCAACCAGCATTGTCCTTTGTTCTTCAGAGATTTACTCTAAAGAGAAAATGTCCTCGCTGTGGGATAAAAACCCTGGCTGTCCAGTGTCCTTCAGAGGTGGAGAGAGCACAGGAGAGTGGGACAGAGCAAGGAGCAGGGACAAGAGAGCTGCAGATCAAGAGGTCACAGGGGAGGTCTTGCCCGGCCACCAATGTCCTGCCTCCTCCTACCTTCGTAGGTGTAGCCAGTAACATTCTCTGTCCTGGGAGTCAAGGTCTAAAGAATTTTCTAGATCAAGCATTAGTGAATTCTAATCCACCCTTAGCCATACCTCTTTCCAATAATTCATTTTCCCTGTCATTAGGATTCCTTTAGAAACCCAAACTTAACTTGTGCGTCTCTCCATAGTGTCTAGTTTGTGCTTCTCTTGATGACAAGAAATGAAGAAGGAAAAAATTTTTAAAGAAATTTGGTTTCATATTTTGAAAAAAATTTTAAAAATAAGAAAAATCTCTGATTTGGCAACATTTCCACTCAACTTAGAATTCTCCAAAGAATCTTGATTTGAGAAAACAGTTGACTGCAAGTCATTTACTGGTCTACATGTGTGGTGTTTGGGCTTCAAAGGTCTTGTAGATTCCCACCCCAACGGCCCTGCCAGGTATGTGTTAACTCCAGCATGTGGATCAGGGGAAGCTTAGGTGTGGCTGACACACATCTGTGTGGCGCTCACGATTGTTTGGTTCTATGGGGTGGATGCTTTTTAGTGAGAACTCTTCTATTCAAGTTTCAGAAAAGACAGCTCAAACTAGCTTAAATGAACAAACCAACCAAAAAAAGGAGGAGGGGAAGTCATTGGTTTATGTAAATTCAAGGAGTGGATTGAGGGGACCTCAAACGATATCATCCTCTCTCTCTCCAAATAAGGCCTTCCAAACCTCCCAATCTCCCCACCTTCCCTCCCTCCCTCGCTGTCTCCATCTTTAGCTTTCTTCCTGTGTGGGTGTCACTCTCAGGCAGGCTGTCCCCCAAGACGTGGCAAAGAGGCAAAGCTGATCACCACCCCCAGGATCAGATCCTGCCACTCAGCAGCCTGGCGGAAAGCAGGTCCTCCCTTCCACCATTGTTTTTCAAAGGTCTGGTGCTGGGACTCTCTGGCCTGGCCTGAGTCATGTGCAGAGTCGCCCTGAACCAGTCACTTTTGGCCCTGCCTTGTGTCACATGCTGTCCCCTGGCACTGAGGGTATGTATGGTCCTTCCCCTTCAGAGCTAGGAAGAGATGGGTTTCTCAGGGGAAAACCAGGGCTTTTCTGTTACTAGAGAAGGGGTAAGGGAGGCTGGATAGACAAAACTATAGACTCTGCTACTGTCACTGTTTTCACTATTCGCTTGAAGCAAAGAAGCATTGTCCTGGGTCCCATAGCCAGATCTCAGACCCCAGATCTTGTGATCCACTTCCACACTGGTAGACAGAATCCACTGACATGCCTTCAAGTAGCTGAAGTGGTATCAGGACTCATTCCATCAGCTCTCTGGTGTTAAACTCACACCCACTGCTGTCAGCATCCCAGTTTACCTCCATCCTAGCTAATCACCCACCACCACCCCTGTGAAGCAACACCTTTCATTTAGAAAGAATATATCTCAGGTACACAGTACGTCAACAGTCAAGCCTCCTCATGTTCTTCCTGTAGATCTGCCCGGAGGCAAAGGAAAAACCACCCAAGGCCTGGCCTCCGTTTCTCCTTCTGAGGTCACCCCAGCTGCCTGGCCACAGGAGTGGCTCAGTAGTTCTCCCCACTTCCCTCTTCCTTCCATCGCCCTGCTCTTGGGCCTCTCTCTGACCCATACAGTTCTGATCTATTGAAGAGACTCTTTGTCCGTGTTTTTAAGCATTAACTATCAACCCCAGGACTGAGTGCCTTATTTCTTTTTCTGCCCCCATAGTCCGGCGCCCTGCCTATAGTCAGCTTTCAAGAAATGATTCTAACTTGCACCAGCCCTACTTTTGGGGTGACTTGAGGGTTAACATTCACTAGGCTAAGAGAAGGCACAATGGATGACAGAAATGCTCATTTCTATTTCTAAATGTTCTGATCACAGATTGTTCCAGAGTGGATGGGGGCAATTCCATAAGCATCACATAGGATATAAATCTGCCTTAGGCTTACTTTGTTAATCAAAGCATCATTTGATTGCTTTACAGTATATTTTTAAAAAATAATTTCTCCAAATGGTGTTCTTTTTTAGCCTAGTTCCTCACGATGAAATCTCTTTTGCATTTGTATGTACTTTCTAGAGATAGATAGAGATGAATTAATTTATTTCATTTCCCTCAAATTTTTATGTGTCATCTTAGATTCTATCCCCTACATCAGGCTGAGAATAGGGAGTTAGATTATCCAGAGCATTAAAGATTTATCACCCCTATCGCTCTTTATAGAACTGCTCTTATTTCTAAGGAATATCTCATTTGCTTAGGTTATTTTGCAGAAGAAAGAGTTTAAAGGGGATATTAATGTTTTCTGAAGCCTTGTATGAGTTTTCAAAAATCTGTAGGATTCTGAGTTTTTAATAACTCCAACTAATTACCCTTTTTAAGATTAGATGTTAGGTTGAAATCTTTAGGCTTACCACCATTGAAAACTACTAATAAATCCAGTTTATTATGAACGAAATATGGTTTCAACATGAAAATACCTCCAGGGGACAGCCATTCGTACAAGAAAGATTTTCCCCTGTTCAGGTTTAAGGACATCTATAGTAAATCCATCCAACAAAGGAACGTTGGTTGCAAGCACTAAAATTATGTGTGCAGTTTTCCCCTCTGCTGAGAACAGTGCGCTGAATTAATGTATTTATTTTCTACCCACAAGGTTATGATGGTGATAAGGAAGGGGAGGCGCCACGTGGAGGATGACAGCTGTGGAGACCCAGAAAGGCATTCATTGGCCAGGTCTTACATTTATTATCTATTCCCCACAGTGTCTTGGATCTAAAAAATAGAATGGCATGCCCAAAGCAGCACAATATATTTGTCTTGGATGATAGAATCATGATGTAGAAAAGGATCTTATAAATTATCTAGTCGAACCCCACCCCAGGTCCATTTTACAGATAAATAAACTGAGGGTTGGAGAGAACCAGAGACTTGGCGAAGGTCCCACAGAAAGCGGCAGTGTCAAGCCTTCCAAATCTCTAGTCAGTGTTCCTTCCATATGAAGACGCTCTTTTGTTCTCACTCATACTTGTCATTCATTTTGGGTGGCCAAGGCAGGACAAGATCCAAAATACCGGTGCCAAACCAAGTGTACATGTTCTTAAAACATACTTGAAACCATATTCCATATTAGAATTTGTCCAGACTTTTTAAAGGGCAATGAATCACATGTTGGCAATGAGATGGGCATAGACTGGACTACATTGTGATGTCCTTGAAGACAGGGGTCCATTTGATGCGAGAGTGGGCAATGGGAGGGCACGGGGGCCTAGGACAGTGATTGGGGAGGGGATGCCCCAGACAGCCTCCCGTGCCTCCTGCTCTTCCTCCCCCGCCCCTCTTTCCCCATCGCCTCCTCTACTGCCTCTCTCTAGCTCCACTGTGGACAGGGGAGGTCAGGATTTTCATGTGACATCATACAGTTCCCTTTCAGATTAAGTATTCATTCAGGAAAAAGAAAAGAATTAGTAAAACTCATTGAACACATAGAAAAATTTCATCTTTAATGCAGACCTGGGTTAGAATCTTCCCTCAGCCATTTACAGACAGAATTTTAAAAAATGAAATCATACCTTCTGTATTATTCTGCAACTTACTGTCATTTTAATATAACATAAACATCTTTCCAGATCACTATTTAGTATCCATCAATCTAAATTATTTTAAAAAATTAAGTGCTAAATATTCTGCAGCATGGATATGCCATAATCAGCTCAACTACTCTCCTATTCATGAACGATAGAGTTAGTCAGGTTTGCTATTGCAAACTATGCAGTAATAAAGTGCCTAGCCCTGTGTCCACCATATAGTAAGTCCAAATGTCATGTTCCCTATCTTCCTTAGCTATGTTGATGCCTTCACAATCAGAAAGGGAATTAGAATGGCAGTCGAGGTTAGCAACTCCAAAGACCGACTACTAATCATTTTGTACATCTCTCCTTGTTGAGTTCATAGGTTTTCCTTGGTTTCTGAATTTGCATTTAACACTAGTCCTTTCCCTACTTTATTTCAAAGGTAGAGATCTCAAGATGTTAAATCTGTCTAGAGCAGCTTTACCAGTGGCAGAAAAATGCTCCAAGAGTGGGGCAGGTGAAGCAGTAAACCCCAGCTTTGACTAAGATAACCATTGCTTCTATTTTGAAATGGTGGTGAGGAAAAGCAAGTCAAACCCTGGAAATAAACAGAGCCTGGAGTTTCAATCCAATGGACACAAACATGGAAGTTTCCTTTACTGACAGACAGGAAATATGCCTGCCTTGTTTTATGATGTCTTCACATCCTAACTTTCAATCCATACAACTGATTCCTTCCTCTTTTGAATGCCTATTTGTTACCACATTAGGATAGATCTATAATCGTAGTCACTCCTTTGAAGTCTTTAATCTATCCTAGTTCAAGAGTGTGAACTTTGGAATACTCAGAAATCTGGATTTGTAACCTGGCTATGGCTTTTTATTTTTTCTTTTTCTTTTTTGGTAGAGACAGGGTCTCACTATGTTGGCCAGGCTGGTCTTGAACTCCTGGCCTCACGCAATCCTCCTGCCTCAGCTTCTAAAGTGTTGGGATTACAGGCGTGAGCCACCATGCCTTGCCTACAGCTCTTATTTACTAATAATTGACACCCAGGGAAATTCTCAGCTTGAGTCTTCACCTCTTCATCTGTAAAGTGGGGATAATCATTAGATCTGGCATGAGCTACTACGAGGTTTAAATCAAACCAATGTATAGGAAGTCCTCCTTATTCCAGGACAGAAACAAATGGAAACGCTGGCCTGGTGTGTTAAATAGCATATAACATGCTCTACCTTATGGCTTGCAATTTATTTGTTGTCCTTCATTGATTTCCCATAGAAGCTAATCCTTCAGAGCACTCCAGAACTGGCTACGCTGATACTGGCCTCACATCTCAGGAAACCAAAGTCATGGCACGGAGAATTCACCCGTGACTTAAACATTGGTGCTTCTTGGGATGTCTGCTGGAGGCTTATGCCTGTGGGCAAGTTCTGTACGGTTGCCACAATAGCCTTGCTTGTTCCCATTGTGAAACATATTTTTAATGATTACTAGCAATAAGGTATTGAGGAGAGTGACTGTTCTAACAAATCTTTTTAAAGAATTGTTATGTCTCCCCCAGGTTGGTCAGGGTCAAATATGGTCACACAAGTTTTGAAAGAGAGAGAAGCCTTCAAAAAAAAAAAAAAAAAAAAAAAACCAGCAGGAGAAGGCAGACAAATGGAGATCATTCACATAAGATGCTGACACTGGAAGCAAATTCTTAGAACAGTAACGTTTTGGGGGATGGTGGTGGATAGATTACTGATGCCCTCATTTAGTTGCTGAATGTTGATGACTTACCACCTCTTCTCAAAGAAATACGTAGAGTTCATAAAGCCAGGTCACTACCAGGGATGAAGGAACACTGCAATTTATCTGATGACCAGCTTTGTGGAGGCTTGTAGTGATCCGCACCTTATTTCTCCCTTCCAAAAAAAAATGACCCCTATTGCATACTCCAACCTAAATATCCTCAGTTCCTATTTGCTATGGTTTCCAGGTCTTTCAACAAACTGGTTACTTTCCTCTGGACCTAAGTCAGTTATTATTGTTTTTAAAAAGTAAGTTGTTTTTAAAAACAACTTAGGTTGTTTGCAATTATTTGCTAGTATTAATATCACCCATGATGCATGACTTTATACATAAATGTCTGCATTTCAGATTAGAGAGAAAAATTTGGAAACCATCCAACAATTGGGAAGAGCTGAATAAATAATGATATAGCCATACGATGGAGTATTTGCAGCCATTAAAGATGTTTACAAACATGAGATTTTCTGTAAAGGCACAATACAAAATTGTATACATACAAATTATATAAACATTTCATTGAAAAATGATGAAAATAGGCCAAAATGATAGAAGTATTACATTTAGTATAGGCCATTTTTTTCTTTATGCTTTTCTACACCTTATCAATTTTATATAATGTGCATTTATTACTCATTAGAGGGGAAATTAGGGGGGAATATTTGCTGCAGGACAGGCTCTAAGCAGGGTCTTTCTTACCAGAATAAAGCAGGACCATCACCCACCTTTTTAAGTTTTTATTTTTTATTGATACATAACATTTGTACATACTTACGGGGTACATGTGATATCTTGATACATGCATACAAGTGAAATGATCAAATCAAAGTATTTAGAATATCCTTCTCAAATATTTATCATTTCTTTGTGTTGGGAACATTTCAAATCTTTTCTTCTATTAATAGCTATTTTGAAATATACAATATATTATTGTTAACTGTAGTCACCCTACTGTGCTATTGAATACTAAAACTTATTCCTTTTATCTAACTGTATGTTTGTACCCATTAACCAACCTCTCTTCATCCCCTCACCACCACACACACAGCCTTCCCAGCCTCTGGTAACTATCATTCTACTCTCCACCTCCATGAGATCAATTTTTTAGCTCCCACGTATGAGTAGGGACATGTGATATTTGTCTTTCTGTGCCTGGCTTATTTCACTTAACATAATGACCATCCATGTTGCAGCAAATGACAGGATTTCATTCTTTTTTGAGGCTAAATAGATTACCACTATACACACCACATTTTCTTTATCCACTCATCCAGTGATGGACACTTAGGTTGATTCCATATCTTGGTGATTGTGAGTAATGCTGCAATAAACACGGGGGTGCAGGTATCCTTTTGACATATTGATTTCCTTTCCTTTCGATAAATACCCAGTAGTGAGATTCTTGGATCATATGATAATTTTTACTTTTTTGAGAAATCTCCATGCTGTTTTCCATAACGACTATACTAACTTACATTCCCACCAACAGTGCCTAAGAGTTCCCTTTTCTCCATGTCCTCACCGGCATTTATTTTTTGTCTTTTTGATAATAGCCATTCTTACTGGGGTGAGATGATAGCTTATTGTGGTTTTGATTTGCATTTCCGATTAGTGATGTTGAGCATTTTTTCACATACCTGTTGGCCATTTGTATGTCTTCTTTTGAGAAATGTCTATTCAGATCCTTTGCCCATTTTTTAATGGGATTATTTGTTTTTTTGCTATTTATTTGAGTTCCTCATATATTCTGGATATTATTCCTTTGCCGGATGAATAGCTTGTAAACGTTTTCTTTCATTCAACAGGTTTTCTTCACTCTGTTGTTTCCTTTGCTGTACAGAAGCTTTTTAGCTTAATATAGTCCCATGTGTCTATTTTCTTTTTGTTGCCTGTGCTTTTGAGATCTCAACCATAAAATCTTTGCCTAGACCAATGTCCTGGAGCATTTCCTCTGGGTTTTCTTCTAGTAGTTTTATAGTCTGGTGTCTTATGTTTAAGCCACCTTTATTTTAAAGTGTATTAGTAATTACAGAGTCCATTAGTTTATTAGTAATGTGGCCCAAAGTCCATTACCTTTTTTGGCAGCTATCTTGATACTCAGCTCATAGTCCAATGAAACACTTTTTTAAAACCTAGAATTCTAGGCTTTATCTCTCCATCACAAGTTTGTGCCATTGGTTTAGAAAGACATGTAGCATTCCATTTTCTTACATTTATCCCATTGTCCAAACTTGTTAGGATCCCTTTAGGTACCAATTTTGTCTTATACAAGAGCTGCTTCTTCCAGTAGCAGGTCATTTGAAATTTTCTTAACCTGCCACCAATATCCTCAACCAGAAAATTTATTAAAATGTCAAGTAAGGTAAGATGAGGACAGAGCCTGTGAATTCAGACAAGCACAGATCCATCAATGAGCAACCTTTAAAAATAGCTTTGGAAGGGTAAGAAACCCACTTGACCAAATCCTAATGTAACCCCAACTCTTCCTCTTATCCAAAGATTTTACAAGAAATTTTTAGATGGCTTTTCTGAACCAGCATATAAGCATTCCCTGGAAAAACTTGTTCCAAGATTCTCATGCAACCTATAGATTTTCTTATTTTTGACTAAGGGATACCGTTTTCTAGTATTCTGTGGGAATAGCATAAAATCAGCAGTAAAGATGGGAAAAGACTCCGTATTTCTAGATTAATGCATTATCACATTGACCAAACAAGAAGGTTTGCTGCATCTATATTGTCTTAGGAAATGTCTAAAGATAAAAATGTTTTACACCTACATTAGGTCAGATGGTATAAATTCCACTGTTATCAAGAGGAAATTCTGAGTAATACATTGGAAGTTACTTTGAAGGATTCTTGTCTAAAAGCTAAAAGGATAAATAGTGCGTTTTTTTGCAGATCAAGTGGCATGGCGAAAGTATTGGTTCACCAGTGATCAGTTGTGTGACTCTGAAAAAGCCACTCAGACCGCCCAGAGCAAGTTTCTTTAAGTTGTAAAAATGGAGGTGATACCTAGCTTTTAGAGTTATAATGAAGATGGAATGGGACAACGTGGCACTTAATAATTATTACCGTGTATTAAGGTACTTACCATGTGCCATATGCCCCAAGTGCTTTCCATGGTTCACATTATTTAATCCTCACGTGACCCTGGGAAGTAGTACGATGATCATCCCCATATATTTGAAGTGCTAAAAGTAACTGGCCGATCCACAACAGAAAGTGGTGGCCTCGGCATTTGAAGCCCCTGACTTCAGAGCCTGTGCACTTATAGAGACACTGCATCTATAGAGTGGATATTTGTCATGTGTCTTTGCTTCCCATTCTTCAACCTTTTGGTAATAGGCCCTTAAATTCTTACGGAGAACTCTCCCTATCTGTGTCTAATCTTGGTAAGACTAACAATCAAGATGCTCACCTCTCTTGCCACAGAGTTGGCACATAGCAAAAGCCAGGACGGAGCCAGGTATGGCTGTGATCCCAGCTACTTGGAAGGCTGAGGTGAGAGGACTGCCAGAGCCCAGGAGATGCAGAGAGACCCTGTCTCTCAAAAAAAAAAAAAAAAAAAAAAAAAAAAAGCCAGGTTGGATTTCCCTTGTGATATTGTATGTTGAGGGACCTAACTTGTAGCTGATACATTCCTTTTGTAGTGCTTTGAAAGACTGTCAAGGCCTGGATCCCCAGAGCTACCTGGGGTTATTGTCCCAATAAACTCCTTTTTTTCCTAGTTAGCCAGAGACAGTTTCTTTTGCTCAAAACTGAAGAACTCTGACAATACATCAAAACCACCGCATACTGTAACATCTATCACGTGTGAGAACTAGCAGAGTAACAACAGACTCTAAGCTTCAGTTTCCTCATCTGTAAATGGGGATGACAACAGTACCCACACTGCCCAGTTATGATTAAATGAGACATGTAAAGCATTAGCTCATAATTTGGTACATAGAAAACATTCAATGACAGCTACTATTGCTAAGGGCTCAGTTCTTTTCCAGTAAAAGGGCACTTGAACAGTTATTCCCATTAGGTGAACCAAATCTCTAACATGGAAATAATTATGGTCATAGACTCTATTTTCTCACAGGTAGGAATAAGTTCTAATAATTATCATACAGTTTCCCACATTTGTTACATAACTGGACTCCATCCTGAGCTTTCCAAAGAATCATTTGTCCAGGGGCATGATATTATTCCTCCCACTACAAATTGTTAAGACTGAAGAATAACTGACTGTTTAATTAAAAAAACACCTCAGCACTCAATACAGTGAACCTGGTCCTGACACTCCTAAAACAAGAGTTAAGGGGGTGGATGATCCAAATGATAAAGTGACAGGCAAAGTTTTCTGCAAGGACAGTTATAAAATAATATTAACACATTACTTAGGATCCTTAACTGCTAGTGTGTTCCGGCTTAGAGAGCATTCTGGATGGAGACTGCTGCTCCTGTCATAACCACAGGCGGTGATGCACATGACCCAGTTCCTAACAGGCCACAGACCAGTAACAGACCACAGCTTGAGGGTTGGGGACAGCAGCCCTATGAAGTAGAAGTGGAATAGGAGATCAGTGTGAACTTGTGGTTTTCCATATATATAAGTGGATGGATGAGGAAACAACCATAGATGCATATATTTCCAAATTTGTCCACTGAGAGGACCTGGTAAGCAATGATGGCACAATGGCAATGTCACAGCCTAGCACCCAGGTCTTGGTTCTAAACCATTCTCGCCTGAAATGAACCAGGACTCTTTGGAGAAATGGCTGATCTCAGGACTGGGATAGGGAAAAGATGCACCTGAAAACATGCTGGGGTGCCAGAAAGTAAGCAAGTGCTCAAAGAACCATGGGGATGTGTCAAAAGGACACAGGAACCAGCTTGAAAGTGCTCCCACTAGCCAAATCTGGGACAACTGGAGCATCAAACTAAACCATGATTGTTTGCAGATTATACAACAGGAATTCATGTTCTATACCAATATAAATATTGAATAAATAAATGAGGAAGAAGAGAAAGTGCCATCTCACAGAATACCAATTAAATGCAGAAGCAATGGTAGAATTAGAAAATCACCAACTGGCAATGATTCAGATAAGAATCATCAATGTATGCTCAAACTAGAGGATAAAAAATTTGAGAAAGAACAGAATATTGACATAGTTTCAAAACAGCTCCCCACAAAATACCTATCCCTCATTAATTAATAAATACCTATAGTAATCATTTCACTATGGATAGGTATATCAGAACATCATGTTGTACTCTTTAAATTTACACCAAAAAAAAAAAAAAAAAGAAATAAAGGTGGGAAAATACTTAGTAACATCACAGTGGAGAAATCTTAAAGACATCACAATCAACCTTTAAAAATTAATATCACCAGTAATGGGAAAAATTGACATGATGTGCCTCCTAATACAATGTGGAGAAGAACACAGCATCACTTCTCTGGTATTCCCACCAAAAATTTATAACCTGAATCATAAGGAAACATCAGACAAAAAGAGGGTCATTCTACAAAGTAACTGGCCTGTACTCTTCAAAAATATCAAGATTATAAATAAGGAAAAACCAAAGAACTGCTCCAGATTGAGGAAGACTAAAGGGAAAACATAACTAAATGCATGCATCATCCTGAATTGGATCCTGGACCAAAAAGTAAAGGGTAACTATAAGGACACTTGTGGAATAAATGGCAACATTTGAATAGGGTTTGTGGATTAAATTGTAGAATTTTATCAATGTTGGTTTCCTGATTTTGATGGAAGTACTGTGGTTATGCAGGTATGTCCTTGTTTTTAAAAAATGTATGTAGAAGTGTTTAGGACAAATGGGACATCACAACTGCAACTTAGTATCAAATTGTTCAAGAAATAATGTGCATAGAGACAGAATGGTAAATATAGTAGAATGTTAACAGCAATGGAATCTAGGGGAAGGATATACAGGATCTTTTAAACTATTCTTGTAACTTTTCTGAAAAAACTTAAAATTATTTCAAAATAAAAAGTTAAAAAATAAGATAAAGACAAGTGGTCTCTCAGCTATTAGGAATTTATGACACTGGTTTTTATACTATTAGAAAAATCTCTGCTTAGGGTTTCATTATCTTAGGTAAAAGTATTCAAAAGTATAGTTGAAATAAACATGAAAGCAGCTTTTCTTAATGGGCAATAATGTTGATATAAAATTATGCTTAATAGCTTAAAATGCACAATGTTCTGAATCCTCATTAAACATACTTCTTTCTTCCTGCATGTATGTCTCCTTAAAAAAAATTACAAACACGAGAGGTTGAAAACCCTTGAGAATTTGAATTCTGCACATTTAAGATAAGGAATTTGTTTTTTTCTTATAACTGATAAAGGATCTACACAATCTCTTTAGACATTTATGTTCGTTGATATTTAAATACGAAATTTCAAGCTGGACACAGTGGCTCATGCCTGTAATCCCAGTGACTGACTAGGGAGGCTGAGGCAGGAGGATTGCTTGAGCCCAGGAGTTTGAGACCAGTCTGGGCAACAAAGCAAGACCATGTCTCTACAAAAAAATAAAAAAATTAGTTGGCTGTGGTGGCAAACGCCTGTAGGCTGTAGTCCTAGCTCCTTGGGAAGCTGAGGCAGGAGAACCGCTTGAACCTAGGAGTTCAAGGTTACAGTGTGCTATGATCATGCCACTGCACTCCAGCCTGGGTGACAGAGTGAGTCCCTGAGAAAGAGGAAGGGAGGGGGGGACACTGGATTCTATAAGGTATAAGGCTGGGTTCCAATCCCAATGCTACCTTTAACCAGCTATGTGCATCTTAAGCAAATTCCTTTCCTTCCACAGGCCCATTCATTCAATACTAAAATAAGTGGGTTGAACTAGCTGAGTTTTACAGTCCCTTTTAGCCATAATATCCTAAGATTTGAAGTTGTAAATTTCAACTGCTTTCCCTCCCCCATTAAAAGTAAGTAGGCTTTTTGCAGAAATTGATAAGCTGATTCTAAAACTCATATAAAAATGCAAGGTGGGTGATGGGTACGCTAAAAGCCCAGACTTCACCACCACACAATACATAGATGTAATGAAATTCAACTTGTACCCCCGTAATCTACTAAAATTTAAAAATGGAAAAAAATAAAGATAAAAATGTAAGGAACCCAAAACAGCCAAAAGCAATCTTGAAAGAGAAAAAAGTTGGAGAACTCATACTTCCTGATTTCAAAACTTACTACAAAGCTACAGTAATCAAGACAGTATGGTACCAGCATAAAGACAGACATATAGATCAATGAAACAGAATCGTGAGTCCACAAACAAACCCAACAAACCCAAACATTTATGGGCAACTGATTTTCAACAAGGGTGGCAGGAAAAGTCAATGGGGAAATACAGTCTTCTCAACAAATGATGCTGGAATAACTGGGTATGCACATGCAAAAAGAATGAAATTGTACCCCTACCTCACACCATATAACAAAAATTCAAAATGAATCAAAGACCTAACTGTAAGAGCTAAAACTATAAAACTGTTAGAAAAAAATTGGTGTAAGATTTCATGACTTTGTATGAAGGAATGGTTTCTAATACATGAAACTAACAGTATAAGGAAACTAGGGAGGAAAAACCCAAATAAACTGAACTTTATCAAAATTAAAAACTTTTGTGTTTCAAAGTACACTATCAAGAAAGTAAAAAGACAAGCCACAAAATGGGATAAAATATTTTCAAATCATATATAATGGTTTAGTATCCAGAATACATAAAAAACTCCTATAACTCAACCATAAAAAGATAAACCAACTTAAAATCGGAAAAAGGATTTAAATAGACATTACTCCAAAGAAGATACACAAATAGCCAATAAGCACGTGAAAAGATGCTCAACATCATTAGTCATTAAGGAAATGCAAATCAAAACCTCAATGAGATACCTCTTCACACACACTACACTACATACACACTATACACACTATAACTACAAAGCAGCATTCTTTATAATAGCTAAAAATTGGAAACAACTCAAATGTCTACCAATGGATGACTAGATAAACAAAATGTGGTATTATCCATGCAATGGAATATTACACTGATACATGCTACAACACTGATGAACTTTGAAAACATTATGCTAAGTGAAAGAAGTCACACATAAAACACTATATATTGTATCATTCCATTTTTATGAAATGTCCAGAAAAAGCAAATTCAAGGAGATAGAAAGTAGATTAATGGTGGTCAGGGGCTAGAAAGGAGAATAAGGAGTGACGGCTAAGGGTATAGGCCCTGTAGGGTTTCTTTTTGGGGTGATGAAAATGTTCTGGAATTATATAGTTGTAGAGTGATTGTACCACTCTGTGAATATACCAAAACCAATGAATTGTATATTTTAAGAGTGAATTTTATGGTATGTGAACTGTATCTCAATTAAAAAGAAAAAAAAAAAAGGGTGAATGGCCCACCTTAGAAAATTGATTTCCTTACCTCTGTTTCAGGCCACCTACAGATTCATAAAAATACAGAAATGTTTGCAATGATGTTTGACATTAATAATCTCACCACAACAAATACTATAATAAAATTTTTTTAACCCAATTATTTGCAGATGATCAGCTGATAGTCTACATGTTGTACTTATTCTTGCTTCTAAACAATAAAGGTCTGAAAGTTCCTCTGAGTTCATGATTTCTTTCATAGTCGTTTTTAAAATTTGTATTTTTCTTAAGTAACTGAAGCTAAGACTAAAGTCTTCATGTTAGAAATTTTAGTAATATTGTCATCTAGAAACAGGTGTAAGTATTGCTCTTGCAATGACATTATTCAGCATAGCCATCTTCAAGCAGTACTTTAAAATTTAATTCCTGTTCATAGGACAATAAAAAGGCTAGGCAAGAAATAATTTTTCAATATTGCTAGTACAATGTAGTATGTATAACCAGATGCTTTAAACCATGAAACAAATACAGATTTTCTTGCCTCTGGAATATAAATAGGATTATAGGCTTACTGCATACAGTAATGAGAGTTTCAGTGAAATTTTTTCAAAGCACTAAAAAAGAAAACATACTCTTTATATTCTTTTGTAACATTTTGTATGTCTGTTTTTCAGTATCAGAAGGCATTAGCACTATAATCCACAATAGAGGCTTTGTAAGCATTTGAAATAGAATGAAATATTACTTCTAGTCTGGTATCACTGGGTTGTACTATACATAGTTCCATACAAGTTAAACACGAAGATTGATCCTTTTAAAAATGCTAAGTGTAAAGAGGAGGGCTTAAGTACTTGAGAAATAAACACCAAGGTCTGCCATGATTAAGGTACTTTCTAAAAAATCATCAACAGATTACAATAGAGTGACATGGTTTTCATTACTTAGTTCAATAAAAATTCCATGTATTGTTTTTACTCTTGAATACAAGCGGTTTATACTGTATCAGGGTGGTTAGCCATAAGAAAGACATGAACACAGAAAAGATAGCCTTATCCAACTTCAGCATTATTTTTGTAGTAATATGTATAAAATCCAACCACTGCTTGGGTAACCTTAAGAGAGTGCAAGCCTAAGAGATGAAAACATTTACACCTTTTAATTAAATTATACTATTACCTTATAAAAACGTGAGGTTCAACATTTGTAGTCTTAAAAACTGAGCACTAAACAGTTTCTAATACAGTAACCTACCTGATGGTTAAGATGTGTCTAAAATGTATGCAGAGCCCTTAAGACTCTAACACATCATGGAGTTCTTCTGAATTATGTACATTCAAATGATGGTGTCATAATTCAAATTGAAAAACAAAAAAAAAATCATAATAAAAGAAGAAATGGGAGAAATAAAAATTGATTTCTGAACCAAATGTGTACTACCTTACTCTAGAGTGAATCACTGAGAAATACAGGCATGGAGCAGATGTGCTCCATGTCAAAACCATTGCATATTCAAATTAGAAAGAAGAGTCATAGCATGTATGCTTTTTTTGTTTTTTTAAATAAGTGTCAAAAAATTGTTGTATCTATTTTGTTTGTTTTTTGTAGCAGATTTTAATTCTTTCATTCGAAAAGAACGTTGCAAAATCATGCAACATATTCTAAGGCCGATGTTTTATTAAAGTAAGCTTTTCAAAAGGGTCAAAGTTTAAGATATATCTTGGCGACACTTACTAGAGCTCTTGGCCTGAAGCAAGACAGAATCGACTCATGGATAGCAAAAGCCAGTAATTCATTGATTAGCAAAATCTAATATGTACATTTTTAGGCAAATCTTTTGTACGTTTTACAAGAACGAATTTTTGTTTAAAAAAAGAATCCTTTTTCTTAGAATAAGATATCTTTTTTTTAAAGTCGCATACTTCATGGCATATGTCTTAACAAGGCTACTTTCTATATAAAATCTCTTACTAAGTAAAACTTACAAATGCGCTCTAATCGTCCAGTTTCCGTCTAGAAACCAAGTTAAAAAAAATTCTTTAGACATTCTTCAATTCACTATATATGCAGTATATACCAAATAATTATTAATAATATGTTAGTTAGTTCAGGAATCAGTTGCTACTGTTCACTAAGTATGGATTTAATACTAAAGTCAGATTTCATAACACAAATCAGATTCAATAAAAAATAAATTTCAAAATAATATACTTCAGAGCCTTCAAGTCATTAGACTTATAAGTCTTAATACATTATGATCTATATTTCTGATTTCATTAGAATTAACAGAATCAAAATACAAAAATCAAAATGATCATCAGCTTATTAAAATCAGCCCTTATTAAAACGAACTTACTCTAGGATGTCTTGATTGTTGCAAACAAGCACACCTCCTACAAATTCAGCTTGAATCCCCTCCCGTAAAAGAACTTGCTTGAAGTCTGATAGTCTTGGTTCGTTCATAAAAACTGACTGATGTCCAGGAACCTTAGATAAGGGCAGAGGGGAAAGAATAACTTCAAATAAAACACCAGACACATAGTTGTACTGAATAAAGTAAAACACCACATGATCTCTAAGATATTTTCTATTATTCCCTTAAGTCCTTTGACAGATCATTTCAAGACTGTAAATCACATTCCAAGTTGTTATTCTGAATTTTACCCCACTATTTAACATTACAAAGCCCTTCACATTTTCTGAATATTTCACAATTTTATTAGTCATGCCTTATAATAACAGAGAGACGTTTGGTAATGTTATGCTCTTCACTCACCCACTTGCCTAAGGGGGTCAGCTAGAGTGCCAGCAGGCAGAACTGAACCAAAAATTCATTTTCCAGATCCCAGTCCTTTGCTTAAGTTCAGAGGATAATTCTTCCCTAATCCCATCTCCACTGTCCCTCCATCCTCAGAGGAAATGCAACAGATGCCATGGGTTTTACAATCAGAAAGGAAACTGGTTCTTGCCTAATGCTGCTCTTTTGAAATTGCTTAGGAAAGCACTAGCTTTAGCACAGAGAGGAAAAAGATTCTAATCCCTCCTCCCAATTTCAAGAGTAGTACTAGCATGGAATCCAATGACAGAGGCTATTTCTCTATTCTTAATTTCATAGCACGGCTGAAGACATCACTTTATGTGCATGTAGGACTCTCATAGTTTTAATATTGTTTTAAGTTTAATTACCTAGAATCTTTGTTAATTAACTAGATACTGCTTAACAACATGTAAATACTAAAATTATATCCATATTTAATAAAAGATTTCTAACTATAACAAAACCAAACGTGATTTGAACTGAATTGACAACATACAAAAATGGAGTCCAACAGTAAGACGTTCTTAGAAAACTATAAATCTGATTGGAAGCAGGTAGGTGATCCTCACAATCATCAAAATTATACCGGAAAAAAAAAAATCACAAAACAATTATGTACCTTAAAAGAAGATTTGCTAAAGGTTTCCTTTAAATTGTTATCATTCCCTAGCCATACAGAATTGATATGCACGCAGATGCACACACACACACAAACATGTCTTGAGTAATCTTTTTTAAAACTCCAAAATCAGCCTAAATGTGACATGGTTAAATGGTTAAAAACATAAAAGGAAAACCAGAAGGATGACAAATTAAGGAAGAGATAGAAACAGCACATGCTTTTTTTTTTTTTTTTACCTCATGAGGCGGCAAGGGCTCCAAAGTAGGAATGATTTCACTTTCTTCACCTGTTTCCTTCTCATCATCTCCAAACAGACTTTTCATGGCCTTTTGTTGTGCTATAACACTAGAATCTGAAGGAGCATCTACTTGCATTTCTGAATCTTCTCCATCATCCTTCAGTTCTCCTTCTTCTAAAATAACACCTGTGTCCACTTTGGAAACTCTCATGTCTAAGACACCATCTATCCAAGCTAATTCAGCATCTTTTGCCTTACAAAACTGAAGGGAGCTGACAAGCGAGTCTTTTAATCTCACCTAGATATGCAAAGGGGAGGGGGAGAAATAAAACCCACAGAATATGGATTAACAAATTAAATATAACCAATTATTGTCATTTTCTAACTCTGGTAATGTGATTAAAATTTGAAAATCTTTCTCTCATCTGATCCTCACAATGACCTGCAATGACCTAATTACCTGTAAGATCATTAGGGCCCCTGCCTACTTGCCAAAGTAGAGGTTCTTAACCCTGACTACACATTGGAATCACATGGCAATTAAAAAAAAAAATTAATGCCAGGGCCTCCACTCCAGTGTTTCTAATATAACCGGTCAGATTAATACCAGAGCATTGAGTCCCTCTGGCTCCCAGAAAAGCTTCCCAGATGATTCTCCTGCAGCCAAGGCTGAGAACCACTGGACGTCTCATCCTCTAGCACTTGGTATACTTCAGGAGTACTGAACTGCTTGTACTTTTCTGAATATACCATAGAGTTTCACACCTCCGTATTCTTGAAATGTTGCTTGCTCTTGCTTTGCCCAGAATAATTTTTATGCCTGGTAAGTTCCAATCCATTTCTTCCAGATATAGACATCACTCCTGTTTTAAACTGACACCACATCTCCCTTTACCAGATAAGAATTAATCTCTCCACTGTGCTAGTCTTGTATTCTATACCTGTTTCCATTTGTTTCAATTAGAAGTAGAACCTTGACATCTGTGAATTTTTCTAGAACTTTTGAATCCTTTAACACTCATCATTCCCCTCACCTCTGTACTTTTGCAAATATTGTTCCCTCTACATGGAACACTCTTTCCCCCTTCTCTTTCCTACTCTATCCACCTGACAACCCATCTAAACATCTGTTTGGATTCAGCTTAGTTATCACTTCTCCCAGGAAACCTTTTCTAAACCTCTAAATTTGAGTTGGATTCCTCCTCTTTACACTCTCACAGCATCCTAAACTCCTCTTCTCAGGGATATGACAGTGTGATAAATGCTACTTCCTTTTTATAAGCCCCATAGACTATCAGGGGACCATGTCTGTCTCACTCATCCCTGTATTCCTAACATATCTGTCCTAATCTGCAACAAAAGGTATTTATTTCTACTCAGTGCCAACTGCCAGCATATTTACCTGGTAGATGTGTGTTTCACTAGTGGCATCAACTGTTTCATGTAGCTTTGGCATGTACACTTTAATATCTTTCCCACCAAATGCACGGCAGCACTCTGCCAGGTCTTGACTGGCCTCTGGTGGGCCATGGACAATGATCAACTGTCGTGGTTTCATCTGATTAATGATTTTTTTAATGGAATCCCCATCAGAGCGTCCTTCATAGTCTATGTAAGTAACCCTGGCTCTGTAATTAGACACGATTATTCAAGATTACTTTTCTAATAAGTTTAATTCTAAAAAATGGCTTTTATCATCAGGAAAGAAATGTATACAATATATAAAATGAGGATTTGAGAAATATACATGTATTATATTGTTAATATGCATTATTTAGGTCTTAGCTATACCCAAAAATATATTATTTAGGTCTTCGCTATAATTGGACAAATAAACCACTTTGCTCTCTGATGACAAAAAAAATTCCAAAAAGTTCATTTACTGGTATTATTAACTGTACTAAGTAGAAAGGGGAAGAAAAAGGTTTCTTAACTACTTCAGATCACAGAAGTATTTTCCAGACATTAGGGCATAGGAGATGTTTAAGTCAAGCAGTATATTTTATGAAACAAGCAGTTACTCAAAAATATTAAACTGGGCCAGGCACAGCAGCTCACACCTGTAATCCGACCACTTTGGGAGGCCAAGGTGGAAGGATCACTTGAGGCCAGGAGTTAGAGACCAGCCTGGGCAAGAGTAAGACCCCCACCTCTACAAAAAAAAAAAAAAAGAAAAATTAGCCATCCGTGGTGGCACATGCCTATAGTCCCAGCTACCTGGGAGGCTGAGGCAGGAGGATTGCCTGAGCACAAAGTTTGAGGTTGCAGTGAGCTATAATGACACCACTGCACTCTAGCCTGGGTGACACAGTGAGATTCTGTTTCAAAATAAAAAAAAAATTAAACTGTGAGTTGCACTATTCTCTGTCACCTGCTTCTAGACTTACTAAAAAGGCCAGAAATAATGTTTCTTCATATAAACGTACAATTTAATGTTCAACCCCCACCAGCAATTCAATTACTTTGACATTCAAATATCATTAATGAAGATACCACTACACTTCACAAGTCTCTTCGTGGAGAAATAAATTGAATTTTAAAAGCACAAACTTACTAGAGGATATTCAGAAATTTCACTTTCGAAACTATGTAAATTATATAATTCAAGTGCTTGAAACTTACTCTTATAATCTATTTTCAAACTGCAACAAAAGCACTTACTTTATTTCAATAGACTCTGTTGTAGAAATACACTTAGTAGGAACATCAGATAAATCCTGATCCATGGGTTCATCTCCATTTGTCAAACCAGATTCTAATTTGCTTTTTTCTTCTTCAGTAGCTTGAAGTTCTGGCACTAAGAAATCCTCTGGTCTAAATAATAAGTCTCTAATTAGAAGTAGTAAAAAGCAAGCTAATATTATATAACATGTATAACTAAGTAATAGATGGCATAATTTGTAGACTCCTCATGTATTTCAAGATTTAAACATACATTTGATCCAAACCCAATGCAATTTCATAATATCAATTATCAGATGACTGCATATATCATGTTTTTCATAACCATTAAAGTGTGTTCTTTGAAACACACTGCGTGGACTGGGGAAAGGCCCCTAGACAGGTCATTAGAAGATCTTAATGGCTATCACAAGTACTACTGCAACCTAGCCCTGTGTTTTTTTCAATAATTCTTTTTCTCAATTTCTGTGGTTTTCTTTGCCAAATCCCAATACTTATAAATCTCAGAACTCCTCTGATGTCCTTAAGACCCCCAGTTATTTCCTTCCTACCCAAAGAAAGTAGAGGACTCTCCATTTGTACATTTTCAAGAAGACTAAGATACAATATCATAAACTCCCTCATAAGCTTTGATCTTTATTTCTATGTACTATTAACACATCTATCTTCCCATTTTTACTTCCAATATTAGAAAGAGTTCTAGTCTAGTTTATATTTTTTTAAAAAAACACTTTTCTAAACACTCTCTGACTCCTATATTTGTCAATGCCCCACTCCCAAATCCACTCACACTCCTCTGAAAATCCAGGCCTCTATTCCCAAACACCCTGATTGTTGCAGCAGCTTCTTAGCCCCTGGAGTCCAATATCTCCAACTGTAATCCACATAATAACAACAGCAGTAGCAACCACTTAAAGTACATTTACTGTGAGTCAGGCTCTAGGCTAAGTGCCTTATAAACAACTTCAATTAATTCTTATCCCCATTTTTCAGATAAGGAAATTGAAGCTAAAGATCACTGTCCATGCTAAACAGATTGGCCACTCATCAAGTGGAATGGTAAGCAAAATCACCAATATTGTTTAAGTTGTTATGTTTCCTCTCTGTTTTGGAAGGTCAAGTAAACAGTGGAATTTTCCTAATTAAACCCAAGAATGACCTAATTCCACTATATGCTGAAGATAGCATTATGGAAGTACAAAGAAATTATAAGAAAGGGACCTGCGTTGGGAGACAGGAAAAGTTTCCAGTATTTAGTGAGGCCAGATTCAGCACCTGGAAACCTGGGAAGGGAAGACGGAACAGGACCAAAGGAAAGACATGTGCAAAGGCATGACATAAAAAAAACCAAGCAGAAGGAAACAGAGAAGGCTGATACCACCAGAGTGAACAAAGCCCAATGAAATATATAGAAACATAATAGAAAAGTAGGGAGAAACCAGATTGTGAAAGACATCGCACATTATGCTACGGCATTTGACATTTACTGGGAAAGCAACGAGAATCCTGAAGGATTTTTACACAGGATAGTAGTGTTTTCAAAATTGCAATTAGAGTATGTGATTTCAGTTGTTTTTCTAATAGGAGGTACAAATTTTCCACGGTTCCATTCATGCTATCTCATATTCCTCTTAATCTCACATATCTCATAGAACATGTGTGTATATTATTTGAGATATAACCCATTTCCCAAATGTAATATCACCAACCATCAAAGTTCTTCTTATCCTATGTCTTTCTCTAAGGGATGTTCTCTGCCTCTCTTAAGTGGGGAAAAAGTCTTGATCATCTTTCTAAACCTTTCACACAACTAAATAATAAAACGACCCGTTTTCCCTTAATATTAATTCACTAGATGTTCCCCAACATTTCTATTTTTACATTTCAAACTATAAGTCTTCTATATCTTTCAAGCCGAGGTACTCAGAAACTAACAAAGTACATAGTGACTAGAAAGACCAAATTCACTGGGCTGAAATGGTAACACAGATAATACCTCCGATTTGTAAGAAGGAAAAGTTTATTTTGCTCACATACTTGATAATCTCTCCATATTCATCCCATTTAATTCTTTCTTCTGGGGCAGGAAACATAGGATAAGACTTTTTTGCCTGTTTGAAGAAACTTCCTTTACGACTACCTTCACCTTTCATCATCAGGTCATGCTTTGTCTTATGAGCTGATGGCTGGTCAATATCTTCCTCAATGTCGCTCTCATCACTGGAATCTATATCTGCCCTAGGAGGATTTTGGAATAGATCAAGGTCATAAAGTCCCAAAAAGATTTTGAATAAATATTTCTAAAATTATTACTGAATATTCAAAATTATTAATTCAATATTAATCCAAATAATACACAGTTATGTGCTGCATAACATCTCAGTCAATGACAAATCACATGTATTAACATAAAGGTGGTTCCATAAGATTATAATACCATATTTTCTTACTGTGCCTTTTCTATGTTTAGATACATAAATACTTACCATTGTGTTATAACTGCCCACAGTATTCAGTACAGTAACATGCTATACAGGTTTGTAGTCCAGGAGCAATAAGCTAGACCATATAGTGTAGGTGCATTGTAGGCTATACCATCAAGGTTTGTGTAAATACACTCTATGATGTTCACACAATGACCAAATCACCTAACGACACATTTGTCAGAACGTATCCCCCCATTAAGTAACGCATGACTAGGATAATATTCAGTATTATTGGACTAATATTTTGTAAAACACAACATTAACTGCCAGTTGATAAATATATCATAGTATTAGCACTGAATGGATTTGGTATTCCAGCCATTTGAAAGATGTCTGTGACAAAAGTGACAAAGTCCTAAGAAAATTTAAATTTTTTCAACTAAACATTTAAGTTGTAGAAATACATTCTTCTCAAATTACATAAACTTATAATCTGTCTGAAAATGACTCACTCTTTTGACTGCTCAAGTTTTTTAGCAGCTTCTTTCTTTAGTTTTTCTTTTTCCAAGTATTCCTCAAGTTCTTTCCCTTCAAGCTTCACACGTTTCCTCAACTAAAGAAAAATGACAGACAAAGGAAAATATCAATATTAGGGGGTTAAGGCAGTGAGGTATGAGATATATCATATAGCTAAATTGATTCATCATCTTTAAACTAAATTTTCCTCTGAAATTAATCAAGTTTTCATTATATGCAATTATAGATCCTATTTAGATTAGTACTAAAATTGAGCTGTCACATATCTAGGATGGGTTTAATTTAAATCAAACTGGTTAAAAATCACAGGCAATCAGGAAAAGAAAATCCAGATAAGTATTTTTATAATTTAGAGTAGGTGTGGCCTACAAATGACATAAAACCCAAAAGCCATAATGGAAAAGGTAAATAAATACAGCAACATGAAAAAAATGAATAAAATCTCCCTTTGACATTTTAAATCTAATTCTTTAAAAAACTGAAAAGAAAAAAAAAAAGAAAACAACAAAAAAGAAACTGAGACAAATATCTGCAGCACTATGACTATCAGAAGCTACTTTTTCCTAAGACATCTTCCAAATTAGTTAAGAAAAAGATGATCAGGCCCGGTGCAGTGTCTCATGCCTGTCATCCCAGCAGTTTGGGAGGCCAAGGCAGGAGGATCACTTGAGCCCAGGAGTTCAAGGCCAGCCTGGGCAACATAGTGACACCTCATCTCCACAAAAAATTAGACAGGCTTGGTGGCACACACCTGTAGTCCCAGCTACTCCAGAGGCCAAGGCAGGAGGACAGCTTGAGCCCAGGAGTTTGAGGTTACAGTGAGTTATGATCACTGCACTCTAGTCTGGGTGACAGAGCAAGACCCTGTCTCAAAAAAAAATATATATATATAAAGGCAATTTATAAAATAAGACAGACAAAACAACTAATAGCCATGAAAAGATGTCTAATTTCACTAATGGTTTTTGAAAAATGCAAAACATAAAAACTGTAATACAATTATTTATTTTAATCTACAAAATTGACAGTGCTCATTACTACACGGGGAAAGGGTATGCTCATACACTGAATATGGGAAAATTAGCATAACTGTTAGAAGGCAATTTGCTAACATCTAAAAATAAAAATGTGCTTGTCATTTGACATAGTATTTCTGCTTCTAGGAATTTATCCTACTGAAACAATCACGCAAATATGCCCAAAAAAGCACACTATAGCAATGTTTGCAATAGTAAAAAACTGGACAAAACTTTAAAGTCCATCAATACAGAATGATTAAATCAGAAGTTCTCACACATTTATCTCAGGACTGCCTTATACTCTCAAAAATTAGAGAACCCCAAAGAGCTCTTTTTTGTGAGGGTTATATTTATCAATAATTACCGTATCAGAAATTGGAACTTAGAAATTTAAAAAATATTTATCTGTTCACTAAAAAATAATAAAACCATCACATGTTAACATTAACATATTTTAACAAAAAAGTTATATTTTCCAAAACAAAAAAAGCAGAAGTACAGCATTATTTTACATTTTTACAAATCTCTTTAACGTCTAGCTCAACAGAGACAGCTGGATTGTCATATCTGCTACTCCATTCAATCTCTTGCAATATGTTGTTTTGGTTAAAGTATACAAAAAAAAAAGAAAAAAGAAATCCAGCCTCACACAGATGTATAGTTGGAAAGGTAAAAATATTTAAATAGCCTTGTTATGGATATTCTTCTTTGATACTACATTAAAACTCAAGAAGTAGTAGTTTCTTAAAGGTTAGCTTTAATGTAGAATCTGAAACCACACCAACAGAGTTTTTGTACTTTATTATATTAAAATGTATTGATGTATCTTGCACTTTGAATGGACCTTCTATTCATGTGTTATTTCATAACATCATGCATTATTATCTGGAAAATACTGATTCACCAAGTTACACACATCTTACAGATGGTGACAGTATCACATTCGCAAATATCATCGCCAAGCTCATCAGAAGTCTTTTCAGTTTAGCTGTCAATCTCACAGTGATGGGTATGAGTTTTCCAAAATTCTAATTTCCAGTTGAAAGTTAGAATTTTATCAGATTTAAGCAACAAATGCTGTCAATTGTTTTCTTTAGAGTAACAGGTTCAATTTATTAATTTTCAAGAAAATGTCTGCCAAACACCCAAGTGTGAATAACCATGTCATTATTTCAAGTAAAAATGGTGTTTTAAGAAAAAAGTGGCTGGTTTAACTCACAACTCAAACAACTGTACAAGTGTTTTTCTTGGAGACAACTATCGTACTTTAGTATGCAACACAAGTACTTTATGCACATTTCCCACCTTGTCACCCAAATTATTTTTTAAAATCTTTTACTAAAAGAATTTAGTAATATTAATTTTCACTGCTTCAAGGACATTCTTAAGCGAAAATGGCATTTTTTTCTTTTAACTCTTAACACCCGTGTATGGTGATGAAAAATGCAGTAACCACTAGCAGAAATTTAGGCCAAGGCACCAGGACTTTATGTACCATTGATTTTACTCAACAGTACAAATGGAGGCACAGTGAAAAGGCAAATATTAATAACATTTCAATATTATTATAAAAAATAGTTTTGGCCTTGTGGACTCCCTGAAAGGGTTTCAGGGACCCTCTGGGGTCCTTGAACCATATTTTTTAGAATCACTGGATTAAATAATCACAGTACACATATACAACACACTACAATAAAATTACTAAAAAATTTATTCAAAACATTTGAATGTTTATAATATACCAAGTATTCTGTAAGTATTCTATATCTACTTACACTGTTCAAGACTCAAGTGAAAAAAGCAAGCCTCTGAATATGTGGATAATTTGGTCCCATCTCTTTTTAAAAAAAAAAGTAACAGATATTTGTCTATCAATAGGGAAAAAAACTCAGAACATATATGCTTCAAAAATGTCAACAGTTGTGACAACTAAATGCAACATATAACCCTGGAGGGGAACCCAGACAAAAAAGGAAAGGGTTATTATAAAGGACATTGTTGTGGCAATCAGCAAAAGTTGAGTAGAGTCAGGGGGTGAAATGGGAATATGGTATCAGTGTTTATTTCCTGATTTCAATGGATGTACTATTGTTTTGCAGAAGAGTGTACTTGTTTTTAGGTAATACAAACTGCAGTGTTTAGAGGTAATGATGGAATATCCGAAATTTCCTTTCAAATGGTTCAGAAAAAGTATCGAATATTGGTGTCTCTCTCTCTATATATATATGTGATAAAGAAAATCTAGTAAAATGTTGACAATTGGAGAATCTGGGTAAACTTTTTGCAACCTTCCCATTAAGTTTTAAATTATTTCAAAATAAAAAGTAACAAAAAAATTAAATCAAAATCAGGTGATTCTAAGGTATAGAATAAATGAGTGATTTACATGTTTATAGCTAGCATCCCACATTTGCCTAGTAGCTTACTTGAAAATAAGTTTCATTTAGAAAACAGTCTTTTTTTTTCACATTTAAGAATTTATACAGATGCCTGTCTTACCCACAAATAAACTTTAACGAGACATTTACCTCCACAATTTAGTTTATGCCTGTTGCTATAATAAATTTTGCTTTCCATCTCATTTTTCATTCAAGATACCTAAAATTAATGGCTATATTCAGATCTCTGGAATAACCAACCCTAAGGTGTTTTTCTTCCTACTCCTTCACTGTATTATCTCCAAGTTATTCCGTTTCCTAATCCAAATCTACTCCAACCCATTAATCCTTATTCATTTACCATTTTTGCTCTTTCTAAATGAGTAAGACTTGACTCAGGAGGGCAACAGATGTAGATGAAAAAGATACCATACATAGTAAGCTCTTTCTTGTCTAACACAATCAGAAATCTGGTTTATTACATATTCACTTTTTTGGTCATTCGTGAATTTAATCAACACATTTATTGAGGACCTCCAATGTGTCAGACACTATTCTGGGTGCTAGGAATATAAAAAAACAAGGTCCCTTTTCTCATGGAATTTGTATTCTGGTTGATGGTGGGAAAGAGATGACAGCAAACAAGGAATATGCCAGATGGTGATGAGAGCTAGGAAAAATAACTAAAGTAAGGTGATGGCTTGGTAACTAAACTGGGTAGTTATTTTAGATCTGTAGGCAGAGGCCTACCTGAGGGGGTGACCTTTAACCTGAGACTTGAACAACCAGAAGCCAGCCAAGTGCAAAGCCAGGAAAGAACACTACAGGCAGAAGAGCTAGTGCAAAGACCCTGAAGCAGTGTAGAGCATTGAGAAAGTAGAATAAACTAAGGTCACAAAGGTGGGTGGAGATTAGATCATGTGGTTTCTTAAAAGCCTGGGTAAGGAGTATGGATTTTATTCAAAGAGCAGAAGGAAGCCACTGGAGGGTTTAAGCAAGAGAATGACATGAAATGATAAATGTTTAAAAGGTCTCTTTGGAAGTTGTTGGTCAGTGGGTACAGAATTTCAGTTTTACTAGATGAAAGTTTTAGAGCTCTCTTGTACAACAATGTGCATATAGTTAACACTACTATACTGTACACTTAAAAATGATAAATTGTATATATTTTTTTTACCACCACAACCAAAAAAAGAAAAAAAAAAAAAAGATCTCTTCAGCTGCTGTGAGAAGAAAGGATTAAGGGAATAAAAAAAGGCCTGGGTGTGGTGGCTCATAATCCCAGCACTTTGGGAGGCTGAAGTGGGAGGATTGCTTGAGTCCAGGAGTTTGAGACCAGCCTGGACAACATAGCAAGACCCCATCTCTACAAAAAAATTTTAGAAAAGAAATAGCCAGGTGTGGTGGCGTGCACTTGTAGTCCCAGCTATTTAGGAGGTTGAAGCAGGAAGATCACTTCAGCCCAGGAGTTCGAGGCCGCAGTGAGCTATGATCGCACTGCTCCACTCCAGCCTAAGCGACAGAGCAAGATCGTGTCTCTAAAAAAAATAATAAATTAATTAAAATAAAAAATAAATTTTTTAAAGAGAGTAAAAAAATAAAAATAGAAAAACCAGTTAGGAAATTACTGCACAGTCCAGGGACGTCCATTTAGCATGGGCTATGTTAATGGTAGTGGAGACAGAGAAAAGTAGACAAATTTAGGATATATCTAGAGGTTGGGTCAACAGAACTTGCTGATGAATTGCTTGTGGATATTGGGAGAAAGGTAAAAAATTAAAAAATAAGTTGTAATAATCTTATTAGCATTAGAAGTCAGGACAGTAGTTACCCTTGGTGGGGAGAGGGAGGTCCGGAAGGGGGTGTGTGGGGTGCTGGTAATATTCTATTTCTTGAACTGGGTGTACAGTTCAATTTGTGAAAATTCATCATGCTATACACTTATGATAGGTACATTTCAGTATATACTATACTTCAACGAACATTTCAAAAATTTCTAGATTTTTGGCTTGAGTAAATATGTGGAAAGTGCTGCTATTCTCTGAGATAAGGAAGACTGAGAAAAGAACAGGTTTGGAAATAGGGGAAGAGAAAATAGTAAAAATTGTTCCACATGTGATCAAGTAGAGGGAAAACTGATAACAGAAAGAGAAGGAATAACTGCAGGAGAAATATCCCTAAGAAGGTGAGCAAGGACAGAATCCTGGCCGTAAGTATTACTTATTTTTTAAAAAAAAATCAAAAAACTAGTATTTCATGTTTTGGCTGCTTATTTCATTAGGATGCTTCTGAATGTCATTTTCCGTTTTTTTGTTTTTGGTTTTTTTTTTTTTTTTTTTTTGAGAAAGTCTCACTCTGTTGCCCCAGCCAGAGTGCAGTGGCGTCATCGTAGCTCACTGCAACCTCAAACTCCTGGGCTCAAGCAATCCTCCTGACTAGCTGGGACTACAGGCGCGCCACCGTGCCCAGCTAATTTTTCTATTTCTTGTAGACATAGGGTCTCGCTCTTGCTCGGGATGGTCTTGATCTCCTGAGCTCAAGCAATCCTCCTGCCTCGGCCTCCCAGACTGCTAGGATTACAAGTGTAAGCCACTGCGCCCAGCCCACTTTTAATATTCTTTTATTAATTCCTCAAATGGCTTATCAGCCCTAATGGAATTTCTAGTAATTAAAGTTTTCAAATTCAGTATTTCATATCTGATGAAACTGTTTCAAGTATTTCTAAGCTATTAAATAACCCAAAAGACAGTATTTTACTTTGGTATGCTTGCTCTGCATACTTGCTCAACAATTCTGTATTTACAGAAAATATCTATCAGATTTTAGTTCCTAATATTATGCTTTTCTTAAGTAGAGTTATAAGACAAAGACACCCTTACCAATTAGCTTTTAACAAACTAAACATTCCTTAAAATGGCTGCTACAAAGACAAAATGAAAAGCAGTCATCTAAAACTTTGCACAATTCTGGCAGTTAGTAACCATCCCAATTCAGTATCAACTGCTACAAACTTTAATAATACTAGTTTTGGAAAATTGATAGATTTAATGGACTGATTATTAAGCAATGATCTTGTGGTATATTGGTCATTTAACTAATTATCTTGCTCCTGTAACAGGAGATAAGGCAGCAAATGTGGTGCAGAAACAGTTAAGATATTTAGTGGTGGAAATATAAAGGAATTCCTGTCTCACTTCTACTTCTCCGCTAAGTTTGAGACAAGATCACGTGCTATGAATGAGGGCTGAGAATGAGTTGTAGGATATTTGAGGAAAAAGCACATATAAAATTGCCTTATGAGAGAGAGAGAAAGGGAACACCCTACAGAATGTTGAGTGCTAGCATAGGGTGCCCTTTTGAGACGTGAAGTCATAAAGGTGAAGGGAAACCTGTCCACACAGTAGTGTTTAACTCCAGTAACATAAAACTGCTCAAGTACAGGCACAGACTAAACAAATGGTTTAACTAGGGTCAAGGCTTTTCCAGGTAAGTAAAAATCAACAGAAAGAAAGGTAAGATAGTTAAAGGTGTTTGCAAAATTATGATTATTGATGGACCACTGACTCTAAGCTAGAAGGATGATGGATAGTAAAAGGTGAGATTCATGCACTGAAAGTCCCAACATGACCAAAGAGCTGTAGGCATGGGAGTAATAGATAAAGTCAGCTGTGAGATCAGAGTGGGATGTTTGAGGTAGAGATCTGGAGACTGTTCAGCCATATCATAAGGTTATGGGTATGACCATGGGAGTGGACAGCATGATAGTGGGAATGTATCACTAAGGTAGAGTGAAGAAAAAGATAATTAAAAGATAAGGTGTCAAGGAACTGAGAGGAACAAGGAATTGGACAGATCATACACACAGATGTTAAAGTCATCGAGAATGGAATCCTAAGTACAAGTGGACAGAAGGGCTGTGAATCATTGGGTCTAACATCACCAATGAATGACAGAGAATGACCAGGAGATTAGTAAATGTCAGAAACAAGGTGTCAGCACATCACCAGGTCTGACAGCATGAACTGCAAAGGGAAGAGAAATGGCTTAAAAGCTACAATACAGAACAAGGAAGACACCTACCCCACTCAAAGTACATGAAACATGAAAAGAAAAAAAGTACCTACTTGAGAGCGCTACAGGGAAAAGAACATCATTAGGAAACATCCAGATTTAAATTAAGGAAAAGACAGGAAATGAACATTTCAGAGAGACTGGAAAAACTGTGTATGTTTACCGTCTGTGCATGATTACATAGGGTACCGTGGAAGAGTTCAAGAATGAGAATTTCCAGTTAAGGGTCTTTGAAATTTGTGCTATGAAAGGCTATCTACTGTTATTCTGATAAAAACACTGGAACAACTTTAAGGTTTATTTTTGGTCACTGATTTTTATATATCATACACAATGTATCCCCAGTTTTAAGATAAAATTCACATCCAAGTGCTTACCTCTATTTCTGTAATTTTTTCAGAAGGATTATCAATTAGGAAACGTGCTAAAGTCCCAGGAGTAGTTCTGTAAGTTAGAATGATTGAGTTTTTAGGGTCCTGACACCACTGAATAAAGAGATCCCTTGAAAATCCACATTCCAGGTCAGGTTGGCTTGCAAGTACAACTTTGGGGCTAGGTACTCGAGCCAAGTCAGAAAGACCATGACATAAAGAGAGATGGCGAAACTGAAATGGATTATTTCTTTTGTCTTCAAAACATCTCATCAATTTATCGCTCATCCATTCTACCTAATATAGGGAAAAAAGGACAATAATTAGAAAATACTTATATTGTGACTTCAATATATTTTCTCACAGCCAAGGAATTCAAGCTCTATTTTGTTTTAAGTCTATTTCCCCCACTGGGTGCTTAAATTACAGTTTGGACAAGCAATTTATTTTCTGATTTTGTCCCCCATTAGAGCATCCCACTCCAGTCATCATCCATAAAAATCCAATTTTGCATTGTATTTCACTTATAAATTACCTTAAATCTTTTTTAAAAAGCAATGTACACGTTCTAAATGAATGTCTTACTCCTAGAGATTGCTAATTCAAGGGAAAGAGTTTATTTAAAAGAAAAAGAACAGGCCTCATACCTATAATCCTCGCACTCTGGGAGGCAAAGGTGGAAGGATCGCTTGAGGTCAGGAGTTCGAGACTAGCCTGAGCAAAAGCGAGACCCTGTCTCTACAAAAAACACAAAAATCAGCCAGGTGTGGTGGCGCATGCCTGTAGTCCCAGCTACTTGGGAGGCTAAGGCAGGAGGATCGCTGGAGCCTAGGGGTTTGAGGTCGCAGTGAGCTATGATGGTGCCACTGTACTCCAGCCAGGGCAAGAGAGCAAGACTTTGTCTCAAAACAAACAAACAATGAATTCTGACATTTATAGCCTATGAGGTAGATTCTATTCTTGTCCCCATTTTACAGATTGATATACTAAGAATTAGAAGAGAAGCAACTTGCCCAATCTTCAAAATGGGGATAAAAATAGAGACTATTTTGTAGGGTATATAAGGATTAAATGAAGTAATACATGTAAAGCTCACAAAACAGTAAATGGTTAATGCTCAGCTATTATTGTTAACAATCTCTTCAACAGAAAAATAATATTCAAAGGGCAATTTAGACACTATATTCCATAAGCCCAATAACTGTAGCAAACTTCTTTATAACAAATAACAACATGAAAACAAACCTGGGACTTAGAAAACTCCACCACATTATAACTGACATTATTTAGGAGTGCCAATGAGTAAACACCCAATCCTGCATCTTTAGTTCTCCAAATCTGATCAAGAAGTTGAGCAAGTTCCAAAACTCTGCCTGCTGTGTCCACTGCTATTAATACATTGCCATCACCTCGAAGTGTTTCCAGGACATTTGCTAGAAAACAAGAATGTAAAATTCCTGTAGAACATAACAATACTCTGCTACAAAATTAAAGCTTACTTTATCTTCCTGTTTTTACTATAAAGACTATAATTTATAAATAAGCAATTATGAGGCCAGATACAAAATGAAAGAATTTTGTTTAGGTCATCACAACTGCTTTTGATTCTGTTAAATATATCTTCCTCTTCATAGGAGTAAGCAGTGCCATTAACTCTCAGTTTTCTTCACTGAAAAATTATAAATCAGTACTCCCCAACATTTAACACATCATAATACACATAGAAAATTACATTTGTATCACTGGAAAAATTGAATGACTAGGCCAAATGCAACCAGCCTGGGGTTTCCAGGCCACCCTGGTCTCACCTGACCACCCCAGTGAACTTTCTTATGATGAATTCCCGATTTTATATATATACTTACACACACAAATTATATATACAGTCATCCCTCAGTATCCATGCAGTATTGGTTCCAGGACCGCCCCCAGATACCAAAATCTGCAAACACTAAAGTCCCTTACATAAAATGGCATAGTATTTGCATATAACCTATGCACATCCTCCTGTATACTTTAAATCATCTCTAGATTACTTATAATACCTAATACAATGTAAACGCTATGTAAGTAGTTATACCGTATTTTTTATTTGTATTATTTTTTATTGTTGTACTATTATTTTTATTTTATTTTTTTCAAATATTTTCTATCCATGGTTGGTTGAATCCTCACATGCGGAACTGTGAATACTGAGGGCCAACTGTACATAATACATATTTTGTATGTATGTATGCCTGTCAAGTAATATATAGATCATACTCCCATCCCACAGAGCATCTTTATAGATTTCCTTGCTCTAGATGAAAGTCTGCTTGGAAATATCTGGTAAAACAAAACTTTACCAAAAACCCAAAAAAACAAGAATTGAAGAGCTTCTTAAGATTAGTATAACACAGTATACTAGTTATACTTTTTTGGTAGATAGACTAAGGCAGCAGTTGCCTTAAAAGTGGACTCCAATTTTCCCTACTGAAATCCCATATAGCTTATACAAAAAGAATGTGAGGTGAAGAAGTGTGAGTCAAAGCAGAAGCAGCAGTAATGGCCCAGAGGCACTTCTTCAGAACCAAGACTACGGTATTAACGTAAAACACACAACATCAAAATTAGTGGACTGTTTGCACCCTCATTTATCTCTTTTGTTCATTTTTCTTTTAGAATGTGTTTTTCTAGTACATTTTTACGACATCTTTACATAGAGACATATACCAGTGAGTGCCAGGGAGAACTAGCTATGTGCTGAAAGGTGGGAAGAAGCTGTCTTTATACCTATCACACAAAAGTTAAATTCAAACCAACTAAAGTACCTTCTTGTACAAAATACTGATAGGACCACATAATATTTTTTCAAAAATACTGGAGTTAGCCAACCTCTTATGACCAAGAATGGTGTTAAACAGAATAAATAGTAATTCATACTACTACACACTTCCTCAGCTCATTAAAAAGGACATTATATAATACATACTCAAAAGTTGCTCATCTCTCTGTTTTCTTCTAGGCTGCACGTACGTAGCATTAAATGAATCTGTGATAAGTAGGGAGGGTCTGCTTAACATTTCCAGGGAACATCCATTTAAGTGGCTATAACAAAGTTTAAGAAGAAGAATATTTCCTATCACTTCAAATAAACAATAATAGCTTCTTTTATTTAAAAATAAGGAACTTCTTTTATAAGGTTTTCCTCCCACCTTTAACTATAAAAGTATACCAGATAAGAAAATCTGGTAAATTCAAAAAGGTATAAAGGGGAAAATAAAAATCTTACAGAGTACCATTACTCAGAAATAACTGATAGAATATTTTGGTATACATCTTTCTAAGCATACAAATTTTTTCTATGCATGTATATGTACTTCACAAAGTTGACATCCCATATACACTCCTCTATACTCAGTTCTACATCCTGGTTTTTCTCTATGACATGAAAATTTTTTTCTAAACCTTAATTTTTAACTATTGTAAAAATTTTCTATTGTGTCTTATACTGTATTTATTTGACCATTTCCTTTTATTGATATTTAGGTCAGTCTTTTTGCCATATAAATAATCTTTCAAAGAACATTTTTACAAAAAGTTTCACTTGCATTTCTGCTTATTTCTTTAGTTCATATTCCTAGAAATGTATTTACTGGAATACACAGTATTGCTAAACAGCTTTCCAGGAAGATTTAACCTTTTCCAGAAAGGTTCAACCAGAAAGACTGACCAACTTGTTACATACTTCCCAGAAGAATATCACCATTTTTAAAAAATCATTATCATTTAAATTTTCTTTTTGACTTTATAACCTTCTGTCCATTTTGTAATCGATATCTTTTCAATTAATTGATAAATGCCTGGTCTTAGATATATGTAAGTCTTTGGCCGACTTGCTGCAAATATTTTCCCTAGTCTACTGATTTTTAAATTTAGTTTACTGTTTTGGACATTTTGGACTTGTATGTAACCAAATCTATCAGACTTTTCCTTTGTAACTTGGTCCATTATCTTTATGCTTACAAAGTCTTTTCCAAATTAGAGATCAGACTCATCAATTCTATTTAATTCTAATCTATTTGAAATTTATTTTGCTTCCTAGCACTCTGGGAGACCAAGGCGGGAGGACTGCTTGAGCTCAGCAGGTGGAGACCAGCCTGAGCAAAAGCAAGACCCCATCTCTACTAAAAATAGAAAAGTTAGCCAGGTGTGGTGGCGCGCACCTGCAGTTTCAGCTACTCAGGAGGCTGAAGCAAGAAGATCGCTTGAGCCCAGCAGTTTGAGGTTGCAGTGAGCTACAATAACGCTACTGCATTCTACCCAGGGCAACAGAATGAGACTCTGTCTCAAAAAAAAATAAAATAAAATAAAAATTATTTTGCTATATGGTAAAAAGATACAAAGATTTTTTTCTCCAAAATGGTTGAATTTCCCAATACCATTTACTCAAATATCCATCCTGTCCTCATTACTCTATGATTATAAGAATCTAAAATTCAATTTATTAGTCTTAAATATTTGAGGCTCCTGTAATCTAATACAAAATAGCTATGAAATTAATGTACAGATATAACAAGAGAAGCCCGTATATGAGATTAAACACCACAAAATTTTACAGTAATGCTGTGAGTACCAAATGAAGTATGTAAAATTATGACTAGCATTGTGTCCCCTTTTAAAAGGAATCTTATTTTTTACAGGGTAGTTGTATTAGATGGTAACTACTGACTTCACAAAACAAAACAAAACAAAACACCCACCCACAAAGTTCTGCTAAGTAGCAGGTCAAGAGTATACAAAATATAACTTGGTATACAAAAATTCACCTCCTTTGCAACGTATCCAAGGAGATATGTTTTACAGAGTACATACTTATGCATAAATTTTAAAAATCTCTTTATGTCTTATATCAAACTTTTCCCCTTACTATACAAATAGTTAATTTTGAAAATATTCTATTGGAGGATTTCTGGTTTAAAAAAACCCAACTCTTTCTAATTTTCCCTCCGAAGAATGAAATAACACCAATTACATTTCCTTTAGCTTTTGTCTTGATATACCTACATCTCCCTCTTGTGGTTGAAGTCAACTGCATAAACAATTTCTTCTTCTCCATCTTTGACTATTTTCCATATTGTTCCACCTATCATATGACCGGCTGGCAGAGGCGTGATAGACAAGCCATGTCCTTTACCTGTGTCAACAAGACAATGACAATACTCCAATTTCTTTTACAACTCTAGAGAAAGGTTATTATTTCTAAGCTATTTTAATAGGTAATACTATATATGCAATAATACAAATTTCAAAAGTAAAAATGCATACAGTGAAAAGTAAGTCTCACTCTCTTATCCCCCAGCTAGAGGGGGGACATTCCCTCAATGGAGGTAAACACTCTTGTTATTTTATTATCTATTCTTGCAGAGATATTTGTGCTTATAAATAGAAGGCTAGAGATTGGACTGAAAAGCTAGCACACTAAATTACTTAGTATAAATAAATTTTAATATTTATACTGTATACACAACTATCAAGTGTTTCCATTTTTGCTAACCTCTAAACTGACAGAATTATTATTCAAATTTCATTACGGTAAAGAATTTATCCTACAGAAAAATTAAGTACAAGCAGAACTGTTACAACCATTGTTATGTCTGGGCTAAATCTTCAAGAGTCCATTACAGCATCATTTTTTCAATTCATTTTTATGAAAACCTCTAATACAATTCTCTCTACAGATGATAAATATAGATTTAATATATGCCTTCCTAACCTAATTAAATAATAAACTTTTTAGTGTCTAATTCTAGAATTGAGTCATTTTCTATTCTGGGGCCATAGCACTTCATTTACTTCAATCACTACCTTTAGCCATCTCAGCTGCTCCGTCTCCTCAAGCTAACTGTAAGCTCTGAGGAGGATCTGGCCACATTAACTTTTGTTCATCACACACAGTAAACTAAATAAGTCTTTCCCAAGTTAAATGTGAAAAGGCCTACATTGTTAACATTTTGTTAGTATTTAGTCTGAAATATTTTAAAATTAAAATGGAAGTTCAGAGTTCCATATCAAGGCAGAACATGCTAATTTTTTATTCTTCAGACCACAGTGCCTACAATTTTTACTATAAATTCTCCTCAGTATTTTTCAATAGGTTAAATCCCATTAGTCTATCTATTTACTACTAGAAACATTTTTTACCTTTCAAATTCACAATTTGAGAGAATTTTAGCTGCTGTATTTTATCAAAGGCTGCATCCACATCATCTAATGTAAAGAGCGTAAAGTCTTCTGTATTGTGTCGAGACTAAAAGAAAAACACATATTCATGTGATTATAGAGGCTGAGAAATTAAAAAAAAACAACCACATATAAAAGGTTAAAAGGAATCACTGAAGAGGTGTTTAAAAATTTTAATTGCTTAAATTACCTGATAAAGATCATACATGAACATCTGTCCCATTTTATAAACAGGAATGGTTGCATAGATAGCACAGTTCAGACCCAACTTCCCGACAGCATATGGGAGGGCACCAAGATGGAGAGGATCGGGGTGAGACAATAGTACTGCATCAATCTGGTGAACATGCCTAGAAGAACAAAATCAAAAGGACTACCTTCTAGAATCTTGTTTTTAAGGGTAAACACAAGATATTCAAAATTACTCACCAATTCTGGATTGAGGACTATGCTGGGGTAGAAGAGCAAACCTAAGAGCTAAAATTATGATACGTATGAATTTCAATTACTACTACCTCCATTCGGCATAGATATCAAAAGTATGGTATAAGTTACCATAATTTAAATGTGTCTAGACATATTTAAAAAAGAAAAAAAGGGACAGGTGTGGTGGCTCACGCCTGTAATCCTAGCACTCTGGGAGGCCGAGGCAAGAGGATTGGTTGAGGTCAGGAGTTTGAGACCAGCCCGAGCAATAGCAAGACCCCATCTCTACTAAAAGTAGGAAAATTAGCCAGGCATGGTGGCGCACACCTGTAATTCCACCTACTTGGGAGGCTGAGGCAGGAGGATTGCTTGAGCCCAGGAGTTTGAGGCTGCAGTGAGCTGTGATCATGCCACTACACTCCACCCAGGGTGACAGAGGGAGACTGTCTTTAAAAAAAAAAAAAAATTAGACAACACAATTAAGGTGATTGATTTTGAATAGGTATCTTGTATACCATTAATTTAAGTTCAAGAACTCAGCTTAGAATTTCAGACATTGTTAAAAAGAGGATTTTTTTTTTTTTTGGAGACAGGATCTTGCTATATTGTCCCAGGCTGGTCTCAAACTCCTGGGCTCAAGCAATTCTCCCACTCAGCCTCCTAAGTGGCTGGGACTACAGGCATGAGCCACTATACCAGACTAAGGAGAGAATATTTAAATGGCTACGTGTTTATTATGGATATTCACCAGCTTTTTAGCATGGTGACTGGCAGCATATTATAATAAAACTTCAATTAATCAGGGAAGCATACGTTCTCATTGCCAAAAGAAATTAACAAGATGATTTGGGTTTTTTTTTTTTGGCTTCAAGTTCTAAGTTTTTTAAATATTTAAGTCCTCTTTCCTTCCATAATTAGTATAATACTGCAAACATAACTGAATTTTTCTGGATGGTCTATGATCCTTTTGTATTTCACGGTCATTATTCTGAGAACCAATTCACAATGTTTAGCACCAAAAGATATAGAAAGTAAGCTAATATGACGCAACTACCAAACTTTCACATGGAAGATGTTTCCTCTCCTCAAATTCTTATGTAATCCTGCTCTTTCCTAAAATTAGGGTACAAAAATTTCTACTGAAATCCATTAGCCAAGTAACAACTTAAGATTTTGCTGGATTTCAAGAAACAAAGCTTATAAGTCAATCAAAACTTTACAAGTTAAAACAGTAACTATTTAGCTTTTGGCATAAGTAAAACTAAGTCTTCTACTATAAACTAAATTAGTGCAAAAAAGCAACACTATATAACATCAAAATGGTATGAACATTGTAGAAAAGACAAGTTGACTTAACAAAAGCCTAGAAATATGAAATGTAACTTACTTCCTCAGGGAATCTATAATATCCATAGAAAAGTGCTCATCCCAGCCACAGTCCAATAAAAATCTAAACTCATCAACTTGGAGAAGATAACAAAGAGCAGATTCTTCTTGGACCCCAGAGAGGGTAGTCAATTTGATAATAGATGTCATTTTTTTGGTCCAGTAAGAACAAACTAAAAGGTTCTTTAAAAAGAAATGAAAGCATAATTAAACATAAAAGCACAGTTTAGCATATATAATAGATAAATGAAAATTGTTTCAATTTTCATTGTTTATTATACAATGAGTCCTTCTTGGCTCCCCAGTAGGGTTTAATGAAAAGTAGTGGACTTTGTAATCAAACAGACCCAGATCTGAATCTACTCCTATGAGATTTGGGGTAAGTTAATTAACCTTTCCTCACCTATGTATCCCAGTATATAGAACATTGATATTAATTTATATGTAAAAAGGATGTTGGAGTATTTCAAATAATGTATAAATTACCTAGAACAGAGACCACCACATCCAAGTTCCTCAATAAATAAATGTTCACTGTATTAATGAATTCACCCTTCAAAGTGAATTTGTTCTTCCTTTTTCTTGCTCTGTGATGGCACCGATTACACTGCATTACAATGAGTAGTTTACATGTCTTTCTCTGTTAGACTAGTGGTCTTTAAATAAACAGGCCCCCTTGAGAATCTGATAAAGAGCTATGGACCCTCCCATCTCCCTCCCACTTCTCAAAACACCAAAACAACAACAATGACAACAACAACAAAAAAACAAAACCAAAAAGCACATATACACACAGAAATTCACATACTTTTCAGATACTTTCCAGGGAGTTTTGTGTTAAGAACCCTTGCACTGGAATATGAGCAATTGAAAAACAGAGATGGTATCTTGTGTTTGCAATTGAAACAGAACCTGACACACATTAGGTGCTCAACATATATCTGATGGAATGTATGTTGAGATGCCTACTACATGTATTTCAAGAAAAATATAACATGAACACATCTATTGGGATTTAAGACCTAAAACTGTGTGCTATTAAGCAAATGTTATAAAAATATTCATTAACAAAGTTCAACTCCACAGAAACATTTCAGATTTTAGCTCCTTAAAATAAATTAGCCTTTTCTGGCTAACTATGCAAGTAGGAGAGAAGGCCACTGAATTACCTGATAATCTCTCACCATCTACCCAAGGTTATTAACAAACTAAGGTAAACTGACTGTCCACCTTTCAAAAGAGGCTGACAGGGGGCTGATCCCACCACATCTCCCATGCCGGTTTACCTAGGTTACAGCCGGAAATCCAAGACTCCTAGGTTATCAATTATCACTGATGTATACATCTCCTAGTTAGACCCAAATCCCTACCGCTTCTCCCTCCCAAATCCTTTCAGTATGCTCTCTGGCACTGTAATTATACCCACCTGTAACTTCAACTGCTTCTCTGGAAATTCTCTTCACCTGCTTGTCTTCACAGCTACCTGGCTGTTCCCTAATGATACTATTTCTCCTGCCGCCTTCTCAAGGGTCTTGGGGTTTTTTGTTTTGGTTTTTTTTTTTAAAAGTCTCTTGTACCCTCTGTACCTCAAAAACAGGAAATATGAGTTCCTTGCTCCTCCATGCAGCTTCAAAACCATGTCATCTTACTTTTTCAAATGCCCCAGTCCCATCAAAGCTCATGCCACCCAGCAGTTCACTATCAGACCTCCACATCTCCTCCTCACCGTGGCTCCACCAACCTGGCCCCATTCCTTGAGGAATCTAGCTCCTGACCCGGTCTTCCTCTCAGTAACGTCAATGTTGACCTCTCAGTTCCTTGACTTCCTCAACTCCAACAATCTTCTTCATTTCACTTCAGCCACCCCCCACCATGGTTACAACCTAGACCTTATCACTACCAGTACCTGTACCACTTTCAAAACTTCACCTTCGAGCACCCCACTCTATCACTACTACCTTACTTACTTTAGCATTCCCACTGTAAGAATCCTTTGGCCTCACCAGTATCTCTAACCCACTGACCACTTTTTCACTATCCATGACCCCCTCCTGTCTCCACTCAGGTCCTTGCCTTTGCCCCATGATCCATCATGATTATTTTGCAAACACTCAGATATCTTGTTCCTCTAGTCCTTCTCTGTGTTAGCCTGGCAAAACCCCCAACCCTGATTAATCATTCACTCTGTCTATTCCAGCAGCTGAATGTTGCCAGATGAAAAAAACAAAATCACACAATTGTGCTTTTTGCTCTTTAAATTCATGGCCAAAGATCTCAAACAGGCACAAAGTACTACCTGTCAATCCAATTTTCTTAGTAGGTTGACTTCCAATCTCTGAGACTACTATGTCACAACTCCTTTTTTCTCCTCAAGCATCACCCAACCCACCCTCCACCCTACTCTCAGCTGACAATCTCACCTCATTCTCCAATCAGAAAATAAAATTAGACAGTAATTTCTTATTTTCCAGATACTACATCTATTAACCTATCTGCACGTACACTGTTGTGCCTCCTACTATATGGAATAAATAGCCCGGTTTCCATCCAAGGCCAATCCCTGTGTATGGTATTGACCCCATTCTCACTCACCTTCTAGAAGACTTGACTTCTTCAGTCATTCTGTCTTTCCACTGCATCAATGTATCACTGACATAGCATTCCCATGAGCACACAGACACTCTAGAATTTCTCAACTTACAAGAACCCTCTCTTAACCCTACAACCACTGCATCATTTCTATGTTTCCCCTTCACAAAAAAATTTCTCAGAATATTTTTCTACAAACGTGTCTCTACTTCCTCACCTCCCATTCTCACTACCAAATCTGAGAGGCCAGAGAAATGTTCATTGGCTTAAGTTGTATAAAGGTTTATCAATGACCTTTATAAAAGAACTTCCAGTGATATGGTTTGGTACCAACCCGTTGTATTTCTCAACTTTCCTTCTGTCTCTCCTGTTACCAAGATCTCTAACTAGTCTGTATATTTACCCTGTCTCTAATTTATTCTCTCAGAGATATTCTCTGACCACCCTAGAGTCCTTCTCCACTATAGTTATATTCAACAACATCGTTCTATTTTCTTCAAAATATCTAGTGCTCTCTATAATTGCTATTTATTTACTTCCTTTGTCTGTCCCTTTTTCTCCTCCTGACCTCCACACAAGAATGTGGACTCCAAGAAGGTAAAGACCTTGTCTATTTCGATCACAATTACATTCCAAAGCCTCCACACAGTGCCTAACACACAATGGTGGTCAATAAGTGTTTCTTGAATGAGGCACAGCTAGTATTAAATGAGTTTAGTGTCCTTACCACACCATTAACAGCTACCTATCTACATGTATTTCCCTTTGCTTGGGAGAGCTCTGAGTGCGGGACTAGGCTTAATCCATTTTTGTATCCTCAGAACATTAGCACATGTCCTGCACTCAGTGGTTGTTCAATAAATGTTGGTAAGTTAAAATTTAAAATATATTGACTTAATGTGTTATTTGAGGTATGAGAAGTACAAACACATTAATTATCTATTTGATGAAAAATGTTTATAAATATAATTTGGAAAGGACATAGGAAATTCTCCCTGCAAAAAGCTTCCTGTGCCACAATTATATTGATGGCCTAAGAGAAACTTTTTCTACTCAAAGCTTCCTTATTTCCCACTTTCTTCATTTAGATTATGAAGTGAAAATACAAAGTATCTTGCAGCTAGAACTGCACGAGTTCATGTTAAAACTTTTTTCCAGACAGGCCAACATTTCAACAGATGACCACACAGTTTCACTACAGTTCCCCAAAATAAACTGCATTTTTATTACACATTCCTTACTCACTGATGTCTCAGTCGCATGTATGATGAAACACCGTGAATTCAGAGGAGTTCTTTATAAATCTAAAAAATAAAGAAATAAGAACTTCATGAATGTGGTATAATGATTTAGTTCTGTTTATAATTATGGTGTTTAACTTGTCTAAGGCACCAGGAGCAGCAGCAAGTAGTATGATACATGGCCCTTTAAAAAAAAAATTTGTCATCAGAATTTTAGGAAGCTCAAGCTTACCTGAAACATAAGAATAAGATAATAAAAGACATAAAAATAATAATGAACAAAATTGGCTATTGGGGCTCAAATATGCAGTTTAGGAAGTAATATTTTAAAAATTGACATTAGCTTATGTTATTGAGAATCATAGAAGAGGTGGGACCTAGATTATCCATTAAGGATTGGAAAGACCTGGGTAAAAACAGAGAGAAGGTATTCAAAACAGAGGAATAACATGAGCAAAGGCACAAAACACAAACTTATAGTGTACCAGTGAAAACACTAGCCTGGCATACTTTCACATAAGCAAAACATGAAAGAAAAGACCTCATGAACATAAAGGGACCAAATAATGAAGGGCTTTGGAAACTCTGGACCTAGTTCTACAGGCAACAGAGAAACATTTTAAGATTCCTTACCAAGTGGAGAGTGGCATGATACAGGTAATCCTGTATTTTAGGCAAAGTAGCTGGTGTATATGACTGATTGGACTAGAAGATAAAGCAGGGAGATAAAGAGGGAGAGTATTTAACAGACCACTTCCTCCTCTCAACTTTGCTGGTTCTATTTTGGGACTAAATATCTTTAGCCTCAAATATATTTTATACCACTGTGACATCAATTCATCAGTTGTTGTCTAAGTAACCAAGGCTTGAAACTTCACATGCTGATTCTTCCCTTTACTTCTTGGACAGTTTGTTACCAACTCCTGATCATTCTTCCCTCAGAAGGCCTTGCACATGTAACATTCCCTTTCTATTCCTACTGCCAGTACCTTAATGCAGGGCCTCATTACCTTACGTTTGGGTTTCTCAGTTTCTCTGCCTCTAGGCTTTCCTCCCTTTATCTCAACCTAAATATTGCTGCCAGATCAATCTTCACCAACACCCTTGCACATATTACCCCTTGATCAGAAATCTTCGAAGTCTTCTTACTTCTTGAGAAAAAAACAAAAAACAACCGAATGCCTTAACTGGCAATGGAGGTCCCCAGGAAGCGACCCTGACATCGCTGCCTAATGTCTCAAGGCCCAAGCTCATTTTCCATCCCCTTACAAATTCCATCATTAGTTTAAACTAGAACAGCTCTGTCAACAGCAATACAACACGTGCCACAAACGTATTATAGTTTCATAGCCACGTTGAAAAGCAAAACAGAAACAGGTGAAATTAACTTTATTTTATTTAACCCAATATAGCAAAATTATCATTTCAAAACATAATCACTATTAAAAATGAGATATTTTACATTCTGTTTTTCATACTAAGTCTTCAAAAATCCAGTGTATATTTTATATTTACAGGACATCTCAATTTGAACTAAACACATTTCAAGTGCTCAACAGCTACATGTGGCTAGTGGCTACTGTAATAGCACAGGTCTAGAGTCTAAAATCAATGCTTTAGACTGCAGAGCACTGTATTCTGCCACCCCTAAAGTGCAGCTTGGCACCATTCTATTTTTATGTACATGTCTCAGATGAGATTTTAATGGTATCACCAACCATTTAGTCTTCCAGACTAAAAATTCAAGTCACCCTCTTACCAAATTGGCAGCCACCAGTTGAATCCTATTTGACATTTACTTAATATCTCTCTGACACCTTTTACTGTCCTACCTCAATGGAGGCACTCATTGCCTTACCTGAAAGACTGCCAATTTCTTTTCATCCAGTTTTCCTGTTCCCAGTTGATCCTCCTACAGCTGTCAGAGACCATCCTAAAAAACAAATATCCTCATGCCCCCTCCATGCATGAAATATCCACTAGCTTCCTGCTAACTACTGAAAATCTAAACTCCTTAGTTGGAAATCAAGATCCTTCACAAGGTGATCTCAACATACCACTTGCTTCACCAATCACCCTTGCATTAAATAATGCTCAAGCACATTTATTTTCCCACTCTCCCTAAGTACGCTAAAGCTTCTTTTAAAGCTCTGTATCCCCGTACTGCATCCAGGAACAAACTTCTTTTGATCCTTTATGACCCAACTCAAATATCTACGCCTTTCTAAAGCTTTTTCGTTGTCTCCCAAGTTGGTTATTTTTGTGCTACAAAGGGGGCACAAAGAATATCTGTTGAATGGATGTTGAATGTATAGAGGTGAGGAAGTAATCATCTTTGTATCTCCAATACCAAGCACAGCGCACAAGGCAACACAAATGGATACTGAAGGAAGGGATGAACCCTCCTCATACCGTAAGTTCCTTCAGGGCATTGATTTTGACAGATACTAACTACTTCATCTCAAATATCACAGTTACTTGCTCTCTCAATAATGATCGTGCATACTGATGACAACTAAGGGGAACTATGCAAAATCCAAGGGAAAATGAAAGAGTCTGGGGTAGCCCCCGAGCTCATTGAGTGAGAAGTCTCTTCCCGGCGAGTTGGGGGTGGGGGGCAGGAGTAGCGGTTTCATAACAGGGTCAAAGCCGTGAAAAAAATAAAAAGTTGGGGATGGGCATAAATGATAGCTCAAGTTCGCCTGGTCACAAGAGGCCAGACTTGCCGGGGTTAGAGCCAGTCTGACCTTTTGTTTTCTGAAGAGCATGTAAAATAGTACGAAGTCAAAAAGACTGAACTCCTGGGAAATTGCAGGGATAGTGGAAGCGCTCCAGGGCGATGGCGGGAGGGGGCAGAGCGCCACGACAATTTTAATAAAGCGTGGTACACCGTCCGAAAGGTATCTGGGTCGATGAACTAAAAGGACGCCTGCTTTGTGCCCAGTGTTCAGCAGCCTCGTGGTTTCTCAACCTGAGACCCCGAGCAGCTAGGCTGAGAACGCCGTAGCCACGAGGCCAAGGAGCCAAAGCTGGAGTCGGATTAACTCCTCCAGCGGCAGAAGAGTGAAAGGGCGGAGGGAAACAGAAAGAGAGGAGAGCATGGGAGTGAACCGAACGGACTGCCGCAAAACAGCGGGAGTTTTAGACCCATGGAGAAGTCACTTCTCTTTCCCTCGCTGGCACTTCGGCCAGGAACGGCCGGGAGAGTCGCAACCGAAACCGCGGGAGCACGTCCTCGGGGGAGAGCGGGTAGGAGTCGGAGCCGCGCCCTCCCGGAGGGCCGAAGACGCCCCCTCCCCCATCCAAGGGCGCACTCCTTTCTCCCGCCCCACTTGCCTCGTCAGGCCTCCCCCAACGCCGTCCACTGCCCTTCCCAACCCCTAGTCGAATCCAGGCTCAAGAGGAAGAAAAGCTGATGTTCACTCAGCAGCACTCGTGACGATCGGCCGGCAGGAGCCCCTCACTGGCGGCCACCATTTTGAAACTGGAGGCGAACTGCCGAGGCGGGGAAGACCAGGGGTGATACCATCTTCGGAGGGGGGGCGGGGACGAAGCTGCAGGAAGGCGACCGCGCCTACACCAACAATTACCGTCACGCTGGACCGAAGTTTTATTCAAAAATTACTCATAATTCTTTGAAGCTAAAAAAATGAGAAGAATCAAACATTATAAGGAAGAAGAGGTATGGCTTGCAGGTGCCACCCCTCTCCTCCGTGCAGGAGCGGCGAATGGCGGGTCCCGAGGTCGCCGCTTCCGCTGGTGCTGGTGGCTGAGCTCGTTGCCGACCTTGGTCGTGGGGTGGTTGCCATCGGGCCGCAGGTGGGTTCGGGGGCCCAGAGCGGCCGCGGCGCCGCCGATCGCCGTTGTGGAAGCGGGGCGGGTTGCAGGAAAGGCCTCGGTGGTGTGTGTATGTGGAAGGGTGGTCTGGGCCTCCCCAGGGGCTTCTGAGCGAAGGTGATGGGAAAAAGAAAGGGAAATGGGGGTTTTCTTTGGGTGGACAACTGGGTTCCCGTTTCCCGTCGGGCAGAGGGTACTCTGAGGCTGTCATAACTGGAAAACGTCTTTAGAGAAGACCCAGTGACCGCCCCCAGCCGGACTGGAGGAGACCAGCCGCCCTCTCACTCCTAGCCTGCAGCAGGGAAGGGGCTGCTTCTCCGCAAGAATCTCACATTCGTCCAGGTCTCGGCCTTCTGTCTCCTCGCTAACCTCACCCTCTTCTAAATGTCAGGCTTTTCTGAGCCGACCATTCCCCCAAACGTGAGCTTATACCCTTTTGCTTTTTAAAAATGTAATACTTAAGATTTGTGCTTGGTTTCAAGGGTGTATGTATCATTGAGACCTCAAAGAGTTCCACACCCTAAGGAATTCGATTTCTTCACGGCATCCAGCCCCGGTTTGGTAGGTTAAGTCAACACTTTTTGAGCAACACAGATAAAGTGCTGCGGGGAACAACTGGTATCTACATATTTCCGACGTGATTTTGGAGTGACTTACAAAAATTAGATACATAATAGATACAGTTTTCTTTTAGTAGTTGGGGGGGGATGGGTTAAAGAAAAAGTAATATTAGAAAAAATAAGATGAAAAGTCAAAAATTATAAAAAATGAGGTCAATATAAGCGTTTACCTCTACACTTATTATGAGAGACAGTAAAGCACACGTGAAGAGCGTGGACCTGCCGGGCACGGTGGCTCACGCCTGTAATCCCAGCACTTAGGGAGGCCCAGGCGAGAGGATCAGGTCGTCAGGAGTGGAAACCAGCCTGGGCAACATAGCCAGACGCCCCTCCCCCACCCCGTCTCTACTTAAAATAATAATTTAAAAAATAGCCGGTGTAGTGGCACTCCTCGGTAGTCCCAAGCTACTGTGGAGGCTGAGGCGGAGGATTCCTTTGAGCCTAGGAGTTCGAGTCTGCAGTGAGTTATGATTACAGCCACTGCACTCCAGCCTGGGTGACAGAGTGAGACCATCTCTCTAAAAATAAATTTTAAAAAGAGCTTGGACTAAGATTTATCATTTACCTCTTAGGGATGGAATCAGTTCTTTCATGGTAGTTGAGTCCAACTCTGTATTCCAACTGTACAGAATCCTTTATCTATCAGTCCCATTTCTTTACTTCTGGAGTCTCTGTAAGAGCCTATATGCAGCAAGAGCTTGCAGGGGCCTGTCTCATCTCTTCTGCTTGGAACCAATTCCTTAGCTTCTGGACCTGTTGAAAGAATGCCAACAGTAATGCCTCATAGCCCACAGGTGGCCATGGGATTGTTTAAGACCATCTTGGGCTGGGAATCAGCAAGTACTTTTTTGTCAGTGGTTAAATACAAAAACGCTATCTAACAGTCAGCTATGCGAAGGGTAGAACTGACCTCTCGTAAGAAATGTGAGGATCCTAATAAGGACAGGTGGCAGAATAGAAGACCCCTGAGTTCGCTGAACTTGAACACAGAAGGTCACGTGAACACAGAAACTTATATTGTCTAGTATTTTGCAGTTTAGTGTGTTCAGAGTTACATTATCTTATTTAAGGCGCTCATTGTTATCCCCATACTTGTCTGGCTCAAATTTATAAAGCAAGTAAGCAGCTAACTTGGTGGGCACTCAGTATCACAAAAAGTACTTAAAGATCTAAATGCAAATAATGTTACTTAATGAAGACACCATCTTCTAGGAAATAAAGTAAAATTGGTTATACTTAAATTTATACGCCCAAGAACCATTTGCATCAAAACCTGCGGAGGAGTTCTTTTTTCAACTGCAGGTTTTTCCAGCCTCACCCTGGAGGTAAGGCCCAGGAGTCCCTGTTTTGAAAAAGGCTCCCCAGGTGATTTTGATATACAGTCAAGTTTGAGAACTCCAGCTGTAGACAATAGACTAAAACCTAAAACTGATAACTGAATTGTAAATTATATATTCAAATATGTCACCGTTTACTTACATCATAATTTTCTAGATCAGTGATGTTCAGACTGGAACCTGCTGTGTGCAGTATTACACTTTGTGAAAGACAGCATCTATATTGTTTGTCCTTAAATTTCATGGCCATTTCCTAACCCAGTGGATAATGGGTGTTTAATTAAAGTTTGAGAAATAAAGAATTAGAATGGTGTAAGCATGTGAACTACTGTCAGAAGGAGGGGCAGGAATTCAGTCTAAATAGTCCTAGCACAGCTTAGTGCTGAGAGCTTTTGTTGGCAGTAATGTATTGATTCTCTTTCTAGGGTGTTGTCATATGTCTTCTCAGCTAGTGTATATAATGCATTCATTAGATTCATGTGCACATGGGTGTATTTTGATTTCATCTGTATGTACAACTTTTTATAGAAAATTGGCAATTCAACTATGTTTTTATTGAATTAGTGCAGATTTATTATTTTCCACATGATAAAAACTACAGGTTCAGCATCCCTAATACGAAAAGTTGAAATCTGAAATGCTCCAAAATCTGAAACTTTTTGAGCACAGACGTGTGGAAAGTCCCACATCTAACCTCATTGATGGGTATAAAATTACCTTCAGGGCTAAGGTGTATATGAAACATAAATGAATTTCGTGTTTAGACTTGGGTCCCATCCCCAAGATAATCTCATTATGTATATACACATATTGCAAAATCTGAAAAAATCTGAAATCTGAAAAATTTCTGGTCCCAAGCATTTTGGATAAGGGATACTTAACCTGTAATTCTAGTCCTCCTCCTCCTTTTGGAAACTCTTAGAACTTAAAATCTGTTGAACACCATAAATATCGGTTCCAAGAGGGGTCTCATAGAGAGGCAGTGTGATATAATTAAAAGGAGCCAGCGCTTTGGGCAAACCTGAATTTGAATTCCAGCTCTGTGTTTAATTGCTATTTGGGTTAAGCTGTTTTCTTACCTGTAAAATGGGGATAATAATAGTTATTTCACATTATATATAGAAATATATGATGGCCCTGATACCTAGTAGTCATTTTATAAAAGTAAATTGCCTTCTTCCATTATCTTTTGTAGAGTTATTTAATTGATATTAAGGTCTTCTGTGACATTATTGAATATGGTTATTTTTTAAGTTTCTCTTGTATCTTTTAATTTCCTTTCAAAAATCAGTTTTCAGTAATTAGAGCTTTACCTAAAGAATTCCACTTCTGGCAAAGTAGTATGAAGTTTGTTTTGGCATTGTGAGAGGTTCTAAAAATATTTTGCACATATAAAAGTTCTCAATTAATACAAAGAAGGTGAAAACAATCAGCTTTAAAGGCGGGTGTGGTGACTCGCGCCTGTAATCCCAGCACTTTGGGTTGCTGAGGCAGGATCTTTTGAGGCCAGGAGTTTGAGACCAGCCTGGGCAACATATCAAGACACCCTTCTCTACAAAAAATTTAAAAATTAGCTAGGCGTGCTGGCCGTGCCTGTAGTCCCAGCTACTCGGGAGGCTGAGGCAGGAGGATCGCTTAAGCCCAGGAATTTGAGCTTGCAGTGAGCTATAATGATGCCACTGCACTCTAGCCCAGGAAATAGAGCAAGACCCTGTCTCAAAAAAGAAAAAGAAAAAAGTATAATCCCTTTTCATAGCTTCTGTGGCTGTCTAAAAATAAAATCAGCTTTTGCAGGTAGAATTTTAATACTTTCTCCATTTCTCTGCTCTTTATCATATCAGGCCACTGGTGAAGCTAGAAATAAAATTAATAAATAGACTTTAGTGCAGTGTAATTTTTATACTAATCATTGTCGCCTATATAATCTTCACCAATTAGATTTTAAGTACTATACTATATTCTAATGCCAAGCAAATTTAAAGAGGCTTACGCTTTTAACATCTATCTCTTACATTCATGGCTATCTTCTTGTTTCAGATGCAGTTTAATAGATTTGAAATGTTTTATTTTAATTATATTTCTGATAATACTTTTTTTTTTTTCAGCAATCATGGTGAAGTTACTTCAGATTGTTCGTGACCACTGGGTTCATATACTTGTCCCTATGGGATTTGTCATTGGATGTTATCTAGACAGAAAGAATGATGAAAAATTAACTGCCTTCCGGAACAAAAGTATGTTATATAGAAGGTCAGTTTGTGCAATTTTTTAAACCAGCAATTGGCCAGCTTTTGGAAATAGTCTTTTTAATATCATATGTGCCAAAAAATAAACAGAAGGGATAATTTTTCCCCCCTAAGGACTTAGATTCAAGTGATACTATTTTATAGTCTTGTTATTTAATCCTTAGATAAAACTGTTTGATTAACTCTGGAATGGAAACAGTCTTCAGTTTATGAACAGGCTATTTCATATCTTTGAAAGACTCATTTTTTAAAATTCAGACTGCATTTTAATATAGAAACAAAGTTATAAACCAGCTGACCAAAGCCTACCCTATATACAGCTTTCACATAGATTATCGTATACTATCTTAAGCCATGATGTAGCTGTGATGAATAGTAAGAATAGTGGCTTAGTACTGTGTTCTCAGCAACACTACCTGAGAGCTTTAGACCTGGTAGTTGAATGATAGCAGCTGGCAGCTGTCTGATCTCTTCGTGTCCCTAGAGATGGCTCCTCTGGCAGCAGACAGTTATAGTTAGCAAGGCAGGATATCTGCCTGTGGGTATACAGCTGTGTTGGAGGAAGCTTAAGGGTCAAGAGAATTGAACAGCATCCATGATCAGTATGTAGAGGTGGTAGATGTGGTTCATAAGTCAGGGATTTGAAGAAAGATAAAATGAGCTGGAAGGGGTCTAGAAAACATTAAATGAACTCATTGAGTAGATAACAGCTTTCATATAAAGATAAACTAAGAAATTACAGGGTTTTTGTATATTTTTTATTTTTTTAATTGACACATAGTAATTGTACATATGTATAGGGTACATGGTGATGTTTTGATACCTATAATGTATACTGATCAGGTCAGGGCAATTAGCATATCCATCATCTCCAACATTATCATTTCTTTGTGTTAGGAACATTCAACATCCTCCTTCTAGCTATTTGAAACTATATAATATATTATTGTTAACTATAGTCATCCTATAGTGGTATAGAACATTAGAACTTATTCCTCTTATTTAGCTGAAATTATAGTTCTTCAATCTTAGAAAAATGAAGATTTGGTAAAAGTTTAAAATCATAACAAATAGAATGAATATGATGAAGATTTTTTTAATGGGTCTGTTTAATAGAATATAAAATACTGTATGTACAAATCTTGATTATAAAAAATAACAACAAAAAAATAAAATAGTGAATTCATATTCTTCTGACTTTCTCTTTTATCTCTTCATCAAAGTTATTTACACTTTTTCTGTTTCTTCCTTTTTTCTTTCCAAACAGGGAATTGAGACCCAATGAAGAAGTTACCTGGAAGTAAAAACTGGCTGAATTACAGAACGCTCACATTTTAAAAGTTATCAGAGAAATAAAAACATGTTTATTATTTAAGAATTTGAAGTGTGATTCTTTTCTATACTAAGGTAATCTTTCAAGTAACAAGCATACTTAGCTTAAAAAATAATTATTGGAGCCAGGTGTGGTGGTACACACCTATAATCCCAGCTACTCGGGAGGCTGAGACAGGAGGATCATTTGAGCCCAGGAGTTTAAAATTGGCCCCATCCCAAAAAAAAATTATTGGGTACCTGATTGTATACATTGGTGTTAAATTTATAATTAGCATTTAATTTTCTGTTTCTCATTTTGCACCACAGTGTTATTGAATCATATAGCCAATTTTTTCCTCAGATATTTTGCAGAAAAAAAAATTTTCAAACCATGTGCTTCAAGGGAATTTTAAAAAGATGATGCCAGGATTTTATTTGATAAAAATCACATAGCTGAAAATTCTAGTGACCTTGGGTTTGGCAAAATTTTTTAGATACAACTCAGAAAACACGAACAGTTTTTAAAAATCAGTAAATTGTACTTTACCAAAATTTAAAACTTTTTCTTTTCAAAAACACTAAGGAAATGAAAGTACAGCCACAGACTGGGAGAAAGTATTTGCAAAACATATATAGCAAAGAACTTATATCTAGAATATGTAATGAATCCTTATAGCTTAATAATAAGACAAACAACCTAATTTTTAAATGGGTAAAAGATTTTAACAGACACTTTACCAAAAAAGATAAGGGGATGGCAAAGCAAATGAAAAGATGCCCAACAGTAGTTACTAGGGAAATGCAAATTAACAGTTCAATGAGATATACTTCATACCTATCAAAATGGTTAAAATGGAAAAGACTGACCTTGTCAGCTGTTGGCAAGGATGTAGAGCAACTAGAACTCACACTGCTGGCAGGAATGTAAAATGTTGCCACCAGTGGTTGTATCACTTTGGAAACAAATTTAGCAGTTTCAAGTTAAACATCTACCTACCACATGACCTAGCCATCCCAGTCTGAGGTATTTACCAAAGAGAAATGAAAGCATATGTCCACACAAAGACTTACATGAATGTTCTTAGAAGAATAATAGCCAAAACTAGAGATAACAAATGTCCATCAACAAATGAATGGATAAATTATGTTGAATTCATGTCATAGAATACTACCCAGCAATAAAAGGAATGATCGGCCATGCATGGTGGCTCTTGCCTATAATCCCAGTACTTTGGGAGGCCGAGGCACGAGGATCACTTCAGGCCAGGAGTTTGAGGTTACAGTGAGCTATGATCATGCCACTGTACTCCAGCCTGAGTGACAGAATGAGACCCTCTCTCAAAAAAAAAAAAGGAATAATCTATTGATGCACAACATGGATGAATTTCAAATTAACTGTGCTGAACGAAAGAAGCCAGACAAAAAAAGAACACATTATATGATTCCATTTATATAAGTATAAAATGTTATAAACTGCAAACTGTAGTAACAGTGGTTGCCTGGGAGATCAGGGTCCACAAAGGTGTTGGAGGAAAGAATTACAAAGGGGCACGAGGAAACTTGGGTATAATATGTTCATTTTCTTGATTGTGGTGATGGTTTCACAGGTGTGTATATGTGTCATCTGTTACGTGTGTGTGTCAAGATTTATCAAATTGTATACTTTTTTTCCCCCTACTTCTTTACTCTTCATGAACTTTAAACCCCATAAGGGCAGGGATCAACCTTGTTTACTTTTTTTTTCTAAATTTTATTGTAAGAACATAACACGAAATCTACTATCAACAAAATTTTAAAGGTACAATACAGTACTGTTAACTATAGGCACAATGTTGTACAACAGATCTCTAGACCTTGCATGATTGAAACTTTATGCCCATTGATTAGCAATTTCTCATTTCTCTCTCCTCCCCCCAGTCCCTGGTAATCATTCTACTCTGATTTTATGAGTTTGACTATTTTATTAATAGATGCCTCATAGAATGCTGCATGAAATCATGCAGTATTTGTCCTTCTGTGACTGGCTCACTCTGCTTATCATAATATCTTCAAAATTCACCCATGTTTTTGCATATTGCAGGATTTCCTTCTTTTCTAAGACTGAATAATATTTCATTGTGTGTATGTGGGGGTGTGTGTGTGTAGAGATATATATATGCACATTTTCTTTATTCATCCATTGATGGACATTTAGGTTATTTCCACATCTTGGCTGTTGTTAAGAATGAATGGTACAATGAATGTGGGGGTTCATACACCTCTTTGAGATCCTGATTTCAATTCTTTTGGCTAAATACCCAGAAGTGGGATTGCTGAATCGTATGGTAGTTCTATTTTTAATTTTTTGAGTGTTTTCTTGATAATAAGTATCCTAACATGTATGAGGTGATCTCATTGTTCAAATATTAGATTATCAAGTATGAAATGTCCCATTTCCTTAAGTACTAAGTTTTACAGTTGATATCTCTGACATTTCACTTTGACACTTCCTGTTTTATTTTTATTGTGAAGGTACATCCTCAGTATTTCAAACACATTTTGGCTTGTGATTATCTTTCAAATTTTTTTTTTAGAGCAATTTTTGTGAAACCCTGGATAAGTCAAAAATTTGTCTTATTTTCAAATATGAGTACTGTCATGAAACCAATGCAGCGCAGACACCTTCAAATATCAATGAAGTGTTTTGGGAAGGATGTGGCTAATGAACACACAGTATGTTGATGGTTTGAGAAGTTCCATTCTGGTGATTTGAATCTTCAAAATGAGCCACATGGGCGACTTGAGACCAAGGTGGATAATGATGAGCTGAAAGCTATAGTGGAAACAAATCCATCTCAACTTACACATGAATTAGCAGCAAGGTTTGATGTTACTATTCCAATGATATTGGACCATTTGAAACAAATCAGCAAGGTAAAGAAGCTGGACAGATGGGTTTCGCATGAATTAAACAAGCATCAGCCGAAAAACTGTTTAGAAGCCTGCCTTCCTTTGCTGTCACAGCATGAAAGCGAACCATTTCTACACGATATTGTTATATGTGATGAAAAATGGATTATTTTTGACACTCACAAGTGTTCAGCACAATGGTTGGATAAAAATGAAGTGCCAAAACACAGTCCAAAACCGAATATTGATCAAAAAGAGCTAATGGTGTCTGATCTGCACCTGAATGTTTATAGCAGCACAATTCATAATTGCAAAGATGTGGAAACAACCCAAGTGCCCATCGATACATGAGTGGATTAATGAAATGTGGTATATGTATACCATGGATTACTATTACTCAGCCATAAAAAAACATGGTGAACTAAAACCTCTTGTATTAACCTGGATGGAACTAGAGACCATTCTTCTAAGTCAAGTATCACAAGAATGGAAAAACAAGCACCACGTGTACTTACCATTAAATTGGAACTAATTGAACACATGCATATATGGAAATAAAACTTATCTGAAATCAAGCAGGTCGGGGGAAGGAGGGGATGAGTAAATTCACACCTAATGGGTACAATGCACACTATCTGAGTGATGGGCCACACTGATAACTTTGACTCAAACTATACAAAAGCACTTTATGTAACCAAAACATTTGTACCCCCGTAATACTCTGAGATTAAAAAAAATAATAAAACAACAACCACCGCCACCAAAAAGCTAATGGTGTCTGTTCAGTGGTCCAGAGTGGGTATTATCCACACAGCTTCATGAAACCTGGTCAGTCCATTACAACGGATGTCTACTGCAACCAACTGGACAAAATGATGAGGATGCTTGTGATTAAACAGCCAAAATTGGTCGATAGAGACAGACCAGTCCTCTTACAAGACAATGCTCAACCACATGTTGCACAAACAACACTGCTCAAACTACAGAAGCTGGACTTGGAAACTCTCTGTCATCCACAGTATTCACCAGACCCTGCACCAACTACCACTTCTTCCAGGCTTTGGACCATTTCTTGCAAGGAAAAATATTCAATTCTCAACAAGCTGTGGAAAACACCTTTAGTGATTTCATCGCCACTCGCTCTCCAGGCTTCTTCACTGCTGGCATAAACAAGCTACCATTAAGATGGCAAAACTGTGTTGATAGTTTAGGCGCATACTTTGATTAATTGCACTGCTTCTTATTTGAGATATAATAAACTAAACTTTTGATTTGAAATCGAACATTCCATATTTAATGACCTCATAGTATACTTTAAAATTGTACAGATATAGTATAATGGTTATACCTCAATAAAGCTGTAAAAACTAAAAGGTTACATATACATGAGTGGATTAATAAAATGTGGTATATGTATACCATGGATTACTATTACTCAGCCATAAAAAAACATGGTGAACTAAAACCTCTTGTATTAACCTGGATGGAACTAGAGACCATTCTTCTAAGTCAAGTATCACAAGAATGGAAAAACAAACACCACGTGTACTTTTCAGGTACTCGTTACTGGGAGGATTCTAAGACCACCAGAGAAATAAATAAAATATCTCTAAAAAATGTTCCTTTACCTTCAATATATGAAACAGGATTGATGAATAATACTTGAAAAGTAAGTAAGTATGAGGAGCACAATATTTTTAGAAAGGACAAAAATAGCACTGATCAATAACATTAGCTTGTATTTCTTTTTGTTTGGTTTCGAGCATATATACCATTGCCAGCACTAATACCCCTATATCTTTGGTCTCCCTAAGGGGGGGGGTTTCAACACAATGCCGGTCTGTACATTTCTCATGAAATATAAATTGCTAACGTCAAGATCTATGTAAGTAAATTAGATTCTCTCTTGATTCAGTCATCAATTTTTAAAAATATATTGCCAACCAGGCACAGTGGCATGTGCCTGTAGTCCCAGCTACTCAGGAGGCTTGAGACAGGAGGATTACTTGAGCACAGGAGTTTGAGGCTGCAGTGCACTATGATTGTGCCTGTGAATAGCCATTGCACTCCAGCCTGGGCAACATAGTGGGACTCCGTCTCTAAAAAATAAATAAATATATATTGTCTAGTTCAACTACCTCTTCTTGGAAACCAAATTTTGTGAATTTGTTTTAAGAAAGATTGAATTTAGGAGAAGTAATATTATAATGAAACAATACTCCCTAGTTATCACTGATTCTTGTCAGAATTAGGGACACTTAACATGTTATAAATTTTAAAATGCCAAACGTTTGAGATTCTATTAAACTATTTGGTTTCAGGTAACAAAGTTAACGCCAGTTTGAATTTAAAAGGTACAGTGTTCAAGAAGATAGAAACATCTTTGTGCAATCTCACTTGCTAACATAAAATTTCAATGAAGTAGATTAAAGTTGAGTTGTCCAAAGTGACATAGGAAGCCTACTGGATGTGCAACTATTTGGTCTACTCTGTCTCCAGGAACTCTTTCCCAACTAGTTCAGTAATTTCTTTCTACTGAATTATTGTAGTACTTTTTTGTGCCAATCAATTAAAAAGAATTCGTGCATTTATGCATTGCTTTGTACCAACCCTTGACCTAAAGAGTAAGACTCTTCTGACCCTCAAAAGCTGAAAATCTAGTATTAATAATTCCAGGATGGTGTAATGGGTGCTTTAATACAGGCATGTGCAAGGTATAGTGTTAGCACAAAGGACTTTTCCTCGGTGAACTTTCCAGAAGTCAAGGGAAGAAGGTGGTGTGACTAGAGTCTGGAGTAACTGGTGTAAAGGGAATTTGGGGAGAAAAATTGGGACAGGTGGTTGGCCCAGATCATAAGAGTTTTTTAAGCCAGCAACAGGATGGCAATGGGAAGCCACTGAAGGATTTTTAAGGTAAGAGGATTTGTGTACTTATTTAAGAATCTCTCCCAATGTAAGTTCCATGAAGGTGAGACTATTTGTCTTTTTGACGGTCAAAGTCCCAGTGCCTGATACACAGTAACACTCTACTTGTTAAATGAAAGAAAAACTGGGGAGATTTGCATTTTTGAAAGATCACTGACACACCATGAATTGGACATATTGATAGTGGAATCAGAAGACCAATTCAGAAACCCTTGGACTAGACTACACAAGACACCAATAGGGCATGAACTAAGTAGTAGCAATGAAGACAGAGGAGAGAGAGAGTTAGGAGTGGATACATAGCATTTGAGGACTGGTTGGAACAAGGGGTGAGGTGGAGGTATTGTGGGAAAAGATTAAAAAATGATTCCCAGTTACCTGGCGCTATATTTTGAATGTTTGTCTCCCTCCAAAAGTCATATGTTGAAATACAATCAATATAATCCCAATATGTTGGTATTAAGAACTAGGGCCTCTGGGAGGCAATTAGGTCACAAAGGCAGAGCTCTAGTGAATGGGATTAGTGCCCTTATCAGAGGCCTGAGGCAAATCATTTGCTCCTTTTCCCTGCCACCATGTGAGGACACAAAGGCGGCGCCATCTACAAGGAACAGGACTTCACCAGCCACTAAATCTGCTGGAGCCTTGATCTTAGACTTCCCAGCCTCCAGAACTGTGAGAGACAAATTCCTGTTTATAAATTACCCAGTCTAAGATATTTTGTTATAGTACCACAAATGGACTAAGACATCTGGCTGCATTAATTCATTTGAAAGACATCAACTACAACTGAAAATAAAAGGACAAAGAAAAAGTGGTTTGGCCAGGGGCAGTGGCTCATGCCTGCAATCCTAGCACTCTGGGTGGTGAGGTCAAGAGTTCTAGACCAGCCTGAGCAAGAGCGAGACCCCGTCTCTACTAAAAATAAAAAAAAGTTAGCTGGCCATGGTGGCATGTGAATATAGTCCCACCTACTCAGGAGGCTGAGGCAGGAGGATCGCTTGAGCCCAGGAGTTTGAGGTTGCAGTGAGCTATGACGACACCACTGTACTCTAGCCAGGGCAACAGTATGAGACTGTCTCCAAAAAAAAAAAAGAAAAACTGGTTTGCAATTTTTTACTTCACGAGACTATGATTTATTCCCCTTAAGAACATGGACTTTCCCCAATACAGGACTGTGAACTGTGCACACAGAGATGTTGATAAACGGCAATTGAATCCACCTGGGCCTCACTGCAGTCTCCATTCTCCTGCCTCTCTGCCCTTTCTGCTCCTCTGAACTGGTCTCCATAGCAACTCCATGGCACGGACTCTTGTAAATCCTTATGTTGCTGACTTCTTGGCAGCAACGACACTGATTGCTCCTTGAAACCTTGCCTTCCCGTGGCTTCCACAATACTAGGCTCTCCTGCTTTTTCTCCCTTCTCCTTGGTCCTGCTCCTTTCCCATCGGAGCTCAGCTCTGAATCTCAATCTCTCTCTTTCCCCTCGGATGATTTTATTCACTCCTATGGTTTTAGTTACCTTTTGATGCCAACAACTCCCCATTCTACAGCTCAAACCAGCCTCCTGAACCCCAGACCCAATATCCAACCATTACTCACCATAATTACCTGAATGTCTCACAGATATTTCAAATTTAGTATCTCCAAAATGTAAACTCTTCATTGTCTTCTCTTCCCAAAACTTTGTTCCTCCTCTCGTGTTTCCGATCTCAGTGAATACGGCTCCTGTCACAGTGGCTGCCTAGGTCAGAAACCCAGGAGTCATCCCTCCTACTTCTGTCTGCCTCATTCCCAAATCCCTCCCCAAGTCGCTCTACTTACTAATTCTCTCTCAAAATGGTCTCTTCCACAGCCAGAGTGATCTTTCTAAAACGCAAATCTGACCTTGTATCTTCTTTTAAAATCTTTATAGCTCCCCACTGCCTTTAAAAAGCACATCTTAATGTGGTTTCAAGGTGCAAGATCTGCATCTATCCCTCTCTTTAAGCGTCATCTGACCTCTGCTACCTCCGCTCCCTGCCACTTTACTGGACAGCACTTCCCCCAGCTGATACTTGCCCTGATAGGGACAGAACACCCACACTAGTAACCGGCGGCCTGGCTGAATCCTGGGGCGGCAACTTTCTATCTGACGTTAAACATTGTGCTGTTCTCAACCTCTCTGTGCCTCAGTTTCCTCATGTGTATGATAGGAATAATATCAACACCTACATCAAAGGTTGCTGTATTAAATTCGTTAGTATATGCAAAGCACTTAGAAGAGTGCCTAACCTACAGTAAGACATAAATATTAACTATCATTTTTGCACAAGTGCTAGGTTTTGGGGGAATGCAATGACGCCTTTTTCTTACTGAGGAGTTCAGTGGGGGAGGAGGAGGAAGATATTAAGTAACTATATGCAGATATGATAAGTAGAAAATACAAAGTAATGTGGAAAACAAAAAAACCATAGAACTCGGGCGGGGGGGTCCAGACCCCTAGAAACCTAAGAATCCGTAGAAACGGGTGGGAAGCGGAGAAGATCCTCCAGGCGGCAGGCGGCACCCAAGCGCCCTCCAGACGGCCGGATAACAAGCGGTGAACGCGCTACCAAGGTCACGTGTCCCCGCGTTGACCGCCCCGGCGTTCACTCGCTCTTCGCTCCACGTGACTCGCATCCTCGGGGGTGATTGGTCTGCACGAGGCACGTGGGCACAGGGCCGGGGCGGGGCGGGGTGGGCGGAGGAGTGGGGCCGGGGGGCGGAGCTGGGGGGCTGGTTCGGCGCGGGGGCCGTTGGCTCCAGACAAATAAACATGGAGTCCATCTTTCACGAGAAAGTGAGTGTCCGCGTTCGGTGGGGACCTGTCCGCGGCGCGGTGGCGGGCGTAGGGTGCAGCATCGCCCCCTCCCGGAGGGCCGGGTGGGGCCCCGGTCGCCCTTATCCGGACCTCGCCGGGCGAGGGGCGACGATCGAGCCGCCTGCTTCCTCGGCCCAGGGAAGGGAGCTTCCCCGCATCCCCAGCTCCCGAGGCTCCTGCCCGGGGAGCCAGGAGGGCGTATGGGCAGGGTCGGCGGCGTCTCGGGAACGGGAGGTGGTGGCAGCGAGTGGGTTGACTTCTGCCTTTCTCCGCCACTATCCGTAGCCTTTTCGGGGGATTCCTTCTCCCCCAGTCTCCCTAGAGTCACCTCTGGGACACCTCTCTCGACCCTTCCTTCCCAGTCCCGCCCTACTCCCGCAGTCCCACCCCTGGCAGAATTAAATTTTCCTTCTCTGGGCTCCTCAGTTCTATATTGGAATCTCCCATGCGTTTAGATCTTTAGGATCTTGTTCACGTCCTTCCCCTGCACTAGGTTCGTGAGCCTCTGGACGGCAGGGACCTGGCTCGCCCATTGTAGGGGCTGACACTTAGGAAGTGTAGTAGGAAACCCCGTGCGCCCCTAAGCGAGGACGTCGTCACAGGAGTTTTATTACGGAATGTTTGGGTTTGGTTTGTTTTGGTATACCCATCTTTCCGGAGCAGGAGGCCAACTTTGTTTTTAGGTGTTGGGGTCGACTGGAATAATTTTGTTGCAGTCTGCCTGGCCTGTTGTGACTTTAATTCCTCAATGGCTACGCACTTGAAGATACTGTTTGTGGTATGTGGAGAAACTCGTCTTTTCTCACGTACAGTTATCAAGCCATTTGGGCGTGAGTGAAACCTTCCTCAGGACGCCTTTGGCACATGATATCTTGTTTCATAATAGTTTCTTGTCTGGAAAGGGTTGCTGGTAAGGCTGTTTTTTAGTAGGCAGGCGCAAAGGTTTTTTGTTTTATTAAATACTTGTGAATGATCATTTATCCCAGACATTTAAAAATTCACACACACACATCAATCAAAGCAATCAAAGACAAAAGAAGCATGGTATAAATCTGTGGTATGAATCTAAACAAATTGTTGAATGCAATGCTTTTCTTTATAGAAAACATATCAGAAGCTTTTGGAACTGGAATAGGCCAAATTTTGAGTGGAGGAAGCACTCTGTAGTTATTACTAATCTTTTGACTTGATTGACATGACTTATGAATCATGGACAAGAGAGATTTAGTTGCTTGGCTAAAGAAATTGGGTGAAAAATACACATGTACATATTTTTATTACTGATTTTCTGAGTTTGGTGTGGGACCATGTTTCAACATGGAGGACTTTAAACATTTGCCACATTACTTCATGAGAATTATACAGTGTATTTTTTAACAATATTGATTGTTACCCAGGTTGGGTAGATTTCAATGAAAGTAACTCCTCAACCGTGGTATCAAAAGAAGCTGGGCACTAGCCTAATGAATGTCTACTTACCTGAAAGAAGTCTCTCTCAATTATCAGCATGTATATAGGCTTAAAGATACTTAAGGGATACATTTACCATTATCAAGTTATAAGTATACAGCAAATGAACTCTTAACAAATTAAAGTTTTTTGAGCATATTTCAAGAGTGTGCACCTATAACCATTGGGCCTATTGCTAATCTCCTATATAGTCCATTCTGGGAACGTCTGTGCTTAATATGCCATTTTCTAGCATGCTTCCTTCCCTTTTAACAACCCTTGCTAGGTCCTGGGTTTGGAGAGCCGGAAACCAACTTTGGCCCTAAAGAAGCTGTGTAGGTGGGGATATCTGCCTACAAAGGGCCTTGTAACCACTTCCTCTTGGATCATTGGTTTCCCCATTTTAGAGTTGTCACTTTGAGTACACTTTATTAACTTAGAATATGAAAACAGTTTTTCACTGATATATTCAGTGCCTGAGATAATACCTGGCACAAAGTAAGTGCTCAATAAATATTTGAATGGATCAAGAGAGTTCCTTGAACATCTGAGATGTATATGGTGCTGTTTATCTAAAGTAAACAACTTTTCTGTAAATGTTTTAAGGCTTTGCAGGCCATATGTACTCTGTCACATATTCTTGTTTGTGTGTGTGTGTGTGTGTGTTTTCTCCAACCATCTAAAAATGTAAAACCTGTTATTAGCTATTGGAGCAGGTTGAATTTGGTTCATGGGCTAGAGTTTGCCAACCCCTAACTTAAACCCTAATATTAAGTGACACTAACTGCTGGGGTTTTTGTTGTTGTTTGTTTTAGTTCTGGTGCCTAATTTCTGTCATTTTGGTTATCACTTCTCTTGCTGACTGCTTTTGGTGCAGTCACAATGCCATTTGTATTAGTACTGTTAACGTAATGTGAACTGGGAATGATAACCAAACTTGTTGGGGTTATAGTTAAAATTAGTGAAAAGATTGAAAAGATGCTGAATATTGACTTTGTGACATTTGTTACTTCCTGTCGTGATTGCTGGCTTTTAGCCATCTTTAGGATATTTAAGGTTTGGGAAAAGCCAAGTTCCAAATAAGTGATTTGAGGAAGTGGTGACAGCACAGACTTTGAAACCTCTGCCTGGGTTTGAATCCCTGTTCTGCCATTTACTACGTGTATGCTCCTTACTTATTACTTAATATCCCTGTGCTCCATTTTCCTTCCGTCTAGTGTGAGGGTAGTAAAGTGACTTAGCTCAGAATTGTGAGTGCTTAGAATGCTCCCTGGCAGAGCGTGCTATAGAAGTGCTGGCCATTGCCATTCCCCAGATGCTTCTGTCTGCTGAACCTCATAAGGGGTGGGAGAGCACTAGGAGGAGAGGAAGAAGTGCTGCTGGATGGATTGCGTGGCCCTGGTTAGCCCATTCCTGAGAGCACCCTTACATTTATACCTGGTTTCTGTTGTAGTTAATAGTGTCTGTGGGAATTTGAACTATCATAGTTTCAGGTTGATCCTAAAGACGTGGGGGGTAGTGGGGAAATGGTGTGATTGCAGTTCCCTTTAGTGGTTTTATAAAATATCTTGGTAGAGCTGCAGTTTGCTCATCCTCTAGCCCAACACAATGAAGTCTGGGCCTGAAATCATGGAATTTTGATACCACTGAACTTTGATTATAGCAGAATGAACTTCTATTCTAATTTGGTTAAAGCTTGATGAGAAAGAGGTGGCTGGGGATAATTTGGGGTGGGGGTGGGGCAGGAAAATGCATACTCTTAGGAGGGGTCATTGTACAATTTTTTTGGTCCTTGTAGAATTTGATGCATCTTGTGATTTAAGTGATTTTTAAATTTGAACTAAACAGTTTGTTCTTTCCTTCCATTAAATCACATTAGAAGGACAAAACTTGATACTCCCTATAGCAATATGGTTTTACTGGGACAAGGTTTGATTTCAAGTGTTTATTTTTCATAATTGAAAGTTATTTTTTGTAGAGACAAATTTTTATGAAATATTTGGATGTTACTGTGTCTATAATATGATACTAAGTATGGTGACCATAGTTTGTGAACCCCAAACTGAGGCATGTAGTCTGACAGCAGGACAGAAAATTTGTGTTAGGACTGTTGCCAGAAAAATCCAGTGTCTGGTCACCATATTAGGTAGCTCTTGATGTGTGGAATAGCTGTATCTTAGCAGAGGCTTTTTTCTTGTTGTTTGGATTTTTTTAAATTAAGTATAACACATAGAGGAGCACACAAATCATAAGAGTACAGCTTAATGCAGGCGCAGTGGTGCAAGCCTGTAGTCCCAGCTACTCGGGAGGCCAAGGCAGGAGGATTGCTTAAACCCAGGAGTTCTGGGCCAGCCCTGGCAACATTGTGAGACGCAGTCTCTTAAAAAAATAAAAAATACAATAAATAAATTACTGTAAAAAAAAATACAACTTGATGAATTCTCACAAAGTGAGTACACATGTAAATGACAGATCAAGTAACAGAATATTTACCTGCATCCTATAAGCCCCCCTTATGCCTTCTTCCAGGTACTAACTCTCCACCCCCATTCCTACCAAAGGTAACCACTATCCTGAATTCTGACATCAAAGATTAGTTTTGCCTGTTTTTGAGCTTCTATGAATAGAACCATACAGTGTATACTCTTTTGAGTCTGTCTTCTTTTGTTTAACATTGTTTGACAAATTCATCCATATTGTTCCAGATAGTTGTAATTAATTCATTCTCATTGTTGTATATTATTCTTTTGTGATTTCCATTCTCCTGTGATCCAGACTATCCATTTGGCTAGTTTCCAGTTTGGGGGCTATTACAAATAATGCTTCTATAAACATTCTTACACACATCTTTTGATGAACCTGTGCTTACATTTTTGTTGTTTGCATTGTGTACCATAGTAGTGGAATTGCTAGATCACAGGGTATGTATATGTTAAGCTTTGTCTCTAATCCTCCCCAACATTTTAGCCATTCTGGAGAGTTTGTAGTAGTAACACGTTGTGGTTTTAAATTACATTCGCCTAATGACTAATGAAGTTGAACACAGTTTTGTGTTCTATTTAGCCATTTGGCTATCCTCTTGTGAAATGCTTGTCTTGCCTATTTTTCAATAGAATATAAGTAGAACATCTGTATATATCTTCAGTTCACGTTATATTATTCAGTAGGAACTGCTCTCTGGTAGTAGAAATACAGTAGAAGGAAAAGGGTGGAAACAAAAAAGTTTCTCACTATTGTTATGGCTGCAACTCAAGAGATACTGGCCTCTCTAGCTCCAAGCTACTAATTTCTTACCAAAATATGCAGATAAATTTATCTCAGCCCCTTGTCTCGGACTCAGACTGTCTCAATGCTGCCTTCCTATTCCATTATGTACATATACCCTGTATCTTTTCCAGCAGCTGAATTTTGTTCCTAGAAAATTGATTCATTAGGAAAAATATCTATCTTGCAAGGTGGTGCTCTTTAGGGTCACTATCTACCATGTGACATAGCTCAGAATAAATTGCATGATGTCAGATAGGTTGGGTTGAGGAATAGACCTTATTGGGGAAAGAGAGAACTTAGAGGACCAAGGTTAGCGGAAGAAGGAAATGTTCTCCTATCTGTCATCATCTCATGGAGAGGCAAACCTGGGCTCTGTGTTCACAGGGAGGAATCTCATCCATCTGTGTCTACCTTTTTATAGGGCAGCATGGGAAGGTAATATTGTGGGGGTGAGGAGGGTAACAAGCAGGCTACTCAGTGCTAGGCGGTCTGGATTTGGATTCAGGATGCCAGTTGTCTAGCACCTGAAGCCCCTGGGCCCATGGAAAGTTGTATCCACCTCCCATGAGAAGGAAGCCAATGATCCCATGGGGAGCTGAGCTTGGGTGCAGTCCCTCTTGCTGGCTTGTCCAAGAGTGAGCTGTAGGGTTGTTTGGGACAGTTCTGCTCATTGCACTACACTGTATGTACATAATCTGTAGAGTTCCCTGAAGAGAGAACCTCAGCTCTACAACTATAAGTCTTAGCATGACACAGAATTTTTCTCACTTCTATCAATTCTTGAGATTTGAAATTCCATGAACAAGCATTTAGATCGAATAGAGATTGTCGTGTTAAAAGAATAAATGTTCTAAGGCTGGGCGCAGTGGCTCACGCCTATAATCCTAGCACTTTGGGAGGCCGAGAGGGAGGATTGCTTGAGGACAGGAGTTTGAGACCAGCCTGAGCAAGAGCGAGACCCCATCTCTACAAATAATAGAAAAATAGCTGGGTATGGTGGTACGTACCTGTAGTCCCAGCTACTCGGGAGGCTGAGGCAGGAGGATCGCTTCAGCCCAGGAGTTTGAGGTTGCTGTGAGCTATGATGAGGCCACTGCACTCCAGCCTGGGCGACAGAGTGAGACCCTGTCTCAAAAAAAAAAAAAAAAAAAAAGAGTAAGTGGTCTAGGGATTAAAATTCCTTTTCAGCATAAGTAATTTGCTGTGGAATCTCTAAAGATGTATTTATTTTAGGTACTGAAAATGAGGGAGGCTAAATGTTTTACATAGTAGTTTTTAGGTAAATATGATATTTGATGTATTTGATGATGTTTGTTTAAAATAAATCATTCTTAAGTTTTTGGTCATATAACTAAGTAATTGTAGTTTCATTAATTGTAGAATTGTAAAATACATGTGAACAAATGAAAATGCATATACCCATGTTAATCATGCTTGCCTAAAGCTAAAAATGTTCAGTTTGACTATGTTAAAAATTAATGATTAAATTTTTTAGGGGAAGATACTGTACAAATCTATTTAATAAGTCACATTTGAATTTTTTCTTTTGGAAATATTAGCAAGAAGGCTCCCTTTGTGCCCAACATTGCCTGAATAATCTGTTGCAAGGAGAATATTTTAGCCCAGTGGAATTATCTTCAATTGCACATCAGCTAGATGAAGAAGAGAGGATGAGAATGGCAGAAGGAGGAGTTACTAGTGAAGACTATCGCACATTTTTACAGGTACTGGTTTTAAACTCACTCACCTTTTTTTCAAAATTTGGGTACTAGTTAAAAAAGAGTGAGCCATTCTTTCTATAAGGATCTGACTGGTTAATCATGACTCTGCTCTTGACTTTGTAAATGGGAATGCACAAGGTGGTATTTTAAATACGAGTATTAATGACAATTTTTATCCTTCTTTCCCCACCACCACTCCTGCTTCAACTACCTGTCAAAATGAACAGCAGCCTTCTGGAAATATGGATGACAGCGGGTTTTTCTCTATTCAGGTGCGTAGTAACCAACATATACTAAACGTTGTTTATATAGTCACTGTAATGATGTGACCTTCAGAAGTTCTTCCAGTAGATTGTATCTACAAAGTAGAAGATTATACTCTAGAGTACTAGATTTTTATATAGATAAACATGAAAATTAGGATTGTAGAATCTTCATTTTAGAGGAGGGCTTTTAAAAATTACTTTTTGAGAAAGATTATTTAATTTATATGTGGATGCTAACTAGTAACATTAATTCTAATAAGTCACAATATTTCAAACTTATTATCTCTTGGGTAAATTTGAGAAAATGCAATACCTTGCTACCTTCCATTTAAATCAGCCTACTAGGATTGGATTCCTTATTATGGTTTGTGGCTTTTGGTTGTTTTTTTTTTAATTATAGCTCTCTTTGAATTCTATGGTTGTGTATATATGTACTCGTGAGATTCTTTTATCTGTGGGTCTTTCGTTCTGTTTCTATTGGGAGATGTATTTAGAGTTCTCTCAGACCTCTCCTGAGGAACCCATTTCTGTAGATATCTTTGTTTATATTTCCCTTTTACTACCCTCCTCATCCACCAGCATTTCTATGCAGTGCTTCACTGTCCCGCTGTTAACAGGAAATGGCTACTGCAGGGCTAGGGTCGGAGGTGAGAGCTGGCCCAGCCCATGCCGTTTCCTGTTTGTGCTGTGCTGCTCTTGGTGACCGTTCACATTGGCCCACTATAGTGCATTCACATTTTGTCTGTACTAGTACCGGTTCATTTGCTTCTTTGTTGGCTACCTTGGAGGATAGACAGTGAATTTTCAGAAATTTCCCTTTTTTCCTCAGATAGTTTGAAATAATCAAATTTGCCTTTTGTTTTTTTTCCTACAAATTACAAACCTATAACCAGAGAAGTCTGAAGTATATGAAATTTTCTGTTTAAACCCCCAGGGAGAACTTATTTTAATAGACATGTGATTATTAACATTGCAGGTAGTGAGTTGAATGTAACTTTTTGAAAACAGCATCCATAGGAGCCAAATCATCAGATGTATGTAGTGGACTAGTTTTAAGAACAGCACTTACTAGATAGAATATACATCTGGATTTTTGAGGCAGTTTTATCTAGGAATTGTGTGGTTCTCTGGAACATCTCAGAAACCTAGTATAAGAAGCACTTTTAATATATATGTGTATGTTATTTATGGATTTGGTGATACATCTGTACACACATATTTTTTAAGACCATACCTTTCTAGAGAAGTTTATACATGAAGTACAATTGTTTTCATAACTAACGTGGCTATACTACTTAAATTTGGAATTGAATGGCTTAGCTCATAAAAAGTTGCTATTTTTTTTAACAGGTTATAAGCAATGCCTTGAAAGTTTGGGGTTTAGAACTAATCCTATTCAACAGTCCAGAGTATCAGAGGCTCAGGATCGATCCTATGTAAGATTTTATTTTGTATTTCCTACACTTCTTGTCCTAAATTTCATTTTTAAAGTTATGCTTTCTTAAAGAAGAGAAATATATTTTGAATGCTTTTGTTTTGATATTCCCTGTTTCTGTTTCATTCCCTCAGACTTTCCTATTTCACCTTTTTTTTTTTTTTTTTTTAATGAGACAGGGTCTTACTCTGTTGCCTGGGCAGGAGTGCAGTGGCATCATCATAGCTCACTGCAGCCTCAAATTCCTGGGCTCAAGCCATCCTCCTGCCTCAGCCTCCTGGGTAGCTGGGACTTTAGGTGCACACCACCAAGCCTGGTTAATTTCTTTATTTTTTATATTTTGTAGAGATAAAAATATTGCCCAGGCAGGTCTCAAACTCCTGGCCTCAAGTGATCCTCCAGCCTTGACCTCCCAAAGTGTTAGGATTACAGGCAGGAGCCACCGCGCCTGGCCGCTATTTCACCTTTTTGATGTCCGTGAGCATCTGCCCTCTGAGCCTTCCTGACACCCCAGTGTCTGGCATCACAGAGCTGACCTTTGAGTGGTCTGTGAGGCTGTCATTTTGGGACAGCCTTGCTAGGCTACTGTGGAGGGGCTCATCAAATTGTGTAATTTTTAAAAAAATCAGTGATACTTAACTGTAAACATGATCTTTAGATTATCACAAATTTTATTTAATACTTGCTAGTAGACTAAATGAATATGAACTCAATATTTCAACTTAATATTTTGTATGTATTTTTTTCTAGAAATGAAAGATCATTTATATGCAATTATAAAGAACACTGGTTTACAGTTAGAAAATTAGGAAAACAGGTAATATTTCTCCTCCTTCCCTGTCTTTTTTGTCATTCTGCACTCCATTTAAAACTATAATGTAGGATGATTGATTACTTTGAAAGAGGGAACTTACCAGTAATGTGTGTGTGGCATGGTTTCAATCTTGGTAGATAGAAATTTGCCATTTTAAAAAATAATACCAGTTTCTCTTACAGATTTGTTTGTGACAACCATATACAATTAAACTATCATAAGAAAAATTCTGTATTTAAGACAGTACAAATATGGTTACTTTTAAATGGGTTTTCTTTCATGTGATGTATATGTTCTATCAATTATTACATTTATTATAGTACTGTCAAAAAGCCTGAAACAGTATCAAGCATGAATAAAAGCATTTAACCATGTTGGTTTTTGTTTAGCAAGATTATTCACATGATTCCATGTAATATATACATCTACATAAAATCACTTCTGTTCTTAAAAAAAAAATGGAATGTGTTCTGAGCAAGCTTTTTTAAGAAACAGAATCATTTAAAGTCCTTTTTATTAGAATTTTGAATCTTTGGAAGAGGGTCATTGAAAATCAACTAGTACAATAAAAAGCAATGAACTATTGATACAGTAGCACCATGGATGAATCTCAAAATAATTATGCTGAAAGAAGAAGTCAGACAAAAAATACTACATACTATGTGGTTCCATTTATATAGAAGTCTAGAAAAATTCAAACTAATATATAGTGACAGAAAGCAGATCGACCAGTGGTTGCCTGGAGATGGGGAGGGTGAAGAGGCGTGAAAGGGGGGCCTACAGAGGGGCACGGGAAGCCTGGCGGTGATCAGTGTGTTCACGGTCTTGGTTGTAGTGATGGTTTCATAGGTGTACAGTATACAAATGTTAAAATGTTTCAAATTATACACTTTAAATATTAGTTCAGTTTGTTGTACATCAATTATACCTCAATCAATAAAGCTGTTTTAAAAAATAAAAGAAGTAAATAAAAAGCAAAAAAGAAAATGAAGTCAAGAAAGAGTGCATTGAATTTAATCAATAAAAGATAATTCAAAAACAAAAACCTTGCTATTATCTTTTAAGTCAGCCACCTAGAAACAGCTTCATCCTAAATGATTATTTCTTAAAGTGTTTCCTGAGGAGCTAAGAGCAAGGAAGGAGGTACGGTGTAGAGACTTACAGTAGAGACTGATCCAAGTGGGAATTGGTTTGTGGGAAAAACCAGGGCAGGACACTGCCAAGATTATTTAAACTCTTGAGTTTTATTTATACCTTTAAGAAATTATGATCCAGTATTCTTTACTTTCTGTATAAAATAAGAACTGGATTCTTAAGATCTGAAGACTTAGATTCCAGAAGTTCATTTGTATTGATTTACAAAGGAATGTCTTGTGTATTATTTTGAGAGGTTTTTAAAATTTTAGTTTTTCAAAATTGAATTTTCATATTTAGAACTACTTTTTATCTTTGACAAATACAGATGTCAAACTTTGGTTTATTACCTTTAGTTCTAATTTATATTTTTGTTTTAAATTATATTTTTCATTATAGACTCTTTCTGTCTGAGATCCCTGTATAATGAAAGAGATGACTGGAAAAAGTATTATTAGCAATGTCCAAATCCAGAAAAAGTGGTTGGTCATGATATTGACAGTAACTTTTGAAACTTTTTGTATCTTGTGGGATAAATTAGGATTCCTATGAGGTAGTGATAAAAGATGTTAATTATATGTGATGGTGGTTTAGTGACTTTTTAAAAATGAGTTGGTGATTATAAATTCTCTTCCTGGAATGTCTGATTTTCTCACAATTGGAGTTTTTGACCAAAATTATCAGTAGTGGGAAAACTTTACATGCTTGTCATTTTTTTCCTACATCAATATGATAGATGTGATTGGAGTTACGTTGGACTTTGAAAGAGATTTAATTGTAGCTATTAATAAAGATACTTCAAAGTATTGAGTATTAGTTTCTATTCTTTTGGGAGGATTTAAAGTTTATGGCTTAAAGCAAACTTTTGTTTTTTAAAAGGCATTTAATAGTGATAAATCTGTAGTATTTAGTTTCAGCTTTTTAAAATCACATTATCCAGTTACTTAAAAAAAAAATCTCAACCTGGAATATTTCCAGTGTTTAGACAGTCTTACTAAGTTTAGATGGGATATATCTATTCTTAACATGTGAAACTTCCTCATTATCTGTAATGCACACTAACTTAAATATTGACAATTTTTTTTTTACAGTGGTTTAACTTGAATTCTCTCTTGACGGGTCCAGAATTAATATCAGACACATACCTTGCACTTTTCTTGGCTCAATTACAGCAGGAAGGTAAATAAAGACTGCAAATTTTGAAATGTTATCTTTGGAAGTAGCTACATAAAACTGGCTCATTAGATGTGAGTGTAACAATACTGTTTTTCTGGCACTGGGAATGAAATAATCTTTATGTTTGACTTGGTGAAGTTTAGGCTGTGATTTGGGTGATGCTTTAGCGTTCTCATTGACACCTGGCCCTCTGCTGAGGATGCTGCTTTCTTTGTAGCCCTTCTCAGTAATGGCTTTTTTCTTCCATATATCACATACCACGGGGCTGAGAGGAGGGGTAGATATTCTTCCTGTCCTTCCTTATAAACTCCAGCTCCTTTGAAATACTACATTAAACTGCCCCCTGCCCTTTCGCAGTCATCCATGAGCTTCCTCCTTTTTCACTGAAGATTTTAGGATCTGACTCACTGTCTTTTTCTCTGCTTCAACTCCTTTTATCATTCTTAATGATTTCTCTATCATTAATCAACCCAATCAATCCAATACCTTGCTTCTTACTTTAAGAAATCATTAGTTCTTGCCTAGCCATTGTGAATAACCATAACCACCTTCAAATCCCAGTTGGAAGCATCCTACTCTTTGGCTACCACCTCCCATCTTTGTGCCATGTTTTTTCTGTTTTTTTTTTTTTTTAATTCCCACAATTCCTTTTTTTTTTTTGAAACAGAGTCTCACTATGTTGCCCAGGCTGGTCTTGAACTCCTGAGTTCGAGTAATCCTCGTGCCTCAGGTTCTTGAGTAGCTGGAATTATAGGTGCATGCCACTGGCTCCAACAATTTTTAAAACCTGACCAGTGGCCCAGACACTCCTGTTATATCTTTTTTTTTTTCTTTTCTTCTTTGCAACATGGATGGAACTTGAGACTCCCGTTATATCCATATTCCTTTCTTACCCTGCTTATTTTCTATAATACATCATTATAATCACTCTGTTGCATTACTCAACTTCTTTTCCCTCATTCCCTCCACCGTACTTTAATCACAAAAATCTTGGTCCTGGTTAAAACCAAAGCTTGGTCTTGTCTGTTATTATACCGGAGCAGGTGAACATTACTAAAGAATACCATAAAACATGATGATTGGTTTACTTTAAATTTATGATCACAAATATCAGTGGAGCCCTTAGTGCTGCCTAACGTTCCCACTATGTTATCTTAGTAAGTCCACGCACCACCCTGCAAGATGATTATTTCATACCTTACCTCTTCAAACTTCTAACCACTCCTCTTTCCCATCCTTACACCTTGCTTATGACCTTTCTTTATATTCTACTAAGAACATTGAATCAATTAAAAGAGAACTTCCTTATCTTTCTGCCAGCAAATCTACCAACTTGGTTAAATCTCTACCTCTGTTTTGAGCCTATCAAAATAGGTGAATTGATACCGCCACTGCTGCCTGAGAGTAGATTAGAAATTCCTGTGTGGGCTGGGTGTGGTGGCTCATGCCCGTAATCCTAGCACTTTGGGAAGCCAAGGCAGGAGATTTGCTTGAGGCCAGGAGTTTGAGACCAGCCTGGGCAATAGTGAGACCCTGTCTCCACAAAATGTAAAAAATAAAAAAAACGAGCCGGGCATAGTAGCACACATCTGTAGTCCCAGCTACCTGAGAGGCTGAGGCAGGAGGATTGCTTGAGCCCAGGAGTTTGAGTTTACACTGAGCTATGATGACACCACTGCACTCTAGCCTGAGCAACAGAGCAAGACCTTGGGGATAGCAGAAAATTTTTGAACATGACAGTGTCGAACTGAATTGCAGTATGAAACTTGCTATCTACTTACCACCAAAAGCAGAAAGTGGAAAGTGCCTTGCACTGTATTGGCTGTCTAGTTTAACTTGCACAGAACAAAACTGTATATCAAAATCAGCATCCAGCTGCCTCAGAACATGGCCTTGTCGTTGTTTTTCCAGTTATTAAAGGAGAAGGTGACAGCTGGGATTTTGGCACTGGTGCTAGGTTTTATATGGATGCCACTGAAGATCCTTGGAAAACTAACTACAGAATGTACTCTTATGTAATGGAGGATCTTCCCCAGCTCATAAATGCCAGTTTTTCAGTGGACCCCCAAAGGATGTCTGTTTTTTGCCACTCCATGGGAGACCATGGACTTCTGATTTGTGCTTTGGAAATTACAAATCTCTGTCAGCATTTTTTAATCCAGTTTGCACCCCAGTGTTCTGTCCTTAGGGCAGATATTTGGGAACAGATCAATGTAAACAAAAGGCTTATGATGCTACCCATCTTGTGAAGTCCTATCCAGCTTCTCAGCTGGACATACTAATTGATCAGGGACAAGATGACCAGTTTCTTTCAGATGGGCAGTTACTCCCTGATAACTTCATAGCTGCCTGTACAGAAAAGAAAATCCTTGTTGTTTTTAGATTATAAGAGGATTATGAACATAGTTACTACTTCATTGCAACTTTTATTACTGATCACATCAGCCATCATGTAAAATACCTGAGTGTATGAAAAACTTCAGATAAGAGAATCTCTTTAGGATTATAAAGTTGTAAAAACAGAACTGCTGAGCAAAAAAGATTTCAAAACACTGAATGATGCTAAAAAGGCTTCATTGTATAGTTGAATCACCTTCTAAATAAAGATATAAAACCTAAAAAAAAAAAAATGACTTGTCCCCTGCCTCTAACCAAGACCAGCCCCTCCACTTGTGGGCTGGATCCCAGCGCCTCTCACCAACTCAAGATGCTCTGGGTTTTGTCTCTTAACTCTCTTGTATGACCAGTTTCTCCCTCTTTTCTGGTAATATTCCCATCAGAGAAATAAACTCTTTATCTCCATTGATTAAAAAGAAAAAGCCTCTCTTAACTCCATGCAACTCCAGCTGCCTCCCCGTTTTTATTTTTTCCTTAGAGTCATCTCTAGTGGACCTTCTTTTCTTGACCTCATTTTGTTCACACTGTCATAACCAGTGTGTCACTGAAAAACCCTCTTCTTGGTGTCACCAGTGACCTCCACATCACCAATACCAATATTCAATTCTCAGTCTTCCTTTGATTTGACCTCATCTTATTTGAGGGTGTAGTTGATTATACCCTCTTTTAAATAGACCAAAACTTTATCATCAAAAATTTCAAACAAATAAAAGTAGGGAAAATCATGTGATATCCGCCCCCCCATAGCCTTTACCCAGTTTCCAACAATTATTTCACAGCCTATCTTGTCTGTACCCTTCCTACTTCTTTCCCCTGTTCATTTTGAAGCAAATACTATGCATTGTATCATTTTCTCTGTAAGTATTTTTAAATAAAATCACTAAAAACAAATACTCTTTTAAAGAAATACAGCCACAATACTATAATCACACCAAAAAACTTAATCACAGTGCTTTTAATAGGATCAAATACCCAGTCAGTGTTCAAATCCCCAATCTCCCTGGTGGTCTCTTATGTTTTTTATAGTTTAATCCAGGTTGAAATAAGGTTCATTGATTGCACTGGATTGGTATATATCCAAGTCTAATGGTAGGTTTTCTCTCTCCTCTTTATTTTTTCCTTGATTTATTTCTTTGAAGAAAATGGGTCATTTGTCCTGTTTACCAAATTCTGGATTTTGCTGATTCATCCCCATTTTCCTCTGACCCCTGGATACCCTATAGACTGGTCCTTAGATCTAGAGGCTTGATTAGATTCAGGTTGATTCTGGGAGAAGGGTGGAAGACTCTTCACAGATGTGGCACTTGATGTCTGGTTGTCTCTCTGTGATGTTAGTAGCTATTGATGATCAGTGCCTAGATCCCTTATTTCATTAAAGCTTGCAAAATGTTAATATCAGATTCCTACCATTCCTTCATTTATTGGCTGGAATACTATACAAATAAACTTCCCTCCATCAGTTATTTGGTTATCCTGAAGTATAGTTCCATACAGGAAAAGCAGGATAAATATTCCTTTCCCTTTATCAGTTTTTAAAACAAATTGGTCTCTTAGTATTCTTCAAAGGCGACCAATTATTTTCTAGTTTTTGTTAAACTAAAGAGTTAAAATGTAGTTCATTTGTTTCAGTCCATTGTAATTATTATTTATATTGACACTTAAATTTTCCCATCTTGGACCAGTGAGCACCTTTGGAAGCTTATCCCCAGGTCTCTGACATGACCACTATAGTCTTCTGAAGGCTTGCTTTCTTGTTCAACCAGATGTTTCAGGCTTATCATGTGTATTTTCTGCCCTGTATTTGAACTCTCATTTCTCCAAGGATACCTAGTTCCTTTGATTAATGATTCTTAGAGATCACAGTCTGAGTACTGGCACACTTACTGGTACTGGGTTTGTCATCGTGTAGTTATTTTCAATTCACATTTAGGATTACAGTGTTTTTATTTAACTTCTTTGATTTTTTGTTTTTATTTTTTGTAGAGACGGGGTCTCACTATGTTGCCCAGGCTGGTCTCGAACTCCTGGCCTCAAGCGATCCTCCTGCCTCGGCCTCCCAAAGTGCCAGGATTACAGGCGTGAGCCACCACACCTGGCCAACTTCTTTGATTTTATATATTTGTATCTCTTTTCTTTTATAACTAAAACTTTGGTTCCTAACCACATCCTCCCTTCTTGAAACACTGTCTCCCTTGGCTTCCAGGCCATCATGCTCTGGTTTTCCCATTCCCATAGATGACTCATTTTACCTAGGTTACCCATCATTGCACACATTATCTGATTGTGTCCTCACAGCAACCTATGAGGAAGATACCAGTATCGTTTGTTTAACAATTGAAGAAACCAAGACAGATGGGTTAAGTGATTTACAGAAACCATGCAGCTAGGAAGTGGAAGAGGTGAGATTAAACCCAGGCAGTCGCTGAGCGTGGTGGCCTGTACCTGTAGTCCCAGCTACTCGAGAAGCTGAGACAGGAAGATCACTTGAGCCCAGGAGTTCCAGACTGCAGTACGCTATGATCACACCTGTGAATAGCCACTGCACTCCAGCCTGGGCAACATAGCAAGACCCTGTCTCTAAAAAATAAATAAGTAAATAAACCCAGGCAGTCTGATTCCAAATCCCTTGCTTTTACCTACGCCTTTACTTGTCTCTCTGATACCAAACTTTAGTGAGTAGCCTACTTTGTCAAGCACTGTATTAGTAGGGCCATTTATAAAGACATTATTTTATTTACTTTTCATAGTCACTCCATGAGACGGCTATTCCAGTCTTACAGATGGAGAAGGTGAGGCTCAGAGACTTTAAGTAACTTATCCTAGGTTACCCTGTTAGTTAGTGTAAGAATCATAATTTGAGTCCAGGTCTTTCTGAACCCGCAGCTTATATTTTTTTCCATTATACTATGCTTCCTCTGCTATCATTTTAAATCAATTTGGAATCTCTTATTAGCTGTTTTATTTAATTTTTGCTTTTGGGGTTTTTTTAGGTTATTCTATATTTGTTGTTAAGGGTGATCTGCCAGATTGTGAAGCTGACCAACTACTACAGATGATCAGGGTCCAACAGATGCATCGACCAAAACTTATTGGAGAAGAATTAGCACAACTAAAAGAGCAAAGGTAAAAATTAAGCCTGTAGTATAGAATATATGATAGTATTTCATTATAACAATTAAATTTCCATACTTACTTTGAGTATGTGGTCCTTTTGTTGTTGGTAACACTTATATTTTAATGAAGTTTATTGGTTCAAACTTGAATCAACTCTTTGAATTACTTACATATATTAACTTACATTCAAACTACAACACAATCTTTATATTACTAACCCTTATCTGCCAGAAAATGCTTAAGTTTTGACTTATGTAAAATCTTTAGATTATAAATACCTTTATTATGTGTTAACTAGAACACTGCTCTGCAGTTATTATCAGTGCTGTTGTTCTTTAGGGTCCATAAGACAGACCTGGAACGAGTCTTGGAAGCAAATGATGGGTCAGGAATGTTAGATGAAGACGAGGAGGATTTGCAGAGGGCTCTGGCACTAAGTCGCCAAGAAATTGACATGGAAGATGAAGAAGCAGATCTCCGCAGAGCTATTCAGCTAAGTATACAAGGTATGGAAATTTTGATGTGCATTTCATTCGTTGTTGAAAAATTGATTCAGATTGCTCTTAGTTTCCCTGGAAGTTAGTACCATTAGTTTTTTGACAATTATTTTTCTTGTAATGGCAATCACTTTTTACAACCTATATTATATTAGGACTAGTTATATTTTTACTTCCAGTTATTTTATTTGGTTATAATACTGTACTGACACAATAGTAAATGGAGGTTAATCTTGGTGGGTGTCAGTTGACCCTTACCCAAACTAGCTTTTTCATAAATGTATGCCATTGGACATGACAGAAGGGCCTGGACTTGATTTTACAAATATCTAACACTTATTGGTGATGCAGCTTAAAGATTAAGCCCACTTTGGTGGGCCCCCTATTTTAGTGATATAAGCCCATCTAAACAGATAGAAATAGCTCAAAGTGGGTTAATTAAAAGTATGAAGTGGGTTTTTTGTAGTTTTTTGTTTGTTTATTTTTTGAGACAGGGTCTTGCTCTGTCTCCCAGGCTAGAGTGCAGTGGCGTCGTCATAGCTCAAACTCCTGGGCTCAAGCAATCGTCCTGCCTCAGCCTCCCAAGTAGCTGGGACTATAGGCAGTTGCCACCATGTCCGGCTAATTTTTTTTTTTTTTTCCCTTATTTTTTGTGGAGACGGGTTCTCTCTCTTGCTCAGGCTGGTCTCAAACTTGCCTCAAGCGATCCTCCTGCCTCAGCCTCCCAAAGTGTTAGGATTACAGGCATGAGCCACTGCACTCATGCCTTCATGAATTCACTTCTACTTTCTTAAGAAATTGTTCATCAGTTGAATTCCTCAAATATCTAAATAAAATTGAAATTCCATTAATATGAAGATTATTTTTATCCTGAACTTTTCTTGCTTCTGGGCTTACATCTGAGTACTCCGTATGGTGTGCAATCCCATTTTTGGTTAATTGAGCCCTGCTGGATTAGTCCAGTAATGGCCAGAAACCAGCTTTTATAATTTTAGGTATTTTCATATAATTCATTCTTCTTACCACTTCTTTTACAATTTGTGCAGAATCTCTGGTTGGAACAGTTATCAAGTGAGAACATGGAAACATTTAAGTTGTTGTACCTAAATGTTTGAGGATAGAGGAGACCAGAGAATGGGTTTTCTTTTATGATCATCCACTTTCTGTTGCCTTGAGGACTACTCTGCCTTTGAAGGTGTAGATTCACTTCTAATAATTTAAAGAGAGCACACAAGTGTGGTGTTAATGACTTCTCCTATCATGTTATATTCTCACATCTTCTACATCACAGATGGGTAACAGCGTTGGTTGCAGTGGACATAACATTTGATTTGGACTGCCTTAATCAGATTTCCCCTCAGACTTTCAGAGCCTTTCTTATACTTATAGAATAGTAGCAAGAATATTTTTAAGAAGAAAACTAGAAAAACTTGCTCAAATGAATATAAACTTATTGTTGCTTGAATTGGTAAGTAAAATGATTGTTTTTTGTTTTCTTTTGTTTTGTTTTCAGGTAGTTCCAGAAATATATCTCAAGATATTCCACAGACATCAGGTACAGCTCTCACTTCAGAAGAGCTACGGAAGAGAAGAGAAGCCTACTTTGAAAAGTAAAGTAGTTGGTACAAATTAAAATTGCATATTTAATATTTGCTTTGGCTATTTTGTCTGTTTGTAAATGACTAGTTACTGCCTTAATCCTGTGAGCATTTCAATGTATTTTTTAAAATTTACAGCCAATAACACATGAAATAAAATGTAGTTTTAGGGAAAAACTTTACCCCAATACTGGATAAATTTACATGAAATACGGTGAAGGAAACCTTATAAAATTTCATTTGTTAAAAAGAAAATGGAATTAGGCAAGGCAGGAACAATACCTGTTGATCCTTTGAATGTGCTTCTTGGTTACCTAACTCTGCAAAACTCTTCTTATCAATTAATAGGAAAAAAGGTTTTGAGGTAGGGGAGTACACTCCAAAATAGAGGTGGTAGTTCATTGTCCTTTTCGTTGCTGCTTTAGGGGGGGTCCTGCAGACCTGTCAGCATCAGGGGCATGGAGGCAAACAGTAAGTCTGAACCAGCTCCTAAAACCTTAAGTGCTCACTAAATAGAAATTTCACTCTATGAAAATATCTTTCTTTCTTGTAACTATCATTCACAAGTCGTCTTCTCTTTTTCTTTTTTTAAAGAAAAGTAAAACTCCATCTTAAAGATGATGAGATCTATAATAGACAATCAGATTCTCTGATCCCAGGTCAGAAAACAAAAGGCCAGTGGCTGAATGTGGCCTATTATTTGCTACATTTCATCAATTCTAAGGTACACCTATTTTCACATTACAACATCGCTGAAATTGAGAAGCATCTTACAATCATAATTGACAATATTTTAGCAGTATCTAAAATATTGGAGCATTTTACATTTGATGGTATAATGAGGATAATACTCACCTTTTTTTCTGTTTTTTTTTTTTTAAGTCACAACTCAGAAGTATATGAAGGAAAGTTCTGATCAGCTGACATCCTCTTAATGTGAGATATTTCTAGTCTTTATTCAGTGATAGATTAATGGATTTAATTATATTTAAAATTTCAAAGTAGTGTTTATTAGTGCTTTTCACTTTCTTTTAAATTTTGAAATTAACTTATTTTTTAATTATGATAAACTTCAAATTTATACAAAAGTAGTAAAAACTAGCATAATTAACTCCCATTAGTCTCTAACCCAGATTTAACAGGCATCCGCTCCTTGCCAGTGCCATTTTTTATGTTCCCATCTTCTGTTCTCCCACCTGCAAACTTGGATCATTTTGTAGCAGGTCTCAATCATCGTATCATTCAATCTCCTACTATTTTATGTGTCTCTAATATATGGACTTTTTTTTAACATAGCCAAATGCTGTCATCACACAATAATAGTCACACAATTATTAATGATAGTTCTGAATCATCAATATCTAGTTAGTGTTAAAAATAACTTAAATCTACTTAATTAGATAAAACTAATATTCCAGAAAATTTATTTTAAGAAATATCAAAATTAAAAGAAAGCATACTCCCACCATTCTTCTATAACTGATGTTAGTATTTTGGCACATTCTCTTCCTGTCACACAGACACACTTATACTGTGAGTGTTATACTCATTTTCCCCTGAAGTGAATAGTGTGTGTAATAGGCTGCATAATATTTCATGGATGAGCCTAATTTATATATTGCAACAAACAACTCTTGTACTGAGTCTATCCCTCAAATCTCTCGTTTCTTCTAATTATTCTGAGGATGTCAGATTATTGGGTTAAAGGATATGAACATTTTTAGGGCCTTGGTACAGATTTTTGAATTGCTTTCCAGAATAGGTCCCAAGTGATAGTTCTACCATGCTTATTTGAGACTCTTTTTTTTTTTGGGAGGCCAGAATAAAATGGTCCAAACAGACATACTTCTTAGAGAAACTACAAAATTCACAAATGCATTTAAGAAAAGGAAAATATCTTTTAAAAAAATTTTTTTTAAGATTTTTTGGGTTAAAAATATAGAACTTCCAATAAATTGAACTTTTTATAGTAGTAAAAATAATTTAGTGACATTCCATAATGACTAAATTATAACAAGCACAATGCTGGCAATAAACTAGTGCTTTTTAGTAAACAGAGGTTTCAGTCAACTGGCATCCTTTTTAAAATGTTCTGGTATCGATACACTGCATTCCTAATTGGAGGGTAGTTGACTGGGGAGGAAAGTGTGCAGTTATGGTTACCAGCTTCAGCCTTCTGGCTTGACCTTGATTGAAAATACTGGTGTGAACTTACAGAGAGCTGGAGGATATTTTACATAGTCACACGTTGCTGAGAAGAGTTAAGAGCTAACTTCTTGGCGTTTGTTTTTAATAATGGCTGGCATTCAAGACACAGAGCTCAGTAGTTGAAGAGCTGAAAAACTAGTTATTTTCCTTTCACCCAAATTCCTGATTACTTAGCCTCGATGAGTCCTTGTGTTTCCAGCTTCTGTCTTTGGGACTTGGCTCTAAAGTTATCAAGCTAATTCTTATCCTCCCCAAACTGCCTCTGGTACTAACTAGTTATTCATACAATTGTATTGTTTTTTATTCCCCATTTTCAGTATTTGAAGCTTCATACTTAATGTAGTAACCATAGTAATCATGCATAAAGGACACTATAGGGTTTCTCTCTGGTGCAAAACATAACTGTTCAAAATCTACCTATTATAAATTCGTATTTATAAGTAAGAGTTGTTAAGTAATATTTTCATAGGCATGCCATTTTCCCAACAGTATTCTTGAAATCCATTTTACCGGTCATAAAATTTCAAGTAGAACTCTACTCTACATCAGCTATGTCAATGTAAAACCTGCCTTAACTCACGTGTTATGAGCATCAAATTAGACAGTGTATATAAAACTATTTTGTAAAGTGTAAAGTATTCTACAGATACATGTTAGCAATATTAATGTCTTCTCCGGGTATAGCTTTGAAATGATGCAGATTCTTTCTGTTAAGAAAAACATAGTGTTTCCCAACAAGGAGGAACACAAATATTTTCATGGCCATGGATTGCTATGATGTTTTGATTACCTAATACTTAAGCCACCACTTTAGTGGTATGACATAGTTTATCAGACAGGGTTCAGTTTAAGAAATAGAAACTACTAGAGGTATTTTAAGGATAAAAGTATTTAATACAGAAATTAGGGGCTTACACAATCTTCGTAAAAGCTGGAGGTGCAATTCTAGGCCAGGCCTCCAGAATACCACAAACCAACTTGCAGGAAGAGCTCCAGCCACTACCCCAGTTGGGACAAGACAACGGAGAATGAGGATATTGAGTTTAAGAACACACTGCCCTAGCTGTGATCCTAGGATTAGGAAGCCGCCACCACAATTGCCTAGACATGGAAACATGAAGTCCCCCACTACAATGGTGATGAAGCATAATTCTGGGACTGGCATCTTCATGACTTTGCTTGCCAACAGAGAACAACCAAAGTCTCAGGAAGGTGGCTATGCCTCATTTGTGCCTTTTAAATCTCATGCGAGTGCTTAATTTGTAACTAGAATCCTACCTGTAAAGGAATTTAAGACACATGTAGTTTTTAGCTTCCCAGCCTCTATAATACCAAAGGCACATTAGAAAGCACAGTAGGAATGGATGCTGAGTGCTATTTGAACATGTTCCATCTCAGTGTCATCACAGCTGGAAGGTGTCAAAATTGTTTCAAGGTTGGCAATTGATGTACTTCTCATTTTTCATAAATTAAAAGTAGAATAAACGTTATCTCTCTAAAATTTCTGTCTCACTGATCATTCCCTTGTATTCTGACATACTTTCTTGAGTGGAGGGAAAGAGGGCATGGTTGATACCTGATGTGCCAGGAATTCCCCATAACTCACAGTCCATCTGTCTTGTGCCACTTTCCAGACACAGGATATGCTAGTGGAAGCATTAGCCATGCACACTAGCAAGTCACATACCTTTACAGATGTCAATATTCTGGCCAAAGACCCATAGGGAGAAATTGCAGTTTTCACCGATTGAATTTTTTTGTTGTTGCTCACATTTTTAAAACACAAGATTGAGAGGGACTCTAGAAAAAATGTACCATTCTATTAATAACGTTGCTGGTAGGTTAAGAATTCTGGTTCCTTTTAAAATCCTTATATACTTTTTTAAAGCTGTGGCTTCTCACTCAGATTGTCAGCTGTTTATAAGTTTTGCTTTTCAGCATTCTGTGTTTGTGCTTATATATTTGAAATACAGGTTGAACATCCCTCATTCGAAATGCATAGGACCAAAAGTGTTTCAGATTTTGGAATTTTTTTTATAGGATTTTGGAATAGTTGCATTATATTTGAGCATCCCAAATCCAAAAATGCAAAGTCGGAAGTGCTCCAGTGAGCATTTCCTTTGACCATCATGTCAGTGTTCAAAAAGTTTCAGATTTTACAGCATTTTGGATTTCAGCTTTTTGGACTTGGGATGCTCAATCTGTAATTTCAAAGTTACATAAAAGCAGAAATAGTACATAGAGCTCCTTATTATACCCTTTACCCAGATTCCCCTATTGTTAACATTTCTGAACCATTTGGGAATAACTTGCAGACATGATTTCCTATTATGTCTCAATACTTCAGTGTATGTTTTCCAAGTATAAGGATGTGTTCCTACATATTTACATTATTAACCATCATGTTTAAAAACGTTTCAAAATGTGGATATTTATGACATTGTTTTTCCTTTTGAAAAAGAAATACAGAGGAGCTTAATGCAATACATATTACTGAGAACTTGATAATGGGTGTTAAATAGTAGTTTTCATTGCTTGCATTCGTCAGGTATTTTAGGTGAATGCCTACCATGTGACAGGCATAGTTTTAGGCACTGGGGAAACAGATAAGATAAGTTTGTGCTTTGGAATATCAGATGATGATAAGTTTATGCTGAGGATAAACTGAAGTGATGAGGTAGTGAGAATACCAGGTGGCTGTGTCAGGTGGGTAGGCAGGAAAGGCATTTCTGGGCGATATTTAAGCTCAGACCTGAATGACAAGCAGCCAGCCATGGAGAGATCATGTTAACTTACAGGGTAATTTGAGATGCTCTGTATTCTCAAAGGTGCGTATTTTCAGTGGCTTCTAACAATATTAAGGATCTATAAACCAACACTCATTTGCATAAGAATAGTTACCAGTGAATGTTTTCATATAATAGGTTATTTTGTGGTGAAAATATCTACCTCTTAATTTGTTTGATAAATTCAAATTTTATATCTAGGTTTCCTAGGATCAGCACTTCTATACCTTTAAGTAATATATATCAGACTAATTGCTCTTGCATTCTTTTGTCATGTTCATGCCAGTGACTATTTTGATTGGTGGAACAGTTTATTTTCCATGTGAATAGTTTTTCTCATGGTATAATTATTCTTAAGTTTTGTTTTTTTAACGTACGTTCACTTTTGAATGTTTCAGGCAGCAGCAGCAGCAGCAGCAACAGCAACAGCAACAGCAACAACAGCAGGTAGATCGACCAGAACAGATTTCACATCCATGTGAAGGGCCAACCACAAGTTCAGGAGCACTCAGTAGTGATCTAGGTACAGCCCTCTAACTATTCATTATGTTTGTTACCTGAATGCTCTATTGACACACAGACGTCATATGATTTTTGCTTTATATATTTTTTTCTCCCCTCTTTAATTGTATTAAAACTCTTAAGTGAATTTGTAATCTACTAGATTTCCCTGGATTAAGGAGCAGGCAGACTAGAGATTCAATGAGTATTTTGTTTTAACATAATACTTTCAACTTCACAGTAATTAATACCTTCTCCAGAAGTTCCTCAAGTATCATGAATATTAGTAGGTGAAAAATGAATATATTTTACCACGTGAAAAATGAAAAATGCTTGAGTGTAATCTGAACAGCGACAGAAAGTATAGAGTTGCTTACCAGACCTTGGTTTAATAGGTCTTAAACTTTGGCAAATTATTGGTAGTCGAAATTGAGTGAAAAGAAAATTGTATCTGACAAAGGACTTGTAAGCAGAATATGTAAAGAACTCTCATAACTGAACAAGAAGAAAACAACTCAATAAATGGGTGAAGGATTTGAAAAGATATTTCACCAGATAAGATACAGGGATGACAATAAGCACATGAAAAGATGCTCAACATCACTAGTCATTAGGGAAATGCACCTTAAAACCATATGGAGATACTACTACACACCTATAAGTATGCCTTAATAAAAAATAAAACTGAACAATACCAAGTACTGGCAAGGATCAGAGTAAGTGGGACTCTGATACACTGTTAGTGAGAATGTAAAAGAGTACAGCAACTTTGGGAAACAGTTTGGCATTTTTTTAATAAACTAAAATGTACACTTAACCATGTGGTCCAGCAGTCCCACTCCTGCATACATAACCAAGAAAACAGAAAACTGAGGTTCACACAAAAACTTACATTTGAAAACTTATAGCAGCTTTATTCATAAGTGCCAAAAATTGGAAACTGCCTAAATGTTGGCCTTCATTTGGTGAATGGATGTATAAGCTATGGTACAGTCAAACAACTGAATACTAAAAGGAATGAACTGGTACTTTTTCCTACTTCTCCCGTTAAGTACAGTTAAAAACCCTGGACATTTGTATAAAACAAACGTAAAAATCTCAAAGGTGGAAAGAAGAGAGACTGGCTAGAGACATCATGACCAGAGGAACAGCTTGGTGGCAAGCGGCCTGGATTTTCTTTTTGTCTCATATATCCTGGACGTGTCGCTAGAGAAGTCCCAGGCACAGACCAAGAGAAAATTCCCAAGAAAAGCTTGCTCTCTCTAGCCAAAAGGGACTGCCTAGCAAGACAAAAACTTAGATAATAAACATGCTAGTCCAATCAAACACCACAGAATAAACTAGCCCTGTCCCACCCCATCAGTGAAGGCTAAGTGGGAGTCAAGATTTATAACCCAATCTGGCAGAAATGTGGTTCACTTCTCTGCTTCCCCAGCCGGGGTGGTGTCAGAGAAAGCCAGATAGGGAGCTGGGATTTTCATTCCCTCTGTAAGGTAAGAGGCTCCCTTTCCCATAGTGTTAGTGGTCACAGGAGCCTGAACTTCCACTGGTAATAAGTAGGCTTCCTTCTGGCTCCCCACATGGGTGGTGTCAGAGAAGAGGCCTAGTTATGGAATCAAGACTGTTACTGACACCCAGCAGTAACAAGGCCACCTCCACAGTGTCAGTGGAGGCCACATGGGGAGCAGTAACAAGGTGGTCCTCTGCCTCACAGTCAGGAAGATGTCAGTGGGGGATAGTAGGGAGTCAGAGCTCTCACATGAGTTCAGCAGTAGAGATCACCACCACCACCACCGCTTGTCATCAGAGGCCTTGAAGGAACCTAGACTTCTACCCCTATCTGGCAGTAGCAAGGTGGTACTCCCTTTTTCCCACCGGTGCTGTGTCAGAGGTGGGGAAATCTTGCTAGAACAGAAGACTTAAATAAGAATTACAGTCTCGTAACATAATACCCAAAATGTCCAGGATTCAGTTGAAAATCACTTATCATACCAAGAACGAGGAAAATCTCAACTTGAATGAGAAAAGGCAATCAACAGATACTAACACCTAGATGGCACTGAATCACCTGATCAGGATTTTTTTTCTTTCTACTTATTTATTGATTTATTGAGAGAGATGGGATCTCACTGTTTGACCCAGGCTGGTCTTGAACTGCTACGTTCAAGCGATCATCCCACCTCAGCCTCCCGAGTAGCTGGGACTACAGATGTGGGCCACCATGCCTGGCTTGCATAAAGATTTTTAAAGCAGTCATCGTAAAATTGCTTCAGTAAGCAATTATAATGAACATGCTTGAAGCAAATGAAAAAATAGAAAGTCTTAGCAAAGAAATAGAAGATACAATGAAGAACCACATGGAGATTTTCTAGCTGAAAAATAATAGTAACTGAAAATTTCAGAACTCCACAGATGGACTCAACAGCAGACTGGAAAGGACAGAGAAAACAATCAGTGAGCTTCAAGGCAGAACAATAGAAATTACCCATTCTGAGCAACAGAGAGAAAATAGACTGGAAAAAATGAACAGAGCCTTAAGAGACCTGTGCCACTACAACAAAGATCTGAATTTGTGTCATGGGAGTCTCAGGAGATGAGAAGGAGGGTGGGGCTGAAAAAGCATTTCAAGAAATAATACCTGAAAATTTCTCAAATTTGGCAAAAAACAGAAACCTACAGATTGAAGAAGCTGAATGAACCTCAAATAGGATAAACCCAAAGAAATTCATACCAAGACACATTATAGTCAGATTTCGGGAAACTGAAGACAAGATATAAAAATCTTGAAATCAGTGAGAAATATCCTTACCTACAGCAATTTGAATGACAGATTTCTCATCAGAAATCACAGAGGCCAGAAGCAAGTTGTACAACATTTTTCTAGTACTGAAAGAAAAAAACTCTAAACCCAGAATTATATATCCAGTGATATATCCTTCAGGAGTGAAGGGAAAATTAACAGAATTTGTCTTCAGCAGACCTAGCCTCAAAGAATGGCTAAAGGAAGTTCTCTATAAAGAAAAGAAATGATAAAAGAAGTAATTTTGGAACATCAGAAAGGAAGAGTAGATATGGGTAAACACAATAGACTTTCCCCTGCTTTTGAAATTTCCAAATTATGTTTGATGGTTGAAGCATGAATTATAACATTGATTTTGTTTCCAGTGTGTGTATAGGAAATATTTAAGGCAATTATGTTATAAATAAAGGAGGGTCAGGGGACATAAAGGGACATAAGCTTTCTGTATTTCATTTGAACTGGTATAGCCACTTTGGAAAATAATTTGTTTCTTAAAAAACTGAACATACCCTGACCATATGACATTTACACTCCTGGGCATTTGTCCCACAGAAATCAAAATTTATATCCACGCAAAAACCTGTACATGAATGTTCATAGTAGCTTTGTTTGTCATAATCAAAAACTGTAAAAAACCAAAATGTCCTACAGTAGGTGAATGGTTAAACGAACAGTAGTACATCAATAGCATTGGATACTACTCTCAGGACTAAAAAGAAACCAACTATTGATATATGGAGCAACTTGGATGGATCTCAGGGGCATTATGCTGAGTGCAAAACAGTCTCAAAAGATCTCATACTGTATGATTCCACTTGTATAACATTCTAAAAATGATAAATGTATAAGGAAATAATTAGTGGTTGCCAGCAGTTAGGGAAGGTTAGGGAAGAGAGGTGAGTGTGAATATAAAGCGATAGCAAGGAGGGAGATCTTTGTGGTATAACAGTTTTGTGTCTTGATTGTGCTGGTGGTGGTTACATGAATCCACATGTGTGATAAAATGCCACATAGGACAACACACAATGTTGTGCCAATGTCAGTATCTGGGTTTTGGTTTGACCTTTAGTTACGTAAGATATAACTATTGGGTGAAATTGGGCTAAAAGTATGTGGGATCTCTCTGAACTATTTTTGTAGCCTCCCTTGAATTGACAATTATTTCAAAATAAATAGTTTTTTTAAAAAGCATGAATTTTTGATATAACAACACATCTCAAATGCATTATGCTAAGTGAGAGAAGCCATATGCAAAAGGCTGCGTACATACTGTGTGATTCCATTTATCTGACATGCAGGAAAAGGCAAAACTGTCAGAGAACATATCATTGGTTGTCTGGGATTAGGGATTGGGGATTGACCACAAAGAGGCTGCATGAGGGAATTTTCTGGGTCAGTGGAACGGTTCTGTATCTGATTCTGTAGCTTGATGGTGGTGTTGGTTTTACAACCGTATGCATTTATCAAAAACTATAGACCTATAAAAGTGAATTTTACTTTATGTGAATTAAAAAATTAAAAAAGAGGGCCAGGCATGGTATCTAACACCTGTAATCCCAGTACTTTGAGAGGCCAAGGCTGGAGGATAGCTTGAGCCCAGGGATTGGAGACCAGACTGAGCAACGTAGTGAGACCCCGTGTCTACAAAAAGCATGAAAATTAGCTGGGCATTTAAAAAAAAAAAAAAATCAAAAAAGGAAACTTGTGTGCAAATATAAATACATTTTCTGAGAGCTTACCTTTTGATAACTTTGAGAATTTTCCAGAAATTTCTAAGAAATATGTGTTTTCTTTCCCAACAGGTGATGCTATAAGTGAAGAAGACATGCTTCAGGCAGCTGTGACCATGTCTTTAGAAACTGTTAGAAATAATTTGAAAACAGAAGGAAAAAAATAATACCTTTTAAAAATCATTTAGCTATTCATACTTTCCAACATTATCATATGTGGTTACAATGTAGGGTCCATTTTAGTAATGTCTCAAATAGATGAGGGAATTAAGACTTTTAGGTGGTTTGCAAACAAAATGATGACAAAGTGGAAAAATGTGTCAGTTGTAAGACTAAATAATGATCCTTTCAATACTAGCCAAAGAGGCGTTCAGCGATTAAAGAAATTTAAAATAGTTTTCTAAACGTTCCTTTTTATTTTTTTGAGTGTGCAATATCTAACATATCTAAAATTAGGGCATTTTGGGGCGTGTTTTTGCAGACCAACTAATTAGCTCTTGCCACAGAACTTTCTTCATATAGTTTGGTTTTCTTTTTCTCTCTTCTGTTATAGGTAATTTGGCTCACTTTCATCATCTGATAGTTGCCTTTATTTCTCATTAACCAAATTAACCTTTCTGGAAAGTGTCTCTTGTCTAGAGTAAAAGATACAACTATGTATCATGGACTTGAATGTTTTCTCATGTTATTTCCTCTGATCACAATTTTTCTGCTACCTGGTTTTCATTATTTTTCTACAACTCTTTTGAAAGATGGTAATCTTTTCTGAGGTTTTGCTTTTTAAGCCCTCTAACGATGGGATCATTATTTTATGACTCTGGTGCATTCCTAAACTCTGAAATCAGCTCTGCGCAAGTATTTGAGAATAAATGAGCATTTTTAAAAATGTGTGAGCACATGCTTTCCCAGATGCTTTATGAATGTCTTTTCAATATGTTAGAACTTTACAGCTTTGTTGTAACCCCTTTTTCCTGCGCCTTATTATTTTCTTTCTTCTCCAATTGAAAAAAATAGGAGAAGCATAGTATGCAAGCAAGCTTCCTTCTGTTACAAAACTTAACATATATACCCACCATGAATGTATGATAGATGAAATTTTGCCTTCAATTTTAATAGTAGTTTCATTTTATTTTTTTTGTCATGTGACTGGAGCTTTCTCTTCTATTTACAATTGAGTCATGGAATATAGTTGTCTACTTTACATCTTTTAGTACGTATAGCTTGCCAGAGATGGTGATCTGGAACATGAAGATAATTTACTAGCAAAAATATATTTAACTTGCATCATGTTTAGATAGCTTAAGAATTATAGAAGTCAGTCTTAATGGGTCTGTAAATAAGAAAGTCTGTAGTTTTGATAAATATTCTTTAATTGAGATGTACAGAGAGTTTGTTGTTGGGTCAATATAGTAGTATGATTTTGATGAAAACCATGTCTCTCTGAAATGGGTGTCTTAGATGCTGTTATCTGTTCTCCATCCCCTTTTGAGGCCCTTTTGAATGTTGAATTGTTCATGAGCTAAAATTCAAGAAGAAATTTCAGCTGACAAGGCAGATAATTAAAGTATGGTATGTTGCCCTACTGGTGTGTGGCTGCACACATTTTATCAGGGAAAGTTTTTTACTCTAGGATTTATTGTTAACTAACTAAAAAGAGATGAAAAAAATATCTTTTATTTATGATTATAAAATAGCTTTTTCTTGGATAGAACAGATTTTTTTAGTCATTATTTTGTGCCAATTAAAGTTTTCTGAAGTTTCCCTTACACAAAATTTAGACAGTTTTATTTTAAAATCTAAAGTTTTCTTTTAACAGTTGAAAATGTCTTAGTAGAATTAGAGCTGCAAGGGTTGTAAGAGTTTAGTAGTACTACTCCCTCAAGATTTACAAAGCTAAATATTTTAAGACTGAACACTTATGTAATTATCCACAGCATGTTAGTCATATTTTCCATTGATATTTGGCCATTACCTTTTCCCATTGAAAAGTTACATTAAACTTTTCATACACTTGAATTGATGAGCTACCTAATATAAAAATGAGAAAACCAATATGCATTTAAAAGTTTTAACTTTAGAACTTATAAAGTTCATATATTATATACCCTAGTTAAAGCACTTAAGAAAATATAGTATGTTGACTTTTAGTTGTTAGGGACTTTTTAAGGCAGAGCTGAGCACACACTGGATATGTTTGAATGTGTTTGTTTAGTTTGTTTTGAAATTGTTATATTTGGCAGACAGAGCCAGAATCACTAGTGAACTGCCATCTCATTTGGATTGGCTTAAATTTAATTGAATGTTTAGATTCCATTTCTTAATTCACTGGCCAGTATGAAAAGATGCCAATGCTTACAACCATAGTATCAAAAAATAAAAGTTATACAAAGCTATATAGTTCACTCATCAGGAACTGCCATTTACTGTAGACTACCTGCAAGAAAGTTAGGAACAACGAAATTCACAAGAACTGTCCTGCTAAGAACTTTATAAAGATTTCCATTCTGTTTTACCAATTGGGAACACCTTAATGTTTAATATTTAAACTACTGGTATCATTTTTCTAATGTATAATTTGTATTACTAGGATAAAATATGTACAGTGGTAATACTAGTGTTATAAAGTTTAAACAAACTTTGGAAATGCCACTTTCATATTTTCAGATGTCATGGATTTAATAAGTAGTTATTTATGTTTTAAAAATTCAGAGTAGTTAATCTCTGATCTAAAACCATCAATATACATTTTTTACAGTAATTAACATACAGCTATTTCAGTAATATAAATTGTTTGAAAAGGTTGCTGCAGGTAAACTCTGTATTTAAACTTTTAAGATCTTGGCCAAATAATTTATAATTCACAGAATATTTTATTTAAGGAGGTGCTTTTTTTCCTTTAAAACTTGATTTTTCTTAATTAATGCTTTATTCATGATGCCAAAGTTAATGAGGAAAAAAAATCTCAAAACTAGTTGAGTATCTTAGAGGCAAAACTACCAGTAATCCATATTGTTTCATTTAATATCAAGTTGAATAAAATAAATTTTATTTTAAGTCAGAGTCTAAGTCACATCTTGAATGTCTACATGTTTGATACTATTTTTAAAATCATGCTAGTGCCAAGAGTTACTAAATTTTTTAAACTGGCCCATTGGACCTGTACAAATCCAAAAAAGATTGATTCAGTGCATAATCAAAATATGATTTAAAAATCTTAAGTTGAAAAATCTTGATATTTTAAATCCTTAGGATTCAATAATTAATATTGACCTCCTATTAAAAGCAATCTGCCAGCTACTAAAAAAAAAAACCAAACACTTTATCTGGAATTGAAGAGGCTTCAGGCCACTATTTTCAGAGTGAATTGTTTGTCGTATCTGCGCCCCAACAAGAATGGAGATGTAGTATATATAATCTTAATTAAAAACCAGATTTGATCAACTAATCATTTCAGCAATGTAAATAATTTTTTATTTTTTCATAGTCAAAATAAAAACTTTCATTCCTGATTCCTTTATAGCCAGCATCTTTTGCTAAAGAAATGAGCTGGCTTTATATTGTTTTTTAAAGTCTTAAACATAATAAAAATGTTTTTGTGTTCTATTCTACTTTCATCAATGAAAAGATTTTGACATTGTTGGTTAATTCTTGAATTTTGATTTTTTTTTATTCTGAAGAAAACCTTTGCTATTTTTACTTTTTCCAAAATGGTCTGTTATTAGTTATGCTAATAAAATAACTTCTAAATTTATGGTAATTGGCATGTTTAATAATAGTGTATCTAAGAAAATGTTAAGACTGGATTCATAGACAAAGCAAATGGGAAACATTAGTGAAATATATGTGGACATTCCTGATTCATTTAGTAAGCGCTCATTTGTCTCTTGCATAGTTCAAAGGTGAGTGTTTCCTGGAACCTTTGTAATGTTTTTTTCTTTGGAAGAGGAAAATGTACACTTGAAATGTGATTATCTCATTTCTATAACACTGGACTACTACTAGGAATAATTTTTTAAAATTACTCTTATGTATAAATAAAATATTTGAAATTTAAGTACCGAAACCATGTGAAATTAAAAGCATTGTCTTTTGGCCATGATACAAATGCACTGTGGCAGTGCCATTTGCTCAGGATCCAACTCTGCAGCCCTTCTGTGTGTGCTCCCGTCTCCTAATTCATTTGCTGTTACTACACACACAGGCCTTCCTGTCTGGTCCTTAGAAAAGCCGGGCTTCCAAAGCAATGTTGAACACTGAGGATTCTATTGTTAAAGTGGATGTTCAATGAGTTGTATTTTAAATATCAAAGATTATTAAATAAAGATAATGTTTGCTTTTCTATTTCCTTTTTGTGTTATTAATTCATAGCCTTGCTATTCAAGATATGGTTGGAGGACCAAGCATCTGTATCACCTGAGAACTTTTCAGAAATGCAGAGTTTTAGGCCACACTCAAACCTACCAAATCAGAACCTGCATTTTTAATAAGATCCCGAGGGGATTGGCATGCAGAGTGAAGTTGGAGAAGCACTGTTTTATGGATTGTTCTCAACCAGCTGCAGTTAACAAATAAAAGAGGCCAGGGCAGCCCATTGATATTCCATCCCAGTGAACTGCTGCCAGTGGGTCCATTATTACTGGATCCTCCAGTCTTTTCCAAGAGAAGCTAAGAAGTCCAAATTTTTATTTGAAATCTGAATTTTTTAAATGTTTGCTCAATTGTTTTTTAACCCTGAGGGCCAAACAAGGTACATTAGCAACAATTTTTAAGAGTGCTGTTTTTCCTCATTTTATCCAACTCTGGACACCAGAATCCAAATGTAATAATTGAAATCTACCTAGACTGATTGAGGAATATATTGTCTTCTAATTTGATAATGAGGGTTGTATATCCACTTTAGCTTTGATTAGGATTGGGCACAAATTTTAAAACAATTTTTAAAATTACTACATGCATCTTTTTAGCATAACTTCCTAGCTTAGCACTTAAAAGGACCGATTCATTGAACTTGGATGCCACCAACAGCTCTGATCACAACACTCATCTTCCGGCCCCATAAAATACAAACTGATTTGAAGGCCCATTTTATATGTTAGCTAAAAACTCTAGGGAGTTCTTGTGTTGTCCTTATCCTGCAGATTTGCAAGTTTTAGGACTTGTTAACCATTTTGTGTCTGTCACCAAATGCTCAAATTTCACTTTATAGGTCAGTTGGCTCCAGCTGAGCTGTTCAGCTTCTGCTCTTGACTTTTCCCCTTTACACACTTTGGTCCCAGCAGGCCTCCCAGGTCTGGAAACAAACCAGGCTCTTCCCCACCTCTTGGCACTCTATCACTCCTTGTCCCCTTTCCTTTGCCCTTTTGCTATCCCTGCCCCTAAATATCACTGGCCATTCCCTGCTATGAGGACTCTTCTCTCCTGCACACTGGGGCTACCATTATTTTCTTTGCCTGTGCTCTCCCAAGGTGGTTCTCCCAGTGTGCAGTTCTTCCTGTGCCAGGGACTCCAGCCACCCTTTGACTCAGGGACTGCTAGAGAGAAACAACTACTATGTCATTCACTCACTCAAACAATTTGAGCAGTAGGTTCTAGGAAACAGAGCCATGAGTAAGGATATTCATATTCAGAATGTGAATACTTTGCTGTCTTGGCAGTTGCATTCTGGTTGGACATCAGAGGAAACATTTAATGGATCTGACTTCATAACGTGTTAAGAGTTGTGTTTGTTCTGTGAGATCAGAAGACAATAAAAGAGGGTGCTGTGACAGTGACTGGAAGGGAGACAGTGACTGGAAGGGAGGGCTGCTTCAGACTGGGTGTTTAAGGAAGGCCTCTGTGTACAGATACCTGATGATGCGCAGGCATGCAAAGGTGTGGTGCCTCCACACCTGCCCAAGGAAACACCAAGCACAGCTCTGGGGTGGGGCAGTGGCTTCTTGTCTGACAAACAGAGAAGGCTGAGACTAGCAGGTTAGTGAACAAAAGATGAAACTGGCGTATAGGCAAAATCTTTTAAGGTTTTATAAATAAAGGTAAGTTTGGGTTGTATTTATATTTCATTACCCCAAGCAATCTAGCTCCACTTTCTGGAATATTCCCAAGCCTTTTAAAAAAAATCTTGTAAAAGGCCCATTATCTACTTTTTCTACTAAAGAGCAATATGGGCCAGCATCCACCTTATGCAGCCCAAAGAACTGGCTGAAGCCAGGCACAGTGGCATGTGCCTGTAGTCTGAGCTGCTTGGGAGGCTAAGGTGGGAGGATCTCTTGAGGCTGGAAGTTCGAGGCTACAGTGCACTACGATTACTCTGAGAATAGCCACTGCACTCCAGCCTGGGCAACAAGTGAGACCCAGTCTCTAAAAAATTTTTTAACTGGCTGAATTTTTAACTCTGAAGATTTTGACTATCTCAGATCAGAATTTTAGGCAAGGCTCCCACCCCCAACTTGTGCATTTTTGTTTTTCTTCCTGTTAAATCTATGCAAATTTTTAAATCACTATCAGACAACTGTATCTCAGTTTTGAAATCTTAGCATCATGTTTTGGTTGTCAATCCCCATCATCGATTGTGATTAACATCTGGATATCTCACAGTTATACCCCTCTTGCCTTTCTCAGCCACTTTTAGTCCAGGACATCATCACATCATGTAATAAGCATTAGCAATACCTTAGCAATTCACTTGGCCTCCAGGCTCTCTGTTCTTGAGTCCGGCCTTCCCAAAGCTGCTTAACCCTGTCTTTTAAAGTACATCTTTTTTTTTTTTTTTTTTTTTTTTAAGGAGACAGGGTCTTTCTCTGTCACCCAGGCTGCCTCAAACACCTGGGCTCAAGCAATCCTCCCACCTCAGCTTCCCGGTAGCTGGGACTACAGACAGGTGCCACCATGTCAGCTTCTGTGAAAATGATTTTTTAAAGTGTTCCCAAGAAGAAACAGAAAAGGTACAGGGGAGTAAGAAAGTGCAGCAAAGAAAGGAGGCAAGCCAAGCAAGGGTATAATATTAAGCAAAGCTTCAATCCTGCAGACAAGTCTGGAGGCAGTATATTCACATTTTAGAGTTGTCACAAACAGGGCAGATGAGCTGCATCATTTTAAACTCCCACTGGGCATACAGGCATTGTGGGTTCTGGCAGACTGAAGGCAGTTGTCTGACAAAGACACACAGGTGCTGGCTGGTGTGCACAAAAACGGTAAAGGGATGAGGAGGTATAAGAGGGGCACAGGCATCTTCTGCTATGTCATGCATTGAAGCAAAAAGTGTGGGTTCAATTACTACATACGAAGGGGAGAACAGACTTTGGGGAACAATTAGCAGTCGCTTTCAGATACGACAACAGCGGAAGAGAGATGTTAACTTTTTTTTGGAAAATGAAAAGTTGATGTAGGAATGAGTGGAACTAGGAAGCTGAATACTAAGTGTTAAAGAGAAGTATGCCCAGGAGTACACAGGAAATGAAAGCAACAAGTATTTTGGAAGGTGGAGGTGAGATGTGGACTGAAATTAGGAGGTTTGTTTAAAAGTCTCTGAAAGAAATAGCAGATTGACTAGAAAGGAGGCATCATCAATAAAAAATATTTTAAATAATTTGCAGAACTAAAAAATATGGTTTTGAAAGGGCTCACTGAGTGCCTAGCATAAGGAATGAAACAAAAACAAACCCACATCAAAGCATAACATAATCTGTGAAACACAATTTCAGAGCATCAAAGATAAAGAGAATATCCAACAAGCTTCCAGGAAGAAAAACAAAGCCCAGAGAATAATCAGAGGAGACCAGAGCAGGAAAACAGGGCTCTGGGTAGAGAGGACTGAGTCGAAGCCAATTGATAGAATTCTTGATGTTTTATTGCAAACAGAATTAGAAGCATGTTTTACAATTTTGTTGGTAAGTTTTAGAAAGTTTAGTGATTCCATAGTAACAAATTGTGCAAAGTTAAAAAATGGACTCTGTTAACCTCAGGAAGAAAAAAAGTTGAAAAATCAAGGAAATGTAATCTTAGTACACACCACTTGACTCCAGTAGCAACAAACAAGATGTATGTAGTCATATAAAGTAAACACTGATTACTCACTTTACTAATAAGTATGAAATCACTATATGGAAAGCCCAGAAGAAAGGGAAGCAGAGGCATGGGGAAATACAAGGGGGCTAAATCTTTTATTTTTCCATAATGGAAAGTTGAATGTCTAAAATTAGTAACAAAATGGTAATCAAGCATAATGCTTAGAAATTCAAAGGGAAATATCACACTAATATTTTAAAGTCTACTTTTAAAAAGCGGGCTTTTGCTTTATACTTGCATAAATAAATCCATTTGGACAGTTTTCTCAGAACAAAGACTGTTTTCCCTATAGGGGAATTGATCCCACTGCTTGAGAAACAGAAACTAGCTTGCAATTGATAGTATTTTTTTGTCTTTTTTTTTTCCTGTTTCTAGCTATTGAGGTTTCAAAATCCTAGGTTCAGAATTTCAGTTGGGCAGCTTAGATCCCACCACATGGAGCCACTGAGGGCTCAGTCTGATATGTGTTTGATTGTGCTGGGTTGGTTTTGCTACTCATTGAGTGATGATGAAGAACATGGTATTAGCTACGTGATATTTGGCAGGAAAAGGAAGGAAGAGGTGTCTTCAGCTCAAATGTTATCAAGCTTGCATGTCTTTTAATTTTTTATTATAAAAAATTTCAAACACATGCAAAAGCAAGACTAGTATAATGAACCCTTATGTATATACCACCTAGCTTCAATAATTGTCAACTCCTGACAATTCTCGTTTCACCTACCCTGTCCCCTATTATTTTGAAACACATCAAAGATACCATATCACATTATTTATCAGGATAATACTTTAAATCTCTTGGGCCATAGTCCATCTCATAGAAAGAAATCCTCCATAAGGAACTTTTAGGACATAGCTTTTATGTTAATTACTTAATACATTATGTAAAGGCATATACAGAATTTATACCTATAGGAAATATGAGCTCAATTTACACTAGCTAACCTTTTCATCATCATTCAGTGACCCAAATAGGTCCTAAATTCATGTAATTCCCCATCCCATTCCGAGTAAAAACCAGAGGCCTTACAATGAAGTACCAGGCCCTCTGTGATCTGCCCCCTTCACACCCTTACTTCTGGGCTCTCCTTGCTTACAACCCTTCCCCAGCCCATTCTGCTTCAGCCATCCTTGCCTTCCTGCTAATCCTCTAACCTGCAAAGGATTCTCCTGCCTCAGGGCCTTTGCATCAGCTGTTTCTTTCTTCCTGGACTGCTCTTTTCCAGATATCCATATGTCTCCCTCTTATTTCCTTCAAGTCTCTGTTCAAAGATCACCTTATCAGTAAGACCTTTCCTGACCACTCTCTACATTACAAGCACTCCCTCTCCCCACAGCCTTCTCATATTATCCCTGTTTTTTTCCCCATAGCAGTCTTCACTACCTATCTTAAATTTATTATATTTTATTTATTATCTGTGTCTTCCCAGTAGAATGCAAGCTTCATGAGACCAGGGACTCTGTGTGTTTTTTCTCTCTTGCTGCCCAGAATAATGGTAGACACATTAATAAGCTGCTGATCAGGGTGGGGAAAGTTGCTGATCATCAGTATGCCACTTTTTTTTTTTAGACAGTGTCTCACTCAGTTGCCCTGGGTAGAGTGCAGTGGCTTCATCATAGCTCACTGCAAACTCAAACTCCTGGGCTCAAGTGATCCACCTGCCTCAGCCTCCAGAGCAGCTAGGACAACAGGCACACATGCCCGGCTAATTTTTCTATCTTTAGTAGAGATGGGTCTCACTCTTGCTCAGGCTGGTCTTGAACTCCTGAGCCCAAGCAATCCTCCTGCCTGGGCCTCCCAGAGTGCTAGGATTACAGGCGTGAGCCACCATGTCCAGCTCGGTATTACACATTTTAAAACTCTGCAAACACTTAAATAGAAATCACCATGTACTGGGCACTGTTTCAGGCACTTAAAAATATTACCTCATTTAATCCTCTTAACAACCTTACCCAGTAAGCACTATTATTACCATTCTCCATCTTACTAATGAGAAACTGATGTATAGAAAGGTTAAGTACCTACTCAAGGTCATACAGATAATAAGTGACAGACCCAGGCAGTCAGGTCTTACAGTCTGTACATCTAATCCCTGGGCTATGTCTTTTTATTTTCTTTTAAAATTTTTTAGAGGCTGGATTCGAACTCCTTGGGTTCAAGTGGTCTTCCCACCTCAGCCTCCTAATTAGCTGGGATTACAGGCATACCCCACCGTACCCAACTGATCTTTCACATAAATACATGGAAAGCATTTAATAAACACTTTCAGAATGAGATATAAATTTTCTTTTAAAAACATTGAGACTGCAGGGAGAGCTACTATTGCCTGATGCCATCAGATTCCAAATACTGGAGGTACTCCCAATGTTCTGTTCAAAAACAGTGCAATATGTGATAGCCCCTCCTGTGAATATAATCAAAGAGAAAGATGCCAGTAAATTAAGTGCAATACTTTAAAAAACTGCAGACCTATCATATCCTTTTCAAAACAAAAGATCTGCTAGTCTCCCTGGCCAGGTGCTCTGCGTTCACTTACCATGCGCCAACTGCTTGAAAGTCACGTGACAACCGTTCCTACTTTAGGAAGGAAAGCAAGGCAGGACGCTGGTGTGTTACAACTGCAGTGTGTAACTGAGGACCGTGGGAGGGTGGGCACTTGCATAGTTAGTGCCCCCACTGCGCTTACATTAAAACAGCACTTCTCCACTAAGTTGCCATGCCGTCCTCTGATGAGTCCTTTTAAAAGAGTAGCCCTTCAGAGGTTGGCTAATCGATACAGTGACGTTTGATAAGTTATTTGGAGCCGCTTCCTGAGCAGTGGAACGACCCCGCCAAGTCTCGCACCGCCGGGTGTAGTTTGAATTAAAACATTCGGTTTCAACAACACTGTGAGGGTCTGCAGGGTTCCCGGGCCACACCGGCTTCACGGGGCACCCGTCAAGCGTCGGTTGCGACGCCGCTGCTGCTTCCGGCTACTCCTCCCTCGGCCAAAGCCGACGGGCTACGCGGAGGATGACTTTGCCGGGAGCTGAAGGCAGCCTGCCCGGCCCGCTCGTACTCGGTCCTCCGCAATCCCATGCTCCCTTGCGCCAAGGGCACGTCCGGTGGCTTCCCAGGGCCCTTCTACACAACCGCGGCTCCTCTCTATGATCCGCTGCCGTGTTCAGGGCGGGTGTCATGGCGGCAGGCGTTGAGTTGGCAGGAGTTGCCCACGGAACTGGGGAAAGTCACTAAAGCAGAGGAAGAAGTGGCCCAACCTGGACGGTGGGAAGTCGTGGGAATGAGCAGAGGGCCCCGTGTGGGTGACTGTGTCACTAGAGGCGGGCCCCTGGTAAAGTCCCAGGCCAGGCCTCTACGTTCCTAGGCAGAGCCCCGCTGTTGGTGGGAGACCCCCGGACCTGGCGTTGTCTAGGAACCTCGCTTCGTGCTGTCACATCCAGAGTGTTTCGGAATAGTCTCACGAAGACAGCGGTTAGAGGACATTTAGCGGGATCGTCCGACGGCGCTGGACGCTTTTCTCGGAGCGGACCAGGTCGTTCTTTAAACCCGCAGCGATGTCGTCCTGGCTTGGGGGCCTCGGCTCCGGCTTGGGCCAGTCTCTGGGTCAAGTTGGGGGTAGCTTGGCTTCCCTCACTGGCCAGATTTCAAACTTTACAAAGGATATGCTGATGGAAGGCACGGAGGAAGTGGAAGGTAACAGCTGGAGCGAGGGGAGGGACGGCTTTTTTGGGACCTGGGAACGTCCGTTTGGTCCCCACTTCCATCAGTCATAAGACGCGGACGGGTCGCAAAGGAGTGCCACTCCTCCCTTTTTTCTTTGCACTGCTTCCTTTGCCTCTTCTCAACCGATTTTCTATGGTGAAAGACCACTGGGGTCCGGGGGAAGAGTTCTGTTTGTCCTACTTTTAAATACTCTGGACGTCTCAAAGTACAGTAGAGTGAAACTGCTCCTACTTTGAGTAGAGTTTATTTTTGTTTGGTTCTTCCACGCCCGCCCCTTACTTTGCCCTCAGTTTGGAGGCGGATCTGATTTTTACTATCTTCCTTAATTTTGACAGTTAAAAGAATTGCGTATGGCACATAGTCACTTTTTTTTGTTTTCTTCGATTTTTGTAACAATTAAAATAACTCATAATTTAAACATTTGGTGACTTGCTCTTTCTGTCTTGAGTATTATTTCTTAGTCAAACATGGCTGTGTTTTTCTATTTAGTTATTTTAGATTTTTGCTTATTGTGATGTCACATTTCAGCGTTCTGGCTGAAAATGTATTTTTGTGTATAATTGTTCATTTCTCCCATTTTTCGACAAAACAGGGAAGATATACCCTATCCTTAGGGTATCCTTAGCAATCTTCGCTCATTTTTGAAGTCCCTCATCTTGTTTTACTAATGAATAGTGACCCAGAGTTCCATGGTAATCGATGATTAAGTTAATTACTATTTTGATTTATTTTATTTTTTTTTTTTGGAGACAGAGTCTCGCTCTGACGCTGGGGCTAGAGTGCTGTGGTGTTGGCTTAGCTCAGTGCAACCTCAAACTCCTGGGCTCAAGCTATACTCCTGCCTCAGCCTCCCAAGTAACTGGGACTACAAGTGTGTACCACTACGCCCAGCTAATTTTTCTATTTTTTGTAGAGACAGGGGTCTTGCCATGTTGCTCGGGCTGGTCTCGAACTCCTGAGCTCAAGCGATCCTCTTGCCTCGGGCCTTCCAGAGTGCTAGGATTACAGGTGTGAGCCACTGCACCCAGCCTATTTTGATTTCTTGACATTTCTTTCAGCAAGTACTGTTGGGATATAAAGAGTTGTTTAATTTCAACCTAAGTCTGCTCCAGGGAGATAATGGACTGGTCTTTTGGATGAGAGCAGTTCCTTTGGCAATTTTATTTCTTATAATTTATAAATTAGCATTCTGGCCTAATTTTTTAAAATCGTGATTTAACTGAGCCTTCATATTTATTTGGTTGAAATAGAGAAAGATGGTTTGATAGATAGTGTTTATGTTTAGGATTTCTGTGGGGTGTATTTAGAAGGAAGGAAGACTGAGGAGCTACAGAAATCCATTTTACTGCTTGGGGTTCCCCTTGAGTGGGTGGTGCATCAGGTGGGACAGGTTTGGGGATGAGAATGAAAGGACTTCTTCATGTGTGGAGGAAAGCATGGGACCTTGAGGGCAGTCAGAAGCAGAGAAGGGCTGGATAACTATGGGAAATGACTAGTCTTTCTTTGTATCCTAGATAGGGGAAAACAGTTGGTTATTCCTTTGACCCTAAGCCAAAGAATATGCATCCCCCAACCTGGATGTCTTGCAGGTTTAATTCATTCCATTCTTCCCACCAAATGTTCTCTTGTATTCTCAATCTTAATGGTTTCACTATCTACCCAATTTCCTGACCTATAAATAAATCTTCATGTCTTTGTTTTGTCTCTTTTCATTTCCTACTTCCATTTGGTCACCAAATCTTGTTCATCTTATGTCAGAATTGTTCTTTCCTTTATTACTCTTGGCCCTATTATTTGCAGGATAGAATCCAAACCTCTAAATTTTGGGAGACCAAGACCTATTCTGTTTGGGTTCAACCTACCTCTTGTAGTTGCCATACCAGTTGCCATACATATGCACCTTCAACATACATATGTACGCTTATACACAGAACTTCTGCCACATGGAAGTTTGTCAGGTACCTACACAATTCCAAGCCTCTGTATGGAAAGCCCTTCTCTACTTCTCCTTTATCCGGAAAACAGTTGTCCTGTACAACACTGCTTACATGTCAGGTACTTGGTGAAACCATTCTGACCCCCACACGGATTGAGTTGATCGTCAGTGATCTGTGTTCTAACAGAACTTGTGGATCTTGACAGCACTTACCATGTTGAGTTATAATTTATCTCTTTCCTTGATGCCCAGGGTGGGGACTGAATTTTTTTGGTCCTTATTTTACCAGTACGTGGCATCTTCCCTGGTACATATTAGATGCTCAATAAAAATTGTGCAAGTGGGTGATTAGAAGTCTGCAAAGTTGCTTAATGCTTTTATTCTTTTCCCCTTGTATTACAGTAGGACTTGCTTAATACCTAATTTATTGGTTTTATAAGTTATTTAAAATTATAGTCAGAGTACAGTTTATTTACTCATTCGGCAAGTATTTATTGAGTGTTTACCTGTGCCAGCAATGAACAAGAAAAGAGTTCCAGAATAGCGTTCATGGTACAACTTGAAAACCATCCATATTTACAATATCAGAAGGTTGCTATTCTACTAAACACTCTACTGATTTATTCACGGTTAGGAATTTGGGCTTTTAAATTAGATAGACATGGGTTGAAATTCCACTTCCATGCATTGCATTACAAGTTGTGGGATTTTTGGCAAATTATTAATTAAATAACCTCTAAAAGGCATAGTGTCCTTATCTGTTAAATAGGGATAATCATGCCTATCGTGAGATTGAGAAGATTAAATGAAATCATGAGTGCAAAATGCCTAGAACTGTGCCTAGCAAATCGTAAACATAAATATATGGTAGATGTTATGTTTTCCCTCATTGAGAAAAATAACATCTCTTTATTTAAAAAGGCTAGGATTTTTCTGGGGGCAGGGTATGTAGGTGGGGGTGGTGGAGTCTATATGAACCTTTTAAATACCTCTTTGAAACAATTGCTGCTTTTAACAATTATCTTCCTAAACAGATTAGATTATACTTTGTCCTCTTCAGAGTAGCAATTAGATAATGCTTTCAGAGTTTCAAGCAAGATGTACAGACAACCACAGAAGCAACCCTACCTGGTGATTTTCAAAATGAGAAGAGTGTGCTAGTCAGTGTAATTTATTGCCTGCTGCTTATATTTTCTTTTGATTTAAACTGTTCAGAGAAGTTATCTTTATAATATTAACATACTGTGAGTAATTTAAAAATACTATTAACAGTGTCTAGAAAAATTATCTAACTCTGTGGATGATGATTTTCTAATAGCACCAAAGTGCTACCATTTTGGCACTGCTGAGCTTTGACTCTACTTTTAAATGAAAATGTAAAAACCAGACTGAGCTCTTTCCCATTTTTAATAAGTTATGTCTATGTTACTTTAAATAAATGTTCTCTTAGTATATTTTCATTCTTTGTTTATAGGTCATTAATTTTTTGATAGTATTGGGAGCAGAAGTTAGTGAAAGGCCTTAAGCCCCAGTTGAATAAGTTTTGTCTAAACTTACAGCAGCATAAGCCAACAGAGAAAGAGTCTTAATTTGCAAAACTTAATTTTCCACAACAAAATTTTAATGAACACTTCCAAGAGGTAAAGGTAGACATCCTAGGGTATAGGACATAGGCAAAAAAGAATGGCTTATTTGACAATGAAGAGCATTAGTGACAATGGAATGTTGTGATGAAAATCAAGTGATATGTCTTCTGAATTTGCTGTCATATCAGCAATTCTGTTTAAACTCAGTAAAATATATTTTTCTGAAAATGCCTGTTTGTTATTTCATATGGTGTTAATCAAATATTCTGTTTCTTTTTTAGCAGAACTACCTAATTCTAGGAGAAAGGAAATTGAAGCCATTCATGCTGTCTTGAGATCAGAGGTAAGGAAAATTGAAGATTACTATCAAACTTAGATTTTTCTTTTTTGAAGCCATGAAAGTTATTCAAACTTTATTTTAGTACTCTTTTTAAATGCACTGCTTACCACCTTTGGTCTCTTCTTGTTTATCTCAGTTCTTTTATCAGCCTGCCTTAGACAAAGAATATATTTACGTGTTACTGCAGTTTGCTATTCTTTAATATTCCTATTTCTATTTCTGTATGATGGAAGTAGACAAACTGCTAAATGTAGAAATAATAGTGGCAACAATTTATCATTATCAAGGATTTACTATGTTCTAACGGTATGCTGATTTGCAGTAATATATTTATTTAATTATAATATGAAGAATGCAATTCTGTTTAATCTAGAGTGTTTTAATTCTGTAACATTAAAATAATATTTGGATACAAAACAGTTAAGATTATAGAAATAGCAAATTAATTTTTCTGTTTTATTTATTATTAGTGTCTAGTCATGACTAGTTCTGGACATTGTACTTAATAGGGATGAGAAAATCTTGGAAAGCGTTCAAAGGAAAGCCATAAAGAAAATGAAAGGATTTAAAAGTGGGGTCTACTGTAAAGGACTAAAGAAACTCAACTATTTAGCTTTGGGATAAGAACAGTGAGGGAACACTTAATAATATAATATTATTTCAGCAACAGATATTCTTAGAGGACTGTAGTAAGCATCTTTTCCCCTCTACTAAGCCCCTAAAAAGAGAACATTGATTTTAGATGTAAGAAAATATATACTGGCAAGCGTTATTGAGCTCTGGTCTAGATTATTAAGCTGAGACTGTGGAATTTGAAAGTAGAGGGACCTCTCAAGAGGAACTGCAATAGTATTCTGCCTCATTAGAAGAGGCGGTTTGGTAGCGCTTAAAGACCTCGGCTGTACTTACCTAATAAGGAAAGTAGATGCTCCAGTGATGATGAACGTAATAATTCCTTTCTTTTAAGGCTTAGGAAATTGTTCCAATAGTGCCTAAAGAAATCCTTGAGCAAACACTTACTGGCACAGAACCACCCAAAAGTGTGTGTGGTGGCATTAACTTAGGTGAATTCACTAGTGTACGTTTGGGGGAAAAAAAGTGAATAAAGTTAACCTGCTTAATTAATGTCTGCTCTGTATTGAGCTTGAGAAGGGAAATAGAAATCTTGTGTTCTTTTGTGGATCTCAGTTCTTTTAATGCTTCTCATAGTGTTATCATTGGACTATGGCAAGTGTTCTAGTGTTTAGAAATATTTGTTTTTGGTAAAACACGTCCCCAAATGCAAGACAATGTCCTCGTTTGACTCTTATCCAAAGTAGTGTGAGCACTCAAATACTAGAGGAAAACAGATTATTGGATTTCCCAAGGACTTTATTTTCTAAGGTAACTATGACTATATGTGATTCTCGCCTTATGTGCTAACTTCATACCCTAACCCCTTCTGTGACTGTGCGGTATATCCCTGTTCAGGACTCACTGCTGTAAGAGAATACGATGAAGACATGGCTGAATATTTTATTTAGAAAGTTTTAGTATAGACAGAGGGCATTGTGTTTTCCAGAAGAAATTAGATTTATTTACAGATGTTAACATGTGTAGCTGACTCAGCTAGTATTCTTTAGTTACAAGTAACACCAACCAACCTAAGCTAACTTACTTAATCCTCTGCGTGTTCAGTAATCTTTTTCTTAATCTTTTTCTTTTTCTATGAAATCATTTTACAAATAATTTACAGAAGTATGAATAAAGTGATAGTAAAAAACTTTATTAGAAATTTTAATAACTTAAATACAGCAAATCCAAGTTTTTACTCCATATTTTTCTGGTTTTGAAAACATATATGCTCAAAATAGGCAATGTTCTTTGAATTCACTTAACTGCTTATTAATTCTTATGCATTAACTGGAATGTATTTATCTTGTAAATACTGATTCCAGATTTCAGTTACCTCCCCAATATGTTTTAGGTTATCATTACTCCTTGTTCTTCTTGATTATTTCATTAAAACCAATACTTTTGAAAACTTTGATGGCTCATGATTTTGTTGAAGAGACAATGACTGTTGTCTTTACTCCATAATTACAATTTATTCTTACATAAATTATGTATTTACATAATTACAATTTGTTCTTAGATTTATAAATAACAATTAGAATGATCAATCCACTGAATTTTTTTCATTTCTATGTCATGTGTTTCCTCCCATTTGCATTTGTATATACACTTGCCTTCAGCATTCATCCGTGTATGAGCCATATCAAGTAAATGTTGGTGTACAAATATCATACATAATGAAAGAATACTGTCACATATTTGGTTAGCAAAATGAGATAGTTCAGGTCCTTGTCACAAAATATTGCCAAGTGAAATATTTTTCTATTGAATGACTAATTAATGTGAAACCATATTTCCTTTTTGTTCTTAGAAATAATATTGTTAACTCATCAATTCTTGAGTTTGAGAAAATTCAGGTAGAGTATTGCCATTTAAAAATTTGTCTGAGATTTTGCTTCTACAACCAATTTTCCCATAACCATTAGACTCTAGAGTGCTACTTTCTGTCTCTTTGCATTCATATTCTGAGTTGTCTAATAATTGTGAAATGTTTTCCTTTGTTAATTTTCTTCTCTTTGTCCAAACATAAAAAATTCTGAATTTGCAACTGTGTTCAATAAAAGCAAAAAGAAAAAAGACTACAAAGATGGTATCTCTATGCTGCTGTTTCCTTTTAACAATGGTGCAATACTTTAGGCAATGCAGTCAGAAAACTGGTTGTTTCGCTACTGCATCATTCTTCTAGGTGATTCCATAAGTCTTCTATTTTCTTATTATTTTAGTAATTTTTAGCTTAGTTGGGAATAATTGATGAATAATGATAAAGTGATTCCCAGGATGATGAAATAGCAAAATGATTCAAGATACAGGAAAAAAAGATGATTACGATTCCATCATTCTTAGATTTATGAAAGTATCCAATGTACCTTTATGATAATTTTAAGATAAAATAAATTTTATTCTATTAAAACAATAGTTAAATTTTTTCTTTATTTGTTGGAAGACCTCTAAGAAGGAATAAAAGTCATAAACACCAATTCTTACCAATAATTAGGACTGCTTAAGAAAGAAACTAAAATTAATTCCAGTGGACCCTAATGGGATACCAAGGGTTAAGGGGATGGAACATTTTGAGGATAAGTGTCTCATGAACTCCAAGAGTAGAAATGTAACCAGACTGTAGGAAGGGGCTGCAGCTACAACTGGAGGCCATCAGGAGTCTCTCTTTTTCATTTATACTCCACTGCTCTTCTTTGTGTACATTTATTCTTTTCTTCTTTCAGACCAGCTCCCTCTGCTCCATATTCCACGTATGACCCCTGGCAACTCTCTTGATATGTTAAGAGTTCAGCTGTATGAAGAGAATCTCTGCTAGGGTGCTTTCTCAAACTTTCTCTCATGTGGCTAGGGAGATGAGGGCAGACAACCAAGTAGGTATCGATCAAATTCACAGGTTTTAAGTTCTAGTTATTAATCAGTTAAACAAATAACCTTAGGTATTTTTGTGTGAAAAAGCCTAGAATGGACTTTTATGACTTCATATATTGTGTCGCTCAATTATGTGTGGTGTTTTTCATATTAATAGCTCACAGAAAATTATCAAAGTCAGCCAGTAGAATAGAAGGTAATTAGTTGTGTGACCATTGGTCCTGTGTTTTACTGCTATTTCTTCAAGATAACCAAGATCTGTGTTAGTTTTCTGGGGCTAGAGTCCCACACTAGGATTTGTGGTTGTTGTAATTATTCCTTTGATTTACTCCATTGGTTTTTCTCTGGGAATTCACATAATCTTCCTGGATAATAATTTTCACATTTGTTGACATCAGAAGTTCCTAGAATCTAAGAAGAAAACAGATGACATCCCCAAAGTTATAAAGTCTTCACCTTTTAGCAGGAGCTTTCTTTTCCACCATCAGTCTCCTTTTCTCAGCCATTATTGTTAAACTATGTTTGTAGATGTAGTAATAAAATGCATAGTAATTTACCTGCAATAATTTATAAACCCTTTTTTACAGAGTGTTTTAGTGTCCATTTCTCTTGCCGCATTATGTTCTTATGTTCATTCAACTGATAAGGGATGAATGATAATAGGTTTAATTTAATATTTAGGTACATAAAATTTGAATAATTTTTTTTGTGCTTTCCAACATCTTAAAACAAAAGACTGTGTGTGATGTCTAGGTTTATGGAATTAAACTTTTGTATACTTCTAACAGTAGTTTTCAAACTGAGTTCTATTTTTTAAATTTTATTTTTATATAAATTAAATTCTCATCTAATTTTTTATTTTACTCACCACTATACTAACGAGGACAAACTGAGTTCTAGTAGTGGTTTTCAAATTAGATTTGTCAGAGGTGCCTTAGGGTGCCTGGGGGACAAGCAAACAAGTAATGTGAGATTTTAGCCTCCTACCTATACTTCAATGAGAAATCTCTTTTAAAAAGTTCTGTTTGGGGAGAAAACAAAAGCTCAGACATATAATCCATTCATTTACTAGACATGTATTGCCTGCTCTGTGCTAGATACTGGTTATGGGGGAAACCCATGAGGATGGGGAAACATTGATCAGTGGCTTTTTTTTTTAGCAGTAAATCAAACTGAGCAAAATGTTAATTTTGGTTTAGAATTAGGCATATTCTTTGTAAACATACTTAATGCATTTGTGACTTTAATTTGAAAGTGTATTTTAAATGCCAGAATTCTGTCTGGGACCTGTTTTTTTTGTTTTTTTTTTTAATATATGTGGAGACAGGATCTCTTTCTGTTGCCCAGGCTGGAGTGCAGGGGTGTCATCATAGCTCACTGCAACCTCCAACCCCTAGGCTGAAGTAATCCTTCTGCCTCAGCCCTCCCGAGTAGCTGGGACCATAGGCCTGTGCCACCAAGCCCGGCTAATTTAAAAATTTTTTTTTTTTCCATAGAGACTGGGTCTCGCTATGTTGTCCAGGTTGATCTCAAACTCCTGGGCTCAAGTGTTCCTCCCTCCTGTCTCAGCCTCCCAAAGTGCTGGAATTACAGGTGTGAGTCACTGCACCCAGCCTGTCTGGGACTTTTTATATTTTACATTTTTGTTGTTGTTTTTTTGAGACAGAGTTTCGCTCTGTTGCCCAGGCTAGAGTGCCATGGCGTCAGCGTAGCTCACAGCAACCTCAAACTCTTGGGCTCAAGTGATCCTCCTGCCTTAGCCTCTTGAGTAGCTGGGACTATAGGTGCATGTCAGTACACCAGGCTAATTTTTTCTATTTTTAGAGGTGGCTTCTCACTCTTGCTCAGGCTGGTCTCGAACTCCTGAGCTCAAGCCATCCTCCCACCTCGGCCTGCCGGAGTGCTGGAATTACAGGCATGAGCCACTGCACCAGGCCTTACATCATTTTTTGTGTGAAGCAATACATTTTTCATAGTGCCATGCACATAGCTATTACTAACATGTATTACTTGCATTCTTTTTGTTGAAAATACTTTTTTATTTACTTCTAGAATGAAAGACTTAAGAAACTTTGTACTGATCTAGAAGAGAAGCATGAAGCATCTGAGCTTCAAATAAAGCAGCAATCTACAAGTTACCGAAATCAACTACAACAGAAAGAGGTAAAAATTGTCACAATTATTTCACGTGTATTTCACTGTAATGTATTTAGGAAGGTTTTAAGAGTTATAATATAAATCAAGCTATATTTAGATCCATAAAAATATTGAAAGGCTCGGGAACCTGAGGCAGGAGGATCGCTTGAGCCTAGGAGTTTAAGGTTGCAGTGAGCTGTGATGACGCTACTGCTCTCTTGCCCCGGCAGCCGAGACCCTGTCTCAAAAAATAATAATAATTGAAGGAGTGTTGCATTTAATAATTCCCAACTCAGTTTGATTATCACTAATTTAACAAGAACTTTGTAAACTTTTCTTTTGAGTTTATATTATGTAAACCTTTGTGGAGTTTAATTTCTTCTTTCCGAAAGAAGAAAGGGTTTTGTATAAAATATCTTTAGGCATCTCTTGCTTATAATTTCTGATTTATGAAACCTGATTTGTTATCTAGCCTAACCATAACACTTTTTATTTAAAAAACAAACATGATTACCATAGTTAATAGAGTACCATCATTGGATAATCTTAGATTATTATACCTTTCTAATATTATAAATCTATAAAAAGCTCAGTATTTTTACAGTACCTTCTCTAAAACATGGATTATAAATATATAGGTAGAAATCAGCCATCTTAAAGCAAGACAGATTGCGCTACAGGAGCAGTTGCTGAAACTGCAGTCAGCTGCTCAGTCAGCACATGCAGGAGCTGGTGGTGTCCCAGCAGCCACTGCGTCATCTTCATTTGGTTATGGGCTCAGTCATCACACTTCAGCTTTCCATGACGATGGCATGGACTTTGGTGACATAATTTCATCACAACAAGAAATAAACAGATTATCAAATGAAGTTTCAAGACTTGAGTCTGAAGTTGGCCATTGGAGGCATATTGCTCAGGTAAGTAAAATTTTCATGAAAATTTTGAAAACTGAGTAAAAATACCAGCATATAGAAAGTTGTATGTAGAGCTTTTGGTATCAGAAAGAACCCTGGGCTAGGAAATAGAAAACCTATATTCTGATTCTGCCAGTGACTTTCTAAGTGATTTTAGTCATGTCATCTTTCTCTCCCAGCCTCAGTTTCCCTTTCTGTGTAATATTTAGAAAAAATTTTCAGAAAGAATTTAAAGCAACAGATCCATTTTTTAAAATAAAATAAAACATTACAAGTCTAAGACTCAAAAGAGATAAAAACTGAGTTGCTGTGGTTGAACTAGCACCTTTTCCCCTGGAGTCCCTGAGGCTTTTCTGGTGGAAACACTAGTCCAAGGCACTGTGTTTGAAACTGGTTGCTTAGATGTTGTCTGGGGGTTCTGTTAGCTCTAGTTACATGTAAAATGAAAATCTGATAATTGGTGTTATAAAATAGGATAAACTATTTTATGTTGTTTCTCATGCCTTAGAAATTAAATCCTTACTATTTGGGGCTGTAAACTTTCTTCCAAGAAATTCTTTTTGTCTTACATATCAGATTTTATACAGGTTGAATATCCCTCATCCAAAATGCTTGGGACCAGAAGTGTTTTGGATTTCAGATTTTTTTGGATTTTGGAATATTTGCATAAACATAATGAAACATCTTGAGGATGGGACCTAAGTCTTAAACATGAAATTCATTTATGTTTCATATATACCTTTACACATAGTCTGAAGGTAATTTTGTATATTTTTAATAGTTTTATGCATGAAACAAAATTTGTGTTAAGTACTCATATATGGAATTTTCCAATGTGGCGTCATGTTTGCACTCAAAAAGTTTTAAATTTTGGAGCTTTTTGGGTTTGGGATCTTCAGATTAAGGGTGCTCAACCTGTATACTATGGAGGTTGTCAGTAGACCTGAGACCTATAATAAACTGGAACATTGTTCATTTGGATTTGATCTTATCAGTAGGAAAAAAAAAAACAGAGTATATAAGCAAAGAGATTATTTTCCATCTTTTTGTGAATGTAATCCAGTTATGTAAGGGAGAAATCATCCCAATTTAAATTATCTCCTTGCTTTCCAAGTTGCTAGACATTCCCAATACCTAAAATAAACCTTAGAGAGGATGACTTGTATGTCCATTTTATCTCCAAAAAGCAGTAGTTCTTAAACTTTGTATGTGTAAGAATAACTTTGATAATTGATAATTATCAAGGGGAACTTGATAATATCATAGACTCCCTGTACTACCTTCAGAGAGTTCAATTTAGTAGCATATTTTAGGGTCTTAAAAAATGCATTCAAACAAAGAAATACTCCAGGTGATTCTGATAATCGGAAGAACACATTTTAAGAAACACTGCTTAGGGTAAGATTCCATGAGAAAGAGGAGGGTATTTGGTATGTTCCTTCAGCTTATCTTGAATGCCTACTATATAACAGACCTGTACGGGAATATAAAGATGAAAAAGGCATCATTGGGACCTTGCAGGGGACTTAATTTTCTAGCAAGCCATAATAAAAATTAATATTTGTATCACACCTTGCAAGATGCTCCCATATATATTATCCCATTCATTATATTATCCTTAATAACTATGTGACGTGTTTATTACCTCTATTTTGCATAAAAAGAAACTAAAAGTTTAAGTAATACACCCGTTGCCATGGTTATTAAGTTATGATTGAAACACATGTGTTTTGACTCCAAGTCATGTGTTCGTTCCATTATAATACTCTGTTCCTTCTTTCAGTACTAGAGCAGCTTTTGGTTCATTAGCATGCTAAATAGTAAATGTTAATAAAAATAGATGAACAACGTGTAGCTTTGAACGAGAGAAGAATCCAAAAGTTTTTTCTTTTATTTACTTGTCAAACCAAAGGTTATTCTCTATTGGAGAATAGATCTTTTGCATAAAATAATTTTTTAAAAGATTTTTACTGAATCATTTTTAAGATGAATACTGGATAACTTTCCATTTTAGAAATTTCCTTTTAGAAAGCTGCTCGATTATCTCCACACCTACCTTTTGTTAAGCTAAGTAATATAGTCTAATTTTTTCCATCTTTATTTTGTAAAACTGCTGTCTTCCCAGTTAGTAAATTCTTGAATATGGTATCTTTTATTTATTGTGCTATTGGGCTAGGTTCTTTAAAATGTACTTGGCATTCTTCAATCAGAATCTGTCTGGGAAATGCCTCTTTTTTGAAAAGTGTTATATCTTAAAGTTAATTTTGTCTTTCTACTTTATAGGAAACTGAGTATAATTACTTATTTCCTAATTCTTTTTTTCTGATCTAGACTTCTAAAGCACAGGGAACAGATAGCTCTGATCAAAGTGAAATCTGCAAACTGCAAAATATCATTAAGGTAATCAAATTGTTGACTGATGGTGGTTATTATACATCTGAAATCTTATTAAAAGCATAAGCCTAAATTAGTAAAAGTCTCAGTTATAAAAGTACTTATATAGATTATGATATTCATTTCTTTTTTAATGTTTTGGATCTTCCTTATTCGTTATGACAAGTAAGGTATTTAAAAATCTCTGTCTTTCTAAAATTATTTGGTTTTGAACATTTATTAGCTAGTTAATATTTCATAAGTCTCTGCACTCTACTGTATCTTGTAAAACTGTCTTTATTAAAACAGAATTCCAAGATTGCTGAGATTTCAACATTAAGGGTTAAAAGATAGTGACAAGATAAAATGCCAATATTATTCATTGTAAATAATTATTTCACCTTAGTGGTGGAATTTTGCTAGTTTGTGTCAATTATTATTTCTTCCAAGAAGAATCTTAGTTACATATATTTATTGTGGCAATAGATTGTTTTTAATGTTTAAATTATTGTCAGGTACAGAATTTTTAGCTTTTGGTTTTATTATTACTATACTAGTGTGGGTAAGTTCTAGGGTCAGACCTGTGTTTGAATGCTGGCTGTTTATTTACCAGCTGTGCTACTTTGGGCAAGTTATTTAACCTTTCCAAACTTTTGTTTTATTATCAATAAAGTAGATACTATCATAATACCTACCTTGTTTTGAGGTTTAAATATAAAGCTCTTAGCCCAGTGCTGGCACATAAATAAGTGCGTAGGATTAAAGAATAATTTTACTTGTCTTCTCAGGAAATAGAAGCTAATTTAGATTAGGATTCTTGGTTATAAGCAACAAAAATCATCTCTGGCTAATTAAGCAGAAGAGGATTTACTGGAAGAAATCTAGGACTACTAGAGTAGTCCATCCATAGGACTGAAGGAGGAGTTGAATATTCTGGCCTCAGGAAGGACAGGAGTGGGAACAGCATCAGGAATATGGGTAGTGGGACACAGTGGCAAGGTTCTTGAGGGTGCAACTGTCGTAACACTTCGAGTCCAACCAGCTTCCCTTGTTGAGGGATGCAGCTCCTGATCTAGGTTCTTGGGAGAGACACTGATGGTCTCAACATGGGTAGCAAGGCACCTTGGTTGACAGTTTGCAAGTCCCCTCAAGACTGATGAAAGGAAAGGCTGAGTGAGAGGATGGGGTTAGTGGGACAACAGGTACAGATTGGCCAGAGGGTTAATACAAGTATTGGTGGAATATGTTATTAGGAAAAGGAGAAGTTCATGGTCATAGATGCTAAGGAAAGACATTTTTGCTCATCTTTTGTTTCAGTGTTTTCTTGTTGATGTTCCCTCATTAAAAATAGAAAAACTGTTTCTCAGGCCTATGAAAGGAAAGGGTGGAGTCTTTCAAAATTGTCCTGATTTTGGGCCTGAGTTTAAATTCTCTTTAGCCTTAACATGTTCAAAGAATTATTTTTAATGATGCAGACTTTTGGACAGCAGTGAAATTAACAGCTTAGGTAAATCTATTGATCATAAATTTGGTTAACTTTGTTTTTATTTTTTAAGGAACTTAAACAGAACCGAAGTCAAGAAATTGATGACCATCAACATGAAATGTCAGTATTGCAGAATGCACATCAACAAAAGTTGACAGAAATAAGTCGTCGGCATCGAGAGGAATTAAGTGACTATGAAGAACGAATTGAAGAACTCGAAAATCTGTTACGGCAAGGTTATTAGTTTATTAATTTAACATACTAGATGACATAATTAAATGACAAACCTAGCAGTGTAAGACCAGGACACTGCTGTAACTTGGACTAAGTTCTAAAGAATGAGTAAGTGACTAGTTCTGCTCATTTGCTGGAAATTTCCAGTGGCACCACTCACCACTATCAAGATTCTGCAAAAATGGAAAGGTCCTTTTGCTTTTATGGTAAATAGTTATAATTCATAGATTTCTTCACATTGTTTGGTGATGATACTTCGGTATAAATGATTAGAGATATTTTCACTTTCTTTCAAACTCAGATACATAGGCTTTTTTTTCAGTAGTTGATTCATATAAAAAGTTGATTCCCAACTTTTTATTTATTTAGAAATGCTTAGTTTATTATAGTAATTAACTTTTCTTTTTAAGCTTTCCAAGTTCTGAACTCTCTTAAATCTTTTAGTTGTATATAGAAAGCTATTTATTTCTTGGTACTTGACATTTGATGTCCTTGATTTTATGTTTGTGTTCTAGGTGGCTCTGGAGTTACAGAAACTGAGCACTCTAAAATCCAGGAGATGCAAAAAACAATTCAAGTTCTACAAACCGAAAAAGTAGAGTCTACAAAAAAAATTGAAGAACTTGAGGATAAAATAAAAGACATAAATAAAAAATTGTCTTCTGTAGAAAATGACAGAGATGTTTTGAGGAGAGAACAAGAACAGCTAAATGTGGAAAAGAGACAAATAATTGAAGAATGTGAAAGCTTGAAATTGGAATGTAGTAAATTGCAGCAAAGTGATACTGTGACAGAAAAGGAAAGGATTCTTTCACAAAGCACATCAGTGGAAGAAGTGTTCAGACTACGACAGGCACTGTCTGGTATAAAACGTTTGAAACTTATTTCAGATTGGTGTTTCCTTGCCTACTAGTTGTTTTTTTAGAGACAAACACTTGAATAACTGAATACTTTGTGGAAATGAAGCGTTCATGTAAATTACTGTGTGTAATTGAAATAGAATTATTCAGTTTGAATTCTATGCCAAAGTTAATTGATTGCAAATAGGATTTTTCTACTAAAAAGGGTTAAGTATTGGCCTGGTGTTTCTCAACCTCCCTTTCTTATCCTTTAAGTATTTACATGGAACTCATTGATTTAGGAGGCCGGGTGGATTTCTGAGAAATGTTTATGTACATAGACATTGTTGGGAGGATGGTTCTGTTTTTTTTTAATCTATACAGAAGCGAATACTTTCTGTAACTCATCAGGACCCGGAGACCCTGCAGTTAGGGAATGCAGCTTTTCTTCTTCAAAAATCTGTTGTTCACTTTTGAAATGATCTCCTGTATTGAAGCAAAGGCCTGAGTGATAAGATCCATAGGTCTTCTACCATTTTCCATGCTCAAGATGATATTTAGTTACTCTATTAGTATTCTGTGTTACAAAAAAATAAGTATTAAATGAAATAGGCCAAACACCAGTATTTGTTCATGCCAGGAAAACAAAGGGAGCTCTTTGGCTGAAAAGATGCATTTTATTTTGGCCTTTGTCCTCTCCTCATGTTATAAACTCTCATTTTATGAACTCATTTATTCCTCCTCTGGAGGTTTCCAGCCCTTGTGTGCTTGTGTCCCCCACCATCTGTATCCTTTACCCAGTAGTTTATCATGAGCTCCTGATCTGGACAGCCGACTCTCTATACGTCACATGGAGTGTCAATCTAAAGTTAGGTTCAAAGCTAAGTCACTGTGTCCTCCTTCTTTTCCCTACCTTGGTGATTGGTAGCATTTACCAGCTTCCTAAAACAGGAAGCTAGGAATCATCACCTAGCAAGTCCTGGAAGTTCTATTTCCTTAGCTTCTGTTTGGTTTAATGGTATTTCAGGATTGTATCCCAGAGGAGCTTTCGAGTTTCTCACAGGTGCATCTGTCCAGGAAACTGCCTTGCAGGCAAAGGGAAGGCAGTGCAGTGGAGTACTGGACTTCTTTCTCATTGACTTCAATCAAAGTAGCTCTGCTCTTTAAAAAATAAATTTATGAAGCTGAGTATGGTTGCTCACACTTGTAATCCCAGCGATGTGGGAGGATTGCTTGAGGCCAGGAGTTCACGACCAGCTTGGGCAACATAGAGAGACCTCTCTTCAAAAAAAAAAAAAAGAAAAAGAAAATTAGCTGTGCGCCTGTAGTCCCAGCTATTCAAGAGGCTGAGGCAGGAGGATTGCTTGAGTCCAGGAGTTTGAGGCTGCAGTGAGCTATGATCGTGCCATTGCACGACAAAGCAAGACTCCATCTCTAAAAATAAATAAATAAATAAACTTACATATTCATTTGTCATAGTGGGTGATCCATATGAGTTTATTTGCTTAAAAAACAAATCTACTGCCCTAGTCCTTCCCCTTTTTTCCATTTCCGTTGCCATGGAATTACTTCAGCCAATCATAATTGCTTTTTGTCTATGTTAACTATAGCAGATCTCTCAATAGCGCAGAATAGCGTAGGTTAAGAACACGACAGGGTTGTAATCCAGCTCTATCACTAATTAGCTGACCTTGGGCAAGTTAGTTAACATCTCTATGCCTTGGTTTATTCATCCACAGGGTTGGGATAATAATAGTATCCTCCTCTTTGTTGTTGTAGTAGTAATGAGGATTTCTATAAATTACTAACTGCAATGTTCTTTTTAAGACAGTGTCTGGCCAATAGTAAATATTATAAAAGTGTTACCTTTTTATTCTCCGGTCTCCATAATTCCTTCTTCAATCCATTTTTTTCATTCTACAGCCAGAATAATTTTTGAGAAATGCAAAGCAGGTTACTCCCTGCTTTTAGTGCTTTGTGGCTCCCCGTGAACTTCAGGATAAAGTCTAAACTTCTTAGTTGGAAATATAATGTCCGTCATGATCTAGTTCATGTCTGCCTCTTCAGCTTCTACTCTTCCCATTCTCTTAACATTCTAAGCTTTAGCCATATTAAACTTTCTATAGATCCTTCAACCAGCAATGTTGCCTCTTCGTCTGTCACCTTTGCATTTGCTGCTTTCTCTATGTGGGGTATCTCTATGCCTCTTTCAGCTAACTCTTAGTGTATTGATTCAGTGCAGGTATTACCTCCACTGGGAGTTACCTAACAGTGCCACTTCCCTGGCCCTATTCACTCCCCCTGTTCTAGATTAGCTGCTTGCTGTCCCCCCAACACCCTCCACCCTTTTTTTTTTTTTTTTTTTCTGAGACAGGGTCTTGCTCTGTCACCCAGGCTGGAGTATAGTGGTGGGATTCATAGTTCACTGCAGCCTTGAACTCCTGGGGTCAAGTGCCTCCTGCCTCAACCTCCCAAGTAGCTGGGACTACAGGTGCACGCCACCATGCTCAACTAATTTGTAGAGATGAGGCCTTGCTATGTTGCCCAGGCTGGTTTTGAACTCTTGGCCTCAAGTGATCCTCTAGCCTCGACCTCCCAATGCTGGGATTATAGGCGTGAGCCACTGCACCTGGCCAGATGTTTGCCCTTTTTTGCTCTTATAGCATCTTGTACTTGCTGTATCACACTGTATTGTAATCATGTGTTTGCTCGTTTTTTTTCCCCTTCTGAATTGTAAGCTCTTTGAGAGCAAGGACTACATTTTTCCAGCTTATTGTCTAGCACCTGGCCTCATAGTAATATGATAAATATTATAAATATAATATAATATTATATATACAAGTAAAATAGTAAATGCTCAGTATGTCCTTAATGAATGTTAAATCAGTTACTTTGACTGAACTCAGGATATTGTCTTTGTGTTCCTCTTCTAGAACCTCTTCTATTTATGGATCTATCTGTAATACTAGATTGAATGATCTTTTTATCAGCAGTCATGTCTGAATCACTTTAGATAATTGAGAGATTATTGTATTCTTGTGGTGTAAATATATATTTATTGCTTTTAAGTTATTTTCTTCAAAACTTAGACCTTATACTATTTCCTGCTACTCAAACTAATCAACTCATTTTGAAACATGGTTGTTAGATTTTTTTCAAGGCAGTAACTTATGACTCATCCAGAATACAGTTATTATAATTTCTTTTACTTTTCCATAGAATTGGATTTTAACATGCTTTTTAACTGGCATTTATATTATGATTTATTTGATATAGTCAAAATAGTAATATAAAATAAAAATATTCACTCAGAACTGTTAGTGCTTGCTAATTGTGCTTAGATGTATACTTTGTTTTGACACATTGACTGCCACACTAGAAAAAAAATTTTTTTCCTTGGGGCCACGGTGTTTTATTAGGAAAACAGAATAAAAGCTTTTAAAACAAAATGATCATTCCTGATATAATGAAAAATTTGTTGGTTTTTATTGTTTTCTGTGTGTGAGTTATATGCAACTTGAAAAATAGTTCTCTCAGCTCCCAAGGTGAAGAGATGTGAGTGACATATGCTTCATGAGGCCCCGGGCTCAAAACTAGCATGAGTTAAACACAACTCACATGGCAGTTAATGTGTTAATTAGGTTGCATTCCTGAGTTTAATGTGGGAAGTAATGTTATTCTAAATAATTTTAATGTCAGATTTATTTGTTGTTTTTACAGATGCGGAAAATGAAATAATGAGATTGAGTAGTTTAAACCAGGTAAATTTGTTTTGAGGGGAAAGCTTTCATCATTGGTTTACTAAGAAAAAGTATTTTGATTTATTATAGTTGCTTATTTTGTGTGTTTTTTAACAAATTCATGTGAACTAACCCTATGAACTTTCATCTCAGTAATCTTACATTTGCTGGTTAATAACAGAAACTTTTTGCATCATAATTTGACATAATTTAAGAAGTTTCATAATTGAAAAATGCAGGTATATCTCTTTGAAGATTAATTTTATAAATGGTATATGTATAGAGACAGTAGAAGCAAATCCTGTACCAGAGTGAGAAATGCATTTTGATTTTTCTAAAGGAATTCAGGGAGTTGTTTCTTTTTCTAATAATTGCAAGTTATTTTCTAAATATATTTTTATATTTTTCAAATAAATCCTTATAAGAATGTCTAAAATGAATGACTGGCTTTCGATGGTCCAATGTTGCATTCTTATAATTTTTATATATCACAAAAGAAATACTGAGTAGAAGTGCACAGTTATATAGCTTGCTTGGTTTTTGGCAAACTGGAAATTTCTTGTTATCTGAAAACACTGCTTTCACATTTTTGTAGGATAATAGTCTCGCTGAAGACAATCTGAAACTTAAAATGCAAGTCCAAGTTTTAGAAAAAGAGAAGTCATTATTGAGTCAAGAAAAGGTGGGTGCTGTAAAAATGGGGACAGAATTAAAATGCTGTGTGTATTTTATTAATAGTTCACAGCTAAGGGCCAGTTTATATCAAAATTAAATGTTTAGTTATTGAGAGTCCTGAGGGTAAAGCTGATCTCATTGATGCTTGTCAGGACAGGTTGAAGTACCTGGGCAAGGTTCAGAATATCAGACACTGGCCAGAGTTTATGTTTAGAGGTAAGTTAGTAGGCACACAGATATAAACAGGTAAGATAGGTAAAGGCCCTGTTTTGGTTGCCGATGAAGTTCTGTCAGCAGCAGCATACACAGGTGGGTAGGGGGGCCTGGGGTGGCATACTGTAATAACTATATAGTGCTTATATGCCTCAGAATGTATCCATTGTGGTGGACAGGAATTTCTTAGTGGTGAGGGGTAAAGATATCAGTTTCAGTGGTGGAAATAAGGTCTTTTTGTGTGTACTGGTAGCACGGATGGAATAAGATTCTGTATGGAGAGAGGTATTTTTGTTTCTACCACTTGGGGGTAGGTACTTAAAAACGCAGGTACTTAAATATAGGACAGTTATAAGGTGGTATTATTAAGTTAAAGGCCAGTGTCTTAATTTAAATTCTTAGCTTTTTTAAAGTAATACCTATTTAGTCATATGTGTGTTCAGTAATACATATTGACAAACTTCAGACAGTAGAAGTGGTATATCCTTTGCACCTCTTGCTTGGCCTCTTTCCCAGAGTCAGTCTCTTACCAATTTCTGGTATTTCTTTCCAGACTATATCTATGCATGTCTGATTTTATATATAAATAGCTTTTAAAAATACGAATGTCAGCGTACTATAAACACTGTTCTTACATACCTTCTTGACATTATGTTTTCAACATCTTTCCACGTTAGTGTATAAGCAGTGTTTCTCAAAGGGGGCGCTGTTTGCATTTAAGTGGGAAAATTCTTAGTTGTGTGCACTGTCCTATGTACTATGTGATTCTTGCTACCCTTTTTTCTACCCACTAAATGCCAGTAGTGTCTGCCAGTCTTTTTTTTGTTACTATATTATATATTTTTTCTCTCTTCTATTTCCACTCCCTTTGTATTCTGCTCTTTATCTGATTGACCTAGGTATATTTTATAGTTTGCAGACCTCTGCACATATCTCTTAGGACCTATAACCTTTTCATGATGTTTTTGGATTCTATAGCTATTCCTGGTAGCTGTTTCTCCTTTCTTTTGATGTTAAGTAGTCCGTTGTAGCACTTTCTTGAACTGTGTCTGCCATGGGTCTGCTTACTGATTAAGAATGTCAAAAGTACTTACAAGGCTGTGTGTGCTCTCAAGATCCACCTGAAAAAAATGTTTGTGGTTCACCTAATTGAATAGATAACTTTACAAAGACAGTATGATATTTCCGTCTTTCAGATGTAGTTTAAAATAAACTTTTGAGTTAGAAGGAAATAAGAATTGTGACGCAGATGCTCTAATAATAGCTTTTGTTGGGTCTCTTTTAGTTCTTTTAATTAAGGAATTTAGGCTCTCAAATGGGGACTTTTTGTATAAAGAGTTGGAGCTAGAATACAAGCTTACAATTGTTGCATCTTGTCTAGAGTTATAGAAAAGTTTCGTTTGAAGCTGCAAGTAAAATTGCACATGAAGGCCATAGTTTGTTGAATTTTATATATCATTATTGAGGTATTGTTCAGTAATGTTTCCAATAGAGAGCATTTACAATAGATTCCCAAGTTATGTTTATATATATATTTTTAATCTTTTGGTGTCTCCTTTTCGTTTGACAGTATGTGTTGCTTTTTTCCCTTTTATCATTTCAGGAAGAACTTCAGATATCACTTTTAAAATTGAACGATGACTATGAAGTAATCAAAAGTACAGCTACGAGAGACATGAGTTTGGATTCAGAATTACATGACTTAAGACTTAATTTGGAGGCGAAGGAACAAGAACTTAATCAGAGTATTAATGAAAAGGAAATACTGATAGCTGAGTTAGAAGAATTGGACAAACAGAACCAAGCAGCTACAAAGGTAATGGTATGTTAAGGACAGTGAGGTAGACTTAATACTGGATTAACATGCAAAAACAGCAGGTGCAAGTTAATTTAGTGATTTAATTAATATTTTAGTTCATTAGTGCTCTACTCATAGGGTTTGAGAAACTTTTTTTGTAAAGTGCTTTATAGTAAATATTTTTGGATTTGCAGGCCATATAGTCTTAGTTGTAACTACTCAACTCTGCTGTTAAGATATATAAACATATGAGTGTGGCTGCGTTCAATAAAATTTTGTTTACAAAAACAGGCATCAGGCCTGATTTGGCCCATGGGCTATAGTTTGTTGACTCCTCTGCTAGTGTTTAAGAGTTAAAAATAAATAACATACATAATTTACTATCTTTGGTTTTAAATTCTTATCCTCAAAATGATAAGATTAAAAAAAAAAGACAAAATGGACTTGCTGTAATATAGTAGTAAGTAATTTTGTAGGGGATGTTGTAAAAAAAAATAGTTTTTAAAAAGGATTAGAAATATCTGAGGATTATTCTTCTATTATATATGAAATTTTATAAAATTTTCTTTAGGTACTAAAGTGAGAAAATGTTGTAAAGTTACCATGCAAATTAATTTTTCTTTCAGCACATGATTTTGATAAAAGATCAGCTATCAAAACAACGAAATGAAGGAGATAGCATCATCAGTAAACTGAAACAAGATCTAGATGATGAAAAAAAGAGAGTGCATCAACTTGAAGATGATAAAATGAACATTACTAAAGAGTTAGATGTGCAGAAAGAAAAGTTAATTCAGAGTGAACTGGTCCTAAATGATTTACATTTAACCAAGCAGAAGCTTGAGGATGAAGTAGAAAATTTAGTAGACCAGCTAAATAAATCACAAAAAAATAATTTAAACACCCAGAAGGAGAACTTTGAACTAAGGGAAAATATTAGACAAAATGAGGAGGAGCTTTCTAGAGTCACAAGTGAGTTAACTCAGTCCCTTAATCAAGACTCCAGCAGTAATTTTAAGGATAACTTACTTATAGACAGAGAAGCCGAAGTTAGAGACTTAAAGCAAAATCTTTCAGAACTAGAACAGCTCAATGAAAATTTAAAGAAAGTTGCTTTTGATCTCAAAATGGAAAATGAAAAGTTGGCTTTAGCATGTGAAGACATAAGACGTCAGTTGGAAGAATCTATTGCTGGTAACAATCAGATTTCTCTGGAAAAGAATACTATTGTGGAGACTCTAAAAATGGAAAAAGGACAGATAGAAGCGGAGTTGTATCAGGCTGAAAAGAGACTGTTGGAAGAGGCAAACAAGTATGAGCAAACCATTGAAGAACTGTCAAATGCACGTAACTTGAATATGTCTGCCTCACAGCTGGAACATGAACGTCTAATTAAACTCAATCAAGAGAAAGACTTTGAAATAGCAGAACTCAAAAAGAATATTGAGCAAATGGATACTGATCATAAGGAAACTAAGGAAATTTTGTCATCTAGTTTAGAAGAGCAGAAGCAATTGACACAGCTTATACACGAGAAAGAAATTTTTATTGAAAAACTTGAAGAAAGAAGTTCAGAGCTACAAGGGGAATTAGATAAATATTCTCAGGCCTTAAGAAAAAATGAAATTTTGAGGCAAACCATAGAGGAAAAGGATAGAAGTCTTGGATCCATGAAAGAAGAAAACAATCATCTACAAGAAGAACTGGAACGACTCAGGGAACAGCAGAGTCGAGCTGCTCCTGTGGCTGAGCGTAAAACCCTTGATAATACTGCTGGACTAGAATCTGAGGTCTCTCAACTGAATATAATCAAGGATCATCTTGAAGAAGAAATTAAACATTATCAAAAGATAATTGAAGATCAAAACCAGAGTAAGTTGCAACTACTTCAGTCTTTACAGGAGCAGAAGAAGGAAATGGATGAGTTTAGATACCAGCATGAGCAGATGAATGTCACCCACACCCAGCTCTTTTTAGAGAAAGATGAGGAAATTAAGAATTTGCAAAAAACAATTGAACAAATCAAAACCCAGTCGAATGAAGAAAGACAGGACATTCCAACAGAGAATTCTGATATTTTTCAAGAAACAAAAGTTCAGAGCCTTAATATAGAAAATGGAAGTGAAAAGCATGATTTATCTAAAGCTGAAACGGAAAAGTTAGTGAAAGGAATAAAAGAACGAGAACTAGAGATTAAACTTCTAAATGAAAAGAATATATCTCTAACTAAACAGATTGACCAGTTGTCCAAAGATGAGGTTGGTAAGCTAACTCAGATTATCCAGCAGAAGGATTTGGAGATACAAGCTCTTCATGCTAGAATTTCTTCAGCTTCCTATGCCCAGGATGTTGTTTACCTTCAACAGCAGCTGCAGGCCTATGCTATGGAAAGAGAACAAGTATTAGCTGTTTTGAGTGAGAAGACAAGGGAAAATAGCCATCTAAAAACAGAATATCACAAAATGATGGATATAGTTGCAGCCAAAGAAGCAGCCCTCATTAAGCTGCAAGATGAAAATAAAAAATTGTCCACTAGATTTGAAAGCAGTAGCCAAGATATGTTTAGAGAAACTGTTCAGAATTTATCACGTATCATTCGAGAAAAAGACATTGAAATAGACGCATTAAGTCAGAAATGTCAGACTTTATTGGCAGTTTTACAAACATCTAGCTCTGGTAGTGAGGTTGGAGGTGTCAACAGCAATCAGTTTGAGGAGCTCCTACAGGAACGTGATAAATTAAAACAGCAAGTAAAGAAAATGGAAGAGTGGAAACAGCAGGTTATGACCACAGTCCAAAATATGCAGCATGAGTCGGCCCAACTTCAAGAAGAACTTCATCAACTTCAGGCACAAGTTTTAGTTGAGAGTGATAATAATTCTAAATTACAAGTGGACTATACTGGCCTGATCCAAAGTTATGAGCAGAATGAAACCAAACTAAAAAATTTTGGGCAGGAATTAGCACAAGTTCAACACAGCATAGGGCAGCTTTGTAATACTAAGGATCTTCTTTTAGGAAAACTTGATATTATTTCACCCCAGCTGTCTTCTGGATCATCGCTTACTCCCCAGTCAGCACAGTCTTTTAGAGCAGGTAAGTCTGACGGATTGAGTGAGTCTTCTCAGCTTCTTCAGCAAGAGATAGAAGAGCTAAGGAAATCACTGCAAGAAAAAGATGCAACAATTAGAACTCTTCAGGAAAATAATCACAGATTGTCTGACTCGATGGCTGCCACCTCAGAAGTGGAAAGAAAAAAATATGAACAAACTGATTCAGAAATTAGGCAGCTAAAGGAGAAACAAGATATTTTACAAAAATTACTGAAGGAAAAAGACCTCTTAATCAAAGCCAAAAGTGATCAGTTACTTTCTTTAAATGAAAATTTCACTAATAAAGTAAATGAAAATGAACTTTTGAGGCAGGCAGTAACAAACCTGAAGGAGAGAATATTAATTTTAGAAATGGACATTAGTAAACTAAAAGGGGAAAATGAAAAAATAGTAGAAACATCCAGGGGAAAGGAAACAGAATATCAAGCATTACAAGAGACTAATATGAAATTTTCTATGATGCTGCGAGAAAGAGAGTTTGAGTGTCATTCAGTGAAGGAGAAGGCTCTTGCTTTTGAGCAACTGTTGAAAGAAAAAGAACAGGTATGTTCTGGCTGGAGTATTGTAGAAGGAAGTTGGGTGTGGAGGAGATTTTTTAGTGTGTTATTTGATTGATATTCTCTTGGAAAAGGACTGAATTTTTTCATTTAGGAATTTTTTTTCAAGGTGTTAAGATTCATTCTAAATAAATTTTCATCAGAGGCATCTGGAATTATGTTCCTCAAATTATTAGATATTTCCAAATATTTTTAGTAGCATATTAATTTTTTACAACTTAAGTGGAAAAAAGAATTTAGTAGCAATTAATATTTTTCTTTAGAAGTATGTCACAGGAGGGAATTTTGAAGTCATTTCATTTCAACCCAGATTTTAGGTATATTTCAATAGCTGCTAGTAAAGGTTAATTAACATTTTAGATATTCTTATAGGTAAGGGGAACCACTGTGAAATGTGCAGTACATCTTTGACCATGATCTGCAGTAAGAAATATATTTTACATTGTGACACAGTAAGCGTGTGTGTGTGTGTGTGTGTGTGTGTGTGTGTGTGTGTATGTATGTGTATGTAAAACTAAAAAGAAGTTTTGGGAACCAGAAATTGCCCTTACTATATGTGATACTCTGTTTAAAAAACAGTGTGCTAGATGACTCAAATTGATTTTTGTGAATCGTTTAGTCACCACTTGGAATTTGAAAAATGTTAGCCTTGAGTAGTACTTTTCACATAGTAGGTTCAGTAAATATTCTAATCCCAGCTCTGTCACTGATGTGGCTTTGAGTGTGTTTTGACCATATTGGTTTGTTTATTCAACCATAAAATGGAGGGTCATAGCAGTTATATGAATAGTGCCAGTAGCTTTTGATATATTTACATTTTTACATGTAGTTCATTTTAATAAGAATTATTGAGGATCTCCTGTTATACTATGATAGGTGCTATGTAGGGCTTGTTTGGTAGTACCTTTTTACTGTGATTTCTATACTTTTAGTAGTAGAAATTTGGAAAAGAGATGATAGGCAGGACAATAGAATATTCAACTAGTGATTCTTGAGCATTTACATGCTGCCAGGCACAAGATATGAAATGATTAAACTTCATTTGTCAGTTAAATTCTCTCCCAGAGTCTTGGATTAAAGTTGTGAAAACTTACTTCATTTTCTCCTTTGCCATGTGAGCAAGTAGGTGCACTGATTGTCAGCGTTGAGGTGTTTTTGTCCTTCAGAGATGACTTCTTAGCTTTAATGGTACTGGTCTATAATTGACATGAGAAAGACTCTTAGAGGCTAGAGCTTCCTATTGCTCACTAACCAAAATTGGGTGTAGCCTCTTATGATTGTAAGAGTAAAACACAGGATTGTAGGACAATGAAGTCTTCTGTTGCATGTATTTTTTTCTTTCGCAATTTTAGCATTTTGTTCAATTTAGTTCTATTTCATTAACATTTATAGATCTAAAGTGTGCAGATTTTATTAAGACTCTCTTACCTTTTAGGAAGCTTCCCTATGTTAGTTAAGTAGTACTTAAGTATTATATTACTTGAAGGTAATTAATGCAAACTAATTTCTTCCAATACTCTATAATGTAAGAATACCTTTAGATTGTATTTTGAATATAATAAATAACACCTTTTTTTTAGGGAGAAAGGGATGCCCTCAGATCTTCAAATCTATTTAATTTCTCAAGCATTTACTTTTTCTCTGTAATATGAAAAAAAAAATAACCGAAAAGCTATTTGGAAAATATTGGCCTCCCTATCCCAGAGAGGGTGTTGAGATGGTTTTATATTTTGATTTCAGTGGGATGCATTATATATTCTTAAAGAAATAAAAAGTTTACATGAAAACTTAAAATATACTAAATCATAAATAGATTCATTTGATATGCATATTTTAAACAAAGAAAAGAATTGGTTGTAAACAGCCTGACACTTTTTTGTGCTTTTTAGACCAGCTGTCGTCTGAAATTTATGGCCCTACTTTTGCAGTGAAGTTACTTTCTGTAACAACAATTGTGGATGCTTATGAATGAACAGATGTGCACACACACACACATTTTATTGATTTGGGGGTTTGTGAATACTTTGTTGTATAGGGTAGATTTCAAGAGATTTTTGTGTTTTGAGTTCCTTTTAAAACATTTCTAATAAACTTTTTCTTTTAGAATAGTTTTAGATTTATAGAAAAGTTGCAGAGATAGTAGAGTTCTTGTATACCTCATACCCAGTTTCTGTTGTTAACATCTTACATTGCTATGGTGCATTTGTCACAGCTAATGAACCAGTATTGAGGCATTACCATTAACTAAAGTTCATACTTTATTTGAATTTCTTAATTTTTACCAAATGTCCTTTTCCTGTTCCAGGATCCCATCCAGGATACCACGTTATATCTTAGAAGTCATGTCTCCATAGGCTCCTCTAGACCATGTCAGATTCTCAGACTTTCCTTGGTTTTGATGACTTTGACATAGCTGACTGTATTTTTAAATTAATTATTTGGTGAAGAAAATGTCTTTTTTTAAATGTATTTTTCTTAAAAGCTAAAGTTATTTCTTTCCAAAAGGGCAAGACTGGGGAGTTGAATCAGCTTTTAAATGCAGTTAAGTCAATGCAGGAGAAGACAGTTACCTTTCAACAGGAGAGAGACCAAGTCATGTTGTCCCTGAAACAGAAACAAATGGAAAACAGTACCCTACAGAATGAGGTATACTTATACTTTAAAGGAACAGTGAATCAACAGTTTAATAACTGTTAAGTAAGAGAACTGGAAGGATTATCAATTATAATAAAATTAATTCATCTCTTAGGTGATTTTTCTTAGTCATCTTCTGATGTGCTATAGTAGGATTTTGATCTCCCAGAGTGCATTTTATTTCAGTTTTCAAAAGTGAAAACCATGGAAAATTTTCTTGTATGAAAAAAAAGATTTACTGAAAAAGTGATCTTTCGCAAAGAATACTTTATACAGAGTGCTTTTGTATAATTCCATTTTCCATTACAGCCACAGGGAATAAGATCTTACAAAGTAAAGCTTCCAGATGAATATTTAAGATGATTTCGGGAGAATTTTTTCCTAGTATAAATACATTTGCAGTATGAGGAATTAATATACAATTAATATACTTCAATAATGGGAAAAAGATTTGATAACAAAGTGGCTTCTGAGGGGGAAAGGGAGCATTTTATAGAAGAAAAATAAAGAAATGTCCTCTACCTAGGTTCAACGTTTACGGGACAAAGAATTTCGGTTAAACCAGGAGCTAGAGAGATTGCGTAACCATCTTTTAGAATCAGAAGATTCTTATACCCGTGAAGTTTTGGCTGCAGAAGATAGAGAGGCTAAACTAAGAAAGAAAGTCACAGTATTGGAGGAAAAGCTAGTTTCATCCTCTAATGCCATGGAAAATGCAAGGTAATTTTTTTTTTTTTTTTACATTAACTTTAACTGAACACTTCTTGAGTGTCAGACTTAGTAGCATTTTTCATGTTAGCTCATTCTCACAAAATTCATTACCTCCATTTTACCAATCAAGAAACTGAGGGTAAAGAGTTTTAATAACCCACCCAAGGTCAGACATAGAATGTGTGTGTGAGTTTCACACTGGAGTCTGTGACTCCTTTTTTTTTTTTTTGTTGAGACAGAGCGAGACTCTGTTGTCCAGGCTGGATAATCATAGCTCACTGTAGCCTCAAACTCCTGGGCTCAAGTGATCCTCTTGCCTTAGCCTCCCCAGTAGCTAGGACTACAGGCGTGCACCACCACACCTAGCTAAGTTTTAAAAAAAATTTTTTGTGGAGACAGGGTCTCACTATATTGCCCAGGAGTTCAAGGTCACTGGTCTTGAACTCCTAACCTCAAGCGATCCTCCTGCCTCGGTCTCCCAAAGTGCTAGGATTACAGGTATGAGCCGCCATGCCCATCCTGGAGTCTGTGACTCTTAAGTTGATCTGGCATTCAGACTCTCTGAATCCTAACCTTCACCCTAGATAATTGCCTCTTACCATTTTAGGAGCGCAGTCTGAAATTCTGACTGATTTAATTATCTCTGTCCAACTCCCATGAAATTTAATATATGTAGTGTTAGTTTTTATCAAATGATCTGAGGTTGAACTGGGTGTAGATATTAGAAGGGAGAGAGTAAAGGAAGTAGCAAGGTGAAGACCTAGGTCAGTGTGAAGAATTAACTCTAGGTTTATTAGAACATTTGAGTAACCAGTTCCCTGCTTATATATTTTAAAATTTTATTTATTTCAATAAAATGTTTTTTCTTTTTTTTAAATGACAAAAATATTGTATTTTCCGCTTTAGGAAAATCACACAAACCAAAAGAACAAAGCAGAATCCCACGCACCTAGAGATAATCTTTTTGTGCCTTTTTATGCTTTTATATTTGTGTGTATATATTATGTATCTCTTTTTTAAAGCAAAATTGAGATCATATTATTCATGCTGTTTTATAATCTGTTTCTGTCACTTGATAATATGAGTGTCAGTACATATTAAGCCATATATTTTTGTAGTATTTTACGGCTACATAGTATGTCATTATTTGTATTTGCCAGAATTTCTTTAACCTGGTCATTTATTATTGGGCAGTTAGAGTGTTTCAACTTTTCAAAACCACTGAGTGCTGTCATGATATTCCAAGATATGTATTTTTGTGTTGATGACAGATTATTTCCTTAGTGTAAGTTTTGAGAAATGGAATTTCTGGGTCAAGGCCCATTTTAAAACTTTTGATATTGTACTGCCGGATTATTTTCCAGGAAAATTCTATCCATTTATATTTCCATTAGTGGTATGTGCATCTTTTTATTTATCTTTTTACTATGTATGATGGTAAGAGACATATGAGGAGATAGTAGATGTTATCTGTCTTCAAAGAGATGATAGGCCAGTAGAGACAATATTTCTGAGCATGAACCCCTGTCCCCCTGTGCAGAGTGTATTATCGTACCTTCAGACTCAGAAGGGAAACTTGTTTAAAATGGGAATTAAAACAATGAGTGATCATTTGTGTATGTGTTTCACTTTGACAGAAATGCCAAAACATCTTCAGGCTATAACGTTATATATTATAATCCTTCCTTGAAATTTTCAGGCCTACATTTTCTCTAATTAAATAGTTCCTAGTCTCTGCCCCTTTCATTTATCCTTCATAATAACTTCCAGGATAACCTTCCCTAAGGAGAGCTGTGATCTTGTTACTTCTTTTTTCAGAAACTAGCCTTGACTCCTACGACTTGGTCCCAGGCTCCCTACCACCTTAGCCTTATTTCACGTTATCATCCACATCCAGCCAAACTGTATTTCTCACTTCCTCAGATTGAGCCACTGTTTCCCTATTTCTTTTTCTTCCGCTTTTTCTTTTCATACTCCTCCTTGTACCTGAAGAGTCAGCCTAATCCCTAATGGTTTTTCTGTGAATCCCACCTGTTCTTCAAATTCCATTTTCTTCCTGAGGGTGCTTTATTTAGCATGCCACTCCTCATATCCAAAACAAAGCCTGGTGTGAGGTTTTTCCTTTGAACCTGCATAATACTTTTTTTGAGTCTTTGATATGGCACTTATATTTCACTTTAGGGTACAGGCAATTGTTGACCTGTCTTATACTGTCTTCCACCCAATGAAATGTAAGGTCACTGGGAGGTAGGAATGATGCCATTCATTTTGTACACACAGCGTATAATACACGTAGCTACTCAATAAATACTTGTTGTATGAGCACCTCATATCTACAAACCAGATTATAGTGTTTTGAGCCCTTACTTAACAATATTAATACCTGGTATTTATTAACTTTTTGAGTGCCATCGTGGCTTATTTCATCCTTACAATCACCCTTTGAGTTATTTGCTAGCCAGCAAAGTTGAATAGAGTCCAGACACATTTGGGGACAGAGTTCAGGTCTTCTGATGAGCAATTTACTGTTCTTTCCACAAGAGGGTGCTATTGGGTAAAGTCTCTTCAAAGTGAGGCAATCTTAATGTGCTTTAATGGGCTGTTCTTGAACAAGAACTGCATGTTAAAAACCCAGAAAGACAAGTGCGGCATTTTGGATGTAATTATTCTACATTAAGGAAGTACACCAATGACATAAGCCTGGATAGGTGCTATGTAAATCTCTTAAGGATCTCTGGATTATTATTTGGGATGGGGTGATTGTATTTAATCTAGGCAGAAAGAAAGATGATAGTAAAAGATACTTAACTAATAACCAGGGCAGTTCATCAGTGGGATAGCCTTTGGAAAGTTGTCAGTTGACCATGATTGCAAGTGTCAAAAGCAAGGGGTTATCATAGACTCCATTCCTTATTAGGTTGAAAGCTGGACAGTGACTTCAAAGTTCCTTATAACTCAACATTTTGTGGTAAATTACATCTTAGAATTTTAGCTTGAAAACATGAAAGTTGTAGGCGATTTGTAAATTTTTCTTTTGCTGACATTTCTTGTTTAGCCTAATTCTTAGTCTTTAAAAGGATTGTTGTTTGTTCAAAGTCACTTTCACAGGAAGAATGATTGAATTAATAAAAACAGGGAGAACAAAGATGAGGAACTCTTTAAGTTTCTTTGAAATCTAACTTTAATTTAATACAATAAAATATCAGGAAGGTCAAATTCATAGACATAGAAAGTAGAATGGCAGTTGCCAAGAGAAGGGTGAGTTATTATTTAATGGGTCTGGAGTTTCACTTTGGGAAGAAGAAAAAAGTTCTGGAGATAGATGGTGATGGTGCACAACAGTGTGAATGTACATAGTGTTACTAAACTGTACACGTTAAAATGGTAAATTTTATGTATATTTTATCACATAAAAAAATGTAAGGAAGATGTTTCATCTTGTTCAAGTATCTAAATACTTTGAAATCTAACTTAAATTTAGAGCAATAAGATGTAAGGAAGGTGTTTCTTCTTGTTAAAGTATCTAAATAGATAGAAGCAATTTGACTTTTATTCTTTGTTTGAAGCCATCAAGCCAGTGTGCAGGTAGAGTCATTGCAAGAACAATTGAATGTAGTCTCCAAGCAAAGGGATGAAATTGCACTGCAGCTTTCTGTCTCTCAGGAACAAGTAAAGCAGTATGCTGTGTCACTAGCCAACCTGCAGATGGTATTAGAGCATTTCCAACAAGGTAAGTTGTATGGTCAGTCTTTCAGTGAAGAAAAATTGTAGTTATTGGTAATTTTGCCTTATTTGAGTGCTATTTTAGATTAGGCATAGGGAAATCCTTGAAAGGTTACTCACTTGTAGGGGGGAAGGGTAAGTACTCATCAACAAGTAACTTAGATTCCTTTTACAATTAAGACTAGGAAACATAAACTTTATTTAGTAATTATTAAAAATTTGTTTCATTTATTTATTTTTTAAGTAGAGACAGGGTCTCTGTCGCCCAGGCTGGATTGCAGTGGCACAGTCATGGCTCACTGTAACCCTGAACTCCTGGGCTCAAGGGCTGCTCCTGCCTCAGCCTCCCAAGTAGCTGGGACTACAGGCGTGCACCACCAAGCCCGGCTAAGTTTTTTTATTTTTTGCAGAGATGGGGTCTCGCTGTGTTGCCCAGGCTGGTCTTGAACTCCTGGCCTCATCAATCCTCCCACCTCGGCCTTCCAAAGTGCTGGGATTACAGATGTGAGCCACCACGCCCAGCCTAAAAATGTGTTTTAGTATCTATCATATTACCAGTTAAGGTGAGAGTTGAGGAAGTATAAGGGTAACATGAGGAAAGATGATCAAGTAAGAAAGAGACGAATACAAGGAAAGAGAGTGACACATGTATAAAAGATGGTTAGGCTTTGAGATAGTGGTTGTAGGCTACTTCAGTGTTAGTCATCAGTAATCACTATCCTTTGAAATATTGATTAACTTATTCTTAGCTATTCATCTCTACTTTGAGGTAACTGCATTTTCTAGTCCAAGTGAAAATACTTTTTTGGAGACACAATAACAGTAACCAGAGCAGTTTTACCTTGAGAATCAAATATGCTTTTTCACATTCTACTTCCCATCCTTGTTTACCCACTTTAGATCATTCACCCATCCATTTGTTTATTTGTGCACTCAATAATTATTGTCAGTGAATTAACTGCTACTGGGGGGGAAGTGATTAGAAGATATGAGGATAATGAAGTAACAGGGGCTTATAGCTTTGTGCCTAAGCAAAACTTTAAATTTGTACCCGTGTGTCCTTTCAGGGTTACTAATCTGGTTGAAATCTTGAATTTTAAATACAAGAATTCTCTAGTTCTGCTTTATAATTACTAGAGTGAGCGTGTATACAAAATAGTATCATACTGAGGCCGTAGAGAAAACATGGCCAAAGAGGAAATATTTGAATGGAGTTATGAAGAGGTGGAAGAATCTGCATGATAGACACAGTGGAGAAGGGCTTAGGTGGAGGAAACAGTGATCTTATTGCTTTAGTTGCACTTACTAATATCACTAAAGCATGTAAAATTTTCTTGTTGAGACATCTGAACTGTGTTTGTTGCAGTTTTAAAATTTCAAATGGTTTAAAATTCCAGTTTTATCACACAATTGCAAAATACTGATGTGACTTTCTTATAGAGGAAAAAGCCATGTATTCTGCTGAACTAGAAAAGCAAAAACAGCTTATAGCTGAATGGAAGAAAAAGGCAGAAAATCTGGAAGGAAAAGTTATATCATTACAGGTAGGTCAAAGTAGTTTTCTCTTGTAGATTTTATTACTCATGAAACAATTGCTTGTAGAATCTTTGTCTTAGAAATAATCTCCTAAACTGTTCATTTAGTAAATGTTGTTTGAGTCGCTGCTCTGTATCTGGCCCTCTACTAGGGTATAACAGTGAACATGATACTTAGGATGTCCCTCAAGTGACATAGTTTAGAGTAGACATAGCAAATGTGAGATGATAGGACATTTAAACTTTTTAGCACACATGGGTATTTTAGATCTCTGAAAAAAAAGTCCAAATTATTCTACAATTTTAACTTTATAATCTTCTCCTTTCAACAAAATATATTGGGCACTGTATTTCACATGGATTAAAATAAGAGATATTATCCCATTAGATCTTTTTCTTTTGCAGCATCGGCTTTTAAAAGATTTTTCTCTTTATTATTATGCTATATTTCATACATGCACAAATTATATATAAGGTATAAAAAAAATAAACCCTTATGAGGAGATATGACACCAAAGTGACTTGTTTTTAGGTTTAGAAGAAACTTTTCTAAGTCATAAGTAGACTCTGGCAATAGCTGGTAGAAAGTAATAAAATTCATTTACCTGGCATTAGTGGTGATTGTGCTGTTCAGGAACATTAATGTCTCAAGTGAAGATATATTTTCCATAAAATTTTTATTAATTATCAAGTGGCTGCAAAAAAATTTAGGTACTATCTATAAGACATAAGAATAGTGCAGTAACAGCAAATACCCACATACTCAGCACCCCATATAAGAAATAGAATGTCATCCTTTGAATTTCTGTATGTACCCCTCCTTGTCTTGTCTCTTTCCTACCACCATATAGATAATCACTATTCCAAAATTTTATATTTATCCCCCACCACCATTTTTCTTTATGGTTTTATCATAGGTTTGCATCTCCAAACCATACGTTGTTTGGTTTTGCATATTTTTGCAGTCTGTATAAATGGAATTTGAACTGTTTGTAAATTTAGTAAGTCTTCTGAGGCTTGTTTTTTTTTTTTAAACTTAGCATTATGTTCATGAGATTCAGCCACGTTACTGTGTGTTGATGGTTCATTATCTTAACTGCTGTATTCATTGCATGAAAATATAATTAATTTACCCGTTTTACTGATAAAGGACATTTCTCATATCTTTTTGTTTTGTTTTTTTGTTTTTTTGTTTTTTTTTTTTTTTTTTTTTTTTTTTAGAGACGGGGTCTCGCTTTTGCTCAGGCTGGTCTTGAACTCTTGAGCTTAAGCTATCCTCCCGCCTCGGCCTCCCAGAGTGCTAGGATTACAGGCGTGAGCCACCGCGCCCGGCCTCATTTCTCATATCTTATATACAAGCAATGTGCTTATGTACTTCCTTGTTTATATCTCCTGGTGCACACATACAGGAGTTTCTTTTAGGTGTATATCTTGATTGGAATTGCTGAGTTAAGGGATATATATAGGCAACTTCAGCTTTATTAGATGATGGCAAATTGTTGTCAAAAGCCATTTTGCTAGTTTACTCCTTCCAGCAGTGCCTAAGAGTTCTTGTTCTACATCCTTGTCAATATCTGGTGTTATTAGACTTGTAAAGTTTTTGTCAGTCTGGTGGGTTGGGAAGATGTTTTAGTCCATTTTGTGCTGTTATAACAGAAAACCACAGCCTAGGTAATTTATAATGAACAGAAACTTATTGGCTCACGGGTTTTGGGGGCTGGGGAGTCCAAGATTGAGGGGCTGGCATCTGGAAAGGGCCTTCTTGCTGCATCAGCCCATGGTGGAAGGGCAAACAGAGAGGTAAGAGAACAAGAGGGTCTGAACTTGTCCTTTTATAAGGAACCCACTCCCATGATAAATGCATTAATCTATTCATGAGGACAATGCCCCCATGGCCCAAACATCTCCCATTTAAGCCCCACGTCCCAACACTGCCACATTGGGGATCAAGTTTCCAACACATGAACTGCGTGGGACACATTCAAACCAAAGCAGAAGGGCTATCTTCTTGTGGTTTTAATTTGCATTTCTCTGATTACTAATGAGGTCAAGCATCTTTTAATATGTTCATTGACCATTTATGCTTACTTATGTGTCAGCTCATTACATTTAAAAGAGATAAATATATATATATATATATATATATATATATATATATTCATTCCATTCCCCCCTGTGGCTCAGGGATTTTACTGTATAAAAGATATATTTTATCTAATACTTTTAGTTGTTTCCAGTGGGTCCAGAGTATGTAGTCTGTCAAACTGCTAGAATGGAAGTCCAAATCTTCTTTTAAAACTAGTTTTATTTTTTAAAATTTAAAATGTAATATACATTTAGAAAAAGAACAAAATGAGTCAGAAGAAACTAAGAGGGAATTAATAAAGATAAAAGCTGAAATTAATGAAATGAAAACCAAACAAATGGTAGAAAGAATAATGAAATCATTTAGCTGATTTTTTAAAAAGTCTTAGTGTAGTTTTAAGCTTTAATGATTTCATAAGTATAAATGCTACAAGGTAAAAAAAATAATTTGAAAGTTTATTTGGGGGAGGATGAAGAGAAGTGTGTTAAAGCAGCAGTCCCCAACCCTTTTGGTACCAGGGACTGGTTGTGCGGAAGACAATTTTTCCGTGAAAGGGCAGGGAGCTCAGGCGGTTATGCGGGTGATGGGGAGTGGCTATAAATACACACTCACTCACCAGCCGCTCACCTCCTGCTGTGCAGCCCCCCCCCTCCTAAGTTTCATGGAAGACAATTTTTCCACAGGTGTGGGGCGAGGGAAGGCCAGCGGGGGCTGCAGAGCTCTACAGCCCGGTCCCTAACAGGCCACTGACTGGTACTGGGGGTTGGGGACCGCAGTGTTAAAGGATACAAACATACAGTAAGGTAGAAGGAATCAATTCAATGTTTGATAGCAGAGTAGGGTGACTATACTTAAAAAAATTTACTCAGGTGATGGATACCCTAAATACCCTGACTTCATCACTGTGCATTATATACATGTAAAAAATTTCTCATGTACCCCATAAATTTGCACATGTAAGAAAAAAATAGTTTATTTAAATTTTCTTTACACTAAATTTAGTTTTGTGAATTTTGAATGATAAGTTTTTTATTTAAAATTTTTTGTTTTAATCCCTCTCTGTGTATCAGTCAGTATTCAACTCCTAGAAGCAGAACCAATAGGGTGTGTATGTATGTGTGCCAGATTTATGTATATTAATAATGATACATATATGGATATACACATGTGATTTATTACAAGGAATTGGCTACATGATTGGGGGAGCTGGCTAAGCAAGTCTGAAATTTGTAGTATTGTCAGTGGGATGGGAAGACCACATCAAAGGCAGGCTGGAACTCACAGGCATGGGCCAAAGGTATTCTGCACAGCCAGTCAGAAAAGGAAAATCACAAGCAGGGTGGAACTCCACAGTCATAGGTGGAAGCTGCTGTCCACAGAAGGAATTTCTTCTCTTTTTTGGGGATGCCTAAGTCCTGCTTTTACGGACTTTCAGCTAGTTCAATCAGGCCTACCTGGATTACCCAGGATAATGTGCTTTCCTTAAATTCAACTGATAAAAGACTGTGATTAAATTTGCAAAATACCTTCACAGCAACCTCTCGATTGTTTGATTGAATAACTGGGGACTGTAGCCTATCCAGGTTGACACATCAAAAAAGCCATCACACTGATTGAAGATGGCAAAACTTGACCTGAAAAGTACATGAGTGAATACTTGAGAATAACCAAGAAAATTACGAGAAAGAACAACAGTGAGGAAGGATTTGCTTACTAGATACCAAAGTAGAGCCATAAGTCAGTACGATATAGACTAGATTAGTGAAACAGAAGGAGAATCTAGAAATAGAGGCCAGGATATATTTGAGAATTTGAAACTAAACTAAATTTAATGAGAAAAAGGATAGATTGTCTTCTAAGCGATGTTGGCACAACTGGCTGTTCATAAGGAAGAAAATAAGATTGAACTTCATCTTATACCATACGCAAAAATAAATTCCAGTTGTATCAAAGCAAGGATTCTCAACTGGGAGTGGTACTGAATATCTGGGGATATTTTTGATTGTTACAGTGACTGGATGGCTCTTCTGGCATTTAGTGGGCCATGAATGTCAGAAGCACTCCCACTGAGAAACCCTGTATTAGAGATTTAAATATAAAAAACAAAATATCTTGCAATAAAATCTGGAAGACTACATATACAGTCTAGGAGCAAGGAGGGTCCTAACCAAGACTAAAACTCAAGAAGCTGTAAAAGCAAAGTAGAACATGTTTGACTATATACAATTTAAAAACGTTTATATGACAAAAGATACTATAGACAAATGGCAGCTCTGATAAAAAATACTTGTCTAGCACAGGTGACAAAGGTTTTATATCTACTGTACAAGGTGCTATTAATAAGTTGACAGGAAAAAGACAGCTCCATAGAAATGTGGGCGATGTATGCAAAGGGGTTTTCACAGAAGAGCGGATCCAACTGTCCTGTAAATGTGCAGAAATGCTCAAATTCACTAGCAGTAGGGAAAGAAAAGTTAAAGACAGAATGAAACATCACTTTATATCTTTTAGACTTATAAAAATTAAAAAGAGCAAGAGCATTTGTTGCTGTACTTCTTGGCTTTCCATATTTGGTTTTTGTATTTCTCTTTCTTTTTGTTGTCACTTTTTTTTACTTGTGTCACTATGCTGTCTTTTGGTAGTGTCTGCTCTTTTTATTTAGTTCCTGTAAAAGAGACAGTGTTGTATCGTGAAAGAGTGTGGGTTCTATCTTTGATGCTTATTAGTCTCATGAACTTGCCTGCGGTCACAGAGGTGCAGCTTCGTCACTGAACTGCGAAGCATTGACTCTAAGATGCCTCCCAGCCCTGTAGTTTGTGAGGCCATTTTTGCATACTGCTTTTTAATGAATTTTCCTCCTTCAGGAACATTTGGATGAAGCAAATGCTGCACTGGATTCAGCATCACGACTTACAGAACAGTTAGATCTAAAGGAAGAACAAATTGAAGAACTTAAAAAACAAAGTAGGTTTTTTTGTCTTTTCCTTTCTCCCCTCTATGATACTAGTGTTGAATCAAATGTAATCTTCCGCCACAAATTGGCACAGTTGCTTGAGACCAACTTCATTGGTGTGAGACTTCCATTTCCATCACCCGTGACTGATTTGCTTCAATTTAAGTATAAGCCTAGTGAAACCAGAGTCATTAAGTTGGCCCTGGCTGTCCAGTTAGTTTTCCAGGATGTTAAGGCAATGGTGTTATGTTAGCTGTCACCCTGTTGATCATCAGGGGGATTGATTTGACTGATCTGACTTTTTATGGTTATGACTTCTTCCTGATCAATTCATGTACATCCTACCTAAAGCCATCTGATCTGTTAGAGAGAGCAGTATTCTCAAATAAAAAATAAAAGAGAAACTTTTTATGGAATGAATGTCTGGGTATGACTAGATTTTTATGAGTGTTGATGGTGTTTTATACACAGGCACTCATCATGTAGTTTTTGATGTTTGTAAGGTATCTTATATGCCCTGTCAGTTCCCTAAAGTGAGTCCTATGTTTAGGATTATTAATTGGGCCTCAGATAATCAGGTGGTTCATAGTGATTTGTTAAATCTGATAGCTGACAAAGATGGTATGTCCTCATTTAATCTCTGATTTAGGGGCAACTTAGGAAGTTGAAGCTCTTCTAGGGTTGTGTTTAGTTATAATTTATGGTTTTTGGAAAGATGAGCCTAGAAATACATAAACTTTAGGTGTTTAGGTTAGACATAGCAGTGACGAGGCATGTAGTGAAGAAATTAAGAAATATCACCTAACATTACGTAGAAATTAAAAATAGGCAAAAATAGAAAGAGAGAGTACAGCAGAGATACTTTAAGCAGAAACAGTGACTTAGACACGAAGGAGGCAAGCAGGCAAGAACCACTGAAGCATGGATCCCAAAGGCCAAGACAAAGTAAATTGGCCTAAATCCAGCAGGAGACAGGAGATGGAAGATTTTTAGGAACACAAAAAACAGTAAGATAGATGTGAGGTAGTTGTCCTCAAAATAACTTGATTGTGAGGCAAATTACTGCAGACTTGTCCAGCCAGGAACTCTAAATCTAGAAGAGGGCCTGGAAATGGGCAGCAAGGAAACAATTATACATTCAGTGTCTATTATGGACATTTGATATAACATATACTGTATTTTTTCATCTTCTCTTCATTTACTTTTCATAAACTCTAAAGTAGGTGGTATTAGTTCCATTTTATTGATGAAAGAAACTGAGATTTGAACTTTGATCTTTTTACCCATTACAAAAGCTCATGATCTTTCCATGTTACTGTATTCATATCAGGAAGATGGTTATTTATAGTCTGACTTGTATTTTGTTTTTTTATATATATATATATCTCCATCTCGCTTGAAGATGTGGTAGTATCCTCTGTATTGTGCTGTAAATGTTGAAATGGTTGCCTTTACGAAGAGGCAGTATTTATTGGGAAAACAATCTAGTGAGATTGAAGGCCAGTGCAAGTATAGCATTATCTGAAAGACATATGGGCAACCCAAAGGAGGCACGCTGGATACCTACAGGGTTGGCTATAGACTAATGGAGGTGAAAGGCAGTATTGTGGACTGACTCATTGGTTTATGACAACTCGCTGCTATATGTCATGCTACTATAATATCTAAGGCCGCATTCCCTGTTAGGCATCTACCTGAGTCATTCCCAGTAGTTGGATCTTAAGATAAAAATTCTGTGACTTATCATAGTTGATAAATATGAATCCTTGCAGTACAGGTTGAGCATCCCTAATCCAAAAATCCGAAATCTGAAATGCTCCAAAGTCTGAAACTTTTTGAGTGCTAATGTGACATTCAAAGGAAATGCTTACTGGAGCATTTTGGATTTTGGGTTTTTGGATTAGGGGTGCTCAACCACTAAGTACTATGATGGCAAATATTCCAAAATCTGAAAAAATCCAAAATCCAAAGCATTCTGGTTCCAAGCATTTCGGATAAGGGGTGCTCAACCTGTATTTAGTACTTGTGCAGGTACTCATTTAAACCCCCAGCAGTAGAATATTTTCAGGTTTTCTTGATTATATCTGATAAGGCTTAGGTGGCCTAGGTTCCTAGTCACGTAAAAAATTATAATTAATATTCATCGTGAATGTATAGGAACTTTGGCCTCATTTTGTGAAGCAATATTAGCTACAGAAAAAGCTCTGTTTGGTTATGCTTATACAACTGGTATTTGAAAGGGCAGGCAAGAGGCCAGTGTTCCACAGACAGGAAGGGGAGTAGAGAGACAGTTGATTCTGTTATGTCTTTAAGTCATTGTTGCCATTTACAGCTCTTCTTAACAATCCATTTTCTTATATTACCTAAGTGCTTAATATCGCTTTTATATCTCTAAACACTAATGTGATTTTATTTTCTCAAAGCTGCACTCTTGATTTGATAATATAAACAGAACTTTCATTGGCTTGTTTGTTTCAAAAGAATCACTGTATATTTTTTTCTCATAGATCATTAAGTACTTTAAATGTTGATTGATGTTGTAATACTGTACTTTATTTTTAACACAAAACTTGGCCAGACAGCAAAAATATTTGCCAGGAGAAACAATTTTGAAAAAGACAAATTGGCTTTTGTTACAAGAAAGTACATAGGCTTGAATTGTAGAGGCAAAATACTGCTTTATTTCTAAGCATCTGTAGACTAATGATTAGTTGATATACAGTTTCAGCATTTAAACAGTATTAGGAAACTCACTTTACAAAGTATTTTATTCAAAATGGTTGATTATGTCATTGCTGCTAGAAATGAGATGATTCAGTCTGGACATGAAAAGAGAGCTGTTGCATATAGCACCAATATTAAAAGAGTAGATTGTTGATAATTTCAGTCATTTCTTAGAATATGTACATGCATCTGTAGTTATGAATTAAGGATATTTACAGGCCTTGTATGAAAAGTATGAAGATGGATGCCTATCAGGCATTAAGTACTTGATGAAAACCAACTGTTTGGCTTCCTGTTAGGTGCTGTGTGAGATGCTAGATAGGATCCCTTTTTCAAGGAGCTTAGCTAAGGAAATGACATACAGCATAGCTACACCACAGGTTAGTAATTTAAGACGGTGGTACACAACGGTGATAAGACAGTGCATATTTAGTTCCTCCAGAATCCCATTAAGGGTCAGGCAGCATTCCATGGAGGAAAGGAACTTGAGTAGAGCCTTCAACCAGTAGTAGGGAACTGTTTAAATCTCTCCCTCCCAACCTCCCCTTCTCCCCCTTTCTCCCGCTCTCTGGGAAAGTAGCAATGAAAAGAAACCCTAAGATCCTATAGTAACTATAGTTTAATAGAAAATGTTGGCTGGTAAAAGAATTACTACTATCTCTCCTTTTAGAAATTAGTCTTTCAATATTTTACCTGAAGGTGTTCTTTTCCAATATAGTTCTGAAGGCTTATTTCACATGCCATCCTATATCCAAACTCAGTGCACTGGTCTGTGAAGCAGACAGGACATTATTTTTCCTTAACTATTCTGAGCTGATCAGAGTTCACAGTTTCTGTAGAGTTGTGATGGATGAGAAATATACACCCGTGTAAAGCTGGACTATAGCTGGACCATTGCAAGAGGTGCTGTCTTGCTGTATTTGTGGCCAAATTTTACATTTTCCTTCTTTCACTGCTTGTTTTCTATTATGATCCTTGAGATAAATTCCTCCTTAAATGAAAATGATTGGTTAAATTGAAAGGAAAAAAAGCACAGGAGAGTTCTTGTTTTGATAACCATGATTCAAAAAGGTGGTGAACTTTATGGTATACAAAGAAAAGTAAGTTTTTGTAAGCTACGAATTTAGTTCCCGCATCAGGAAAATCTTTTGGTCTATCTGCCAGTTTGTGCCTGTATCTTAAAGGGCACCATAACTGATTTTTTTTAAAAAACAACGTTTAGTGGCTGCTTTTAAAAAAGTTTTCTATGAGTTGAGAATGGAAAATTTCCTTAAGAGTATATTTTAGAAGAAAATCTAGAAGAATGTATAAAATGAGTCCCAGTAAAATCTACTGTAATATGAAGCATAAAAACATGTTTTAAAACTATAAATATAAAAGAAGCTTAAAATGTTTTTCATGGAACTACCTTTGTGGTGCTGGATGGTAGAGTTTTTATTTTAAATAAAGACATTCCGTTTTCCAGGACATGATTTATACAAGAAAACATATAACGTCCTGTTGAACGTAGGCCAAACACATTCCCAGACGCTTTGTTACCCAAACCTTTTGAGGGGTTTCTTTATAGATGTTTTTGGCAGAAGTGGTGATTTTAGAGGAAACATATAAGAAGTACCAGATGCAGTTTTCTGAATTGCCATAAATGGTTAAAAAAATTATTTGTGATGATATAAACATCTGGATATACTAGACAATGCCAAAATAATGAGTTAAGAAAAAAGTATGTATCAATTAGGTAAATAATTAAGCCCTTTTCAACTTAATGGTTATATTTTTTAAAGTGTGTCTCCCTAATATTAATATCTGAAGTGAACTATGCTTTAGAAATTATAGTTTTTAAAAAATAATTCCTCTAGATATAAAGGAAAAAGTAAATTACATAGGGATGAGAATGTGTCGAGTTAATTGTGCTTCCCCTCGCTGCCTTTTGTGTGGATTAGTATGTAATTCAGAACATAAATCATTTGTTCTTTTTGTCTTGTGTTCTATTCTTTCCAGATATTTTCCTTTCCCAGAGAAAATCACTATTGCATTTATTTCTCAAACAGTCATTGTTTATTTGCTGTGTACCAAACACTGCAATAGGCACTGGAGTTGAAAAGACAAGGAAACAAAGGTCTTACCTTCAGGAGGTTTGTAGTCAGGCAGGAGGGGAGGATGACATGTAATCAGATACATGAGACAAACTGTTTTGAGAGGAAAGAGCTATCCATTCTACTTGGTGATGGTGGCATGGAAGGGTGGAAAAGGCTGGTGAAGGGGATGCTTGACCTTGCTTGAATGATGAAAAGGTATAGCTGAGAAGGCAAGGAGTTGGGGGAAAACATTCTAGACAGAGGGAGGAATTCCTGTGAAACTGTGGCACAATCTGGAAACTGGCTGAAGATACGGTTGACTAGTAATGACCGAGGTGGCTGTGTATGTGTGTGGGCATGTGTGTGTATATGTGGTGTGTTGGTATGGAATACTGAGAAGGTAAAGGTGGAAGTGGGTTGCTGTATGGAGAAATAAAACTCTAAGTATGGATCACAAGCACAAATTGTAAACTGGAGCCAAAATGATAATATAAAAGAGCAATGAGACTAGGTAGAGACTGTGGTCGATTGCAGAGTATTTCTTATGGAGGCAGCAGATTCTCTGCTCCACCCAGCTGTTGCTATGCAGGAATGTGGGCCTGGTGTTGGCCAAATCATCAGATCTTTCAAGAAACACTGGAAATCTGGACTTTTTTTGGTGAAATATCCTTTTTTTTTTTTTTAAGATAGAGTCTCGTTGTGTTGCCCTGGCTAGAGTGCAGTGGTGTCATCATAGCTCACCACAACCTCAAACTCCTGGGCTCAAGTGATCCTCCTTCTTCAGCCTCCCAAGTAGCTGGGATTACAGGCATGCACCACCGCACCTGGCTAATTTTTTCTATTTTTGGTAGAGACGGGGTTTTGCTCTTGCTCAGGCTGGTCTTGAACTCCTGACCTCAAGCAATCCTCCCACCTCAGCCTCCCAGAGTGCTAGGATTACAGGCGTGGGCCACCACGCCTGGCCAAAATATCCCAATTTTTTGATGTGTCACCTAATTTAAGTTTTTGGAAAAACCCTGTGTGGGCTGAACAGAATACTTCTTTGAGCTGGATGTAGTCCATGGTGATTGCAGTAGGTAGGGACTTTCAGAAATGAATTGAGGTTCAGGCTGCAGCTTAGAAAGCCTTGTGTCCTTAGTATATTTTCTGTAGTGATGAGGATATTCAGTACATGGAAACATTACAGCTATTTTACTTGTCACTGACAAAATTGCATTCCTTTCTTTTGGGATATGCCTGGTCTGTGTAAACTTTTAAAAATCAAATAGATATTCTGTGTTGTTCACCAGAGGGAGAAAAAATTAAATATATAACTTAACTTATAATATTCACTCTTTAAAAAAAATTTGCTGTTGCAGTATGGAAAAATATAGTACAGATTATCTGAATTCATAATAAAGGGTTGAGGGAGGAAAATGGAGAGGGAAAATAAATTTGATTTGGTTACATTAACACATTGACTGCCACACTAGAAAAAAAATGTTTTTCCTTGGGGCCACGGTGTTTTATTATGAAAATAGAATAAAAACTTTGAAAACAAAATGATCCTTTCTAATTCAATGAAAAATGTGTTATTTTTTATTGTTTTCTGTGTGTGAGTTATATGCAACTTGAAAAAAAGTTCACACGGCTCCCAGGGTGAAGAGACGTGTGAGTTACATATGTTTCACGAGGCGCCAGGCTCAAAACTAGCATGGGTTAAATACAACTCACATGGCAGTTAATGTGTTAAAAATATTTATATAAAATCTCTTTCAAGTGTACATAGTAACTCCAATTAACTGTATAAATAATCCAGTAGACCTCAACCTGTTTCATTTTAATCACAGATTGTGATCTAATGGAATTCAAATTAATGAGATTATACTGGATTAATAAAATTTTTTTCCTGTGAGTTCATTGGCAGAAGTTGAATTTTAAAAGTTCCTTTTTACTCAGCTATTAATAATTATGATTATGGGACAAGAAAGCATTCACTATGTACTCTAGACCAGGGTCCCCAACCTACGGTGAGTTGTGTAATTATTTCATTATGTATTACAATGCAATGATAATAGAAATAAAGTGCACAATAAATGTAATGTGCTTGAATTCATCCCAAAACCACCCCACACTGCCCCCAACCCCCACCCCCGGCCGTGGAAAAATTGTCTTCCATGAAAATAGTTCCTGGTGCCAAAAAGGTTGGGGACCTTTGCTCTAGACCTTAAGATTCTGTTCTGATATGGTTGAAAAGAATTGAGTTAAAAGAGCAGATGCTAATATAGCTTAACTTCAGATTGCAAATAGATATGATATCTTTTAAAAAAATATTATTTGGTGTTAAAAGCAATCTTGTATAAGTTGAAATGCTAATTTCTTGCTTTTGCTTTGGTTATATTTTAATCAAATGAAGAGGCTAAATTTCCTTTATTAGGTTTAATATTGGATCAGATTTAAATTATTTTTAAGGTAGCCAATGCAGATAAGACATCACACCTAATTTATTTACTGACATTTATATAAATATATAAATATAAATATAGACAAATATTACATATAAATATTTTTAAATATATTTATATATATGTAAATGAACTCATCTTTATTATATTTTTTTCTTCTTTCTATTGACTCCTTTGCCTTGGTTCTTAAAGATGACAAATATGCAAAATGGAGGGGAAAAAACTCACAAAATATTAACATTAAACAAAGTGATGTGTATGATATTGATTACAGCTAGATTGAACAGTGAACTCTTTAGTTATTTTAAGAAATGAGATGAATGAGTACTAATACTTTCTATAGCACTTTACTGTTTAGAAAAGTCACGTTTGATCATTCAGTTGATTCTCTCACAATCCTTTCAGATAAGCTGCTCATTTTACAAAATAGGCAACAAAGTCTGGCCCTGGTGACAGGACCATGACTCATGTCCAGGTCCTCTGACTCTCAAGTTCTGTACTCCATCTACTTTTTTTTTTTCAGTCAGGTGTCTGTTCAGTAAATCTTAGTCATGAGGTATCCAAATGACTTTATAAGGAGTATGACTCATTTAAAGATGTTGTACGATTAATTTTAAGATGTTCTCTGAAGACAGTATTACAATGTACTGTCATTAATCACAAATAAAATGTAAAATTATGATGTGCTGATTTGTTGCAATCAATTACAGTTATGTTCAATTTTGGTTTTAAATCTAATGTTGAAGGCCATGTCACCATCTCTAGGTGTTTCAGAGAAGAGACTCTGATATGGCAAGTTTACTGTGTCAAACATTTCGAGTAACTCTTTCTCCAAGCTAAACTAAATCTCGATTGCTTTATTGCTTAACTTCAAAGTGCCCCCCCCCCTTTTTTTTTTAACTTCCAGAGAATTACTTTGGCATGTGAGATTATTTCACGGGAATATTGTATTTGGCTTAAAACCCATTTCTAAATAACCATATTTTGCCTGCCCATATAAATACAGTTCTGATTTCAAATTGTGGTTTGAATTAGAGTTCAGTTTTTATAGAGAAATATTCAGAATCTCTGATGGGAGGAGAATAAGGGTGCCTGGAGAAAAAGAGGCATCTGTAGGGACCTTTGAAGTGGGTGTTTGACATTCCTTTCCTTTCCAAACCTCTCATAGTTAATATCATCCTTCTAGCCCCTTCCCCTAAATTCTGGGTTTTTTTTCCTGGACACAAATGTCAGGATACATTTAAACTACTACTTGAATTTGAAACAGCCTATTGCATTCCACATCACATTAGCTCCGGGACTAACTATAATTCTGATAGTTGAGTTTAAGAAATTTTGACCCTGTTGTCATTTTGGTCTTAAAAGATGTTTTGAGTCTACGTTTTTGAATACAGAGATTTTAATCAAAATTATACCAACTTAGTGAGTTTTCATTAAGAAAATATGTTTGATTTGAACTTTAACACTGATTTCTTCATCAGTTTTTCATAGAGCAAATTTAAAATGTTCTAACTTATTTTACTAAAATCATTTTTATCAGAATCAACTGTGCTTTGTGAATTTTACTCTGAAGATGTTTATTTATCATTTAGGTTTGTCTTTTTTTAAAAATAAGAAACAGTATGGTGTAGTGTTTATATCCTGATTATGTTCTAAGACAGTACTGTCCAATAGAAATACACCGTGAGCCACATGTAATTTTAAATTTTTTAGTAGCCACGTTAAAACAGTAAAAAGGTAAAGGTGAAATTAATTTTGATAATATATTTTATTTAACCCAGTATATCCAAATTACTATCATTTTGACATGTAATCAGTATAAAAATTATTAATTTTAGAGGAAAGTAGGTAGGAGAGAGGAACTTTCAGAGAAAGGGAAGGTGAAGGTAGAATAAGTAATAGGCAACTTTGACCTCTGTTTCTCTGCTACCTTTCTGTAGTCCTGGGGAGGTGTGCTGGCTTCTATTTCAGCTTGTGGGTGGGGTGGTTAAGTCAGAAGAGTGACAAGAAATTAATTTATTTGCTGTTCTTCCTCTGAATAGTTGAGAATTCTATTTACATTCAGAATGTAGTGCTAGAAAAGGCTCAGATAACACCATGTGCTCATAGTATCCATGTGCACATTAATAATCTAAAATGTCTTTTACTGACTCAGACTTTAGTAGTAGTCCTGTTCTTCCCCTCCCCTCCCTTACTTTTCCTTCTCTTCCCTTCTCTTCTCTTCTCTCTCATGTCCAAGTTTAAATTCCTTTATTGGAAAGACAGGAAAGGAAAAGTTTGTAGTAGATTTTCCAAACCCAAACCTTGTTTTTATAATATGGTTATGGCAACCATCTCTATTTTGGTAAAGTTGGCCTATTATGTGAATGACATTTTGCAATTTAGATTTTTACAATTTTGAAAAACCGCAAGCCATTACAAACAGTTAAACTAGATGTTTTATATATGCATTTAGTATTGTAAATCAGAATTTTAGGCATTGTACAGAAGTGTTATACCAGACAGAATGAAAAAATAAAACAGACAGACCTGGCCTAATCTGAATGGCTCAGAGGAAAATTCTTGAAGGAAGTGAGTTGGGAACAGAGACGTGGAGGGTAAATAGGAGATAATAGGCCATACTGATGGAAAAGAGCTTTCCAGGCAGAAGAAAAAACATTGCAGAATTCTTGCAGTGGGAATTGAGAGACCAGAAATATACCATACATTTGTGGTCAATTGATTTCAACAAAGGGCAAAAGAATATTTGTCTCCACCATATAGTGCTTGAACAAGAGGATTCAACAACATGCAAGAGAATGAAGTTGACCCTCTACCCCTACCTCATGCCATGCACAAAAATTAACTCAAAATGGATCATAGACCTAAATTTTAAAGTTAAAACTATAAAACTCTTAGAAGAAAACGTAGGAGTAAATCTTCATGATGTTGGGTTAGGTAATGGTTTCTTAGATGTGATACCAAAAGCACAAGCAACAAAAGAAAAAATAATCTGGACTTCATCAAAATTAAAAACTTTTGTGCTTCAAAGGATACCATCAAGAAAGTGAAATGACAATGTACAGAATGGGAAAAAATGTTTGCAAGTCATATATCTAATAGGGGAACTTGTATCCAGCTACTATTAGGAAAATGCAGCATAACTCAAAAAAAGAATAGACTTGTGGAAAGAAGTCAAAATCTAGTGTTAAGACGTATTTCTTGATTTGAAAAGTAGAACTCTGCTGCAAAGCAGGCTCATTTTCATTTCTTTTAGAATGAAAACTTATAATCTAGCTTGGAATTAGTGAACATCTCTTTCAGCTCAAACTATCCATTTCTGAGGTGACAGGTATAAACTCCATGTTTAACTGAGAATGCCTTAGTCCAAGAATCCTAGCCCTGTGGCATGGTTGAATTTATGAACAGTGCCTCTTCTGTTGTAATTCTAGACTTTGCCTTTAATACTGCTTAAATTCCAACTATTCCCCCAAGACTTTACAGATTTTGCTTCCTTTTTAAATAATAATTTTAAAATAAAATACTTTAAGCATCCTTTTGAGTCATTCGTAAGCTATAATAACTTGATTAGTGTGTTAGAGCCAAGGACTTAAATTGTATTTTACAATTTCCTTACCCTAGAATACTTTGCCCTATCAGCTGCATCCTGAGCCATGGTCTTAGTTGTGTTAGATACTCTTAGTCAGCTCACCAAAAACAGAAAACAGAGTCCAGCCAGGAAAATAGAAGAAGGAAAATTTAAAATTGTCCTTTCCATTCCCTCCCATTAAATAAGAGTGGCTCTGGAAATGTTTTATGCAAGGAAGTAGTGATGAAAATCTCTTCTTTGCTGTTAAATTTCTAGAAGATGAAAATCTTTTTTGGTTTTTGAATGTTCTATTGAAGAATCAATTACTTTATTGGAGGTAAACCATGTGAATTAATGCATACTCTGGCTTCTAGGTAATTTCTGTATCAAAGAGCCTAGTTCTCTGGACCAACGCAGAGATGGAAGTAATTGAGTATTCCCAATTAGAATAAGTGCATATACTCAGAGTTCATAGTAAAGATCCCAAAAATCTCATTATATCTTCATCCAGACTATGTTAATCTGTTAATGGCTATCTTTATTCACATATTTTAAAACAGATGAGCTCCGACAAGAAATGCTGGATGATGTACAAAAGAAATTGATGAACTTAGTAAACAGCACAGAAGGAAAAGTGGACAAGTATGCTTTTTCCTTTTAATTTTTGTATATTTTATGGAAATTGCTTTTATGGCAAAAACAACTTCTACATGTAGATGTTTATGTGTGATTAAATTTTTTAAAAGTCTTTTCTTTTTCGTATATAGAAGTAGGTAGTTTTAATGAGGGCTCAGTAGAATAACTTCATTTGTTTTTTAAATTAGATTTTCCCCAACTCATTCTTTTTCTTAAAACCATATGAAAGAGTTAAAATATCATCCCAATATGAAGTACTTGGGAAATAAAAAGTTTATTTTTACCTTTCTTTTTTGCTCCCTTTACTGCCCTTAAATGAACATACTCTTGCTCAAATGTGTTAGGTCTGAAACCTAGGTATATTTGCAACAATCTCATTTAATATTTTAAAAATTTAGGTATTATTAACAAATTCTCAATAAATGTGAATGGGGAAATATAAGCATAATGTTAAGCACAAAAACATTTGTCACCACTTAAATGTCTGCTTCAGATGAACATCAGCCCACAGGCACTTAGAATTGCTGATGAGGCACCCCCTCAGTCAATTATTGGGTTGAAGAAAGTAGGTAGCTAATAAGTGATGTTTTAAAAGGTACACGTTTTGGGTTGTTTGAAATATTCTTAATTAGACTTCTCAAGATTTTTTTAAAAGTCTCTTTAAAATATTTTATTGTTTAGTCTTTTTTTATAATTAAATGTTTGCTTATTGTAATTAAATATTTACATGTTTAGTGTTTGGTACACTCAATGTTGAGTTAGCTTGAGCTGTTTCTACCTTTATTTTCATAGAGTCCTAATGAGAAACCTCTTCATTGGACATTTCCACACACCAAAAAATCAGCGTCACGAAGTGTTACGATTAATGGGAAGCATCCTGGGTGTCAAAAGGGAGGAAATGGAGCAGGTAACTGGACTGTGAAAACCATTCTGAATATATTTATAACTAAAATAGTGGCATGATAGAAAATTGTTTCCTTTTACTGTATATAACTTTTACCGAATATAGTTTTCTCAATACTGTGGAAATGGGAATCATTTTATACTACATTGAAGAGGTGAATTTGTTCAATTTGTATGATATTAGTTTAAATGTTTTATAACTTACATTTCACTCTCATATCAGGATGCTGAAATTTCAAGAAATGACACCTCAAAATTTTATTTGAGATTGTGCCTGGGGTTGCACTTTATTGTACTTATAGCCTCTATTCGTAAGAAACATTTACTACGAATTGGACTTGAAAAGCATGCTTTGCTACTATCTGAAATCATGTGAAAGTGGTTCTTATTTTTTCTTTTCTTGTATTGATAATATTTTTCTGTTTGAAAATAATCTTTCAGTTGTTCAATGAAGATCGGGGCGGTGTTACCAGGTGGATGACTGGGTGGCTTGGAGGAGGATCAAAAAGTGTCCCCAACACACCTTTGAGACCAAATCAGCAGTCTGTGTTTAATAGTGTAAGAACTGATTTTATTCTTGCCGAATATGAATGTGTATCGTATTCGATTGCAAAGAATCAGATTTCTTTTTTAGGTTATTTTATACAGCTTTTTTATTTTAGAGTTGTGGAAACTGTGAGATCCAGAGAGGTGAGCTTAAGGATAACAAGCCAGTTTTAATAATTTTATTGTGTATAGATTTTATTTTAATTTTTATATGATACTCTTATATTTTAAGGTATTAATTGTTCCTTTCTTAGTGCTCGATCCTGCTGCCATAAGCAGTATGGCTACTAAATTATGAGAGTCTTGAAGATAGAGGCTTTATTTTATTCATTTATGTACGTTCCAAGTCATTGAGCCAATGAATATTTTTTGAGCACCTACTGTGTACCAGACTGTTCAAAGCATTGAGGATGCAACTGCAAACCAGATAGATAAGGTGCCTGCCCTCAACAAACTAACATTCTGACAGGAGGTGGCAGTTAATAAACATGAAAACACAGTGCCTGGTATGTAGTAGACTTTAGATGAATATTAATTGAATTGAGTACTACTGTGAGTTAGAACATAGAGTTTCTTTTTTTTTTTAATAAAGAGGACACTAAGGATTGGTGACTTACCCAGAGCCAGTCAAAGATAAAACCCTGTTTAACTTGGATGTCATAAAATGTAACTTACAGGAAAGGTCTATACTACATTATTTTAATCTGATAGTGTTACTAATGATCTTTTGCTGTATTCATTCATTGGGGCTTAGTTTAGAAAATTACGTTTAATGTGTTTTCCTTCAATATGATTTTTCATGTCTATGTTAACAGTTATTAAAATGATAAGTTGTGATGTCTTAAGTTCTATTCATTGAAGGCAAGAAAAGTAAGTGTTATCAGTTAGCTAAGTCTGACTATGAGGTGTTTGAAATGAGTGTCATCATCAAAGATTGTTGATTAAATCGTTGGCCAGGCACAGTGGCTTTACACCTGTAATCCCAGCACTTTAGGAGGCTGAGGCAGGAGGATAGCTTGAGGCCAGGAGTCCAAGCCCAGCCTGAGCAACATAATGAGACCCTGTCTCTGCACAAAAAAATTAGCCAGTGGGGGTGTGCACCTGTAGTCCCAGCTACTCTGGAAGCTAAGATGGGAGGATTGCTTGAAGCCCAGGGGTTCAAGGCTGTAGTTAGCTATGATGGTACCATTGCACTCTAGCCTGGGCAACAGAGCAAAACCCTGTTTCTAAAAAAAAAAAAACTTTGTAATGCTAATCATGTAACTAAAATGCCAGCATTGTCAATTGTTCATAAGGCCAATTTGTAAAAAAGATTCAAATGGCATGATTAGTTTTTAATATTTAATTACAACAGCTGTTACATTTTGTTAATTGTAGTGAATACAATTTTTTTAACTAGCCTAATATAACCAAAATATTTTTTCTTAGTCTTTTTCAGAACTTTTTGTTAAATTTCTGGAAACAGAATCTCATCCATCTGTTCCACCACCAAAGCTTTCTGTTCATGATATGAAACCTCTAGATTCACCAGGAAAGAGAAAACTGGATACAAATGTACCAGAAAGTTTTAAAGGTAAAACTTGATATTTATTTTTTCCTACAATTTAAAAAATTGAATATTTAATTTATGATTATGTTTTATAGTGATGATAACTAAATTTTTAGTGTTTTTGAAAATGTATACTGCTTCTACAATTCCAAAAAGGCATCAGATTCTGGCTTTATATATTCTTGTAGCAACCTGCTATTTAATTGGCTTAGATTAGTTTAAACCATATGAAAATTTTCCCTTTGTATATCGGAATAATTCTCTCTCTGCATAAGCCACTTTGAGTTATTCTTCTGGAAGTAGTGGTGAACTGGCTACACCTTTGCTTGGCCACCTGTTTTACTTTCTCACTAATGGTGCTTATTGCTAATCAGAGTTAGATATGTGGTTTATAGTTTGAGAAGAGTTTTTTCTACCTTTGAAAATCTAAGCTTTACACTCAGTAATCAAACTGTGGCATGTTAATATATATAAGCACAGTTTAGTAAATTAACTTAGACCCCCCCCGCCAAGAATGTTAGGAAGTGCCCTTATACCTTGAAAGGTCTGCCTGGAAGTGAATGGTTGGTGGTTGTAAATATGTGTGCATATTTTTCTGTCCCACTAGGTTTAGGGGTCTTATTTATATTCATATCACACACTGGCATGCAGTAAAATTTCTTGAGTTGAAGTTGAATTATAATCCATTAGACTGTAAACATATTCTTTATTGGAAGATCTCCTTTCTGAAATCATTACGTTTTAATATAGACTAACATATTTATGAGTTGCACTGTAAAAGGTATATGTTATTGGCTGGGCGTGGTGGCTCATGCCTGTAATCCTAGCATTTTGGTAGGCTGTGGTGGGAGGATTGCTTGAGGCCAGGAGTTTGAGACCAGCTTGGGCAACATAGTGAGACCCTGTCTCTACAAAAAACAAAAAAAGTTGGCCAGCCATGATGATGTGTGCCTGTAGTCCCAGCTACTCAGGAGGCTGAGGCCAGAGGATCGCTTGAGCTCAGGAGTTTGAGGCTGCCGTGAGCTATGGTGACGCCACTGCACTCAAGCCTGGGAGACAGAGCCAGATTCTGTCTCACAAAAAAAAAAAAGAAAGAAAAAGTATATGTTGTTATGTACTCAAGTTTATATTATATGTCAGATACTTAAATTTGGATAAAATAGTAAGGGATTTGCATTCTGAAATTTTAAAAACTTCCCGTTATTTAGATAAATATTTCTATTTTTCTGGACTTTTATAGGAAGAGAAAATGGGAAAACTTACCTGTTGTTTAGATACAAGTTTTGCCTGCTAAATTTGGTGAAAAGTTGTAACTTTATGTAAGAGGTGTAGACTATACTGAGAACATTTTTTTCTTGTTATACTAGGTTGTAGCATCTTGAAGCATACTTCTAAATTCACCATGGCAGGCTCGCCCCTCCCTTCTGGTTTCCTCTCCTTCCCTTCCCTTCTTCCCCCTTCTTTCCTCTCCCTTTCCTCCTTCTTTCCTCTTTCCCCCTTTCTTTTTTCTTTCTTTCTTTTTTTTTTAAGAGACAGGGTCTCACTCTGCTGCCCAGGCTGGAGTGCCGTGGCCCAATCACAGCTCACTGCAGCCTCCCCCTGGGCTCAAGCAATCCTCCTGCCTCAGCCTCCCGAGTAGCTGGGACTACAGGCACGTGCCACTATGCCCAGCTATTTACTTTCTTTTATCAAGTACAATGCCTGGCTTGGTTTGTATTGATCAGAGATAAAAGCCAGTGATGGTCTGAGTTGATATGGGGTTTGCATGGAAAAAAAGCAAATTTAGCCTTTAATCCTGGATTTGGAAGTATATCAGAGCTTACTCTAGGTAACATGAGAAGCTTGTCCAGAGTTTGGAAAGTTGTCATTCACAGGATAGTACAGCTTGGGAACCCCAGGAGTGCTCGATGATAAATAGATTTGATGAATTTGTCTCCGTGCTTGCTTTGTTTTAGGAGACCTCTTTTATTTGAGTTTCCCATTACTGAAGTAGGCACCTTCAAAGGGTTGTCTCTTAACAATGAAGTTGTTAGTGGTCTTGGGTAATAAAGCAGAATCTATCCACTAAGACATTAGCTCATAAACCAAAATGAATTGTATCAGCCCAACTTAACAGAGAAATACTCTAATCGAGAATTGTTTTCAAACGTTTGAAAGTCTAAAAGATGATCAGGTAATGTATGCATGTATTATTTTTTCTTTTGGTAAATGAGTATTGATTCTAATTGTTATCATTGTAATATGGGCTTGTTGTCCATGACCATTGTAATTATTTGGGGAAAACTTAAGTCCTCAAGTCCTTCATCTTTCAGGTGGGTAAGTAAAGAGTTTGCCTTGAAACATAGACAACACCTTTTAAAAAGTTGTTATTATAGTAAATGAAGTTTATGAGTTATATAACTGGTAGTTAAATATAAAACAATAGTATTGATGTGTTTAACGAGGTATGAGATATGCATGCAAATACTCTTCTTAACCCCCTTTCTTTCTCTTATTTCTTCCACCCTTCTGTATTTCATAGACCCTGCTTATGGCTTGCAGAACCCTGCAGCATATGAATTAAATTTATTTGGAGGCCAAATCTCAGAACCTAAAACACAAATATCGCATTGTTTTTATCAGAAAATGTTTTGAATTACCAAGAGTGAACTTTAATCAGATTATAGTGATACAAATTAGTGTTTGTGTTTAGGAATTGAGACCTATTTGTGCTCTCATTTTGAGTAATTAAAGGATAGCCCTCCCCCCCAAAAAATGTGCTAAATCCCAGTGTCGTTACCAGCAAGATAGAATTTTAAAGTTGATGGTAGTGGTATTGATTATTCATATGTCTGTGTTAATCAACTTAACAATATAGAGAGAACTGTCTTCCTGCTATTGCTTACATTCAGAGGGTTATTTCATTCCCGCTTCCTTGTGAAGGACAAGAGACTAAGGAATCCATATTTCATCATTCAGATGCAGCTGAATCCAGGTCTGGCAGAAGAGCAGCTGTAAATCCATTCTTGGCTCCCCGCTCCGCAGCTGTGCCTCTTATTAACCCAGCTGGACTTGGACCTGGTGGGCCCGGGCATCTTCTTTTGAAACCCATCTCAGATGTTTTGCCCACGTTTACACCCTTGCCAGTGTCACCTGACAACAGCGCTGGAGTTGTGTTGAAAGACCTTTTAAAGCAATAGAAGATTCTCAAGCCAGAGACCAGAGAGCACTTTAAAGAAACTATGAACACTATGTGTATGTACTTTATCACAAAGTGGCCTTTTGGAAAAAGTCATGTATTTGTTTGCAGCTGTACTTTCTCTGAATTTAATAAAAATATTCTTAATGCTTTTAGAAATTACAGGTGTCAGAGGAGCAAGTGTTTGCTGTATAATCTGCTTTTTTTCTTATTTGACCTAATTTAAGCTAGGAACATTTGATTTATCTTTTATCCTAATTTACAAAAATAAAGACAGACAAAAATACTAGTAGCTATATATCAGGTTTTTATTTCCTTCTGTGATTTTCAAGGTCATTTAAGCTAGAGACATGTCGTTTATCTTTTAAAGATAATCAAGAGTTTTTAATGAAGAAAAAAATACTGGTAGTGACTTCTCTGCATTGTGCAGAAAATCAGTCTGAAGCATATATTAATCTTCAGAGGGCTTTGTATAGACAGGCCAAGAACAAGATTGCCCCTGAGAGGTCATAGGTGCCTTGAGATGAAATGTGTATTTGGTTCTATGCAATTTTATCATGTGTAGGTTCGTGTGAACACCACCATCATCAAGATACAGACAATTCCATCACAAGGAACCCTTGTGCTGCTCTTTTATGATATAACCACCTCTCTCCCTGCCCCTTGCCTTAATCTCTGGCAACCATTAGCTGCTCTCTATCTCTATAATTTTGTTTTTTCAAGAACGCTATATAAATGGAATCATACAGCATATAACCTCTTGAAATTGGCTTTTTTCACACAGCATGATTTCCTTGAGATCCATACAAGTTGTTGCATGTATCAATAGTTTGTTCCTTCTTATTGTTGAATATACATATATATAGTGCAGACATATAATTTAGTTTTTAGAGCGAAGGTATCTGTTTAAAGATATCATCTTAAACTAAATGTGTCCTCACACAAATACAACTTTCATATGAGTGTTAAATCGTACAGCCAGCACACCTACACAACTATAATTAGCAATATCACTAAACATGCCACCTCCTGCCTCCATCTGAGGTGTTGGTTTTTGGTACAGCAGTCCGGGAGTCGTCTGTCCCCATCGTGGTGGTCACTAAGGGCAGTGAAATCACTTTGACAGCGACAGCACCAGGTGTTTGAAACTTAAGAGTAAGAGAGTATTTATTTAATTTCTTTATAAACCTGTCATAAATCCTGACTAGAAACTTAATTGTATCAGGATGTTCATATTTGTATTAGTTGGTTGAAGTTGTACATTCAAAAAGACAATTCTTGCAAATTTTGTATATTTCCATATACCTTTAAAATGGAAACATTTGTATAATAAGGAAGGTGAAAATGGGACTAATCCAAATATGTAAATAGGCCTGGCGCAGCCCAGAGCTAAAATTTGGTTGTTAGTTTTGCGGTGATTAACTGTGTACTTTCTAATGTGTTTGCAAGACTGGAAGTCTTAATTATGCATTGATGGGTAAAACTTGTTTTTCTGAAAAATTAAGTAACTGAGAATGCAGATTCAGAACGTCACCTGTCTCCTTAGCTAACTTATTTATATCGCCATTTTTTATTTAGTATACTTTAAAGGAAGTTGTCATACAAGTTCTATATTAGAACTGCCAAACTGCCTCCTGTCGGTTTTGTCCATTATTATTTCTTTATGACATTATTACTGTTAGATTTTTATATGCTCCTTACAAAGATATTGTCACTAACTGACCTAAATCATTAGCTGCTTGCCATTGAAGTTTCATTTCAGTGTGGAGCAATTGAAATACTGGTTTTGAAGTTTAAAAAAACAAAAAGACCCATGGTCCTTTATTTGGCAGCAATAGAACATGCAAAAAGTTGTCTCTTTTAATTTGAAAAGGAGATATACGGTGGGTAGAATTTAAGTAGTATGTCATCATATTTGAAATGCCTTTTATGACATTTTTGAGTATTTTCTTTCCTGACTAAAACAGCCTGTCTCCCCTCACATCATAGTTTAACATAAGTTTAAAAGCTGTTGTGGGTGGATTGCATAGCTAAACATCACAGAGCATGATATTACATGGCTGCTATTTAAATAAGTATGTGACCTTGTCCTAAAGCTATAGTACCTCATGTTTTCGTTGTATTATTGAAACTATAGCAGACTGGTATGCATACTAAGTGTTTGTTGATCTAAACCAGACATAACTCATCGACTTTTCTGGAACTAAGTTGTGTCAGAGATGCACCATCTGCTCAAGGAGTCTTCTCAGTAACCAGACAGTGATGAAGCGTATAATTCTAGTCTTAGCAATAGGACATTGCTAATAGTACGTTTAACTAGAGTATTTTAACTACAGCGATTTTTCTGTTTATTTCTCTATCCACTCAGTAGAATCTGTGGTTGAATTCCACCTTAGCCACCACAGTTTTTCACCACATTCCTAATGGTTTTCAATGTCTATACTATAATAGAAAATTCATCCAGCCATTGAATGATTTTAGTGCAATACTGGATTATAGTGTTGAGTTCTAGTTCCTGCTATTCTTGATTTAAAAAAAAAAAAAAAAGGTACTTTCCATTACCTGAGAAAAAAAGAAAAAAGAAAAAAAGGAAAGGGGAAGAACCAAAGCCAAACAAGGGGAGAAGGGGGTGGCTTGCCTGCAGCTGGTCAGCTGCAACGGTCAGCATCCTTCCGCAGTAAGCCTTCGGTGTCTTTTAGCCTTCTAGTGGCTAAGTGAAAAGAGTAAAAAGATTATCAAAACACTTATCCAATTAATAGGTGGGGGAAAAAGCTGTGTCTTCAGGGACAGGAGAGTGATGAGAATTATTTAGAAAATGTTACGCATTAAACTTAAAAGCATTTGGATTTGATTTTTAAGCTACTGAAGTTTTTCACATATCAAAGTAGTATATTTAAAACATCTTCCATCAATAAAAATTTATCTTTAATTTTGTAGATATCAAGTAAGTATAGGTGATTTTATATATTCCTATGGAAAAAAATGATACTTTTAATGTTCTGACATTTATGATTACATGCCAGTCGTTACTTTTTAACTTACTAAGGTTTCTCTATTTAAAAATGATAAATTGTCTTTTGATTTTTAGGGAAATATCTAAATATGGGAAATTTCCAACCCAACCTTAATATTAGGTTGTGTTTTATAGAGCTAAAGTTAATGCATTTTTTAATTTCTCAGGAGCACTACAGGCAAAAAAAATACTCCCAATAAAAATGATATATGTAAGTTGGCAATGTCTTCATCCACAATAAAAAAAAAATTTTTTTTAGCAAACAGCTGCTGACTTTTTCTTTAGAAGGGGGAGAAATGACTTACACATGTTGTTTATAGCAGCAGTTGATGAACTCAAATAGAAGCTAATGTCTTTAAGTGTTCACCAGATGTCTGCTGTTAGGCTACTCCTTAAGCCTTGGAAATTTTAAGTATTAACAATTTAAAAGATGCTGAAAATTATGTATGAAAAGAGGATGTGAGAGGTTTTAGCCAGCCTTTTTTTCTTTTTCCTTCAGAGGGTATTATCCATCATTGGCCTTTTGGTCTTTTTTGAATCAATATGTCTTTGTTTTTTCTTAGATGTGGAACTTGAGTATTTTTAATTGTACATATATGATGGCAGTATTGAACATGGGTTTTAAAGTTGACAGCTGGATTGGAGTACTGATTTTGACCCTTTCTGTGTGACTTTTTTTTTTTTTTTTGAGACAGGGTCTTGCTCTGTTGCCTGGTCTAGAGTGCTGTGGCATCATCATACTCACTGCAACCTCAAGCTCCTGAGCTCAAGGATCCTCCTGCCTCAGCCTCCCGAGTAGCGGGGACTACAGGCTTGCGACACTACGCCTGGCTGATTTTTCTATTTTTTGTAGAGACACAGGTCTTGCCATGTTGCTCAGGGTGGTCTCAAACGACTGGCCTAGCCTCACCTCAAGCGATCTTCCTGCCTTGACAGGCGTAAGCCACCATGCCCAGCCCTATGTGACCTTTAACAAAATTATTTTGACTATGGGCCTCATTTTTCTCACCTCTGAAATGAGATAATATCCACCTAGTAAGCCTCAGGGGGTTGTTAAGTATCAAGTGACATATTCATTCATAATGTTTTTTAAGTCAATAAATGTACCACTTGTGCTACATTCTAAAGTCCATACTTTCTAATGTCCATAGTTGTAGACAGATGTTAAAGTTGTGATTATTACTGCTAAAGAATGGATAAGAATGTCAGGGGCAGGAGTGTTACTGAAGCCAAGGGTTCTTTCCAAAAGGTAAGGAGAGGTCAAAAGCATGAAGTGCTTGCTGCTCAGAGGGCTGGTGAGATGAGTTTTAAGAAGACTCTGGTGAACTTAGGGAGCGGAAGGTGGTTGTTGGCTTTGACTAGAGCAGTGTTTGTGGAATGGTGAGAGCAAAGCCATAATGTCGAGTGGGCTGAGTGGGTGACGAGCACATGGAGAGTTTGTGGGCAACTCTGCTGAGAAACCAGATTGCAGCGGGGCAAGAGGGTATTAGGAGAAGAGAGTGGGGTGGAGGGAGAGTTGCTTTAAGCTGAGAGACTTGAGCATGTGTAAATGCTTATGGTAAGCACACAGCTGGATGGACAGGCTGAAGAGGGTGGAGAGGGAAGAGCTCCTGAGCAGGAGGGACAGAGGATCAGAGCACAGGTGGAGGAATCGGCCTTAGGAAGGACTCCTTTATTGGGACAGGAGCCATGGAAGAGAGGGGAGATGCAGATAGCAGGTGGATTTGGGAGGAGGGAAGTTGTGGGAATTTTCCTCTGTGCGGTTGGAGGGAAGCTTGGCTGCTAGAAATGAAGGGATGGGGGCTGGGGCTTGAGAAATTCGCAGGTGAGAGAGACAGACGCATGTCCAGATTACCATAAAAGCGTGAGGAATGCTTGTGAGGCACATGCAAGTGCTAGGGGGCCTTGAGTTGAGCCTGGCAGATTGATGGGGGTGGGATGGGTGGTGGTTAAGCACATCTTGAAGGAAGTAACATTTGAGCACTTCTGAAGGAAGCAAACTAGGAAATTAAATGTAAGATAAAAGTCAAACGGTTCTTGCCCTGACCAATTCTAGTGGAATACAAAATTTTACTAACCGGAATTTGTCTTCCTGTCCTTGGGACTTTAGGTCATGTGAATAATGATAAAGCTGAGGGTTTTACAGCATGTTATTGCCATAATTTAGTACATATAATAAATTAATAATCCATTATAATTGCAATAATATTTGTCTTAGAGATGAAAAATTCAAAAATGTTAATAATGGATCACTTAAGGCAAATAAATACTTGAACCTTTAGTTGGTTTTCTGCCTTGGCTCCTGAAATGGAATCTTCCAGGGCATCAGATGTCTTTTAGCCTTTTTGGGGTTAAGAAATTCATAATTTGCACTGTAATGATATTTTAACTGTGATAATTTTCAGCTGTGACTGTTTTTTTTACAAAAGTAACTTTTTCAGCTCTAACATTCTTTGACTTCAATGAACTATTTTTGGCCCTCAAAAATTAAATCTCAGTGATTTGAAAATTTTTGACTGTGACCTTACCGTGCATAAGACTTTGGTAAATTTGTTTTCTAGATATTCTTGTACTCTCTTAAAAATGTAAGATACATTATTCCTTTTTGTAAAATATAAGACATTTAGGTGTTGAGGGATATTATATTTTGAGTTTTCCTCCCTCAGTGTTGTATTAGTCTCAAGCACTCCTAGACCCACGTGTTAATGGGTGTGTGCTTGTATTCTAAATGCATATAATTCCCAAAGGACAAAGTCCCCCCCACCCCCCAGTGGGGAAAGGAGACATGATTTTTTTTTTAAATAATTAGAACCAAAATAATACAAATTTGCCCCAGGTTTCCTCTTCAGCTCCTTTATTTAGGTGTATTTAAAGAACCAAGGTATCATCTGTGAGTCAACACATTAATCCCTTTACTAAAGGTATACTCAGGCTCCCTCTCTGAATAAAAAGGGGGTGGTGGTGACAAAATTCCAAGTTCTAGTGAGGTAATTTTTATTTTTGAAAATTTATATGGAATGTTTAGTCTCTGAAAATTTTTTGAGTCATTTTAAAGTTTTCTCCCTAAAACATTTCCATGCTACATGCAAATTTACTACTAGGGTAGTCTCAGACACACGTGTCCAACCTATATTGCTCTCTTTAGGATCATGGTTGGCAACTTGGGAGCTCCTGTGTTGAAAAATATGATGGTAAAAATCAATTCTTCATGGAATTGCTACTTGAGAAATTAAGACTTCCCTTATTCTAAGTCTTTTCCCTTTGTTTTCCTTCAGACATCAATTTTACTTGCTGAAAAATTTTACCCCTGGTGTCATCCTTTGTGTGTATGCGTGTGTGCATGTGTGTGTGTCAAATATTTAAAACATTTAAGAGGAAACAACTGGATATTAGGAGGGACATCTGGCTATGGTAGTGTGAAGAGGTCAGCCAATCCTCCCTGCAAAAAACAAATATAAAACTAAAGTCAAAAACAACCATGTTGGGGCTCTGGAAATTGACCAAAGGCAGACAAATTGAGAATCATTTGTTTTTTAAAAGCTGCTCAGCTTCAGGTAAGAACCACTGGAGTCTGTGGCCTTCCTACCTGGGGCTTCCCTCCCCCCTCCAAACCTCCATGCTTTTCTAGCCCTGAGCACGTTGTGAAAACCAGCAGCTTTGTCACCCAAGGGGGCGGACTCAATGGTGGAGGGTGAGGGCGGTGCGCAACCCATGATGTCAACGAAAAGTGGGAACTTGGAAGGAAACAAATGGAGAAAACTCAGTTTTGCTAACCTGAGGTTGCAATTCCAGATGGGCAAGTGGCGGAGCAGCAGACATTTAACATGGAGACCCTGAAACTGAGAGAGTCATAAAGGGCCCTGGCTGATGGGAAACCGCTCAGGCCAGGGGAGACCCTTGAGAGCCCGGTGGGAAGAACAGGCCAGGCCAACGAGAGGCGGGCCCTTGAGTGAGCTGCTCAACCCACACGCAGAGCCATCTGCATGGACGGGCGCCTCGGGGGCTGGAGGTGTTTAACCAGAATAGACTCTGCCGACCACTGGGAGTGACCTCTGGGACGCCGGACTGAAAAAATCAAAATATAAAACTAAGCGGGAGACATCAGCAGACACACTCTCCTGTGGGGGAGAAAGATTCTGCAACTTAAATCCAATCAAGCTAAAAAAAAACTCAGAATAGTACATCAGAATCAATAGTTGCCACAATATAATCTAATTGTCCAGTTTTCAGCCAGAGGTTATGAGTAATCCAAAGAAGATAGTGTGACCCACATTCAGGAAAAAAACAGTCCAAAGAAACTGTGGGCCTAGAGGTTTGATTTGACCCACAAAAACTTCAAAGGGCAATTGTCAATACAAAGAATTAAAGGAAAGTATGTTCAAAGAATACAGAACAAGATACTAACCACTTGCATACCTATTACCCAACTTTATCAAATCTCAACATGCCATATTTTCTAAATAACAAAAACCTTTTTATTAAAGAAAACTTTGAACATAGACACGAAAGGACAGTAACATAATGAATTCATACACTCATCGCCAGCTTGGATACATAAATGATCAAATAATGTATGTCTCCTCTGTTCCTGAACTCTCCAAGAGTGTTGTTGAAATTTGACATCCCATCTGGATACACAGAGAAGCTTACGTGGCTTTGGGCCAGTGAGGGTTGGGGGTGCCTTGACCAATCCCTGGACCCCGAGCCCGAGGTCTCTATACTTATACACCTCTATACCTTCCCTGGTGTGAGCTATGTTGGCCAGTGTCCACTGCTACCCCAGGGGAGCACAAGAACATGCACAGCCCTCACGTGCAGAGCACAGGGCAGAGGGAAGCTGGGATCACTCCAGCCATCTCTCCCTACCGTTCCCACTCTTTCTGTGGGTGCTGCGTTGGAAGCTGCAGGGAAGTGGAGTCCAGGTGTTTGCTGATTCTCCCTCAGCTTATCTGGGGCTCCTACAAGGTCCTAATCTCAACCCGCACCTCCTGGGTTGAACCCAGGCAGTTTCTTACTCTAATTTCATCCTCTGACCCTCTCTACTTCCTGACGTCTGCCCCAAATTTATTTTCTTGGTTATGGAAAAGCTGTTCTGATACCATAAAATTTCTCTACTTTAAGACCTTAGAAAATCTTTCTTCCAGCTAAGCCTGTATTTCAAGACTGTCTCATTTTAGACTCAAAAAAGTCTAATTTGAAATGAAATTATCCTTTTGCTGTCATAATTTCTCATCCTAAACCAACTTCCAATACAGCTTTAGGTTTGGCATTTTAGACTAGAATGTTCCTTAGAGCAACCCCAGGGGTGATTAGCGATCATATCCACAGATTAACATGCCAACAAAAACTCACCAAATGCCCATGACTGTTACTGGTAGATCTGGGCCACAGGTATCCTGAAGAGAAGGAGGATGGGTTAAGGGAGAGGGGAGAGGGGAAAAAAGACAAAAACTCAAACTCTTATCACGCATGAGAAAGTGAAAAAAATCTATTAAAACTCATTTTTAAATTTAGTTATGTAATTCTTCACAGACAGAAAACTAGAAAGAGTTAATGAACTTCCATGAGCCCATAATCCAGCTTTGACAATTAACACAGTTTACCAGTCTTATTTCATTTACTCCACTATTTTTTTAGTATGACTTTCTAACTGATAAGGATAAATAAGAAATTATCAGACCTTACAAAATTAACAATAATTTTTTTAAAAAATGTATTTTCATTTTATTTTTTTGAGATGGTGTCTTGCTACATTGCCCAGGCTGGAGGGCAGTGGCATCATCATAGCTCACTGCAGCCTCGAACTCCTGGGCTCAAGCGATCCTCCTGCCTTAGCCTCCCACATGGCTGGCTCCAGCCACCACACCTGGCAACAATAATTCTTTATTATTATCTAACACCCAGTCCATATTCAGAGTCTCTCATTGTATCAAAGGTGTGTCTTTTCACACACTTGATCAATTCAAATCAGGATCCAAACACAACCCAAACGTTGTGTTTGCCTGTTACATTTCTGTGCCAGTTATTTGTCTCTGCTATTGGGTCCATTCATTGTCCTGTCCCTTCCTTGCTCTGCTAGTGTCCTGCAAACTATTCTCAGGCTCCTTTACCAACTGGCTTCCAGTTGAGTTCCTCCAATGGGAAGTACACGTGGGACACTTGAAGGATGGGAGGAGGGGAAAAGCCAGGGCATCTGTCCCAGCTCTCTGCCTCTGGCAGTGACTGCATCACCTCGGTGGGCCAACTCCCCCTGGCAGTGTCCACCCTGATCCATTTCTTACAGGTGGCGCCGGCTCCTGGGCTCTGGTAACATTATCTCATCTTCTCCTTTGGTCCCTCTAACCCTACAGGAGGTAGTGGCTTCCTGATGTCACATATCTCTGTGCCACCCCAGCATTCCATCTGGCTTTTCAGCTCTTTCAACACTTTTGTAACTAGTTCCTGTATTAAATTCCTCTGTCAAACTACCTGGTACAGGCTGTTTTCCCCTGGACAGACCCTGATTGATACCAGCTTTCGCCCCTCTTTGTATGTCTTTACACCTTTATTTTTTTCTTCTTTTTTGCTATGGATTCTTCCTCATGGGTCTTTTAATTTTTTCCTCTATTCTCTGTATTTCTTGCAAATTGGTAGTCAAGTCAGATCTAGAGCCATGCTGGGCAGTATGAGAGCCACCAGCCACATGTGACTATTTAAACGTAAACTTGTTAGTTAAATTTCAATAAAAGAAAAAATTTTTCACTGGCCACATTTCAAGTGCTCAGTGGCCACCTGTGGCTAGTTGCGGCCATATCGGGAAGCGCAGATACAGCACATTTCCTTCATGGTAGAAAGTTCAGTTGGACATCGCTGGTCTAGAAACTTCACTGGATTAAGGTTCAATACTTTTAGGAGAGAAGACTTACGTTGGGAGAACTTAATAGCTGCTTTCAAATCATTCAGAGCCGCTGAGGAAGGAACAATTTCTCATCAGAATCACCGGGGTTGTTTGTTAAAATGCAGATTCCTTAACCCCCCTCCCCCATAACCACTGGATCAAAATCTCAGGGAGTACGGCCTGTTGTATGAATTTTAACAAGCATCTCAGATGATTCTGTTGCACTCTGACATTTGAAACCACGGTAAGCTCTTTCACACTTGTGTTCTAACTGTAAAAACGGAACAAGTAAGGAAGGGGCTACTAGGCACAACTGAAATGGCTTGAAGTAGCTGAAGGTTGGGAGAAGGAAGGAGTCTGTAACTAGAGAAGGGCTGATATGTTTTAGAACTTAGTTCACCATTTATGTCTAACTGTCATACAACTCGTTTACTATGGGCAATGCATGCACGTCTGTGATGGTTGTCACCAGCCTGCTAAAAATGAAAAAAACAAGCACGATAGTGTTTCATAAGCTCAAACATTCAAAAATTAAAAGTTGGCAGCATAATATTGTTTTCTCCACTTTTTTTAAAGTGTAGTTGATTTTACTAAACTGGCAAATTCAAGAATCTGGGATCCACTAATATGGTCTATCTTATGTGGGTTATAAATAGGAAATGAGGTAATTTGAGCATCACACCATTTTACAGTTATATTAAATATATTAGGTTTGCCCCAAACCTCAATCCAAATTAAGTGTCAGAAAATAGACAAGAACAAAACAGAAATGGCAAATCGAAGAATGCCATTAGCTATTCCTTGAGTGCAACTCTGGGGCTCTATGGCAAAGAATCTGCTTGCCTAAAGTCTTTATTTATAGTACAGATCCCATATTGTGCACATGATTATATGTTAAAACCACAGTCAGTTAAAACAATCCATAAGAAAAGCCCTGGTGTTTTCATTATTTGCTGAATTTCCTGGGAATTCCAGGTATGTGCAGAAAATCCTGACATTCTCAAACAAGTTGCTTGCATTAAAGTACGGTTAAAACCACAAGGAATGGGGGAAGAAATCCTGGAGCAAAAGTTAGGAAAGCTGGGTGCTAATCCCGGTTCTGCCTCTAATTATATGATATTGGGTAGTTGTCCCTCTGGGCCTGAGTTTTCATGTTTGTAAAGTTAGGAGGTTACAGTTAATGACTCATAAGGGTCGGGACTCAGTCTCCCCGCATCCCCAGGCACCATCTTTCTTTTTTTTTGAGACAGAGTCTCACTCCGTCACTGGGGCTAGAGTGCCATGGTGTCATCATAGCTCACTGCAACCTCAAACTCCTGGGCTCAAGCAATCCTCCTGCCTCAGCCTCCCAAGTAGCTGGGACTACTCAGCCAGGCGGGTGCCATGACGCCCAGCTAATTTTTTCTATTTTTAGTACAGACAGGGTCTTACTCTTGCTCAGGCTGGTCTCGAACTCCTGAGTTCAAGCAATCCTCCCGCCTGGGTATCCCAGAGTGCTAGGATTACAGGAATGAGCCACTGCGCCTGACCAGCATCTTTTTTTTAACATTCCCAGGACTGGTGGGGGCACCTCCTTGTGTGCCCCCTTGGCCTTGACGTGTGCACACCTACTTGCGCTATTGACCAACTGTGGTTAAAAGAGAGAGAGAGAGAGAAAGGGACCTAATCCTTATTGAGTGCCTACTGTGCATCAGCACGTCCTAGGTGCCTTGTAAACACTGGCTCCTTTACAACACCCTGATATATTTTTGCACCCATTTTACAGCTGAAACTGAAGCTCAGAGAGGTTAAAGAACTTGTGCCTGTAGTCCCAGCTACTCAGGAGGCTGAGGCAGGAGGATCGCTTGAGCCCAGGAGTTTGAGGTTGCAGTGAGCTGTGAAGACGCCACTGCACTCTAGCCTGGGCAACAGAGCAAGACTCTGTCTCAAAAAAAAAAAAAGCTTGAATAAATGGGGGATATATCATGTTCCTGACCTGAATAGGAGGCCTCAATATGAATGAAATCACAGTTCTCCCCAAAAAACTCTAAAAAATTAATAGAATTCCAATTAATATCCAATAGGGTTATTTTGGAGCATGGTGAAATAATTCTAAACTTCATTTGGAAGACTAAATTCTGTAGAAAGCCTGTATATTTTTGAGAAAGAGTAAGGAGTAAGGAGCAGGGATGTGCCCTACCAGATAGCGAGACATATTTTTAAAGTAACAGTAAATAAAACTGTAATACTGGCACAGAATTGGGCAAATTGATAGAATAGTGGGGAATAGACCTAAGTATATGAGTAATATATATAATAGTAGCCTTTAAATTAAGTGGGAAAAGGGCATTATTTGATTAATGGTATTATTTCAAATGATTAACCATTTGGGGAAAAATTAAGTAGATGCTATCTGTATATCCTATACCAAAATAAATTACAGATGAACTAGAAATTTAAGGGTAAAGATGAAACTCTTGAAGTATTAGAATTAAGAATGTGTATGTTTATAATGTTGTTTGATTGTCCAGTTAATTTGGGCTAGCCATGGACTCAGACATACATTTCCTGAGAGATAACCCATGATTTTTTCCCTCTACTAGGCTGCCTCTCCTACCACTAACTAGCCAGGCTTTTGGGAGACGGTCAAATGTTCCCTACATACAACTTGCTTTTCCAGAAAATACCTTTGGAGCAAAGGGATTTTATGGATTTTACTTTAAAAAGTCACTGTTTAACACAAGCTTGGCACTGAGGGCAGGGGCCATGAATGATGGGGTTAAAACATCCAAATACATAAAAATGTAAAGTGCACTTATTTCCAAAAATGCCATAAACAAAATTAGAAGGCGAAAGACGAACAGTGGAAAATATTTTTTGTTTTTGTTAAATTATTCTTTAAAGTTTTACTTATTATGGGTACATTACAGTTGTATATATTTATGGGGTGCATGTGATGTTTTGATACAGGCATACAATATGTAATAATCAAATCAGTAATTGGGGTATTTATTCATTACCTCAAGCATTTATCATTTCTTTGTGTTAGGAACATTCCAATTCCACTTTTAGTTATTTTAAAACGTACAAGAACTTATTATTGACTATAGTCACCCTGTTGTGCTATCAAAGACTAGATCTTGTTCATTCCATGGAACTATATTTTTGCACCCATTAACCATCCCTACTGTATCCTTTCCTCCCCTGAGGAAAATATTTGCAACATAAATGACAATGGATTATCTTCACTATAGAAAGAAAGATGGGCAAAGAATGTAGGAGGCAACTGATGCTCCCTAGAGTTTCTGGCAGAGACTGCTGCTTGTCCTGTAATGTCCATTCTCTGCTTTCACAGTGAGAGAATTCCAGATTTTAAGGTAAGTAGGTGCGTGATTTCTCAGAACTACATCTCCCAGCCTCCTTTGCAGCTAAGTGCAGCTGCCACCTTCTTCCATCCTATTTCCTGAATAAGGGTGTGGTCGTGGTGAGCCATCTTGGAGTCTGTAGAGGTGGTCAACACCCTGGCTAACTTCCTGGGACAGAGCTGCCATACTGTCCCTAGACAACCAACCTACAAACTGCAATGTGAGAGCATATATCATTTATCATCAAACATAATCGTTGAGCTATTTCATTTGAAAAAAGCACCCAAACCACCACCACCAAAAATCCTCAAACAAAGATCATCACTGGGGTGGAATCTTTTTGACTTTTTTTTATAATAGTTCGCAGAGAGTGAACTAATTGCCCTGACTTGGTGCCTGATAAGTTAGGAGAGTACATGGATTTGGGGAAATTTCCCAGAAGGAGTTGAACATTCTGGTCTACAGAGCGCAGGATGGGAAGAGGGGATTTATTCACGAGTCACCTGCATCACGGGGACAGGTGAAGCTACGGGACCAGTGGCTCTTCCCAGGACCGGAGAGAAGTGAGACAGAGTGGAGAGGTTGGATCTAACTTTGGAGGATTCTTTGGTTAGTGAGGGAGAGAAAGAAAAGGGCTGGAGAAAATGCAGTCAGGGTGACAGAGGGGAAACCTACAATCATGGATGCAAGAGAGGAGACAAGTCACTGACATCCGATACTTCAGAGACACAGGGAGCTTTAGAGATGGCGAAAAGGGCATTGTATTTGGCCATAAGGAGATCACTAGGAAACTTAGGGAGCATCAGTTTGGGTGAATGGGGGGGACTTTACCAGATTTTAGAGGGTTACAGTGGGACTAGGTGGACGGGTACTCTTTGGGAAGTCTGAGGGAAGGAGGAGGAGAGAGGAAGCCTAAGGAGGAGTGGAAGGTGGGGGGAGGGAGCAGCATCAGGAACAATAAAAACCCTCACCCCCACCCCAGGCTGGGAGACCTGTGTAGTGGTGGAGCCCTTGCCCAGCACTGAGCTCGGGTGTTGGCTGTTGTTTTAGCTCTGATTGTTTCGGGTCAAGTTTGGATAATATAAGAAGTGAAAGGCTTTGCTAGCGCTCAGACAAAAACAGAAAAAGAGAGAGAAAGAGAGAGAGAGAGAGAGAGAGAGAGAGAGAGAGAGAGAGAGAGAGAAAAGGCAATGATGGAAGGGCCCCTGGAGTTCTGAAGTATTCCTGGAGAGCTAAGACTAATGGAGGGAACTAGGCAGGGAAGCGGTGAGTCAGAGAAAGCAGTCTGGGTAAACTGGAAGGAATGAGGGCTCTAGAATCAAATAGGCCCGGGTTGGGCTGGAGTTTGGACTATTTATTACCTGTGTGGCCCTAATCTCTCTGGCCCTGTTTATCTGCAAAATGGAGGGTTTCCTATTTCGCAGGGTTATGGTGGGGGTCCAAGGAGAGGGTGCGTATAGAGTCTAGAACGATCATAGACACTCAATAATGTCCCTTTTCCTGTTTTGCATTTCCTCATAGAAGGGCATTATGATGTAATTATTTTTGGACAGTGGAAAGAAGATAAACAATTTAATATTATTAGTCAAAATGTATCATTAAGTGTATAATTTTGTGAAGTTACCCCCCAATTTGACACATTGCCTTTTTTTAAAAAAATTGCTCATTTGTCTTCCAACCCAGGGCACAGTGAGGAAATTGAGCTTCCCTGGAACCAGTAAGGTCTCATTCAGCAGATGATAACCTCTTACATTTATGCCACGATTTACATTTTGTAAAGTTACTTTATTGTTTTGATTGTATTTGATTCTGACGATGGGAGGCGGGGTAGATGTTGGGATCCCTATTTTGCAAATGAAAAGAAAAAAAAACACCTAGAAAAAGAAGCCAGTAAGGGTCATTCGTGCCAAACCAACTTCATTTTCTTTTTGAAAATAGACTTGCTGGATCAGGAAATGCTGTAGGTAACATGTGTTTTGATGTTAGCAGAACATTTGACAATCTCTCACAAAGTCTCTGTGGACAAGGGGAACCGTTTTCACGAACAGAAAGCTTGTTATCTAGAAGAGGGAGGAGTCCGTAGCTGCAGAGGGGAATTAGGATCTATGGACGGTGATTAAGGAAAGCAGATTCAACTCAAGACAAAATTTTCTAACAATTTGAGACAGGATCTTTTGCGAGGTTATGATTTCCTTGCCCATAGAAGTGGATAATTTACTATTTATTAGAGATATTTTGGAGGGGATTGTGGAGGGAATGGGAATTTGGACACAGTGACAATCATGAGGATACCTAACTTTTATTGCATTCCCACAACAACCCTGAGAGGTAGGTGTTACCATCTCCATTTTGCAGATGAGAAAACTGAGACATCGAGAGCTTGAGTGACTTGCCCAAAGTCACCCAACTGGTAAGTGGCAAGACCAAGGCTCAGGCCCAAGTCCTTTCTGGCAATCTTAATTTTCTCCCTCCTTCTGAACCTACAGTTTTAAGATGGAAGCAATCTCTGGTCCAGGATGGGTCCCTAGGCAGTTTTGTTTCCAAGGTTCTCAATTTGCTTATGCAGAAAACAGGCATATTAAGTTTCTCTCTTTCCCTGTCCTTCAGGAAGGTTGATAGTGTCAGGGAGGTGAGTGGACTAAGCAGTTTAACACCCTCCCTACCCTGGCAAGCAGCTCGACATAATATAATATTAATATATTTTTAAATTAAATTAATCTCATATTTTGAACAGGTAATACATGTACATGGTACAAAATTAAAATTATAACAAAAGGTGAGCAACAAGGATGAACTTTTCCTCTCATACTGTTCTCCAGCTACCTACCCAATTTCCCTCTTAGGAGACTGTTACCCACTGAATGTTTGTGTCCCCTCAAAATGCATATGTTGAAATCCTAACCCCAATGTGATGATGGTTTTAGGAGGTGAGGCCTTTGGAAGGTGATTAGGTCATGAGGGTGGAGCCCTCAAGAATGGAATCAGTGCACTTATAAAAGGGACCTTAGTTTCCCTCTCTCCATGATGTGGGGATACAAAAAGAACGCGGCTGTCTGCAACTTGGAGGGCTGTCACCAGAAGAACCTGACCATGCTGGCACCCTGGTCTTGGACTTCCAGCCTCCAGGACTGTGAAAATTAGATGTTTATTGTTTAAGCCACCCAGTCTATGGTATTCTGTTATAGCAGCCTGAACTAAGATAAACAATGCTAACAATTTCTCACGCATCCTTCAGGAGATGTCTTTTCTATACATGTGCAAGCAAGAACTTGTGTATCTATTTTTTCCACAAACGGTGGCATGCTTTACACACAGTTCTACAACTTATTTCTTACATGTATTAATATATTAGTTGCTCTATGTGAAGTTACCAATATTCCACTGTTTTGACCTACAGAATATATTGGACATCCTTCAATATCAGCACATAAGGAGCTACTTCAGTCCTTTTTTGTAGAGACAGAGTCTCACTATGTTGCTCGGGCTGGTCTTGAACTCCTGGCCTCAAGTAATTCTCCCGCCTAGATCTCCTGAAGGGCTGGGATTACAGGCTTGAGCCACCACGCCCAGACTTTTAGAATTTTTTTTTGAAATAAAGTACAACATACATAAGACTTCACAAATGCTAAGTGTACACACCCCTATGTAACCAGCACCCAGATCAATAATTAGAATATTAGCAGCACCCAGAAGGCCCCTGTGCCCCCTCCCAGGCACTACCTGACTTTGAATTTTATATAAATGGAGTTGTCCAGTATGGACTTTTATGTGTATAGATTTTTTTATTGGTTGCACAATAGTCCATTTTTGGAAGTCTCTTACTTTGTTTAACCCTATTGGTGCCCTAATGACGGACCTTAAGGGTGTTTATAATCTTTGCTATTACAACCAATGGGAGGATGAACAACCTTGTAAATACAAGATCTTTTAAAGTATGTTTTATGGGAAATTTCAAACACATAGAGTAAATAAAATAGTATAAGGGACACTCAGCTTCAACAACTACTGACATTCTGCTGTTCTTGTTTAGTGTAATGTATTTTCAAAGTAGGATTCCACTTACTCAACAAATGCCCTTTGGGAAGGCTGAAAATGTAGGCTGTGGAGGCTCAGCGTGTGTGAGTGAATAGCTGTGTGACCACGGGGAAGTTACCTAACCTCTCTTATCTCCACCTCCAATAAAACGGAGATAATAATTCCTACCGCACAGGGCGGTGGTGGGGACAGAGGACGTGGATCAGCGCTTTTCCAAGAGGAGGTAGGGCTGCGTGCGGGGCCCCAGCGAAAACGCAGGTGGGAAAGGAGGGCGTGGACTACAGCCAACGCAAATAGTTGGGCATCTCCCGTATAACGAATGTGAAGGACTTAGCATCGCGCTTGAGCGTTTTCTCCACCATTCCGCTTTCCCAAACCACCTTTTCACTTGTTGAAATCACTTTCGAGCCAAGGGACATTTTTAACTAAAGCAAGAGAATGCGAGGGACCGTCCGGGGATGAGGGCGGGGAGAGAAGAGCGTCCTAACCGAGGCTCGCATTGCACAAGCCGACGTCCCGGATTCGCATCCGCGGGGTCCCATCCTCCGCCTCTTCCCCCGCCCGGCGGCGGGAGGCCCGGGCGTGTCCCCCGTCGCTTGCCCGCGTCCCCGCCGACCCGCGGGTGGGCGTCGAGGTCCCCGCGCCCCCGCCCCGCCCCGCCCCCGCCGCGGCGCTCGCAGCGGAGCGCGGCCGGGCAGGGCCCCCTCCCAGCGCGAGCGCTCGGCCCTGGCAGACGCCCCGAGATTGTTGTGAGGCGTCTCGCCAGTTGCGAGCGCTGTAATCCGAACCAGCTGCGTCCAGGCCGAGGCCCATTTGCATTGTTTAACATACTTAGAAAATGAAGTGTTCATTTTTCACATTCCTCCTGCAGTTGGCCTCGTGCTGAATTACTGAAGAGGGCTAAGCAAAACCAGGTGCTCGGCCCGTGGGCCCCGCAGTGGCTCGGAGGACCCAGGCGCTCTCCTCGTCCTCTCCGGGCCCCTGCGGAGTGAAGTCCCGGCGAGCCCCCGGGCCCCGCGGAGGCCGAGTGCGGGGCTGTCCCGCTGTCCCGCGCCGTCTCCCGCCTCGCTCCTCCTCCTCGCGCGTCTTGGACATGCCAGGACTAAAAAGGTGGGTGCTCGGCGCCGGCTCTCTTCCCCCGGGCTCCGGAAACCCGAGTGAGAACCTGAGGGGTGGAAAATGGCCATGGCTGGGACTCAGGCTGTGTCAGGACGTTGCAAAAGGCATTAGCTAGTGATGCAATGATGTTGTTAATGACAAAAAGCTGCGCCTCTGTAATTTCCATCCGCAGCCTTCTTTTGGGAGTGGGCATTTTCTAACAGTTGGAGAGAGGGCTGCAGAAATCTCAGCGCGTCGGTCCTCTTTTTTTTTTTTTTTTTTTCCGGAAAGGGCAGCAACTTCGTGTGCCGTTTAAAAAAAATTTTTTTTAATGTACTTTTAAATTTGGGAGACCAATTACCAGTTCACTAGCAACTCCTAGCAATTATTCAGCTGCGTCGGCTGTTGGGCAAGCGAACGGGCTGGCTGGACGTCGCAGGGCTGGATTTGCTCTATGTCTGTGTGGGATTCACAAAGGGCATGGGACCCAGAAGTTTCAAGCCGGTGAGAAGAGGGAACTGCAGACAGAGATACATGTAAGCAAATGTTTTGCTATTCTTTAAGGAAATTGGAATTCCAGTTGAGAAATCCTTAAACCTTGGAGAACTTTACCTAGCTGACATCTGCGCAGTCTTTATTCAGCCAGCTCTTGAAAACGTAGCTGCTTTAAACAAATTGTGTGTGTATAGGCACACACAAACGCATGCTGAAGACCAAGCTGTAACAATGTCATCCTGGGTTGGGGACCAGGACTTCTCTGACAGACAGTCCTGATATTTGATTGGTCTCTTTGGCTTTCCTTGTGTTTTAGGCTGGTGCACAAAATGAGTGAACCCACCTGCTTTAGAAAGTTCCCAGGAACACCAACCCTCCTCCCCCAATATTCCTATAGTTAGTTCATATTTGGAGTTTTCTAGGGTTTTTCACAACAAGGTGCAGCTAGCTGTGATGCTGTGAGAGCAGCAGTGCTTGGGTATTATTTCATTTTAGGAAAACCTGCTCTGTTAGCCTGGAACCTGTTTGGCACCCTCGGACCCAACCGTGGCTCTTCCAGGAGGCTGGGCGTGAGGCAAGACCTGTCTCTGGGCTGCCACTAGCCAAAGGCAATGGGAGAGCGGGGTGTAGAGGGAGAAATGGGGTTAGCATGCCTTTTCCACTAGCTCTTGAAGTCTCCTGCATTGCAGTCAGCCTGTTCTGTCTCCAACATAAACGAGACAGGGTTTTATAACCAACTGAAAGGAAACTTCATGTGAAGAAACAGGAAAACATTGAAATTCATAATATACAGACTGGAAAATAAATTTGTTATTGTTCTTTCATTCCTTCCAGATATAAATCTGGCTGTTGCAAATATCAAAAAGCCCTGGGATTTGGCTCTGCACTTTATAAGGTCAGAGCTGTCTCCAATGTTCTAGAACCTGGCTCACACAGGCGCTTAGATGAAATGAAAACTTGTGGACGCTCAGGGTCTTTATTCTTTGGATTGGGGACTAGAAGGAAATGGGCTTGCATCTCCTAGCACCACGTTAGGGCTCTAACCTCTTTGAATGTCACCTTAACTCCAGGCCCTCTAATACCCTGGGTTGCTGAATCAGATGAGCCATGTGTCATGGATGTCAGTGAACTTTGTAATCTATCGAACACTTTTTATAAAGGGAGGGATTATAATGTGGCAGTGCACGTTGGCAGTAACAGGCCACTAAATCCAGCCAGGTCCACAGGTCCTTCAAAATCACTTCCTCCAGGAAGTCTTCCCTTCCTGTTCCTACTCCCAGCCTTCCTGTTATAGCACTCAATGGATATTTCTCTCAGTGCGCTTACCAGAGTATATACGCATTATTGATTCATGCAGCTCCCCAACCAGCTGTGTGGGTAGCAATTGTTTCATAGTTTTGCAGCTCTTCTGCCTGGTGTCCATGTCTGCAAGCAGTAGTTGCTTGGTTAAGTCGCTGCTGAACTGAATAATAGCACTAAATGAAGCTCTGCATTTGCATAGATTTTGCATTTTTTCCACCTTTTAACCATTTTTGAGTGTCCAGTTTAGTAGTGTTAGGTACATTAACATTGCTGTGGCACCAGCCTCCAGAGCGCTCTGCATCTCACACAGCTGAATCTCTGTAGCCATCAAGCAATGACACCCCATTTCAGCCCCCACCCCCTGGCAACCACCATTCTACTTTCTGTCTCTATAATTTTGACCACTCTAGGGACCTCATATAAGTGGACTCATACACTATTTGTCTTTTTTGGTGAGTGGCTTATTTCACTTAGCGTAATGTCTTCAAGGTTCATCCATACTAGAGCATGTGTCAGAATTTCCTTCCTTTTTAAGGTTGAATAATATTCCCTTGTATGTTTATACCACATTTTTTTTTGTCTGCTCATCCACTGATGGACATTTGGATTGTGTCCACCTTTAGGCTATTGCAAATAATGCTGCTCTAAACATGGGTGTACAAATACCTGTTCAAGTGCCTGCTTTCAATTCTTTGGGGCATATACCTAAAAGTAGAATTATTTGATCATGTGGTAATTCTATGTTTGATGTTTTGGGGACCTGTCATCCTATTTGCTATAGAGGCTACACCATTTTTACCTTCCCACCAATAGTGCACAAGGGTCCCAATTTCTCCACATTCTCCCCAACATTCATTACTTTCTGTTTTTCTGTTGTTTTTTTTTAAGTAGCCATCCTAATAGGTGTGAAGTAGTATAGTGTTTGTATTTTTTGTTTTTGAGACAGGGTCTCACTCTTTTACCCAGGCTGGAGTGCAGTGGCATCATTATAGGTCATTGCAACCTTAAACTCCTGGGCTCAAGTGATCCTCCTGCCTCAGCCTCCTGAATATCTGGGACTACAGGCGCGTGCCACCACACCTGGCTAATTTTTCTATTTTTTCGTACAGACGTGTGGTCTGGCTGTGTTGCCTCGGCTGATTGCAAATTCTTGGCCTCAAGCAATCCTCCCGCCTCGGCCTCCCAAAGTGCTAGGGTTATAGGTGTGAGCCACTGCACCCAGCCAAATTTGTATTTTTAAAGTATACTGGTGACCACGATTTTATTGGATAAAAGCCTGTGAGTGACGAAGGGCAGAATCACAGGCTCAGAGGTGATTAGTGGCTTGTGAGTGGCAGAGCCAGCCTGGCCCCTGATTTCTCGGCTCCTCCTCCTAAGTTTTCCCGTTGTTTCCTTTGCTCTGGATTGTGCAGGTCCCCCGGATCCTCTCCTCCGTCAGGGCCTGCTGGTGGCGGTCCCTGAGCCCATCACTGATGGGAGATTTTCTGATGGGCTGAGTGCTCTGGTTAAGTGGCTTCTGTGACACCTTTCTTCTGTGCTACTCCAAGTGCTTCACGTTCCCACTTTCTTTTCCTTTCATCATGTGAGGGCTTGGTGGCTTATTCACTCTGTAATCGTTTCAGAATAAAGATGTTTAAAACTCAGGCAAAACTTGTGTAAGAAGGAAAGACCAAGGAATTGTTTAATACCACAGCGGCAGGTTTTAGAACTTTTTGGTTATTTTTGAAGCAGCAAAACCATTTATTAAAAAGTGTGATCTAACACATTGTCCCAATATATGGAGCAAGTAGAAGAGGCATGGTTCTGTTTGGGGTGGTCGGGGTGTCTGGAATCCCCCGCCCTCTCTGGAGTACACCCTGCCCCACACAAGCACATGGCGAAGTCACTGTTATAAATACACAGGCAGCATGAGCACCATGTGCCCCCCAGACCTGAATATATCTTGGGCATTTATATTCAACTTCTCACCCCCACAGGATACTCACCATTACCATTCTGGCTCTCTGTCTTCCAAGTCCTGGGAATGCACAGGTAAGATTTTTATTTTTTTGATTATCTAGACGTGTATTAAAAACCAGGGTGAGGAAGTCTAGCCATGCATTTTTGAATCCTAGGCTTGTGCAGGTGGGAGGGGCTGTACAGTGTACCTAATCTGAGCCCTTCCCTTCATTGTACAGAGGTTACAGCTGAGGCTGGGAGAAACTGAGACTCAGCCTAACTGATGTAATTTACAAGTGACAGAACTGGGGCTGATCTCAGTGTTCTAACCCCCATCCAAGACTCTTTTAATCAGATCATACTGCCTCATTTGTCCCACAGAGGACCTTGATTTATCTTCAGTGTTAAAAAGTAAAATGTGCTCTAGTGTTTCTGGGCAATAGTTCCCTTGGGATGCCTGCATGTGGCCCCCACGGGCCTGTGTGTGTCTCCCCATACACATCCCCTGCTGGAGGAGGTAGGTGGGAAAGTCGGATACCCAAAAATCCCGACATGCAGTGTTGAGTAATTGAGCTGCAAACCTGAGCCAAGACCCCTCACGTGAAGGGCTAAGTGAAGTTAGGCTCAGGGTAGGGGTCTGGGAGAAGCCCGTAACGCCTGGACTTTGTACAGCAACAGGGGACACGGACCCACATGTGTCAGCCCTTGAAAAATGGGAGCGGATCCCTCCTGAAAGCTGAGTGGCCTGTTTGTGTCTCTGGCTCAGGGAAGAAACGAGAGAAACCCCACCTCTGAGCCGGACGGAGACTGTAGGCAGAGGAGTATTTTCTCCCTTCGTATTAAGAATTTTGATACATAGTCAGGCCACTAGGGATAAGGAGGATCTTGAACAGAGTAATAAAGAATTTTAGACCTGGAGGGACCGTGGAGTCTTCTAGCCCAGTCTCGTGTGTGCAGATGACAGCATGTAGGCCCAGAGAGGGCCCGTGGTTAATTGCAAGATCTGTTTACTAAACTTTAGGTACTTGACATATATTAACACGTGTAGTCCTTACAACCACTTAGAGCTAAGTACATACTATCACCCCCATTTTACAGATGGGGAAACTAAGGCATGGAAAAGTTGTGCAGCACCAGGGACTCGAGTGAGAATTTGAAGCCAGGCAGTCCAGCAGAGTTGAACCCACGCCAACACTTAGTTGGAAAGCCTAGGCTGGAACCCAGGTCTCTTGGTCTATGGAACTTTCTGGCAAGCCTCCTGGCTCCTCTGCTGTTTCCTTTGCCCTGAGGCCCTCGCCTGGGAGTGCAGGCCAAATCCATCATCTCCACAAATCAACCCACAGTTCAGGCAAGCCCAACCTCTGAAACTGTAGGGAAGGCCAGAGAAGGGAGCTCCTGCAGCCAAAAACACACCTCTTGGGCTTATTCCTAGAAGATGTCAGGCTCTCCAGGGTCTTCTTGAAGAGCCCACAGATTGTCTACCCCCAAGACATTTTTTTAAAGTGCATAAAGTTGTAGCTCAGGTTGTACATAAAACCTACAAACCTCTGGGATTGTCAAGATCTGTCTCTTTCTGGAAGCATCTTTGTGTAATTGTCTTGCAGAGGTTGAAATTGAGGAATTTCCCCAATTCTGTTTTTCTTAGAAAACTGACTGCATCTGCTGTGTAGCTTTTATTTAATGTACAGACCTCAGAATCAGGTAGAAGTTTTCATGGGGACAAAGAACTCATACGGGATGCTTTAAAGGTGAGGTTACAGAGCACCTAAAGAAAGAGTCATTGCCCTTAAAAATAGTCATATCCACTCCCAGAAAGGAGAGGAACACGGGGCAGGCTGCACTGGGCACATCAGATGTGATTATTATTGCTTTTCATAACTGGAACGTTAAGCCCAATAACTATCTGCTAAAAATGGGGGTTATGAAGCAATGGTGCAGGGAGTTTAAAAAGCCATTCTAAGTATAAAATAATTATAAGAAAAATTAAAAAAAATAAATAGGGTTTATAATACAAGTATAGGTATTATGGATGCCTTTTTTCTTTGTTCCATTTTCCCAACTTTCTGCGATGCAGCTATATACTTTTATAGTAAAAAAGAAGTGAAATGACTGTCTGTTTCTTCTCTCTCCTTTCCTGCAGGCACAGTGCACTAATGGCTTTGACCTGGATCGCCAGTCAGGACAGTGTTTAGGTAGGAGTCACCAAACATCCTTTGCTGGGGTGCGGGTGTTCAGCCCAGTTGCAGGGCCATTTCTTTCTTGGCTGTTATTCAGTGTCGTCAAATCTTTGTTAGCCTTGCCCATGGGAGGACTCAATGATGTGAAATGATTGAAGCCAATGATGCCCTTTTATCCACCGCTTCTGGGCTAAGCACCGTGAGGAGTCAAAGAATTGGTTTCTGTTCTCAAGGAGTTTTCCGTCTGTGTTGGTTTCCCAGGGCTGCTGTCACAAATTACTACAAACTTAGTGGCTTAAACAACACAAATTATCTCCCAGTTCTATAGGTCAGAAGTCCAACATGGGGTCTCTACCAGAATAAAATCAAGGTACTGTCAGGGCTGTGTCCCTTTCTGGAGGCTCTAGGGGAGACTCCATTTCTTTGCTCATGTGGGTTGTTGGCACAGTTCAGTTTCTTCTGGTTGTAGGACTGAGGTTCCCGTTTCCTTGTTGGCTGCCAGCACAGCACCATTCCCAACTTCTAGTTGCCACCCTTATTCCTTGGTGATGGCCCCTTCCTCCATCCTCAAAGCCAGCACAGCAAGTCAAGTGCCTTTCATGCTTCGAATCTCTTCTTTTTCTGTTGTAGCATCTCTCTGATCAGTCCTTCAGCCTCTTCTTCCTCTATTTTTAAGGACTCATGTGAATACATTGGGTCTACCCTGATAATCTGGGATAATCTCCCTATCTTGAGGTCAGCTGATTAGCAACATTAATTACAGCTGCTACCTTAATTCCCCCTTGCTGTGTTACCTACCATATCTGCAGGTTCTGAGGATTAGGAAGAGGACATTTGGGGGTGTGTGTGGGGGCGTTCTCTGAGCACACCATGCAGTGGGAAAGATTGACTTAGACATGAACTTTGAGACAGGGTGGTGGAATAAAGTAATTGCCAAGTGGAGATGAAAGCAGTGGACCCTGCAAAAGAAGGGGAGACAGTGATGCCTTATGTCCAGGGTCCATAAAGGAAGTGTGTTGATGGGGTCACATTTGAATTGGGTGTCGAAGGATAAGTAGGATACTGAGAAATAGCATTCTAGGTAGAAGGAACAGCATGAGCAAAGAACAGGGTGGAAAGGATGTTCAGGGTATAGAATAGTTTGTTGTGGATGGAGCATAGGGGATATGCAAAGAATAAGACAGCATCACTTGCCCCCGCCTTGGGGACGTATTTAGCTTTTAAATTATATTTGATTTAGGCCAAATCATTAGTCTTCCCTGAGCTCATATCAGCTATACACCAGAGGGGAAATAGATGGCTTGAAAAATGACAAGTGGCAAGGAACAAAGCCCTGCCCTGGGAAATCTGGAAATTTAAGTCCCCTATGATTTAAAATAAGGCTCTTTGATTTGAAGTTGTGCCAAGGGGCAGGGAGAGGCAGCAGCCTTCTTTTCTGGCCCACCGGTTTTAAAAACAATTTCATGCTTCAAGCTAGAGCACAGGCTGTTGCGTTCTGAGCCTCAGTGTTCCCTTTTCCCGAGTTTCTGGGACAAAATGGTAGGGGTGAGCTGTCAGGATGTAGGCGTCTCTGCCCCAGCCTCGAGTCCCACAGAGAGCAAACTCCAGGGCTGGTGAGAGGGCCCAGTATATGGAATCAGGTCTGCTGCTCGCTGGAGCCAGAGTTCAGGCCTCACCTGTCCCCACCCTAGCAAGGCTGACTTTGTAGAGAGCAGCCCCCTGCTTCCAGGCTTAACAGGCAGAGCACCAGCCAGGCTGGAAATGGGTCCTGTCGGCTGGCACAGTGTGAGCTGACTTTAAAGTAAGGCTCTGCTTTCTTAACAAGTAACTAGCTCTCACCCAAGCCTTGTCTTTCTTGATGCAAGGGACTCTTTCTACCCTGCCCAGCAGGGTATTTGTAATAGAAGTGGAACAATTCTTAGGCCTATCCTAGTTCAGGGTGTAGTATGTACATGACATGTTTTTAGATGGTATACTCACAGATAAACACTCTGTATTTATTTTAATAGTTATGTATTTATTTTTATTGTTTTTATTTATGTTAATTGAGAGTGTTTTTCATTTGCTGCAGTCATGTAAGATTTAAAAAATACATTTACTTGGGTTTCATATGTGGGTTCATTTAAAGAAAAGTGTTAAGCAAATGATAGTATGGGTATTAGTATTAGTCCACTTTCTGTTGCTTATCACAGACTACCTGAAACTGGGTAATTTATAAAGAAAAGAAATTTATTTCTTACAGTTATGGAGGCTGAGAAGACCCAGATCAAGGGGCTGCATCTGGTGAGGGCCTTCTTGCTGGTGGGCATTCTGCAGAGTCCCGAAGTGGCACAGGACATCACATGGATAGGGGGCTGAGCATGCTAGCTCAGGTCTCTCTCCCTGTTCTTATAAAGCCACAAGACCCACTCTCATGATAACCCATTAATACATTAACCCATGAATGGATTAATTCATTAATGAGGGCAGAACCCTCATGACCTAATCACCTCTTAATGGTTCCACCTCTCAATACTGCCACATTGGGGATTAAGTTTCAGTATGAGTTTTGGAGGGGACATCCAAACCACAGCAAGGTTTTTGTGGATATGGCCAATTCCGTGATGGTGGTATTTGAAAGGCTGATGTTTGGGTGACACTGGTCACTTTGATTTGGTACAGCCAACATTGGGAGTACCTGCCTGAGATGAGGGGACTCTCTAGGTGTTTGAGAGCAGATTTTGGTGAAGTGTGTTTGGGGGTCCTTCGTGCCACTCCTGGTACATAGCTCTGCTTAAATACGCACCATGCACAACGTGTCTGGGGGCCACTAATGCTTGTCCTTTCTTGGCCCTTGCAGATATTGATGAGTGCCGGACCATCCCCGAGGCCTGCCGAGGAGACATGATGTGTGTTAACCAAAATGGCGGGTATTTATGCATCCCCCGAACAAACCCGGTGTATCGAGGGCCCTACTCGAACCCTTATTCGAACCCCTACTCAGGTCCATACCCAGCAGCTGCCCCGCCGCTGTCAGCTCCAAACTACCCCACGATCTCGAGGCCTCTCATGTGCCGCTTTGGATACCAGATGGATGAAGGCAACCAGTGTGTGGGTGAGTGGCCCAGCCTCTTGCCTCCTCTCCCTGCGCTTGGTGAAGGCATTGCATGAATCCAGCATGTCCACCCCAAATGGGTTGTTAGCTACCATTGATGCACCAGTAAAACGATGACTCACTTTCTACATATTTCACTCCGAGGAACCTGTGTCGCTGGGTCCTTGCCTACCTAGGGAGGTTAGTTTGCTGTTTCATTCACAGGTCTCCAGAAAGCCAATTTTTTTTTTTTTTTTTAATTTTATTTCTCTCTCTCTCTCTCTCTCTCTCACTCACTCACTCATCTATGGAGATAAAAACAAGCTCATATTTTCTTGATTAAATAACAAATGCATCTGGTCAAACTTAGTAAGTGAATCCCAGAGAGAAGATCTAGAAAGGGCCAGAGCTCTCTGTATTCAACACCCCTCACCCTTGAAAGGAATGTGTGTTCCTGCAATAGAAGAAGCCTTGAGGGCCAAGGCCAACTGTTCTGGAAAGAAAGTAGGTTATTTGGGTGGGAACTAATGTTCTTTTGGCCAAAAGGAGCCTCTCTGATGGGAACGCATAGCAAGAGTAGAACTCTGGGAAGAAGTAGACAAGATACACCATGAGCCACGAAGGGATTGGCGAGGGGGTGTGACCAATGTCCTAGAGAGCTTTGGGTTCTGTTGACCATGTGGCCTTGGAGGAGAGTTACCCAGGATCCTCCCTGGTCCCTTTGGCTGTGATCAGACCAAAACCTTGTAACTGTCTCCAGCTTTGGCATATGGTCTACAGTGAAGGCTCCAAACTTTTTTGGTCACCCCATCTGCAAAACCTTTTTGAGCCTGGACCTCCGTTATACAGATATTTATAAATTACATACATACCCTGTCATACTAATGGTTTGAGGAGCATAAAGGTCATGTAAGAAATAGGAAATTTAAAAGGATGTGATAAAAATAAAAATGAATTGATGTTCTAATATTTCCTTCCTATACCCCAAAAGTTTGGGAGACTATTGGTCTACATAGTGAGATTTTTGTTGGTTCCATTTCAGGGCTCTGGAGTGTTGAGCTATAACCAACTCTAAGAGAGGCTGTGTTGCTTATGTTATACTATCTTGTATATGCTCATGGGAGTGAGTGTGCATTTCCATCCGAACACATATAAAAATATGCAAACAAATGTGCTTCAAAGCTACAAGGGAAAATTGGATACACCTGAACCCAAGCTTCTGCTTGGTTCTTATTCTTATTGGTCTCAAAGGGTGGTGTGTGTGTGTGTGTGTGTGTGTGTGTGAATGAGAGAGAGAGAGAGAGAGAGAGAGAGAGAGAGACGGGGGGAAGAGAGAGCTGGTTAATGTTTACCTTGAATATAGATGAGGGTGCAAAGAGAGAGAGGGTGGGCCCAATCAAGCCATGTACTCCCCCAGCTTTGGTAGAGAAGATGGTGACATACTTCTTTATAAGAAGCAACAGAACAATAGACCATTGTAACTGGAAGGGGCTTTTTGCCAGTCTTTAACTTCAGCCTCTTCATTTCATAGGAAGGGTAATGTTAACTCCATCCAGTTGGGTGATCACAGAGGTAGGACGTGACAGGTCCCCTGTCTACTTCCCTATCTACAAATCTTAACATTGTGACATGCCCTCTCCCATCTGGTGGAAAAGAAATGATCCTGAAGAACATGCAGAAACAGAGAAGTGCAGTGGGGCAGGGGTGGTGCTGCTCTTCTAGGGTGTTGTGTGGCAGCTGGACAAGCTGAGTGACCAGCCCCTACATGTGCACATCTTGAGGTGAGGAACAGGGTGTAGTGACACTCTCGAGGCACTCCAGGTTTTTGGGAGGGGCCTTGGGTAGTTGTGTAGGCAGTTTAAGCTAATGTCTTGGGCAGTCCCACTGGCCCTTTTTGCAGAACAGCTGGGAACTGCTGCAGGGCTCTCTGAAGTGTCTCCCTCCCTCCCCCAGACCTCTTTCTGGGGTCCCAGTGCCCCTGACAATGAGGACATGGCTGGGAAAACTATTCACCCCCCCTCAAACCCGTCCCTCTGATGTCATGCTGTTTATGGCTCTGAACCTGTCACACGGGAGGTGCGGAGCCTTCATAATGGCCCTTTTGTAAGAAGAATACAATCTAGGAACCCTGGGGAGGACTGGCACCAGGCCCATCCATTTCCAAAAAGTACAGCATTATGCATTCATAAGTCCCAAGTTCTTTCTAACTTCCCTTCACCCCACCCCATGGTTTCCTGATTTACAGAGGACTTTCAAATAGGCCCTGGATGAGGTCCCTCTGGGCATTGTGAGAGGTGGCATGGGAGGCGGGGAGAGAAGGGATGGGAAGGGAGGCTCTTTCTACCCACTGTTCCTTCCAGGAACTGGGAGGGGAAAGAGGTGGGCCTGGGAACAGCCCAAAGGGAAGCAAAGCATGGTGGCAGAAGAGAGGGAAGGAAACCAGAGGGGGAAATCGTTGAGAAAAGACAAGGAGATGAGTCTAGAGTTGTCACTGCCCAGAGGAGAATGTGGGTGTTTTCTGGAACACAGCTCTGGTCCTGTGGAGGGAGCATCATCTGAGCAGAGGGTACAGCGGGGAGAAACGGGAAGCATTTCTGAAACTTCAGTGTTCTAAGAGAGGTGACAACATCTTCAAAGGAGTCTCATTCCCCTCCTCAGCAAAATAAAATATAATAAATAACAGTAGCAGCAGCAGCAGCAGTAATAATATTAAACACTTGGATAGTGCTTGTGTGCCGGGATCTTTGATCTTTGCATGAATCAATGCACTTAATCTTCAAAACAACCCTGTGAAGTAGAACTATTAATAACATGATTCCTATTCGATCCATGAGGAAGCTGAAGCACAGAGAAGCTAAGAAACCTGTCCAAGGTCACACAGCCAGTGAGGGGCCAAGCCAGGATTTGAACCATTCAGGCTCTGGATAAGGAAACTGAGGCTCAGTGAGGTAAAGCCTTGTTCAGGGGCTCTCAGAGAGTGAGTACGGAAGCCAGGATTTAAAACGAGGTCCTTCTCTCGCTTTCTTTCTGTAAAATTTTGGACCTGAGTAAAAGTAGAAAGACCTTAATGGACACGTAGCTCTTTACCATCCAACTGTTGCAGTTTTGGGCACAGCATAACCCCTCTCTTTTTTCCCCTCCACTCAGTGCGTGAATTTAAAGCAAATCCCAGACATCGTATAATTTCATCCTTAAATATTTCAGAATTATCTCTAAGAGATAAAGATTCTTTACAAAAATTTCAAAAACATGCCCCCCAAACCTCATTACCATTATTAAACCTACAAAAGTCAACAATAATCCTGTTTTATCATTAAATATCCAGGTAGTGTTCAAATTTCCCTGACTGTCTCCTGAATGCCTTGTAATTTCACAAATGGTGAGAAGAGTTGCTGCAGCGCCTGGAATAACATGGCTCTAGCAAAACGTGCTTTCTTAGCCACAAAATATTTCACAAACGTTAGTTACCAGTGGAGCCCCCAAATTTGCCACGGAGCCAAGCTGGTTAGCAAAGCCAGAACTTGGAATGTCCAGCCAGAGCGATGACAACTCGGGCCCCAAAGGGGATGAGCATGTGGGACTGTCTCAGCAGCCTTTTTTTCTGTTGATTTGTTCGAATCAGATTCAATCAAACAAGGTCTACAAATTGCATTGGTTGACAAGTCTCTCAAATGTCCCTTGGTCTTTACTGTTTCTCTTGCTACTTATTTGTTGAAGAGGCTGAGTTCTTTGTCCTGCAGAATTTCCTACATTTGGGATTTGGCTGATTACACTCTTGTGGTGGTCTTTAACTTATTCCTTCATCCCCTATAATTTTCTATAAACTGCCAGTAGATCTAGAGACTTGATTCAATTCAGGTTGAATTTTTTGGGCAAACCACTTCGTAGGTAGCATCCTTGATCTTTTGCCCTCTCCATGCCCTGGTTTCTTCTCGTAGAGTATAAGAAAGTCTGCCTTGAGGAAGCAAATGGGTACTCCCTTTCACTGTGGTTCACTTTTTCTGGGCTTTGGACCCATTTCTAGGGAAGCAGTCCCCTCCCTTTTGCCCCAGCTTGGCAGGGCCTGGCCCAGCATCTGGGTCCCTAGTACCTCTGAGCTTCCTGCTTGACTTCTCTGTTTTTGGTTCCATTTTGGAGGTGACAAGACCCTGCTCCTCCTGGAACAAAGTTTAGCCTTAGGTTTGAGTCCACAAGCCCCTAGATAGAAAGCTGGATCCGTTGGGACATTTTTGCAGACAGGATGAACAGTGACCCGAGAATTACAGCCCACGAGCCAAGCAAGTTTTGTGTCATTCAGAAAACTGGCATCTTGGCGTGAGGATGTTCAGCTCCAGAGCAACCTCTGAGAGGGCGGTGGGACTCATGGCTGGTTGGAGTGTGTCACCCAGATCCTGGACCCTTGGGAGATCTGGTGACCAGATTGTCAGGGGAGGGAGAGCCAGACAGACATGGTTAACTGGCAAGGAGGGAAGGGCTGCCGGAGGGGAGTCTTACCCATCCAGAACACACCCAAGACCCAGACAGAGGCAGGCGTGTGCTCTCTCTCTCTCTCGCTGCCCCCCGCCGACACACACACACAGTTCCGGGCTGGCCAAATGGACATCCCCAAGAAGGATTTTTGGGGTTAAGGATGGTGTGTGCTGAAGGCTCAGGGTGTGGCATGAGCTGTGGCTGAATGGCTGAGGCACCCACGGTGTGGGCCTGTATTCAGGAACCTTCCTCTCATGGCATGCTGCTTCTGAGACCCAGTCCCTGAATGTGGCTGCCACTTGTCTCTTCATGCTCATCCCCTTTGGGGCTCAACTTGTCATTGCTCTGAGTGGACGTTCCAAGTTCTGGCTTTGCTAACCAACTTGGCTCAGCGGAAAATTTAGGGGCTCTACCAGTAACTAATATTCGTGAAATGTTTTGCGGCTGAGAAAGCAGCCTTTTGCTAGAGCCGCGCTATTCCAGAGACTGCAGGAATTCTTCTGACCATTTGTGAAAACTACAAGCAATATCTTTATTCTTTATTCTGGCCCGGCATATTTTTATTTAATCAGAGCGCCCAAGCAGGCAGAGAGCAGCACATATGGATCCTTTTGGAAGATGGATGGTGTTGGCCTGAGGCTTGCTCTTGAGTTATTTTTCCTGAAAGCCAGCCAATATTTAGTTAAGTAATGTTTACAGAGCACTCATTGGTGCCAGGCGCTGGCCTAGGCACTGAGATGGATGTGGAGTTTGGGCACAGCCATGGGGCTCTGTCTAGAGTGTGTGGTCAAAAAAGGGAGATTAGATATAACACAGCAGCTGAAATTCAAGGCAGCCTCTGATAAGTTCCTGAGATGGTACAAAGAGAAAGCAGAGATAGGAAGGCTTTTGGAGTGGAGGGGGCTGAAACTTAGAAGTCAGGCCTTGATTCTCACCTTGGTTTGGGCACTTTACCTGTGAGACCTGGGGCTTGGTTTCCTCATCTGTAAAATGGGTATAACAATGCCTGTCTCACAGATAACATATAAAAACGCCTTGTCCGGTGTCTGCACAGAGTATCACATGGTAAATGTTAATTGGGAAGGATTTGTGGAGGAGGCTGCTAAGTCTCAGAATGATAACCCATGTAAAGGTTTGGAGTTTGAAGATGTATCAAAGGCCTAATTCTTTAACATCTTTAAAATGATCTAAAATTGAACTCAGTACACACCTACCTTCAGGCCTCCAGGGCCTTTGCCCAGCTAAGTCTTGATGAGGCATCGCTCAGAATCTGTTTGGAAATGCCAGGAAAGCCTGGGTTTATTTAAATTGTGAAACAAAACAGTGGGAAGTCAGTCCAATGTGGTGAGCGGGTAAAACAAGGCTGAGAGCATGTAAAAACCTCAGCCCCCAATGTGGCAGGCTACGGTTGGCACGAATGAGGGAGGAGTGGGTGGCCTCTACTTCTGCAGACTTTTCTTATTTTTTTGTGCAGGCCTCTGGCTTGGGCTGTAACTTAACACTCAGGCCTCAGGTTGAGACCAGAAGGAAAATGCGGGAAGCTGAGGCCACGTGGTTCTTTAGCTGCTGAGAGCACTGGGGCCATGCAGGCAGGCCTGGAGAGGCAGTGGGACCCAGGTTTGAGATGGGGGCTCCACAGTTGGGTTTGCTCCGATGTCCTTGTGAACTGGCCCCAGCAAGCTTGTTTGTGAACAGACCCCAACCAAGTATTCCATCTTGCTTCAAGTCTTTCCCTGTCATTGCCTGGGACGGTGGGCAAGTGGCTTAACCTCTCTGGACCTCAGTTTTTCCATCTGTAAACAGGGATAACAGTACAGACCTCCATGGGGAATTTGGAGAATTAGGTGAGATAATGCATGTAAATTGTCTAACATGGAGGCTGGCTTGTGGTAAGGGCTAAATAAGGTAGTTATTATAATATCATCATTGTTTTCATTATGTCAAATCTCATCATTCCGTTATGATTTCTCCTACTCCAAACCCCTAGTCTCGTTGTTTTGTTACCGTTTATTCTTTCCCCTGGGAATTAGATTTAATAGTATGTGCCTTCTAGAGGGTTAAGGGTGGAATTCCTGCCACTTTTTAGCAGTAGGAGTTGGGACGAACTTGTGCTTCTAGGGGGACCTCAGCAGAGAAAGGACTTCAGGAAGTCATCCAGAATAGCTCTTCTCAAAAGTTAACGTGCCCAGGAATCACCTGGGGAATGCAGATTCTGACTCCACAGGTCTGGGTGGGCCCTGAGGTTCTGCATTTACTCACAGGCTCCCAGGTGATGCGATGTCACTGGTCCAGAGACCACACTTTGATTAGCAAAGCTCTAGTCCATCTTTCTATTTTTTTTGACAGCACTACATTTAAAGAAAGGTAGAAACTTAATTTTTAAGTGGAATTCTCGTTTTGCTTGCATTTATTAGAAGAATGTATTACTTCTATTCGAAAACAAAACTAAAACTGAAAAGAAATTATTTTAGAGCCTAAAATGAAGCATCATGCTGTAGTGGTAAAGGGACCAGATAAAACGTCAGTAAGAACTGGATTTTCATCCCAGATTTGCTACTTACTAGCTGTGTGACATTTAGAAAGTCACTTGGCTTCTCTGGTGTAAGTTTTATTATCTGTAAAAAGAAGGGATTGTATTACATTAGGGGTCTTAATCTGGGGTCTGTGGATGGAAATCAGGGGACCTATTTTCATGTTTTTTTCCGCCATAACTTTTCATTGAAATTTAGCATTACTGACCATTATGTAGGCAACAAGCCATGGGACTATTAGAAGTACCTGTGACAGTATCGACAAAAGAATCAGATATTTACATATCCCATTACAGCTATGGTGATTATGTTGAAATGTTTTGAAGTATTTGAAATATTTTGAAACATTATTTTGAAACCTCATTCATGCTTATCACTTCACAATTGTAGGAGATAGTGTATCTGCTGCCTAATCTTGTTCTTTAATGCACTGACAAAGAAGTGTATATATATATTTTGATAACTGTATTTCAATATAATTGGTTTCCTTTGTAATCCTCTGAGTTTTATTTTATGCAATTAAAAGCATTATTCTTGGAAGGGGGCCCATGGGCTGCAAAATAGGTTCAAGGCACACACACAAAAGGTTTAAATTCCCTGGACCACATGATTTCTCAGGCTCCCTCCAACTCAAGAATGTTCTACTATTCTAAATCTTCCCAATATTTAGGGAACATAATTTTTGTGCCCAGACAGTCTGGATTCTCTGTTAACTCTTTCTCACCTGTCGCTCAGGTAACGTGGCTCTTCTGTACTTGTGTGTGATTCAACTAGTGCATGTGCTCAGTGACACCTTCTGTTGGGACTGGCCGACTCTCCGTTTATGAGGAAGTTCCTCCTACTCCCGTCTGCAGCCGGCTTTGGTAATTGGCACTGATCTGTGGTGAGCTTCAGTGCACTGCCTGTCCTCTCGTGCTGGGTGGGGCTCCACTGGTGGGACATGCCCAGCCCTGGGTGCCTTTGTGTAGTAGGTCACTTCCCCAGTGCCTAGCATGGAAGTTTTTTCAATGACCTACAAGTTTTTCTTGGCTCTCATCTTATGTTCCTTGGTCTGGTCATGTTTCTTTTAATTATATTCCTCTCTGGAATTAGCCAGTTGTGTATGAAAAGCAAGTGGTGTTGCAGAGGGTAGATGAAGTGTGGACTTTTTAACAGGAGGACCATTGAGCTCTGCTGCTGGTGGTTCTGGCAAAGGTGGGTGCATTACCAGGTCTCCAGAGAGTGCCCGCTGGAGGACGGGAGGTCGCAGTTACCTGCAAGGTTGCAAATGGCCTCAAACGCCAGGGCCAGTTCTGAGCAGACTGTTTAGCCGTATGTTTTTTAAACTAGTGGGAGGTATATGTTGTGATGCTTCTTAAAGAGGTGCAAGGGTTCTAAATGTGTTGAAATGGAGGCATGTGATTGTAATGTCTCTTTTGTTGTCAAGGCTAGTCATAGATCTCTTTTCAAACATTGTTTGGATGTAAGTGGATTGAATCCATCACTGGTGAACTCTAGAACAAAATCACTCACAAAGGTTCTGTACATAAATTATAAGATTCTGTAGATGTTCTTCATGGCTCTTATCTGCTTGTAGGAATGGTATCCGTGTGGCATCTGCTGCTCCTGCTCCCATCCCAGCCACAATGCAAGAAGCAGTGATTTGAGGGCTGTTTGTGCTATCAGAAATGGATTAAATGAAATAAAGAAGTAAAAATACCATATGAATGCAAGGCATTCATTTCCTGGAGAGTGTATGCCTGAGTACAATAAAACTGAAACAGTTAATTGGGAATCATACTTGATGTTGCCACCTATAGCCTCATGTAAATAACTGATAGGCCCAAGTTATAATATCAGCTGTTAGGGAAAAAAAGGAGATCTTTATTTCTCAGTGGACCTAGAGTAAGCAGTTTATTATGCCAGGGAATAGTGGGAGATCATATGATGCAGTGGAAAGAGCATGGACTTTAGATTCACACAGACTTGGGTTTGAATTCCATCATGGCACCGTTGTGTGGCTCAGGGCTTTAAATCCTCTGAGTGTGTCCCATCTACAAGATGGGGTGATAATAACACTTATCTTGTGAGATTGTTTTGAGTCCTGTCGAAGGGTATGCTGCGTGTCTGATAGTCGGGTCTGCACCCCCTAAACAATCACTGCCATCATTCCCCCCTTCCCTCCCTGTACCTGCAAGCTCTTTATCTTGTAGGAGCAGCAACTCTGTTGGCCTCGCATCTCAGCAGTCCCTGCCCAGTCACAGGGCCAGACGTGTGGCAGGTGCTTGTTGGCTGCTTATCCCAGGTGAGGGGGTTTGGGGAGGAAGAGTTGAGAGGAAGGGAGAAGAGGAGGGATTTCCTCTTAATTTGTGATCACATACTGACACTTCTCCCCAGCTGTCTCTACTCTGACCCCTCGCAGGCCAGAGAGGCAGCTTTTGAGCCTTTCTCTGGGGCCCTCTTGGCCTCTGGGAGTACGGAAGAGCAATGTGGGTATCTTTGTTCTCTTCTCCCTTGGGCTGCCAGCCTCTCTGGGCACATGGACCACACAGACCCCATGGCACCCTGGCCTGGCAGGCTGTGATGGGGAAGTGCTGGTGGGCTGGGCTGACCCCTCATCAGAGAGACCCACAAGTCAGACAACCTGCCCCCAGCAGCCATGCCTGGGCCTCGAGCATGGAGGGAGAAAAGCCAGGGCTTCCTGGCAGCCCCAGGGCACTGAGGGCAAACAGGTGCCCATGCACTCTCTTCTTTCATAATGGAGGGCATGGGTGTTGGGGGTTTGGGGAAGTGGGTGGGGTGTCTGGCAAGGGAACTCCCGAAATGCAGGCAGTGCATCAGCATCCATTATCTGTCTACAGCCTCTGGCAGAGTGAGCTCTCAATAAGTGATTGTTGAGGGCTGGGCGGGGTGGCTCACGCCTGTAATCCTAGCATTTTGGGAGGCCAAGGTGGGAGGATCACTTGAGGCTGGGAGTTCGAGACCAGCCTGAGCAAGAGTGAGACCCTGTCTCTACAAAAAATAGAGAAATTCGCCAGGCTTGGTGGCATGTGCCTATAGTCCCAGCTACTCAGAAGGCTGAGGCAGGAGGATCACTTGAGCCCAGGAGTTTGAGGTTGCAGTGAGCTGTGGTGATGTCACTGCACTGCAGCCTGGGCGACAGAGCCAGACCCTGTCTCAAAAATAAATAAGCAAGTAAGTGATTGAGCGAATGCACGGGAGGAAGGAGATGGTGGGCGCTGCCGAACGCGGGCGAGCGAGAGGGGCACCTTCGCTCCTTTCCTCTCTGGGTCTCTCGTCATTCCTTTCAATCGCACCCTGTACCGACCCCTCCCGCTGAGCTGGGTGCCGAGAGGGGACTGAGATGACAGAGAGACTCCTTGTTCCTTGAGCACCCTTGGGCCGGGGCCAGGGCCAACGCGTGTGCCCCGCACCCAGCATGGTGCTGGGCACCACTGGCGCTCGGTGAGTGTTGAATGGAGCGGAATATGCAGCATCGCTGAGGGGCTGTCGGGGAAAGATGACTGTGAAGGACCTTCAGGTCAGATTAACTTGCAAAGAGACCTACCTTCACTGTCCTTTCCCCTAAGGGGACACTCTGTGGGAGGCTGTGCCCTTCACACCTTGCAGCCAGGGCTTTGTTTCTGCCGTGGGAGAGACTGGCTCCCAGATGTCCCCCATCAGCCAGAGCCAGCTCCTCGCACAACTCCAGAGGGCGCCGTTCAATTGCATTACATGTCATTGGCACCCACTGGAGCCCAGCAACCACCCTGAGGCTCCTGTTTGTCTTGGAAACAGAGGAGCATGCTTGAGGAGAGGTCTCTGGGCCATCTCCTCGGGGGCTGGCAGGGAAAGGACATTCACAGGATTCCTTCCCTCCAGAGGGCCCCAGACCTCAGACTGGATGTCAAGGACTGACCTTCCGTTCCCCTCCAGCCTGTCGGAGCCGGGCCAGAGGGGAGATGGGGACAGCCAGTGCTGGGCCCTGCCCCAGGCAGCCAGCGTCCAGACGCTGGGGACGGCTGGTGTGTTGGGGCCGGGGAAACAGTAATACTTGGGGTCTTGTCAGTGCTATCTGATTTTCTTTCAAACTAAAACATTTGTGGAAACACAGCCAGAGTAGATTTATGAGCTCTACATATTTCACAGGTCTTAACATGTCCCCTAGGGATCAATGAGGTCAGACAGGATAGACTTTGCATCCGGAATCAGCATGAAATTGGCATCTTCAACAGTTCTCAGAGGAGGGAGGATAAGAATTTGAGGGAGATTATATGAAACAATGCAAAGACACAAAAAACCCGGACTCTGCTTCATTCCCGTAGGGGAGAAAGACAAGCCATCTGTTTTCTGTATCTGAGCTGGTGAGGGGTGGCTATCTCTGCCGGAACCACTGTGGCTGATATGAAGCACAATGGGACAGGGCTGTATGGAAGAGTCAGGAGTGACCACTGCACCCTGTCCTTGTCCTCTGGAGCACACGCCATAACTGTGGTAAATAGACATTTGTGATTATCTCTTTAACACCTCTCCCCCCAGCAGAACTTTCTCTCTTGCTCACCATTGTATTTCTAACACCTGATAAATATTTGTTGAATGAGCAGAAAAGCTACACGGAGTGAATTGTACGTATACGATTCAAATAAGAAAGAGAAATTGATTATATCTCAGGTACAGTGGTTCAAATAGGTTCATTTGTTATCACGGATGGAATTAATTCATTCATTTATCATTTATGTGTTGAGGTCTGGGCTGTGTGTACAAAGATTAATCAGGCATTGTTGCTAACCTGGGCAGTTCACAGTCTCTTGGTAGAAGTTGGGTGGATTGGTAGAAATATGGAACCCAATACATAAATAATTATAGCCCAGTGAAATGGGACATCAACACAAGTAGGTATGAGGCACTCTGTTGGCTCTGGCTAGAGTGGTCGCAGAAGTTTTCCATAAGGACAGGTGTTGCACAGGTGTTGCACATCTGTATATCCATTTGATTAAACAGATACTGATTGAGCCAAGTGCTAGGAGGGGATCTAAAGATGAGCAAGACACTGTCCCTGCCCTCAGAGTCTCTCAGCTGAGCAGGTGTGATGGCGGTTGGGGAGGGGTGATGTGCAGAACTAATCAAAATCTCTCCATGAGCCACAGCGTGAGATGTGACTGATGAGGGCAACATGTGCCAGGTGCTGTGGGAGTGCTCACGGGACTGTGAATTCCACTCTGGGAATGGATATGAATCTTTGGAGGACTGAGTAGGATTTTCATGTCAGAGATAGGGAAGGGCATTGTGGGGTGGGGAGCAGTGTGGGCAGAGACACAGAGGCAAGAAAGTTCCCTGCATGTTGAGGACTACTGGTGAGGGCCACCTGCCCACTGTGATGCCCTGTGACACCCAGCGTGACTGCAGTGTGGGCACAGGCTGTGGCTGAGACGAGGCTGAGAAGGTTGGCTGGAACTAGATTGGGGGTGCCTTGAATGCCGTGCTGTCGACTTGGGCTTCATTCTGTGAATACTGGTGTTTGAGTGAGAGAGTGGTACGTTTCCATCTGTTTAAAGAAGATTTCTGATTTAAGGGCTCAGTTGACTGGAGTCCTGGTCCAATCTTAGCACTGCAGCGAGCTTGTTGGGTAGTGGTGCTCCAGTTCCTGGGGCTCCATTTTCCCATCTGTACAAGAGGGGCTGGACCGGAATCTCTGAGGCTCCCTCCAGCCTCAACCACTTGGGATGTGAAGATGCCATGACAACAGGTGAAGGGCAGCTTCTGGAGACAGGTAGCTTTGGAGCCTTTTTGGAGCTTTTAGTATGTTTCATGTTTCATTTGAGGCAGTGATTTTCATGTAGTCTAAGCTGTCAGGGCCACCTCAGTATTATATCACCTCCATGTTCTCAGGGTTCTGGTCAAAGCCCTCCATTGAGCTTGAAGCAGAGATGTGCCCTTTGCCAACTCCCCCTGAGAAAGGGGCATCAGCGGATGGATGAAATTGGTTCTGACTGTGATGATAGCACATGACCTGGCACTGTGAGAAATATGACACTGCCTTTATAACACCTGGAAAGAGTTTGCAAGCAACTGGAGCAAGATACAAGCTCCTTAGGGAGCCAAGAATCCTCTCAGATTGGCCAATAAGGTAGAAATGTAAGAGTTCCACAGTCAGATGTTTCCGGAAAATCCCCCATCTCAGACCTCCTAAACAGATTTTTTTTTCCAAGATCATCTCCATTTTATTTAGCTCCAGAGAGCAGGTGCTGGCTGGGGAGAGGTGGCACTGCCTGTGGTCTGTTGGCTTCTCACTGTGGGAGGCTGGATACTGTGGTTGCATCCTTCATTGACTCCCTTCATTGTAGTAATTCCCACTGAAACACTGCCTCTTGCTTTTCCAAATGCTTTCTTATCCACTAACTCACAGAATTCTCAAAACAGCCCAGTGAGGAGGGCAGGCTCAATGGTATCGTTCCCTCCATTTTAGAGAGTATTTGGAAGGGCTCCGTGACTGTCCCAACATCTCAGAGCTCGTCTGTGGTTTAGGCTGACCAGCCATGTGGGCTTGCTGACTTTAGACCTTGCCCATCCGTTAGGATCATGGCCACACTGGCTCCTTTCTCCCACCCACTTCAGGGTCTTTGCACTGTCTGTTCCTTCTGTTTGGAACTCTCTTGTGGCTCTTCATGTTGCTGGCTTGTTCTCCTCTTTCAGCTTCAGGTCAGTTCAGATGGCACTACCTTAAGGAGCCCTGCCCCGACCACCCTGTCGGATATAACACTGCAGCTGCTCTCCATCCCAGCCTTTGTCATTTTCTGTCTCAAACTTAAGCATGCATTAAATCACCTGGAGGGCCCCAAACACAGATTGCTGGGCTCCACTGCCGAGTTTCTGGTTCAGTAGGTCTGGGGTAGAGTCTGGGCTTCCATGTGATGCCAATGCTCCTGGCCTGGGGACCACACTTTGAGAATCACTGATGGATAACTGTCTGTTAATGCATTTGTTGGCTTAGTGTCTGTCCCATCTGTTAGCTGTGAACTTCATGAAGGGAGAAATGTTACCTTTTTCCCTGCTGTATCCCTGAAAACTCAGTGAGGACCCCTTTGTAATCATCCTACACCTCAGAAGAAAGAAGGTCAAACATTTACAGAAACTCTGGGAACTACTTTGTCTGATCTCTTCTTCTCTACTACCTTTTTCTTTAACTTTTTTATACTTGAGCCTTTTCTAAGGGTCATTATTAATTCTGTATATAGATTGCATGGATGATTTTCATAAAATCCCAGGTGATGAATTGGACTCTCTGGGTTCAAGGAAGGCTGTCAGAATTCCAGCCAAGCCATACCATAGGACATATGGGTAAGAGAATTAAAGTTTTCTGACAGGCTTGCATAGAACACTCCTCATAATTCCCAAAGTGGTATTTTCAGAACCCTTGGTGTCTGAGAACAAAGTTGAAATTTTGCCAGATTAGAATTGGGTTTTAACCATGAAATTTTATCTTCTCTGACAAAGAGTAGTTGAAAACCAGGTGTGAGGTAATTATAGATCCTCTGAAGCTGTTGCTGTGGCTGGGGGAATGCCAAAGGTAGGCTTGGGCTGACTTTGCCCATGCTTTATTCTACCACTGAGGGTGGGGCTCCTTCAAGGAACCACAGAAATGGAGTGGGGGGGCGGGGGGGGGAGAGCATGGCGGGGAGGAGGGTTGCCACCTCCTGCAGAGAGCACCACGTGGCGGCCATGGACTGAGCATCCTGGGAGCACCTAATTCTGCCCAAGGGAGTCGAGGAAGTCTTCACAGAAAAGGGACATTTATAGTTTAGCTGAGAAACCAGGGATGTGATATGATGTGATTTGCCCAAGATCAACTAGCAAGCCATTTGCAGAGCTGGGATAAAGCCCAAAGTCTCTGGTTTCTTAATCTCAAGAAACAATGTTGTGTTGTGGAAAGAGATTGGATTCAGAAGCTGAATGACCCTGGGCCGGTCACCTCTTCTCTGTGGGCTGAGGATGGTCTTTAAGATTTGCGTATGTACTAATTCATTGCAAGGTCCTGGAGATAAGCAGTGACCGATACAGAATCTCATATTGGCAATATTGGGATCTCTGATTTTGTTTTCCTGTGTTAACTTTTATATTCTAAGCAGTTTTGTCAGGATAGTGTTTGTCAGGATAAGGTGAGTTGGGCATAAAACTGAGCTATATTTTCAAAGGGGCTCATGGCTTCATTCCTTTAACTAGAGCCTGGTTTCATGTGAATTCTCCCCCAACCCAGCTACACAGACATGCCAGCCTTAATCCTCTTTGTAAATCATAGAGCTCTGTTCTTTCCCTATTCAAGCTCAAGGAATAGTTGTAAATTGAATAAACTGGGCTGCTAGCATTATCTCCTTCCAAAGATGTGAAAAGTGGGGCAGGAGTCCCTGGTACTTTAGCTGGCAGACAAGCCACAGATGGGAAAATGAAATAGAAAGTCATTAAGACAACAGGAGATAGTGCAGTTGGCTTTTGGCTCTGATGAGGAGGGAAGGCTTGCCAGGATCGCATTCCAGAGCAGCCTGCTGACCGTGGAGAAGAATATGTCTCCAAAATCAAGCCCAGAGAGCCACACACATGCTAATAGGGTCTTGTCAACAAGAATGCTGAGACCAGACAGGGGAGGGAGGAGGGCGAGGTAATCCACTTCCCTCTGGAGGCTTGGGTAGCAGCTCCCAGTGTGGGAGGTGCTCAGGGCTGGGGGAAAAGCCCTCAGAGTGTATTAGTTTGCTAGGGTGGCCATAACAAAGTACTACAGACTGGGCTGCTTAAACGACAGAAACGTATTGTCTCACAGTTCTGTTGGCTGGAAGTCCAAGACCAAGACGTTGGCAGGGTTGGTTCCTTCTGAGGGCTGCAAGGGAGGGATCTGTTCTCGGCCTCTCTCCTTGCCTTGCAGCTGGCCATTGTCTCCCTGTGTCTTCACTTTGTCTTCCCTCTGTGAGTGTCTGTGTCCAAATTTCCTCTTCTCATAAGGACACCAGTCATACTGAAACAGGGCCCACCCTAATGGCCTCATTTTAACATCATTACCTCTTAAAGACCAATCTCAATGATGTATTCTGAAGTTCGGGATCGGACTCACATATGAATTTTGGGGGGAACACAAGTCACCCCATAACACAGGACACAGTCGTCTTCCTCCAGCGGGGACCATCTGTCCCTGATGACCCAGCCTGTCTGTGAGTCCTTCCAGGCAGCTTTCTTAGATCTTTATCACCCTCATCCCAAGCCCATTGGACACCCCCCACTTTGAGTTCCCAAAACACTTTTCTTATACCCTATTGTGCCATTTATTACCATCCACCTTTTTTGTTTTGTTTTGTTTTTATTTTTGCTTTTTGTTGATACGTAATTTTTGTACATATTTATGGGATACATGTGATATTTGGTTACATGCATAGACTGTGTAATGATCGAGTCAGGGTACTTGGGGTGTCCATCACCTCGAGTACTTGTCATTTCTATGTGTTGGGAACGTTTCAGGCCCCCTCTTCTTGCTATTTTGAAATTTACCTTAGACTTAGGAATGTGTCTGTGCTCCTCACTTATGAAAGCCTCATGTCTTAGTTGTCTTTGTGGCCCTCTCCTACCCCTTACCTTGCATGTCTTGCATATAGAGCGGGGTCGATAACCTCTTGCACATAGAGGTTTGTTGATAGGTCAGCCGTCCAAGACAGTTGGGTAATAAGTGCTGGATAAACAGGAAGAGGAAGCTGTTAGAAAACAGCAGCAGCAACATGCCTTTCCTTAGACTCTTTGCACTCGTAGACTAAGTCAAGCTACTGGATTTATAAAGAAAAGAAGCCCTTTCCATCCTTCCATCCTTGTTTGGCCACAGCAGGTCAGCGGAGGAATCTGCAAACTTGGGCGCTCGGCATTCTTAAACCCCCGGAGTTCAGACAGAATGACTCCTTTGGCCAGTCTTGAAGAAACTGTTCAATCACGTCTTAAATAATGGCATTCTCTGGGTCCTGCTCTATGGCTACTCCTCCTTCCACCCCCAGTCCAGTGACCTTCTGCTCCTTGTTTCTTGGCTGAAAGTCTGGGTCGGCTGTAGAGAGCAAAAACAGTTTCAGCAGAGCTAGGGGTCCTTCCCACGAATCCAGAGCCACACACCCCAGAAAGCCTGACTGTGCAGAAACAGCTGGGTTTTGGCAGGCTGGTTTGGAAAAACTGCTAATAACTTAAAAGTACTTTGTTCTAGAATGGTGTATGGAGGATAAAGAATGTACTGTCAGATGAGGCTGTCACTCTTGTTACGAGAAGACTCATTTGAGGATTTTCGCTGAAATACCTTATCTTACCTCCCACGTTTATTTTATTCTAGACATGACCTTTCCGACTGGCACGTGGGTAGTAGGTGTGCCTGGATATTGGTCCCTTCAGATCTTGGGATGGTTGGCAGGGGCTTGGGATGCCTGAGTCCTTGGGCCAAATAATTTTGCACACTCTATTGTGCCTTATATACTTTTGTAATGTTCTATGTGTGCCTCAACATGAAAAAGATTAGGAAGGATTAATTTTTTTTTTTTTCTGAGACAGAGTCTCACTCTGTCGCTACCGGGTAGAGTGCAGTGGCATCATCATAGCTCACTGCAACCTCAAACTCCTGGGCTCCAGCAATCCTCCTGCCTCACCCTCCTGAGTAGCTGGGACTACAGGCACAGGCCACCATGCCCAGCTAAAATTTTCTATTTTTAGTAGAGACAGGGTCTTGCTTTTGCTCAGGCTGGTCTCGAACTCCTGTGCTCAAGCAATCCTCCTGCCTCAGCCTCCCAGAGTGCTAGGATTACAGGCGTGAGCCACAGTGCCCCACCTAGGAGGGATTAATTTAGACTGATGTGTTCTGCAGAGATTTCTAGGAACACAGGTTTCTCAATATTTACCTATTAAAATGAAATAGATTCATTTGTTACTCTTGATGCTCTGGCTTTTGATGAAGTGGGTGCTGACATTAGGACTCTTGCTCCATAAAGCTGTGGGGAAATTTGATTAAACTCAATGTATTAGTCATTGGAACTTTTTGGTTGCAAGTGACAGAAACCTAGTTCAAAGTCGCTTAAGTGAAACAACAAAACAACACATAAGAAAAAACAAAAAAAATTATACCCACACATAATTTGGTTTTTTATAACTAAGTTCAGGAGTAGAGCTGGCCTCAGACATGGCTGGATCCAAGGGCTTTAGTCATGTCATAAAGCCTTGGTTTTTCTCTCTCTCCCCATTTCCTTTCTCTAATACATAGGCTTCGTCATTCTCAGGGCAGGATCTCTCAAGTGGAGGATCCTGGCAGCTCTGGGCTTATGTCTTGCCAGTTTAGCAGACTGCCTCAATCCCTGGAGTGCCAGCAAAAGGACATAGTTGGGCTCTGGGAGCCAGCTTGGGTCACATCCTCAACTCTGAGTTAGTTCATCACTATGACTAGTAACATGTGGAGCTTTAATTTACACACCCCTGGAGCCAACAGGGGGTCTGAAGCTGCCTAGAACACATGGACTGAAAGTGTAGAAAAGTTTCCTTTAAGGAAAATTAGGGTGCTGTTACCAGATGAAGGAAGTTTGCATGCCAGGTAGGCAAAAGCTATACCTGGGATCCTAGCTTCCACATGGAAACAGAAGAAACAGAAGGACCAGACATTTGTTCTAGGCCAACAGGGACAGGTAAAGAAGGGTGCACTCACTCAGTCGTACACACACCCTTCCATGACACTGAGGGGTGATCACGAGTAATGAATGGGCCTGGAGCCACCATCTAAGCTACTCACCTGTCCTCAGGCATGCAGGTACCCACACTGCCCCTCAAAGAGAACTAACTCTCCCTTTCATTAAAAATTATCAGGGAAATAGTACCATGAATCCTCTTTATAGAATATCTGAAGAGATGCCTAGTGCTTCCCTTGAATTCTTTTGTGCTGCTGTCTTTCTTATCCTGCCCTTAGGAAAAACAAAAAAAGAAAACAAAGAATGGTAGATTATCACCATGTATAACCATCATCATCATCATCATTATCCCACACTAAGGCACCTATGTACATCTGTCTAATTTTGTTTTAATGTGGTGATACCTCTGGTCAGGCACTTAATTGCCTCCACTTACATGTGTAGAGCTGTTGGTCCTTCTTTATCTCCTGGCCCCTTATCGTAGTAAATCTTGGAAATGGCCTTGGCCTTCTTATGTGTGAAAGGAGAATAATGCCTAGCTCAAAAGGTTTTCTGTAAGGATTAAAAGACAGAATGTGTACAAAGCACATGACATTATCAGGTGCTCAGTAAGTAAGACTCATAGCTGTAGGTAGCCATATATTGGCTAAGACATGCTTTGTTAGAGTAACTTCTGCCCTTGGAAAAAAAAAAAAGTCCTGCCGATCACTTATAAAGTGCAGGATAGCTTCTAAGAGCTTTTGAACTGGAATGATGGCCCAGGGGTGCACCACTGCCCCATGACTGAGAAAAAAAATCTTAAGCAATTAAATAGTACTTTTCTGAAAATGAGGCAGAATTGTGCTTGAAGCTCAGTACTGAGGTATCAGAAATAGACTGGAATCTTCCCTGCAAGTGTTTAAAGGAGAAGCACCCATAGAAAGGCCTGAGGGACAGGACAGGATATCTGGGTCTGACCTTAGCTCTGCCCCTTACTAGGTATATGACCTTGGACAACTCTTAAACTCCCTGAATCTCAGTTTTTTCTTCTGTAAAATGGGGATAACAATTCTGCCCTGCCTACCTCACAAGATTATTAGTGAGACAGTAGAGCCTATAGTTCCTATAAAATCTGCAGAACTAATTGTTTCCAGAGCATTTTAAAAAATCGTTCCTTTATAATGTTTATCGCAGTGTGTTGCAGCTGTTGTTTACTTGACAGTCTCTCCGAGTAATCTGTTAGCTGAACTGTGGGAAGAATTTATGCAATATTTGATACATACGCAAAATGTAACTTATATGAAAACCAGACGCTTGTTAACTATGCATCCGTGAGAACCCAGCACCCAGCCTAAGAACCTGTGCTGATACAGCCTCACGTGCACTTTTCCACCCTGCACCCTTGACTGCCTCCCAAGGTCTTCTGAGACTTGCTTATTTCGTTCAACATTATGTATCTGTGATTTCCCTCTATATTGGGTGTGGCTATAGTTTATTTTTTGTTTTTGCATAATTTTCCACTGTGAGACTAGACTATCCCACAATTTATTGATTCTTTTTTTTGTCAAAGGACATTTGGGTTGTTTTTAGTTTTTTGCTGTTACAAAGAATGAAGCTATGAATATGCTTCTGGGTGCCCTACAACTGATCTATAAGGTATGGAAATTGGAACTTTGGGAAACAATGCTCTACTGTTTTCCAAAACAGTTATACCAATTTACATACTAATCAGCAGTGCATAAGGGTTTCTTTTGATCCACAATCTCACTAATACTTGGTATACATAGACTTCTTAAATTTTGTCAAACTAGTGACTATAAAATGATTATTTTCTCATGTTCTTAATTGCATTTCCCAGGTTACTAATGAGGTTAATCATCTTTTAATAAAGTTATTGGCAATCTGTGTTTTCTGTCTTGTGAAATCATCTGATGTGTCTTTTGCCCATTTTTCTACCGGGTTTTCTTTCTTTTTCATACTTGTAATTTGTATGAGCTCTTTATATATCTAGATACAAACCCTATAGCCACTTGGATGGGTTGCAGATACTGTCTCCCAACTTGTGGCTTATCTTTTCAGTATCTTTATGGCGTTTTTTTTCCTTTTCTTTTCTTTGTTTAATTGACCTATAATTGTGTATTTTTATGTGGTACATAGTGATTTATGGAGTTTTTGAGTAACAGATATTCCCAGTTTTAGTGTAGTTGAACTTATTAATCTTTTGTATTAGTGTTTTTGTGGTAGCTTGTTTGAGAAATTATTCCCTACCCTAAGATCAAAAATGAATTTTTTTATGTTGACTTCTAAAAGTTTTAAGGCTTAGCCTTTCTGTACAATCTTAAATCCATTTAAAATTAGTCTGTGTGTATGCTGAGAAGTACAGATCCAGTGTTACCAGTTATCCCAACACCTTTTCCTGAATTCTCCCTCCTTTGTCCCCAGCTCTGTAGTGCCCCATCTTACCTGTCAAGCGTCCGCAGCTGTGTTCTGTCTTTCTGTTCTCTCTTGCACCAATAGCACTGCGTGTTAATTGTTATAACTTTATGGTAAGTCTTATCTGATAAGATAGGTTCTTCTAATTCCTTCTTCAGGAGTGTTGTAGCTATTCTTGGGCCAAGTACCTTAAAAAACCCTGTTGAGGTTTTGGTTGTGACTACATTGAGTTTTTAGATACATTTGAAGAGAACTGAAATCATTTTATTAAGTCTTTATATCCTTGAACATTCAATCTCCTCCCTTCCCAAGGACTTCTTTGATATTTTTCAATTAGGTTTTATAATTTTCCTCAAACAAGTCTTGCACATATTTTTCTATATTGGTTCCTAGGAACTTTATATTTTTTGTTATTATATTAATGATACCTTTTCAAAGTTTCAGTGTTCCTTTTGTTGCTAGTGTATAGAAATGCAATTTATTTTCAAATATTGATCTTATATCCAGAGAACTTGTGAAATTCTCTTTTTATTTCCAATACTTTGTCCGTGGACTCTTTTGGGTTATTCTGACAATCACACTATCTATGAATAATGCATGTTTTGTTTCTTCTTTTCTAATTCTTATGCTTTTAATTTATTTTTCATGTCTTATTGCAGTGGCTGGGATCTTTAGAATAATTTTGAATATAGGTAGTGACAGTGGGCATCTTTGTTTTTTTCTTTTTTTTTTTTATTTCAGAATATTATGGGGGTACAACACTTTGGCTATATATATTGCCCATGCACTGCCCGTGTCAGAGCTACAATTGTGGTCATCCCCCAAACTGTGCTCCCTGGTCTTTGTTTTTTTCTTGTGGGTAAAAGGACTATGTTGAATGTTTCATCATTAAGAATGAGTTTTGCTGACTTTTCTTTCTTTTTTTTAATCATTAATGGGTGTTGAATTTTATCAAATACTTTTTTTTTTTCTTACAACTTGGGATAATAATATGCTTAAAAAATTTGCTTATATGGGGAATTATATTGATAGATTTTTTTTATTATTAAATCATCCTTGCATTCATTTCTAGGATAACCAACTTGGTCATGATATAGTATAGTTTGTTTAAAATATAGTGCTAATATTTTGCTTAGGATTTTTGTCATCAATGTCTATAAATTAAAATGGCCTGCCATATTTCTTTTTTGAATTACTCTTGCTAGTTTTGATATTCACATATCAGCTTGTTAGAGTGAGATATTCTTCCTTTTCTATTCTCTGGAAGGCTACAATGATCCGTTCATGGATATTAGAATTTACCTATAAGGTCCTATAAAATCATTGAGGTCTGATATTTTTGTGTGTGTGAATGGGAAGATTTTTAGCTACTGATATAATTTCTTTAACTCGTATGGGACTGCTTGGACCCCTTCTTAAGTCAGTTTGGCAAAGTTATATTTTTCTAAGGATTTGTCCATTTAAAATTTTTAGATTTATTTGTGTGGACTTTTTCATAACACTCTTTGTATTATCTTTTTAATTTCTGCTGGATCCATTGTTCTATTGCTATTTTCTTTCCCAATATTGTTGTGCTAACTCTTTTTATTAAAACAAACAAATATTGTCAGAGTTATGTCAATTTTATTAGCCATTTTCAAAGAATACATTTCTGGCTTTGTCAATCTCCTCTATTTCCTTCTTTTCTTTTTGCTGTTTATTTTATTAATTTCTGATATTTATTATCTTATTTCTAAGTTTTGGATTTCTTTGTTCCTTTTCTACTTTCTTAAGGTGGTTGCTTAGCTCATTACTTTAAGCTTTTCTTCTTTCCTAATATCAGCATTTAGGACTGTATATTTCTCTGTGTGTCGTACAAGTTTGGATATACAGTATTTTCATTGCTATTAAGTTGTAAGAATTTTTCAGTTTTCACTGTGATTACTTCTTATGGTTCATGATTTATTTAGTGGTAAGTTCCTAAATTTTACACATTTTGGGGGATTTAATTTATCTTTTTGTTATTGATTTCTAACTTAATTACATTGTCATCAGGGAATATGGTCAGCATGATACTGATTCTGTGAAATTTCTTTGGAACATGATTTATTCTATTCACTTTGGTATCCGCAGTGCCAAGCACAATGCCAAGAATGGAGAAGTTGTTTGGTAAATATTTGCTCATATAATGAATGACAGATGGGTGGATATCTATCGACCACTCATTAGGGAAATTATCTTTTCCTGCTCAGACAAATTATCCAATCCTACCAGCTACCTCATACTCAAAAATAGCTCTGCAAATGAGCACCAGAAATATAATGTCCCACCCGCCCTCCCCCGCCCATTGTTTTCTGTCCTGCTCACCCCTTTCCTTCTTTGGCCTGGGAAGCAGACACTGAGTGGGTGGCTGAGAGGATGCTTGTAAAACTGGTAGTGTGAGGCCATCAGACTCAGTCTTAAACAGAATAGATTTGGATAATGGCTTTCCCACTTACTCCTTCTATGACCCAGAGAAAAGCATTTTGTTGCTAATGGTAGTAGCCTCTATAAATGTATTTTAGACAGCATTTCCTCCAGTGGAATCTCTTATCACATTGAATCCCCCCAAATACTCAGGCATGATCATCTCATTTAAAAAATGGGGGAAACTGACATAAACCTAGTTAGTGGTGGGGCTGGTTGAGTTCCTGATCTGTACTTTTTGTTTGACATAGCAACCATGTCTGCCTCATTTTTACACTTACAATAACAGGGTAGTGACACTTTATACTTGCCTAAGAGAATATAGGTAGATAAAAACTTCTTCTGAATTCTGCTTGTAAAGGGTGTGTGAAGACAAAAAATGAAAAATACAAATCCATTCTACACTTGTCAATACTTGTTGGTTGAATGAATGAATGAATGAACAATCCTTGTTTTCATGAGTATATTTTCTTCTTTTTGAGTCAGCCACCACTTTCGCCTATTAAAGAGAGAAGAGGGAATTAAAGAGAGAATCATTACCTTCTTGGTCTTCTCCTAAGCCCCTGAGATGTACTTTTTGAAGATGCCTATTGTACACAAGTCTTGAAAGAGGTCCAGAGGGAAATATTAGAACATTCTTCTTTCAGAGCAAGTCTCAGGAAGTATTACAATGTTTATACATTATAACAACATGTATATATTGCAACAATATTCAGATATTATAATGTTCATATATTATAATGATATTTATACATTATAACAATGTTTAGATAATAGATACTTGACATTGGGCAGACCAGGAAATAGATAACTTAATTGTGCTCCCAAATCATTTTTAAAGTGGCGTCAGGTAAGGAGCTCTTCCCCACGCAGGTCACCCTCTTAGCACGTTTTCTCCCTACTTGCTAGTAGTTGGGTCTACAAGGTCACACTCTCATTTTGTATGCAGAGGAGAATTGTGGGCCTCTCCCAGCCCTATTTCTGTGTTTTCCCCTTGTGTCCTCCAGAGGGCCTCCTTAGTCCTGCATAGGTGAGAGGTTTGGGCAGTGAATAGTGAAGGTAGGAAACTAAACTGGACCACAGAAGATTCGGATTCATGAACCTTTCCAGATGGAAGAGACCTCAGAGACCTCGTTTTCTTCAGAGGAGGAAACAAGCTGAGAAGGACTTGCTGGGGGCCTCTGTCGAGGTGATGGAAATTCTGGGCTAGACCCTGCCTTTCAGTTCCTTCTCTTTTTCTTCTTTTAGGAGGTGGGCTCCCTGCCCCTCCCTCCCCCTCTTCCTCTTCTTCTTCCTCCTACTTCTTGATGTGAAGCTATATAGTCAGTCTTGAGTGAAGCCCACCTCTGTGCTTGGCACTGTGTTAAGAACTTTACTTACATGTGATTCTCACAAAACCCCATGAATTAAGTACCATCATTAACTCCTTTTACAAATGAGGAAGCCAAGGCTTGTAGGGGCTAAAAAAACAACAAAAAACCAAAACCTTAAAGACTGGTTTAAAATCACATAGCTAAAAAAAAATAGGGCCAGCAGGATTTGAACCAGATCTGAGAGTCCAGAGCCCGTGTTCCCTCCTACCTGTGCTGGCCTCTGAACCGGGATGCCAGAGGCTCGAGATGCCCCTCCCCATGGTCTAGACCTCTTTGTTCCCGCTTCCCTCCTTCCCCGCCCCATCCCTTCTCTGCCTTCACCTTTCTCTGCCTCTGTCCCTTTTTCCCAGATTCTCTACTCCTGTTCAGTGATACAAGATTCTTAGTGCCTTTGTGAGGGAGGGAGCTGCAGGATAGCCGCCACGCTCGTCTTCGTGGGGTTTTGCTTTAGATTACAGGTTAATTACCTCTTTAAGTAGGAACAGTTTATATAATTCAGAATGGAATTCAAGGAAGAAATATGCTTCAATTTACAGATATTAACTTTTTTATTGTGGTAAAAGCACATAATATAAAATTTATCATCTTGACCATTTTCAAGTGTACAGTTCGGTAGTGTTAAGTATATTCACACTATTATGCAGCAGATCTCCAGAACTTTTTCATCTTGCAAACCTAAAACTCTGTACCCACTGAACAACAGCTGCCCATCTCTCCCGCTCCCCAGTCCCTGGTAACCACCATTCTACTTTCTGTCAATGAATTTGACTACTTTAAATACCTCACATAAGAGGGTTTGTACAATATTTGTCTTCTTGTGACTGGCTTATTTCACTTAGCGTAATGTCCTCAAGGTTCATCCATGTTGTAGCATGTAATCACAAATATTTACTTTTCAGCCAACCCTTCCAGCATGCTATAAGGCATTTAAGTCCCACCAAGGTTTACATGGTGGAAGTGGATGAGTGTGGGCTGCAGAGCCAAGTTCTAGTCCTATTTCCACCAATTACTAATTATGCTATCTTGGTCATGCTACTTAATTCATCCAGCTATCAGTTTTCTTACCTCTAAAATGGGGACAAGAGTACAAACCTCATAGAATGGTTGGGTGGATTCAATGAGTCAGTGTGTATAAAGCACTAAGCACAGTGTCTGGCACACCGCGAGCCCTTAAATGCAGATGGTCATTGTTAGTGTGATCGTTATTACCTACTTGGTAAATGCTCGGTTAAGTGTTGTGATTATTAGCTGTGTGTCAGGCAACATACCAGGGATGCAGAAGGGATTAAGATATAGTCTCGGTCCCAAAGAGCTCATGTTTTGTGGGAGAGAAGAACTCACTGTGTGTCTGGTTGTCTCCACTGTGCCTTTCAGAAGCCCAGGGCATGTCATGTGCTGACTTAATCCCCTACCTACTCTCAGGAGCTCTTCCTAATCTTCCTGCTTCCTACAGCAGACAAGCACATGGAGGTAGGAAAGGACTGAAGCGTGAGTTCTCCCAATGTTTAAATTATCTTCACGAAGGATAGTAGTCCCAGGGTGGCTTGTTTTCATTCTTTGACTTAAATTCCTTCTGAGATGAAATACCGATGTCCTTAGAGGAGTAAGAGCAAACCATTGAGCGCCCCCTACATCCAGGTCCTACCTGGTGATCATGACCCTGGCCGGACATGAGGCCAGGACTCCTGCCATTAGTGGCAAACAAAGGGCTTTAGTAGGTGATGTCCAAAACACTTAGTAGGGGCAGAATGTAACTCAGTGGGAAAGGGGCATATTTGAATTTAATAGATGTAAGTTTCCAAGACATCCTCCTTCTTGGGGAAAGAAATGGGAGAAAACTGATTGTGTTTATATGTGGTATATACATACAAGGGAATACTATTTGGCCTTAAAAAGGAAGGAAATTCTGACACATGCTATAACAGGGATGAAACTTGAAGACATTATACAAACTGAGATAAGCCAGTCAGAAAAACAGGAATACTGTGTGAGTGCACTTATATGAGGCACCTAGATAAGTCAAATTCCCAGATTAGTCAAAATTTTTCCTCTTCATCAAAAATAGAGTAGGAAGAATACTATCCTTGGAATTAGGAGGCTTGGATTCAAACTCCAGATTTACTACTTGTGACCTGGATGTCCATGTCATGATACAAACTCTTGGGGCCTCAGTTTCCCCACCTGTAAAAAGAGAATAATGACGTATTCCTTGAAGAAGTTATTTTGAAGGTTAAATAAGATCTTGTATGTGGAAGCATCTAGCACAGTGTTTTGCACAGGATTGGTGCCCAGTAAACATATGTAGTAGAGTCCAGATCTAGGTGTTTGTTTAGTGCCTAGTTTTTAAATTTTATTTTTTATTGTTAATTGTGGTAAAATACATATAGGATAAAATTTACTACCTTAAGCATTAAAAAAATCTATGTTGAGCTTTTATTCTAGTGGCTGGAACAAACAAGGATACAGGAAATTGCATTACAACTTAATGTGTGTTATAATAATAATATAAGAGCCATATTCTAGGGGCATCCATCTTAACCATTTTAAAGTGTACAGTTTTGTAATGTTAAATATATTCATGTTGTTTTGCCAATCTCTAGTACTTTTTAATCTTGCAAAACTAAAACTCTATGCCCATTAAACAGCAACTCTTCTCTTCCTCCCTCCCCCCAGCCGTGGCAGCCAGCATTCTACTTTCTGTCTCTATGAATTTGACTAATATAGGTGCCTCATTTAAGTGTACTCACGCAGTATTTGTGTTTTTCTGACTGGCTTATCTCAGTTAGTATAATGTCTTCAAGTTTCATCCCTGTTATAGCATGTGTCAGAATTTCCTTCCTTTTTAAGGCCAAATAATGTTCCCTTGTATGTATATACCACATTTTGTTTGTCCATTCATTCTTTAATGGACATTTGGGTTACTTCCACCTCTTGGCTATTATGAATAATTGTGCTATGAACATGGGTGTACAAATATCTCTTCAAGATCCTGCTTTCAATTATTTTGTATATATACACAGAAGTGATGTTGCTGGATCATGTGGTAATTCTGTATTTAATTTTTGGGAGAACCGCCATACTGTTTTCCATAGCAGCTACACAGTTTTACATTCCCACTAACAATGCCTATGTTATTCTCCACATCCTCTCCAATACTTGTTATTTTCTAGGTTTTTGTTTTTGTTTTTTTGTATTTTGATAGCAGCTGTCTTAGTCTGTTTTGTGTTGCTATAACTGAATACCACAGACTGGGTAACTTATAAAGAATAGAGGTTTATTTAGCTCATGGTTCTGGAGGCTGGGAAATCCAAAAGCATGATGCTGGCATCTGGTGAGGGCCTTCTTGCTGTGTCAGAACGTGGCAGAAGGCATCACATGTCAAGAGAGCGAGAGCGTGCGTGGCAGCTCAGGTCTTTCTTCCTTTTCTTCCAGTCCCATCATGTGGCCCTCACCCTAATGACCTTATCTAATCCTAATTACCTCCCAAAGGCCCCATCTCCAATCAACATATGAATTTTAGTTGGCTTTCCCACCTTTTTAATACCTCACAATGGCAACCAAATTTCAATACATGAGTTTGGGGGGGGACACATTCAAACCATTGCAGTAGTCGTCCTAATGGGGATGAGGTTATTGACCAGTTTTTAAATGAATATTCTATGTCAGGCACTGTGCTTTGGAGTAGGGGGCTACAAAGATACATAAAGTATGGTTCCCACCCTCAAGTCACTCACAGTCTTATGGTTGCACTAGACCAGTGTTTCTGCAAGTGTATAAACACTTGCACCAGCATCATCTGGATGCCCATTAAAAGCACTGATTCCCAGGACTCTCTCTAGCCCCCTGAATCAAGAGCTGTATTTTTTTTTTTTTTAAACAAGCCTCCAAGGAGATTCTTATGCACGCCATTGGGCTAGCTCAGGAGTTCTCAATTTGGCTGCGCATTCAAATCTATGTCTGGGCCTCTCCCAGGGGTTCTGATTTAACTGGTGTGGGGTGGGCTCCTGTAATATATTTTAGAGCTTCCCAGGTGATTCAAATGCACAGCCAAGGTGGAGAAAGATTGGACTAGATGATTTCCCAATTCTTTCCAGCTGTAAAATTCTGCCACCAGCAGCACTTTTTAGTCCAGGAAATGTTTATTGACTTGTCTCCTCTGTGCGAGGCTCTCGGTCAGCTAGGATATGAAGGTCACAAGCAGACAGGGCTCAAATAGAAAGGTTTGATCCGTCCATACTGACCACCAGGATAACCTGCAGGAAGTCCCCAAACCCAGAGAGTGGGCTCACAGAAGCCTCATGAAGAAAGTTTATAGATGATGGGAAGGGTGACCGTGCCAAATGCTGCCGAGAGGGTGTGGGGGATGAAGACGGGGAATGAGAACGGACCGTTGGATTTGACGCTGAGGAGGTCACCGTGACCTTGACGGGGGAGGCCTGATTCGAGTTGAGAATGGGGGGTGTGGAGGCAGAGCAGTGGCTGCGGACGACAATTCCTAGGACGTCTGTGGCAGAGGGGAGCAGAGAAATGTGGTCACTGAGGACGTGCATTGGATCAGTTGTTTTTACTGTTTCTTTGTTTGAATTTCCTCCACTCCTGCTACTGACACTTATCAAAAGCATTTATGAAGAACCCAGTTGAGCAGACACCTATGAGCCGACTCTTGAGGCAACCTGTAGGGCCAGGGAATAAAGTCTGGGGGGGCTTACCTGATTGTGGCTTTTGTTTTTTTTTTAAATATGAAAGTCAAATTGCTCTGATTGAGGATAACCCAGAGAGCTCATCAAAACATAAAATTTCATGCCAGTTTTTGCCGAACTGCAAAGGGGTAGGGCTTCTACGGGGGTCTCACTGGGGAAAACATTTCCTGAGACTGAGAACCAATTCCACTTCCCACGCGCGGGAGAGGAGGCTGCGTTTTTACCCTTCCCCTGTCTCCTCTTTTCCCTCCTCCTCGGCTCTTTGTTTTCTTTTATTTTCCTCTTTCCAGTTCTTTCTGCCTCCATTCTCCTGCTGCTTCTCTTCCTCCAGCCTCCTTAACTTGGCACATGATGCCTTTACAGGTGGGCTCCCTTCTCATCCCCACCCCACCAGCTCCCACGGTGCTCACCCACATGTCTGCTGTGTTAACTGCAGCAGTGAAGCTACTCTCTGCCTGTGCTGTGCCTCTCGTGACCCCGTGCCCTCGCATGTGCTGTTCCCTACTCTCTTCTTTTGGCTAACTCCAACCTATTTGTATTAGGGTCCACACTAAGCAGCTGTAACAAAGAGACCATCAATACACTGGTTCACAGAGAAAGATTTTTATTTCTCTCATACTACTGTCCAGAGGCAGGTGGTTCAGGGCTCGTAGGGAGGCTCAATGTGTAGCTTTCTTCTCTGGGTCCAAGGTGACTGCTCCAGCTCTCACCATCACACCTGCATCCCAGCCAGAAGGAGGAGAGAAGGGACAAGGGGACCACATACCCATTCTGTTTAGAGGCATGATGCAGACATCGTACACATTACTTTTACTTATATCCCACTGGTGACTAAGAATTTAGTCACATAGCTACACTTCACAGTAAGGGAAGCTCAAAAATGTAGTCTTTAGTTGTGAATGGATGTTGGAGAATGATAGAAGTCTCTCTGGCACATGATCCTTCTAGGTTCACCCAAATGTCTTCCGCAGGAAGCCATTCCTCCTGGGAATGACCTCGTTCTTCTCTCCAGCATGACACTTACCATACCGAATTGGGATTACCTGGTCCCTTGTCTGTTCTCTACTAGACTGTGAACAGACATAGCCCATGTGTCATTTATCTTTGAATCCCTAGTACCTATGAGAGTATTGGCCCATGGTAGATATGTATGGCATGAGTCACCCTGAACAGATGCATTGTGGGTGGCAAGACTTGGGCACTATACCCTTTCTGGCAGGAGGGAGGGCTGGAGTGGTCTGGCAGGTCAGCTGGTTGCTTGGCCCACATGTCGCTGCTTTGCTTCCCTGCCTTCCATACTAGAGAAAGCCAGGAGTCAGCTGGTAACCACAGAGGGGTGGCTGGGAAAGGGCAGCCCCCATTCCCTCAGCCAGGTAAACATGCAATCCTGAAAAGTGTTTAATTAGTTCAAATATTTATTTTAGGTTCAAGTGATATTATCCAACTCTTACCAAGTCCAAAGGGTGGTGGGAAGCAGGGCGTGGCCAATTCAGCCCTGTGCTGTTTTTGGGTATGGCCCTCACTTCCAGACTCTGAGGACATGTGGCCACTCCTCGACCAGGAGACAGCATCTCCCAGGACTCTTTCTCTCTTGCATCCTCTCCCCACCCCTGTTGTCCCTGCGTGCTTTTACCTCTTCCTCTCATCCGCTGAGCACTCACCTCCCTTTGAGTCTCAGCATCAGCAGTTACTCTCTGATATGCTGGGCTCATCTGCTGGAGATGAGGGAGCAGGGAGCTTTAGATCCTACCAGGGTGGAGGGGTGGGGAGAGCATCAGAGACCAGCAGAGTGGGTTGGTCTCTGAATGAAAAATCTATATTCTTAGTCACCTGCTGGCCTATTTCTTGTAACTTGTTATGTTGAAAGAGCCATGTGGTACTTCTCCACCCTTGTCTTAGGAGGCTTTGGGTTCCAGAAATGGGTGCATGTGAGGAAACCTTTCCTTATGTCATGGCCCAGTATCAAGACCTGCCCTCACCTCCCAGATTTGGAACATTCCCTGTCGTATGTTCCCACAGCCCTCTGCAGTGCCCTCCATGTGCTCGTTTGTGTGCAGTGTCTCATAGCCCTCTGTAATGCCCTTCCGTGCTCGCCTTCAGGTTCTAGGAGGGCAGGTGATGGTAGCTCCATTTAGAGATAAGCAGGCTACAATGCAGAAGGTCAGTGACATGCACAAGATCACCCTGGTGAGTTAGTGATGGAATCAGAAGTGATAGCAGGGTCTTTGGACTCCAGGTGTGGGAAGAGTGCATGTGCAGGTTTCACTGTCATGTTCTGAGAGTGATCCAGCAGGGAATGTTTGTGGTTGATGACGGGCTGATTGAGCTCTTAGGGTGAGTTTGCATTCCTGGGTATTCTCACAGCCAGCACCTGGCGGAGGGTTTTGTCCCCAGCCCAAAAATTAGATTGGATTTCCCAGTTGTGCCCTAAGAGGTCATGTTGATATCAATTTTCAGGCCAGGATGAAGGTGTATCTTTTCCCTTCTCTGATGTTCCTCCCTCCTGTGATTGTTGAGAATAAAGTTCTTTCTCATCTGGGATGTCAAGCTCTCTGGGGAGAAAAGAGGAGACGTAAATTATTCCATTAGGCCAAGCACATTGCTATGGACTGAATGTTTGTGTCTCTCCCCAAATCCATATGTTGGAGGCCTAATCCCCAATGTGATGGTATTATGAGATGGGGCCTTTGGGAGGTGATTATATTTGGATGAGGTCACAAGGGGGAGCCCCCATGATGGGATTGGTACCCTTATAAGAGGATGAAGAACCCTGAGTTCTCCACTATGTGGGGGCCCTCACCAGAACCTGACATGCTGGTACCCTGAGCTTGGACTTTCAGCCTTCAGAACTGTGAGAAATAAATACCTGTTGTTTAAGCCCCCAACCTTTGGTATTTGTGTTATAGCAGCCCAAAAGGACTAAGACACACAACCTCTGCAGGTTGCGGACACTTTCAGATCTGCCTTGGGCTGTGGCTAGGGTGGGAATAGGCCTGTAGGCACTACAGTCTTCAGCCTGGGGCTCCCCTGGAGCTGGAATTGTCAGCAAATGCCCACAAGATATTCTTCAGCCCGTGGGAAGGAGATACGGCCCACAAAAGAGGTAGATGGCTGGACTGGTCTCTTAGGATGTCTGGTGGCTTAACTGAATTACCCCTCTTGCTTTCAGAAAAGTCTTAGAGTGAAGTATCTTCATTTCCAGTATAATTCACTTTCGTACTGCCTAGTATGTCAGGTACTGTGTTAGGTGCTTAGGATACAAATGTGAATAAGGGCCATTTCCTGCTTTCAGGAAAGGTTCAGATGCACATGGCTAACTATTGTCCAATGTAAGCTGCTATAAAACTAGATGTGCTTTGCATGTGTGTGAGTATAAAAGTAGGTTCAACATGCCATGCTGCCAAAGTATAAAAAGTGTGCCATAAGATCTCTAAGGAGGGAATGTAAAATTTTGAGTAATAGAGCCATGTGGCCATTTTTGTGTTTTGGATGGTTCTGGAGTTTGTGTTTAGTGTACTTTCAGCAGGGAGGGATTGGAGGCTGGCAGATGAGTTACAAAGTTATTATAATCATTTAGAGAAAAGACAGCGAGCAGCTGGAGTCTTTGGGGTGGGGCATTTAAGGAAAGAGGGGAATTTGCAAGATTTTCAGCAGGAGGATTGCCTGGCCTTGGCGATTGTGTGAGAGCAGGAAGTGAGGGGGAGATTTAAGGATGACTAAGATTGCCAGCCCAGGACACTGGAGAATGGGGGCCCCGTTAGCTGAGATGGAGTGTTGGGAATGGGGTGCTGTTGCGGGGTTTAGGTAGGAGGGGACAAGGAGACCCCGGGCTATGATGCCGAGGATGACAGAGGATGGAGGTGAGGATGTGGGTGAGGAACGGGCACAGAGGGAAGGAGGGGAGGAGACCGCAGGGAGGTGGGAAGATTCCAGGTTTCAAGACCCGTAGCAGTTACAGACTGTGCTCACAAGTACTCAGTTAAAAAGGGATTCTCTGTATTGGAGGAAAGACATTGTCCTTTCTCCTGACTGGAATCTTTTGTACTTTTTGTCATGACTTTGGTGACAGTATTTCTTTTTTATTTGTTTTTTGAGACAGAGTCTCACTCAGTCACCCTGGGTAGAGTGCAGTGGGGTCATCATAGCTCACTGCAGCCTCAAACTCCTGGGCCTAAACCATCCTCCCGCCTCAGCCTCCTGAATAACTGGGACGACAGGTGCATGCTACCACACCCGGCTGATTTTTCTATTATTAGTAGAGATGGGGTCTTGCTCTTGCTCAGGCTGGTCTCGAACTCCTAAGCTCAAGGAATCCTCTTGCCTTGGCCTCCCAGAGTACTAGGATTACGGATGTGAGCCACTGTGCCCAGCAAGAATTTAGTAAATGGAAATCTAGTTTGAGCTCCACATCTGTGTGCTTTACATTCACAGTAACGGCCAAAGCCTCGTGCCCTTAAAACAAAACCATACATCTAGATTGACAATAGGCACCCTTGTCCCCTTACTCTCAGGACATCTTGATGCATGATGCTGTAGAGGGGACATGTGCTTCCCCCTACCCCCATCACAGTGACCATTCACACACTGGCAAAAGTTGAATGGTCTCGGCTGATTCACTGCCCAATTTGAAAGCAACTGAAGTCAGCTGATGTTTACCAAGCACTCTGTGGATGAAAATAATTACCCAAGAACCAAACAATGTGATCCCCATTAGTTGCGTAGTCTGTCTCTGCAGAAGGTCAGAGCTGGAAGGAGCCTTTTGGAACTCTCCTTGGCCTCTCACTTTATGGATAGAGAAAGAGAATCCACAGAGAGGCTGGGGCCTGAATTCCAGTGGGTTTCATCCAAGAAGGAAGGATATTTTGTTGTTTGGAAAATGGACCACATATTTGTTGCCTAATCAGAGGCGCAAACTGAGCAAGCTTTGTATTCCACGCTTAATATCAAGCGTTGGGGAAACTGCTGTAAACACAGAAAGATCTGGCTCCCAGTGATCACTCAGGACCCTGAGACACATGGAGTGCAGATGTCCTAGGAATTCAACAGCGAGTTCTCAAACGCTGAGATCTTTAATTAAACAGGTGTTTGGGAAGTAGGTCCTGTGTAGCTTCCAGCCTTGGCTGGCTTGTCTTGCTGAAAAATGGCACTGACCCAGCCCAGCAGCAGGCCTGAAACTGGCTTCACTTGGAGGTGTAGGAATGTGCCATTGTTATTTTCTTCTTTCTTATCAAGCCCCATTAGCTTGAGCAAGGAAGGAACAAAAACGGGCTGGGAAAACATGTTATTTCACTGGGTAAAAATTTACTACCAAGGAAATGATGTTTGCCGTGTCCAAAAAAGGAAGAGTGGAGGCCTCGGAAAGGTGTTGTCTTCCAAATGCTCTTGGACAGCTGCTCCCAGTGTCACCCAGTGAGAATGTTTCCCTTTGGCTGATGGCCGTTCTCACACAAGAACAGAGAGAGTCGGCCGAGGTTATGTACGCAGGCTCGCAAAGTCAGACCTTGCTTATTCACAGTATTGGAGCAGAGAAGGCACAGGAAGAGGGAAGAATCACAGATTGTGTAAAAGGTGATCATATATGTCTGTGGAGTCCAGTAAGACACACGTACCTTCATGCTTTTGGATGCCTACAATTATAGAGTCATAGTTGGAGCCGTAGATGCCCAAGTGCAGAAACTGAGAGCCATGGAGAAATGTACCCTGCCTTTCTTTACCTCTTATCCACAGATCTTACTGCATGGCTGGGGCTCAAGGGGGAGAAGTCCTCAGCTTTGACTGTGGTCGAATCACAGAATGAACCATGCCTTACAGCCCACTGAGCCCCAGCACTGTCATCTTTGGTGAGTCCCAGAACAGAGTCTGCAGTAGGCAGAAACCAAGCCTCCCCTGTCTTCCACAGCTGTTAGAAATAGCACCTCACTGGGGAAGGGAACTAAAATTTCCTGGGCACCTGCTATGTGCCAGGCAGTGGCGATGGGCCCTGTGCACGTGTTAATTGATGAACTCTCATAGCAACTTATGCGGCAGGCTATATTAGCCCTGTTTTACAGAACGCCCAACGATCTGAGAGGTTAATGAGCTTGCTCAGCATTATTCAGGTATCAAATGTGGGGACCTGGATTTACACCTGGTTCTGTCTATACCAATATTCTTATTCTTTCACCCACTGCCCTTTTCTGGGGAAGTCTCAGCCCTTTTGTATTTTTTTCTCTTAAACTTTGATGCTGGGAGAATGGCCTGGAAAATATTCTCCCTGTGGGCATGGGGGAACCGTTAGTGTTTTGTTTTATTTTGTACGGTTTTTAAAGGACATTTTCTTTCAGTTAGAATTTGTGTTATGAAAACAGCGTAAGTATTTTCCCTTTAACTTTCAGGAATAAATGCTGAAATGTAAATGCATATGTGCATATAATATGAGCTGACATACATATGCATGTTATTTACATTCAAACATATTTATAGCAGTACATTAAGTCTACTATACCCACCTATAGTGATTTTTATATAATAATCTGTGAGTTAACACTAAGATCATACTTGGAACCATTAGTTTTATATGGGACAGAAAAGTGGGTCACATAATGTTTTCTGAGAACCAGCCCAGTCCCAGGGGGAGGACATAAAATGGGTGTAAACCAACAACACGATACCTGGGAAGTCCTTCAAGAACACCATCTGACAAAAGAGCAGAAGTGCCAGTCACCGCTGGCTTCCTCTGCAGACTCCTCTGCAGTGCTAAAGCTGCCAGTAGGTGTGTAGGCTGCAGCCTCTTCTCGTTCTGTCTCTTGATTCAGAGTGAAAGATTCTGTTCCTTTTGTTGTTCCCAGGATTGTTGGACAGTTATATTTTGATGTGTCGAGGCCATTTTCTCCATCTGGGACCTCTGTGAGATCTTGACTGTATTTGAAGAACATTCTTTTGTTCCTTTAACACACCTGCCTGAAGGACATTCCTTTGTACATACTGGTCTTAGCACACCTGCCCACGTGAAGCTTCCTGTCTGGCTGGGGACGTGACATGAGACATAGCTGAGGGTATGAGATCCTAAATGAGCATCCTTAACATGTGATCCTGTGGCCTGGGAGCCCGTTCTTCCTGTGGCCTCCTTGGAAGGCATCAAGGAGATGATACTGGTTTTGATGACTTTTCTAAGTGAGCAGCTGTTGCTTCGGATTGAGAAGGCCACTATGGGGACGTCTAAAGGGAGGGTGGCAGTGCAGATAAAGTTGCACAGGTAGGCAGATGCAATGCTGGGCTTTTCCAGGTTCTGGAAAAGTCAGTGCATGCTTTCCTACAGTTGCCAGGGTGTTGGTCGCCTGGACAGTGGAGAGACATTGCCCCACCTGGAGAGAACCAAGCCATGGTTGCTGTGGCAGAATCCTCCAAGTGCCCAGGCAGCTGACTCAGGCCACAGCTCCCAGGAGGGAGCAGGGACCCGGCAGAAGGACTCGCAGTAAAGTCTGCTTCCAGGAACCATATGGTGGGGGAGGAATACGCTTAGTGCCGACTCTTCCAAGTGGCCTGGAGTTTTAGGAGGACACACACACACACACACACACACACAGCCACTGTAGAGCATCCAGCATGAATGAGTGAATGAGTGAATAAATGATTGAATGTACCCAGCGTTCTTTTCTCTTAGGAGACTCTTCCTAACCACTACACAGGAAAGGCAGGGAAATAACAAGCTCCGTTTGCGCACGAGGATAATGACACCTGCTCAGGTTGCTGTAGCTTGTACTTTTCCACTGATGCAGAAAGGGAGGCCTTGCCAAAGAATGTCCTTGGAGTGATTCAATGTATTTTTCCTTCTGTTATTTAAGTCAAATGCATTTAATGTAAGCAATTCAGCTGCGAGCTGGAATGCGTGATGAGTCTTTCAGCCCCGTGTGGAAACCCGCCGTGTGAACATCTCCAGTTTTAGTTCCATCAGGTGTGTAAGCTGACAGTGGTTTGGATGGTGGTGATTGTTTTTGAAGTACACACCCCAAAATGTCAGCTAGTTGGCTGGGAAAAACCTGTCTGGGGGCTTAAAGGCATTAATGTCTGTTGTTCATGCATTTGTTCATTCAGTAGTTATTGAATATTTAGCATGGACACAGCGGTATACCAGGTGTGTTCTGAGGATATAAAAATGGGAGAACCCCCCCCCAAAGCTCCAGGGACTGACTTAGTTCTCAAAATACACTTTATATTGACAATCCATTAAATGAGTTAGTGAAAGTCAAAAATTTAATTTTTAAAATGTATATATCAACAGAAGTAGGGTATAACTGAGTTAATTCAGTAAAAGTGGTGGAGTTTTAAAAAAAGTGAACTTCAAAGATTTTGTTTCTAGGCCTGCGTACTTTGCATGTTCTCGTGTGCGTGAGCGTGCAAATACACAAACACCCACGTTTAGGTCCTTTGTGCTCTTCTGAGCCCAGGCTGGTCTACTTGAGTTTGTCCGGTTTCTCTCTGTAGGACTTTGTGGGTATATTGTGTGTGTCACAAGTTGCACAAGCACAGAGGCTTGGGAACTTGCTATCACCAAGGTCCTCCAACAGTTTTCCCCCCTGGTCTCCCTCACCCTTCATTCCCCTCAAGACAGGAAAAACAGCAGAAATTCCTGAGGCAATATTGTTCCCAGGGCACAATTGCCATTCATCACTCCCCGCTGGGAAAATGTAAATATGCACTGTCTGATAGTGGCATTATTTATTGTCATAGGCTTCGATATGGATTTGAGCAGGAGTGGCTTATGGCCCAGCATTATTTGCCTGCTCCCCTGGGAGGCTCTGCTCAGTGGGCAGAGCAGGATGGAAGGGAGGCGAGGGGCAGAGGCCCAACTCCTTGCAACTGAGAACAGGGCTGGGGCTTTGCCATGGAGGCTGCCCATGGTCAACACGTTGGGGTGGAATGGAGGCTGCTGCCACCTTGGAACCAGGTTCTGGAAGGCTGCCTATCACTCAGAGTGAAGGTTGATTCGTATGATGCCAGATACCTGGTCATTTTGGGGTGGGGGTTGATCAGTGTCGTTGGTGTCAAGTTGTTGCAGGTGGATGGTGGATTGTGGCAGCGTCGCTTGAACCCAAGGGACCATTGCTTACCTTGTCGAATGTTTCACTTAATCGGCTGTGCTGTGCACAATGAGTGTGCATCATGCAAAGCCCTGTGCAACACAAGGCACTTGTCTTCAAGGAACTTACACTTTGGGGTCCTAGACACCCCTCATCCCCGCCACATGTAGTCAAAGGAGTCTGTGCATGGTGGCTGTGGTGGAGCTGGGGAGTAGGTGGCGATGAGCACAGCTAAACTCACGGACGAAGGGGAAAAGGAAGGCGCCCCGCTAAGGTTCAGGTGAGGGCAAGGCCGACAAGGAGAAGAGGCTCTGGAGTCTCCAGGCAGATTCAGGGTGCTTGGGGACCTTGTGGAGTGCACTCATGCATGAGTGTCAGTGAAAGGTCCCCTTTAGGTCAAAGCGAATGTGGCACCCAGAGGTCGGCTTCAGGATCCTGGGTGCTGTCCTTGCAGGTGCAGTGTGGGGGAGGAAGGGGAGAAGGATGTTTTAGTTTAAACAAACAGTTCTGAGCACTGACTGTGTGTAGCACCTATGTCAGATGCCTTGGGAAACATGACCACAAATACGTGTGGCCTCAAGGCCACATGTGGCCCTCCAGATCCCCAAGTGTGGCCCCTCAACCGAATCCAAACTTCACAGGACAAATCCCTTTATTAAAAGTATTTGTTCTGTAAAATTTGGATTCAGTCAAAAGGCCACACTCAAAGATCCAGAAGGCCACATGTGGCCCCAAGGCCTCAGGTTCCCTGACTTGGATACAAGGACCTTTACCCTACCAGGCAGATGGTGGTGGGCTCTGTAGCAGCATAGAGAGACCCAGTGTGAGCAGAGGGCAGAGAGGGGTTAGCTTCATGAGCTCTGGAATGGAGGGATGACTGGAGGGCTCCCAGAAGCTCCATGAACAGGCAGGATCCCCAGGCCAAAAGATTTTCATGGATGAATACAATCGAGCGACTAGACAGCCAGCTTCTGTTGGCAGAGAACATTTCTTTTACTTCTACTTGGCTCTCAGTGGTGTTTATCATAGTCCTGTGCAGACAGTAGGTACACAGCAGACCCCTGTTTAACACATGAATGAGTAAGCCTAATACAAAATGCCTTTCTAAATCAAGTCATGGTTATTGTCAAGGTGGACATACCTGTGGAGAGCAACGGCATAGGATTGCAGAAGAGTGCCTAAGGATGTGTGTTCCCTTCTTGGCCATTTCCCTTTGTGGGTTTCTGGTGAGCAGACTTGCTGTGCCCCCTTCAGTTAGAGGTCGATGTCTCCCACAGGTGCCTATCAGGGAGGTGTTTCCATCTCCTTGGGTGTAACCCAGCAACTTTATCAACTCTCTCCCAGCCAAGACAAGCAAGCCGCTGGCACCTCTGGTGGCTCCAGGGCTCTAGATAGATGTAGGTGACATTCTTTGGAATATGTCTGTGTTACAGATGTGGACGAGTGTGCAGCGGATTCCCACCAGTGCAACCCTACCCAGATATGCATCAACACAGAAGGAGGATATACCTGCTCTTGCACCGATGGATATTGGCTTCTGGAAGGCCAATGCTTAGGTAACAGCTCTCTGGGGTTCGCAGAGACTCTTGGAAGTTAGTGATTGCCAGGAATACTGAGAGATGTGGACAGAGCTGGCTGCCTAATGGTGATAAGCTTTCCTTTGGCAGGGGGAAAGGGGGTAGAGGGCTATAGAGCTTACGTGTATCACCACCCTTGAAAATCAGTTGTCACCATCACCATCACGTCCTTGTTATAGTTTTGAATGTATTTTTTAAGAGCTCAAGTTTGATTTTACCTAGACCTTCCTCCTGCCTGCAGGAAATTTATATCCAAGCCAGGAAGTGGTAGAGGCAAGGGTTATTTTGCCCTAGTTAGAAATAATACTAAGAAAAGAGAACACTTTGGCTTAGTCGCAGAAGTGTCCCATGTCTCAAATGTGGATCAGCAGATTCTGATCTCACACCGGTTCCTCCCCCGCCATGGCCGTCCCACTAGCAGCGGCTGTCCCTTTTCCTCCTAAGGAGTCCGTCATTACCAACTGAGAATTTTGTCCCTTGCAGTTGGCATCTGCTGTATGATCTTTCTGTTGATTTTTACTAGAGGGTTGTTTTCATTTTGTCCCCTCTAGTTTTGGGTTTAGCCAAGTGAATGAATTCATAGCAATCTCTAGCTGTCGCTTCAATTTCTAATTCTAGGGTGTGATTTCTATGCTGTGTTTTCTTGGAAAAGCCTTGCCAGTTTAAATTCTCTAAGATACTCTTCTGTTGCCTGAAAGTCGGTGCTGGAGGATCTGAGAAACAGATACAAACGATATCATGGAAACAAAGAAAGAGAAGGTGCTTCTTTCCAAGTCTCTCTTGATTGAGGCTGAGTTTGGGATGGCTCTTGAGCCTCATCCGAAGTGTCCTCGAGGCCTGATAAGCCAGCCTACGCTTGGCTTCGTTCTCCCTTCCAGGCATGCACATGGGCATTTGTGAATATGATGGTCGCCGTGCATTTAAACCAACCTCTGCTATAATGGAAAATTTGCTGCTACCGATTTGAACAGAAGCAGATCAGTGAGAGGGAGTAATTTTTACAGGAACTTAATGGGTAGAATTTCAGAGCTGGAAGGTATTTTAGATGTTAGGCCATCCAACTTTTATAGAGGTAGAGACCGACAGTCAAAGAGGAGGAACATTTTGGACAAAGTTAAAGTGAGTTGGGTCTAACAGCTGAGTCTCCTGTGTCTCAGGCCAGTTTTCTTCCCACCACAAGGGGCGCTCGAGAGGTAGAGGAGACCCGGATGCACAGGCCCCATTATGGAGACCTTAGCACCAGGAAACCTCTCTGATTCTTATCTGAGGGGTGCCAGCAACTGGAACATTCCTCTGCCTGGGAGGGTTGTTCTCTTCCTTGGAACATGAAGCTTTGGAAAGGATGCTCGTGGAGGCCTCACACGGTGCCACGTGGCACAGCCTGCTCACATTTCACATCTAAGTGAAGCCCCTTCCTAATTATGACTGAACTCATGCCTTCCCCTGGCCAAACTCTCCTTTCTCTTGCAAAATGCAAGTTCCATAGCCACCTACCACCTGCTCTGTGCACCTTCGGAGAGAGTGCTTTTGCAGGAAAATGAGGGGCAAGGGCTGCCTTCTCTCTAGGGCACCCCCAGGCAAAGGGTACCCTCTCCAGCCCCTGCTGACTCCCTGGGCCTTGGTGATGTGTCCAACTGCACCTGGGAAGAGGTCAGGACTGGCAACTGTATAAGCCAGTGGGTTTTCCAAGCAGAAGCTGCCCAGCACTCAGGGGGCAGTGGGGTGGGCCAGGTTAAAAGTAGCTAGGACTCAGAGACAAAACAGAATCACAAAGGCAGGGCACAGAATCTAAGGAGGGCTTAACAGTAGGTAAGGGATAGAGATGGGTCAGGAAGGTGAATCCTTCCTGGCAGTAGGTAGTAGAAACCAGGCACAAGGACTGAGGTTCCAAACTGGCCTCCAGAGTCCTGCATGGACCCTGGTTCCAAAGGAACTAGAGTACCAGGAGGGAACACATTTAGTTTAAGGGGAGGTGGGGATAAGGACCAGTTACAGCTACAGTCAGATCGACTGGCTGCCGCAGCAGCCTGTACAGGGGAGGACTGTGTCTCCGTCTCCAGGCTGGGGATTTCATTCCCGCCCCAAGGCCACAGGAGGGAATTCTCCAGCCCATCATCCCATCAACTTGGGGTGTTGCAACGTGCTTTCCCAATGACATCAGGCTCCCCATTGATGGATACATGTTACAGGGAGGTCATATTGCCCAGCTCTGCTCAAAGGATCTGTTCACCCTTGGTGCCGCTGCTTTCCCTGGAAAAGCCGGCTATGGCTGGAAGAGGTGTGCTTATCCAGACTTTCATGTTCGCTCTGGTACAAGGAGGAGATCCAAGGCGAACTCCATTATCCTCGTATTACTGGATTCATGAGTCTCCAGACTGCAGTGCTGCCCAGCTCATCCTAGTCTACACTGGCTCTTGTTCCTCAGCTAGACAGATTCATTGTTAATGGAGCTGGCAAAAAGCCTATTGGAGCAATGCTGTGGATTCTTCTTACATGTTAAGCTGACTTGTCCCTTCCCAGGGCAGTGAAAAGTTTATATAGAATCTTAGAGTTGAATCTTAACGTTGGATAAATCTTAGCATTGGATAAAATCTGAGAGGCTATCTTGCCCAACATCCCACTTGAAGCAGAAATTTCTTCTGCAACTTCTAGAATAGGTTCAGGTGTTTGTGCGACTAAGACGGGTGGGTGAGGTGAAAGGTTGTAGGGAGATTGAACCTCGTGATCCAGAAAGCATCACTGTCCCTGACACTTAATAGGTACCATCTGGCACTGGTTTCCCTTCACTTCCCTTCATGATCCTGCCCCAGAAGCAGCAGGCAGTCGTGCCATGCCAGCGGTGGAATTGGCGAGGGAGGAGGAGACTTGTCTCACTTGGCTTGTGTTTCCGTTTCCAGACATTGATGAATGTCGCTATGGTTACTGCCAGCAGCTCTGTGCAAATGTTCCTGGATCTTACTCCTGTACATGCAACCCTGGTTTTACTCTCAATGAGGATGGAAGGTCTTGCCAAGGTAGGGGACATGCATGATAACTTGCACACAATGTGCAGTACTAGATGCACTCTTCTTCAGAGCCTCACGCTGATGTTTGTGGGAAGCACTGCTGTTAAAGTGTGTTCCCGTCTGCTGTCACTGCTCACCCATCCCGTTGCTTACAGAAACCTGAAACCTGAACTGAGGTTATGTGAAACATCTCAGAAGTGCTCTGAGTAGTGCCGGGGGTAGAACCACAATCATCCACCAGCTGGGAGCTTAACGGTTTCATGGATTTGCTTCTTTTTCTGTGTCTGTTGTCCAGAAGTAGCCTTGCCTAATCAGCCTTGCCTAATCAGAAATTTTCTTGCATGTCTAAGTTCAATTCCTCAGGGCAAAAGAGGGGCTGTCAAGGCCCCTGACCCTCGATGAATCATGAAATAAACACTTATGCACTATGCAGGGGGTTCACGGGCAATTTTCAGTCCTCTCACTACAGTTTTCCCTGCAGCCGTGCCAGGAGGGCCTGTTACTTAGCAAGGAGGCTGGTGGTAGTGGTAAGTTCCGCTGCCATCCGGCATGCCCCACAAAGCCAGAATGAAACAAAGGCATTTTCTCATTTTCACATGATTACTTCAAATACTGATAAGTAAGAAAAACAAGCAGCATGCCTGTTGCAGTTTCCATCTGAAGGTTTCTTCTGCTCAGGAAGTGAATGGGGGACTTAAGATCCAAGGAATTAGTGCAAGTCCTGCTCTGGCCCCCGGCTTACCCCCACCCCACCACCCGCCCAGCCCAGGCCTCCAGGCCCTGGCAGCTGCCTGGCCCAGGTTGGAGGCAGTGCCGGAGACGCAGAATGAGGTCTTTGTCTGGAGACCTCAGGTTTTGCAGAGCCCATTTCTTTGTCACACCATTTGAGTTCTGGCCGGCAGGCTCCTGGCCAGCTAGTTGGAGGATATTATGTCTCCATTAGTGTAATCATATCTAAATTGTCGGGTAAACAGGAAGGCATCAGTGTTAAAGAGTTTGATCCTGGATTCTTTCTAAGTCTCTCCTCCAAAGCTGGTTCTGTTAATTGTTCCAAGAAGTCTCGACTGTGCTCCTCTTGCCAGGAGAGGTCATTTTCTTCTGAGAGCAGAGGCTGGGCGAGGAGCTTAAGGAAGCAGATAGAAGAGGGGCCCTTCCTTCCCACTTTAGCAGGGAGCAGGCGCCTGGCTCCTTTGCTGCTGTGATAAGTGGCTTAGGGCAGACGTGGGCTGCTCTGTGCCAAGGCCGGGGATTGGGGGTGCCAGCCCAGGTTTTCCCTCCGAGGCTGGCACGGTGCACCCAGTACCTCCTGAGCACAGCCATGCCCAGCAGAGCCAAAAGGTGCCTGTGTCCTTTAGGCCTCTCAGGGACGGCTCTGTGACAAAGAGCAGATAATACAACTGGCAGTGCCAAGTCAAGCAGTGTGACAGAGCAGCAGGCACAGCACCAGGCCTGAACACGGGCTCTTGGCCACTGGGATATTGCATCAGCAGGGCCCATGGGCAGCACAGGATGTAACATACTCCATCAAGCTTTTGCAACCCTTACACCTCATGCGTAGGAGAGTGCTTTGCACTCCTCAAAGCATTGTCACATCTGTTCATCTCACTGAACCCCAACAATAGCCTTATGAGATAGGCAGGCAAGTGTTTGTGGCCCTGCTTCACAGATGAGGAAATCAAGTCTCAAAAAGGTTAAGCAGTCTGGCCAAAGTCACACAGCCAGGTGGTAGCGGAGTTGAGAGTAAAACCAAGGGCCCAGCCTTCCTGTCTGGCAAGTCAGAGTGGGCTGCTGGGTGTTCTCAGAGGATTCAGAAGGGCATTTGGAGAGGGCTGGCAGGAAAGGGCAGCAGGGGGCAGAATCCTTTTGGTCCTCCTGCTTTCCAGAAGCAGCTGAAGGCTGTGAGGGGGTGGGACTTGAGCTCGTGCATCTCGGCGTGGCCAGCCTCTGGCCAGAGGCCGAGGACACCAGCCCTGATACTCACCAGCACCGTCCTGTAGGAACTTGCACTCAGTGACTTAGCACCATGGGTATTTTCCTGGCTGCCCCTGCCTCATGGGGAGAAACCCCAATCTCCCATGGGCACCATGGGAAGCTGGTGTCTCGCCCACCCCTCCCTACACGGCTTTTCATTTGTTTATCTGTTTTCCACCTGAGAGCTCCAAAGCCGCCAGGAAGCAGGAGCTTTGTGGGCATGGGATTAACCCTCCCCTTGAAGAAAAGCCCCTCAAGCCACTGACCATGAAGGTTTCTAACTCTGAAAACGCTCAAATCTCTATTCAGAGTCTTAAGAGGTTTACCTGGACTTTGAAGAGGGTAGAAAATCTCTCAGCTGGAACTTTGGCCATTGGCATGCAGAGCATGTGGGGGGGGTGTGCTGACAATGGCTCAGCCAATGCCAGTGGAGAAAGGGGTTCTTCTCCCACTGCCCCTCCGCGAGCTGTGCAGAATGAGTCCTGGGTACTGTGGAAAGACCCCTGACTCATGTTCCAGTTCCACCTGTGCTCTTGTTAGCTTGTGCACTTGGGTACATCTCTTATTCTTCAAAAATGTTTAAACAACTTAATTGATGTGTAATTGATGTACTATACACGGTACTATCATAGGTCCGTAATTTCATTAATTTAGACATATGTATGAAACCATCACCATGCCCAAGATACTGAATGTCCCATTACTCCTTGTGCCCCTGGATGGTCTTCTCAATCTATTTAACCTGTAAAATGGGGCAATGGTCCTGAAGCAGAGTTGTATGGAATAAGTGAGTGTGAGATCCTTTTATAATTAGTGATGTTATTTATGCATAACGTATGTTACTAAAATGGTCATGGTTATTTGTTTTCCTAAAACTATAAAGTCAGTGAGGGCATGAGAGGAGCTAATTGGTGGTGGAATGAGCGGGTGGTGGGAAGCAGCAGGGATTGCCTGGGCGTTCCTGTTGGTGAGCCTTGGGGAGTAGACTTACTAGCAGGTATATACACTTATACATGTGTGTGCAGGTATGTGGGGACATGTTGCTTCCCCCCTCCTGACTCTCGGCCCCAGAAGGGACATGTGGATGGAGGCCCTGGTCCTTCAGTGAACATTTTGGGGTCTGAGATCTTGATCCGATAGGTCCTGGACGGAGATCCTTGGTATCTATGAATCCGGTCTCCTGGTGGTGGTAGATTTTTTGCCAGTGCATTTTTCTGCCTATTGTAAGAATGGTCAGTGATGTTCTCTGACTTTCCACAGATGTGAACGAGTGTGCAACCGAGAACCCCTGCGTGCAAACCTGCGTCAACACCTATGGCTCTTTCATCTGCCGCTGTGACCCAGGATATGAACTTGAGGATGATGGTGTTCATTGCAGTGGTATGGGCCTTGGCACCAGAGCCTTCCACCTGTCCCAGGGCCTGGGAGGGGATGTAGAGCAAGGCCTTCCTTCACAGGTGTTTCCTCTCATTTATGGGATGCATGTCCAGTGTGGGACATTTCCCAGTGCAGTGGGGTCACAACCACACAGAACAGAGATGAGTCACTTCCTGAGACGTAAGGTGGTGTATCGCCTACCTTGTCATCTGACCTCTAATGCAAAAATCACTGGAGCTACCCTCTAGGACCGAGATGAGTTGACAATGGAGAAGAGTAACCCAGTTTTGCATGTTGGTTTGAGAGTTATCTGTCCTCACCCAGCACTGACTCAAGTCCTGGGGATGTCACAAAGAGTATTTACAGAAGGCAGTGACCCGGGGTAACAGCATATCTCATCAGGCAGGGTTGGGGGGCGGCCAGCAGAAATGAGACCACGTATGCAAGCTCACATACTTTATGAACTTCTGAAATCTCTGCACATAATCAGTGTCTACCTCCAGGCCTGGCACATAGTGGGCATGCAAAAAGTAGTTCTTGAATCAAAGGATGAATGACTGAGTGTTGAATGAATGAAATCTTAATAATTTGTTGTGAGAACATAGATGTGGTGGCTTAGTTGACCTTTTATAAATTTCTTTCAAGCCTGAGGAACTATGATTCTCTGTCCATACTAGTTTGTTGACTCTAATATAATTTTCTTATTAACCCCCTCTTTTTTTCCCAGAAAGTTAAATTTTAGTTTTCCTAGATAGTTAGAAAACTATTACTAAACTATTCTCAAAGTTCTTGAGAATAGGGACCATATCGTACTCCTATTTATCTCTGTAGCATCCCACACAGAACCATGTACAACTCCTTTTCTTTCTGTCCTTTTCTCTATATCTATCTATCTATCTTTCTTTTTCTTTCCTTGTTTTTTATAAATGTTGAATTTAAGTAAACTCCATTTCATTCACTTTTGGCATCACCAGCAGTTGTGATTAGCAAAGCCTAAATTAATAATGCTTCACTGTATTTTTTAAAAATAAGTGGGCCATACGCTAGGGTGTGAAAATCTTTTTGTCCTGCAGAATGGAAAGTTTCCTAATCCCGGGTTTCGTGGTAACAGGAACTGACCCATGTCATGAATGAGACTTGTGTGACAGCTTCACTTAGGACTGGAGTGTTCTAGGGACAGAGTTCCTGAAACAAATAAGCACCTCTTCCTAGGGCCGGGAAAGTCAGAGCCACAAGCAGGCAGTAACAGAGAGCCTTAGACTGATTCAATATCAGTCTCAGAAACAGAAATAAAATACCTTCAGGCATGAAAAGCCACTTTCTTCCTAGATGTCAATTCCCTCCATAGCAGTCCTTGGGGAATCTGAGCTAAGGACATAAGAGGTGTGGAAAATTTAGCATTATGTGATGGGATTATTTGTTTCTCCAGAATTCCCTGCTAATGCATGGGTGTTTATTGGCCATCTGCAGAGGCAGTATGGTAGAGTGACTTGGGAGCCAAATGGAGCTGAGTTCAAATTTTGGCTCTACTGTTTACTACTTTCCTTGGCCGAGTCACTTCCTGAGCCTCAGTTTTATCCTTTGTTAAAAAAATCAACCAAGCAATCCACCACCCTCATAGGATGGTCATAAAAATTAAACATGCTGATGTACCTAAGTGTCATTACATGTGAATTCAGCTTCCCTAAGTGTAAGTGTAAGAGACTTTTGGTTCCTACAGGAGCTTAAATCCTTGCTGATTTGGCAAGGATTGTCAGTGGACTCAGTTTACCCAAAATGGCCAACTTGTCCTCCATGTTCACCATGATGTCCACTCTCTGTAAGACTTAGCATGACCCCTGGATACTGCAGGCTTTCTGGAGAGGACTGGCCCAGAATAACGGTATGATGCAGGGAGAGTTTGTTTTCTGCACTTTCCTACTTACCCCCTTTCTGTGCTTCTCCATTTTCCCCAGCACCACTATCCTCACAGTGTCATCACAGCTGGAGTGGCCCCTCCATGCAGCCCCAGACCCTTCCTAGCCTTTTCCCCTCATCCCTCAGGGATATGATAAGCTGAGCTGATTCTGGAAACCACAGTGGGTTTTCATGTGGTGGAGTAAAAGTGGCCTAATGTGTGCTCCCTGCCAGAAACCGGGCTTGTAGTTCAGCTTTCCAGTAGAGGGTAGAGCCACAGCCCTAAGTGAAGGCTGGGAATTGCAGACCCGAAGATAAACTGAGTGGGGTCTGTTACAGCCCCTCCCTGCCCAGTGGGAGGTGGGAGTTGGAGTGACCCTCTCCATCTGTCCTGGAGCTAACTGTGCTTGGGGGATTGCCCCAACCTCAAGACTCCCCAGATCCACCGATTTTAAGTCCTGTGCGTAATTACTCAGGGAGACATTACAGCATCATGTTTAGGAGTGTAGGATCTAGAGGCTGGCTGGCTGGGTTCAAATCCAGCTTTCCTATTTACTTGTTATCTTTGAACTTGGTCAAATTACCTAACATCTGTGAGCCTCAAATTTTCTTCTGTAAAATATGGGAAGTAATAGCACTTCCTTCATAGGATTGAGGTGGGGATTAAATAAGATGAGGCGTGGAAAACATTAACTCAGTGCTTGGCACATAGTGAGCCTGAGGAATTGACAGGTGTCACTGCTACTTCTACTAAAGGTGTGAACAGAATCTACAAACTTAGAAGTAAACTAGGACACCCTCTGTTAGGCTGGGCTGGGGCCAGAGACCTGGGGCTCTCCAAGCCTCCTGGGGGACAGGGAGGGGGCTTCACAGAAGCAGATATTACCAGAGCATGCTTTACTCTTCATGTCACCATCCTAATTCTGCTGCCTCATGACCCATTGCCTGAAGACCACTGAGAGAGACAGGAAAGAGTTTTTCCCTTTTGGATGTGAGCAGCATTAGGTATGTAACACCCGGAATTATCCCGTGGTGGAGAACCAGCCTCGTTTGCACCGACACCCTCTCTGGGTGATTCCAGCCACCAGTGGTCTGTGAGTTAGAGAGTAATCCGAGGACATGTCACATGGGGAAACTAGTGAAAGCAATTTTTCGGGAAACAACAAATGCAGGAAAAACATGTTTTTTTTGGCGTGCTTATTGAATGAGGCTCAAACGGGGGCTCCATTGCCAAACTCTGTATGTGATGAAGAGTTGCTTTTCTGGAAGTCTGCTTCTGCATCGACTGCCACAGCCTATGTGAACAAGTTGTAAATCACATGGACAGTGGCTCCCCCTCCACATCCCACCTCTGCAAACAGAGGATGGCCCAGCTCCAGGCTGGCTGGACACTGCTGCTCCCATGTCCCAGGGAGGATCTGAGGCAGGCAGCCTGCAGAGAGACAATCTGCCTGTCCACCCCACGCCACTCCCGAGTTTTCTCTTTCGGGGGTTTTTTTTGACACAATGAAGTTCTAATGTAATTAATACCACGGCCTTCTGGATATGTCCCTTTTAGTTGTGATTTTAGGAACAATATTGTTCTTCAACTTGGGAGGTGGGAGAGGAGTGTTTGGAGGGGATTTGACACTGCTAAAGTTGCCTCTTCAGAAGACCAGGGTCTGGGAATGTGTTTTGGGTCTTAGGAAAGAGCTCTGTACCCAGAAAATCCCAGTGCGAAAACAAATCTCGGCCCCTTGGGCAGGTCAGAGGTGGGGGATGGATTCACCTACAGGGCAAAATAAGTCAATGAATGGTAGAAATGCAGCCAAGCGGGAGGCAGAGGCTATTGAAAGCTTGTTGGAGGTGCATTTGAGCTCCATGTAGGAAAGAATTTTCTGACAATTAGAGCTGTCCAAATATCCATGGGTGTCCTCAGTAGGTAGTGAGCAACCCATCACCAGAAGTGTTCAAGAAGTGAATCGAAAACTTCTTGGCAGTAAAGCCATCATATATATCAGGAGAGTGCAGGACCACTAAGTTCCCTTCCCCACATCATCTGCGATTATAAATAGCAGCTGTAACTTGTCACCTTCAGATATGGACGAGTGCAGCTTCTCTGAGTTTCTCTGCCAACATGAGTGTGTGAACCAGCCTGGCACGTACTTCTGCTCCTGCCCCCCAGGCTACATCCTGCTGGATGACAACCGAAGCTGCCAGGGTAAGGCTGTCTGGAGGGGCCTGGCTGGGGGAGGTGTGCGGTGGGGCTGACTCGAGGGGTCTCTGACATCTTCATCTGGGGAATCCTGTGCAGCTTCAGGAGGATGGCAGGGTGAGGGTGTGAGTGGGTGCTGGTGGCTCCCAGAGTGGCAGCCCTGGGCAGGATAACTAGTTGGTGTCTTCTCTCCCTGTGACTCATCCTTTAGCAAGGACATGGGCCACTCACATTTCTGTAATGAACTCTGCAGATGCAATGGCACCCTCTAAAGGGCGGCTTTCTGCCACCTCAGACAGATCTCTGCGGCCCCTCTGAGGACCACTCCAGACCCAACCAGGACTTTGTGGCCTGGCCCTGCTCAAGGACCAGAGCCCAGGCTTTCTCATGTGGCCTCGGGGGCAGCTTGGTCCTCCTTCCTCCACTAACTTCCTAGAGAATGGTTGCCAGGGAGACCTCATGCACCTGACTGCTATGTCCCTCGAAGGGTGGGGTCCCAGGCTGTGAAAGGGGTGTCTTTTTCAGATTGGCTGCTTGGCCTGATTTCTAGCCACATGCTCCCCGCACTGGGTGGTTAGTGCAGGAGTGACTGACCCATTCTCAGCCACCTTGAAACCTGCCTGGTCCCAACACCAGGCAGGAATTCTCCATAGTGGTGCTGGGCAGTAGTAATACCATGCGAGCCATTTGTGTAACTTTACATTTTCTAGTAGCCACATTAAAAGAGTAAAAAGAAATGGGTAAAATTACTTATAATACTGTATTTTATTTAATGCAACATAGCAAAAATAGTATCATTTCAGCATGTACTCAATATAAAAATTATCAATGAGATGTTTTACATTTTTTTGGTACTAAGTTGTCAAAATCTGGTGTGTATTTTCTACTTACAGCACATCTCAGTTTGGACTGGGCACATTTCAAGTGCTCAGTAGCCACGTGTGGCCAGTGGCAGTCCTATTGGATAGTGCAGCTCTGTAGTAAGACACAGGCAGCCCCCACTCCCACCCCACCCCCACACACCTGCCCTGGGGCCAACACCTTGGACCTGCCACCCTGCCTCAGCTTCTGTCTGCCCTGCATTTCAGATATCAACGAGTGTGAGCACAGAAACCACACATGCAACCTGCAACAGACTTGCTACAATTTGCAAGGGGGCTTCAAATGCATTGACCCTATCCGCTGTGAGGAGCCTTATCTGAGGATCAGTGATAAGTAAGTCATGGCTTCCCCTTGGGAAATGGGAACATGGGGTGAAAGAGCTCAGGAAATGTCACCCCAAAATATGACTTCTTGGAATAAAGAGTATTTTGAATTAAAGGCCCTCAGAGATCAACAGGCATTGGAAGGGGCTTTCCCCTGGCTCAGAAGGCTGGCAGTGTGGTGTAAAGGACAATCACTGGCCAGGAAATCAGGAGACCTGGCCTGCTACCTACTATCGGTGCTGGAGTGTGCGAGCGTGGGTATGTGTGTGTAGAACAGGACAGAGTAGAACAGCACAGACTGGAATAGAAAATATCAGAGTACATTGCATATAGCAAGAGTCAATTTTGTTTTTTGAAACTTTTATTTCAGTTATCTGTGTGTGTGCTGGTTTGCAGTGCAAAATGTGTTACTATGGGTTGTTGCCAAAAAACTGTGCAAAACATTGTACTATAAATTATAAGATCTGAAACACATCCCTACCTACAATAAAGAAGTATTTTTCAAAATATTTGACCACAACATGCAGAAAGAAACACATGCATGTGCACAGGCACACGCAAGCACACACACACACACATACACTGTTCTCTGTTACTCCCCCACTCATGCCAGAGCTATGCAAAGATTCTCTAGAAAGCTAGCCAAGAAGAGAGGCAGGGTTCTTGAACCTGCTTTTATCTTTAATGACTTTGTTCTGGATACACAGGGTCTTTTAGAGCTGGGCTCCTCAAATGTAACACACATAAGACTCACCTGGGGATCTTGGTAGAGTGAGTACTGGGTCCGATTCACTGGGTTTGGGCTAGGGCCCAGGAGCCTGACTTTCTGGCAAGCTCCCAGGTGAAATGAATGCTTCCCTGGACTACTCTATGAATAGTGAGGTGCTGGAGAGTTTGCTAGAGATTTCTCAGTACCTGAGGGTATTTAGCTTGCTCTAATCAAGTCTCTGACATCATCGTGGTCAACATTTGATTAAATCACCAGATGGCAAATATTACAGTTGAGAGAATTAAAGTGAAGACAGCTTCTACAGGGTGAATGCACTAGGACAGTGGTTTTCTGTTCCTGGCAAACTAGAAGTTGCTTTTCTTTCTCTTTTAGCCCTTACTTAACCATCTCAGCTCCTCCTTGGCCTGTATACATACACACACACACACACACACACACACACACACACACACATATGCATGTGTACATCTCTGCCCTCCTCTCTTCCAGCAGTTACCCCAAGCCCTCGAGGTGGAGATAAAAGGATAAATCAGACACACCCATCTTGCCCTCTAGGAATGCAACCTCTAAGAGGGGAATTCATGGTTTACCAGTGTGGTTTCCACTCTGATCAAAAATTGGCAAAAGGGAGGACAAAGCTGGGACAGGCGGGTCCCTTAGAGATGACGTCACTTGTTGCTAAGAGCTATGCTTCTAAGTAACCCTTTAGAACAGGGCTCTTTGACTTCTGGTTCAAGGGCCCTTTGTGCCAGAGCAGAGCTTCATTCCTGGTTCTATTCCCGGTTCTCTCTGGGTTTCTCCAGGCCACCCTTGTCTGTGGCCAGGGAGCTGACCCAGTTCAACTCAGCACGGAGCTGGTGTAACCGGTGAAGTCTCTGGCATGATGAGAACACTTGGTGACTGTCCTTCCAGACCCCAGGCACCCGCTTCCTGCTCCTGGTCCTGTTCAGGTGTCCTGTGTTCCAGCCAGCCAGAACAGGACTTGGTCTCACCTTTACCCATGCTCCAGAATGTCCAGCCCCCTGCTTTTGTGCACACACTTCCTGCCATATGGAAGGTATTCCTTCCATGTCCACATAGCCAGAGCCTCCATCTTTCAGCTTTCAGTTCAGATGCCACCTCTTCCAGCTGTTTGTGATCCTCTTCAGCTGGGAGCCATCACACCCTCCTGCAAACTTCTTTTAGGAAACAATGATTTTCTATGTGACACATGACATTTTAATGTGGCCATTTTGGTGCCAGAGACATTTTGACTTGGGTATTTTGATGTGGCCTTAAAAAATGAAACTTTAAAAATTCTTTGTAGTCATTCATATGTTAAATGTTAGTTGAGCTCCTGTTGTGTGCTGGGTGCTGTGGATTTTGCTCTTAGGGAGCTTAGGGTCTAGAGGAGGAGAAGGACATTAAACAAATTGTCATACAGATGAATCCATACTCATAGGTTGTGATTGGTGCTGTCAACAGGAAGAATAAAAATGCGTAAAAGGAAAGAGTAGGCTGGACCTGGTCTAGACCAGGGAGTCCGAAGTTGTCTGTGAGGAAATGACATTTAGGCTGGAATAACAGGGTAAGTTCATTTTAAACAGTGGAAGAGCACAGGGAGCAGCATGTGCAAAGGCTATATGGCAAGAGTGACCTTGATGCTTTCAGGGAATGGAGGAAGCCCGAGTTGTTGCAGCCTCCTGAGTGCAGTGGATATTGGCCTAAGAGGAGGTTAGGGAACTTGACAGAGGCCAGACCCCATGAGGTCTTAGAGGCTAAAGTGGGTGTTTAATTTTTATTCAAGTCACAATGGGTGGCCACTGAAGAGTCTTAAGCAGGGGAGAGACCTAATCTGATTTATGTTTGACAAAGGGCACTCTTACCCACTAGGAGGCCAACACAGAGGTCCAGGCAAGAGGGGTGGTAGCCTGGCCAACCTTGGCAATGATAATGGAGATGGTGAGAGTGTAAGAGTGGTTGGATTTGGAATCTACTTTGGAAGTAGGACCGGCAGGTTTTGTGGTTAGATTGGAAGTCAAGGGAGAGCAGCAGAAACACAGCCAGGCTGGCTCCTAGCGTTGGCCACCAAGGCATTTATCAACAGATATCCTCATCCTACTGTGAACTCTGACCCCTAGGTGGAGTTTCTAGGATGATGTGAGAGACTGGGGCGGGTGGGGGGGTTTAGGGATGAATCGACTGATGTCTATAACATGCCCTCTTTGGTAATATAAGTCAGTGATTTAATATTAGGATGTGCTGTTATTAGTGTTTCAAATTAGCTGCTTTGTATTAGGGATATTTGTGTCTATGATTTATTTATTTCTCCTATTAGAAGGTGAACTATTTGAGATCAAGATCTTATTTATCATTGAATTTCCAAAGTGTCTAATGTAATGTCTTGTACATAGTAAGTTCTGAGCTCTTGTTTATCAAATGAAAAGATTCAATTATATTCCACACAGACTAAGCTAAGTGCTATAGAGAATGTAAAAGGATCCCCAAGACACGTCAATCTCAAATTAATTTCTCACTTTTATAATTTCTCAATGAGTGTCTGTGGCTGAAGAAGTGAAGGGCTATGTGACCAGTGGTACATTTTACTGCCTAAATACATGACAAATATAAAGTGCATTAGAGAATGTTCCAGTATGCTGAAAACCAGAGATCTAAGGTTTTATGCTCTATCTAGTAGCCAGAATGTCTGATTGGTGAGAAAAGGCCATTCTCTAGGAAACAGAGAGCTCCCCTACATGCTGGAGAGTTTTTAGACTACAGCCAGGAGCAGAGACATTCTACAGTTACAGCATTTGGATGATAAAAATGGGATGGCCTCATTTTCAGTGTTTTAAGAGAAGAAGCAGGCACAACCAACACGTGGAAAGGATTTACTGAGTTCTTACATGATTTCCCCTCCTACCAGCCGCTGCATGTGTCCTGCTGAGAATCCTGGCTGCAGAGACCAGCCCTTCACCATCTTGTACCGGGACATGGACGTGGTGTCAGGACGTTCTGTTCCTGCTGACATCTTCCAAATGCAAGCAACGACCCGCTACCCTGGGGCCTATTACATTTTCCAGATCAAATCTGGGAACGAGGGCAGAGAATTCTATATGCGGGTAAGAAGAGGGAGGGTGAGCAGGGGTCACCATCTTTATCAGTGGCCTTGTGTTATCTCTGCTAGGAACATGCTTCATGGACACAGGTAAGAGTGCAGCCAGGAGGGACAGGTGTGAAGACAGCAGAGTGGAGGGGGTGGTTCAGGGTCCTGGTTTCCACCACTTTCTGTGTGGCCTTGCAAAAGTTGCTTTTCCTCGGTGAGCATCAGGATCCTCATGTGTGAAATGAGGAGTTAGGATAAGATGCAATCTTAGGTCTCTTTTCTCCTAACATTCTGTGGGAGAGGCATTCACATCTCCATTTATCCATCCACCCATTTGACAAAAATTTATTAAGTACCTATGATGTACTTCTAGAAACTGAGGATATAGCAGTGAAGAAAACATGCCAAATCCTTGCCCACATGGTACTTACATTCCAGCAAATGTAAAGGCATGGCCACACAAGTGGACTTTATCAGCATTGTCCAACACAGTAGCCATTGTGCCTTTTTAAATCTAAATGAATTAAATAAAATTTAAAATAAAATTAGGCTGGTCTGAAGGTAGTGAGTTATCTTGATTGATTGTTCACAGTCAGTTCCAGATCGAACTCCTTGTTCTACTCTTTCACCCCTTCTCACTACTGGACTTGACTAGTCTTAAATAAAAATGAAAAAGAAAACAATAAAATTAAAAATAAAAATTAAATTAAAAAGTCCTTCCATGGCACTAGCTGCACTTCAGGGGCTCGATAACCACATGTGGCTACTGTATGAGACAGCCCAAACACACAACATGTCTCTCACCATTGGAAGTTTGATTGGACAGCACTGACTTATCCATATCAGTAAAGAGTTTTAAAGAACACATCCTAAAATATGTTTACTTTTTGTAAATTGCATACATGTAATACTGTGCCATTTACATTATTGAGCTTTATATCTTGCAACTTCCAGGGTGATCACCCCTGTTTAGAGACCACTAGGTTAGAGCAATGTTTTTCACATCTCAGTGTGAATTTGGGCACTTGTCCAAAGAGCAGGTTCCAGAGAATCTATTTCAGAAGATGGTAAGTGAGGCCCAGTGTATTAGTTTCCTGAGGCTGCTGTCACAGATTAGTGAGAACTTGGTGGCTTAAGACAATGGAAATTTATTCTCTCATAGTTCTGGAAGCCAAAAGCCTGAAATTGGCTTCACTGAGCTGAAATCAATGTGTTGTCAGGGCTGTGCTTCCTCCAGAGGCTCTAGGGGAAAATCAGTTCCTTGCCTCTTCTAGCTTCTGGTGGCTGCCAGCACTTCTTGACTGTGGCTGCATGACTCCAGTAGGTGCCTCTGTGGTCTCATGGTCTCCTCCTCTGTGTGCATCAAATATCCCTCTGCATCCCTCTTATAATGACTCTTGGGATTAGATTTATGGCCCATACAGATAATCCCCCATGTCCAGATCCCTAATCACATCTACAAAACCTCTTTTTCCTTATAAGGTGACATTTACAGGTTCTAAGGACTAGGACTTGGGTATCTTTGGGGACCATTATTCAGCCTGCTGCACCCAAGAATCTGCATTTCTAGCACATACTGCGTGTGATCCTCCAGGGTCACCATGAGGAGCTATACTCACAGGATAGGCACATGAAAGTTTACCTGCTTCTCTCAGAGACCAGCCCAAGGGCCTGTGAATGAACCACATATATGGGCTCTCTAGGGTCTCTCTCCCTATCACCTGGCACAGTCTTTCAGTGTTTGCCTCTGGGGATGGAATGGTCTAAAAACAGGGAAGTCTCACAAGCAGCAGTTAGAACAGATTAGAAAAGGCCCCAGGGACTGGTGTATCCTCATTAATATGTTTTTGGCAAGACCCTCACAGACCCAGGTCACGTGTGGTAACACGACGACCTATGGAGCTAGTGTAGACCTGGTTCTGTAGACCAGTATAGCAGGGTCAGGGACTTTGGAAGAAGTTGAAATGAGTAGGGTAGAGGAGCTTTTGCAAGATGAAAAAGATGAAAAAGATGGGCTGTGTTGATGTCTGTCTTTTCCCCAAACCCATAAGCACTGGCTGTCCAGCAGAAACCCACATGTGTGAAGCCCCTGTGGGCTTGCTACCCTCGAGAGACAAAGCCCAGCCCCCTGGCATGTTCCCATCTGGCCTCTCTCATCTGTACAGACATAGTGTGTCCCAATCATAGGGTGCAAAGATGGCCCTCTTAGGGATTTAAAATACCATCAGTGCTACCATCTGCCTCTGGTCCCCCCTGCCATCCCTGAGCAGGGCAAAGATCTGCAGAGGGTGGGCTTGTCTAGGTACGCTTTCACCAATCCACCTGTGTTTAATGGGACACCACCCACTAAAATCTCCCTAGACCCAAACATTCCCCGTGGCGGCTGACTTGTGAGTGGCACCCAGTGATGGTTGGGGAAGGAGATTGTCCTACAGGTGCGGCAGACAGAAGGGAGACCCCCTACCTGGAAACTTTCTCTTGTGCTCAGATTGTCACAGCAACTCGGAGACCCTTGAAACTCAGAGCTTTGAGCTGTATGTGGCTTGTGCCCTCTCTGATAATGTTGAGAAGGGCCCTAATGATTTAGTATTTCTTCAGAAGAGGATGTCAGGACACTGAGGGGAGAAAGGGACATAGGCCTGCCATGACAATGGTTGAACAAACTTAAGGATGGGGGAGGTGGCTGCTGGCTTGAAAGGTCCCAAGAGCTACACCTGGGAAGAGCAAAGGGGCTTGGGTGGGGGTCCCATGAAGCCATGGGGCAAAGCGGCAGGAAGACAGAGAGAAGCCAGCAGATAAGGTTGGCCTTCCGAGTGTCCAAACTGTCCAAAGCTTCACGACCCTTCCCCGGGAGGTCACTCATAGTTGTTCTAATGTAGGCTTCAGAGCCAGGCTGACCTGCTTCACTCTGCATTCTACAATTTACCAGATTCAGGGTTACATAACCTCTCTGGGCCTCCATTTCCTCATCTGTAAAGAGGAGATAATAAAAGTATTTACTTTAGCATTAGATGAGATCATGTACTTAGCACAGCACCTGGAACAGAGAATGACTGTTTTTATCAAACAAGCGGGTTGGTTGGGGCCGAAACATTCAGTAGCTTTATTTTTCCCACCCTGCTGGTTCAAACCTGTGCATACCTGGGTGACATCTCGGGTTGATCCCGTAGGATTCACAGGCATGTTCAGTTTCTATTGGATTGTCTCCTCATGTCGGAAGCCCGTGCTGGTTTAAATGGAAACTTCAACCTCTCAGCCTCTCTTTCAGTGGAAAGTTTCTCCCTTTCCCCTGGTTCAGAGCAGGGAAGGGGTGTGGTTGGCCTTTGTGCTGCCCTCTTCTTGCTCTCCCAGCAATGACAGTGCTGGCTCTGGCTCCTCCAGGGGTGGGGGTGGGGCAAGGGGTGAGGTTGGGAGGGCCAGGGTCTTCCTCAATTGCTGCCATAGTAACCAGGGTTGGTGTTCTCCCTGGGGTAGAGATCCAAAAGCTCTTGCTTTCACGGGATGCTTTGTGGGTTTTTTGGAGATTTGCCTGAGGACTTGACCCTGACCAGTCCCTGATGTGAGCAGTAGGGCCTGTCATTGACCAATTGCCACTCCAAACCTCTCTGCCCCTATGTTCTGGCCGCTGTGTCCTGCACAGACTTTCCGTGGTGGTAGTGGGGGGAATGTCACTGCATTCTGGCACGCAGACCTTACACAAGAGCCTTTCAGGACACCAACATCAGCTCCCCCACAGTCCCCTCTCCTCGCTGTGGCGTGGAGAAGCTCTGGGCTCTCATCTCTAGACTTCTCCAGGAGAGAGACTCGTAGCAGTCTGCATCCTTGAACTTCAGGGGTCTCAGTTCTCTTGATTGAGGTGGAGGCTGGTAAGTGCATTTAATGAAATGTATGTAGGGGAGGTGGTGACAGAGTGAGGGAAGTAGATCTGGCTTTGGACCACCACTTTACAAGTCCTATGTATCAGCAATAATAACTGCACTCAGCATCAGCAGCAAGTCGTATATAGTGGTCAACATGGGCCAGGCACTATTCTAAGCACTTTCCAGATGGCAATCCTTTCATCTTCACAACAATCCTATGATAGAGGATTGTTTTATCATCCCAGTTTTACAGAGAGCACAGAGGCACAGAGGCTAAGCAACCTGCCCAACTAGTCTCGCAACTGGTAAGCACCAGGGCAAGATTTGAACCTAGGCAATCTGGCGCTAAATCTGTGCTCTTACGTTTCTCTTTCAAATGTAGGGTATTTTTACCCACTGTTCCAGCTCTGGGGTTCTCAGCAGAAACTGAGATAACAAGAAAAAGTCTACTTTAACATTCAGTGACAATAGAAGGTATTCAATAACTGTTAGTTGTTATTGAATAGATACTGTTGTTGCCACTGCTATTGCTGCTGCTGCTGCTACTGTTGTTAGGAGGCCCTGAGATCCTGGGCTTTGGAGAAGTTAGGAATGCTACCCAGGGGGCTGGAGCATCATGTGGGAGGTTGGGCTGGATGGCCGCTCAGGTTCTCCCACCCTGAGATTCACTGATTGTATTACAAGCCCTGGAAGGAGCTCCATCTCACCCAGCAGGCAAACCACACACACCCATGTGCACACATGCACACACACACATGCATACACGTATATGAACACGCACATGCACATGCCCCATTCACAACCTTGTTGGCTCTCTGTCTCACTGAGCCCTGGACAGAGGACTGGTGATTGGCTTTGGCCGGAAGGCTCGGGGACACAGTTAGGGCCAGAAGAAGGGGCATAGTCATGGGGTTCAGACTGTGCCAAAGTGCGTTTACTCCATGACACATGCGGATCAAGTGGCAGGGCCAAGGGAAGTCGACTTGCTACAGACTGGCTGCTTTCCACGTATCAGACAATGCCATCCCACAGGTTGACTCAGAACAAACCTGAGTGTGTGTGGGATCAGGGCCAAGAGGACACATGGCTGGTGGGCCGTTTGTAGCCTCTTCCCACTGCGGTCAGCTCCACTGGCATCGTCATTCCTATTCATTCTTCCGACACCAACGTTTATTTAGCACCACTATATACGTGGCTTCAAGTCAGGCCCTGGGAGTTCCTAAACAAGCAGGATGTGGCTTCTGCCCTTGAGGAACCCACACACACTGTAATGGGGAGGGGGACAGACAACCTGTGGAAACCAACACAAAGTGATTCTCAGGTCAAGCGCTGTGGGCTGGTGAGGAAATGGAGAGGTGTGAGACCTCATCAGAGAGTGTAGTGGTTAGAAGCGTGAGTTTTGAAGTCAGATGCTCTAATAGCATGCACTAGTTTTGTGACCTTATGTAGTATCCTTAACAGAGTTATAGTGTAGGTTATGAAGATTAAATAAGAGATGTGTGAAAGGTTGTAAGCAAATGCTTAGCATCATAACCACCACCATCACCACCATCCTCCTCCTTATCATCATTTTGCCCCAATGACCACCAGGGCCACCAATGCCAGCGGCTCTCAGGAAGCCTATTTCATTAATGCCCTGACTCTGCCCTGAAAGCTGAGTGTGAAGTGGGAGGTGGCTGTGCTCAGCTCTCCTGGCAGGCACTTGAGCCCTCCCAGGTGCTTGTGGGTAGGCCTTTCTCGGTGCTACGGATCTGACCCAGGTAAAGACTGGACTCGCTAACCTCTAAGGTTACTTCCAAATGGGAGAGTCTAGGATTCTTTCCTACTCTGGAGACATTTACCAGGGAAGCCCAAAGGAACAACTTGGAAGTTTCCACTTGCTACCTTCCCCCTTGGGCTCTGCAGATCTCCCTCCAGAGGGCTGCCCACAGCTCATAGTCCTCAACTCATGGCTTTTGTTCATGCAAACAGTGAAAGCTGGCAAAATATTTGTATATGTAAATGCCATGGGCACTTCCCTGTGTGGCTGTACCCTCTGAAGTCCTGGCCCAGGGCTCTGAAGTTTTGCAAGGGCTAACAAGGAAGTCCGAGCAGTCCTCTGCGTGAGGAGGTGCCAATTACGCGGATGCTGACGGGAACAGAGGGAGCCCATGCCAAGAGGAAATTGTGTGGCTGTCAGGCTGCTGATAGCCCAGTGGACTGGGGAGGTCCCGGCACCTGGCCTGCACCTGTCTACCAGCCACACCCTTGCCATGCCTGTGGCAGCTCTAGGTGTTCAGAACTTTATGGGGAGCCCTCCCTCTATGAAGACAGGTAAAACATTTGGTGTGTCTTTAAACAAGCCAGGTTCCTGGATTTCGCAGAGCCTGTTGCTTTCAGTTTCTGGGCACAAGGCTGGGCTCTGCAGTTACGGGAAGTCATTGTCCAACCGGTCCCTGTTCTCCGTCGTGCTGTTTCCTTTTCAGGTGCCTAATATCTGCCCATGGCACTGACCCCTGAGCATTGCTCATTTGGGACAGTGCTAGGGAGAAGCAGCAAAACACACATTGGTCTCTTCTGGTATTTGTGCAGTGAAAAAGGCCTGGGGTTTGGGGCAGACAGAAACACCTGGATGGAAGCCCTTGGCTCTGTCTGAGTAGCTGGGTAACCCTAAGCAATTACTTAACCTCACTTGACCTCTGTTTGCTTGCCTATAAAATAGAGAAATAATGAGACATACCTTTCATACCACCCTTAGACAAGGGCAGCCAAGGTCCCCTGCCTGGGTCCTGTGCCTTTGGATCAGCACTTCTCATTATTCATGTGCACATGAATTGCCTGGGGATTGTGTTCAGCTACAGATTCTATAGATCTTAGGTGGGGCCTGAGATTGTGCATTTCTAACAAGCTGCCAGTGACGCTAATACTGCTAGTCCAGGGACCACACTTCGAATAGCAAGGCCTTTCAGGGTTTTTAGGAGGATTAAATAAGCATATGGGTGGGTGCTCAATTGATGTCCTCTCTTCCTACCTCCCTGAAGGTTTTAGAAAAGAATTCAGTGGAGGAGAAAGTTCACATGAAATTATTAGGACCACAGTGATAGGGTCATAGAATGGTGAAGCTGGAGGTGACTCCAGGCTGTCGAGAGGGGGGCTCTTAAACAGATTTCACCTTTCCCAGGCATCACCTAAAAATGTACTGAACTAGAAAATCATGGAATGGGCCCCAGGAATTGTTAGTTTTAAAAAGTATTCCAGGTACTTTTGGTGCGATTTGTTTGGGAATTACTGATCTGGTCCAAACTCTCATTTTAAAGATGAGACCCAGAGAGGTGAAGTGACAGCCCTAAGTCATGCAGACGTTTGATCAATGATTCATTCATCATTCAAGATGTATTTTCTGAACACCTACTGTGTTCAAGGCACCGTGCTAAGTTCTAGGTGGACTCAGTGGTGAAAAGTGTGACATTAATCCCTGTTCTTACAGGACTCATAGTCTGGTGGCTACCTAGACATCAGACGTGGGCCAAATAGATAGTGTAGACAATTACATGTGGTAACATGTAATATACTTCCCATCCTATGCAAAGTAGACGGAGCAATGGCAGAGGTCACGGGGGACCTGACTTAGATTGGGGAATCAGGGAGGGTTCCTCTTAGGAAGTGACCTTATAGGTGAGACTTGAAGGGTTAGCAGAAAGAGCCAGGTGGAGAGTGGGCAAAGCCAGGGGAAGAGTGTGGCACAAATAAGACACCAAGGGGATTCCAATTTAACTGAGGGGGGCAGGGGAGCACCCTGGTTGAGGCTGCAGAGCCCCCATCCAGGCCTTGGGCTTACATCGGGCATTCTCTGACTAGTGTCCCTGGTTCTGTCTACAGCAAACAGGCCCTATCAGCGCCACCCTGGTGATGACGCGCCCCATCAAAGGGCCCCGGGACATCCAGCTGGACTTGGAAATGATCACTGTCAACACTGTCATCAACTTTAGAGGCAGCTCCGTGATCCGACTGCGGATATATGTGTCGCAGTACCCATTCTGAGCCTCGGGCTGGAGCCTCTGATGCTGCCTCTCACCAGCACCAAGGGACAGGAGAGAGGAAATAAGAGAGAGAAGAGAGTGAGACAGACGTTACGCCTTTCCTGCTGGACGTTTCCCCAAGGAGTCAGCCCCGACGTCCTGACCCCACCTGTACTATTGCAGACCTGTCACTCTGAAGGACATGCCGCCCCCAGCTCCTAAGATGCAGTTATCGAAAAGTATTATCATTGGCCCCTGATGTGAGATTGTTGGTGATTTTCCAGTTTATTTCCTTTTTTTTTTTAAAAAAAAAAAAGAGATTAGGTTTGCTGGAGTCTGAGTCAGTGTTCAAAGACTGTGAACAGCTTGCTCTCCCCTCTTCTGCTCCTTTCTCTCTCTCTCGCTGCGTTGCTGCTTTGCAAAGGCCCCACGCGCTCACGGGGATCGCTGGGCATAGCTAGATTGCTTCTCGCGTGCACTGAGAAGACGATGGAAACGAACCGCAGCAGGACCTAAGGGTTTTTAGAGAGTCTATTTCAAAACCACGTCTGGTATTTTCAGCCATAAAAGTTGTTTTCGTTGTCCTTAAATTTGTATAACTGTTTAATCCTTTCTTGTTCATTTTGAGCATTTTTTAAAAAAAATAAGCGGTATAATTCCTTCAAAAGGCCTTCCGACACATGCTGTGTTCTGTGTTCTCAAACCCAGTCTCCTCTCCATTTTAGCCCAATGTTTTCTTTGAGGACCCCTCAATCTTGCTTTCTTTAGAATTTTTACCCAACTGGGTTGGAAGGCAGAGGTCTCCAAACTGATTAAATATTCGAAGAGATCTTGTGTTTGGTTCATTTTGACATTATAGATGATTCAGCATTTGGGGTTGGTTATAGTTCTGTTTAAACCTTTTATTGTGTGCCGGCTTAGAAAGCTCTCCAGAGAGCTGGGTCATCATCTAAGGCAAATTGATGGCATGTCGGGGGCAAAGACATGAGGGTGGCCGAGAAGTTATGGGGAGCATCAACCCTGAGTCCTGTTTTATTCGATTAGAAAACAATCAACAATCCTCCTCCTGTGTGGGTTATTTCTGGTACTCTTGCAGAACATGAATGTATTCAAGTTACTTTAAACCAGTGGTCCTCAACCCTGGCTGCATTGAAGGATAACTAGTAGAGCTTTGAAGGAAAGACTGATTCCCTAGGACCTGCCCCCAGAGACTCTGATGTCATTGGGCTTAGGTAGAGTACAGTCATCTGGATTTTTTAAAACTCTAATAAATAGCCAGGTTCAGAATGTATTGTTACAAACCCTATGAAGAGAGGTGGACATGTGTGGCTCAAGCCCTAGCCACCTTGCCCCCAACATCTTTTCAGTTCCTTTTCCTGCTCAGGGACTCTGGGTTTCCTTCAAGTCTTAAACCCTGGACAGGGGCAAAGAGAGTCAACAGCGCAAGTCACAGATTGGAGAACAGGTTGGGACAGCTGCCTTTATGTTCCATCCCAGGAAATCGACATGAGGCTTCAGGAAAAAAAGTATACTCCTTGATGGCCAAGGTTGAGTCTTCAGACTGATCTGTGGATGCGCCCGTTCTACTTGTTGGTGATGTGTTTATTAAAGACCTACACTGTGCCAGGAGCTATTCCCTGGACCCCTAGGGTTAGTAGGCGTTTCATGGACCCCTAATAACTCCAGTTCCTCAGAGGAGGGAAATAGCATATTCAGCTCCCCACAGCATCCTAGCAGCTGCAGATGCACCTTCCTCACCCAAAGAGCGTGTCTCACATCCACCACTTACCTAACTTTGCTGTTGGCTGAGGTTATTTTTTTCTCTAACTGAGCACATCCAAACCATGCCCAATTATGCGTCTTCAGTCAGGTTCAAGTGATGCTAACAATAACATCAGCAACAAATGGCTTAGAATGCTCCGGTTTCAAAGGTCAGAAGAAAAAGAGCAAAGACCAGAAGGTGGCAGTGAGCCTGCCCACACTCCCTGCCCCCGTGCGGGGAGGCTTAGGTGTCAGGAACGGCTATGGAGTTAGACACGCTGAGCAGCTCTTGCACCAAGCAGCTCTGAACCACCGACTCTTGGGCTCAACACACACAGGGGTAAGGTTTCCTTTAACTTCTGAAAAAGAAGGCAGGGCAGCTTTGTCTTGGTGATTTGAGGACCCACTGGTTTCAGAGGTGCCACATTTGAAACCAGACCCGAGTCTCTAGGGCTTGGGTTTTATTAATATTTGTTCATGTCAAAATGTGGCTTCCTGCTTCTAAGAAAAAAGGCACAGAGAGACTCATAAAAGCAGGCTCCAAGGGCTTCTTGGACCTCAGATTGTTCTTTCAAAACACGGTCTGATGAGTTCAGTATAAATGAATCAGAAGCATGTGGGATCAATTTACCTTAAAATACACTTAGGCCTGAAAATTAAGGGAAAAACGGCCTGGGGCGAAGTGTGTACTGTAAGGCCAAACCCAAAACATTTGGGAAACAGTTCCAGAGGCTCCCAGAACCCAAAAGGCTGTTTGCTTCACCCACCCTTTGTGAATCATTGGATGTTATTTTTTTTCACAAGATTGGGGTAAGCCCACCCTCTGAATGCCAACATTGTGCTCTGCTGTGGAATCTAATGGGGCTGGCTATTTCTTGGACCCTGCAACCTCTGGGTTCCCCATGCCTGTCCTTTGTCGGCTTTGCCCTGGCCAGGAGAGCTGGACTGAGAATTTGTCCAGTGACCCCTGCTCTAAATGCCCCATCAGGTCCTGAAAAGTGGAGGGTGTTGTGGTAGAAGGGGTGCAGATTCAGAGCTGGGACACCTGCAAAAGTCCTTGTGTTACCACCTCATCTTCTGAGTTCCATATGGATGAAAACTTCCATTCAGTTGCTTCTCATTCTAAAGTTTTGTGATTCCTTGAAATGTACTTTGGGGATGACAGCCAGCATTTCCATTAAACTGCAAGTTCAGAGTTTCACAGTGGTTTGCCAATCATAACACTTTCAATTGGCACAAAATCCACCTACCTGTTGCCTCTAGGGCTTGGGTAACACACTTAGAAATTTTCTTAGGTAACAGTCTTGGCCCTTGGGGTGTTATTTGTCCAGATGGTGAAAACATTTAAGTAGGTCTGATTACTTCATTTTCAGTGGCTGAAAGGTATTTTTGTGGCCTGGGTGTTTACTGTAATATGCCCAAGTTGTTCATCCTGAGCCAGGAGGGTCACCCACAGAGAGATGACAAAGAAGCAACTATTCTTTACTACCCTCTTGCCAGATGAAATCCTGTTTGTAAAAAGTCTTTGTCTAGAGGGGACAACGTACTTTGGTGGAGCATCTGCTTTGGGTGAGCCACTTGCTGGGTTCAGAGACGTGAACAAGATAGACAATCCACTGATAACACATTTATGCAAAGGTTTATGCAGTATATGAGACCAAACTGGGATGCAACGTGATAGATGCATTAGCAGTGTGAACAAAAATTCTTTTAGTTAGATTTTAATAATTATTAACACAAATCTATTTTATACCATAAAAATTCTTATGAATATTTATAGATATGTTTGAAATTTAGAAGGTGACTTTGCTTGGAATTATTAAATATACTTAAAGGAAACACGAAATAAATGTTAGGTAAAGATTTTCTTTCTTTCTGATACAATTTGTATGTACTTTGAAATGCAATATTTTCTTTTCTAAAAAAAGTAAATATTTGGTAAAGCTCTTCTTTATTTTAGAATTGGCCAATGCTCATCAACTACAAACAAATATACAGATTGTTCCTTGTGCTGCTATTTTTGTTCTCAAATTCTTAGTCCCTTTTCTTAACAGGTGGCTGATACTGTCATTAGAATCTCTGAGCATAACTAAAGGATGTTTTTTAAAAAAAATAACAAAGAGGCTCCAGGACAAAGGAGTGCAGAGAGGCAAGATTTGTCACTTTGGTAGCTTTTGTTAGGATGACAGCCTCCAGTTAGAATTTTTGACTTGCTAATGGTTCCTAATAATGAATCTCAGCCAGCAGCCAGCAGAAAAATAAACCATTAAAGTGAGAAAATAGGCATCAACACAGGAATGATTTACTGAATTGTCATTGTTGGTGTTCTCTCATCCAGGGGAATTACATGTTGACAGGCAGGGACTAACAGCACCTTTTTCAGGAATTTGGAATATTATTGAGCAATAATGTAAAAATGAAGGTGGGGTAAATGCATAGATACAAACATCAATGTTATTATGATACATATTTATCAGAATTTGATAAATTATTAACATTCATTTAGGGGCCAGAGAGTCATTGGATAGCTTAATTCCATTTAAAAGTAGTTTTGGTTTCGGAGAGATTGTTTTGGTTTCAACCTATCCCTTTTTCTAAGTCTTACTTTCTAACCTTCTACTCAGAATGAATTTGATTTTGCAAAACTGGCTTGTATCTCAAGATAGCTGCTGTACTTTAAAATATGTGCTTTGAATTCTTCAGATCTTTAATGTACACACCATTCATAATTTATCCCTAAAGAGGAATGTGGATTGCTGTTATATTTGCGAATGTTTTCCCCTGCTCTTAAAACTTTTACCAAAAAAAAAGCCATTGTTGAAACCAAGCCATATTTGCAAATACCTTAGCTCCTCACAGTGATGCTGAGGTCTCCAGGTCTGTTTGTTTGTTTGTTTTTTGGTCTTATTTTGTTTTGTTTTGTTCTAGTTCCACATTTAAAAAGACGCCAAAGCTGGCATTTCCACACAACATCTTGCCAGCCTTTCTAAGAAGCAGCCCTATGGGCCAATAACATGGCTGCATTTTTATTGTGCAAAAGCACTATTAAAATCGTAATCTACTTCTTTCAGTAAAACCATAGTTAGTCAAGGGGATCCTTTCAGCTCAGAATTCATACATATTTGGGGAGAGCTAGACCCCTTGCTTCCTGCTTTTTTTTTTTTTTTCTTGTTGGAACTTTGGAATATATGATCTTTTTAGGGCCTTCAGTACCATTAAACAATTCTGGTGGCATCATCTTTCAACATAAAAGGCAGGACTTTTCACAAATGGGTGGTGAAGAGCTCCCAGGTGTCCTGTAAGAATTTTGGGACAATAAAGCACACCAAAAAGGAGGAGGTTGCCTCATCTGGAGCAATTACAGGGAGGAGAAGAAGTAGCTCCTTCCAGCTGATACCGAGCCAAAGCGCCCTGTGCTGTCTACACTTGCTCTCAAGATGCAGGCTTCCATCCTGGGAGGTTGTCCCCGAGTCTGCTCTTGTTCTTAATTTCCACCAGATCTCCCTCAGCCCCCTTCTACTCCTTTGCTGGTTATTCAGCAAAAATCAACAAACCTGCTGATGGCTGAGGTGAGGAAGAGGAGGAGGAGGAGGATGGAGATGGGGCTGGTGCTCTTCCTCTTCCTCCTGGGGTTAAACTCTGAGTCCCCGCTTTACCTCTGAGTAAGAGCATGGAGACTCCTTTGCCCCCTCCTCCCTGCCCCCATTTCTTCCTGCTCCTCTCTTCTCCCTCTTCTTCCCTTCTCTGCACGGCCCGACTCACTCCTCTGCCTGATCTCCATCCTCAAGTTGGAAGAAAGTCGTCAGGGACAGGTCCTGTCCAGGGAGAGGGACAAAGGACAAAGCTGTTTATGAGTTTTTGCTGCTTCTCCCTCCAACTCCTCTTTTCTTCTTTTCCAAGCACACAGAACCAATCTCCAGAACATCCCTTCCGGAGCAAAGCCACGGCTTCCTTTTTCTTGTCCTTATCCTGTTGTTCCTGCTTTAAAAAAGAAAGTATCTTTATCCAATGATGTGAGCATGGGTCTTCCCTGTGGCTGTTCTTCATGAGGATTCGTTCCCATGCTCTCCTGTCTCTCCATTCTAGGGTCGACTTCTTTCATCCCAACACCCCTTGTCCAGGAGCCGGGTTACTCCCACTCTTTCCCAGAAATGCACTTTTTAAAATCTTTCCAGCACTCTCTTTGTCCCAGTCCTGGTGGCTTCTAGTGGCTTGACGTGGTGTTTTTATTCTTCGTGTAATCTGGAGCAGAGAGGCTGGGAGAAACTGGAGTCTCTTTAAAGACTCCACGGTTTCCAAAAGGCCAGGGTCTCTTTGGTAATAACAAATAATCTTTAACTTTCTTTGTAAAATGTAGTCTAGCACTCTTCACAAATTTATATTTATATTCCAAATGATTCCCAAATAGTACATAGAGAGGTTTCATGGACAGTAGTCCTTATTCAGATCAACCTATATCTCTGCAACCTCCACCCATGTACCACTTTTTCAGAGTAGAGTTGATATTTGGCTATGACTTAAAGGATGACCAAGAATTCTTCAAACATAGAAGAAACGGAAGGGCACTAAGAAGACCAATGTGGTTGGAACAGAGGAAACGGGTGTGTGTATGGCAGGGAGTAATGGATGTTGAGGCTAAATTATTTATGGTCCTTTTCACCTAACTCAGTTTGGCCTCTATTGTGGAGGCTGGCATTTCACAGAAGGCTAGTCCATGAAGATGCTAATCAATGCTCCAAGATCAAAGAGTTCATTTTTTTAATAAGTTAGGGAATCTGAATCCTGAATCCCCTTTTTAAATAGTCACAATTGATTTTAGAAAATTAAAGGTTCTTAGAATTCCTTCAATGAAAAGAAAACCTGTTTAATATTGTATAAAGGTTAATCAAACTTTTTTGCAAGGAAATTATTTACCCCTTACTCGCTGACCCCTGCCACAACTATTAACATCTCCAGAGGCGGTTTTCCATAGAGGTTGGGAATTGCTCTGTGTGCTTTGGGGAGCTTTGGTAGGGTTTTTATTTTATTTTGTTTTGTTTTTTAATTAAGGAAGGGACATGACCTTGTTTTTAGGAAGATCACTCTGGCAATGGTGTATGGAGGTGGGAGATGGGAGTTAAGAAAAATAATTGCAGTTGTTCACATAAGAGATCATTGTCTTTAATCTCTCCTTTAGAAGAGTAAGGCTGACTAGTTCTTTGCTTAAAACTCTTTACTGACATCCCTTCTGCCCACGGGTTAAGGTTAAAACTTCTGAACGTAATTGACAAAGCCTTCCATGATCTGGTTCCTGCCCGCTTCCAGCTCTAGCTCCTACCACTGTACCCTCCCTTATAACAAATTCTCAAACAAACAAAACTCCCCAAACTGGAATGTCGTATATACTCCCTCCAGCTGTTCTTACCTGAGCTCTCCTCGTTGGCTGGAATGCCTTTCTCTCTTTGTCCGTTTGGCAAATGCCTATTTGTCTTTCAACGGTGGTCAGCTCCTCTAGGTGCATTCCAGACCTATCCCGGACCTCCACCATCTGTGTACGCCCCTCATTATATAGAGCAAATCACCCCTTCTGTGTCATCAGTGCTTCTGTGGTGTAGTTACCACCTGGCATTCTAAAATGCAAACTCCTTCATGGCACCATTTTCATCACCATAGACTTACGGGAGGTAGTTGGTGTCCTTTCGGTGAATGTGGTGATGGGAATCGACAAGAGAAAATGCAGAGAAGAGGAGAGATTCAGGAGAAAGGTAGTGGGTGAAATCAGTAGGTCTTGGTGATTTATTGGGTGTGGATGCCTAGGGAGCTAAGGGGCACCCTGAGGTGAGCTAATGACCTCAGGAGGAGGAGTTTTGGTAGATGGGGAAGACGAATTTCCTTTTAAGCTTGCTTTTTTAAAAAAAAATTTATTTTTTGTTGAGGTAAAATTTATGTACAGAGAAATGCAAGGCTCTTAATTACACAGTTGGACAAATAAAACGTGCTGAATTTAAGATGACGGCAAGACATCCAGGTGGAGGTATTCCGAGAATGGTTGGCAGTATGTATTGAAGGAGAGAGTTTGGTGCTAGAGATTGAGCTCCAGGGTCCTTGTGAGAAGGGTGCTGGGTGCAGATGAGGTGGCCCCTGGGGATAAGAAGCCGGGGCCAGGCAGCCATTGTGGACCAAAGCCCACTTCTGGATGCTTGAATGTCTGGAGTCCTCTCACTGGTCACTGGAATGTTCTCTTCTTCCTTTGGCTGATTTCTGTTTTTGTTTTGGCTGGGCTGGGCTTCCTTTTTGTTGTTTGTTTAGGATGTGGAAGGGTTAGAAAGTGTACGGGAGAGTGGAAGGGATATGGAATGGGATGGTCACAGTTAATTGGGAACATGTGTAGAGGAACCATCCTTTGATCTACATAACCAGATCTACTCATGAAAGCGATGTTTCTTCATCCACTCACAGCGGGTCAGCCAATCGCTTCCTGAGTTGGCGATGGGCTCCTACCTCCAGTGATCACAAGCACCAAATACAACACATGAGGAAAGAATTCTGAGATAAACAAAAATGACTCATAGCCTGAGATGAAAACTGAAAATCGCATTAACCATGCCATCTCTTAGCTTCCTAAAGCAGCAGAGTCATTTGCTAATTAACCCAGTAGGCAAATACCTGTTCTGGGTTGGAGGTTAGCATTCATTTCTCGCCAAAGCATAGTGCATTTAATTAAATGTACAGGAAAAATTCTCCTGGACAGGAGCCATGGTGATGTGGTGGGAAGATCCCTAACCTGGAAGTCTAGACATCTTTGGTTCTTTTTCCAGTTCTCCCTGCTGTATGACCTATGGCAAGTCACTTGGCTTCTCTGAGTCTCAGATCCTTCTTTTGTAACCTGCAGAAAATGTTCACTCTGAATCCTGTATTCACTCAACTCCTCAAGGAATATTTTCCAGACTTCTACTCTGTTTCTGGCACTGACCTGGTTAAAAATCCCCTGCGAAAACAATTTTTTGCTCCAGTCCCTGGCAGCCATCACATTTAATTCAAAAGCATGCTTCTGTTCTTTATGCCAGAGGATGGAAAAGTGTGCTGCGCACCACGCTGGTGCTTTATAGGAATTTTGTTCTGGCTCAGACGACTGGGTGTATTAGTGCCCATCTGGTGAGGCTGAAGGAAAGCTGGGATTGGAGTTGAATAGACCTGGATTTGGGCCCCAACTCTGCCACTTACTGGTTTGTGACCCAGAGTAAGTTACTTAGGTTCTCTGAACCTCACTTTTCTCATCTGTGAAGTGGGGATAATAATACTCACTTCTTCGAGTTGTTTTGAGAAATAAGACGATGTATGTGGCAGTGCTTGTCCTGGCAAGCAGAAGGTGCCCCCACGACTTTCTTCACCTCAAACATTTCAAATATCCAAGCCATCCACCTGGGCCACGGCTCAGTTTATAAACAGGTCCTGGAACTTGAAGGACTAACGTGGTCCTGTTTCCCTCGGTACATCCTCAGCACTTTCCTTCTCAGTGCATTTCAGAGACACTTGAAATCAGGCCCATTTCATCCCCACTTTCTACAAACTGGGACTGTGGTTTCTGGCAACATTTTCACTTTGGCAATACATGGTGGGTGTACCAGGGAGATAGTTTTAATTAAATTTTATGGATAATGCCTCCAAAAAAGTATAGAATTATAGATCATGACAGCTGAAAGGATCCAGAAATTCTGTCATGAGGACCAGCTGCCTTGTTTACAATGGGGACTCTGAGGTCGGGGGTGTGAGGTGTTGACCAGATCCAGGTAACATGGTGAATTAGTGGCACATTGGCAGATAGGTCTCTTGGTCTAGCTCTTGGTCTAACTTTCTTTCCCCTAAACCACAGAATCTTTCCAATTCTAAGACATTTTAATTTTGTGTATCTCAAGTGATCTGAAAGCTATTTGCATAATCCACAGGACTCCCCTAGCCCTTTTGTATTGAAGGACGTTCACTAATTTAGTCCACTTTACTGACCTTTCATGAGAATTCAGTGAGGTAAACTCTGGTACCACAAGGGACAGCAGAAACCACAGGGACCAGAGTATGTGGCAACTCAAATTGGAATTTAGACAGAATATGCACCATTGGAAAAGGACAGAAGACTTCAGAGACCTGGAGTGGACAGTGGACTACTGCCTCTTCAGTCTAAAGAGCCGTGATGCAGAGAGGGTTCCCATGTGGTGCTCTGGGCTTTGGTGTTAATTAGGGTTATGAGCAAGCAGCCACGGTATGAACAGCTCTGGGGGACAGTGGAGGCAATTTTTGGTGATACCACATGAGGACTACCATGCACACCTCTCCCTCTCTCCTCCTTTTCCTGTCTTTCTTTCCCAAACTTATCTTGAGCACTTTTTGTATGCCAGATCCTTAACTCTTCCCCGAAAGAACTAGTGATTTTTTTCTCCTTGGTCTCCCTTCAAAAACTCATCTGTCATCTCTCCATCTTTTGTCCTTTTGTCCTACCTCCTCCTTCACCTCTCTGGTTTCCAATTCCTCATGTGTCTTTGTTTCATTTGTAACCCAGAAGTCAGCTCTGGTCTCCTGGCCTATGAGATACAGATAATATTGCTATGAACTCCTCATTCCATGCCCTGTGGAATTACAAGGCCCTGTGGAGTTTTACATTTCTAAAACTCCAATGGGAGGTGGAGGAGGGCTTGTGTTTTCACGGTCACCTCTGGCTCTAATCTCTGAACTTCTCTTGAATTCATCTGGTTCATAGGCCATTTCACCACCACCACAATGGCCACCTCCAGTAGTCCCTTGCCAGTTGACCTTGACATGAAACTCTGCCTCTTCCTTGATCTCCACAAAAACAAAATGAAACAACACTGTAGGAGATTGAATAATGTCCTCCTCCATCTGGAACATCAGAATGTGACCTTGGTTTTTGCACATGTAATTAGTCAACTTAAAATGAGGTCATACTAGGATAGGATGAACCCTAAATCCAATGACTGATGTTCTTATAAGAGGAGAGGACACACAAAGACACACAGAGAGAAAGAAGGCCATGTGAAGACAGAGGCAGAGTTGGGGTGACAAAGCTACCAGCCAAGGAACCTGTCCATCTGTCAGTCAGTCTAGACTGATTGGATTGTTCCCCATGTCTGGATGCTGCCCTGGGCACTTTGGAGAGATACTAAAGAAGTACAAGAGGTCGTCTCACCCTTGAGGAACACTCCAGAAGACAATCAATCCTTAGCTTTTCTTCTTTAAAAGCTTTGTTCAGTTTATTTGGTCTTTTCCATCTTTGAATAAGAATCTCTTACATTCTACTTCCTCCTCCTTCTCCTCAGTATTCCCTCTTCTCCTATGTGTCTATGTGCGTAGAGCTTTAAAAAGTCCTGTCATTCATTATTTTATTTTATTTTTTAATGCTTGAACATTTCTAAGACCCATGGGGCAGTATTTTTCTTTCCCGTTTTTATAGGAAATAAGGAAAATCAAGCCTAGGATAAAGCAAGATCATCTATGTTTAAGTGACAGAGGTTGCCCTAAACCCCAGGTCAATGCCCTTCCTGCAAACCCCATGGCTTTCTTAGAGTGGGTGTGAGCTCTAGCTTTTAGCCTGGAAAAATCCATTTCATTTACTAGCCATCTCTTGTTAGAGCTAGAGCTCTGGATACTTAAGCTTGATTCCATTTCAAAACCATGCTGTGTTTTAAGAACAGACTTCTAGCCTAATTTTAAATTAAGGTTATTAATCGGTTTCAAGAACTCTGTATTTTGACTCTGGCTTCAGAAAAATATTCTTACTAGGTTACACGAATGTTTTGAAATTCAGTCTTTACTTTTTTTTATTCAATAAAAGTTTGCACAAACAATGCATCCCACAGGAGAAACTTACGCCAGATCCCAGATGTTTAACACGTTTGCTTCAGATATTAGAGTTCATGGCCTCTTGTGCTTGTTAAACCAAAAAATGTAAGCTCATAGAAATGAGTTTTAATAACTAGGAGTGCTGCAAGGTCAGGCTGAATTCTGGGCAATTGTAGCACTTCAGTAACCTTTTTGATCACAGATTGTGTGTATGTGTGTGTGTGTGTATAATTTTTAAAAACAATCCAAAGAAAGTATTCAATGAAGGGGAGCATGAACTCTTTAGTTCTGACTCAATTCCACTTAAATTCAATCGATCTATACAGAAATGTTCAAAAAGTTCCTCTTCTGATCCTGACATTGACTCTCTAGTTTGTAATCACTTACCTGGGTCTGCCATTCAATGAACCCTCTGTCTACTGATGGGTCTTGGGGTTCAGAATGCCATTAAAATAGTGAACATCTACTGGGGACTGATTGTGCCAATCATTAAGCTATTTTCTTTGCATATATTATATCATTTAACCTTTATACCTGTCACTTTCCCTACTACCACCTGAGTCCCAGACACCCTTCTCTGTCTCCTTGATTACAGGCAGGGTCAGCTAACTGGTCTCTCTGCTTCCACCTCTGCCCCCTGCGCCTTGCAGTCTATTCTCAACCCCACAGCTGGAGTGATCAGTATAAATGTTAAATCAGTTCATGCCATTCTTCTCTACCCTCCAATGGCTTCTCCCCCTATTTAGAGTAAAAGCAAATGTTTAATAATGGCCATGCCATCTCCTTTACCCCAGACCCTACCCCATGCTCCCCTGTCTCCTGTTTCTAGCTTCTTCCTCTTTCTCTTGCAGCAGTTGCTCTGGCCTTCTCGCTCTTCCTTAAACACACCAGGCATGTTTCTTCTGTATGGTTCACTGGTCAAGCAAAGGTTAAAGCACACGTCTTAGATCACATCTGTTAAGGTAGGAAAGTGGGAGGTAATTTGTTTTAAACAATTAACAAGTTAATGATCTATTGGTGGGGTTAAAAAAAAACCCAAAAGTCTGTGATAATTCATTTTTTTCCAACAATCTTTACTGTGGGAAGTTTGGCCAAAGACAGGTTTTCCTTATAATTTGAAAAAGTCAAGGTTAGTGAAGTAAAGCATTTTTATCCCAATAGAATATGCCTATTGTTTGAAGGTTTTTCATTTTCACCTGTTATACAACATTAAGGGTTGTGAAATTTACATTATGGGCATCTAGTACCTGTGATTAACTTATTGAACCACTAAATGAGCAATGATACCCGAAAACATTATTTTGTTTTGGCTATCTTGAATAGTTGGAAAATGAATCATTTGGGGAAATATGTTTCAGATAATTCAGAAAATACTTTTTGAAGCACTAAACCTTTAAAATAAGCTTAGTCATTTTCATGGACATTAAAAATAACTTTGACCACTTTTTGTCTTAGTAGCCAGATTCTACCATGTGTAAAGTTTTACTTGGTGATGATTCAGGATAAACATCAGTGGCTACACTCGGCTGTATTATAATATAATACGGTGTGTAGGTCTGTTTGCCCCTATACTGAATGGCCCCAGGCTGCTGTGCTTCCTGAATCCTTATGTCTTCTTTGTATAATTTTACACAGGCTTTTGGGAAGGGAAAAAGAAGTCACAAATAGGCAATTTGAAGCCTGAGAATTTTGTGGGAGCCTCAGCCATGGTGCTGTTTCAAAAGGAGAGATAAGTTTATGTGCTAATTACAAGTGAAAGGGCCTTAGATGACTTTAAAAACCTCCTTCTTGTCCATTCTGATGCTACTGCAACAGCATCCAACAGCCCTAGAGCACTGGCCACTTGCGGAACTTGGAACCAGAGACGCTCTGATATGCTATTTAGCCTAAATAGAGGGAGAACAACCAAAGATAGGATGGGGGGGTACTGGACACAGATTCCATTCACTTTGTAGCTTATTTACAGAAAGCTCTGTTCATGACACTGAAATTGTTATTTAGCCCAAGACTGACTTAACCTGACAACGTAGATATTTACACATATACTCTGTTGTTGTACAGTGGTCTTCATCCATACAATTCACATTTAAATAGTGCTTTAAAGGGTACAAAATCCTTTTGTGTTTTTTATTGCACTCATCAAATATTTATTCCGTATCCATACCACTGTCCCAGGCCTGATGGTAGGCACTGGAAATGCGAAGATGAACGTGGCCTCGTCCCTCCCCATTTTCTTATTTTGATCATCATAAAGACCCTGAGAGGTTGCCAGGGCAAAGGTTATTCTTATCCCCATTTTATAGGAAAGAGATTGAGGCTCAGGGAGGCTTCTGCACAGTGACAAAAAAGTATTAAAGCCAGAACTTAAACTCAGGTTTTCTGCCTCTAAATTCCATTCCCCCCTCCAGTTCCATGCCATAAACAAATACTAAGAGGCAATCATTTACAGCAAATGAAAATGTATGCAAATCACAATCAAATGAAAATGCTAAAGACTCAGTGCCAAAGAATCTTACAGGGACACAGTTTTTGTCAGGATTCATATTGTTTCTTATGTTTAAGTGACAAGAACTAAACATGTATTAACTTAGGCAAAAGACGTACTTCATGGGCTTATAATTGGTGTGGTTTATATACTAGTAATATGGGAAAAGTAGGGGTGAAACTTATCTCAGGACTGAACACAGCCAAGAAATTTAGTGCCTTTGGAACCCCTAACACCATCTCTGATCTCTACTTCTCTCAACATATTAACTTCGTTCTCCTTTATTATAGGTTGACTTCTTCTGCCTAGGAAACATGCCGCCAAAGTGTCTTCTGTCACTAAAAAGAGGACTGATTGGTTTTTCCTATTTATAGTTTGAAAAAAAAATCCACAGAAGGATTCTGATTGACCATCTTGGGTCAGATGCCTCCTCATGAACCAATCAACTTTGAGTAAGGAAGTGAAATCATGGAACTCATAGCAACCACACAACTTTGGGATGGAGGAAGAGTGGTTCTCATGATCAGATTAAAAATAGATGTTTACCCTGAGCACCCTAAACTTAATTCACAAAAATATTTTTTCTCAAGAAATATCCCATTCAATTTCTGGAAATGAAATATTTGCTAAACTCCATCACAATGTTGCACTGTGTTTAAAGGAGTCAGCACAATGCCAAAGGCATAAAACAGGAAAAAGCCACGTAGTAAAGCTAAGGAATCCTCATCACTTTTAGTGGTAGCCAGTCCAGGAAGTGAAAAAGGAAGGCAGAATTTGGAGGTAGCCCAGAGCAGTGAAAGCAAACTGGTGAAGGATGGGGAGATGATGATTATGAAGAAGATCTAAGAATATAGCACGACTGAGACAAAGTACATAGATTTTCAGGCGTGGCTGTAGTCATCTTGGAAAACAGAGGAGTCTGAGTACAGAAACTCCTGGAGCTAGAAAGCCTATTAATCTTCTGGTCTACTCCCTTTGTTTTTCATATGCGTAGACAGATCCAGGGAGAAGTAATCTTCCCAAGACTATCATAAAGCCTTAGTTATTTCACTGGCAAAAAAATGGGAAAAATAATGACACCAATTCTTGCATATATCAGGAGGTTTTTCTTCAGAGGGAAATTGGAATAAGTTACCAGAAGTTGAATAATGCATTTCCACCCCCCTCTTCTCCAACAGACTGAACATTGCAAGAGAGCAGGTATAAATATGCAGATGGCTGATGAAGGTAAAACAGGTGATAAAAATGGGAGATACCAGAAAAGGGGATAAAGGAAAGGTTCAGAACCAAATGGGTTTTGAAGGTGGGCAACCCATACCAAGCTAGATCCTCTACTATCTTTATTCAGGATAGTCATGATCCTGTGGATTTTCTCCTGGTTATCGTATGCCTGGGCTGGACACAACCTGTGGGTTTTCCCATTTACCTGTCCCTTTTGTGAAATGTCTTAGATCCAGTCCATCCCATAAGGAGCAGCAGTGTAGTTTGGGGAATTCATCTCAATTTAAGGGGTAGGCCTGATTAGTGAAAATGATATCTTATCCTCTTTGCCAGTATTGGTTCAAGAACGAGCATGTGACCCAGTTCTGGCCAAAGAGATATGAGAAGAGGTTTGCCGGCTTCCAGAAAAGTTTCTCTCTCAAGAGCAATCCAGGGGAATTCATTCTCTCCCCTTACCCAGATTGAAGGAGGACGGTCTTACTGCCCCTGGCAGTCATTCAACAACCACAAAGAGTACTAGATTGAGGATGAAGATTACATGATGCAGAACCGAGAAAAGGGAAGGAAAACATTCAAGGATAAATGGTTGAATTGCCAAATCAGTGACTCTGAAAGCTGATCTACCTTTGGGCTTCTGTTTAGGTTAACCATATTAGTTATCTATTGTTGTGTAACAGAACTTCCCAAAACTTAGTGGCTTAAAACAACATTTTATCATGAATCTGCAACATGGGTAGGGCTCGGTGGAGAAGGCTTGTGTCTGTTCCATAAGGTGTCAGCTGGGGCAGCTTAATGAGGGCTTGAAAAATCCCCTTCCAAGATGGCTTACTCACAAACTGGACAGTTGGTGCTGGCTCAATCGGATGTCCTGGGCCTTCCTCCTTTCCACATGGGCCCCTTCATGTGAGTCTTGGGCTTCCTGCATGGGCTTCCTTAGAGCATGGTGGCTGGATTCCAAGAACAAGCATCCAAAAAGAACTAAATAGAAATTGTATCACCTTTTATGACCTATCTTTGGCCATCATATAGCATAATTTCCACTGTGCTTTACTTGTTGACCAGTCACTGAGATTAGCCTAGATACAGTTCAGATACATAGATTCCAACTTTTGTTGAGAGAAGTTTCAAAGAATTGTGGACATGATTTAAACTACCACACCAGCTAAAACATTTCTTTATTTTCATGACCATTTGAATTGGGTTTTCTATTATTTGTGGCTAAAAGCATCCTTATCGATACAGTTAGTGTCATCTCAGCTGTGGGCAGCAGAATGTCCTAAATTAACAGTTCTCAATCACAATGTCAGTTGTAACATGGTTACCAGTAATTTGCTACTGGTAATTTAATACCAAGGTTTTGCAATTATTTACTTTTTCATTATTTTCATCAGAGTAGAATCAAGCCTACCTCAAAAATAGCATACGAGTCCTTTATTTTAATTCAAGTAGAATTCTCTGAATGGGGAATAAAGGGATGGAATCAAAGCAAGGACACTCAATACGGTATATGGGAGCTTTACTCTAGGTTGAGAGCTATTGACCTATATGTCTCTTTTGGTAAGAAAGTTGGAAGGAACGTTAGAGTTCCTTTGCTCAGGCTCAAATTCTTTTCCTTCTCACATAAGCTCCAGTTAAGCTAGTGATGCTGAAGACTTGTCATCAGGCATTTGACACTCTCTTTCTAGTTCTGATGATCTGTCGACAAGGGAAGGGATAAAGAAATTCTTCTCGATCTTCTGCATTGTCCCACCCCATGATTAACTCTATCTAATGCAACAAGCCATTTTTTTAGTGTCCACTGTGTTCTTAGTACTCTGCTAGGCACTGCAGATATAACAACAATAAGATGTGTTTCTCTTAAGAACCTAGAAAATAAACAGAAGGCAGTTGGAGAGCAGTGGGGGGCCACTGAAAATTATGTGCTGAACCAGGTGGTACAGCCTTATAGAGGAAAGGAGAGTGCAGAAGAGCTGAGCATTGGCTGGATTTTAGGATGCTTCTCCATCTAGAGGTGCAGCAGCAGATCCCTTGGCCCTCTCCTTCTCAGCTACGTCTGACTGGACCACGGTGAGCCTCTGATCCAGGGGGGCCCAACCATAGACACAGCCAGCAATCTGTGCCTTGTGTGTGGCCTGCTTGGAAAATAAGAGCTGGGCCAATCAGATTCCTCTCCCAGGAATCTGGAAAGGGAGAAGCGGTTACTTCTTAGGTGGTGGAGCCTGAGCCCAAAAGTCTAGTAGATTTACCACCAAGCAAGTCAGGAGGGAATCAAGTGCAGACTGCAGCTTTGAGGGATTGGAGACTCAGAGAAGCTGATTGGGACATGCAGGTGTGCAGAAAGATGCAGTCTCCACAAAATAAGAGGCTGAGCGGTGTCTGGGCTGCTTCAGGTCCTGCCCTTTCTGAGGCCCACTTGTTTAGATTCCTGGATATGTTTCCTTTGTTTCCTTACCCAAGGTAGGGGTAGGACTAGAATACCATTCCCTGCTTTTTACTTGAGCTAATTTGAGTGAGTTTCTGTTACTTGTAAACATCAGAACCCTGTCTAGAACAAGTCAAGAATCCACAGAAGAGATGACGATTCCAATGGGCTTTGAGTAATGAGTTGGGTTTATGTAAAGACAGCACCTATGTCTGGGCTTTACAGTTTACCAGCCAAGTCTGTGGTTTACTGAAAGGAGCTTGATCTTTAGAGTCACACACAGCCTTGGGTTCAAGTCCTAGCTCCTTGATCACTTTTTTGTGATCTTGGAAAAGTTACTTATCTGTAAAATCTATATAATAATATCTACCAACTCTTACAGGGTTGTTGCAGAAATGAAAATAAATGTATATATGTGACCCATTAGCACAGTGTTTGGCACGTCATAGGTCAATGGAGAATGGCAGCTGTTGTCACTTGAAGGCATGTTGATGTGCATGTTTGGATGGGAGAAGGGAAGTAATTTTCAACCCTGCTCCCAGTAATGTAAGGTCATTTTAATTGAAGCATTTTATATTTCCCAACATTTTAAGAGTGGCTTCATATATTTGGGGGGGCGTGTGTGTGTCTGTGGGTGTGTGTACATGCATGTTTGTTTGACAAGGGTGTTGTTTGGCTCCCCTTCCCCCCTTTCCTGTTGAAGTCGTATTCATTATGTCCTCAGATGCGTCATTGTTATTAATCAGGCATGCAGTATGAGACGAACAGGGGTGATGAGTTAGTCAGGCTGCCAAGCAAGTTCGCGTTTTGCAGGAAATGCCAAATTGTTTCCTGAGGGGATGTTTTTTAGGAATGGAGGGGTATGCTTTTCTGGCCCTCACAGACTCTGTCCCATCCCTTGAGGGCTGTCACCTCACAGGGTGATGTGATAGCTCTTTAAAAGCCACTTTATGGAGCTGCAGCCCAGCTGTGCTGGAAGTATATTGGTGTTGTTTTTTTCTTCTGGTAAATGTAACCCATGTCAAGTAGGAAATGGATTACAGACCTCCCACATTTCCTCACAAAAAAAAAAAATCCCAGCATCATCAGTCCTTTCATAAGCTAGAAGGGCAGGAGAAGCCAGTGAAAGGCTTGGAGTGGTGGAGAAAGAACGAATGTCTGAGAAAATAGGATCAGAAAGCATTTTGAGGCCCCTCCCCCTTTTAATTCATTCAGAGACCAATGCATACTTTAAACGAGCAAACTAACCATCTTAACTAAAGTCTTAAAAAAATATGTCTTTGGATATTTTGTTCATCTGCCAACCACATTTATTCACGAATTCTCCTTATGGATTTGGAGCAGATTTAACGAGAGAAGAAGAAAGCTTTGGCATCCTAAACTGCCTGGGGATTTTGCTGGACGTAGGAGTTTTCCTAAAACTCTGATGAACACAAAAATGATAAACGATAGGCTGCATTCAGATTGTGTTTCAGATTGTGATTTTGAGTGGCATTTACAATCTTTACTCTTCAGAGGTAGCCTTCTGAAGAGTTTTTTAATCTTCCTCTTCTCTGCTGTGACAAATATTTAGGTTTTACATTTAACTCAAAGGACAAAAAAATATCAAATAGAATTTTACTGAGGGTGAGAAGCTGAGTTCTCCAACTTACCAATTGATGCTTCCTAGTGCTTGGGAGGGGAGTCCTGGGCAAACTGGTCTGGAACTCTGGAGCCACAGTGGGGTTAGATTTTCCCCATGCCAGAAAATCGTAGTTGGAGGATATGTCAGGTAACTATTGCTGTGTAATAAATAGTCCCCAAATGCTATGGCATAAAAAAATGATCATCTGTTATTTCTCACATGTCTGCTGCTCAGCTGGGGATTAGCTGTGCTAGGCTGGATTTATCTGGCATATCTCTGCTCCGTGGGTCTCTCACGCTCCTTGGACCAGCTGGCTGGCCCAGGCAAATCTTCTAGCATTGGTAGAAGCACAAGAGGGCAAGCAGAAACACCTGAAGTCTCTTAAGGCCTAAGCTCTGAACTTGAGCACTGTTACTTCCACCTCATTCAATTGGCCAAAGCAAGTCACATGGTCAAACCCAAAATCAAGGAGTAGGGAAATATACTCCACTCCTTTGGCAGAAGGAACTTCAAATTCATAGTGAAGGGCATGGATACAGTGCAGGATGAAGTCCTGGGGCCAATACTGTAATCTACTACAGAGAAGAAGGAATATGACCATGACTGTGCCACCAGTGAGGAGAATTACACAGCTTGTCTGTAGCTGTGACAGGTCAGTCCTATCTATAGTATTAATGATGGCTATCATGACTTGATGCTATTAAATACTCAATATTCCTCCTAACTCTCCTAATGTTGGTTCCATAGCTCTCCCCAGGCAACCTTTTGATTATCATTTAGCTTTCTGGTTGGCTGATTCTATAGGGCATAGTGTTTTGGCCATAAGATAATAAATGTCTAGGCCCTGTAACAATCCTATTTCTCATTCTATATTAATAGACAGGTACACTATTGTCTACTTCTAGTGAGCCTGACCAAGCTTTCTTCTTCAAGAAAGGTTTACTTAGTGTGCTAAAGGGGGAAAGAAGCAAGTTTCTAAGCTTGAAAAGGTGAAAGTCAATTCTTCTATTATGTAAGTTCACACTGTAAAGGCAGTGGACAACCAATCGCCCTCTCTTGGGGAGACCTGTACCATGGTGTGATTTTTACCCAAATTTCTGTAATCACTACATATAACCCCAGCACTTTTCCTTCAGTAGTGGAAGGGAAAGGTGGTACGATCCACATAATCTTACTGTATATGCATGGTATATCAGAGGGGTTCAATCAGGGAAGCAGATCCAATAGAGTATTACTGATCTCCCACTTACAGAATTGTGGGAGAAACTGGTGAAATAAAAGTCTGAAAGTTAGAATGAAGGATCAGAGAAAAGTCACTAACTAGCCCTCCTGAAGCCCCAGTATAGGTGGACTTGTAGGGTCAGAACTTGCAATGAACCTAGGAAGCCAGGAACGTTCAATTGTTGGCGTGGTACCCAGGAGGAGAGCTGTGGAAGAGTATATAGCTGTGGAAGACAGTCTACAGAGAGCTGTCACCTCTGAGCTCCTGCTACTTCTGTATGTCTTCCATCAAGCCCTGGAGGCAGGCTTGGGTCCTCTGGTGGTCAGCAGGGCCAGCAGTTGGGAAGAAAAGCTAGGCATGGGGAAGACGACCAGCCAGAACCTGCCAGCATCTTTGCGTCTGTCTACCACTGTGTGTAGTCATGATGATCTTCAGAGAGAGTAGCTCTGCTTGCCTTCTACCTTCTAAACCTTGCCCAAATTCCTTTTTTCGGTCAATCTAACTTAGAACTATATAGGGAAAGAAATTTGGGGAAATGTAGTTCCAGCTTATGCATGTCGACATGGAGTCTGGAAGAATGCAGTCATTTGCTTCAGATTTGAGTTGTTTCTTCCAATCCATACAGAGGTCACAGAAGTGGAGATATAGATATTTCTCGGCTCTACTCGGTGAGTCTGGGGACCTTTGTTCTGGAATCCTGGCGCAGTTTCATAGGACCTGCTCCAGGTACTCTCATCCTCTTTGGACCAGCTGCTCAACCTGGGTGAGTTGATCATGTGTTTGGTAGAAAACCTTCTTTTTGTCTGGATCCCCTCTGTCTTTATTTTCTCCTTCGTAGCCTTCCTTTAATCCTACTGGTGCTAGTGCACCTTTGCTAGGTGCTAAATATTTTTCATGTGGCCTCCAGTGAAACTGTCAGCATTTTGGTACTATGAAGTTTCATTGATTAGTGGGATTTACAGGGGGTTTCGATGAGGGGAATGGGGTGTTTTAGGGAAGGGCTTTGTGGGAGGGCACTGAGAAAAGAGGACTTCATCATGATTAGATCTCTTGGTGGGGCGTCTATGACTAGTCATTTTCCCATTGTTACCTTAGTTTAGTGGGTGCTAGGTACCCAGGTAAGAAGATGATGGAGGAAGGAAAGAAAAGAGAAACTCATCACACCATAAATAGTTCCTAGTTTATTCAACTATGTGTCCTGTAGATTAAATGTGCAAAGTCCTTAGTAAAATATTCATGACCCTTCAGAGCCTACTTTCCCACACCTATCTTCTCCTCAGTGTACACTCAACTTTGAGCAACACTAGATCTGAAGCCCACTCAGGAAAATCCCTCAAAGTGCATGAAAGAGACTGAGCAGGGCTGATAAAGATGATGAAGATGATGTGATAGTGATTCTATGCTTGTTTGCAGGTTAAAAAGTCAGCATTCTGATCAGGCAGCCAAACATATCCATATTTTTCTTTATCCACTTGGAACAAACTTAAAGTTTCTATGACCCTAATACCTTCTTTGATAAATTTTTATGTTCCATGTTTCTCATACAGTGCTTAGAGCAGGAGATAAAATTTTCTTTGTTTTATGTAATCTATATGCCATCATTCGTGACAGTGCTAATCAGAGTAAGTAAAGCTACCTATTGGGAAAAAAATCTCCAAATATTAGTGGTTCAACACAATAAAGTTTATTTTTCACTCACATCACCATCCAATCAAGGTTAGTGGGCAGTGGGGAAAGCTTTGTTCCATGAAGTCAAGCAAGAACACAGACTTTTCCCACCTTGTTGCATTGTCAGCTGTAGCAGTGGTTAGCATGGTTTAGTAATGGTTCAAGGTTGTCAAGGTGCAGGAAGAGGGAGAGAGTGGGGTGAAAGCACACCTGTTCTTAGTTGCCTAGATCCAGAAGTGAAACTCTATTTTTGCTCTAATTCCATTAGTCAGAACTGGCCACATGGCCTAGATGCAAGGAGAATGGGCAAAGCAGTTTAGCTTTGTGCCCAGGTGAGGAATGGAGGAGGTTCAGGTTGCATCCATGATGCTTTTGAAATGTCCCTTTCTCTCTGAAGCAAGTGCCTAGGACTGCACCTTTTATATAGTAAGCACTCAAGAATGTCTGTTGAACAAGCAAATGAATGGATGGATGAATGATTACGTATAGGCTTGTGATGTTACGTTCTTCTAAGGCAGAAAATTGGAAGGAAATAATTTTTGGGGAAGCCAAAATTTGTCTGCTACCCCTCATTGTATTCACATGACCATTTACATTTGTGAAATTACTTCACAAGCACTCCAGGAATTCATACTCTTTTGAAGCTATGTTTTCATTCATTCAACAAATATTTGAGTGCCTTCTATGTGTCTAGTGCTATGCTGTGTACTCAGGAAACAGGTGGAAATCATAATTCCTGCCCACTGGTAATGCACATGGAATGAGTTTAGTGGGAAGAGGGAGAAGAAACCAATAATTACAGCTATTATGTAGGTGCCACGATAGAGATATGGATGGATTGTGGTGGGGGTGCTGACAGAGGGAACCTAATTCAGTCGGGAATGGTGTTATGGGGGTTCATCTTTCCGAAGAGGTGATACTTTAGCTGAATGAACGTGAGTTTGCCAGTTGTTATCCATAAGAGAGAGGTAAAGGGAACAGTATGTGCAAATTTGACAACTTAAGGAACTGTAATTAGTTCAGATGGTCAAATGTGTGGTGGGGGATAGTGGGAGATGAGGCTGGAGGGGTAGGCCTGGGTGAGTTGCAAAGCACTTATAAACTGCATTCAATAAAGAATGAATAGGGATTTGGAATAGAGATTACAGGATTTGTCTCTGTTGAATGAAAAATTTGATACACACAGGAAAATCTAAGCAGTCATGTTATCCATACCAATCAAAATCTATTTTTCTCACCAGATCTGCCTCAGACAATATAAGATTGGTAACATTAAAATACAAACAAAAACCCACTCAGAATGTTGCAATGACAATCCTTTTATGGGAAGAGGAAGAGCACAAACAAAGACGTATAATATCCTCTGTTCATCTCAATGTCGCCTTATCTCTGAGAGTAGAACAGGAAGGAGGCCCACTTCAAGGAAAACAAAGGAAGTGGTATCATGATTTTGTAAGAGCTGTATCTGTCAACAGAGTGGATTCTTCTAGGAAAGCTTTTTTAGATGGACTATGAAAGAAAAATAGGAACAATTCGTTGCTCCTGCTCTTGGAAATTTTGCAACAGTAAAGAGGTTGTTAACATTGTTCATTTAGGGAACCAACTACTTAGCCCAGTTCAATCTGTTATTGAGCACTCACGCATTGATTCATTCTCCATTCAGCACGTTTGAATGACCCTTTTGTGCACTACTTATGTCAGGTGCTGCAGGGGAGTAAAAGATAGGTAAAGATATGGTGTTGCCCTTGAGAAACTTCAACTAACACATGAATCTAGAGATTTCTAACCAAGGATGTGCTCTACTTAAGGATCAAATATGACAGTGGAGAGAGGAGTTGGGGGAGAGAGAGGGGGAGAGGGAGAGAGAGAGAGAGAGGAAGAATATTATAATAGTTTAAAAAGTCTTGGAGTTCAAAGTCCAGATTCAAGTCTTGGGCAACCACTAACTGGTTTGACCTTTCATTTTTTTCAACTGAAAATTGAGGATAATAACAGCTATATCACAATTGCCAGGATTAAATGAGATGACTCATGTGAAAGCTTTGTGTAAACAGTACAGAATTTTGCAAACATTAGTGATAAATTATTGAAGGTGAGTGTACTAGGACCATAAAGCAGTGTTTGTCAAAGTGTTTGTTTAAACACCAATGCCAAAGGATGGTAACAAGAATTTCTCAAGAAAGGCTAAGAGTTCCATGGGTCAAATAAATTTGGGAAATGAAGGATTAAACAAAGTAAAACATGGTTCTTAGGCCTGTAGGATGGTAACGTGTGTTGTGAATCTCAAGAAAAGCAAGTATATACTGTTGTTTCTTCTCCAAATTAATGTGATCTCAGGATCTACTGTCACCCCTACTCCAGCATCTTCAGGGCCTCGAGATTGGCAGAACTCACTTTGGGAAAGATTGCTCTTCAGGAAGAAAAGTGTTAACCTTCACTTCAATTTACAACCCATCAGCATCTCAAAAGCTGAGCTATTCATCATCAGATAATCTAGAAATTCATTCCACAACTTACCAAGTACACTGTTGAGATTTCCACCATGGGGAGTATAAAAGACAAGGGCCAGGCAACCCCTTGCGAGGGTTAGAGGGGATTCCAGCATAGAACCAGGGATGTGAGGTGTTGTAGTGGATACATCTAATATTCCTTCCAAGATACCTGTTGATGGCAAGGCAGTAGCAGATAGAAAGCAACAAAAGTGAAGAGACACGGCTGATTCTCAAAGACTTTATAATTAGACTTTTTATAAAAACTTTCAAAGTCAAGCAACACCACAATTTCTCCACTTCTAAGAAAAGAGTGCAGAAACACCTCTGGCAAGAGACTCTGCTCCTTCCTCCCCAATTCAGAAAAGTTCATCAGGCCAAGAGCTTTCCCTCTATACCTTTCCTTCCGCTTGTCTCCCTTCTGATCCCTCAACGTACCCCAAGCTCGGCCTGGCTCCATTTTAGACCTTTCCAGAGGGAACATGTGAAAGGAGCGGCCAGGAGCCGAGACGTCAAGGACGCAGGCGCAGCGCGGCTCAGGTGCGCGGGCGGGCGCGCAGCCCCGCCCCACCCGGCCCTCCGCTCACCTCCCGAGGGGCGGGGCGGCCCTGGGGGGCGGGGCGGTGGTGAGGTGGGGCGGGGGGGGGGGGGGGGGGGGTGCGTGCCCGAAGGGGGAGGGGCGGCCCTGGGGGCGAGGCGGGAAGGGGAGCTGGGGGGGGGTACCTGAAGGAGGAGGGGCAGTCCTGGGGAGGGCGGGCGGTCTGGGGGCGGGGCCTCGGGGCGGGGCCTCGGGGCGCGGCCGCGTGAGGTGACCGGAGCCGCGGTTCTCGCGGGCGGCGAGGGCAGGGCGCCCACTGCGTGCAGCAGGTAGCCGGGCGCGCTCGCCTCAGCGCGGGGTGGGACGGGGGCGCCCCGAGGGCCGCGCGTGGAGACCCGCGGAGGGCGGCGGGACCCCGGCGGAGAAAGGGCCGGCGCGGCTCAGGTGCGCGTCCCCGGGCGCGTCTCGGGGCGGGCGGCGCGGCGGGCCTGGAGAGGTGGTGAGGGGAGCGGGGGGGAGCTGCCCCGCCTCAGCAGGGTGCCCTCGCCCCCGGCCTCGCGGGGCCGGCTGTGGAGCGACTGTTTTGTATGACTTTTTGTCTCCTTATCTTTAATTCTTTGAAAACATGTCGTGGTTGGGGGTCCGGGGACTGACTGTTCCCCCGTCTCTTCGGCAACGCCTGCCTCGCGGGGGCCTGAGGGGGGTTTAGGCCCCGCGGCAGCGGCGATCGCGGTGGCCTGGGGGGCAGTGACTCCCCCCGGGGAGCCGGCGTGCGCGGTGGGGCGAGGCCGGGCCGGTGTCCTGCCCGGGTTGGTGGGTCCGCTTAGTGGGACGCGGGACCGGAGAGCGGGGAGACCCCAGCCCCGGAAGGCACGGCCGCGCGTCGGACGACGCATCGCAGGTGGCTCCGGACTCTGGGAAAGAGAGAAGCCAGTTTCCTTGCCCTGGCGAACGAGGTCTGGTGAGGACAGGTTAGCAAACGGTTTTTATCGGGGATGTATCTGAAACTTTGTGAAGCGGCGAAAGGGTGTTAAAATGTCACTTTCCTGTGTTTTTTGCAAACTACAATCTATCCAACAAGTTTTTAGATCTGATTTCTGCTTCTTACAGTTCTTTTTTCTTTGCTGTGGTTTCTTTTAAATATAGGAAGATATTCTGGGGTATATTGCACACTCGATGGACGTCCGGGTATATAGACGAGATAGGTGCCAAGCCAAAAACATTGATTGATCCTTTAGAATATTTAAAATACAGCATATAAAAGAATTGCTTTTGTAATTAAAATATTATTCTGATTCTCACTCCAGGTAGGCATTTAATAGAGTTGTGTTTTTCCTGATTAATACTGTAAAAAAATAGCCTAGAATATATTGAGAATTAGTAACAACTCAACCCTATTTACCAATGTAATATTTTGATATGTAACCTTATTATGGTGAAAAATTGCTTTTTCTGGAAGGAAGTGTTAATGTGGCTTGGCTTTGAGAGCTGGAATTTGGGGAGACTTGCTTTTTATCATCTCTTTTGTATTTTGTAGTTTTGCTAATGAATATGAGTTACCTTCAGAACTGTGGGAAAAGCCTGAGTAGAAACTTATTTTAACCCTTCAAGAAAAATTTAAGTACGTCTTGTATTTTATTGGCTTTACTTTATAATTGTGTATTCACGAATAAAACTAGTAAATTGAGAGATTAATTCATGTTGAGAGAAAATGAGATTCTTGTGGGACATCTGGCAGAGCTGTCTAGTTGGCAGTTAGATATATTGGTATCAGGTTTTTCTAAAGTCAGGCTCAGAGTTTTATAGATGTTGGAAGCAGCAGTGGATTTGCGATAGTTAATCCTGTAAGGGTATAGGAAGTCATTCAAGTGCGTATAATATAGTGTAAGAAAAGAGGAAGACCAAGGATCGAGAACGCCAGTATTAAGTGATGGGTAGAGGCAGTCAAGGAGACCAAGGAGCAACATTCAGGAAAGGAGGAAAACTAGGAGGTAGTGGTGTCGGAGAAGCCAGGAGAAGAGTTTTAATAAGGACAGAAGTCTTTCTGGGACTCAAATGAGTCTGAGGGATCCCGAAGACAGGAACCGATTAAGTGCCTATTGGCTTTAGTAGTTAGGAGGAGGTCATTAACCTCAGCAAACATAATTTAAGTACAATTGTAAGGGTAGAAGCCAAATTTGAATGAATTTGAGGAGTGAACAGAGGATGAAGAAGTAAAGATGGAGAGTGTAGAATCCTTATTTTGAGAAACAAAGGTTGGAAAGAGAGGCAACAGGGTGGTAGAGGGGAGTTTATAGTCAGATTAGAAAGAATGTAAGGACCATAGAATACCTTTATGTTAAAATGTGTCATCTCACGGCTTTGTTCCCGTCTCATGGTTAATTAGCAGAAGCTAAGAGCAAGTAACTGAGCATATTCATAATAAAGTACTTTATCACCCTCTCCCCCCAACCCCCGTCCAAATTATGAACACTGTTTTAGTGGCATTTTGTTGTATTGGGTTCAGGTGGTGTTGTTAGTGTTTAAGACACAAGTATAAACTGTGTTGGATTGTATTTCATCTGAGTTCTAGTACTTTGATACTTCCAAGTTGCTTTTAAGTTATTTGATTCTTTCATGTATGTCTCAATGATTCTTCTAAAAATCTTATGTAGAAATCAGATGTTTGGACTAAATCAGAATCTGTGAGGTGTATATCAGCAGTCCCCAACCTTTTTGGCACCAGGGACCGTTTTCATGGAAGACAATTTTTCCACGGATGGTGGGGGGATGGTTTCGGGATGATTCAAGTGCGTTACATTTATTGTGCACTTTATTTCTGTTATTACATTGTAATATATAATGAAATAATTATACAACTCACCGTATGTTGGGGACCCCTGGTATACATCAGTTAGGGACTTTGCTTCAATTATTATCATGCATTCAAGGGAAAATATTCTAGATTAAAATTTCTGTATAATGAATTTCACTTCAGTCTTCATTGAAAGTTTGATTTTTTTGTTTTGGAGTTCAGACAAATAGTTTTATGGGTATTTTCCTTAGGAATATGAAAAGAATGGTTAAAATGGAAAAGGCCAAAAACCAAGTGTTGACAAGGATGTGGAGCAAATGGAAATTTCATATTCTGCTGGTGGAAGTGTAAATGAGTGTAATCATTTTGGAAAACTTTTTGGCAGTGTCTACTAAAGTAAAACATATGCATAAACTATGCCCAAACGTATACTCAACAAAATTCTAGAAAATGCAAACTAATCTAATGTGACAGAAAGCACATCAGTGGTTACTTGGGGATAGGGATGAGATAAAGGAGGGATAGTAAAAAAGGGACATGAGGAAACTTTTGGGGATGATGGATATATTCATTTTCTGTGGTAATGCTTTTACCAAAGTATATGTATGTCTGACTCATTTAATTATACATTTTAAATATATACAATGTATTATAGGTAAATTATACCTCAATAAAGCTTTAAAAAGGATTAAATAAAAATAAAGAGTGGAAGGAAACACATCATTTAAGTATATTTACTTCCTTCAAATACTATAGTTATCTCTGGGTAATGGGGTTTGGATAATTTTTATTTTCTTTATATTGTTTTCTGTATTATTCATATTTTGTACTACAACCATGTGTTTACTTAATTTTTGAATGAGAAATTATTCCATATATACAAAATAGTACTTTTGACACATCTACAGATTTAAAGAATAGAAATAAAATAAATACCTCATACCCATATCATGCTTAAGAAATAATAGATAATCAATAACTTTGAATCCAACCTATATATTCTCCCTGAACATACCTTTCTCTTTCCACTCTCCTTGATTTTCTGTATATTTGAACCACATACGTACACATTCCTAAACATTGTATTGTTTAGTTTAGTTTACTTTGGAATGCTATATAAATGATGTTATACTATATGATTTATGTGACTTTTTTTTGGACATTATATTTCTGAGATTCCTTCATGTTGATGTGTGTTACACTTCGTTTATTTTTTATTGATGTATATCATTTCATTGTGTGACTTTACCACTGTTTATCCATCATCCTGTTGATGGATATTTAGGGTGTTTTCAGTCTTCTTTTTTTTCAATTTAATTTTTACTTCTGCCATTAAAAGCTGTTTTATTATGACCATTCTAATCCATATCTCTTTGTGTTCATGTTTACAAATTTCCCAGGCTTTTTAAAATCTAGGAGTAGAGTTGTGGGTCTTTAGTTTTGGTAGATAGTACTGAATTGTTTTGTAAAGTAGCTATACCAGTTTACACAAGCAGTATGTAAGCATTCACTTTGTTCCCTTTCTCAACAGCATTTAAGACATTTGTACATTTGTAATTACCTGCATTTTTTCTTTTTGAGAATCTGGTGGTTGAGAAATGGTATCCCAACTGGGGATTTAATTTACATTTCTTTAATTACTGATGATGTTGAACCTTTCTTTCATAGTTACTCTTCTGTGGTTGTCTCCTTATGTCTTTTGCCATTTTCTATTTTTTTTTTGTCTTTTAAAAATTGATTTCTAAAAGTCCTTTATGTGTTTTGGATACTCATCCCTTGTCATTTATGCATGTGGCACATTTCTTTTGCTTGAAGTGAGCAGCTTGTCTTTTACTTTTTTATAGTATCTTCTGACAAAAACATTTTATAGTTTAATGTAGTTGACTCTGTCAACTTTTTTCTTTTATGGTGTGATACTTTCTGCTAAAAGCAGGGGGGAATATGGGAAATCTCTGTACCTTCTCGATTTTGCTGTGATTCTAAGACTGCTCTAAAAAATAAAGTCTATTTAAAAAGTTGCCTTTCATATTTGTCTTTTTAAAAATGTTTAATTTTTTATTTACTTTTTTCCCACCCAGAAAGCTAAGAAACCTTTCATATTTGTGTTCTTAATCCATGTAGAATCGATTTTTGTGTTGTGAAGTGGGGGTCTAGTTTCCCCCCCCATATGGGTAATCAGTTTTTCCCAGCATTATTTACTGAATATTCTGTTTTTCATTCTAGTAATCTACAAATTTCATATATCAAGTTTCCCTATATGTGTGGTTGTGTTTCTAGGCTATTCTTTCTAAAACAGACAGATCTGTTTGTGTATCCTTACTGCAGTCTTACTTACTTTAGCTGTATAAAGAACCTTGATACCTGACAGAACAAGTCATCCACTCATCCTTCTTTTAAAACTAGACTGCTCCTCAAATTAATGTTTTTTTTTTCTTTTTTAAAAGTAAACTTTTAATTGGAGTGTACTGTGTTATTTAATTCTTAAATATCTGCTATAATCACTGGAGGTGATAAGTAATATTGAAGCTACTCTAATGTAGACTGTATCAGGCTGCAAATCCTTTCCTAACTCCCTAGAGTTAATTTTAACTTGAAAAGTAAATATAGGATTTTCATTATGGGCATACAGTAAGTTGAGGTATTTGGAGCAACTTTATACTGAAAACAGCTAAGAATAGTCTATTTAAAAAACAATTCAAAAAGATAGGAATTAACATGCCATAATTGAAGAGAAAGCTGAAAACATGAGAGACTAAAGGAGCCTTTAGAGTCTTTGTTGCTCTAAGGGTATTTGCTAAACTGGGGAAACTTGATGGATTTGAATAGGAATTTGGTGGATTTGCAGGGCACCAGAGATAGTTGAAAGTCAGCCCAGGGCTCATTCAAGGTAAGCTAAGAGATTTTCTGGCACCAATTCTGGGATCTCAAAGTTCATATCACTTTGGTGGTCTAAAAATTTTCAAGATAGGAATTTAAAAAAATCTTTTTCTTTTGAAATATTCACATACCATAAAATTCACCACTTTAAAGTATACAATTCAGTGGTCACCCGCCAAAAGAAACTTTGTACCCGTTAGTAGTCACTCTGCATTTCGCTCTTCCGTCTCAGCCCCTGGCAACCACTAATATGCTTCTATTTCTGTGGATTTGCCTGTTCTGGACATTTTATATAAGTGAAATCATACAATATGTGGCTTATTATGTCCTGCTTCTTTCTTAGCATAATGTTTTCAAGGTTATCCATGTTGTAGCATGAATCAGTACTTTGTTCCTTTTATGGTTGAATAATATTCCATTGTATGGATGTATACCACATTTTGTTTTTTCATTCATCAGTTGATGGACATTTGGGTTGTTTTTATTTTTTGGCTATTATGAATAATGCTGCTATGAACATTGTGTAAAATTTTTTGTGTTGGAAATATGTTTTCTATTCCCACAGGTATATTTACCTAAGAGTGGAATTCCTGGATCCTATGGTAACTCTGTGTGAGGTTTTTGAGGAATTGACAAAGTGTTTTCCAAAGCAGTTGCACCATTTTATATTTCCATCAGCAACATATGATGGTTCCAGTTTCTCCACATTCTCATCAACACTTGTCTGTCTTTTTGATTAGTGTGTGTGAAGTGGTATCTCATTGTGGTTTGATTTTCATTTCTCTAATAATCAATGATATTGAACACTTCTTAATGTGTTTATTGGCCATTTGTATATCTTCTTTGGAGAAATATCTATTTAAATCCTTTGCCCATTTTAAAAATTGGGTTATTTGTCAAGGCATGAATTTAAAATGATCTAGTAAACAAATGCAAATATTCTCTGGAGTATACTTTCATTTTTTGGCTTAAAAAAGTCCTGTCAGTAAAGTTTCATGGTCAATGAATAATTTATTGTCAAAGATAACCAAGTACACAAGGAAATAAGACATCCTGAGCAAAAATCAGCGGAAATAATAGATAATTAGAAATAAACCTACAAAAGCTTGAATTACCAGTCATAGATTATTAAAATAACTATACAGGTCCGTATTTAAGTAAATAAAAGACAAATTTAAAGATATATGCAGAGATCAGTAGTTTAAAAAGTGACAGAGCTACAGAGCTGGTTGAAAAAAGAACTAAATGTATTTTATTTTATTTTATTTTTTTAGAGACAGGGTCTCTCTCTGTCAGGCTGGAGTGCAGTGGCATGATCATAGCTCACTACAGCCTCAAACTCCTGGGCTCAAGCAATCCTCCCACCTCAGCCTCCTGAGTAGCTAGGACTACAGGTGCATGCCACCATGTCTGGCTAATTTTTCTATTTTTCATAGAGACAGGGTCTCACTATGTTGCCCAGGATGGTCTTGAACTCCTGGACTCAAGTGATCCTCCTGCCTCGACCTTCCAAAGCACTGGGATTATACAGGTGTGGACTACTGTGCCTGGCCGTAATTTCTACTATTGAAAAATGCAGTAATAAAACCTCAAAACTCATTTGTTGAGTTTAATCACAGGTTAGGCAATTAGGCATATGAGAGAGAGAGAGAGAGAGAGAAGAACTGGAAGATAGATCAGAATAAATAATTCAGAATACAGCTCAAAGAGACAGAAATAGAAAATACAAAAGCGATGAAGACACATGGAAATTGGTGATCAGAGTGAAAAGTTATAGTGACAAAGTCTAGTAAATTGGAGTTCCTGAAAGAGAAGAAATAGAGAATGGGCAAAAGGAATATTTAAAGAGATAATGAATGAGAATTTTTCAGTACTGAGGAAAGATACCACTCCATATATTCAAGAATCTCAGTGAATTTCAAGCAAGAAAAAAAGTGCACACTTAGAAACATCATAGTGAAATGAAGAAAACCAAAGACAAAGAGAAGATCTTTAAAATAATTCTACGGCGTAGACAAAAATACACATTTTCTTCAAAAGAACAATGATTATGCTGACAATTGATTTCTTTATAGCAATGGTGGGTCAGAAGACAGTAGAATATGGTGGGTTTTTTTTTGGTCCTGAAGAAAATAGCTTGTCATTTAGAATTCTATAACCAAAGGAAACCATCTTTAAGAATGAAAGTAATAGAGTGATCATCAATGATTGCTAACATCATTTTAAAAAAAAGACAACTGGACATTACATACCTACAACCTATGGAATAGTCTTGCCAAAAATCAAACCTAAAAATCTGAATCCCATTAAGTTATAGATCTAACTATCATTTACAGAAAAATAGCAGACAGGGATGTGCTGAATGACACCATGGGAATGCAATCAGCAAAATCCAGTTGTCATAAACTCTATTGGATAAAAGACCTGGTTTCAGCATCAAAATATTCACAAGGAAACCTGTAGATTAAAAGAGACTTAGGAGATATTTAAACCTATTTCACCCCAAACAAATAAGCTATAAAAAATTGTAGGAAAACTGGGGAAATGTGAATACTGATGATACGAAAAAATCATGGATTTTCTGAAAGTGTGATGGTACTGTGGTTGCATTAAAAAAGGGGAGACCTGTCTTTTAGACATACATACTGAGGTATTTACTGATAAAATGATATCCTGATTTTTTTTCCAAATTATCTAGAAGTGGGAGAATATTGTGGGAAAATGTTTGACTATGAGTTGGTGATAATTAAAGCTAAGTGATATGTCCATGTGGGTTTATTTTATATTCTCTCTACTTTTGTGTATATTTGACATTTTCCAAAAGAAAAGGATAAAATATGGGACATTTTCAGACCAGCAACATTTAATTTAATATTATTAATATTAATACTATTAATATTATTTAATAAACTTAAATTTGTATGCACTTCATTGGTTAGTCTCAAAATATGTAAAACAAATCTGATAGAACTGAAAGGAGAAATAGATATATCCACAATCATAGTTGGAGTTTTCGTTTTAGACAAATCTCTTTTGGCACCTTTTTATTTTCTTTGAGGCAATGTCTCTTGCTCGAGCTAGAGGGCAGTGGCATCATCATAGCTCACTGCAACGTCAGACTCCTGGGCTCAAGCGATCCTCCTGCCTCAGCCTCCCGAGTAGCTGGGACTCCAAGCGTGTGCCACCATGCCCAGCTAATTTTTAAAAAATTTTTTAGAGACAGGGGTGTGGGTGTGTGGGGTCTTGCTGTGTTGCTCAGGCTGGTCTTGAACTCCTGGTCTCAAGCAATCCTCCTGCCTTGGCCTCCCAAAGTGCTAGGATTTAGGTGTGAGCCACTGTGCCCGGCTTTTTTAGGACCTTATAGAATAAGCAGAAAAAAAAGATCAATAGAGGTACAGAAGATTTTAACATGACCAACAGATTTGACCTAGTGATATACACGGAACACTGCACCTCAAAGTTGCAAATGTACATGGAACATTTATCAAAATTCACCATATACTATGCCACAAAGCAAGTTTCAAAAATTTTTAAGTATTGAAATCATACAGAATAAGTTCTCTGACCACAGTGGAATTCGGCTACAAATCAATATCAACAGGACAGCTAGAAAAGCTAAATTAAAGCAAAGTAAATCAAAAGAATAAGGCAAATGGAGAACTGAAATATGACTTTGTTATTAATAAAGCTAATACAGGAGAATATGGCATGTATCTGCAGGCAAGTAGGTTTCCTAATACAGAAATTCAGTAGGCTTACCTGTTGGGTCACAGACAGTGCTTTATAACTGGAAGATATCCTGTGGGACAAATCAATTTCACTGCATTGTGGATAGCAGAGTAAAACATGTGCTTCCTGTGGGCATCCGGATCCCAAAAAAGAACTGGAGGGGAAGGAGCTGGTCTATGCTTGCCCAGTTCTCCCAAACTCATAAACCATGTAACTCCAATCTCCCTGAAAAGGAATAAGGACAAATTCTTCTCAAAGAAACAAGAGACAGGAAGAAGAAGCATCCCTGCCCTAGCATAGTTCAAAGGCACAAAGGTAAAAGAGAAATGGTGTGTTTCTAGAACTGCAGGTGGTTATATTTTGAAGCTTAGTATTTGCAGAAGGGGATAGTGGAAGATGAGCAAGGAGAGAGGGTCATATATTTAGGGGAATAGATTTTATCCTGATAGGGAGCCATGGAATTACTTAAAGCAGGCAAAGGACATTGGGAGCACAGTTTGGAAAGGCAAGCCAGCTGGCTCTTTGTAATTTGGGCATATGATAACACCTGAATCAAGGTAGTCAAATTGAAGGCGGAAAGGAAGCTGTAGAAATTACAAGTATTAAAGAGCTCCACTCAACAGAATTCTAGTCCTTGCCTACTCTTCGTGTTGCTCAGTACCTTGCAAAATAATGCAAAGTGGGTACAACTCAGGGCCTTCTCACTTTCTGGAATGCTCTGCCCTCAAAAACTTCACTAGCTGATCCTTTCTTGTCGTTCAGGTTCCACCTGGATTGTTACCTCCTCGGAGAAGCCTTTTCTGATTACAGAAAGTTAACACTAGTTCCTCTTGAATTCTGGTTAATTTTTTTCATTGGATTGAATGTTTCATGTGTTTGCTTAGTTTTCTGTTTATCCCTCTGTACATTGTAAGCTCTCTGAAAGTGGAGCTTTTGTCTATCTTGTTCACTGTTGTATCCTCAGTGCCTAGCAAATTGCCTAGTATATATTAGATGCTCAGTAAATGCTCATAAATAAGTGAATGGATAAATTGAGTGTGTTGATTATGGGAGCTGAAGGACTCAAGGATGACATCCATACTTCTGGCTTGGTTTATTAGCTGGATGGTGGCACTGTGGTAGGAAATACCAGAAGAATAGCAGGTTTGTAGGGGAAGGTCGTGATAGTGTACTGTCTTTCATTTGTAAGAATGCCACAGGCAGGGCTGTTCCTAGGCTATATCAGGCCAGTAGAGGCAAATAAGCCCTTTGGGAACCTCAGATATGGGGTGATTTCTTTTTTCTTTCTTTCTTTCTTTTTTTCTTTTTTTTTTTTAGAGATGGAGTCTCACTCTGTGGCCCAGCCTGGAGTGCAGTGGCATGGTCATAGCTCACTGTGGCCTCGAACTCCTGGGCTCAGGTTATTCTCCCACCTCAGCCTCCCAAAGTTCTGGGATTACCAGTGTGAGCCGGCTGATATTAAAAGTATTTTAACAGTCTGGGTCTGGTGACTCACGCCTGCAATCCTAGCACTTTGGGAGGCCAAGGTGGAAGGATCATTTGAGGCCAGGAGTTCAAGACCAGCTTGAGCAAGAGCGAGACCCTTTCTGTACAATAAATAGAAAAATTAGCCAGGTGTGGTGGTGTGTGCCTGTGGTCCTAGCTACCTGGGAGGCTGAGGCAGGAGGACTGCTCAAGCCCAGGGGTTTAAGGTTGCAGTGAGCTATGATGATGCCATTGCACTCTAGCCCAGGATACAGAACATGACCCTATCTCCAAAAAAAAAAAAAAAAAAAATATTTTAACAACCTGTCTAGTGTGGGCACTGACCAATCAGAATGGACACTAGCCATAGTAGTAGAGCTGGGTCATGGAGTTCCCTGCTTTCTCAGACATTAACCCAGAGGATAGCTAGGGAGGAGTGACTAGAGTGTTTTATAGCTTTTACCTACTGATATAAAAATATTTAAATCTTTTCACAGTCTGTTTCCATGCTGGAATGTTCTGGCTAAATGTCCTCATACCATTCCTGGGATTGCATAGAGTGCCTTGCATGAATCAGATAGATTGTAAGTAGAATCTAATGATAATAATTATAATCATGGTAATGGTAACAAACATTTACTGTTCTCTTATAATGGCCCTGGCACTAGTTCAGTGCTTTATGTGCATTACCTTGGTTGATCATCACGATAGCCCTAAGAAGTGTTTTTTTAATTGATGAAGAAATTCAGGGTTAGAGAGGTTAAGTAACATGCCTAAGGTCATTTAGCTAATAAGTGAAAGTTATAGGCTTAGAACCCAAGCAGTGTACTTTTAACCATTTTTATTTGCTTCCCCTTATTGCTAAAAAAAAAAAAAAACAAACAAGTGGTGTTCAATAGAGATAGCCAGCACATGGTCTGTTAACCTGACTAGTCCTGCCCTTCAGCTCATACCCTACCTGAAGCAATATGGTATATTAGAAAAAGTTATGAAACTTAGGTTTTAGTTCTGAACCTAACGATAGTTGTCCGATTGACTATTTTCTGTATGTAAAATGAAGGACTTTGACAAAATGATCTCTAAGGTCTCCTTTCTGTTAATGTTTTTGAGGGTTCTTTTTCTGTTAATGTTCTGTAACTCTGTATTATTTTGTTTCAGCTTTATTGAGATATAACTGATATACAGTAAGTTACATATACTTGAATTATACAATTTGATAAGTTTTCATATAAGTATATACCCATGAAACCATCACCATAATCAATATAATGAATATATCACCCTCAAAAGTTTCCTCCTGCTCCTCTGTATCCCTCCTTCCTGTCCATCTCTGCCCTCCATCTCCCCACCTCTCACTGTCTGCAGGCAGCCTGATTGGCTTTTTATTACTAATTAATTTCCATTTTCTATAATTTTATGAGTTGAATCATACAGTGGAATTCAGCTACAAATCATTATTAATAAGATAGCCAGAAAAGCTAAATTAAAGAAAAATAAAATAATAAGGCAGATGGAGAACTGAAATATGGCTTTGTTATTAATAAGGCTAATACAGGAGAATATGGCATGTTTCTGTATGGCATGTACTCTTTTTGTCGGTGTTCTTTCACTATGTAATTATTTTGAGAGTCATCCATGTTGCTGCATGTATAAATAGTTTATTTCTTTATTGCTGATTAGTATTCCATTGAATGGATATATTATAATTTGCTTATCTGATAGGTTTCCAGTTTTTGGCTATTTCAAATAGAGCTGCTGTGAACATTAGTGTACAAGTCTTGGTGTAGACATATGATTGCTTTTGTCTTGAGTAAGTATGTGGGAATAGAATGTTTGGATCATATGGTAGACATATGTTTAACTTAAGAAACTGTCAAACTGTTTTCTAAAGTGGTTGTACCATTTTAAATTCCCACCAGTAGACTATGAGAATACTACTTGTTCCACATACTCATAAACACTTGGAATGGTCAATTTTTGTAATTTCATCATTTTTAATAGGTGTGTAGTGTTATCTTGTAGTTTTAATTTGCATTTCCCTAATAACTAATGGTGTTGAACATGTTTTTTATATGCTTTTTGACCATTTGTATATTTTCTTTGGAGAAGTGTCTGTTCAAATCCTTTGCCTATTTTTTAAATTGGGTTATTTTTCTTTTTATTATTGAGTTGTAACACTTAGGTATAAGCCCCTTATTGGATTTATGATTTGCAAATATCGTCTCCCAATCTCTGAATGGTCTTTTTACCTTCTTAATGGTGTTTTTTGAAGCACAAAGTTATTAATTTTGATTAAGTCTAATATCAAATTTTTTTTTATTGTGCTTTTGGTGTTGTATCTAAGAAATCATTTCCTAACCTAAGTTTACAAAGATTTATTTCTATGTTTTCTTCTAAGAGTTTTGAAGTTTTAGCTCTTACATATAAGTCTGTGATCAATCTTAAGTTAGTTTTTGTGTATGGTGTGAGGTAGAGACTCAATTTGGTGGTGGTGGGGTGGGGGAAGGGGATATCCAGTGTCCTAGCACCATTTGTTGAAAAGACTGTTCCTTTCCCTTTAAAGTTTCTTGGCATCTTTGTTAAAATTGGTTGACCTGAAATGTAAGGGTTTATTTCTGGACTCTCAATTTTATACCATTGATCTGTATGTCTTTCCTTATGCTTGTACTACACTGTCTTGATTACTATAGCTTTGTAGTAAATTTTAAAGTTAGTCTTCCAACTTTAGGTTTTTTCCCCCCTTTTAAAAAAAATTTATTTATTTATTTATTTTTAATTTGTTTTATTATTTCAGAATATTATGGGGGTACAAACATTTTGGTTATATATATTGCCTATGTATTGCCCAAGTCAGGGCTACAATCATGAACATCCCCCAGACAGTGTGCCCCGCACCCTTTAGATGTGAGTTTTCCCATCCCCTCCGTCCCCCTCCCACCTGCCTGAACCCTGATGAATATTATATTTCCATGTGTGCACGTAAGTATTGATCAGTTAGTACCAATTTTATGGTGAGTACCAGTGGTGCTTGCTTTTCCATTCTTGTGATACTTTGCTTTGAAGAATGGGCTCTAGCTCTATCCAGGATAATACCAGAGGTATTATCACCACTGTGTTTTATGGCTGAGTAGTACTCCATGGTATACATATACCACATTTTATTAATCCACTAATGGGCACTTGGGTTGTTTCCACATCTTTGCAATTGTGAATTGTGCTGCTGTAAACATTCGAGTGCAGATGTCTTTATTATAGAATGTCCTTTTTTCCTCTGGGTAAATACCCAGTAGTGGGATTGCTGGATCAAATGGTAGTTCTACTTTTAGTTCTTTGAGGTATCTCCATATTACTTTCCATAGAGGTTGTACTAATTTGCAGTCCCACCAGCAGTGTATGAGTGTTCCTATCTGTCCACATCCACACCAACATTTGATGTTTTGGGACTTTTTGATACAAGCCAATCTAACTGAAGTTAAGTGATATCTCATATGGTTTTGATTTGCATTTCCCTGATGATTAGAGAAGTTGAGCAATTTTTTCTATGTTTGCTGGTCATTATTCTGTCTTCTTTTGACAAGTTTCTGTTCATGTCCCTTACCCACTTTTTAATGGGATTGTTCGATTTTTTTCTTGTTGATTTTCCTAAGTTCTGTATAGATTGTGGTTATCAGTCCTTTATCAGATGTGCAGCATGCAAATATTTTCTCCCATTCTGTAGGTTGTCTGTTCACTCTACTGATAGTTTCCTTGGCTGTGCAGAAGCTTTTTAATTTGATCAGGTCCCTTGTATTTATTTTTGTTGCTGCTGTGATTGCTTTGGGGGTCTTCTTCATAAATTCTTTGCCTAGGCCAGTGTCTGTAAGAGTTTTCCCAACATTTTCTTCTAGAATTCTTATGGTTTCACATCTTAGGTTTAAGTCTTTTATCCATTGTGAGTTGATTTTTGTGAGAGGTGAGAGGTGTGGATCCAGTTTCAGTCTTCTACATGTGGCCATCCAATTTTCCCAGCACCACTTATTGAATAGGGATTCTTTTCCCCAGTGTATGTTTTTGTCTACTTTGTCAAAGATCAGGTGACAGTATGAGGACGGTTTTATATCTGGGTTCTCAGTCCTGTTCCATTGATCTATGTCTCTGTTCTTGTGCCAGTACCATGCTACTTTGGTTACTATAGCCTTGCAGTATAGTTTGAAGTCTGGTAGATTGATGCCTCCCAATTCGTTCTTTTTGCTTAAAATTGCTTTGGCTAGACGGGGTCTTCTCTGGTTCCACATGAAGCATAGAATTATTTTTTCTAGATCAGCAAAAAATGATGTTGGTATTTTGATAGGGACTACATTGATTCTGTAAATCACTTTGGGTAGTATAGGCATTTTAACAATGTTGAGTCTACCTATCCAAGAGCATGGTAGGGTTTTCCATCTGTTTGCATCCTCTGCAGTTTCTCTTCTCAGTGTTTTGTAGTTCTCCCTATATAGGTCTCTCACCTCCTTAGTTAAATATGTTCCTCAACATTTAATTTTCTTTGGTGCTGTTGTGAAAGGTATTACATCTTTGATTTGTTTCTCAGCTCAACTGTTATCAGTGTATATGAAGGCTACTGATTTGTGTGCATTGATTTTGTATCCTGAGACTTTGCTGAATTCTTTTATCAATTCCAGTAATCTCTTGGTTGAATCTTTGGGGTTTTCTTGATATAATATCATATCGTCTGCAAAGAGTGAAAATTTAATCTCTTCTGCCCCCATTTGGACACCCCTGTTTCCTCTCGTTTGTCTGATTGCTCTGGCAAGGACTTCCAGCACTATGTTGGATAGAAGTGGAGATAGTGGGCAATCTTGTCTGGTTCCAGTTTTAAGCGGAATGCTTTCAATTTTTCCCTGTTCAGTATGATATTGGCTGTGGGTTTATCGTATATGGCTCTGATAATTTTGAGGTATTAGCCATCTATGCCTATATTGTTAAGAGTTCTTACCATAAAAGTATGCTGAATTTTGTCAAAAGCCTTTTCTGCATCTGTTCAGAGGATCATGTAGTCTTTGTTCTTGCTTTTATTTATATGGTGAATTACATTTATAGATTTGTGTATGTTGAACCATCCCTGCCTCTCAGGGATGAAGCCCACCTGACCGTGGTGAATTATTTTTTTGATGTGCATTTGAATTTGGTTTGCTAGGATTTTATTGAGAATTTTTGCATCTATATTCATAAGGGATGTTGGTCTGTAGTTTTCTTTTTTTGTTGTGTCCTTTCCTGGCTTTGGTATCAAGGTGATATTGGCTTCGTTGAATGAGTTTGGGAGGATTCCATCCTTCTTGATGTTGTGGAATAATTTCTGCAGTATGGGTACCAGTTCTTCTCTGTAGCTTTGGTAGAATTCAGGTGTGAACCCATCTGGTCCAGGACTTTTTTTTTGTTGGAAGATTTTTTATTACTGCTTCAATTATGGTGCTTGATATTGGTCTGTTTAAGAATTCTATTTCTTCCTGATTGAGCCTAGGGAGGTTGTGTATTTCTAAGAATTTGTTCATTTCCTCCATGTTTTCATGTTTTTGAGCATAGAGATTTTTATAATGTTCCAAGAGGATGTTTTATATTTCCGTGATATCAGTTGTGACCTCTCCTTTTTCATTTCCAATTGAGCTTATTAGAGTCCTTTCCTTTCTGCTTCTGGTTAATCTTGCAATTGGCCTGTCTATTTTGTTTATCTTTTCAAAGAACCAACTTTTTGTTTTATTAATCTTCTGTATAATTCTTTTGTTCTCGATTTCATTTAGTTCTGCTCTGACCTTGGTTACTTCTTTTTTTCTGCTGGGTTTACAGTTGGTTTGCTCTTCCTTTTCCATTTCCTTGAGATGATTTGTTAGTTTACTGATTTGTGAACTTTCTGTCTTTTGGATGTGGGCATTTAAGGTGATGGGTTTTCCTCTCAGGACTGCTTTTGCTATATCCCCCAGATTTCGATAACTTGTGTCTCCATTATCATTTAGTTCAAAGAATCTTTTGATTTCCATCTGAATCTCCTCCTTGACCCAATAGTCTCAGCAATAGATTGTTTAATTTCCATGTTTTTGGATAGAGATGAGTGTTTCTGTTGGAATTGGTTTCTAATTTTATTCCACTGTGGTCTGAGAAGATATATGGTATAATTTCTATTTTTTAAAATTTGTTGAGATCTGTTTTGTGGCCTAGGATGTGATCAATTTTAGAGAAAGTTCCATGAACTGATGAGAAGAACGTATATTCAGTGTTATTTGGGTGGAGTGTTCTGTAGATGTCTGTTAGGCCCAAACGTTCTAGCATCCTGTTTAGGTCCATTGTTTCTTTGCTTATTTTCTGCTTGGAGGATCTGTCCAGTTCTGTCAGTGGGGTATTGAAGTCCCCGGCTATTATGGCATTGCTATTTATTATTTTGTCTAGATCTAGCAGTATTTGCTTTATGTATCTGGGCAGTCCTGTGTTGGGTACATAAATATTTAGGATTGTCAAATCTTCTTGGATTTTTCCTTTCACCACTATGTAGTGACTGTCTTTGTCTTTCTTTACTTTTTTTGCTTTGAAGTTCATGATATCTGATAGAAGAATGGCTATTCCAGATTTCTTTTGGTTTCCATTTGCCTGGAAAATTGTATGCCATCCCTTCATCTTGAGTCTGAACAAGTCCTTGTGTGTAAGATGTGTTTTCTGAAGACAGCAGATACTTGGCATGTATTTTTTTATCCATTCAGCCAGCCTGTGTACCCTCAATGGGCAATTCAAGCCATTCACATTTATTGAGAGAATTGATATTTGGGGTTGATTTCTGTTTATCCTATTGGGTAGACTGTTTTTTTTGTTTTTTTTTTTAACCTCTGGAGCCATTATGGAATCTGGGTTCTGGACTTTTAGCTTTTGGGTAATTTTATACTGGTGGGTGTCTGTTGTGCTGGTTAGTGTACAATGCAGATCTGAGTACTTCCTGCAGGGCAGGTCTGGTCTTCGCAAATTCCATCAGTGATTTCTTGTCTGGGAAAGTCTTTTTTTCTCCCTCATGTAAGCAGCTTAGTTTTGCAGGATAAAGAATTCTGGGTTAGCCATTATTCTGTTTTAGAAGACTAAGGATGGGTCCCCGGTCCCTTCTGGCTTGTAAGGTTTCAGAGGAGAAATGTGCAGTTAATCTCATATGTTTTCCTTTGTAGGTTACCTGCTGTGTTAGCCTTACTGCTCAAAGGAGTGCCTCTTTCGTGTTTACTTTGGCCAGCCTAATATCTATGTGGCATGGTGATTGACTTTTCACATTGAGTCTCCCAGGAGTCCTGTGTGCTTCTTGTACATGGATATCGAGATTTCTGGCTAGGCCATGGAAATTTTCCTGTATCATTTCTTCAAATAGATTTTCCAGCCCTTGTCTACTTTCTTCTTTGCCCTCAGGGATGCCTATGATTCTTATGTTTGGCCTCTTTACATAATCCCACATTTCTTGTATGCTTCTGTGTTCTTTCTGTTTGACTGATTTGTTTAGTGCATAGGAGTTATCTTCCAGCTCTAAGATTCTTTCCTCTGCGTGATCCAGCCTATTCTTAAGGCTTTCCACTGGGTTTTGTAGATCCTTGAATGCCTCTTTCTTTTCCAGTATTTTTGTTTGGTTTTTCCATAATACTTCAATTTCTTTAGAGAATTTTTCATTCATTTCTTGCGTTCTTGTGGTTTCTTTGTGCTGGGATTCAATTTTCTCTTGAATTTCATTGAGCTTTCTTACAATCCATTATCAAAATTCTTCCTTTGTCATTTTACCCATTTCATTTAAGTTGGTATACATTGCTGAGGAGCTAATGATTTCTTTTGGGGGTGACTTCTCACTCTGATTTTTCATGGTTCCTGTGTTCTTTCGCTGATTCTTTCTCCTCTGGCCACTTAGTCAAGAGGTAGGGGTGCTAGGGCTATTTTATGGCCCTGTCTCCAAGACCCCTAGCATCATTCCCTGGCAGAGCTGGGGAGGGGAGTGCTGGTCTGTATTGTCTTAGGTGTATTTTAGCAAGTTTGGTGGACCTCTTGGGTTACCTCTGACCTGTTGTCTTCATCTCTTCCCAGTGGAGTGTAGTGAGTTTGTTCTCCCAGCTTGAGCTCCAAGCTGATAGATTGTACCTGAGGGTACGAATCCACTGCTCCCTAATAGCTTGAGATGGAAGGCAATATTTTTAGCTATGGGGTGGTTCTTACTGTTGTTGATTGTAGTTTGTGTGGAGGAGCCAGTTACCTAGGTAATCTGTTGTGCCTGTGGCAGGTTCTTGTCCCACAGGTGGGGTATACGAAAGCCCCATGCTTTGGGAGGGGCCTTGTGGCTTCCAGGGGTTACTTTGACCCTGCTCCCCCTGAGGTGGGGGAAGGAGCAAGATAGCTTGCAGCTGAAGTGTGAGAGTTAGGGTGAGTTAACTTCTATGCAGCTCAGAGATTGCTTATCCGGCCGCTAGTGGGTGCTGCTGTTGTGGAATTCAGAGCTCTCTCTCTCTGGGCTTGGAGGGCTGCTTCTGATAGGAGGGATCAACTGGTACGATAGCTGAGGTCTCTAGCCAGGTTTTTTCTTTCCTGTCCACAAGCTTGGGCACTTTCCCTTCCAATCGGACCACTCGTGGGCTCTAAAGCTTCCGTGCAGTTCGTGCATCTGGCCCTCTGATGTGTGTCACCGTGTGTCACTGGCTAATGGGGGAGCTCCAATTGTGCACCCCTTTTCCACCACTAGACTCCAAGGTGAGGCGGGTGAGCCTTTCTATCCCCAGAAATCTCCGCCGGGGGATGCTCCCACCAGGGGGAATAGTGGCAGCTGAAGGCACTCTTGAATCAAGCAAAATTCCTTGATAAAAAGTGAGTAGGGTTGGGGGCAGCTGCCCTGGTTCAGCCTGTGGCACCTGAGCATTCAGTTGTCATGGGAACCAGTACTTATACAAATTGAGTCACTATGGCACAGCAACCTTCAATATAACCGTTCTCTGGGGTGGGGGGTGGAGACCTGGAGAGTGGGCTCTAGGGCCAATCATGTAGTAAAGGTCAGAGCCAGGGAGGCAGGACTGGATGGACGGGCTGCAAACTGTTTCCAATACACGAAGGTCCCACCAATACAGGTCAGGGACCTCGTCCCACCTAGAACCCATGGAGACAGCTGTCTGCGGCCTCCAAGGGCATAGCCTGTCGCGCCCAGGTGCAAGAGCCCCCAGGCCGGGGATGGGGTGAAGCTAGAGACCTAGCTAATAGTCAGCTCCAGGCGGGGGACTTTATAGATGGCTGCTGACTGCTAATCGGGCGTATGGCAGGGTCCGGCTGGTTCAGATCACGCCATGAATGCAGCTCTCCTCGACCCACCTGGATCCCGTGGAGGCAATTGCTGGCAGCTGCTCGGGGTGTAGCCCATTGCTCTCCATTCAACTCCTATGCCCTGTTCCCACTGACTTCCAAGGGCAAGGTGCCTATCTCCAAATTCCAGAGTACTGTCCTGGGAAGCTGTATCTCAGCCCAGTCCCTCCCCGGCCCTGCACAGTCTCTGCTCAGTGCACCCGAGAGTTCCGTGTGGTTCCCCCAATTGCTTCCTCTCCACACAGCCTACTGTCTCGTGGAACAACTTTGCACCAATTCTAGACTTGTCCCTGACTGAGTGGATGGGAAGTCCATGGGGATGGTGCGTGACCACCTGTAGATCAGGTCGCACTGTGCTGACCTGGTGAGCGCATCCTTCTCGTGCTCTGATCTCTGTTGTATTCCCTGTACTCTCCAATCTTTGTGAATGTATCTCACTATCACCTTTTGTCTTGCGCTGAGTGTCCCACAATGCTTCTCTGCAATTTCACAATGCTGCTTTCGGAGTGAGCAATCCACGTGCAAGTAGCCGTCTGTGCTCTTCACCTCCTTCCCTGGGAGTGGTGAGGTAGGAGGCCTCTATCAGACTGCCATTTAAAAAAAATCACTTTGTTGTTTTTTTTAAAGATTGTTTTGGCTTTTCTGCATTCTTTGCATTTCCATATGAATTTTAAGATCAGCTTGTCAATATCTGTAAAGAATCTGGAAGGGATTTTGGTAGGGATTGTGTTCAATCTATAGACCATTTCAGGTAATCTTGCCATCTTAACAATATTGATAATATTAACATCTTAACAATATTACATCTTCCAATCCATGAATATGAGATGTCCTTATATTTATTGAAGTCTTCTTTAATATCTTTCAGTAATGTTCTGTAGTTTTCAGTGTGTAAGTCTTGTACTTCTTTTGTTAAAGTATTCCTAAGTATTTTAGTTGTTTAAAAAATGTTATTATGAATGGAATTGTTTTCTTAGTTTCATTTTTGGACTAACATTTCATTGTTAGTGTATAGTGTATAGTTAGTGTATACAATTGATTTTTGTATATTGCTCTTATATCCTGCAACCTTAGTGAACTTGTGTATTACTTCTAGTAGCTTGTTAGTGGATTCCTTATGCTCTATTTACAAGATCATGTTGTCTGTGAATAAAGGTTTTACTTCTTCATTTTCAATATGAATGCCTTTTATATCTTTTTCTAGCCTAATTATCCTGGCTAGAATCTCCAGGACAGTGTTGAATAAAGGTGGAGAGAGTCAACCTCTTTGTTTTTTCCTTGGACTTAGAGAGGGAAAGCATTCAGTCTTTAAGCAGTTACTACGATGTTAGCTGTAGGTTTTTCATAGATGTTCTTGTTATATTGAAAAGATTTTCTTCTATTCCTAGCTGCTCAGCATTTGTATCATGAATGAGTATTGGATTTTGTCAAAAATTTTTTGCATCTGTTGAGGTGATCATCCCATCTGTTCTTTATTCCCCTTTTTCTCTTTTTATGCTTTCTTTTATTAATTGAGTATTTTTAAATGATTCCATTTTATTTCCTTTGTTTACTTATTAGCTATAACTCTGTTTTCTTATTTTAGTGGTTGCTTTAGGGTTTATAGTACATATCTTTAACTTTTCACAGTCTGTCCTCGTACCACATCACATATACTATGAGAACTTTACAATTGTATGCTTTTATTTCTCCCTCTGGCCTTTGTGCTATTGACTTTATATATTTTATTTTTACATGTGTTATAAACCCCACATCACAGTATTTTTTTTTTTTGTCTAAGCGTCAATAATCTTTTTTAAAAATTTAAATAATAATAAATCTTATATATTTATACCCATGATGCTCTTCATCCCTTTGTGTAGATTCCTATTTCCATCTGGTATCATTCTTTGGCCTGAAAGATATCCCTTAACACTTCTTGTGGTATGGATCTGCTGGTGATGCATTCTTCTAACTTTTATGGTCTGAAAAAGTCTTTATTTTTGAAAGATTTTCTCTGAGTGTCAAATTCTAGGTTGATGGTTTTTCTTTCAGTACTTTAAAGATCTTGCTCCACTATTTTCCTGTTGCATTGTTTCCACTGAGAACTATGCTGCTATTCTTAATCTTTGTTCTGCTGTATACAACATGTCTTTTTTCTCTAAGTGCTTTTAAGATTTTTTTCTTTGTCACTGGTTTTCAACAATGTTATTATGATGTGCCTAGGTGTAGTTTTCTTCATGCTTCCTGAGCTTAGTGTTCATTGAGGTTTTGAGATCTGTGGTTTGTTGTTATCAAATTTGGAAAAATTTGGCCATGATTTCTTCAGTTATAACCCCCCACCCCCAGTCTCCTTCCTGGACTCTAAGTACATGTGTATTAGGCTGCTTAAAATTATCCCATGGGTCACTGATGCTTTTTTCATTTTGACTTTATTCTTTTCTCTGTGTTTCATTTTGGTTAGTTTCTCTTAGTATGCCTTCAAGTTCATTAATCCTTTCTTTAGCAATATTCAATCTGGTATTAATCCCCATCCAGTATATTTTCCATCTCAGACTTCATAGTTCTCATCTCGAGAAGTTGGATTTGGGTCTTTTTATGTCTTCCATATTTCTACTTAAAAACCTTTTGAACATATAGAATATAGCTATAACTGTTTTAATGTTCTTAACTGTCTTGTTCTTAGTTCTAGGTTGGTTCTAATTGATTGATTTTTCTCCTCATTATGGGATATATATAGATATATATATATATATCTATATATATCTATCTCACTTCTTTGCATAATTGATAACGTTTTATTGGCTGCCAGACATTGTGAACTTTACATTATATGCTGGATATTTTTGGGTTTCTATAAATATTTTTTGCTTTGGGGCACAGTTAAGTTTCTTGAAAACAGTTTGATCTTTTTTCCAGTCTGGTTTGTGGGGACAGGCTTCATTCCTGAATTTGGTGATCACTGGTTATGGTTTTTGTGATCTTTTCTGGTGGTTTTTCCCCAGTCTTGTGTAGTTTCTAGCATGTGTGCTCTGATCAGTACTCTGTGGAACACTCAAGTTGTATCATCTGCTGATCTTTGTAGTTCTCCTTGTATGCACCTCTTTATTCTCCAGTAGTCTGTCATGCAGACTCTAGCCACCTTATTCTCTCCATACCCTCAGTTCTGTCTCTTCATTTCAGAAAATCTTCTGGGCTTTTCCTGAGTACTTTTCTATAGCCTGGAAACTCCCTCAAGGCTGTAAAGTATAGGGCTTACCTCATTTGTTTTCTATTAATATTTCTCTGTTCTCTGTTACCTGATAGCCAGTGTCTTGAAAACTGGTGTTTCGTATATTTTGTTTGTGTTTTCAGGTGGTAGGGTAAATCTGGTCCCTTTTACTTCATTTTGGATAATAGTGAAAGTATTCATATGTGTTTTGACCATCTTTCCTTCAATGTATTCCTGGATGTTCATTTTAATCATATTTCACATTTCATTCTTATAAACTTGTCTCTCTTTCTGCATCCTTCCTTCATCTTCAGCTCATTTTGGATGACTCAAAGCCATCAAGTCTGAGGATTTTTCTGCTCGAAGTAGTAACCATTTTTAATCAATTCTCCCATGTTCCTCTCATGATTAATGTTAAGTATTTGCAGGCTGGCTGGGGTCATAGATGTGGTTTGGTGAGTATGTTATGAGTTTTTATAGGAGATAGTTGTACTTTGCTTCCTTATCTATCAGCTAGGTATTTTGTGTGTTCCAACTGTATTCTTAGCATTATACAGAGTGCAGAGTACTAAGCAGAAAGTGAGTACAATATTGTTTCCAACAGTTTATATACTAGCAGGGGAGATAGAACAAGATCTCACGGAATGTTGTGAAAAGTTTTAAACCTTTTTTTCTTTTTGGTACACTAGACATTTAGAGATGAGAAAAAATTAGTTCCTCTAATATACTGGGAATGCTTCCTGTAATATACTGGGGCTGAACAGGGCCTTTGAAAATGAATGAGTTTTAAAAATAGAAGTCAGTTACAAGATATAATGGAATAGAAGATGCCATTTAGGATAGTCAAGCAAATTATACAGGCATACGCTTAACAAGAAATGTTCAGAATTTTTATGAGGAGAACTATAAAAACTTTCAGAGGCACAAACAGACTTGAACAAATGTAAAGATATACCATGTTCTGGGTAGGAAGACTCAACATTTTTAAAGATGTCAGTTTTTCTAAAATAATTCGTAAGTTTGGCATGATCCCAATGAAAGTACCATCAGATTTGTCCTCCTAGAGCTAGATTATAAAGTTCATTTGCAAGAACAGACAAGGAAGAATAGCTAAGAAAATGCAGAAGGTGAAAATCACTAAGGATGGCTAGTCCTTCTACATATTAAAACATGACAGAAGCCTTTAAGATTAAAATAATGTGGTATTGGTACAATAATAGACAGATCAATTGAAGAGAATAGAAAATACAGAAATAAGCCCAATGGCATATGGAAATTTAGTGTGTGATAAAGGGAGTATCCTAATATCAGTGGAGAAAACATGGAATTTGTTTGTTTGTTTGTTTATAGACAAGATTTCGCTTAGTCTCCCTGGCCGGAGTACAGTGGCGTCATCACAGCTCAATGCAACCTCAAACTCCTAGGCTGAGGTGATCCTCTCTCCTCAGCCTTCTAAGTAGCTAGGACTATAGGTGTGAGCCACCATGCTCAACTAATTTATTTTTATTTTTATTTCTTTTGTAGACGGGGTCTCGCTATGTTGCCTAGGCTGGTATTGGACTCCTGGCCTCAAGCAATCTTCCCGCCTTGCTGGGAAGTGCTGGGATTATAGGCATGAGCCACTGGCCCAGCCTGGAATTTTTAATACGTGGTGTTTGTGATATTGGGATAACCAATTGGGAAAACATAGGTTCGAATCCATTCTTACAACAGCATGTCAATATAGAAAATAATACTATACTAACTACTAGAAGAAAACATGGGTAAATTATGACTTATATATGGGAAAACTTTACTATGAATCAATCCAGAAACAAAAAGGAAAAACATAGATAAGTATAATTACATATGTGTATGTGTATAAGAATATATGTTTATATACATATCCTCACAATCTATATGTACATATATGTATATACATGTACACACACACACTCTTTTGCATAGCAGAAAACACCATAATCAAAGTAAAAAGACAAATGATGAACTGTAAGAATGTTTGCCACTTATATCACGGACAGTGAATTAATCTGCAAAGTATGTGGAGTGTTTCTAAAACTGGAGAAGAAAAAGACCAAAGCTTTGTAAAAAGATGGGCAGGAGATAATGAACAGAGAATTCATAGAAACAAATATAGATTAGTCTTATATGAAAAGAAGCCCAACCTCACTTATAATAAAAGAGATGCAAATGAAAACAACACAATATATCATTTCTTTCATGTCACATTGGCAAAAGTTCAGCATTTTGATAACAAATTTTGTTGGTGATGCAAACAGGTCCTCTTATACATTGCTATTGGGAATGTGAAATGGTATAGATTCAGAGAGAAATTTGGCAATACGTCCCCAGTAGTCCTATTTCTAGGAATCTATCTTACAGATATATACTGAGAAATATGTGTGTACAAAGCTACTGTGACACTATTTCTAATAACAAGAGATGAAACAAATCAAATCCTGATTTTAATAAAACAACTATAAAAAAAATTGAGATCACAGGGGAAATTTGAACACTGACCAAGTAGCTGAAAATGTGTACAGTTGGTGATGTTAATTACATGTGATAATGTTATTGTGGTTATGTTAAAAAAGAGCACCTTTTAGAAATACTTGATATGTTATAATCCATTACTGATACTGTTTAATGCTTGAAGTGATCCATCTTCAACCAGTGAGAGCCCCTCAAAGTTAACTCCTGAGTCCTTCTGCCACATCTTTTAGAGATCATTACTTAAGTATTTATGAATGAAATTATATGATTAGAGTTTATTTCAAAATAATCCAAAGGACAGCGTCAGTGGGGAGGTAGAGATGAAATAAGATTTGCCGTGAGTTGATAATTGTTTAATCTGAGTGATTGGGATTTCGTTATACTATTCTGTCTTCTTTTGTATGTGTTTAAAATTTCCTGTAAAAAATGTATGGAGTTTAAGGTAGGCATAAATGAAGAGAGTGGCATTTGGAACAAAGGCAGTGAGACCAAGGAAGGTGGGAAATTCTTATACAATTTTATGTTTCTGGTAAATATATAACAGACTCCCTTTATTTGCACCATATTAGTGTAATTCTAAGGATTAAAATAACTCATAAAGTATGCAGTTATTTGTTTATTGTCTCCCATTATAGGGCTTTTGGATTACCAAAATAATTGATCTGGAGGGAGTTAAGTTTTCCTCACACTTTTTATGAGTGCCATCTTTTCTTTCAAATTTTGCTTGGACATAGATTTAGGCATATCAGGTAAAAGAGAAAATTGCGAATGGGATTTTTCTTTTTTTCAGATTTTAACATTGGGATTGTTCATTTAATAATTTTTAAGCATGTTATTTCAATAATTTATAAGGATCCTAGGTTATAGAGAATTACATATGGGAACAAATATCTATCTTCCTCTTAAATATTTTTTGCTTCAGAGCTCTTATGTCTTAAAAAGAGATAATATGGTTTATTTAGTGATATCTAATGGCATTAAGCATGATCATTTTAACTTGCTTTCTATTCTATCACCAGGTTAATATTAAAATTGGAAGCTTGTATCTTTTGCTGGATATTGGAAATTGAATGTAATGGCAACAGAATTTATAAAGAGTTGCTGCAGAGGATGTTTCTATGGTGAAACAGAAAAGCACAACTGTGAGTTTTGTTTTGTCTTCAGTAACATTTATCTAGTGCCTTCTGTTTGTGGCATTGTGTAATACAAAGATAAATTATGCATGGTTCCTAATTTCATGGGGGCAGCAGAAACATAAGTCACACTAGGTAAGTATTCCAGAACTCCAAGTACCCTGGAGCCTGGGTAGAAAGAGATGAATTCAACCCAGGAGACACCCTGAGACGTTACCATAAAGAAGATTGCATTTTCCATGGAAGTCTGAACAGGATTTGAGCAAGCTGGGTGGGAAGAAGGAAGTAAGAGAAGGTGAAAGTTGGATGTGGGCACACTTAGGTTATTAAGTATGAATTGTCTGATTTCCTTAAGTACTAAGGTTGACGGTTGATATCTCTGGCATTTCACTTTGACACTTCTTGTTTTATTTTTTATTGTGAAGGTACGTCCTTAGTCTCTCAAACACACAGTTTGGTTTGTGATTATTTTTCGAAATTTTTTTAGAGCAATTTTTGTGAAACCATGGATAAGTAAAAAATCTGTGTTATTTTCAAATATGAGTTCTGTGGTGGAACCAATGCAGCGCAGACAGCTCCAAATATCAACAAAGTGTTTGGGAAGGATGTGGCTAATGAATGGTTTAAGAAGTTCCGTCCTGGTGATTTTAATCTTGAAAATCTTGGGCGACCTGAGACCAAGGGGGATAATGATGAACTGAAAGCTGTAGTGGAAGCGAATCCATCTCAACCTACATGTGAATTAGCAGCAAGGTTTGACGTTACTATTCCAACAGTATTGGACCATTTGAGACAAATTGGCAAGGTAAAGAAGCTGGATAGATGGGTACCACGTGAATTAAACAAGTGTCAGAAGAGAAATTGTCTCAAAGCTTGCTGTTCTTTGCTGTCACTACATAAAGGCGAACCATTTCTATACCATATTGTTATGTGTGATGAAAAATGGATTCTTTTTGACAATTGCAAGCATTTGGCACAATGGTTGGATAAAGATGAAATGCTGAAACACAGTCCAAAACCAAATATTCATCAAAAAAAGCTAATGGTGTCTGTTTCATGGTCTAGCGCTGGTATTATCCACTACGGCTTCATGAAACCTGGTCAGTCGATTACCGCAGATGTCCACTGCAACCAACTGAACAAAATGATGAGGATGCTTGTGATTAAGCAGCCGAGATTGGTCAATAGAGACAGGCCAATCCTCTTGCAAGACCATATATCACACAAACAATGCTGCTCAAACTACAGAAGCTGGACTTGGAAACTCTCTGTTATCCACTGTATTCACCAAACCTTGCACGAACTGACTACCACTTCTTCCAGGCTTTGGACCACTTCTTGCAAGGAAAAATATTCAATTCTCAACAAGTGTGGAAAATACCTTTTGCGATTTTATAGCCGCTTGCTCTCCAGGTTTCTTCGCTGCTGGCATAAACAAGCTACCGTTAAGATGGCAAAACTGTGTCAATGGTTTAGGCACACACTTTGATTAATTGTACTGCTTCTTGTTTGAGATGTAATAAACTACACTTTTGATTTGAAATCAGACATTTCATGTTTAATGACCTAAATATCTAGGGTCAGTATGCATTTTATTTTGTGATTTGTTGGAGATTATTGTACATTTGGAAACCTGTAGCTTCTTGTTAGAGATGCTTTATGTAATTAAGACTGATGTTAACCAGTAGTACTGACAAGAGTTGCTTTTGTTGACAGTATTTTTGAATGACTGGATTTTACTTGAGAGCATTGTGGAATTGACTGCAAAATAAATTTGTTTTCCATCTATGAACTCTTGTGGAAATAAAACTCTTTAAAAATTGCTTTTACCATTATGATAAGTTAACGTACTTTGGCAATAGTGTATTAATTGCCCAAACGTTGGCTGGGCAAAATTAATGTAGATTCCAGAAATGTTTGATAGGACCCAAAATAGTTTATGTATCAGGAATTTCTTCTAAAATGATTAAATAAGTACCAAAGCATTCTAGGTTTAGATTATTATAGGTAATGTATATGCATATTTGTGACTTTTTTTCTTTTCTTTTTTCTTTTATATGCAGTTTCAGTGGAAAGAGACTTTAAAGCAGCAGTCTCAAATAGTCAACAAACTACTATCTGTGTACCTCCATTTACTTCTGTTTCTGTAAAGCCTCAGGTTGGCTGTACTGAGGATTATTTGCTTTCCAAATTACCATCTGATGGCAAAGAAGTACCATTTGTGGTGCCCAGGTTTAAATTATCTTATATTCAGCCCAGGATGCAAGGAACTCCTTCACATCTGGAAGGGCTTGAAGGTAAACAATAAAATGGCAGGATTTAAAAATCAACACTTAGCATTTAAATGCTGTTATTACAGTTATTTTGCTCTTTTATATCTTTAATACAAAATTTATATAAAAAATTTTATATTTTGCTTTTTATATGTTTTGCTCTTTCTGTAGCAGAACTTATTGTACTGTATTTTTGAAAGGTTCCATTTTGAAATCTGATCACAATTCAACACATTTGTCTGTGGCTTTGGGCTTTTTTAAAGGAATAATATATAGTCAGCTGTCCATATCTATGGGTCCTGTGTCTGTGGATTCAACCAACTGCAGATCAAAACTTATTTGAAAAAAAAAAAAATGGATGATTGCATCTGTCTTGAACATGTACAGACTTTTTTCTTGTCATTATTCTCTAAGCAATACAGTATAATAACTATTTACATAGCATTTACATTGTATTATATTAGGTGTTATAAGTAATCTAAAGATGATTTGAAGTATATGGGAGGATGTGCATAGGTTATATGCAAATACTACACCATTTTATATAAGGGACTTGAGCATCTGTGGATTTTGGTATCCATGGGGGGTCCTGGAACCAATCCCTTATGGATACCAAGGGATGACTATAAGAATAATAATAATAATACCACCTTAGTTATCCTTCACATATCTAGAAAGAGAAAGTAAAGGAATTATTTTATATTTGGTTTATAAACATAGAAAACATGTAGTTTCTTATCTACCATTTTCTAATATTTGTTGTAATGAGAAATAAGGAAACAATCAAATAGGACTTCTTCACCAGTCTATATTTCCCAGTCTAAATAGCTACTTGAATAAGGTAGATTCATTGGCTGAATTTGACTAATGTAGAGGCCAATGGACTAATGAAGTTAAGATTAAATAACATGTAGCTCTTGTTTTTAAAAAATAATTTGTGTTAGTCCATTGAAACATTGTCAGTCATAATGGCTTTTTCCTCTCAAAATTTTATTAGAAAAATTTCAGATGTACAGAAAAGTTGAAAGAACTTAACAGTGAATACCTGTATGTCCACCACATGAATTCTGCCATTAACATTTTACTATACGTGCTTTATCACATATTTACCCACCTATCCGTTCTTCTATGCATTATTAATCCCCTTTTTAGCTGGGGATGCATTTCAGAGTAAGTTGAAGACATCAATACACTTTCCTGTAAATACTTAAATATATATATATCATTTACTGGAGTTCAATGATCTGTTTACAGTTTTCTTCTTTTGAAGTAAATTTTACACACAATGAGCTGCCCAAGTGAATATTTTTAAATTTTGGGTATATTTGTTGAATATTGGTGAATGTATATATCAATGTAATCCAAATCCCTATCAAGATCTAGAATATTTGTCCAGATATATTTTTCTGTCCCATCCTCTTTGTCGTCTTCTTCTGGGATTTCAATTACACATATGTTGGACCTTTTGATATTGTTCTAGGGGTCTCTGAGACTGTTCATTTTTTTCAACCAATTTCAATTTTTTTCTCTCAGTTCTTTGGATTGGATATTATTGATCTATTTCCAAGTTTAGTATCTCTTTCCTCTGTTATCTTCATTCTACTGTTAAGCCTACCTAGTGAATTTTTTATTTTAGACATTGCATTTTTCAGTTCTAGAGTTTACATTTGGTTCTTTTTAAATAGTTTTTATTTCTCTGCTGCAATTTCCTATTTTTACATTATTGCAAGCTTATTTTCTTTTATGTCTTTGAGCTTTAAAATCTTTGTCTGCTAATTTTAACATCTAGGTCATCTAGGTTTGGATTTTGTGGATTACCTTTTTTCTTGAGAATGGGTCACATTTTCCTATTTCTTTGTATATGGAGTAATTTTGGATTGTATTCTGGACACTGAATGTTATGTTGTGGAGAATCTAGATTTGGTTTCCCTCTTTCCTCCCTTCCACCCTCCCTCCCTCCCTCTCTCTCTTCCTCCCTCCCTTCTTTCCTTATGACTTGGTTGAACTTATGTTACAAATTCTGTGTCTTGGGTGATGGCTCTTGGGTGGTAGTTTATAGATCAGCCAGGTATTTGAGCAGACTTTATTCACAGAGTTTGAGACTCTTTCCTTTCCAGGATTCTCATCTTACTTTTCAGCAGCTCTGGTTGCCTTGAACTCCACCCTCTGGTTGTTCAGGCCAGAAGGACTGTGGGTTTTCTGTTGGAGTTTTATATACCCTGTGTCATGCCAACTTTGACCTGCACTCAGGCTAAAAGTCATTAAAAATAGATAACTCACTTTGTGTCATTACCTTTTTTCCAAGAGTCAACTCCTGTACAGAATCTGCACTACTTCTCTTTACTCTTCAGTGCCTTGAGGATTTTTATTTGTTTGTTTTGTTTTATTTTTGGTCTAGAGTTTATTGTTATCTGCAAGAGAGTTGGGTCTGGTAGGAGTGATTTATTTTCTTTTTTTAAGAAAGAAAGAAAGGAAGGAAGGGAGGGAGGGAGGGAAAGGGAAAAGGAAAAGGAAAGAAAAGGAAGAAAAGAAAGATGAACCCAGTGCCTTGTTTTGAACATATCAATAATGTTTCTCAAAAATAGTTTTAAAAAGTTCTGGCTCACAGGATACCTTGATCAATTGGTATTTCTTTTCCTTTCATACTTGTTGTCTACATTGGGATTAAACCATACAGTCTTGTAATCTGTTTTAGTCACATAAAATATTGTGAACATTTCATATTCATTGCTTTTTAGTGGCTCCATAGTATTTCTTCATTGGATGTGCTATAATTTATTTAATAAATTCTCTATTCTTGGATACCAAGAATTTTTTAGTGTATTATTTCATAATCAGGAAAAAAGTAAGAAATATCTACCTGGCGACATGTGATAGTTTTTCATATGTTCTTTTATTACGCTTCTAGAAAACATTGCTTTTTGAGTTGAATGAGTGAGAAATTAGTTAACTCTTGAATTATAGGCTCATCAGAGGAAGTGGTGAAACCATCTGGTTTTTATATATTAGAGAGAAAATTGCTTTATTTAATTAGAGTCAAGGAAGTACTCTTGATACCTAGTCATAAGAAGTCAAATATGTATATTTTTGTGTGCATGTATGCATGTGTGAGGGATGGGTTGAGATGGAGAAAAACATTTTAAGAGGATAGAGCAGACCACTATCAGTAATGACTATGCAGGGCACTTACCATGAATGGAGCCTGGAGGACTTGAAGTTGCTCTGCGTGAGTCAGTGAGTGAGTGGTGACTGAATGTGAACTCCTAGGACATTACCATACACTACTGTAGACTTATAAACACTGTCTGCTTAAGCTACACTAAATTTATAACAAAAAATTTTTCTGCTGGTTGCAGTGGCTAATACCTATAATCCCAACATTTTAGGAGGCTGAGGTGGGAGGATTGCTTGAGGCCAGGAGTTCGAGACCAGCTTGGGCAACATAGTGAGACTTTGTCTCTACAAAAAATAAAAAAAAATTAATTGGGCTTGGTGAGGCATGCCTGTAGTCCTAGCTACTCAGGAGGTTGAGGCAGGAGGATCATTTGAGCCCAGGACTTCGAGGTTGTGGTGAGCTGTTATCATACCACTGCACTCCAGCCTGGGCAACAGACTGAGACCCTATCTCTAAAAATATAATAATAAATAAATAAAAATATTTTTCTTCATTAATAAATTAACCTTCGCTTACTGTAACCTTTTTATTTTATAAACTTTTTAATATTTTTAAACATTTTGACTGTTTTGTAATAACGCTTAGCTTAAAACATAAACACATTGTACAGCTGTCCAAAATACTTTTTCCTTACATCCTTACTTTATAAGCTTTTTTCTACTTTGAAAAATTTTTATTCTTTTTATGTCTATATATTATTCCCAATGTGATTATTAACCTTAAAAGGAATTTGATCTATGTTTTACCCTTTTTAAATTGTGAGATATAATACACATATAGAAAAATGCACAAAACAGAAACATATAGCTCAGTGACTTATTACAAAGCAGAACAACAGTATAGTCACCACCTAGGTAAAGAAATAGAGTATTACCAGTAACCCAAAAGCTACCCTCATCCTTGCCTTTTAGTAACCCCAGAGTAATCAGTATCACAATTGTTATAATCATAACTCTCTTGCTTTCCTAACTTCTTACCACCTAAGTACATATCCTTGAATATTGTGGTTTAATTTTTTCTGTTTTCTGATTTTTATATAAATGAAATGGTATACTCAGTATACATTCTTTTGTTTATGGTTTTTTTCATTCAACATTATGTTTGTGAGATTCATTCAAGTTGTTAGTAGTTTTAATTTGTTTTCATAGCTGTACAGGAAGTGTATATTACAATGTATCTGTTGTGTATTCTAAATGGTATGTTGTACAGTAATGTTTTTATATAGCATACTGTAAGGTATTTTTATGTAGTAAGTATATACTACTGTTTATCTATTTTACTGTTCATGGGCATTTAAATTTTTTCTAATTTTTGGCTTTTATGGACAATGATTATAGCCATTATAGTAGCCATAATTATGAACATTCTTGTACTTGTCTCTTGGTGCACATGTGCAAGCATTTCAGTTGTGTGTATGTCCAAAATGACGTTGTTGGGACATAGAGTATAAATAGCTTCAGCTTTAGTAGAAATTGCCAAACTCCTTTCCACAGTGATTAGATCAATTTACATTTCTACCAGCAGAGTATGATTGTTTACATTGTTCTACTTTCTTGCCAATACTTGCTATTGTTAGGCTTTTTAGTTTTAACCATTCTGGTGAGTGTTTAGTGGTATCTCATTGAGGTTTTAACTTACATTTCCCCCATTACTAATGAGATTGATTGTCTCTTCTGATGTGCCTGTTTAAGTCTTAAGCCAATCTGTATACAGTCTTGTTCTGTCTTTTTGTTATTGATTTGTAGGGGTTCCTCATGTATTCTGGATATGAGCCCTTTGTTAGTTATGTTTTTTCACATCTCTTCTTCCACTCTATGGGTTACCTTTGGATTCTCTTAAATAGTCTTTTGACAAATAGAAATTTTAAATTTTAATCTAGTTCAGTTTATTAAAATAAAACATTTCTATGATTAATGCTTCCTATGTTCCATTTAAGAAGTACTTCCCTCTCTTAAGGTCATGAAAACTTTCTTATAAGTTAACTTAAATATAGAAGCTTTATGTTGATTTGCCTTTAACATTTAATTTAGAACTACAATCCCCATGGAATTAAGTTTTGTGAATATGTTTGGTTGATTGAAGTCTTATTTTTTTCCATATCAATATCCAGTTGTCTTATCACCTTTTAATGAAAAGACCATCCTTTCTCCACTGCTGTACAGTGCCACCTTAATTATAAATTAAGTGTCTATAAAGTGGATATCTTTCTGAGCCTTCTTTTCTTTTCCATTGATCTATTTTTCTACAATTGTGCCTGTTCTATTCTAAATACCTTGTAGAACAAATCTTTGAATCTTGTTTTTATTTTTAAAGATTATCTTTTTGGTTATTCTTGGTCCTTAGTGTTTTCATACAAATATTTTCTGTTCATCTTTTTGCTGTTTGATTTCCAACTTAATTTCATTGTGGTAAGAAAACATACTTTATATGATTTCAAGCCTTCAAGTTTGAGATTTTCCTGGTGTATCTCAGTATCAATTTTTATAATGTTTTGTGTCTTCTTGAAAAGGGCATGTCTCAGGAAAAAAACTCATCTTTTTATTTAAAATATATCCTATATGTAAGTAGAAAAATAAGAAGTCAGATCACAAAATACAGAATTGTCTATAGGGCAAAGAAAAAGGCCAAAAATTTACCAGACTGTCTTGATAGCAGGTTTCACGGCTTATCCCTGGCATAATATTTCACACAGAACTCCATAAATGTGTTCTGATATTTTTAGATATCAAAGGCATGTGATCTAGTATTTTGAGACAAAATATTTTTTTCTTTTGCTTTGAGTGTACCAGCTGTTGGCTAATAACTCCAGGAAAAGGATGTTGTAAAACTTTAGAAACAATTGCTTTCAGGATCTGCCAGAGCATCTTTTGGAGATCGAAAGGTAGAACTTTCCAGTTCATTTGAGCATGGACCCAGCTATGATGTATATAACCCATTCTATATGTACCAGCACATTTCACCTGATCTGAATCGGCGCTTTCCTCTTCGTTCAGAAGCAACGCGACTGTATGGATCAGGTATAAAAATTTTTTGTGCTTTTCCTCTTTCTGTTTCTCTTTCACAAATTTAGAAATCAAATTAAATTTATGACTGTGGAAGAAATGATTCTTATTCAAGCAATTTAAAAATAAGAGAAAAGTAGGCTTCATAAATGTGATAAACATTGTGACTTCTCTGTAGTATTTTATCTAATATAAAAATTGGAGGAATAATGAGTTATGTCTGTTGGAAGTTCCAAATTCCATTTTATTTTTCCTTTTTTGAAAGAAGTTTTGGTTCAAGAGATCTATTGTACAACATGGTGACTACAGTTAATTATAATATGTTGTATACTTGAAAAATGCTAAGAGTGGATATTAAGTGTTTTCACCACAAAAAATGATTTGTTAGGTAATGTATTTGTTAATTAGCTGGCTTTAACCATTCCACAGTGTATATATACTTTAAAATATTATGTTATACATGATAAATACATATAATAAAAAAGAAATTTTTGTTTTTAGATTATTTTGTATACATTTTAAATGTATCATTTATTTATACATAAATTCTATAACAGATAGTTATGATCTTTTTTTTCTGCTTTATTTAGTGAAAATCATGAAAGATAATAAAGAAGAAATATTTATTTAAGGGCCTGATTTGTGCTCACCACTGTGCTAGAATACACAATTGGTATACAAAGTTCCCTTCTTCAAGGGTCTTATAGTTTAGGAGGGAAACTAAAAATGTAGACTAGATATATATAGGAGCATATGGGATTCAGTATTGATTTTTTAAAGTAATAAGTGCTTATTAAATATTAATGGTAGCTGAATTGCATTTAGCACAGGGTACTTACTTAGATTTTTTTTCTCAGATCAAGGATTGGGGAATGTAAGGAAGAAAGTGAATATACTTTGATATTTGATGTGAAAATGTATTGTTTGATTTATGTTGATTTCTGTTTCAAATAAAAGTAAAATAAAAATTGTTTTAAAAATTTCATTAGAAAGCTTTATTTCTTGTGTAGATTTGCATATAATATTCATGATGTGTTCCTATAGAGATTTAGTTTATGGTTATTAAGTAGAATTCCAGTGTTTCTTTTCTTTACTGTAAAATAAGTACTTTTCTCATGTCCCTTTGTAGTTTGTGATCTAAGGATGAACAAACTTCCCACTTCCCCTGGGCTAAGCAAATCTATGTTTGATCTTACAAGTTCATCTCAGCGATTCATCCAGGTAAACTAGTTATATAAATTTAATTATATGTAATAATTTGTTTTCAAATTAAAAGTTTAGAAATGTGTGAATTAGGAACAATATGCTGTATATTTTTTGTAGATTTATCTATTCTAATAACTGAGGAATAAATATTTGAAATTTTCCATGTGTATTATTTTAGGAAACTATCATTTGATTACTGAAAGGCAGTAGTTTTTCTTTTGTTTGTTTTTTATGAATTTTACATCTCTTAGTATGCACTCAGGGAATCTTGAGGCAGTTGGTATTTAAAATAGTATAATTAAAAGTTCTTATTATTTTAACTTTCTTTTTTGAACATAACCGGCTAGTTATTAAAGATTAGTATTTCTATTGAGATGTAGGACTTTAATTATTCACTAACATTAACACCCTGTCCTCCTGTTTTGGAAATGGAATTGAGAATTTTTTTTATACTTTAAAAAATGTTTCTGTTTTAGTTCAAGTAAACTGTGATTGTTTAAAATTAGTAGAGATAAGCAAAGTAAAATGACAAATTACCTGTATTTTCTATAACTGAGAGTAAAGGCACTGTTAAAATATTGTTATATATACGTGTGGACTTTTTTCCATGTGAATGTATATACATATGTTTTATAAAATGGGAATGTATTCTAAATAATCCTTAATAATTCTTACTCAAGTTAATTTTTAACAGACTTAGTTCTTTGTAGTAACAACTCTTTAACATGCATCAGAATTGTTTGGAGAGCTTGTTAAAATACAGACTGCCAGGCCTTACCCCAGAGTTTTCGATTCAGTAGCCCTGCAATGGGGCCTGATTTTCTATTTCTACGAAGTTCGCAAGTGATGCTGTTGCTGCTGGTCCTGAGGGACCATACTTTGATAACTGCTGCTTTATAGGTTTTTAGATAACAGGGTATTTCCAAATATATTCTGATTATCATTAATGCTTTCAAGTATGAAACTTAAGCAGTAATATCATTCTCCTTATTACAAAACCAAATGAAAAACAACAAAGGCTTTCCAATATATTATCTTGTAAAATACTGAAGATTTTCTGATAATACACGCAAAAAGCTTTTTTTTCCCCCCTCTTTACTATCTACAAGTGGGAAATTCTGACCAGTGACATTGTCAAATGGTTAGCATGCAGTTTGTTACTAGGGTGGGTACTGAGGGTATTGAAACTCCTTAAAGTTTCATATGCAATTTCTGACTAAAGAAGAATTTTATTTGTAGAGACATGATTCATTGTCCAGTGTACCCAGTAGTTCTTCTTCAAGGAAAAATTCTCAGGGGAGTAACAGAAGCCTGGGTAAGGAATAAATGAGGTATCCTATTTTTATACTCTTAAGGGAATTATTTCTACTCAATAGTAACTTGAAAGTTTATATGATAAGGTAAAAAATAACTCCAGATGATTATATCTATGTTAGCAGTGTTTTCAGTGTATGTATACTCAGATCAGATGGTCCATTCTAAAAGATGAATGCATCTTTTAAAAAAGTGAAGCAGTTAAGTATCTTTTGTTTGTTTTAAAGTATATAAGTTTAGGAATTTCCAGAAGCATACGGTATTAAGGCCATATAAATGTTATTTGGGCAGGTTTTTCTTAGTTTTAATTTAAATCCCTCACAATTTAGGTTAATTGTTTTTAAACCATGTGCTTTTTATAGTATATATTTTATCCCTAGTGCTTCAATAAAAACATTGTAGTGTGATTTTTGTCTTATTAAATTGAGAGCTTACAAAATAATTGTGGCATTTTTCAATTGTGCTCTTAAAATTGGATTGTATCAGAGTTTAACTGGGTTAGAAGGATTGCATGGTATTTCAAACATCTTTGTCCTTTTACAATTCAGATACAGTTACTCTATCAGGAGATGAAAGAGATTTGGGGAGATTGAATGTGAAATTGTTTTATAATTCTTCAGTAGAGCAGATCTGGATCACAGTTTTACAGGTAAATTAGTATAGTTAATACCAACTTGTATTACAAAATTGAATTATTTAGACATTGTAGGCATCTACTGTTGCCCTTTTCTGGAGAATGGGCCAACACCATTTTTGGAATTTGGGATTTTATAGTATCTTACAGAAAATAGTATTTAATAAAGCATCCAAAAAAATAAATCTATCTTATGATGGAAGTATGTGTGTGTTTTTAACTTCAAGAAGGAAATTGATATGACATCTGGAATATTAAATATCAAAATTTATTTAATGTGGATGAAACATGAGGTCTCAGTAGAGACTAAAGTTTATTTTTATAGTTTCTATCTAAAGTCATCAACTCAAGAAATACATCAAATATTTGTATTGTCAGAGTCCTTTGTAAAATTCAAATTATATTTTTAATTTTCTTAGTGCAGAGATTTAAGTTGGCCCTCTAGTTATGGAGATACTCCTACTATTTCTGTAAAAGGAATACTGACATTGCCCAAACCAGTACATTTCAAGTCTTCAGCCAAGGAAGGTTCCAATGTAAGTGTGGCTGTTTGAATTTCTTTTCTGTTTTTCTCACATTTGTCACTTTATCCACGTAAACAATCAGAATAAGAAAGTGTTTTATTTGGGGGAAACTACAAACTGTGTACCTTTGCTATTAAAAGACAATTTTAAGTCTCAAAAATATATAATATTTCATTGTCCAATATTAAGATGCATTTAAAAAGAAAATCGTAATCACTAAAACATATAGAAGATGAACAGTATCTAAGAAACCTATTTACTTTTCTTGTATGAAAGGAAATAAATTTTGCCTTCTCTTTACCCTAACCCATTTTGGCTTTGAAAAATAATTGCATGACTGCAATTAATTTCTTTTAAATACTTCCAGTTAGTATCCGGGAGACTTATGATCCTGAGTTTGGTTTTACAGATTCTAAATTTCACATAAATTTAAATACATGTTCATTTTTGTCTTTTGATATGGGTTAAAAGGTTATTATTTTTTATGCAAATGAAAAGCATCTTCTAAAAGATACATCATTTAAAAATAAGAATTTAAATGACTAATAAACATATAAAAATTTACTTTATTAATCATAGAAATACAAATTTAAATTACATATTGCTTTCCCTTCCTTCCTTTCTTTCTTCATTCAATTAGGAAAAATTTTATAACTACTCTAGAACATACAACTTTTTAGAAATTATTTTAACAATACACATCAAAACCTTGAAATATTTATAATGTTTAACACAGTAATTCTATTTGGACATGGTTCCATGGAAATAATCTAAAATGTAAACAAAAAAATACATAAAATATTTTTGGCAGTTTTTTTCATAGTGGAAAAATTGAAAACAATCTAAATGTCTTATATAGAGGAATGGTTGAGAAACCTGATGGTATACTGATGTGTATTAGTTTCCTAGGGTTGCCATAACAAAGTACTGCACCATAACTGGGTGATTTAAAACAACAGAAATTTACCTCTCACAGCTTTGGAGGAAGTCCAGAAGTGTCAGCAGTGCTGGTTCCTTCTCTGAGGGAGAATCCGTTCCATGCCTCTCTCTCAGCTTCTGTGATGGCCAGCAATCCTTGACACTCCTTGGCTTGTAGATCATGCCAGTTTCTGCTTTTAGCTTCACATGGCATTCTACCTGTGTCTCTGTGTCTTAACGTGGCCATCTTTACAAGGATACCAATCATACTGGATTAGAAGTTCACCTTACTCCAGTATTACCTCTTCTTATCTTCACTAATTACATCTGCAGTGACCCTATTTCCAAATGAGATCACTTTATGAGGTACTGGGGGTTATTTATTAGGGGATACAATTCAATCCATAACACTGTGTGATAGAATATTAGGCAGCTATGAAAAATAATGTTTAGGAAGAGTTTTTAAGGACATAGAAAAATGTTCTTAATAATTGAAAAAGGCAGTAATCAAAATGGGTGTATATATATTAGGATCTCACTTTATGAAAATATGCATCATTGAAAGTCTAGATGGAAATACATCTTAGCTCTCATTATGATGCCTACTTTCTGAATTAAACAATTTTACTTTTTGATTTTCAAATAAAACTAAGTTAACTTAGGAAAAGTTAAGGAAAAAGGTTCTCATATTAAAACCTATATAAAATCTTATATTTTAAAATTTTATGACTATATATAAAGCTGTTTGGGAGATCCCTATTGTGGCAAAATGAGGGAAATGTGAATTAAACTAGCATACTTTCTTAATTTGTAAGCTCATTAAACATTTTATGTGTAATATATTATCAGTGTCATCCTATGACTTGAGACTCTAAAAGAGAAAGATAGCTTAGTGGTTGAGAGACTCTCAGAGACACAATTCTGACTGTACAGACATAAGCTATTACAATAAGAGTAAAAATTTGGGCATAGTACAGGCATACCTTGGAGATACTGAAGGGAGTGAGGGCCTTGCTCTGGATTAGGCTTTGGCTTAAGGGAATGTTGTGACTGGTTTGATCTTCTATCCAGACCACTAAAACTTTGTCCGTATCATCAGTAAGGCTGTTTTGCTTTCTCATCATTCATATGTCTATTGGAGTAGCACTTTTACTTTCCTTCAAGAACTTTTCCTTTGCATTCACAACTTGGCTAAGTGTTTAGCACAAAAGGCCTATCTTTTGGCCTGTCTTGGCTTTTGACATACCTTCCTCACTAAGTTTAATCATTTCTAGTTTTTGATTTAAAGTGAGAGACTTGCGACTCTTCCTTTCACTCGAACACTTAGAGGCCATTGTAGGGTTGTTAATTGGCCTGATTTCAATATTGTTGGGTCTCAGGACATAGGACTGAGGAGAGGGAGAGAGGGAAATGCCTGGTTGCTGGAGGGATCAGAATACAACATTAATGATCAAATTCCCCATGTTATATGGGGGTAGTTTGTGTCACCCCAAAACAATTACAATAGTAACATCAAAGATCACTGATCACAGATCACCATAACATATAATAATAATGAAAAAGGTTGAAATATTGTGAATATTACCAGAGTGTGACACAGAGACACAAAATGAGCACATACTGTTGGAAAAATGGCGCCAATAGACGTGCTTAAACACAGGGTTGCCACAAACCTTCAATTTGTAAAAAATGCAGTATCGTCGAAGTGCAGTAAAGCACAATAAAACAAGATGTGCCTGTATTCAAAATATTTATGTCAGTTGTCCAGACAGCTTGCCTTTCCTAAAAGCAAAAAAAAAAAAAGAAAAAAAGAGCTCCTTTTCAAAAGGATGCACTAAAGGTACAAAGAAGGAGTGTACAACAAAGAACAGTCTAGTATCAAGATGTTAGTCCATGGTAAGCCGAGGGTTTAATAATATTAAAAGTAACAAAAATACCGTTTAAAAATATTCTGAGCATGGAAAACACCGACTTGCTTTTTGAGATGGGTGCTTATGAGAGAAAGTAGGACTTTAAACTCATATTTTCCTTTGTTTTCTCTATCAAGGAATTTGATTTTCGGATTGGAGAGGGTAGAATCAACGTCACCGAAAGAGAAATAGAAGTCTGAGCTAGATGGGAAGAACATTAGATAAAGAGTAGCTCCTTTAAAGAAATAATGCAAGTCTCTTTCTGCGAGCATGTTAGATTTTGAGTGCTGAGAGTACTCACATGTGAGATTCATGAAGCACTCTCATTAACTGTTGAAGAATTGTGATGAATATCAGGAAAGGTATCCCAGAATGAAAGACGAAAAAACAATCAAATTTTCAAAAAGGGAAAAAGCTATATTCTGATGAGCATTGTGTTGATATTGACTTGACTTCCTAAATAATTAAATGGATGATTTGTGAATTTAAGAAAGGTAATATTCAGGATAATCTCTGGAAAAACAAATCATGGTCTTTCTCATTTTCATTTACATTAAAAAATATATGTATTTTTTGTTGTAAAAAATTAAATATACCTTTCCTAGAAATAAAATACTATTTTGTATTGGCATATCAGCTTTTCTTTATGTATTTTATGTTTTTTTTTAAGGCTATTGAATTTATGGAAACTTTTGTATTTGCTATTAAACTTCAAAGTCTACAAATTGTAAGACTCGTATTTAAGATTCAAACCCAGACACCCAGGAAGAAAACCATTGGAGAATGCTCCATGTCGCTCAGAACTCTTAGCACACAGGAAATGGATTACTCTTTGGATATAACACCACCTTCAAAAATTTCTGTAAGTGATAATAGTATGTTATGTTAAAAGTATTACATGTTTTTAGAGTTATTTAGTGGTTGAGTTTGTTTATTTGTTTGATGGAGGATAACTTGACCTCTATAGAATATTAGAGGACCTGGCAGGCTCTCAAGAAGCAATAATAATAATAATAATTTCATGTAAAAAAATAATATTTTCCAGGGTGCAGTGGCCCACACCTGTAATCCTAGCTACTTGGGAGGCTGAGGTGGGAGGATTGCTTGAGCCCAGGAGTTCAAGGCTGCAGTGAGCTATGATCAAACCACTGCACTTCAGCCTGGCTGACAGAGTGAAACCTCATCTCTTAAAAAAATTTTTTTAAAAAGTTATATTTTAGAAATAATTCATAAAAGGCTAATAGAACTGTTTTTCTTTCTCCATTGGAAAATAACGTCAGGGTTACTTTCTCCTAGCACATTTTTTATTAATGTTTTATACCTCAGGGGAAATAACCCTGAAGTACAAGTAACTTTAAATTATTAATTTTTTTTTAGTTTGTTTAGTAGTTGATAACTTAGGAAAAACAAAAAAGAATCATACATTGGAAACGCAATCAGAGACTGCCCTGAAATAGATTTAGGAAAGTTATTTTAATCATGAGTAGGCTGTATATCTGCTTATACATTGGTTAGAATGAAAGTTTTTATACCTAATTTTTTTGTAAAAAGCTTGATTACCAATAGTGCTGATTGATTTTTGAGACCTGATACTTGCTTCTCTCAATTAGCCAGCTGAACACTGTCTTTAAATTATTTATAAATTTCTAATAATTTAATTATATAATTTCTATATCAGGATAACACTTATAAAAATCAGTCATAAATTTTTATAAGGTTAAGCCTACATGTGATTTTAAATTTATATAAGATTTATATTTTATCTGCTTCCAAAAATATTTACAGTGACTTGAAGTGCTTCTTAACCTTGGCTACACATTAGAATCACCTGGGAGCTTTAAGAAAATGCCCACACCTGAACCAATAAAATTAGAATTGGGGAGAGTGTGGGGCAGAAGTGTTTGTATTTTTCAAAAGCTCCCCAGGTGATTCTAATGTGTAGCCTGCTTTGAGAACATTGAATTGGAGGGGAAATTAGGGATTAAAAAATAAAAAATGAAGATTATTATAATTGATCTGAAGAATTGAAATTTCTTGATAGTTATTTCTTGCCTTTTATTCTTTATCTCAACCCCCAATGTGTTTTCTTTATAGCATTTATTACAAACTTGTAATTATTTAAGTTACTTGTTTTAAACAAAACAAAACTAGGCTCAAGCTTCCATCTGTTTTCTTCATATTTTACTGTGCTCTTAGTAAGGGCATGGCATATTATTGGCACCAAATATTTGTATGTTTGGAGGTAGGTATGAAAGAATCAAGGATGAATAAAAGCACACCAAATTAGATTGTTGTTATTTTCTGTTAAAATTTAGCAAATTTATTCTGTAACTATGATAGGAGTTTGCCGCTGGCATCTTTGACACTAGTTTAGTAGACAGTAATCTGCAACCATGTTTTATAGCAAGCACGAATATATTATTCAAATGAATAATTCATATATTAAAACTTCAAAGCCAGAGGACCTCAGAACTCAGAGACAGTATTTTCTGAGGAATTGAGATTTTATTATCTGCCTTGGAGAATCTGAATGAATGATTATGGTTAAATTTCTACTAAATTATATTTCATGTATCAGAGGTCTTACAAACATTTGTATATCAGCTGTATGCTGGGTGCTAGGAATTCAAATATTGATGCCCTGAAAGAAGAGTGTTTGGGTTATACTGGACAAATGAAATTATGTTACTAGGTGTGAATGTTTCATATTACTGGCTAAAGCAAGAATAATATGCTTTGTTTTGTGTGTTGAAGAGGAAAATAGATATTCCAATTGTGACACTGAAAGAACCAGACTTACATACCCATCCACATCGACAACTGTTTTACCATGATCAGCACAACTTTCATGTAGAGCTAATATTTTACTCAATAAAGAGTTCTTGACTTTGACAAATAGTAATGTAAATTACTTCAGATCTCAAATTTTTGTGTTGAATAATGTGGAAGAGACAAGGTTTCCTGAAGAAATAGCTGGCATTTATAGATTTACCTTTAGGCTGACTTAATGCTAAGTGATCTAATAATCACACCACGCTTATGATCCTCTGCTCTTTATCCCTGTCATGGAGATCAGACATTGAAGCTGTTGCCTGAGTTGATACAGTCAGTAGTCGGGAGTTAGGATTTGAGTGGAGGCATTCTGATTCCAGAGCCAGCTTTCTTAACTTTACCATGTATTGCCCTTCTAAGAAGATATTTTCAAACATCACTAGATCATGGTTTTCTCTAATTATGTTTATTATTTCATTTTCAGCTATGCCAGGAAGGATAATAAAGTTTTCTTTTCTTTAAAAGAAATGATACATTATTTGGGAGCAGAGCTCATATCTTGTATCTTCCATAGTTTTATGCTCATTAAATGCAGTCAATACATACCTGCTAATTGATTGGAATTTTAATTTTTTGGTTATTATGAGATTGAAAACCACTTTGAATAGTTTCTCTTAATCTGAATTAATGTCCTGGAACATAAATTGAATTTGTGAAATAAACCTGGCAAGTAGGAAATGGTAAACCCATTGCCAAATGATCTTCTGTTTTATGAAAGTGAACTCTACAATTGTGTAACAATAAGAGAAATTTTGCCACCTTTAGGTGTTTTCATGTGTTATTACATTGTGGGTACAAAACCATAATGAAAAAAGAATTGATGAAAAAATTTTAATCATGGTTTTCCTTGTGTTTTATAAACAATAAGTGATTGTATCTTTTTTTTTTTTTTGGAGACAGGGTCTCACTCTGTGGTCCCGGCTAGAGTGCAGTGGCATCATCATAGCTCACTGCAACCTCAAACTCCTGGGCTCAAGCAATCCTCCTGACTCAGCCTCCTGAGTAGCTGGGACTGTAAGAGTGCACCACCACACCCAGCTAATTTTTCTATTTTTTGTAGAGCCGGGTTCTTGCTATGTTGCTCAGGACTGTATCTTTTAAAATGTAGTTTTTTAATTGCCAAGGACAGCAACATTTCTTTTTAATCAGCAAAGGTTTTATTTTATATATGGCTACCAAATTAGTTTGTATGAAAAGTTTTTAATCCATTCTCATTCTGATTAAAATCGAAAGCAATAGAGTTACTTATTTATTAGAAGTCAGCATTTGTTGCCAAATAACAAGTTTTATCATTTTAGACTCTTTCAAGGGGAAATTAATCTCAACCATTGAGTTTATACTTGTTAAGCAATTCACTTTTCATTGTCCATCTCTTGATTTCTTATAACATGACCAATTTTAAAATACAGAATCTTGTTTTAAGAAAATCCCCAAGCTTCAGTCAATGTCATATGTATAGAAAGGTTTTTCTTTCTCAGTGAGCCATGAGGACATTAGTGGGGAATACTGGGCAACTATCAATTATAAACCTCTTCATAAAGTGTCATTTAGTTCTGTAACTTTATTGCAATTAGTACTAGCAGAATCTTCTGTGTTTGTGCTGAGCCCTAGTAAGGTCTGTAAACATCATGTTCTTGCTTTATTTGCATTCTTATTCTTTTCAACATGTGAACAGTAATGTTTTTGTGTTTGGACAACTTTTATGTTTCTATCTTATTTTTCAGTCTAAGGACCTTGGAATCTGCACAAGTAGTCTGGCTTATGTTGTATTTCACAGGCAGATTACTACATTTCTTCTTCTGTTGATCAGCAGTACTGACGAGCACATTTTAATTTTTCATCCTCTCTCAATCTCCTTCATTTTACTGTTTGCCTCAGATTTTCTTTGACCTTTTCCTTATTATTTACTGTTTCATCACTTTGACTAGTTTCCTTCTTGCCAGTTTTCTTTGGCTTGCTTCCATTCAGCATAGTAATTCACTTCATAACCCACGAATCTGTTCATTGTAGTAATCCTTTGTCTTCTGATTTTAGTAGCACCTACTCTGGTTTCTTTTTTTTTTTTTTTTTTTTTTTGAGAGAGAGTCTCACTCTGTTGTCCCGACTAGAGTGCAGTGGTGGCATGATAATAGCTCACTGCAACCTCAAACTTCTGGGCTCAAGTGATCCTCATGCCTCAGCCTCCCGAGTAGCTGGGACTGTAAGAGTGCACCATGACACCCGGCTAATTTTTTCTCCTTTTAGTAGAGATGGGGTCTCACTCTTGCTCAGGCTGGTCTTGAACTCCTGAGCTCAATCGATCCTCCTGGCTCGGCCTCCCAGAGTGCTAGGGTTACAGGCGCCAGCCACTGCACCTGGCCTCTGATTTCTATAATTAGAAAAAATAGTGATTCTCATATATAATGTTTTTATCATATGTCATGTGTTCTTAATAAGTAACTCAATTGACTACATTTAATTCTTTTGAAAGTGTATTCCTTTTGTGTTAATTTCATTGGCATTTTCTCCAGTATTATTGCTCACAAATTTAATTTGTTTTTAATTTGAATTGTCTTTTGGTGTGGCTGATTTTGAAGGTTCAATTCATTGGTATAATGTGTATTTTCAGAATCCATGCAAGTGAATACCTTATATTTTAAAGAATCCATGACATTTATCTTCTTAACTTTCTCTTATAACTTAGGACTTTGAGTGTCAATAGAAAGCAATGCTTTCAAAATTTCTATCCTTAGCTTTTTACCTTTGAAGTTTTGAAATTTTTGAAATATTCCAAAATTATTTACCAAATAACACTTTTTTGATATGCAGGTTTGCCATGCAGAACTTGAATTGGGGACTTGTTTTCAAGCAGTAAATAGCAGGATTCAGTTACAAATTCTTGAGGCACAATACCTTCCAATGTCATCAACGCCTCTGACTTTGAGTGAGTATATCAGTGGTTCAAAGTGAAATCTTCAGAAAGTAGTAGTAATAGAAAGTTTTTTCTTACGTTTCTTACAATGGAGATTAAAATCTTAATTACTTTTATCATTTAACTTAAATATTTACTTTACTTTTAACTTAAAATTATTTTATCAGATTCAAATTTTAGCCATTGTACCTTAATCCACTGGTCTCTTGATTCTTACTCAATTGTGATTTCTCTGCATTTGATACTATTTTTTATTTAGCTCATCAGTTCATACAGGTTGAGTGTCTAGAGGATTCTCAGATATTTTATCAGCCTAAGTAGTTTATCCTCTCTCTAGGTCGATGCCTTTCACTGTATGCCCTGCTAACTAGAAACTTAAAAAACCCAAAATATCAAAAACAAACCTGGAAACACTTTTCTCTCCCTGTGTTTTTGAGCACAACCAGGAGTTTGATTGTCTAGGCCTAATTGACTTGGCCACTCCTAGAGCTGGAGTTTTGAGGTCAGTCCTACTTAAAGGGCTAAGAGTGGAGTAAAAGTATTCCTTTTTCCTACTATAATAAAAGAACGAGACTATCTGATAGCAGGCAAAAGCAATGGATTTTCACTGTAACTAGAAAGACTAAAAATATTAATAAATGAAACAGTGTTCAATTCAAGAAGTTAGAAAAATACCAAACACAAGGAAAGTAGAATTAAGATAGTAAAGCTAAAGTTGAAATTGATAAATATGGAAACAATAACAGAAGACATAATAAAATCAAAAACTTTTTCTTTGAAAGAATAATTTAAATAGACAAATCTATAGCAGGTTGGGTCAAGCAAAAAAATAGAGAAAACATGAATGATATTCTGAACAGGGAAGAGGATATAATCTCAAATGCAGAAGCGACTCTATAATATATAAGACCATACATATATAATTATACCAATTCATTTGGACATCTATATAAAATAAATGATTTTCTAAGAAATTCAAGAAGATGAAGAAAATCTGAATAAAAGAATATTCATGAAAAGGTAAAGAACTGTTTCTAATAAAAGCACTAGGCCAAGATAATTTTATTGGCAGATTCAACCAAACTTTCAAGGAACATATAATTTCTATTCTATATAAGCTATTCCAAAGCATAAAAGAAAATATGGAAAAAGTAATTTTGTGAGGTTAGCATATTCTTGATATTGAAACAGAATAGATAGCATACACAAAAAAAGTAACTATATAGACTAACATCACTTATGTAGATAGATGGAAAAGTCCTAAAATAATAATGAGCAAATAAAATTCAACTTGGAATAAATCACCAGGACTACATATAGTTAATTCTAGGAAACAAGGACAATAGTAGAAATCTACAGATGCAATTTATTACATTAACAGGTGGCCTCCCTCAATCAAAACAGCTAATCAGGATTACCGATGATCTCCACTTTATGTTAACAAATCTAATGGCCAGGTCATAGTACTCACTTTGTGGCTGCCTCCTTTCTGGAAGTTCTCTCCTCACTTTCTTACTGCCCTGGCAGCGCCAGCTCTATCACCTTAAATTAATCATACTGCACTTTCTGCTTAAGTTGTAGGCATTGTGTGTCAGTCAGAGGGGGGAGTATGCTTAGGCGAAAAGCTAGATCAACCTGAATTTTAGTGAGTGAAGTTCTCATCTTATTTTTTTTTGAGACAGAGTCTCGCTTTGTCACCCAGGCTGGAGTACAGTGGCATGATCATAGCTCACTGCAACCTCCGAGTCCTGGGCTCAAGCAATTCTCCTGCCTCAGCCTCCTGAGTACAGGCATGTGCCACCATGCCCAGCTTATTTATATTTTGTAAAGACAGGGTCTTGCTATGTTTCCCAGGTTGGTCTTGAACTCCTGGCCTCAGGCGATCCTCTTGCCTGGGCCTCCCAAAATGCCGGGATTACAGGCATGAGCCACCATGCCTGGCTGAAGTTCCCATCTTTTAAGAGTTGTCTTTCCTCCGGTTTCTTCCTGTTTTTGGTCAGTCTTTAGTGTTTTTTATATTTTTTCCAAAGTTTGTAATTGTTATTTATGGAAAGGTTAGTTCATAAAAGCTATTCTACCATTACTGGAAGCTCTGCATCTCAAATTTATTTAAAGAATCAATTTTCTCTAGTGAGCATATGCTTAACTTCTGTCTCAAGCAAAGAATTTACCTATATAATATTGTGAAATAAATAACTCCAGCTGTCCAAAGAGCTGATACCTATGTTTAGTATAATCCTTTTCAATGTGTACTCCTTAACTGCTTATTATTATTTATGCCTACATTTCCAGTCTTTAATGGCATTCAGGTCAGAGAAAGATTAAATTCATTTAAGGTTACAGTAGTTATTTGTAAAGTGTGGTAAAAGTTATAAAGTTTACTAGAGATATTTTCTGTATGGCAATAGCTCATCAAACCTTTAAAAGTGACTTATTTGTATTTTTACCATAAACATAGTATATAGATATATACCTTTATATGGTATTTTGAATAAAATTTTATAAATCAGAATTTCTCATTTTTTAGGTTTTTTTGTGAAGGTGGCAATGTTTAGCTCAGGAGAGTTGATTTATAAGAAGAAGACACGCTTGCTGAAGGCCTCCAATGGAAGAGTAAAGTGGGGAGAGACTATGATTTTTCCACTTATACAGAATGAAAAAGAAATTGTTTTTCTCATTAAGCTTTATAGTCGAAGCTCTGTAAGACGAAAACACTTTGTGGGCCAGGTTAGTAGGGAGTTTTTGTCCTGAATTTCTTCCTTGTATTTTTCTATGCATTTAAACAGTTGGTTAACAAAGGGAATATAGGATAATTTTGAAGTTAATAGAGTAAAGTTCTTTAGCATCATAAATCAAAATTCAGTGTTGCCACAAAAACCAAATCTTGTCAGACTTTTTGCTTTGATACAAATGATTGGAATTTCTGAGTAATCAGATTTATCTTTACATTTCTTTTGCTGGGCTTTTCAACTTTAAAAGCTGTAAGAAAGATCAGTTTTTCAGTACTACTGACTCATTACTTGTGGAAGGAGGGAACATTAAGTATTTAAAGTCAAATTTCTTAAGGCTTTGTATATCAGATTTACTTTATTCTGTTTTGTCTTCAATTTAATGTTTAACATGGACACTTTTGATGATATACTGTTAACTTAGTTATGTTAGATTTGAATTCATAGAAAACATCAATTTTAACAGTGGTTGTGATATTATTTAGATAGTCAATACTGGTGTCTGGATAATCTATTTAAAAATTCTTAGTACAATTCGTGTAAGACAACATAACACTTGCTTACTTGCCAGGGTTTATTTCCTTTTGTGTTTTCTTTCCTTACTCTGCTCTGAATAGACTAGTGGCAGCTGTCCATTATCTTTTATCTTAATTACAATTGTTTGAACCACATTCAAATTCCAAAATATATATTCTTGGTTTAAAAGCTTCCACTTGACAACAAGATTTTAACAACAGTGTACATGAAATCCTCAAATTACATATGAATTTTCAAAGACTGCTATCAACTCCTTGACTCACTTCTTCACATATTTTACCTAAAATGTTAACTTAAAATGTTGTAGTTTTATTGTTCTTCATTTTTTCTTATTTGGAAAAGAGTTTGAACTTAGGAATTCATATAACTAGCATAGTTTTGATAGCCATGAGGCCTATAAAGTCAATTCAGTTAAAGTTTTCCTATATCATCTAGCCTCAACTAGGAAATTTACTTGAGAGATGACTTTCAGGATAACTCTATGGTGATTCTATTTTCTTGGCTGAGATTCTAGTTAGAATAATAATTCTGGAAAGGTTCTTGCTGATCATCTATCTGCTCATTACAGCTTGTCTAGTAACCTTAGTCACCATGATGGGGTAGCCAAAGGTGGATTCATGCTCTGCCATCCCTATATCAACCAAAACACTCTAATGTCTGTTTTATATGTTGGGGTTCTTTGTAAGATTTCACTTGAAGGAAAGGTTCTTCAGACCAAGAAAGAAAAGGAAAAAAGTTTAAAAACCAATGACCTGCTCCAATCTCTTTACTTAAAAGAATTAGAATATGGGTCTCAGAGAAGTTAACTCCAGGGTAACAGCATTTGTTAGTACTAGAGCTGAGGTGAGAATTCAGGTTTTTTGATTCCTTGTCCACCTTGTCTTCACGGTATGTAACGTCGTGATGTATTACATTTGCATAATATATATATAGTTTTCCCAAGTTCATTCACATTTAGAATTACCTAAAGTTACATAAGTGATAGATACTATGAAATTCTTACTATTGATCAAGAGTGACTGTTTATTAGATTTCAATTAAGATTACAGTTTATTTAATGTAAAAGGTGCTTTAAAATGCACATTCCTTACCAATCTAATTTAAATCATAATTAGCCTCAGTTCAATTAATCTTTACAAAGATATTTTTGAGTGATTGGGATCAATTTTAAGTTGAGCTCCTAGATTTATTAATGAGGAAAGGATACTAATAACTGTTCTGGGGGAAGTGATTTTAGAATATCTCACTTCAAATTTTTAAATTGAATTGGATCATATAAAATAGTCTTAGAATGACTAAACAGGTTAAATGTTTTGACATTGAAGTGTTAAATAGAGAAATCAAAGTCACTTGGAAAAAAGGAAAGATGTTTAATTGAAAATATGTAAATCAAACTTCCAAATGTCTTTCATCAATAGGAATAATTAATTGTTTGAACTCAGTTATTATTATTATTGTGTTGACTTAAATTATTGTACTGTTCCTTTACAGATTTGGATAAGTGAAGACAGTAATAACATTGAAGCATTGAACCAGTGGAAAGAGACAGTTATAAATCCAGAAAAGGTTGTTATCAAGTGGCACAAATTAAATCCATCTTGAAGACTTTACACATAAATTTGGTGAAGAACTTGACATTCTTTTAGAAGACCTGTGATTTCAATTTGCTACTAATGAGAAGAGACAAATCAATACATTTGTCAATTTATTCAGAGGCCATAATTATAGTATATAGTGGATCTGATAGAAAACTAAACTTGATGAAAAACATAATGAATTTTATCAGATATCCAAAGTGAAGGAAATGTTTTAAAACTGTGCCAAAACAGACAGTAAAATAAGAGGGTAGTATTATTAAGGCAACTAAATAAATTATAAAGTCTGTGAGAATATCAACCATAGATAGTTCTTTCTTTATTATGTTTTTGCTTTTGTTTTTTAAGCTTTACCTAGATATTCAAAACCTAGTATATCCAATCTCTGTTAATGCTATTAGAGGTTTAGAAGACTTTACCACTATTTCAGTGCTAGGCATTATTGATTAGATATTGGTTTCACTGTTTACCTCTTGCTATGTATTTTCTCTCAGCAAAAATGAGTTGAACAATTTCAACTATTTTCTGTATTTGGGGAAAGTTTGGACCCTGTGTTTATAATTTCTTACCCATAGGGCATCAATCACATTGCCACTTTGTAAGCTGTATATCTCCGAGAAACTCTAAGAAACGTCAGAAATAGAAAACTACATTCGGCAGGAATAAATGAAAACACTAGAATTTTGAAGTTTAATTGGAAACCCAGAATATACATATTTTGCTGTTTTGTTCCTTCAAATATTTTATTCTTTGTTTTATTTGGAGTTGAAACATATGGTCCATCCTAATTAGTAGAATTAAATGAGCTTAAATAGCAAATTGAATATTTTATGAAAACTACTTCCTTATTTTTAGTTTTTAAAATTTAAATTATTTGTTTTGTAATCCACAGTGTTTTTAGTTATTTTCCCACATTTTTTCATAACCATACCTGATGACACTGTGTAACAAATAAATATTTTCTATTGCAGCTTTTTGTTCAGGTACTTATTAGAACTCAGTATATGGAGATAATTTCCAGCTTAGTTGGCCATAAAAGCTGTGGCCAAAAAGAACAGCTTTTTGGAGAAACAAATGGCTCTATCCCTGATCTTGGAAAATTTGACATTATTTTTGCTAGTAAGTAGACAGAGTGCTGTGCGTTCTCAGTCTTCCACTTTTCTTTCTTTCTGACTTTGCCCCACACATGCCAAGAGATAGATGGTGATATTTTAGGCCAGAAGTATATACCTTGCTATAGCCTAAGCATGCTCTCTTCATTCCAGTTCTTATGTTTTATGTATCTCATTAAAATTTTCCTAAATAAACACTTAATTCTCCTTTTCCTGGGTACCATTTCCTCAAGCTACAAAAACTACATATTTTACATGTCCTTTGCTTCTACTGCCTAGATTTTGTGATAACAGTGGAATTGACAAATACTTCTGCCACTGAACGTTTTTAAAGTATTCTTGTTTTAGATTTGCTAAAAATGACATATTGGCTGGGTGCACACCTGTAATTCTAGCACTTTGGGAGGCCAAGCCAGGAGTTCGAGACCAGCCTAAGCAGGAGGGAGACCCCGTCTCTACCAAAAAGAGAAAAAAATTAGCCGGGCGTGGTAGCACATGCCTGTAGTCCCAGCTACTCAGGAGGTTGAGGCAGGAGAATCTCTTGAGCCCAGGAGGTTGCAGTGAGCTATGATGACACCACTTCACCACTCTACCCGGGGCGACAGAGGGAGATGTGGTCTCAAAAAAAAAAAAGGCATATTGCTCAGTACTCACATGGACTTTTAAGAGAAATCACATTATGTGGTAATGTTTTGAATCTTTGAGACAAATGCAACTATTTTTTTTAGTTGTTTGGTTTTTTAAAAAAAATAGATTTTATTTTTTAGAGCAATTTTAGGTTCACAGCAAGATTGAGAAGGTACAGAAACTTTCTATATACCACCCTACTCCCAACACATGCACAGCCTCCTACACTATCAACATTCTGCACCAGAGTGGTACATTTACTGCAATCAATGAACCTACGTTGACACATCATTATCACCCAAAGTTCATAATTTACATCAGAGTTCCCTCTTGGTGTTATGCATTCCGTATGTTTTGAAAAATGTATAATGATATGTAAGCACCATTGTAATGCAGTGTAGAGTAGTTTCACTGTCCTAAAAATCCTCTGCAGATGCACCTATTTTAATATAGATACCGAAGAAGTAAATGTATTTACTGGCTTTTGGATAATAAATAGCAGGCTTTTTTTAAAAAACTAGAATTTTATTTTAGCAGTTTTCTGTGTTCTATTAATTCTTTTAATTCCTAAACTTAATATATGTAGTCATGTATTTAACTCAGTTTTTAATTATTTTATTTAATTTTCAATATTCTTACAATATGTGTATTATGTGTGCTTTAAGGGAAAGCTGTGACTTCTCAGTTTCTTAGAATCCTAGGCAAATAAAATAATAAAAAGAAAATCTTTTCATTTAAGAGACCTTTCAAGTAGAGAAGTATTGATACAACTAAGATCCCAAATGTTTTAATTCTGTGGTCCCCAACCCCCTGCCATGGAACGGTACTGGTCCTCTGGTCCCTGGCCTGTTAGGAACTGGGCCACACAGCAGGAGGTGAGCGGCAGGTGAGCAAGCGAAGCTTCATCTGTATTTACATGTGCTCCCCATCGCTTGCTGCAAATACAGATTATTGTTATCAGAGAGGCTTGACTGCACAATAAATGTAATGCACTTGAATCATCCTGAAACCATTTCCCCCCTCCCAACCCCCATCCTTGGAAAAATTGTCTTCTGTGAAACTGGTCCCTGGTACCAAAAAGGTTGAGGACCACTGTTTTAATTAGTGTTTACTTAAGCCTTTTTCAGGTGAAGAGGTAATCAACACAGCTGATATGCTGGTTGTTTCCTTGAACCTTTATGTGGAAATAGAAATATATATACACTTTTATGTTAATAGGTACTCATATTGTGAGAAAAACATTAGGAGCTGGCAATAAAAAATGAGGTAGTATGCCAAAATAATTTATTTTTATATTTGCTTAGGCATTTCTTGACTTTTACCCATTTATAACAAGGAGAATGGAGCCAAAATGATACTGGGTGACCAGAGGGAACCATGGAAGGGTTCACATTAATAGCTGATAGTTTGCACAGTGCTAATCCCTAACGGTGTATTTATTTATAAGCTTTCAGATGAACACAATTAAATAGCTGCAGCCCATGTCAAGATATAACACCACTATTTGGCTTTCATTTGGTTTTACATGACTTTTTAAAGCAGAACTCCTAGAGAAATGACCAGCAAAGTATATCAGTTCTAGCTCTTATCGGACTGTTAAGAAGGAACCAGTGGGATTTTGAACATCTGTTATGTAATTGTGGTCTGAAAATAACCTGAAGTTCTGTTTGAATATAGTTATGTGAATTTCTTTGATACGCAACAGCCAGATGGAAACTGTATTTCCCAGCAAAAATTTCCATTGTTTGTTTAATCAAATACTTGCTTATTTATGAAGGATTTCGGAAATTTACAATAAATTTCAACTTTTCATATCATGGCAGTAATAGATATTTCAAAAAATATATATTTCCTTTCCATTTATGGTTGAGTATACTGAGGAAAGTACCAGATAAAATTTCTGTGTCTACGATAGTTATGCGGACACTTTCTAATGTTTTCTTGAAGCATAAGCTATAATTTTTATTCAAAATTAAATTTCAGTGTTTGCAGTTTTGGCTGAAACATTAAGTTGAAAGAAAGTGGGCCCATATGAAGTATCATGTCCATTTTGAAATATAGATTTAAAAAGATATTAAAAGAGTTAATGTAGCCCTTCCGAAATTGGATTTTATTTTGTGGGTAATGTGTTGTCTGAAGATGAATGCTGGCTACATTTTAGTAATTTCCTAGGGTAAATATGATCTCTAATGATTACAATCAATAATTATATTAAACCATAGGATTCTGATAATGACAATAGATGTCTGGAAAGAAAGTTCTATGTCTTTTCAGATGATTAAAAGCTAGCTGATTCCAAGCTGAACTAAATCACTGGATGAGATGTGTCATTAAAATGATATTGATGTTTATTCAGTATTGACTTTCATGTCTTCATATTGTGGGATTTGTTTCTGAGTCACCATTCTTTAGTTTCTGAGGCAGGAGGATGATTAACATAATTGCTCTTCATAGTAGGATTAAATTTATTTTAGCAGAAATAAATTTGGTTGGCTGTTCTCTAAGTTGTCTTTTAGTTTAATTTCTGGGTCTTTCATCTTTCTTGATTAATGTATGGAGTCTTGATCTTGACAGAAGTAAATGTTTAAATTAGCCATTTTATATGATATATTTAATAAATGCAATTGTAGTACTTCATGCAAAGAACTGTGCTAGGTGCTTTTAGGGATACAAGGATGAATAATCCATCATTGTTTACACTGAGATGTTATATTTTAGTAAGGAAATAAAACAATATGAAGCAGGATTGTAGTAAAAACAGGATTTGTATGGACAAATTGCTTTAGAGGCTCAAATAAAGAAAGAATTAAATGGAGCTGAAGGAATTAGGAAAGGTTTGATAGACCCCTGACTTGAAATGCACAAAACCAAGGAGATCGGTAGCGCTATTGTTCATGATCACTGACTCTGAGTACCTAGCAATCTTACTTCATTTGTTTTGTCAGCTGATTCACTGTGAAAATACTTCCTTTCACTCTCTTCTAACCTTTAACCCACCTGCTCCTTTCTTTGCTCTTAGTAGATGTTATTTCATGAATCACAAAGAAAATAATGTTAGGTGTTCCTTCAACTTCCTACGACTATATCCACATAGTTGTTTTTACCCATATCCATCCTCTCCCCCATTATGTTAGAAAGCCAGTCCTTCCTTGTGAATTCTGAATCCATTCTCTCTGCTTTTTTTTGGTTTTTTTGTTTTTTTTTTTTTTGGAGACAGAGTCTTGCTCCATTGCCCAGGCGATCCTCCTGCCTCAGCCTCCCAAGTAGCTGGGACTACAGGTGTGCACCACCACGCCCAGCTAATTTTTCTGTTTTTGGTAGAGACTGAGTCTCGCTCTTGCTCAGGCTGATCTCAAACTCCTGGCCTCAAGTGATCCTCCCACTTCGGTTTCCCAGAGTGCTAAGGCATGAACCACCAGGCCCGGCCCCTTTCTGCTTTTTACAGAATCTCATTCCATTTGTTTTGCCCATTCTCTCCTATTCCTTGAACCTCTCCTGCTCTACAGGATTCTTTGTTTCATCATTCATACCTCCTTGGAGCATGGCTATCTCAAAATTGGTTGGTGATGTGTTTGATGGAAAGAATTCTACAAACATAATTTTGAGGGTTAAATTTTTATATTGATGAAGGAACCTATGGAAACTGCAATGGACCAAAGGTTTATGTACTCCCAAAATTTATATGTTGAAATCTTGACCCCCAAAGTGATGATATTAGGAGGTGGGGCCTTTGAGAAGTGATTAGGTCATTAAGGCATTAGTCATTAGGGCAATTAGGGCATTAGGGCATTAAGGGATTAGTTCCTTTATAAAAATGACCCAAAAGAGATCCCTTGCCCTTCCATCAGGTGAGGTTACAGTGAGAAGATGGCTATCTATGAGGAAGCAGGCCCTCCCGCAAAACCAGATATGCTGGCACCTTGATATTGGACTTCCCAGCCTCCAAAACTATGAGGAATAAATGTTTGTTGTTTATAAGCTACTCAGTTTATGGCATTTTGTTAAATCAGCCTGAACTAAAACATTACATAAAGCAGGAGACAATGCAGCATGCTCCCAGTAGAGGGGTGTCTTTCCAAGTTGCCAACATTTTCCCTGGGGCTTATTACCATGGATGAGTCTGCATGTAGCCAGTGAAGATTCCCCTTGGCACTGGAAGTTCTTTTTTCACTCTTACAAGGGTTTCTATCCTTTCCTCACTTTCCTTCTGCCACTTAACTATTCCCAAGCATAACCCTCATGTCTGCTTGCTCAACAGGTGTTAGTAACTGGTAGAAAACAATCCCACCAAATTCCTGAGTAATTACTATGAGTTTAAGTGTAATTAACTCTGAATGAAGGGTTAGTTTCTCAGCATAGCATCCATTAGGTCACTTTGACAGGCCACCCTATGGTTTATTTCCATCTTTAAAAAAACTCCTAGGCCTCCTCACCTATTCTAGATTCTGCCTTATCTGGTCACGCTTTAATAGATAACTTCTAACTGCTCTGTCCTTAGCCTATTCTCTTCAGTCTTCCATCCTCACCACTCTGCTACTAATGTTGAAGTCTTAGTAAATGCTTTTCAGCTATTTTTTCTTTATTACTCATCAACTTTCTTAACAATTAATTTCTCCCCACTTGAAACCATCTCTTCCCTTAGCTTTCCTGTCATTGTGCTCTACTTATTTTCTTATTACCTTTCTAGTCTGTCTTATTCTTCTTTGTTTGGCACATCCTTATGCACCTGACCTTTAAAAATTGGGAGTTCTTTAGGACTCAGTCCTAAGCCATCTTCTTACTCTATACTGTCTCTCTGGACAACTTCATCTATTTCCTTAGCTTCAAATGCTATCTACTGGCTAAAGGCTGTCAAATTTATATCTCCACCCAAATCTTGCTATGAGTTCCACTATCATATAGCTAATGGTGACATCTTTTCTTGAACATGTTCTAAACCAAACTTGATTTCCCCCAAAAGTCTTCACTTTTCCCCATCTGAGTGAAAGGTACTATCATCTATCTAGTTGGTCATCCCGGAAACCCAAGAGTCACCTTGTAAATGGAAAAACTCTGCTTCTCTGTTCTCACACACTCTGACAGCAAATGTGTGGGTTTTCCCCACCAACCAGTTCTCCAATTCTCTGTGGACACCGCCTAGGTGTCCTACAATTTAGCTCAATTCTTACACTAACTACCTGGAATTAGCACAGACCCTGCAGGTTAAGGGCTCAGTTTCACAAGATTGACCCCCATTTCATATGCCAATCATAAGTGGTGGGTCCCCAGGTTACCCACAACTTCCCTCTGACTTGGCTACAAATTGGAGCTTCTCATGACCCCTCCTCAGGTTCGATGATTTCCTAGAATGGCTCACAGAACTCAGGGAAACACTTTATTTACACATACTGGTTTATCATAAAGGATGCAACCCAGAGACAGCCAAATGTAAGAGATGCATAGGGCAAGGTCTGGAGGAGGGGTGTGGAACTTCCACCCTCTGGGCATGCCACCTTCCCAGCTCCTTGAAGCTCTCTGGAGCCCTTCAGTTAGGGTTTTTATAAAGGCATCGTTATGTAGGTATAATTGATTACATCTTTGGCCGTTGGTGATTGAGCTCAACCTCTAAGTCCTCTCCCCTACCCAGAGGTTGGGGAGTGGATCTGAAAGTTTCAACTCACTAATCACATGGTTGGTTCCCCTGGGAACCAGCCCTCCATCCTTCGGAGCTTTTCAAAATCACCTCATTAACATAAACTCAGGTGGGATTGAAAGGTGCTTGTTGTGAGTAACAGAAGATACTACTTCCACCTTCATGTCTCTGGAGCTATTTCAGGAGACAGGGACAAAAACCAAATATAAGAAAAGATGCTCTCATCATTTAGGCAATTTCTTGGTCTTTAGGAGCTCTGTGCCAGGAACCAGGGACAAAGACCAAATATATATGTTGATGGAAAAGAAGCCGAACTCTGTAAAATAATTTTAAAGAGGTTTATTCTGAGCCAAATTTGAGGACCATGACCCAGAGCCACACCCAGGAAGCCTTGAACAAGTGGACTCTCTGTGGTTGGGTTAGAGTTTGGTTTTATACATTTCAGGGAGATAGGGAAAACAGGTAAAGTCATAAATCAATACATGGAAGGCATACATTGGCTTCCCGAAAAGGTGGACCATCTCGAAGTGGGAGCTTACAAGTCAGAGATGGGTTTAGGGATTCTTTAGCTGACAATTGGCTGAAAGAGTTAGGCTTTATCTAAAAGACCAGAAAGGAAATGCTTAAGTTAAGATGAAAGGTCTGAGCACTCTGGGAGGTCCAGACAGGAGGATTTTTCTTAAGGATCTGCTAGGATGCTTGAGTTAAGACAAGGAGTGAGGGGTCTTCTATTTTTTGGATGATGCTAATGCTATACCAGAATCAGGTTGGGAAGTAAACCTGCACTATATTTGGTTAACAAAACCTGTTTAGTGAGATTTTATCATTTGTAGGTGTGACTCACTAGGCCCCTTTAGAAAGGAATTTGGGCAAAAGGAAAAGATCAGAGTTCAGTCCTCATATATTTATTTTCTTTTTTCTTTTTTTTTTGTAGAGACAGAGTCTCACTGTTGCCCAGGCTGGAGTGGAATGGCATAACCATAGCTCACTGCAGCCTCGAACTCCCAGGCTCAAGCTGTCCTACTGCTTCAGCCTCTCAAGTAGCTGAGACTGCAGCGGTGCCGCCATGCCTGGCTAATTTTTTTTCCCTTTTTTAAGAGATGGGGTCTCTCTATGTTGCCCAGGCTGATCTCAAACTCCTGGCCTCAAGTGGTCCTCCCACCTTGGCCTCCCAAAGCTCTAGGATTACAGGCATGAGCCACTGCGCCCAGCCTATGTTTCTTACTATTATCAATATCACAGCTTGGAACTCCTCTCTCTCTCATCTCCCATACTCAGTCAATCACCCTATGCAGAATATGCATCCTAAATTGGTGTAGAATCCACCCACTTCTCCATCTCCATTGTGACTTCTCTAGTCAAAGACAGTCTCATTTCCCACCTGTAGTACCATACTCTCCCCACTGGTCTTTCTGCCTTCTTGTTCCCTTCCAGTCCATTCTCCACCCAGCAGCCAGAGTGATATTTTTAAAATCTGATTGTCATACCTTAGTTCCCATTGCTCTTGGTATGAAGTCCAAAATCCTTAACACAGTCTACAAGGCCCTTGCTGGGGAGGAAAAACTTTTCCTCTACTCTCTTACGTTCAGTAAATGGGGGCCTGTGAATTAAAATAACAAATGATAGAGTAACAGGAGAAAAGGCACACAATTTTAATTAATATTTACATGCAGGAGAGTTCACAGAAAAGTGAAACTCAGAGGTAATTAGACTCAGGGGTTTATTTACCTTTTTAGTAAAGGAAAGGAGATTTGGGCGTCAAGGGATGATAAATGGTGGGGAAGTGAGTAGGAAGTATGTGGGAGAACTAATGGAGGATAAAGGTTATTTTAGTTAGGTCAGTTTATGCAAACTCATCTGTAGGTCAACTCTCCTTCTCTGGTGATAACAGTCACTCTTCCTGGTCTGGGGCTGGAGGGAACACCTCTACAAAGGGTAATTTATGCCCTGCTTTTAGGCAGATAAAGGAAGGACAGAAAGCTCTTCCTACATCTATTGATTCTCAATTGCCTTCAGCTCAAAATAATCCTTATGCCAAAGTGGCATATTTTGAGGTGGTGTATCTTGATCCCCTTTAGCCTGTTGTGTTGTAAAGAATAATTATGTTACTTAAAATGGTTTTTTTGGTTTGTTTTTTCTGATGATCACTCAGATGCGGAGATGGAAAAACACCATGGAGAGGCATATGAAAATGAAAGAGATTTTTTATATTCACAGGTTCTAGAAGAGGGAGGCATAGCATGCCATGGAGGGGGCAATATGGAAGGAATGCCCAGGGAGTGTGCTCAACCAAGCAGATACAGAGCAGAGGGAGGGAGGGCAAGGGAAGAACTCATGGGCAAGTGCCTTCGTTGGGGTCAGGGTGGAGTACACAAGCAAAAGACATGAAGGGATTTCATTGGAGTGTTTGAATATCACTAGGTCACAGGCATGATGGCAAAAAGGGGAACCTGTGGCAGGGACCAGCCTTATCACACTGTTCTACCTGGTTGCCTGGGTAGGGTGTTCATAGCTTGTTCATGGGAATGTTAAGGCATCAGGTACATAAGAAGTTTTAAAAATTTACAATACCCCTGCATAATCTGAGGTCTGCCTTTTATTCTAGCCTCATTTTGAACTATTCTCCTTAGTCTCACTGATCTGTTTTTAGTTCTTGGAAGACAGTACACACCCAGCTTCCTCAGGATCTTCACGTATGCTGTTTCATCTGTGTGGAATAGTTTCCCTCTTCACTCTTCCCTTTGCTAAATCCTATTCTTTTCTTAGGTGCTAGCTTAAATGTCTGTTCCTCAGAACAGTCTTCTTTGATTTTTCAAGCAATATTAGATGCTATTTCCTTTACTTTATGATTTTCCTTTATGACTTTTTTCACAATTACGGTTAAATAGTTAACTTGCATAATCTTTGTTTAATGTCTCTCCTCCTACACTGCAATTTCCATGAAAGCAGAGTCTTGTTTATTGCTGCATCCCTGAGCCTAGCACAGTACCTGGCCAGTAAGAGGTACATAGTCAATATTTGTTCATTCATTCATTTAACTGATAGGCAGTGTTTTGGGTGTTAGGGATATAACAGTAAACAAACAGAAAAAAATGAATGAACACAGAGAGTCAGGTTTTATGGCTCAGTAAAGTGATAGTTAAAGGCCAATATCTTCTTACAGAGAGAGATAATGCTGTATTATACAATATTACCATATTTACTTTTAAAATCCATTAATGCATTTCTTAAGCATAGGGAAGATAAATATGATAGCCTCATATCTCTTTAACTCATACTATCAAGGCTTAGAAAAAAATAATTTCTGAAACTCTGAGCAGTGTTTACAATACATAATTATTGCTGATTTAGTAGATTGCTGAGATAGTCATCAGACTTCACCTTGTCATTACAGGTTGGCAGTTTAATATGTGTCATTACCAAGCACAAAAATTGCATTAATTTATTTAAAAACATTTTTTTCAGAGAATGAGTTAAATTTGATTCCTATATAAAGTAGGAAGGATACTTAGATCGTGTCCAGCTTTGAAAATTTCCTATAAGATGTAAATAACTATTAGAGTTTAAGAGACCTAAATAAACAAGTACTGTAGTTATTATTTACTGGCCTAAACAGGATTCATAAGACTTCTGCACGAAAGAAGACTAGTATAAGTTTGGTTAGATGACACTTCTACTCATGGAGGAATAGAATGAGAATTTTGGAGAACTTTCCTGATATAATTTAAGAAAGGGATTCAGGGAAGAGGTTGTAAGAAAAGCAAGCCTAACCCCATGCACATCTCATTACTAAGGACAATTTCCTCTTCCTCTCCTTACCTAGGAGAGACAGATAATAAGTCTGGAGACAAGGAAGGTGGAGATGATTGCTGAGTAATGTTTTCTTAACTCATAATGAAAAAGGAACCATGAGAAGAACAGATTGTCAGCCAGAAAGAGAGGCCTTTAAGAGAAAGAAAAGTTTATGGAGAACAGTTAAGGATGGAAAAATAAGAAGGTAAGGGTGCAGTTGTATGGTGAACCTATATGCTTCCTAGTACTATATACTTTTTCTTTTTATGTAAGATACCTTGTCATAATTCAGATTTCCTTCAGAGGAATGAAAACAAAATTCTTATATCGTCCTTCCTTCTTCCCCCTTCCCCCGTCCTTCCTGCCCTCCTTCCTTCCTCTCTCCCCTCTTCCTGCTATTTGCTAAAACTCCTGCTCAATTTTTGCATTTCTAATTGACATCTGCAAACTAGTTTGGTCTATGATAATAAATCATTGGCTCTAGTGCCCCAAAAAACCTTAACAGTCCTGTAGTGTAAATGCCTAGCTAACTAGAACACAGCGATATTTATTTAACAAATATTTATTGGGTAGCTACGTTGTGCCACTCATTTCAGATGGTGGTGATGTAGCACTAAATAAAATAGACCTAATAAATCTGCCCTCATAGAACTTATATTTTAGTGAATATATCAGAATATTTCCAAGTAAACCCATTGAATGGGTTTCATTCAATGAATAAGCAAATAGAAGATCAGAAAATCTGTTCTTGGTCTTTCCTTCTGCATGACTGTTTTATATGTTAATCCTCATCATTTAATCTCCTTCTATTTTACTTCAAATGTTTGTGTTAATAATGTATTAATGGGTTATCTAGGTTTTTTTAAACAAAAGATACATTTAAAGATATTATTTTCCTTTTGAGCTACTCTTTGAGCTAAAATATTAAACACATATATTATATTTATTTTTTCCATCAAGCAATCATTTGATTGAAAAGACCACCTCAGAATTCTTAACCTAGGGATGTATTGTGATTCTTTTAAGAACAACTCACATGCAAATCAGTTTTTATCTGGGTTACTTGTGTGTTTGGGTTTTTCTGGCTTTAGAAGATGGTAGAGATGAGGTTGATTTTTTAAATGTTATTTTGTTTTTGTTGACTTTGGACAAAAAAAGACAATGGATATCTGTGTATTGTAGGAGATTATTTTTAGAGTCTCTGGGAAGGCCAAAGAGAGAATATGTTCAATTTTCTGCGTTGACTTCCTTCCCTCTGTGTGTGTATTCATATTTATACTCCCCAGTGTAGTCATATATGTTAATCTTTTTCTGTCTTTTAAGGCAGAAGAGAAAGGAAGGAAAGGTGAAAGGGATTAGAAGCATTTTCTTAAAATGTTAAAACTAGATTGTTTATTAACTAAATACAGTTTCTTCTCTGGTATACTGAAGTCTTTTCTGAAAACGTGTTATTTCTTTTTTTCTTTAAAGGCATTTTGATTTTTTGAAGCATATGGGCAAGGCAAAAGGAAGGATGAAAAGTAAACCAACAAGATTTGTAGCATCTATTCCTCAAGATGCCTAAAGATACTAGACTTTTACAGGGAAATGGTGGCATCACAGGTCAAGAAAATTACAGTAGGTGGTAGAATTTGGCTTATGATGTGTGTGTGTGTGTGTGTGTGCACATGCGTGGGTATGTACACCTGGGCACACAGCACATGTGCCCTTTATCTTGTAGAATTAGAAAAATGACATCTGTTTTCTTGCAAGTGAGGGGAGTAAATGATTAACAGTGTTGGAAGTGTGACGGAAACATTATGACAGATTTGATCACAGTCAAGTTTGTTTCTTTTCCCAGTCCAGAAAAAACTGAGCTTGAGAAATAACAAAGGGGAAAAATTTTCCCTTTCCTAGTCCAGAAGAAAGTAAGTTTTAGAAACAACAGAACAAAAAAAAAAAAAAAAAAAAAAAAAAAAAGAAACAACAGAACAGTGAAATGTTTGGAATGATGCCATTGTGGTTTTTTTTTGCTTAGATTATATATGGTTCTACAGGGCAAGATCTGCTCGTTGTGTCTAGCATTCTACCTCTGCTCTGTAGATAATAAATAATAAATGTTCTAGGGGTTTCTATTCCTGCTTTCTTCTTGAAATTTGAGGAGGTTTAAAGAATTTTTTTAAAACCTTATGATTTTGCCTGGATATATGAAACGAAATAGTTCTTGACCTTTTTTCTTCCACAACGTATCTGGGAGGTATAAGACACTTCCATCACTAATAGTCACAGTAGCAAAAATTTGCATCCAGGTTGTGAATCTTGAAAAAAGCCCCCTAAGTGATTTTGTTATATCTCTTATAGAATCATTAGATAGGTAGACTATAGTGAACTTTATACACATACCTAGGCTATGTAGTTTTATCTTTAGGCAGTGCACACATTAAAATATAATTTATTCTTTTGAATTTCTTGGTCACTTTTTCCTTATTAATATTATTGCTTAGATATTTTCCATGTCCCAGGAGTGAGGAAAATGAACTAGGTATATTTATTTTATTCTTAAAATGAGGATATTGGGAGATGTTAATCTTTTAATCTTTGGGCCACAGTTAAAACATTGGTTTAGTCAAACCATTCCTTTGTAAAGCAGAAATAATGATTCTTTTCAGGACCCTGTGTGATTGTTGTTGCTTGCCATAAGACAGTATATAAATGATAAACTTGGTTATTGTTTGAGAAGGGAGGTGGAAATAACTTGGGGACACCAAGACTACTCAGGATGGTTCCATCTGAGTGAAGTCACTGAGTGCAGGGTCTGGCCTACAGTTTTGCAAGGCTTGAATTTTAATTTCATCAGGATGCTAATAAATTACAGGAATTGGTTTAGCTAACAAAACTTTCCAAAATCTGATGTGCAAACTACAATACTAGTTTACTAATTTATAAAGGGAAGATAGTCCCTTCCAATGACAGAAATATTTATGTCTGCCTTCACAACACCTCTGTTTTGTGTCAGGGCATGCATGAAATTGAAGTTTAGAAGCCAGGTAGTTGTTTGGGGAACATGAAATCAAAGCAGAGGGAAGTGGATTGTAGACAGAGGTATTATCCAGGCTATTGTGTGGCCAGTGTAACATCCTGCCCCAAGCAGGAGGAGTCTGCTGAAGATCCTTACCGTCAGATGCCCAAATTTACTGTCTTTCTTCTGGAAAGTACAAGACTCACACTGTTTATTCTGTTTTTTTGACCTTCCCTTTTGCTATATTTCATTTTGACCATCCCCACCTGTTAATAGAATCTTTGGCCAGGCAAGTTATCCTTTAACTGATGAGATTTCAGCTTACTCAATTATAATCCTATTGTATGATGTCTCCCAGACATTATACCCGGGTCATCTTAAGTACAGTTGTAAGAATTCTCTTCACTCTTTGATAATAAATAAATGTATGTCTGAAGTCTCTAGGTTTGTAATTTTTGATCTAGCAATAGCATTTGAAGTATTTGACAAAGTTTATTATTCCTTCCTTAACACTTTTTTTCACTTCTGAGAAACTTTTTTTTGGAGGAATGGTTTCCTTTATTACTGCATTAGCTGGGATGGAAAATATGACATTGTCATTCAAAGGGTAAGCAAGCTAGACATGGTTTTTTTATATTGTGGTTGGTTGGTAAGCTTCATACCACAAAGAAGACAAGAGAAAATTATTAATATGGAATCCCTTAGTGGCTTGTTAAAGAATATTTCAGTTCATCATCATAGTCATGTGAATCTGCATCCCAAGAATATGTCAATTTGGAATTTGGATGACTGGAGTTGAGAGTTTCCAAATAGTGATCGGTTTTCTAGAGACACAGGGAAATTGTTGTTATAAAATACCTGTTTCTGTCTTTGTGTGTTCCTCACACACCCTAGTAAGTTTTCCATTTTTATTGCAGGGTCACTTGAAAGTGTTGTAAGTATATTTTTGATACAATCTGACATCTTAAGGTATTTATCTCAAAGTGACAATGTTTAATCATTTTTCCATCTTAGGAAGAAAATGATAAGAAACAGATTTTTCATTCCAATTGTGGTATACAGCTGTTTTGAGAGAAATATAGTTTTATATCAGTATTATGTTTTAAAGATTTACTGATATTCTCTGTACTGTCACAATATTTTCTGCAAGTTTCAGAAATAGAGTTTCTTCATTATGAGATTCATAATGTTCATAATGTTACCTAAAATTTAAAGATTCTTTCAGTCAGTGCTGTCTTTCCCCATTTTGTGGGGGTGATGGTGCTAAAAAGTTCTAAAAGTAACTTGACATCTGCACTTTTAACCAAAGCGGCAGAATGATTGTCACCATTTAGCATATTACAGCAATGTTTGCTAGAGAAAGTTAAAAGTTCTTAGAGCTAAAGCTACTGAGGAATTTACTTAATCTGAGATTAACCTTTCTGCTTACTGTCTCTAGGATATGGTCACAATTACAGAAACCATTAATAACGGGTTTTTGGGGTGGGGTAGGAAAGGTAACCATTGTGTTCTTATAAAAAACAGCTGGATGTTTACATTTATGGAAGAGGCTATATATGTTAAGATTCCAAATAATTTTGTCATAGAGGTGGACGTAATAAGGAAGAAACCAGTATAGACAAATAAAGTTCAAGTTTCCAGGAAAAAAAATAAGAGTAAAATATCATTTCTTATCACCAAGCCAACTGGTCATAAGTAAAATCATGTCCTTTTGAAAAGGTTAATTTAATGTCCACACCCAAAGAAAATAATAAGCACATGAGAAATGATAAATGACTTAAAATTAATCCAGCCTAGATAAAGCTTTCAAATCAACCAATATATATTGGGTGTCTGTTGTATATGGAGTCCAGAGAAGACTGTATTTTTGTATTTTTTTGTTTTATAATTAATTCTATGATTCAGTTGATATCCATTACCAACCTTACTATCATATCAAGCTGTGCCAGTCATTTAAAATTTTTAGTTTGTGAATACATTTATTCAACATGTATTTATATATTGCCTCACATACATGTCTATGAGAAAGTGGTGGGAAAAAGCTCTGAGCTGATTTTTGTGTAACCGAATGACCATTAGTGGTTGGGAATCTTCCAAATTGAATCTTACTCAAGTTAAGTAGCGGCAGTTAATGTTAATCAAGACAGATTAATTACCTGCCAGAAGTCTTTTGAAATAGTCTGTCCTGAGAAAAAGAGAAGTAATTTGATGATATGTAAATTCATGTTCTTTGGGAATTCTTATTTCTTCTCCTTTTCTCAGGATATGGAGGAAGAGACAGACTCTGATAAAATCTCAGTACCTGGTGTCATTAGCTTTGGGCCTTGGAGTTTATATGTGAGTGCTTCATATGCAGTTTTGCCTTTTGGGGCTATGCTCATGTTGTTTCCATTGCCTAAAACACTTTTGTCAGTGCCTTCCTCTTTCTTTCCCTCTTCCTCCACTTCACCTACCTAATTTCTACGTATTGTAAGAGTCTCAGCTTATAATCACTTCCTCCAGGAAACCTTCTGTATTAGGGCTCTCTAGACAAACAGAACCAATAGGAGATATCTATCTATCTACATATATATTTCAACATGTATTTATATACTGCTTCACATGCATGTCTGTGATAAAGTGGTGAGGAAAAAATATATATATATCTCCTATTTGTTCTCTCTCTCTCTCTCAATTGTGGTGTTTCTGGTTTACAATTATACTGAGTATTCTAGATGTGATCTGACCAGTTCATAGCACTTGCAAAAAGTTATGATTGCCAGAAATGTCTCCAAACATTGCCAAATGTTTCCTAGGGGATAGAACTACCCTTGTTTGAGAAACACTGCTCTAAGACTTCATAAGATGTTACAGAAAAGACCTTAGTGATTATCTAATTTTTACTTTCTCATTTTCCATATGGTTGTGATTTACTTAAGATCTCATGGTTTCTTAGTCACAGAGGTGAGACTGGAGCTTGGTTTTCCTAACTTGCCAGTTAGTTTTTTTCCTACCACACCATGCTTTCTTGGTTTGAGTTTAAGATACTCTGAGCCTCCACTTATGGGCTTGTCCAACTACATGAGTTCTGTTATAGTATAGGCAATCATTCAGGAACCTATTCCATGCTGTGTACATAAAGTCTGTAGTTCTCCTTAAGTAACCACTTGTACATATTGTTTTGGGTTATTTTCCCCAGAAGCAACCCTGAGATGAAGATTTATATAAAAGTAGTTTATTAGGTTCTCAGGAAAAATTGGTAGGGGAGTAGGGAAGTGGACGGAGAGGAGAAGGAAACCAAACAAGGGTACAATGTGGGGAGAGCTCTGGAGATAGTGTATATTATATCTGAGAACTATCTAGATCAGGTACAAGAGAAAAAACCAGACTATTTATACTTCCATGCCCATCAGTCACTGTTTAAGGTAGAGTTTCTTGATCTTGATACTATTAACATTTGGGGGGTAGTTCTTTGATCTTTGTTATGGATTGAAAGAGAGAGAGAAAGTTTTATTATAAGGAATTGGTACATGTGATTATGGTGACTGGAAAGTACAAATATCTGCAGTGTGGGCTGACAGGCCCAAGACCCAGGAGAGCTGATGATACAGTTCCAGTCTGAAAGAAGTCTGCTGGAGAATTTCCTCTTGCTTGGTGAAGGTGATCTTTTCATTCTGTTCAGGCCTTCAACTGACTGGATAAAGTATACCCACATTATGGAGGGCAATCTTCTTTACCCAAAGTTCATCAATTTAATGTTAATCTCATACAAAAACACCCTCCAAGTTGACACATAAAATTGACCACACACCTTTCTTTATCTCACCTAAGTTTGGGTTAAGGGCCCTGGATGCCTGAATTAATATTGTCAGTGCTATGCCACTTTTGCTTTTGAAGAAACATTACAAATAACTTATTTTATAAAATTAGGAAATTGTGGTGTTTCTGGTTTGCAATTATACTGAGTATTCTAGATTTGATCTGACCAGTTCATAGCACTTGCAATAAGATTATTCTCTTCTGTAGACTGGCTACTGTATTTCTAATAATGTGACCCAAGTTTTCATCCATTTTACCCCTAGCCTTATTACTCTTTGAACTTTATAATTTAACTACTAAGTCTTTTTCTCTACATGAACTATTGTTAGGCCAATTTTCTTTCTCCTTTTCCAATCCTATTTTTCAGTAGTTGATGGCATTTAACATAAAGTATAGATTTTTACATTCTAATTCCTGTTATAAAATATTATTAGTTATTTAGCCCATATGACTGATTTTAGAACCATAGAACCTTAAAGCCAAAATGGACATTTTATAATGAAAAACTGGGTCCAAAATAAATGACTTTCATAGGTTTATTAGGTAATTAATGACAGAGCTGAGTCAAGGATTCATGTTTCGTAATGTCTAGTTTAGTTTAGTGATCTTTGACTCAACAGACATCAAGTATCTGATATATCTAGAGGTAATGTGTTAAATGCAATATTTTGGTTAAAATCATTTTAGAATGTATGACAACTTTATAATATGTCACTACCCATTTCAGTTGGAGAAGAGGAAATATAGAAATATCAAATGCTATCCAGATAATACGCCTATGGTTTTGTATAATTCAAAATTTAATAATTATTTTGTTCTTTGCCATAGTTATTGATAAAATTGTTAAAGCAGCCAATGTAGGAATGTTGCTCTACTGCTTGCTGCTAGAAACCATTCCTTAATAAGTATATTATGGATATCATTTGTTTAACAATTTTTTAACTAATTGGAAATCCACTTGAGTTACATTCATTGCCTATCTGTTCTTTTTGAGTAATGAAATAAGGTTATTTTGATATGACTAGAAAGGAAACATATCTTACTAGAAGAGTGTGCAAGCTTTTGTTGCCTTAAACCAAATAAAGACTGGCATGTCAAATTGTGAAAAAAAAAGTAAATCTTGTTTTTAGGCTTATTATTTTTTAAATACCGTAAGTGGCAGTAAAATAGCTGTCATTTAGATTGGTACCTTCATTTGGCCCCCATCCCCCATTACAAGAATAAATGCATTTTACTTAAACATATTGGAGAATTTGGGAGTAGAGTCTCAATAAATGTTCATTCCATTTCCTTTGATGATATACCAGTGTCTCATGAGATGAAAAGCAGTGTGGTAATATAGGTAAAATATCATTGCTATTTAGTTTTTTAAATTTTGCATTTAGTAACTGTAAGCAGTGTAAATCAGCTTAAAATGTATGCCTGGCTACTGATTACCACACTAGCAGTTGTATTATCAAGAGCAAATACTCAGCTTTGAGACCTTAGATCTGAAAAGTCAAAACTCGGCATTTCTATTAAACATGTATTGGTTTGGCAGTTGACAGCAGATGGTCAAAATGCCTTGTAGTGGAAGTTGTGGTAGATGGTTCCTAGGTCCTTCTCCTAATGAGGGAGTCTATCAGATACCAGAGAAAGGAGAATGTGCCTCTCCTTGCCTGATTCCTGATGAGAAAGACTTGGTGAAGTGCAGGATACAGGCCTCTGCTCAGTCCATCCATCTCAGGCAAGTTGTCCAGATGAAAACCTTAGGCTTTGTCTCAGCTGTCACCCTACCTTTCAAGTGACAGCAGCTAGTCTTTCAAAGTTTTAAGCACCTTAGAAGATTTTGTAATGTACATTTCAAAATATTATCAAAGATGAAAGAGGATTCATTGTGTCAGTCTTCAAAAATTTTAAGTTTGTTCTTATATCACTTTCAGAGAAATCAACCATCTAAGAATAAATCTTTTCATTTTAGTCTACCTATTGTGGTTACTGGAACAAGGTACCTTTCTGATAATGACACAGAAACCTTTTTATTCCTGGAATTTCCTGTTGGGAGTGTAGAGTTTTCTGAGCAATATGTAACATTGGCTACTTAGGCAATATGTTGGATTTTACTGCTAGCTCTTTGTTTAAAAGGGCGTGAGAGGTTTTAATCAACAGGAATGTAAAGTCAAAGTTAAGTATGGCATCATCTTATTAATACCACCTGTCACATGAATAAACCTGGATTCATAAGCAAATATGTTATACATTTAAATGTTTTTATCAACTCAGATAAGCTAGCTATAAAACAGTCTTCTCTTACCCTTACCTGTATATGATTTGAGGAAACTTTATCTTTTTCCCTCCAGGAAAATGTTAGAGGAAAAAAATTGGTCCCCAAAGTTGTATACAAAGGTTGATGGACATGTGAGGGAGGTTTCTTCAGTGATTGCAGGGAAGAGGGATGGATCTGGATATATACTCATAGCATATGTAAATCCCAACACACGGATGAGAATCAATTCTGAGGAATATGTCAAACCTGCTAAGATTCAAGCCCCTGCTCTCTCCTCTGTCTCTAGCTACTTGGACAGGTGCTTAGTTCTTCCATGTACCATTTTATGATCTGTTTAGAATAAGCCCTTCCAAATCTTATACAGTAAAGCATCTATAGTCTATGCTGTTTTTAAGGATATATTTCGAGACTGTGTTTAATTTCCTTCAATAACATATTGCCTATTTTTAATAATCTTAACCATCAGGAATTTCTTAAGTTAATATCTAATCTACTTATAACTATAAGACAGGATTTCTCAACCCTCACACTATTGACAATTGGGCTGGATAATTCTTTGTTGGCGGGGAGCAGGGGGACTTGCTTGTGCTTTGTGGGGTGTTTAGCAGCATCCCTGGCCTCTACTCACTAGATGTCAGGAGCATCCTGCCCCCAGTTATGATGTCTCCAAACATTGCCAAATATTCCCTAGTGTGCAGAATTGCCCTTGTTTGAGAAACACTGCTGTAAGACATCATAGGATGTTAGAGAAAAGACCTTAGCAATTATCTCATTTTTATTTTCTCATTTTCCATATGGCTGTGATTTATTTAAGATCTCATGGCTCCTTAGTCACAGATTTGGGACCAGAACTCAGGTTTTCTAACTTTCCACATGGTTTTTTCCTACCATACCAAGCTTTCTTGGTTTGAGTTTAAGGTACTCTGAGCCTCTACTTTTGAGCTTGCCTAACTACATGAGCTCTGTTATAATACAACCAATCATGTAGTGACCTACTCCATACTATGTACATAAAGTCTGTAGTTCTCTTTAAGTATCCACTTGTACATATGGTTTTGGGTTATTTTCCCCAGAAGCAACCCTGAGATGAGGATTTATATAAAAGTGGTTTATTAGGAAGTGTTCTCAGGAAAAATTGGTAGGGGAGTGGGGACGTGGAGGAGAAGTAGACCAAACAATGCTACAGTGTCAGGCAAACTTCCAAGCAAGTAATTTCAGCTCAGTCCTGCAGGAAAGCTCTGGAGATAGTGTATATCATATCTCAGAACTATCCAGATCAAGTACAAGGGGAAAAAATGGAGTATTTATACTTCCCTGCCCATCAGTCATTCTTTAAGGTAGAGTTTCTTAACCTCGATACTGTTGACATTTTGGGGGTATTTCTTTGTTCTTTGTTGTGGAAGTCTGTCCTGCACATTGTAGTGTGTCTAGCAGCATCTCTGGCTTCTACCTGCTATGGCTATGGCATTCCGAATCCCCTTTCCCTGCCCAGTTATGACAACCAAAAATGTCTCTAGATGCTTTTAATCCTGGTGGTCAAAATCACCTCCTCACTGAGGACCGTTGGTTTAAGAGTTGCCCCTAGGGAGATGAGATTCTCAGGAACTTTAGACTATTCAGGCAAGGTGGTCTTTGGCAGCTTAAGAGCCACCCTCTGGCAGAGACACAGGTTCTGGCTATGAGGGCAAAAGCACACCAGGAGCTAGTGTGCATGAAAAGGTTAGTGAATCCCCGTGGATATAGGTAGAACACTACTGACATCATCTGCTACCTGTATGTTAACTTATTAAATTTCTCCTTTTCAACCATGTGAGCAGCACAAGGCTATCTAATATGAAGGCATGGTTATCTTTTAAGGGCTTTTACTGGACTGACTCAACCAAGTGTGCTATGTTTCATACTCAGTACCACTAGAGAAGTATCTGAATCATCCTGCTGTTGCCACTAATACCCAAAATACCTCTCCACTGGGGCTAATTTTAATCTCTGTGGAGTTGGTTTTATCAGAAATCTGATTTGAGAAAGAATTTAAAAACTTGGAACCATTTCTGCAAGACTAGAGTTCCTGATTTTTGTTTCACTCTAATGACAGAAAAATCACTGTGTTTTGGCTGTGTTTTTCTAATCTTGAGCCTATTTTTGTTGAACCCCTCCCCATCCACCATTCATTCATTCAAAAAGTGTTTATTGAGTGCCTAATATGTGACCAGCACTTTGCTAGATAATAGGAATACAATAGAGGACAAAAGAGATATGGTTGCTGTGTTAATGTAGCTTCCAGTCTCGCAAGGGAGAAAGATAAGAAATTAGTTGTAGTTCAAGGAGCAGGATTGTCTGAAAATGGCCATGAGTTCTCACTCTGGGTTTCCTGGACAATGAGAACTGGGAGTTCCTCTTTTCCCCCATGGGAGGGACTATGCCCAATTCTTATGGAACTGGTGGCTTTGTCTTCCTAGTAGAAGTGATTGCAACTTTGCAGGGAAGCTGGCATTCTTAAACACCACCAGTAAATAGCCTGCTTGGCTGCCAAAATCAGACTGGCAAGCACCACATATACTTCTCTAATATTAAGGCTGTATAAACAGGCAGAATAGTAGAGGGGCCATTATCTCTGTCCTAGAAGCAAATCTCAGTAGTATGGTGGTTCTTGGAGGAGGAGGATGGGATACCCATGTCTTTTGTCTCTCACTAGCCTTGGCCTTTTACTTGTAAGTTTTCTCTTTTGCCAATAAAGCATATATTTAACATATGCCATATAATGTGGAATTTGTCTTTAAACCTACATAATAAACACTGCAAAGAAAAAAGCAGATTTAAAGGAGGTGCTGTGTACTTTGGATTATTCGAGTGATTAGAAAGGCTTCTGTGAGAAAGTAACATTTGTGCTGAGATCTGAGCACTGAGAAAGTAAATCATGTAAAGAAGAGCCTTGTAGGCAGAGGAAGAATACAGAAAATCCTTAAGGTGGATGAGAACTTGATATGTTTAAGGAACTGGAAGAAGAGTAGTTTGGGTGCCTGGAGCATAGAGATTGGGGGAGGGAAGAATGAAAGTGACATGAGATGAAGTTGGAGAAGTTCAAAGTATAGTAGGGACCAGATCATAATAAATGGCCTCACTGACGATAGTGAGGAATTCTTATTTTATCCTAAGTGCAATGGGAAGCCACTGAAGGAACCTTCAAGTTTCTGGTTCTGATTTAGGTTTTTAAAAGATACTTAACAATTGTCATTCCTGTATTTAGAATGTTTAGAATGGGAGGAGGGAAATAAAAAACTGGTGTAGTAGTCTATTTGATAGATGGTGATAGTTTTGGGTAGAGTGGCAACATTATAAGTGGAAAGAAGTGAAGAGAGTTAACATAAATTTTGGAAGCACAATCAACCATACAAATTAGCCAACAGGATAGAGGGGTGACAGAAAGAAAAGAATCAAGAATGACTCCCAACGTTTTGACTTATGCTACGGGGTAGGTATAAGATAAGGGAAATGCTGAGAAGGAGAAGTTTTGTTGTGGTAAAGGGACAGGATGAAGACTTCCATTTTGTCCATATTAAACTTGAAATGTGAGACATCCAAATAGACTCAAGAGGGCAACTGGATATATGCAAGTTAGAGGTTCAGAGACCAAGTCTGGGCTAGAAATGTAAATTTTGGAGGCCTTGGTATATACACAATATTCAAAGCCAAGAGCCTGGATGAACTTGCTTAAGGAATGAGTCTAGATAGAGAGGAATAGCAAGGACTGAGCCCTGAGGTTCTCCAATAAAAAAAGATTAGAGAGATGAGGAGAAACCAGAAGAGGGTATTCAGATGATGGGCTATCATCTCCTTTGCTTTTGGTTAATGTAACAAAAGTTAAAATTGAGGGTTGGGAGAGGAAGGAATACTGTGAATTGTTCTTTATATTCAGGCTTGAAACTATAAAGAAAGTTAAAACAAACACGAAGATCATGAACACATACTTTGGCAATAGAATTGTACAGCAGTCCTTGGTTATCTAGTTATCCAAATGATACAGAAAATGATTATATTTGTCTTTACAGATTTTTATAGAAATGAAAACACAAACTTTAAGCATTCTAGGAAGCTTTCCATATTCCAACAAGACCATTTTTATGCTTTTCCTGTGTACTCTTATTACACATATCCTTATCCTAACTACCTTGAAATATTAAATCATATGATGGGGAAGAATCATTAGGAATTCATTTACTGTTCCCTCTGCTCTCCACAACCACCCCCTTCATTGCCACCCTTAAGTACACAACTCTTCTCCTGAAGGCCTCCTTCTCATCTTTTAGTTTAGGTAATATCTCAAGGAGACATTACCTCAGTAGTACATACCTCTCGATGCCCCAAAGCATTCCCTCAGTAGCACATACCCCTTTACACCATTATTCTCAATCATAGCACACTAGTCATGATTGCTTTTTAATTTACTCAAACTTTTATTAATTTTTGTCTTTCTCCTTCAATGGACTGTAAATTCCATGAATGCAAGGATATGTCAATATTTTATTCCAAGCACCTAATGAGATGTGTACATATTTAATAAATATTTTTGAATGAATGAATAAATGAAGTGAGTATGAAAAACATTTAAATTAACAAAAGCAGTGACATACAGAGTTCTTTTTTCCTCTCTTGTATAAATGTTAATATCTTACCAACACAATTTCTTTTTATTACTTTTCTATATGTAGGTGTGTTACAATACTTACTCCCACCTCCAGCTTTTCTCAATTTCTGTTAAATTCTTAGGTTTTATACTATATCTGCCTCCTCTTTATATTGATGACCTACCTGCTTTTCACTACCTATAGTTCTGTGTCCCTCACCTCACCTTTTTAAACAAACTTGGCCTTTAATAACCATTTTCGTCCAGCTGCCTGTTTGCCTAATTTCAACTTATTGTTTTGTTTAAATTTCTGGTGCTTATGTACAGCCTACCTCTGGCCTGTGCACCTAACTCCTCATCACTGTCTCCATATTGACTTACAATTTCCAGGTACATTTCTGAGACTATGCTCCTGTTGAGAGTCCCCAGGCACTGTATTTATTCAAAGACTTCAGGGAGGGGGATTGAGTTAAGCCAAGCAATTACTAGTGATGGAATGATCAGGTGTGACTTGGCTGATATGCCAATGCTGTCCCACACAGCCTTTGAATCTGGAGTTTGTGAAAAAAAGAAGCAGGGACAGTGGAGAATGTCAGCAACATCTAGTTTACAGAGGCAGTATCCAGTGTTCAGTTCCAGTGAATATGGTGTGGTAAGCTGAAGGTGTTCAATGGTTTTGGTTGCTACAACAATGTGCTTGTGGACTGGTCTATGCTACGATACTTGGCTGTGGTCTTAGCTCGTGTGTTCCTGCCCATTTTCTGAGCCTTTCCAGCAATTCTGTGGGTCAATCAATATCCTTCCAGCTAACTCCTATTTAGAAATCAGGCAGAGTTTGTTACATCTAAAAACACTACCTTTTTTCTTTATTTATTTCCCCTTTTATCATCATTCCTTCTTATACCTCTGGTAATCTTTCTGGGTTCATTTTCTTTCTTGAAGTACATACTTTAAAAGTTCCTGTATCGTGGAACTTTTAAACACTGTATTTTACCCATAAATGGCTTTATTTCACTCTCATTCTTAAAAGATAGCTTTGCTGGGTACACAATTCTAGGTTGACAGTTATTTTTCTCAAAACTATGAAGGTGTTTTTTCATTGCTTTCTGGCCATAATTATTGCAAAGAAAAGTCAATTGTCATCCTAATTATTTCTTTGTAGGTGATCTGTCCTTTTTCTATGGCTTCTTTTAAGTTCTTCCTTTTCTTTATTTGTATTTTTAAGATCAAACAGATCTAGAGGATCTAGAAATATATTGCCCAGTAATTTTCCTAATAGCCATCTTATTTTGGGTTTGTTTAAGTCTGAATATCAACCCCAGAAGCCAAGGAATCCTGCCCCATATATAAAACTGGTTAAATTTTTCTTTTACTATGATTTCCTCTATCACTCCTTCACCCCAATACCTTTTTATATTCCAGTTCTCAAAGTTTACAGCCATCTGCATTTGTGGCCACACTCAGTAATCTTATCATACCACCATCATCCATATAGTAGCAGACTCTCCCTCAATCCCTCTCCCCCCTCTGAGAGTTCAGATTAAAAAATAATGCTTTGGATTAAAAGTTAATTTTGTAATGGACTTATATGAACTGAGCTTTTCAAGTTGAATGATGTTAACATATCAGCAAATGTAGAATCTAACAAACATAAGCTACAGAAACCTAATGGGTGCATGATGCTTAATGGAGAAGCACAAGAAGTATTCCCATTAAAGTCAGGAATGAGACAAGAATGACTTTATTTAATTTATATTTATTCTGGAGGTATTGGCCATTGAAATTAAAGTGAAGTAGACATAAACAGTAAAAAATAAAAAAGAAGGAGATTAGTGTGCTGCCTCCAGCTTTGTTCTTTTTGCTCAAGATTGCCTTGGATATTCAGGGTCTTTTGTAGTTCCATATGAATATTAGGATTTTTTTTCCTATTTCTGTGAAAAATGACATTGAAATTTTGATAGAGATTGCATTGAATTTGTGTATCACTTTGGGTAGTATGTACATTTTAACAATGTTAATTCTTCCCGTCCATGAACATGGAATACCTTTCCATTTGTTTGTGTCTTCAATTTATATCATCAGTATTTTATAGTTTTCAATGTACAGATCTTTCACCTCCTTGGTTAAATTTATTTCTAGGTATTTTATTTTTTTATGGCTATTGTAAATAAATGACTTTCTTGATTTCTTTTTCAGATAGCTCTTTGTTAGTGTATAGGAACACTACTGATTTTTGTATGTTGATTTTGTATCCTGAAAATTTATTGAATTCATTTATTAGTTGTAACAGTTTTTTGACACAGTCTTTGGGGTTTTCAGTATATAGATCATATCATTTGCAAACAGAAATAAGTTAACTTCATCCTTTCTGATTTGGATGCCTTTTATTTCTTCTCTTGTCTAATTTCTCTAGCTAGGACTTCCAGTACTATGTGGAATAGAAGTGATAAGAGTGGGCATGCTTTTCTACCTGATGTTAAACATCTACTTCAAAGTGATAGTAATCAAAACAACATAGGGCTAACATAAAAACAGACGCATAGACCATTGGAACAGAATAGAAAACCCAGATATAAATCCACATATTTACAGTCAGTTGATTTTTGACAAAGGTGCCAAGAACACACAATGGGGAAAGGACAGTCTCTTCAATAAATGGTGGTGGGACAACTAGATATCCACATGCAGAAGAATGAAATTAGACCCCCATCTCACAATATATACAGAAATCAACTCAAAATAGATTAAATACTTAGATGTAAGACCTGGAACCATAAAACAACTAGAAGAAAATATAGGGAGAAAGCTCCATGATATTGGTCTGAGCAATGATTTTTGGATATGACCCCAAAAGCACAGGCAACAAAAGCAAAAATAGACAAATGGAATTGTATCAAACTAAAAATGTTCTGTACTACAAAGGAAACAATCAACAGAGTGAAGAGACAACCTATGGATTTGGAGAAAATATTTGCAAACCATACATCTGATAAGGGGTTAATATCCAAAATATATAAGGAACTCAAATAATTCAATAGTAAGAAAGCAAATAACCTAATTAAAAAATGGGCAAAGGACCTGAATAGATTTTTTTTTTAAAAAAAAAAGACATACAAATGACCAACAGGTACATGAAAAAATGCTCAACATCACTAATCATCAGGGAAATGGAAATTAAAACCACAGTGAGATATCACTTCACACCTGTTAGAATGGCTATTATCAAAAAGATGAAAGATAACAAGTCTTGGGAGGATGTGGAGAAAAGGGAACCCTAGGACACTGTTGGTAGGAATTTAAATTAGTACAGCCATTATGGAAAATAGGAAGTTCCTCAAAACACTAAAAATAGAGTTACTACATGATCCAGCAATCCCACTTCTGGGTATATATCTAAAGGAAACGAAATCAGTATGTAGAAGAGATGACTGCACTCCCATGTTCATTACAGCATTATTCACAACACAAGCCAACATATGGAATCAACCTAAGTGTCCAGCAGCAGATGAATGGATAAAGAAAATATGGTATATATACACAATGGAATACTATTCAGCTTTTAAAAAGAAGGAAATTCTGCTATTTGTGACAATGTGGATTAACCTGGAGGACATTGGGATAAGTGAAATAAGCCAGGCACAGAAAGACAAATACTGCATGATCTCACTTACATGTGGAATTGTAAAAATTCAAACTCACAGAAGCAGAGAATGGTGGTTATCAGAGGCTGGGGTTTAGGGGGATTGGTGAAATGTTGGTCAAAGGATACAAAATTTCATTCAGATAGAAGGAATAAGTTCAAGAGATCTGTTGTACATCATGGTGACTATAGTTAACGACAATATAGTATTTTATACACTTGAAAATTTCTAAGAGAGTGGATTTTAAGTGTTCTTACCACAAAAAAATAAGTATGTGAGATAATGCCTATGTTAGCTTGATTTAGCCATTCCACAATGTATGCATATACCAAAACATCATGTTGTCCACACCATAGATACATATAATTTTGTTAATTAAAAAATTTAAAAATTAAAAAAAATATAAATTTATATAATAAAAATAAGGAGATTAAAACCAATATTTGTAGATCCCAGGAATCAACTGAAAGGCCAACTGCTAGGATAATTCTGTAAGTTCACTGAGATAAAAAGCACAGAAATAGAAACTTCATATAGTCAAACAATAACCAGTTAAAATAAGTGATGGAAGAAATGATCCCATCATATAGCTTTTAAAAAGATTTTAAAAAGGGAATAGACAGCATGAAACATACAGAATCTATATAAAGAAACTTGTAAAACACCATGGAGAGAACAAAAAAGAAGGCTTAAAGAAATGTAAAGGCATTGCCACATTTGGATAGGAAGATGCAACATCACCATAATATCAATTTTCAAGTTAATCTAATTGACCCCAATAGGGTATTTTTATTTTTATTTTTGTTTGTAACTAGACAAACTGATTCTAAAAAAGATTATTCTACGTTAATGAAAATAATGAGGCACTGGCACATGAGTGGATCAACAACTCAAAGAAACAGACTACAAAATTCAAAAATAGATTCAGATATACACAGCAATTAAATGAAGGTTTTATTTTAAGGCAGTGGAGAAAAAAAGGGTTATTCCATAAATGGTGTTGGGACAACTGAATAGCCATCTGAAAAAATTAAGTTGAATTTCTACTTCACAAGTTATACCAAAATAATCTCCAGATGAATCAAAGATATCACATTCAAAAAGAAACCATAAGTAACCAGAAGATAAAAAAGAAAATCCATTTATTTAACCACACACACAAAAATCACATCACTATAAAAAAGTCAAAAGACAAAGGACAAATGGAGGAAATTTTTTTGTAATTCACCTCACAAAGGGCTAATTTCTTCAACATTTAAAAACATTTATAAGTCAATGAGAAAAAAGTCAACAACTAGCAGAAAAATGGGCAAAACCTATGAACAAACAGTTCAGAATAAAGGGAGCATATAATAGGATAAATGCAAATTTAATGATATTTTTCAAGACATAATGGCACTTGTTTGGTGAAGGTGTTGGGAAACAACACTCTCACATACTGACTCCACACAGGAGTGAAGAGCAATTTGATATTATCAACATTTTAAAAGCACATTCCTTTTAACCCAGCAATTTCATTCCTAGAAATTTATCTTATATTTACACATCTGTGAAATGACATATAGATGAGAATGTTCTTTGTAATAGCAACAGATTGAAAATGACTGCAATGGCTATCAATTGGTGGCTGGTTATATAAATTATGGTATATCCACACAATGGAATAAGAGGCAGTTACTAAAAAGAATGGGGCAGCTATCAGGACAGATCTCCAAGATGTATTGTTAGGTTCAAAAGTAGAAAACATAACAGGGTGTATAGTAAGCTACCATTTAAATAAGGGAAAGTGAAAGTGTGTGCACACACATGTGCACACACTCACATACAATGTGAGCTAAGTAATATTATTTTCTCCATTTTTTAGATTAGGAAACTGGGGGTCAAGGTGACAGTTAATAAAGACCACAGGAATAAAAATCCAGGAAATCTAACTGCAAAATCTCTACCCTTTACTAATCTATATTGTTTGCAGAATTACATCAAGAGAGTATATATTTTTTAAAAGCTGCTTTCTTTTATCTGGAGATATACAAACACATGGGAACAAACAAAATAATATAGAAAAACAAATGGTGAAAAGCAATAGTTTCAGGCTCCAATCAGTTCTTGCCTTAGGCTTACTCTGCAGAGGCATCCTCTTTTATCAGTTTGTGTCCTTCTAATGATTACCCCCCACAACTCTATAAAATATGCTGATTCCTCCTCTATTTCTTGATTTGCCAACACCTATTTTGTCATTAAATTCAGTTTAAGTGTTGAAAATCAGTAGGATATCATGTGATATAGATCATATTATGTATATGGTTTTGCTTCTCTGGTTAAACTGGGGTAGTCATAATAATGCAAATGCTGTTATTATATATAGTTGTATATCATATGTGATATATAATATCAATATATTAAAATATACATACATATGTACATGTACACACACACACACACACACACACACCCCAGTGTATTTGTTTATTATGAGGAATTGGTTTATGCAATTTGTGCAATTTGTGGTGGCTGGCTAAGCTGAAGGTCTACAGGGCAGGCAGTTAGAAAGGGAAGATCACAAGGGGCTAGAACCCGTGAGCACAAACTGAAGCTCAATGTCTCTGAACTGAGGGAGGGCGTAGGCCCTCTTTTAAAAGACTTCCAACTGATTGAGTTAGGTCCATCCAGGATAATCTTCTTTTTGATTAATTTAAAGCCAACTGATTAGGGTCTTTGACTGCATCTGCAAAATCCCTTCACAGCAGCAACTAGATTAGTGTTTGGGTAATAACTGGGAGAAAGTATATGATTTATACAAAAGAGCTGCTGCCTTCTCTTTTGTCCTCCAACTTGTGAGAAAATATCAGTTGTAGTCAACCTAATTAGAAACATCCTGGGAAGGAAAGTCTGGGGAATGTAGCTCACCCTAGCCAAGTTGGTACATAACAAAGCCATCACAGTCTACCTCTTGTCAATGTGGTACCCATACACATTTGCTTATATCATACTGGATGTCCAAATAAAGACAATAACAAAGTCAAAATTCTGCCTAACATGATACAGCTATCTGTGCCTGACTGAAACCCTTTCCTCAAAAGTTGATACAAAATCCTTGGTGATGTTGATTCTTCTTTGATATCTTGTAACATAAATGCTGTGAGACAAAGTAACAAACATAAGAAGCCATGTTAACTCATTTCTGTTTGCCAGCATAATTTCACAAAGCTCCTGACTGTGACAATGTGCAGCTCTCCAGAAGGCTGCTTTGAAGACAAAACAGGATGGAGCACATGCCCCTCCCACCCCATGTCTCTTGCCTGAGTCACTATGTTCTTTAAAAGATAAATGACCCTAGTCCTTGACTTTTCCCACAGATAAGATAACATCTGATGGGGTTAGCAATTATGCCTCATAATCTATAACCAAGATATACTCTTACACCCAAGGCTTGATGTAATTCTGCTTTAATATAACTTCTAAACAGATTTGATTGATTTTACACGTAGTAAACCTACACAACCCATATATAAACTGTGAGCTAAAACACTGTTTCAGAGGAGTCTTATAGAACCTCTCTAAAAGAATTCTGGGCTGTAGTCCTCAGGCTATAGTCCTCAGTAAGACTTCTAAATAAAACTAACTTTAATTCTTTAAAAACTTGATTTTTTTTCTTTCGTTAGCAAGACTGAGATATACAATTAACTATTATCACGTTAGATGATAAGGGGATGAGAGGGAAAACCACAAAAATATTTGGTTAATATATATACAATCATATTAAAATGAGGAGGAAATATTTATAATTATTAAAGTCTTCATTTCTACAACTGATCATATAATCATTGCCGGTATTTATAACTACCTCCTTCTACAACCCATTCCATATTTCCTTTGTCCTCAGCATGCACCTTAGCTGGTTGTAGTTTTTTTTGTGTAGTGGTACCACTCATGCCTTTATTCTTGAAGGGTCTAGGCTATTAGCAGTCCTCCCTGAATTGTATTGTTGTAATTTTCTATTGACTTTAATCACAGGACTAAAAGGTGCCCTGGGGGATTTTTCTGTACTCCATACATACTCCTGCCTACCCCCATTGTGTAGTACCAACCCGGTTGCCCCTTGATAGTCGAGATCAATCACCCAGCCAGTATAGTAACTCCTTTCTTTGCCTGTTGATTCAGAGACATATGAGAGAACAAAGTGGCCAGGTGCAGTCTCAACTTGCAGTTCAATGAAATCATTGTTGTGATCTATACTAATTTTCTATTACTACATAACAAATTAACATACACTTAGTGACTTAAAACAATATAGATTTATTATGACCCACAGTTTCCACAGGTCAGGAATCCAGACACAAGTTAGCTGATTTTCTGTTCAGAGCCTCACAAGGCTGCAGTCAAGGTGTGGGCTAGGCTGATTTTTCATCTGAAGGCTCAACTAGGGAAGAATTCATTTCTAATCTCAGATTGTTAGCAGAATTTATTTCCTTGTGGCTGAGGGCCCTAGATTCTTACTAACTGGAATATACTGTCAGCTCCTAGAAGCTGCCTGCAGTTCCCTGCCATATGCCTCTCTTCATAGGCAGTTCACGGCATGGCTTTTTGCTTCTTCCAAGCCAGCAAGAGAATCTTACCAGTCTGCATGTTTTCTTATATAATGAAACATAATCACAGTAGTGACGTTCCATCACCTTTGTCATATAATATAACCTAATCAAATGAGTGACATCTCATCATCTTTACCATATCTTACTGGTTAGAAGCAAGTCACAAGTCCCACTCACATTCAAAGGGGGGGATTATATAAGGACATGAATCATTGCAGGTGACCTTATGTTATGTCTGTCACACTGTGTAAATACTGTTCATTTCCAGGCCAAATAGTGTTCCAGGATTATATTTCTTCTGTGGATCCAATGTCATGACCTGAAGACCATCAGAAAGAAAATGTTCCTAGCATTGAAATCAAATGGATTTCTTTATTACCCTCCTAGTCTGTTTGTGCTGCTTTACCAAAATACGTGAGACTCAGTAATTTACAAAAAACCAGAAATTTATTTCTCACAGTTCTGGAGACTGGGAAGTTCAAGAACAAGTCTTGGTCAAGGTTGTCTGGTGAGGGCTGCTTTCTGCTTCCAAAATGGCACCTTGCTGCATCCTCCAGAGGGGAGGAACTATGTATCCTCACAGGCGGAAGAAAGGCAAGAGAGGAGCACACTACATGCAGCTTTTTTAATAAGGGCCTTCATCTCATTCTGAGGGAGAAGCACTCATGGCCTTATCACCTCTTAAAGGCACCACATCGTAATACTATCACATTGCCCATTAAGTTTCAATGCCTGAAATTTGGAGGAAAAAAGGAAAAAAATGACTTGGAGGAATCAAACTATTCAAGGAGATTAAAACAAAAGCAACAACAACAACAAAAGAAAACCCTGTCATTAATAGTCTCAGAAAAGAGAATGTTATTACATAAATGAAATAAAAATAGAATCTATAAAAAGGAACATTCTGAGAATAAAACAGATTTATTGAAAAACAGAAGTATTATAGAAAATTTCAACACGTAATAGAGGGTTTGGGAGACAAAATTGATAAAACTCTTAGGAAATTAAGCAAAAATACAAAGGATGGAAATTAGGAGTGGAAAGAAAATTAAATGAACAGATCCACAGGTGGTTGGATGATGGAGGAATGGAAATGTGTGTGGGGAGTGGAGGAAGAGTGAGCTAGAGCTTCATTTTGCAGTGTGGAGACTCTTAGATAATACCTGAAACTAAAGAAAAATAGCAATAGAAACATTTTAGAGATGTGAATGTATATTTAAAAGAAAACAGTGATAAGATTGAAAGTGATTATCTTGGGAAGGGAAAATAGGGTGGAAGATATGAGAAACTGCTGGGGGGTTTTTGTTTTTTTTTTTTGTCTTTTTTGCAACCAGCCTTACAGAATGATTTGATTCTTTGAACTCTGTATGTATATAATTTTGATAAAAGATAAAGGAGTAAAGCACATTTGCTTCAAAAAGTTGTGCCATCTTCTATTGTGATTTGGAACATGACTTTATTATAGAGTATTTTGTTTTTCCTAGAGTTTCTTATAAACTCTTTTTATTTTGTTCTTGTTGACAAAAGAATAATATGTCTTTATGCTCTTTGATTAATATCTCCCCTTTCCTTGTCCATCCCCCCACCCCAGCCCGCCCCCAGCCTCTGGTAACCACCATTCCACTCTCTACTTCTAGGAGTTTGACTTTTTTAGATTCCACATATTTGAGATCATGCAGTATTTGTCTTTCTGTGCCTGAGTTATTTCAGTTAGCATAATGTCCTTTGGATTCATCCATGTTGCAAATGACAGAATTTCCTTCTTTTTAAAAGCTGAATATACTACATTTTCTTTATCCATTCATCTGTTGATGAACACTTAAGTTATTTCCATATCTTGGCTATTGTGAATAATGCTGCAATGAACATGGAGTGCAGATATCTCTTCTACATACTGATTTCATTTCCTTTGGATGTATACCCAGATGTGGAATTGCTGGATCATATGGTAATTCTATTCTTAGTTTTTAAAGGAATCTCCATACTGTTTTCCAAAATGGCTATACTAATTTACTAATTTTACACACACCAACAATATCCAAGTTTTCCCTTTTCTCCATATCCTTGCCAACACTTGTTATCTTTCATCTTTATGATAATAGCCATTCTAACAGGTGTGATGTGATATCTCATTGTTGTGGGTTTTTTTGGTTTTTTGTGCACAGAATTTATTTTTATTTATTTATTTATTTTTTAAAATTTCAGAATATTATGGGGGTACAACACTTTGGCTATATATATTGCCCATGTACTGCCCATGTCAGAGCTACAACCGTGGACATCCCCCGAACTGTGCGCCCGCATCCATTCAGTGAGAGTTTTCCCATCCCCTCCACCCCCCTCCCACCTGCCCACCCCCTGATGAATATTATTGCCATGTGTGACATAAGTATTGGTCAGTTAGTACCAATTTGATGGTGAGTACCAGTGGTGCTTGTTTTTCCATTCTTGTGACACTTCGCTTCGAAGAATGGGCTCTAGCTCCATCCAGGATAATACCAGATGTGTTAATTCACCGTTGGTTTTTATTGCTGAGTAATACTGCATGGTATACACATACCACATTTTATTAATCCACTTGTGCATTGAGGGGCACCCAGGTTGTTTCCACATCTCTGCAATTGTGAATTGTGCTGCTATAAATATTCGCATGCAGATGTCTTATTATAGAATGTCTTTTTTTCCTTTGGGTAAATACCCAGTAGTGGGTAGTTCTACTTGTAGTTCTACTTTTAATTCTTTAAGGTATCTCCATATTACTTTCCATAGAGGTTGTACTAATTTGCAGTCCCACCAGCAGTGTATGAGTGTTCCTATCAGTCCGCATCCCCTCCAACATTTGTTGTTTTGGGACTTTTTGATATGAGCCAATCTCACTGGAGTTAAGTGATATCTCATTGTGGTTTTGATTTGCATTTCCCTGATGATTAGAGAAGTTGAGCAATTTTTTATATGCTTGTTGGCCATTATTCTGTCTTCTTTTGAACAGTTTCTGTTCATTTCTTTGCCTGTTTTTTCATGGGGTTGTTTGATTTTTTCTTGTTGATTTTCTTAAGTTCTGTATAGATTGTGGTTATCAGCCCTTTATCAGATGTGTAGCATGCAAATATTTTATCCCATTCTGTAGGCTGTCTGTTCACTCTAGTGATAGTTTCCTTGGCTGTGCAGAAGCTGTTTAATTTGATCAGGTCCATTTATTTATTTTTGTTGCTGCTGTGATTGCTTTGGGGGTCTTCTTCATAATTTCCTTGCCTAGGCCAATGTCCATAAGAGTTTTTCCAATGTTTTCTTCTAGAATTCTTATGGTTTCACGTCTCAGGTTTAAATCTGTTATCCATCGTGAGTGGATTTTTGTGAGAGGTGAGAGGTGTGGGTCTAGTTTCAGTCTTCTACATGTGGCCATCCAGTTTTCCCAGCACCACTTATTAAATAGGGAATCTTTTCCCCAGTGTATGTTTTTGTCTACTTTTTCAAAGATCAGATGACAGTATGAGGTTGGTTTTATATTTCGGTTCTCAGTCATGTTCCATTGGTCTATGTCTCTGTTGTTATGCCAGTACCATGCTGTTTTGGTTACTATAGCCTTGTAGTATAGTTTGAAGTCTGGTAGATTGATGTCTCCCAATTTGTTCTTTTTGCTTAAGATTGCTTTGGCTAGACAGGGTCTTCTCTGGTTTCACACGAAGCATAGAATTATATTTTCTAGATCAGAAAAAAATGATGTTGGTATTTTGATAGGGACTGCATTGATTCTGTAAATCACTTTAGGTAGCAAAGACATTTTTACAATGTTGATTCTGCCTATCCAAGAGCATGGCAGGGTTTTCCATCTGTTTACATCCTCTGCAATTTCTTTTCTCAGTGTTTCATAATTCTCTCTATGTAGGTCTTTCACCTCCTTAGTTAGATATGTTCCTAAATATTTAATTTTCTTTGGTGCTATTGCAACTTTAATTTGTTTTTTGGCTTGATGGTTATTAGCATATATGAAGGCTATGGATTTGTGTGCATTGATTGTGTATCCTGAGACTTTGTTGAATTCATTTATCAATTCCAGTAATCTCTTGGTTGAATCTTTGGGGTTTTCTAGATATAATATCATATTGTCCATGAATAGTGAAAGTTTGACCTCTTCTGCCCCCATCTGACACCCCTGATTCCTCTCTCTTGTCTGATTGCTCTGGCAAGGACTTCCAGCACTATGTTGAATAGAAGTGGAGATAGTGAACAACCTTGTCTAGTTCCAGTTTTAAGGGGGAATGCTTTCAGTTTTTCCCCGTTCAGTATGATAATGGCTGTGGGTTTATCGTATATGGCTTTAATAATTTTGAGGTATGAGCCATCTATGTCTATATTGTTAAGAGTTCTTATCATAAAAGGGTGCTGGATTTTGTCAAAAGCGTTTTCTGCATCTGTTGAAAGGATCGTATAATCTTTGTTCTTGCTTTTATTTATATGGTGAATTACATTTATAGATTTGCGTATGTTGAACCATCCCTGCATCTCAGGAATGAAGCCCACCTGATCATTCTGAATCATTTTTTTGATGTAAATTTGAATTCAGTTAGCCAGGATTTTATTGAGAATTTTTGCATCTATATTCATAAGGGATATTGGTCTGTAGTTTTCTTTTCTTGTTGTGTCCTTTCCTGGCTTTGGTATCGAGGTGATATTGGCTTCATAGAATGAGTTTGGGAGGATTCCGTCCTTCTGGATGTTTTCTAATAATTTCTGCAGTATAGACACCAGTTCTTCTTTGTAGGCTTGGAAGAATTCAGGTCTGAACCCATCTGGTCCAGGACTTTTTTTTTGTGGGAAGATTTTTTATTACTGCTTCGATTTCGGTGCTTGATATTGGTCTGTTTAGGAATTCTATTTCTTCCTGATTGAGCTGAGGGAGGTAGTGTGTTTCTAAGAATTTGTCCATTTCCTCCACTTTTTTGTGTTTTGGGGCATAGGGATTTTTGTAGTATTCTAAGATGATGTTTTGAATTTCCATGATATCAGTTGTGATCTCTCCTTTTTCATTTCTAATGGAGCTTATTAGAGTCCTTTCCTTTCTGCTTCTGGTCAACCTGGCAAGTGGCCTATTTTGTTTATCTTTTCAAAGAACCAACTTTTCATTTTATTAATCTTCTGTATTGTTTTTTCTTCTCAATTTCATTTAATTCTGCTCTGATCTTGGTTATTTCTTTTCTTCTGCTGGGTGTAGGATTGCTTTGCTCTTCCTTTTCCATTTCCTTAAGACGATTCATTAGTTTACTGATTTGTGACCTTTCTGTCTTTTGGATGTGGGCATTTAAGGGGATAAGTTTTCCTCTCAGGACTGCTTTTGCTGTATCCCACAGATTATGACAACTTGTGTCCCCATTATCATTTAGTTCGAAGAGTCTTTTGATTTCCATCTGAATCTCCTCCTTGACCCAATAGTCATTCAGCAACAGATTGTTTAATTTCCATGTTTTTGGATGAAGATGTGAGTTACTGTTGGAATTGATTCCAACGATGTGATCAATTTTAGAGAAATTTCCATGAGCTGATGAGAAGAATGTATATTCAGTATTATTTGGGTTCTGTAGATGTCTGTTAGGCCCTAATGTTCTAGAGTCCTGTTTAGGTCTATTGTTTCTTTGCTTATTTTCTGTTTGGAAGATCTGTCCAGTTCCATCAGTGGGGTGTTGAAGTTCCTGGCTATTATGGCATTGCTATTTATTATGTCATCTAGATGAAGCAGTATTTGCTTTACATATCTGGGTGCTCCTGTGTTGGGTGCATAAATGTTTAGGATTGTTAAATCTTCTTGTAAGGTTTTTCCCTTCACCACTATATAGTGTCCAGTTTTGTCCTTCTTTACTTTTGTTGCTTTAAAGTTTATATCATCTGAAATAAGGGTGGCTACTCCAGATTTCATTTGGTTTCCATTAACCTGGATAATTGTATTCCATCCTTTCACCTGGAGTCTGAATGCGTAAGGTGTGTAAGGTGTGTTTCCTGGAGACAGCATATACTTGGCTTGTGCATATACTTGGCTTGTATTTTTTAATCCATTCAGCCAGCCTATGTCTCTTCAATGGGCAATTCAAGCCATTCACATTTATTAAGAGAATTGATATTTGGGGTAGATTTCTGTTTATTCTGTTGGGTAGTTTCTTGTTCTGTTTTACCTCTTGAATCATTGTGAAATCTGCCTTTGGGAGTTTTAGCTTTGGGTAATTTTACGTTGGTGGGTGTCTGTTGTGCTGGTTAGTGAACGATGCAGGTCTAAGCACTTCTTGCAAGGCCGGTCTGGACTTTGCAAATTCTATCAGTGGTTGCTTGTCTGGGAAAGTCTTTATTTCTCCCTCATATAAGAAGCTTAGTTTGGCAGGATACAGAATTCTGGGTTGACCTTTATTTTGTTTTAGGAGACTGAGGATGGCTCCCCATTCCCTTCTGCTTGTAAGGTTTCAGCTGAGAAATCTGCAGTTAATCTCATAGGTTTTCCTTTGTAGGTTACCTGCTCTTTTCATCTTACAGCTCTGAAGAGTGCCTCTTTTGTGTTTACTTTGGTCAGTCTAATAATTATGTGGCGTGGTGAATGCCTTTTCACGTTGAGTCTCCCAGGAGTCCTGTGTGCTTCTTGTACTTGGATATCGAGATTTCTGGCTAGGCCATGGAAGTTTTCCTCTATTATTCCTTCAAATACGTTTTCCAGGCCACGCGAATTTTCTTCCTCTCCCTCAGGGATGCCTATGATCCTTATGTTTGGTCTCTTTATATAATCCCACATTTCTTGTATGCTTTGTTCGTGCCTCTTGTTTTTGTGTTCTTTCTCTTTGGCTGATTTATTTAGCACATAGGAGTTGTCTTCTAGCTCTGAAATTCTTTCCTCTGCATGGTCCAGCCTATTCTTAAGGCTTTCCACTGTGTTTTGTGGATCCTTGAATTCTTCTTTCATTTCTAGAATTTCTATTTGATTTTTCCATAATACTTCTATTTCTTTAGAAAATTTTTCATTCATTTCTTGCCTTTTTCTTGTGATTTCTTTGTGCTGGGATTCAATTTTCTCTTGTATTTCATTGAGCTTTCTTATAATCCATAAACGAAATTCCTCTTCTGTCATTCTACCCATTTCATTTGGGTTGGTATCCATTGCTGAGGAATTGATGGTTTCTTTTGGGTGTGACTTTTCACTCTGATTTTTCATGTTCCCTGAGTTCTTTCACTGATTTTTTCTCATCTGGCCTCTTGGTTCGAGAGCTGGGGCTGTCAGGGCTGGTTTATGGCCCTGTCTCCAAGCCCCCAAGGTTTGTTCCTTGGCAGAGCCAGGGAGAGGAGTAGCGGCCTGTATTGCCTTAGGTATATTTTAGGAAGTTTGGTAGTCATGGGTTACCTCTGACCTGTTGTCTTCTCCTCTTCCCAGTGGAGTGTAGTGAGATTATCCTCCCAGCTTGAGCTCCAAGCTGGTGGATTGTACTTGAGGGTATGAATCCAGAGCTCCCTAATAGCTAGGTATTCTGTTATGTCTGTGACAGACTCTGATCCCCCAGGTGGGGTATGTGAAAGCCCTAAGCTTTGGGAGGGGCCTTGTAGCTCCTAGGGGTTACTTTGACCCTGTTCCTTCTGAGGTGTGGGTAGAAACACAATTGCTTTTGGCTGTAGTGTGAGAGCTGAATTGTAAAAATTCTGTACAGCTCAGAGGTTGCTTATCTAGATGTTTGTGTTTGTCCTCTGATGTGCTTCTCCATGTGACACTGGCTGATAGAGGGATCTCCAATTGTGCACCCCTTTTCCACCGTAGACCCCAAGGTGAGGCGGGTGGGCATCTCTATCCCCAGAAGTCTCCACCAGGGGGATGTTCCCCTTGGGGGGGAATAGTGGCCACTGGAGGAGCTCTTGGATGGGGTGAAATTCCCTAATGAAGTGAGTAGGGTTACGGGGAGCTGCTCTGGTTCAGCCTGTGGCTATTGAGGCATTCGGTTGCCATGAGAACCGGTACTTATACAAAATGAGTCACTATAACCAGCAACCTTCAAAATGACTGATATCTGGGGTACAGGAGGGCTGGAACCTGAAGAGCAGGCACTAGGACCAGCATGTAGCAGAATTTTAGGAGGCCAAAGCCAGAGTAACAGGACTGGATGGACAGGCTGCAAACTATTTCCAATACACAAAGGTTCTGCCACTACAGTTGTGGGATCTTGTCCCACCTGGAACCCACAGATGCAGCTGTCCCTGGCCACCCAGGGCAAAGCCTGTGGCTCCCAGTGATAGAGTCCCCAGGCCGGGGGGTGGTGGAGCTAGAGACCTGGCTCACAGCTCCAGGTGGGAGACTTTAAAGATGGCTGCCGCCGCCAGCCTAGCACACAGCAGGGCTCAGATCATGCCCATGAATGCAGCTCTTCTCAACCGGCCTGTGTCCTGCGGAGGCAATTGCCAGCAGTCCCTAAGGGCATGTCCCACTTTCCATTAAGCTCCTGTGCCAGGTCCAGCTGACTTCCAGTGGTGAGGTGCTGGTCTGCAGATTCCCACACACTGTCTCGGGAAGCTATATCTCTGCCCAGTCCCTACCCGGCCCTGCGTGGTCCCTGTGTATTTGAGCTGAGAGTTCCATGTGGCTCTCACAATTGCTTCCTCTCCACAGAGCCTGCTGTCTCGAGCAACAGCCTTGCCTGGACCTGGGCTTGTCCCTGACTGAGTGTATGGGAAGTCTGTGGGGAAGGTGTGTAATTGCTTGTAGGTCAGGTTGCACTGCACTGAACTGGCGAGCGCGTCCTTCCTGCGCTCTGGGCTCTATTGCACTCCCCACACTCTCCAATCTTTGTGAATGATTCTGTCACCTGTTTTCTTGGGCTGAGTGTCCCACGATGTTTCCCTGTAATTCACAATGCTGTTTTCAGAGTGAGTGGTCTGCGCGCAGGCATCCAGTGGCGTTTTTCACCTCCTTCCCTGGGAGCGGTGAGGTGGGAGGACTTTATCAGACTGCCATTGTTTTTTCCAGGTCATATTTGTGGTTTTAATTTCCGTTTCCCTGATGATTAGTGATACTGAGCATTTTTTCACGTACCTATTGATTATTTATATGTCTTCTTTTGAAAAATGTATATTCAGGCCCTTTGCCCATTTTAAAATCAGGTTATTTGTTTTCTTGTTATTGAATTTTTGGGTTCCCTATATATTTTGGAAATTAGGCCCCTATCGGATGTATGATTTGCAAATATTGTCTCCCAATCTGTCTCTTCACTCTGTTAATTGTTTTCTTTGCTGTGCAGAAGATTTTTAGTTTGACATAAGTCCATTTGTCTATTTTTGCTTTTGTTGCCTGCACTTTTGGAGTCATATCCAAAAATCATTGCCCAGACCAATGTCATGGAGCTTTCCCCCTATGTTTTTTTCCTGGTAGTTTTACAGTTTCAGGTCTTATGTTTAAGTTTTTAATCCATTTTAAGTTGATTTTTGTGTATGAATGAGATATAGTCCAATTTTATTTTTCTGCATGTGAATATCCAGTTTTCTCCATATCATTTATTGAAGAGACTGTGCTTTCCCCATTGTGTGTTCTTGGCACATTTGTCAATATAAATTAACCATGAATGCGTGGGTTTATTTCTGGGCTCTTTATTCTATTCCATTAGTTAGTATGTCTGTTTTTGTAGTGTATCATGCTAATTTGATTACCATATATTTGTAATATATTTTGAAATCAGGTAGTGTGATGCCTCTAGCTTTGTTCTTTTTGCTCAGGATTGCTTTGGCTATTTGAGATCTTTTGTGGTTCTGTACAAATTTTAGGATTACTTTTTCTGTTTATGTGAAAAATGTCTTAGAATTTTGATATGGATTGCATTGAATCTGTAGATCATTTTGGATAGCATGGACATTTTGAGAATATTAATTCTTCTAATCCATGAACATGGGATATCTTTTCATTTATCTGTGTCTTCTTCAATTTCTTTCATCAATGTGTTATAGTTTTCAGTGTACAAGTCTTTCACCTCATTGGTTAAATTACTCATAAGTATTTTTAAAAATGTTATTGTAAATGGGATTGTTTTCTGAATTTCTTTTTTGGATACTTATTTATTAGTGTATGACACTACTCATTTTTGTATATTGATTTTGTATCCTGCAACTTTATTGAATTTGTTTATCAGTTCTAAGAGTTTTTTGGCATAGTCTTTTGGGTCTTCAATATATAAGATCATGTTGTCTGCAAACAGAGACATTTTAACTTCTTTCTTTCTGATTTGGATGTCTTCTATTTCTTTCTCTTGCCTAATTTCTCTAGCTGGGACTTCTAGTACTATGTTGAATAAAAGTAATGAGAGTGGACATCCTTTCCTTTTCCTGATCTTGGAGAAAAAGCCTTCATCTTTTCACCATTGCATATGATGTTAGCTGTGGCCTTGTCATATATGGATTTTATTGTATTAAGGAACATTCCTTCTATACCTAATTTGTTGATGTTTTTATTATGAAAGAATGTTGAATTTTGTCAAAATTATGTGTCTTTATATCTTCAAGATTTTCCATTTTTCAATCATACTTTATACTGCATGGGTTTATTTTCTTTTCTTTCTTTCTTTTTTTTCAGTAGGAGCTCCCCACTATCCTGTTCCAATTTAGGTCAGTTACTCTCTAGTTTTGCTGCCCTCTTGTCATCCCAGGACTTACCTTTCACTATTCTTCTGGGTTATCTCCAATTCTCTCAGGGTCTCATGTCTTTTGTTTTGCTGGATTTCCTCAGGTGACTTCCTGAGAATGATGCATTGGATATAAATTCCTAAGTTCTAGTAGTGTCAATTAGATATTATGGTAAAAGCAGACTCTTAATTTTAAAAAAGAAATTTGGAGGATAATGCTCACAGACTGAAACAGATAACTGATGAACCAGGCTTAGAAAAGATAAAGATTAGGTAGCTCCAGAGAGGGTTATAGCAAAGAGTGCTTATCAATCTTGTTTGGAACCTATGTCAAGAATTGACTCCCACTATCATGAGTCTTTTTGTTGCTTTGCTCAAGATTCCCGCTCCAGGAAAGGAGACATTGCTTGTCCTGGCTTGGGTCATATGCTTGCCACTTGGCTTTGGAAAGGCAGGGAACCTTGATCAGCAGTCTCATGAGACTATAGGGAGAGGGAAAGTCCCCCAAAGTAAAAAACTTACCATAAAACAGTGGTGGAGTGAATGTTGAGCAGCCAAAATACAACATATGTTCATTATACTTTGCATGGGTAAAATGTCTTTATTTTTGTCTCAAGCTTATTTTCATGCTTGATTGATTAAAGAATTCTAGGTTGAAATTATTTATTTTTCCCTTAGGACTCTGAAGGCATTACTCCATTTTCTTCCACTGTTCACTGTTGCTTATAGGACTCATGACAGTCTGATTCTTATTCCTTCAGTTTTTAAGAATTTTTATCCTTGGTTGTTCTGAAATTTCATAAGGTGTGATCAGGTATGGACCTTTTACCATTCTTCATTTTGGCATTCTGTGGATCCTTTCACTCTGTATACTTGTGTCTTTCTTTTGTTCTGGGAAGATGTTGGATTTTCCTTATTTCACTTTGTTCTCTTGATGGTTTTCATTCTTCTCCTCCATAACCCTTATTATGTTTGTGATCAAAACTATTTCGCCTTGGGCACCTTAAAATTTAATCTTTCTTTCTGAGATTAGTTTGTCTTTTTCTTCCATTTCCTGAGTTCAGTCAACTCTCATCTCACATCTTCCTGGTTTTTCTTTTTTTTTTTTTTCCTGTTTCTATTCTGAGTTATTTTTAATTTGTTATTCAAGGTGATCTTTAAAATGTGAACATTTTTATTCTAACATATTTAATTCAGGTTGAAGAGTTGTGTCACAATTTTCTCTGCTACCTGTTTTTCTTTTTTTGTTTTTGTTTTTGCAGGAAGGATATTTTCATCTGCTGAAATGTTTTCATTCTCATTTTCTGTCTTTGAATAGCTTTGTATGATGTTGCCTGCCATTTGAATTAATTTTGGAATATCACATTTTTTTTTGACAAGCCTGCAGGTAAGGGGCAGAATTTGAGTGTATGTCTAGGTTTCTTAATTCAAAAGCATTCTATTCTGTTGTTACAGCAAAGTTTAATTTTAAAGTAGATGGAAGTTTTTGGGGTGGGGTTGGTCTGTTTTTCAAGTTTGTGGTTCTCTTTTGTTTGTATAAGACCTTTAATTTCCATTGCTTGCCTGCTTTTTTTCTCTTTACCACCAAACATCTGAGAAATTTCTCCCCCTTCCAAGGTACCTGCTTCTTCTTTAGAATGGTGTCTTCCTAAAACTACACAAAGATTTTCAAGGCAATGCTCTGATCTACCAGTTTGCAACTGCATTCTCAGTATGTGCCCTCTTAGGCAGAAATCTATTGGAGAGGATTAATCTGTATTCCAGCACTGCTATACTCTTGCTGTCCTCTGTTCTTCTCTATACAACCTCTACCTGACTTTGCTTTGGTGTGGACTCTGGAGTTGGTCTTTCTGGTTTTAGATGCTTATTTTCCTACTTATGTGTAAATTGATATTGTTAGTAATTTCTATCTTTTAGTTGTGCTGTGGGTTGTTTTATTAATTCTCCTCCTTTTGGGATTTTTAAAAGACTATATGGTGAAATTAAGTTTTAGGTAGCCACCATTTATCTTCTATAAGGTTTTCTGTATTTATTAAAGAAAAAAGAAGATGAAATAGACTGGCCTAGCTTCCAAAATGATGGTTTCTAAATACTATTTCCCAGTAAAAAGAATCAGAATTATACAGAGAAGTGATTGATTCCATGCCTGGGGCAGGAAAAGTACAAGGTGAGTCTGGAATATCTTGTCCTGTAAGGAAAGAAGAAAGCTGTCAAAGATTACTAGAGTCAGGTCAAAAAGACTCAGGAGCCAACTTCGAAAAGACCACACCTGTCAAAAATTGGATATTTTGAACATCAATAAGGATGTAATAATGAAAACACATTAAATATATTTAAATTGAAACCTATGAGTTCATAATAATACCAGAAAACAAACCTTATTGGTTGCCTCTATGAGGATGCTAGGGAATTCATTCATTATTTTCCAAACTGGTAAGTGAAGGAAAAGAATGAAGCTTTTATTATTTTTTTCCTTAGGAATTGTACCTCCAGGTAACCAAACAGTTGATGAAGGATAAGATATCTTTATAAAAGTATTCCAGCTAATAAGTGATGAATAAATGATAATATATCACCATATTGAAACCTCTAATGAATTTAATAGATCTGGCAATAAATGATGGCTGCTACATCATGAAAAAAGAACCAACCAGACATTATCTGCCTCCTGATGGGAAGTACCCAACACCACCCATGAAGTGTTCTTGACAACAAAATTAAACCCAAGTCGACTGCACCACTCCCAGGGAAGGAGGTGAAAAACGTCATCAGCTACCTGTGAGCACAGACCACTCACTCCGAAAACAGCATTGTGAATTACAGAGAAATAACGTGGAACGCTCAGCCCAAGAAAACAGGTACAAAATTTTCACAAAGATTGGAGAGCGCACGGAGTACAATAGAGCCAAGAGCGTGGGAAGGACGCACTCACCAGGTCGGCGCAGCGCGACCTGACCCCCCAAGCGGTTATGCACCTCCCCATGCACTCAGTCAGGGACAAGCCCAGAGTTGGGGCAAAGCTGTTGCTGGAGACAGCAGTCTCTGTGAAGAGGAAGCAATTGCGAGAGCCAAACAGAACTCGCAGCTGCAATATACAGAGACCGCTCAGGGCTGGGTAGGCACCGGGCGGAGATACAGCTTTCCAGGACAGTGCGTGGGAACCTGCAGGCCGGCACTGTGCCACTAGAAGTCAGCGGGACTGGCCCAGGAGTTTAATGGAGAGCAGGACACGCACTTAGAGGGCTGGTGGAGAAAAGCTGCGCTCCTGGGGGCAATCGGAGCCCTGCTGTGTGCCAGGCTGGCGGCGGCAACCGTCTTTAAAGCCGCCTGCCCAGAGCTGTGAACCGGTCTCTAGCTCCGCCCTGCCCTGGCCCATGGGGTCTTCCACTGGGGCAAGACAGACTTTGCCCTTGCTGGCCAGGGACAGCTGCATCCGTGGGTTCCAGGTGGGATGAGATCCTGGAACTGTAGTGGCAGGACCTTTGTGTATTGTAAACAGTTTGCAGCTCGTCCATCTGGTCCTGCTACCCCGGCTCTGGCCTCTGACAAGTCCGCTACATGCTGGTCCTAGTGCCCACTCTTCAGGTCCCAGCCCTCCTGTACCCCAGAGATTGGTCATTTTGAAGGTTGCTGGCTATAGTGACTCATTTGGTATAACTACTGGTTCTCATGACAACCAAATATCTCAAGAGCCACAGGCTGAACCAGAGCAGCTCCCCATAACCCTGCCCACTTCATTAGGGAATTTCACGCCATCCAAGAGCACTTCCAGTGGCCACTATTCCCCCCTCCCCATGGGAACATCCCCCTGACAGAAACTGCTGGGGATAGAGATGCCCACCCACCTCGCCTTGGGGTCTAGTGGTGGAAAGGGGTGCACAATTGGAGATCCCCCATCAGCCAGTATCACACGGAGATGCACATCAAAAGGACAGACACATGTGGCTAGATAAGCAACCTCTGAACTGTGTAGAATTTTCCTAATTCAGCTCTCACACTGCAGCCAAAAGAAATTGTGTTTCTACATGCACCTCAGGAGGAGCAGTTTCAAAGTAACCGCTAGGAGCTACAAGGCCCCTCCCAAAGTGCAGGGCTTTCATATACCCCAACTGGGGGATCAGAGTCTGACGTGGACATAACAGAATACCTAGCTATTAGGGAGCTGTGGATTCATATCCTCAAGTACAATTCACTACCTTAGAGCTCAAGCTGGGAGGACAATCTCACTACACTCCACCGGGAAGAGGAGAAGACAACAGGTCAGAGATAACCCAAGATCCACCAAACTTGCTAAAATACACCTAAGGCAATACAGGCCACTACTTCTCTTCCTGGCTCTGCCAAGGAATGAAACTCGAGGGCTTGGAGACAGGGCCATAAACTAGCCCTAACACCCCAGCTCTCGACCAAGAGGCCAGATGAGAAGAAACCAGCGAAAGAACTCAGGGAACATGAAAAATCAGAGTGAAAAGTCACCCCCAAAAGAAATCATCAGTTCCTCAGCAATGGATACCTACTCAAATGAAATGGGTAGAATGACAGAAGAGGAATTTCGTTTATGGATTATAAGAAAGCTCAATGAAATTCAAGAGGAAATTGAATCACAGCACAAAGAAACCACAAGAAAAATGCAAGAAATGAATGAAAAATTCTCCAAAGAAATAGAAATATTACAGAAAAATCAAAGAGAAATTCTAGAAATGAAAGAAGCATTCAAGGATCTACAAAACACAGTGGAAAGCCTTAAGAATAGGCTGGACCATGCAGAGGAAAGAATTTCAGAGCTAGAAGACAACTCCTATGCACTAAATAAATCAGTCAGAGAGAAAGAACACAAATACAAGAGGCATGAACAAAGCATACAAGAAATGTGGGATTACGTAAAGAGACCAAACATAAGGATCATAGGCATCCCTGAGGGAGAGGAAGAAAATTCGCATGGACTGGAAAATCTATTTGAAGGAATAATAGAGGAAAATTTCCATGGCCTAGCCAGAAATCTCGATATCCAAGTACAAGAAGCACACAGGACTCCTGGGAGACTCAACGTGAAAAGGCATTCACCACGCCACATAATTATTAGACTGACCAACGTAAACACAAAAGAGGCACTCCTCAGAGCTATAAGATGAAAAGAGCAAGTAACCTATAAAGGGAAACCGATCAGATTAACTGCAGATTTCTCAGATGAAACATTACAAGCCAGAAGGGAATGGGGAGCCATCCTCAGTCTCCTAAAACAAAACAAAGGCCAACCCAGAATTCGGTCTCCTGGCAAACTAAGCTTCTTATATGAGGGAGAAATAAAGATTTTCCCAGACAAGCAATCACTGACAGAATTTGTGAAATCCAGACTGGCCTTGCAAGAAGTGTTTAGACCTGCATTGTACACTAACCAGCACAACAGATACCCACCAATGTAAAACTACACAAAAGCTAAAACCCCAGAACCCAGATTCCACAATGACGCAAGAGGTAAAACAAAAGACACCACCCAATAGAATAATCAGAAACTTACCCCAAATATCAATTCTCTCAATAAATGTGAATGGCTTGAATTGTCCATTGAGGAGACATAGGTAGGCTGAATGGATTAAAAAATACAAGGCAAGTATCTGTTGTCTCCAGGAAACACACCTTACACACCTTACTCATTCAGACTAAGGTGAAAGGATGGAATACAATTTTCCAGGCTAATGGAAACCAGAAGAAATCTGGAGTAGCCATCCTTATTTCAGATGACATAAACTTTAAAGCAACAAAAGTAAAGAAGGACAAAAATGGACACTATATAGTGGTGAAGGGAAAAATCTTACAAGAAGATTTAACAATCCTAAACATTTATTCACCCAACACAGGAGCACCCAGGTACATAAAGCAAATTCTGCTTGATCTAGACAACATAATAAATAGCAATGCCATAATAGCAGGGGACTTCAACACCCCACTGACGGAACTGGACAGATCCTCCAAACAAAAAATAAACAAAGAAACAAAGGACCTAAACAGGACTTTAGAACATTTGAGCCTAACAGATATCTACAGAACACTCCACCCAAATAACACTGAATATACATTCTTCTCATCAGCTCATGGAATTTTCTCTAAAATTGACCACATCCTAGGCCACAAAACAGATCTAAGCAAATTCAAAAATATAGAAATCATACCATGTATCTTTTCAGACCACATCGGAATAAAATTAGAAATCAATTCTAACAGAAACTCACAACTTCATCCAAAAACATGGAAATTAAACAATCTGTTGCTGAATGACTGTTGGGTCAAGGAGGAGATTCAAATGGAAATCAAAAGATTCTTCAAACTAAATGATAATGGAGACACAAGTTATCAAAATCTGTGGGATACAGCAAAAGCAATCCTGAGAGGAAAACTTATCGCCTTAAATGCCCACATCCAAAAGACAGAAAGGTCACAAGTCAGTAAACTAATGAATCATCTTAAGGAAATGGAAATGGAAGAGCAAAGCAGTCCTAAAGCCAGCAGAAGAAAAGGAATAACCAAGATCAGAGCAGAATTAAATGAAATCGAGAACAAAAGAACAACACAGAAGATTAATAAAATGAAAAGTTGGTTCTTTGAAAAGATAAACAAAATAGGCCACTTGCCAGGTTGACCAGAAGCAGAAAGGAAAGGACTCTAATAAGCTCCATTAGAAATGAAAAAGGAGAAATCACAACTGATGACATGGAAATACAAAACATCATATTCGAATACTACAAAAATCTCTATGACCACAAACACGAACATGTGGAGGAAATGGATGAATTCTTAGAAACATATTACCTCCCTAGGCTCAACCAGGAAGAAACAGAATTTCTAAACAGACCAATATCAATCACCAAAATTGAAGCAGTAATTAAAAATCTTCCAACCAAAAGTCCTGGACCAGATGAGTTCACACCTGAATTCTACCAAGCCTACAAAGAAGAACTGGTGCCTATACTGCAGAAATTATTTGAAAATATCCAGAAGGATGGAATCCTCCCAAACTCATTCTACGAAGCCAATATCACCTTGATACCAAAGCCAGGAAAGGACACAACAAGAAAAGAAAATTACAGACCAATATCCCTTATGAATATAGATGCAAAAATTCTCAATAAAATCCTGGCAAACCGAATTCAAATGTACATCAAAAAGATGATTCAGAATGATCAGGTGGGCTTCATTTCTGAGATGCAGGGATGGTTCATCATACACAAACCTATAAATGTAATTCACCATATAAATAAAAGCAAGAACAAAGATTATATGATCCTTTCAATAGCTCATACATCGAAACTATTAAAGCCATATACGATAAACCCACAGCCAATATCATACTGAATGGGGAAAAATTGAAAGCATTCCCCCTTAAAACTGGCACCAGACAAGGGTGCCCACTATCTCCACTTCTATTCAACATAGTGCTGGAAGTTCTGGCCAGAGCAATCAGACAAGACAGAGGAATCAGGGCGTCCAGATGGGGGCAGAAGAGGTCAAACATTCACTATTCGCAGACAATATCATATTATACATAGAAAACCCCAAAGATTCAACCAAGAGATTACTGGAATTGATAAATGAATTCAGCAAAGTCTCAGGATACAAAATTAATACACACAAATCCATAGCCTTCATATATGCTAATAACAATCAAGCCGAGAAACAAATTAAAGATATAATACCTTTCACAATAGCACCAAAGAAAATTAAATATTTAGGAACATATCTAACTAAGGAGGTCAAAGACCTATATAGAGAGAATTACAAAACACTGAGAAAAGAAATTGCAGAGGATGTAAACAGATGGAAAACCCTACCATGCTCTTGGATAGGCAGAGTCAACATTATAAAAATGGCTTTGCTACCTAAAGTGATTTACAGAATCAATGCAGTCCCTATCAAAATACCAACCTCATATTTTGCTGATCTAGAAAAAATAATTTTATGTTTCATGTGGAACCAGAGAAGACCCCGTCTAGCCAAAGCAATCTTAAGCAAAAAGAACAAATTGGGAGGCATCTATCTACCAGACTTCAAACTATACTACAAGGCTATAGTAACCAAAACTGCATGGTATTGGCACAAGAACAGAGACGTAGACCAATGGAACAGGACTGAGAACTCAAATATAAAACCAACCTCATACAATCACCTGATCTTTGACAAATTCCAGAAAAACGTACACTAGGGAAAAGATTCCCTATTCAATAAATAGTGCTGGGAAAATTGGATGGCCATATGTAGAAGACTGAAACCGGACCCACACCTCTCACCTCTCACAAAAATTAACTCACAATGGATAACAGATTTAAACCTAAGACATGAAACCATAAGAATTCTCGAAAACGTTGGAAAAACTCTTATGGATATTGGCCTAGGCAAAGAATTTATGAAGAAGATCCCTAAAGCAATCACAGCAGCAACAAAAATAAACACATGGGACCTGATCAAATTAAAAAGCTTCTGCACAGCCAAGGAAACTATCAGCAGAGTGAACAGACAACCTACAGAATGGGAGAAAATATTTGCATGCTACACATCTGATAAAGGACTGATAACCAGAATCTATACAGAACTTAGGAAAATCTACAAGAAAAAATCAAAAAACCCTATTAAAAAATGGGCAAAGGACATGAACAGAAACTTTTCAAAAGAAGACAGAATAATGGCCAGAAAACACATAAAAAATTGCTCAACTCCTCTAATTATCAGGGAAATGCAAATCAAAACCACAATGAGATATCACTTAACTCCAGTGAGATTGGCTCATATCAAAAATTCCCCAAACAACAAATGTTGGCGGGGATGTGGACAAATAGGAACACTCATACACTGCTGGTGGGACTGCAAATTAGTACAACCTCAACCTTGGAGATACCTGAAAGAATTAAAAGTAGAATTACCATTTGATCCAGCAATCCCACTACTGGGTATTTACCCAAAGGAAAAAAAGACATTCTATAATAAAGATATCTGTTCGCGAATGTTTATAGCAGCACAATTCACAATTACAAAGATGTGGAAACAACCCAGGTGCCCATCAATACGCGAGTGGATTAATCAAATGTGGTATATGTATACCATGGAGTATTATTCAGCAATAAAAAACAATGGTGAATTAACACATCTGTATTATCCTGGTTGGAGCTAGAGCCCATTGTTTGAAGCGAAGTGTCACAGGAATGGAAAAACAAGCACCACTGGTACTCACCATGAAATTGGTACTAACTGATCAACACTTACATCATACAGGGCAATAATATTCATCAGCGGGTGGGCAGGCGGGAGGGGGGTGGAGGGGATGGGGCAACTCTCACTGAATGGATGCAGGGAGCACAGTTTGGGGGATGAGCACGATTGTAGCTCTGACACGGGCAGTGCATGGGCAATATATATAGCCAAATGTTGTACCCCCATAATATTCTGAAATAAAAAAATAGAAAAGAGAATGTAAAAAAAAAAATTAAACCCAAGTCTGATCAAGCCTCTAAATCTACTTAACAATTTACAGGGGGAAAAAAAGAGCAATAAAAAAGACACCACAATGATGCAATCAGCAATATCCAAACGGGGCCATCAGCAAAATCCAGACCGTGAGAAACATATTAGAACTAACCATTAATACTTCTTCAACTAATAAGTTGCAAGGAAAACACACGAGAGAAAAAATGATGAGGTGGTGCAGGTGAAAGGAAAGTTACTTATAGATTTTAAAACTTCAGAGATACATCAACCAATGGCAAAGTTTGGACCTTACTGGGTCCTGATTCATACAGCTATAAATAATTTTGAGAATCAGATAACTGGGGAAATATAAACAGTCACTGGGTAGATATCCAGGAATCATTATTATTTTTAAATGTGAAAATGGTATTGTGGTTTTCTTTAATTATGTTTGAGTAAATTGTGTACAGTTATTGTAGGTAAGTAACTGTGAAAACTTTTTTTTGAAAAAACATGAGTTACATGAGAAAATGGTCATAATAACAATGACTGAAAGAAGGATGTGAAGCTACATACAGAAGGATCCTACATTTAATATATAAATGCAGAGGGAACAGACTCAGGAAATACACCAGAATGTTAACAGTGGTTATATCTGGTTGTTGATTTGTGGGTAATTAATTTCTCTATACTTGTTTGTATTTTTCATGTTTTGCACAAAAAGCACTTTTACGGTCAAGAAGAAATTACAAAAATAGTCAAAGTCGTCCTTCTTCAAATCAGCCCCTTCTCTTGCCCCCAGTCCTCCTGTCTAGATGCCCAGTGCCTGATTTATTTTTCAGGGGGAAGAACATCTTTCATTCCACTGTTATAGATAAATCACCTACTGTGAGCATGCTCCTGGTGTTTACTGGCATCCAAGTGTAATTCCCCAGTATCTGTGGCTGAAAGTGGATCCTTCCCTCTTACAGGGGAGGAAGCATCATGTGGGGGCAAATGAGGAAGGACTGCTGGGGAAAGAGAAGGCAAATGTCACCTGCTTCGTAACTCTCTTTAGCGCTATCAGCATGTCCCTTCCACTTGCTCAGATGCAGTGTGGGGAAACAACTTATCGCAGTGTTGCCACAGTGACTTGAAACTACGACTTGCTTCCTTACAAAAGCTTTATCACTGTCTCTAGTGGGAAGCAGGCAATGAAAAAAGAGAGCCCCAGGTTTCTGGGAACTGAGTATCAGGAGAGAGCTTTTGTTGTGTTCTGCATATTATTTCAAATTGAGGAGAAACTTTCTTCTTTAGGTCAAGGTCACTGGAAAAGGTGAGAGAAAGGTATTTCTGACCCAGGTTCTCCCAGGAGAGATTAAACTCAGATACCAGATATCTTTCGTGATGTGAGTGTAAAGCAGGTTTTACGTGGCCATGTGAAGGGACTTCTGAAGGAGAACATGAGTGTAAAACAGGTTTTATTATCATCATTATCAAAAATTATTTGCCAGCCTCTGTGACCATTCGTGACTAGTCAGGGCACTGAGTAAGTCAGAAAGGTTCAGTCTCAGCTCACTAGGTGCTCAGTCAAAGGCAGCCTGAGTGGCCATGTACAACCATGCAACGATGAATACGGAGCACAAATTGGCATATCATTCAGTCTTACTGCTTCCCATGTATCCACAGCTCATTCCTATCTTTGTGATTTGTGCATTTGCTTATCTTGGTTATCTGTCAATAATGTCTTTTCAATTTTTTAAGTCCCACTCTTCCTTCAAGACTCAATTATGAAGCTGTCTTTGATAGATTGCCTTCTTTTAAACTTCATTGTATGTAGTTGGCATGGCCTTTTAGCATTTATGCTTTTCCTCAGGTGCTCAATCATCACATGATGATTGATGTATTTTGTAAATAATTACATGTAGGTGTCTGAACCTTCCTAGATGAACACTTTATTAAAGATGGTAGGTATGGAGAATCTCCACCTCTCACAGGTTGTTAAAGAAAATGACCTTTGGTGCTCTGAAGGAGGCAGTTAGTTGGAAATTCCAACTGCCTGCCCTTTAGATATTCTAAGCATGCTCTGTACTTCGTAGCCCCTGATTGGCAGTTACCAGAGGTGCATCGACTGCTGAACCAGTCAACTGTGAAAACTCCGCTCCTGATTTTGGGTCTTTTTTCTCAGTCTACATGGAAGAAAATTTGGGGAAAATATAAAAATAAAAGCACCAGTCAGGCATCCCATTGAGAGGTAATTACAGTAAGAAATATTAAAATAAGGGCCCTGCCAGAGTATGAATTTACAATGTAATTGCTATTCCATGATCATGGAGTAACTATAAATGAACCGGCTAGGGGAGGAGGTAGATTACTTCTTTGGAGCAATTCTCAATTCTCCTCCCCTGCCAGAGAAGGGAAAATGCCCAGATATGTGACTTGTATCTGACAATTACGTAAATTATATTAAATGGGGATGATAACGGGAGTAATTTAGCTGCAAAGCCGGTTAGTAGGGGAGTGTGGTAGGGGAGTGTGATGAGGATAAAGAAGTTGCTGCTGTGCATAAAGATATAGATTCAGAGGTAATGTTTATCAAGTGCTTATTCCATGTAAAGTGACTGTTAGATGCTTTACGTTTTTTTCATTTAATGCTCACAGTGACTGAAGTGGCTGTTATCCTCATTTTATTGAATCAAAAATGTACTCAAAGAAGTTAAGTAAGTTGCTAAAGATCCAACATTTCAATGGCTAGAGCTTATCTTAGGCTAACTTCTGTGCCTTTTCGCTAACCATGAGATGACTTTTGACAGAAGATAGTATCAAATTGAGAAAAGTTGTAAATATTGAAGGAAAAATGAGAAGAATGAGACTAGTGTATATGTGGAGCAGAATGATGGACAAATTTAGCAGTTTTGGTGATAGGTCAAATCTAAGATATACATAATATCTATTAGTTTTAAAATTTTTATTTTGTGGCACCTTTTCTTACCTGTCAATAAGGTCTTCTCTATTTTTTTTAAGTCCCACTGTTCCTTCAAGACTCAGTTGTGAAGCTCTCTTTGACAGATTGCTTTCTTTTAAACCTCAGATTATGAAGTTGGCGTGATCTTTTAGGGTTTATATTTTTCCTCAGGCACTCAATAATCTAGTACACCAACTAGATCTATTGAATCGGAGATCTTGCTTCTAAACCCTACTCTGTCATTAGCTAGTAATACACTTTGAATATGTTACTTAATGTCTCATATAACAACCTTAAAGTACGTTCCCTAAATTAAAAAAAATAAATATAGGCTGAACTACTAGAATAAGAAGACATGTAACTAGTGGAAAAGCCATAGAGAGGGCAAAGATCACTCCTTGGCTCTCTTTCCCTTGAATTAACACTCTTAGGCTTCTTTTCCTTAATGAAAGTATTTTAAAGTCTGTCAAAGTAAGTTTTTCTTACTTTCTTTGGTCAAAGATAGATACAACCAAATCCAATCAAATGAACTTAGTGATCATATTTTTATTTGAGAGAACTGAATTGGAGCAACTTTGAGGATAACTTAATAATAGATCATCCCAACTAGAGACCTGGAGCATAATATATTTCAGTCAAGGGGATGAGAAAAACTGATAGCTTTCAATAATGGTCTTATATCATTTAATTTGAATGTTTAGGAAAGTAATACAACATTTTTCTGGTAAGGGCACTATTTTCAAAGTTTAACTGTGATAAACATCTCCAGTTAATGTTAAAGTCATTCTTGCACCAAAAATATAATTGAGCATAGCACCATGCCAATATAGTTTTAATGTACTGTTTCCTCTTCCCTTGTGAAAATAAGTTGTTTTCTCAGATGACTAAAATATGAATAAAAATTTTTAAAAAACCAGTTCTCTCCTGGTAACGTGATAAGAATGATGAATTTAAAAATCCAACAAATATTTGAGCTTTTTATTGTCAATTATGTGTATTTAATAAACAAACCAATTTTGAGGGAGGAAAAACATCAGTTAAATTTAATATACTCAGCAGTTTTCAGGAACTACACAAAGATCTGAGATTTTACTCTGCTTACAGTTGGCAAGTTAGTCTGTTCCTGTTTTCTTGGATGCTGGCAAAAGGCAGAAGACTCCTAGGTCAGAGACAAAGGACTTTATTACTCACAGTAAAAGTGTTAGCCAGAGTGTCAGGATAATGCTCACTTCAGTTCCTCCTGCCCCCTCAAGTTCCACAGAGGCAAAATCCATCATGGATGTTGTATTATTTTGCTAGGGTTTCCATAACAAAGTACTATACGTTAGGTGGCTTAAACAACAGAAATTTGTTTTCTCACGGTTCTGGAGGCTAGAAGTCTGAGATCAAGGGATTGGTAGGGTTGGTTCCTTCAGAGGGCAATGAGGGAAGAATCTGTTCCATGCCTTTCTCCTTGCCTTATAGATGGCCATCTTCTCCCTGTGTCTTCACTTTGTCTTCCCTCTGAATGTGTCCATGTCCAAATTTCTTCTTCTTATAAGGACACCAGTCATATTGGATGAGGGCCTACCCTAATGACATTGTTTTAACTTCATCACCTCTTTAAAGACCCTATCTTCCAATATGATCACATTCTGAGGTACCGTAGATTAGTACTTCAGCATGTGAATTCAGCCCATAACAGATGCTTACACACATAGTGCGGCACATCACAGGAGAGGAACACTGAGATTAGGAGATTCACCATGGAAAGAAGCCTGCTATCGTCCAGGGTGCCTTACCTCATCTGTCAAGGCTGGTGGCTGCAAATACAACTCTGAGAAAAGGCCTGGATAAAGAGTGGCCAGGGCCTTTGCATCCTTAGCATAATCAGCAAGAACGTTCAGGGATGCTCAGGATCATGGGGATTGTGTCTGCCAAAAGAAAGGCACTCAAAATACTAGATTAAATTACACCTGTATCATCCTTAAAGTCTTTATTAATTTGGGTTTTGTTTTATGTAGCTATATAATTGATCTCGCCTCTCCAACAGTTGTCTACATTGAAGAAAAACCTGAGCTCCACCTCTTTTCTAGGTTGCAATCATTTTACTTAAAAATTTATATTTAATACCAATTAGGGAGTAAATTTAGAGCTTACTTAACTGTTATGTTTTCTACTTTTGTTACATAATGTGAAATATTTTTAAATTGAAGAGATTTCTTTACTATTTTGTAGATGTTTATATATAGCAAAGAAACTAAAAAATACGTTCAGAATAATTGAATGGAAATAATTCTTTTTTTCAACAGATGGAATCATCACTTATATATGTTATAATTTTACTTTTGAAGATATTTGAATTTTCATCAGGAATAGTATATAATAAAGGTAAGTTTCAGACTCAGTCTCTGTTTCCTCTCAGGAGTTCTCATTTCTATCCCTTCTTCATTTACATTTAAAATGTTTTTCTTTTAGGATATCTTCTTTACATTACCTTCCAGTTGTTCCCCAGTATCATCTATTTATACTCTGGTCTAGATGCTTCTAATAGTATCACTGTGAACCTATTGTTATTAAATTATATACATAGGGACTTTTCTCTTGTTATAGTATTTTATCACTTAGAAGTCATAGAATATTTCAAGTTTAATTTTATATTTTCAAAACTTTAAGTATTTGAACAGACATTTTAAAATACTTTCCTCCATGGATGGTTGTGTGTAGTATGAATTGTAAACTGAATTACAATGCTAGCGGATTGAGACTGGAGAGAATTTTCTGAAAGTAGTGCACAGATTGAATTAGTCAATAGGACTTTTATGGTGATAAGAAAGGTACAGGGAGGGCACCTTTATCATGGGAAATTTATGTCCTGCTTTATGTAGAAAGGGGAAGGGCAGAAAGCCCTTCTGGCACCTGCTGTTTCCCAATCGCCTTCAGCTCAAAGTAATCATTGTGCCAAAGTGGCATATTTGGCGGTGGCATGTTCTGATCCCCTATGTATTATGTAAAATAGATTAGTGGAGAGAGAGATAGAAGGCACTCTTGCTGCTTCTGGCTTCAATTTCATTGCTGTACGATAGTCCCCTCTCACCTACAGGAGATACATTCCAAGACCTCCTGTGGATAACTGAAACTTCAGATATAACCAAAGCCTATATATGCTGTTATTTTCCTTTACATGCATACCTATTATAAAGTTTAATTTATATATTAAGCATAATAAGGGATTAACAACAATAACTAATAATAAAATAGAACAAGTATAACAATAAAGTATAATAAAAGTTATGGGAATGTGATCTCTCTCTCTCTGTCTCAAAATATCTTATTTTACTGTACTCACCCTTCTTCTTGTGATGATGTGAGATGATACAATGCCCACATGATGAGATGAAGTGAGGTAAATGACATAGGCTTTGCCTGTCTTTCTAATACAAGCCATTTTAACAGGTGTGAGATAAAACCACAATGCAATCGCATTGTGGTTTAGATTTGGACTTCTCTGATGATTAATGATGTTGAGCATTTTAAAAATATACCCATTGTCCATTCATATGACTTCTTTTGAGAAATGCTGTTCAGGTTTTTTGCTCATTTTAAAATTAGTTTTTAATAATTATTATTTTTGCTATTGAGTTTTTTGAGCTCCTTATGTATTCTGGTTATTAATCCCTTGTCAGATGGATAGTTTGCAAATATTTTCTCCGATTCTGTGGGTTGTCCCTTTACTTTGTTGATTATTTCCCTTGCTATACAGAAGCTTTTTAGAATGATGTAATCCCAATTGTCTATTTTTTGCTTTGGTTGCCCATGCTTTTGACGTCTTACACTAGAAATCTTTGTCCACCAATGTCCTGGAGCATTTCCCTAATGTTTTCTTCTAGTAGTTTCATGGTTTCAGGTCTTAGATTCAAGTCTTTAATCCATTTTGATTTTATTTTGTGTATGGTAAAAGGTAGGAGTCCAGTTTCATTCTTCTTCATATAGTTATCCAATTTTCCCAGCACAATCTATTAAAAAGACTGTCCTTTCCCTATTGTAAGTTCTTGGCAACCTTCATCGAAGATGAGTTGGTTGTAAATGTGTGGATTTATATCTGGGTTCTCTGTTCTGTTCCATTGGTCCATGTGTCTGTTTTTATGCCAGTACCATGCTGTTTTGGTTACTATGGCTTTGTAATAAATTTTGAAGTCAGGTAGTGTGATGCCTCCAGCTTTGTTCTTTTTGCTCAGGATTGCTTTGGCTATTTGGGGTCTTTTGCGGTTACATATAAATTTTAGGATTTATTTTCTGTTTCTGTGAAGAATGTCATTGGTGTTTTCATAGGGATTGCTTGAATCTGTAAATTGCTTTGGGTAGTATTGTCGCTTTAACAATATTAATCTTCCAATCCATAAGCATGGACTATCTTCCCATTTTTTATGTCCTCTTCTATTTCTTTCGTCAGAGTTTTATAGTTTTCCTTGTATAGATCTTTCACTTCTTTGGTTAGATTGATTCCTAGGTAGTTTATATATTTTCGTAGCTATTGTAAATGGGATCGTATCTCAATTTATTTTTCAGATTGTTTGCTGTTGACATATATAAATGCTACTGATTTTTTAATGTTGATTTTGTATCCTGCAACTTTACTGAATTTGTTTATCAATTCTAACAGTTTTTTGGTGGAGTCAGCAAGTGTTTCTAGTTATAAGATCATGTCATCGGCAAACAAGGCTAATTTGACTTCCTTTCCAATCTGGATGCCCTTTATTTCTTTCTCTTGCCTAATTGCTCTGGCCAGGACTTCTAATATTATGGTGAATAACAGCAGTGAAAGTGGGCATCCTTGTCTTGTTCCAACCTTTAAAGGAAAGGCCTTCAATTTTTCCCCATTTAGTATAATGTTAGCCATGGGTTTGTCATAGATGGCCTGTATTATTTTGAGGTATGTTCCTTCTATACCCATTTTGATGAAGCTTTTATCATAAAGGGATGTTGAATTTTATCAAATGATTTTTTGGCATTTATTGAAATAATCTTGTGGTTTTTGTTCTTGATTCTGTTAATGTGGTGTATGACATTTATTGATTTGTATATGTTGAACCATCCTTGCATCACTGGAATTACTCCCACTTGATCATAGTGAATTATCTTTTTGATATATTGTGCATTCAGTTTGCTAGTATTTTGTTGAGGATATTTGCATCTGTGTTCATTGGGGATATTGGCCTGTTGTTTTCTTTTTTTGTTGTGTCCTTGTCTGGTTTTGGTATCAGGGTAATGCTGGCCTTGAAGAACAAGTTTGGAAGTGTTCCCTCCTCTTTAATTTTTTTTGAAGCATTTAAGTAGGATAGGTATTAGTTCTTCTTGAAATGTTTGGTGGAATTCAGCAGTGAAAGCATCAGGTGCTGGGCTTTTCTTTGATCAGGGGCTTTTTATTACAGCTTTAATGTCATCATTTGTTTTTGGTTTGTTGAGGTTTTCTATTTCTTCATGGTTCAATCTTGTAGGTTGTATGTGTCCAGGAATTTATCCATTTCTTCTAGGTTTTCCAATTATTCAGCATATAGTTGCTCACAGTAGTCTCTAATAATTCTTTGTATTTCTGTGGTGTCAGTTGTTATGTCTCCTTTTCCACTTCAGATTTTATCTGGGCTTCTTTCTTTTTTTCTTAGTCTAGCTAAAGGTTTGTTGATCTTTTTTTAAAAACAACTTTTTATTTCATTGATCTTCTGTATTTTTTAACTCCATTTCACTTATTTCTGCTCTGATCTTTATTATTTCTTTCCTTCTACTAATTTTTACTTAATTTATTTTTTTAATTTCAGAATATCATGGGGTACAACACTTTGACCATACACATTGCCCCTGTTCTGCCCATGTCAGAGCCACAATCATGGTCATCCCCCAAACTGTGCTCCCCGCATCCATTCAGTGAGAGTTTTTCCCATCCCTTCCACCCCCCTCCCACCCGCCTGCCCTCAGATGAATGTTATTGCCCTGTGTGATGTAAGTGTTCATCAGTTAGTACCAGTTTGATGGTGAGTACCAGTGGTGCTTGTTTTTCCAATCCTGTGACACTTCACTTCGAAGAATGGGTTCTAGCTCCAACCAGGATAATACCAGATGTGTTAATTCACTATTGTTCCTTATTGCTAAGTAATACTCCATGGTATATATATACCACATTTTATTGATCCACTCGTGTATTGATGGGCATCTGGGTTGTTTCCACATCTTTGCAATTGTGAATTGTGCTGCTATGAACATTCGTGAGCAGATGTCTTTATTATAAAATGTCTTCTTTTCCTTTGGATAAATACCCAGTAGTGGGATTGCTGGGTCAAATGGTAATTCTACTTTTAATTCTTTGAGGTATCTCCATATTCTTTTCCATAGAGGTTGTACTAATTTGCAGTCCCACCAGCAGTGTATGAGTGTTCCTATCTGTCCACATCCCCGCCAACATTTGTTGTTTGGGGATTTTTTGATATGAGCCAATCTCACTGGAGTTAAGTGATATCTCATTGTGGTTTTGATTTGCATTTCCCTGATGATTAGAGAAGTTGAGCACTTTTTTATATGTTTGCTGGCCATTATTCTGTCTTCTTTTGCAAAGTTTCTGTTCATGTCCTTTGCCCATTTTTAATGGGTTGTTTGTTTTTTTTCTTGTTGATTTTCCTAAGTTCTGTATAGATTCTGGTTATCAGCCCTTTATCAGAGGTGTAGCATGCAAATATTTTCTCCCATTCTGTAGGTTGTCTGTTCACTCTACTGATAGTTTCCTTGGCTGTGCAGAAGCTTTTCAATTTGATCAGGTCCCATGTATTTATTTTTGTTGCTGCTGTGATTGCTTTGGGGGTCTTCTTCATAAATTCTTTGCCTAGGCCAATGTCCATAAGAGTTTTTCCAATGTTTTCTTTGAGAATTCTTATGGTTTCATGTCTTAGGTTTAGATCTGTTATTCATTGTGAGTTGATTTTTGTGAGAGGTGAGAGGTGTGGGTCCAGTTTCAGTCTTCTACATATGGCCATCCAGTTTTCCCAGCACCATTTGTTGAATAGGGAATCTTTTCCCCAGTGTACGTTTTTCTGGAATTTGTCAAAGATCAGGTGATTGTATGAGGTTGGTTTTATATTTGGGTTCTCAGTCCTGTTCCATTGGTCTACGTCTCTGTTCTTGTGCCAATACCATGCAGTTTTGGTTACTATAGCCTTGTAGTATAGTTTGAAGTCTGGTAGATAGATGCCTCCCAATTTGTTCTTTTTGCTTAAGATTGCTTTGGCTAGACGGGGTCTTCTCTGGTTCCACATGAAACATAAAATTATTTTTTCTAGATCAGCAAAATATGAGGTTGGTATTTTGATAGGGACTGCATTGATTCTGTAAATTAATTTAGGTAGCAAAGCCATTTTTACTATGTTGACTCTGCCTATCCAAGAGCATGGTAGGGCTTTCCATCTATTTACATCCTCTGCAATTTCTTTTCTCAGTGTTTCATAATTCTCTCTATATAGGTCTTTGACCTCCTTAGTTAGATATGTTCCTAAATATTTAATTTTCTTTGGTGCTATTGTGAAAGGTATTATATCTTTAATTTGTTTCTCGGCTTGATTGTTATTAGCATATATGAAGGCTATGGATTTGTGTGTATTAATTTTGTATCCTGAGACTTTGCTGAATTCATTTATCAATTCCAGTAATCTCTTGGTTGAATCTTTGGGGTTTTCTATGTATAATATCATATCGTCTGCAAATAGTGAAAATTTGACCTCTTCTGCCCCCATCTGGATGCCCCTTATTCCTCTGTCTTGTCTAATTGCTGTGGCCAGGACTTCCAGCACTATGTTGAAAAGAAGTGGAGGTAGTGGGCACCCTTGTCTGGTGCCAGTTTTAAGGGGGAATGCTTTCAATTTTTCCCCATTCAGTATGATATTGGCTGTGGGTTTATCGTATATGGCTTTAATAGTTTCAATGTATGAGCCATCTATGCCTATATTGTTAAGAGTTCTTATCATAAAAGGATGCTGGATTTTGTCAAAAGCCTTTTCTGCATCTATTGAGAGGATCATATAGTCTTTGTTCTTGCTTTTATTTATATGGTGAAATGCATTTATAGATTTGCATATGTTGAATCATCCCTGCATCTCGGGGATGAAACCCACCTGATTGTGCTGAATTATTTTTTCAATGTACATTTGAATTCGGTTTGCTAGGATTTTATTGAGACTTTTTGCATCTATAATTCATAAGAGATATTGGTCTGTAGTTTTCTTTTCTTGTTGTGTCCTTTCCTGGCTTTGGTATCAAGGTGATATTGGCTTCATAGAATGAGTTTGGGAGGATTCCATCCTTCTGGATGTTTTCAAATAATTTCTGCAGTATAGGCACCAGTTCTTCTCTGAAGGTTTGGTAGAATTCAGGTGTGAACCCATCTGGTGCAGGGCTTTTTTATGTTGGAAGATTTTTTATTACTGCTTCAATTTTGGTGCTTGATATTAGTCTGTTTAGAAATTCTGTTTCTTCCTGATTGAGCCTAGGCAGGTAGTGTGTTTCTAAGAATTTGTCCATTTCCTCCACATTTTCGTGTTTGTGGGCATAGAGATTTTTGTAGTATTCGAAGATGATGTTTTGTATTTCCATGATATCAGTTGTGACCTCTCCTTTTTCATTTCTAATTGAGCTTATAAGAGTCCTTTCCTTTCTGCTTCTGGTCAACCTGGCAAGTGGCCTGTCTATTTTGTTTATCTTTTCAAAGAACCAACTTTTCATTTTATTAATCTTCTGTATAGTTCTTTTGTTCTCAATTTCATTTAATTCTGCTCTGATCTTGGTTATTTCTTTTCTTCTGCTGGCTTTAGGATTGCTTTGCTCTTCCTTTTCCATTTCCTTAAGATGATTCATTAGTTTACTGATTTGTGACCTTTCTGTCTTTTGGATGTGGAAATTTAAGGTGATAAGTTTTCCTCTCAGGACTGCTTTTGCTGTATGCCACAGATTTTGATAACTTGTGTCCCCATTATTGTTTAGTTCAAAGAATCTTTTGATTTCCATTTGAATCTCCTCCTTGACCCAATAGTCTTTCAGCAACAGATTGTTTAGTTTCCAAGTTTTTGGATGAAGATGTGAGTTTCTGTTGGAATTGATTTCTGATTTTATTCCACTGTGGTCTGAAAAGATACATGGTATGATTTCTATTTTTTTGAATTTGTTTAGATCTGTTTTGTGGCCTAGGATGTGGTCAATTTTAGAGAAAGTTCCATGAACTGATGAGAAGAATGTATATTCAGTGTTATTTGGGTGGAATGTTCTGTAGATATCTGTTAGGCCCAAATGTTCTAGAGTCCTGTTTAGGTCTTTTATTTCTCTATTTATTTTTTGTTTGGAGGATCTGTCCAGTTCCATCAGTGGGCTGTTGAAGTCCCCTGCTATTATGGCATTGCTGCTTATTATGTTGTCTAGATCTAGCAGTATTTGCTGTATGTACCTGGGCGCTCCTGTGTTGGGTGCATAAATGTTTAGGATTGTTAAATCCTCTTGTGAGATTTTTCCCTTCACCACTATATAGTGTCCATTTTTGTCCTTCTTTACTTTTGTTTTTTAAAGTTTATGTCATCTGAAATAAGGATGGCTACTCCAGATTTCTTTTGGTTTCCATTAGCCTGGAAAATTGTATTCCATCCTTTCACCTTGAGTCTGAATGCGTAAGGTGTGTAAGGTGTGTTTCCTGAAGACAACAGATACTTGGCTTGTATTTTTTAATCCATTCAGCCAGCCTATGTCTCTTCAGTGGGCAATTCAAGCCATTTACATTTATTGAGAGAATTGAAATTTGGGGTAAGTTTCTGATTATTCTATTGGGTGGTGTCTTTTGTTTTACCTCTTGCGTCATTGTGGAATCTGGTTTCTGGGGTTTTAGCTTTTGCATAGTTTTACATATGTGGGTGTCTGTTGTTCTGGTTAGTGTATAATGCAGGTCTAAGAGCTTCTTGCAAGGCCGGTCTGGATTTCGCAAATTCTATCAGTGATTGCTTATCTGGAAACATCTTTATTTCTCCCTCGTATAAGAAGCTTAGTTTGGCAGGATACAGAATTCTGGGTTGCCCTTTGTTTTGTTTTAGAAGACTGATGATGTCTCCCCATTCCCTTCTGGCTTGTAAGGTTTCAGCTGAGAAATCTGCAGTTAATCTGATTGGTTTCCCTTTGTAGGTTACCTGCTCTTTTTGTCTTACAACTCTGAGGAGTGCCTCTTTTGTGTTTACTTTGGTCAGTCTAATAATTATGTGGTGTGGTGAATGCCTTTTCACGTTGACTCTCCCAGGAGTCCTGTGTGCTTCTTGTACTTGGATATCGAGATTTCTGGCTAAGCCATGGAAATTTTCCTCTATTATTCCTTCAAATAAATTTTCCAGCCCACGTGAATTTTCTTCCTCTTCCTCAGGGATACCTATTATCCTTATGTTTGGCCTCTTTACATAATCCCACATTTCTTGTATGCTTTTTTCCTGCCTCTTGTTTTTGTGTTCTTTCTCTTCGGCTGATTTATTTAGCACATAGGAGTTGTCTTCTAGCTCTGAAATTCTTTCCTCTGCATGGTCCAGCCTATTCTTAAGACTTCCCACTGTGTTTTGTAGATCCTGAATGCTTCTTACATTTCTAGGATTTCTATTTGATTTTTCTGTAATATTTCTATTTCTTTGGAGAATTTTTCGTTCATTTCTTGCATTTTTCTTGTGGTTTCTTTGTGCTGGGATTCAATTTTCTCTTGAATTTCATTGAGCTTTCTTATAATCCATAAACGAAATTCCTCTTCTGTCATTCTACCCATTTCATTTGGGTTGGTATCCATTGCTGAGGAACTGATGGTTTCTTTTGGGTGTGACTTTTCACTCTGATTTTTCATGTTTCCCTGAGTTCTTTCACTGATTTTTTCTCATCTGGCCTCTTGGTCGAGAGGTGGGGGTGTTAGAGCTAGTTTATGGCCCTGTCACCAGGCCCACAATTTTCGTTGCTTGGCAAAGCCAGGGAGAGAAGTAGTGGCTTGTATTGCCTTAGGTGTATTTTAGCAAGTTTGGTGGATCTTGAGTTAACTCTGACCTGTGGTCTTCTCCTCTTCCCAGTGGAGTGTGGTGAGAATGACCTCCCAGCTTGGGCTCTAAGCTAATGAATTGTACTTAAGGATATGAGTCCACAGCTCCCTATTAGCTAGGTATTCTGTTATGTCTGTGGCAGACTCTGATCCCCAAGTTGGGCTATGCGAAAGCCCCGTGCTTTGGGAGGGGCCTTGTAGCTCTTAGGGATTTCTTTGACCCTGCTCCTCCTGAGGTGCACGTAGAAACACAATTTCTTTTGGTTGCAGTGTGAGAGCTGAATTGGGAAAATTCTACACAGCTCAGAGGTTGCTTATCTAGCCATGTGTGTCTGCCCTTCTGATGTGCTTCTCCGCGTGATACTGGCTGATAGGGGGATCTCCAATTGTGCACCCTTTGTCCACCACTAGACCCCAAGGTGAGGCGGATGGCCGTCTCTATCCCCAGTAGTCTCCACCAGGGGGGATGTTCCCACGGGGAGGGGGGAGTAGTGGCCACTGGAAGCGCTCTTGGATGGCGTGAAATTCCCTAATGAAGTGGGCAGGGTTATGGGGAGCTGGTCTGGTTCAGCCTGTGGTTCTTGAGGTATTTGGTTGTCATGAGAACCAGCAGTTATACCAAATGAGTCACTATAGCCAGCAACCTTCAAAATGAGCGATCTCTGGGATACAGGAGGGCTGGGACCTGAAGGGCGGGCACTAGGACCAGCACGTAGCAGACTTGTCGGAGGCCAGAGCCGGGGTAGCAGGACCAGATGGATGAGCTGCAAGCTGTTTCCAATACACAAAGGTCCTGCCGCTACAGTTCCGGGATCTCTTCCCACCTGGAACCCATGGATGCAGCTATCCCTGGCCACCAAAGGCAAAGCCTGTCTGGCCCCAGCAGACAAGCCCCGGGCCTGGGCGGGGCGGAGCTAGAGACGCGGCTCACAGCTCCGGGCGGGCGGCTTCCAAGATGGCTGCCGCCACCAGCCTGGCGCACAGCCGGGCTCCGATTGCGCCAGGAGCGCAGCTTTTCTCCGCTGGCCGCGGTTGCTAGCAACCTCTAAGGGCGTGTCCCGCTCTCCGTTAAACTCCTGGGCCCAGTCCCGCTGACTTCTAGTGGCGCGGTGCCAGCCTGCGGGTTCCCGCGCACTGTCCCGGGAAGCTGTATCTCCGTCCTTCTACTAATTTTGAGTTTGGTTTGTTCTTGCTTTTCTAGTTCTTTGAGGTATATCATTAGGTTGTTAATTTGGAGTCTTTCTATTTTTTTGATATAGGCATTTATTGCTATAAACTTCCCTGTTAGTACTGTTTTTTATGTATCCCATAGATTTTGGTGTGTTGTATTTTTATTTTCATTTTGTTTCAAAAATTTTTTAAATTTCCTTCTTAATTTCTTCATTGACCCATTGTTCGTTCAGGAGTATGTTGTTTAATTTCCATGTGTTTGTGTATTTTGTAAGGTTCCTCTTGTTATTGATTTCTAGTTTTATTCCATTGTGGTCAGAGAAGATACTTGATATGATTTCTATTTTTTTAAATTTGTACAGACTTGTTTTGTGGCCTGAGATATGGTCTATTCTGGAAAATGTTCCATATGCTGATGAAAAGTATGTGTATTCTGTAGCAGCTGGGTGAAATGTTCTGTAGATGTCAGTTAGGCCTATTAGATCTAATGTGTGGTTGAATTCTGCTGTTTCTTTGTTAATTTTCTGTGTGGCTAATCTATCCATAACTGAGAGTGGGGTAATAAAGTCTACTGCTCTGAGTGTATTACAGTCTCTCTCTCCCTTTAGGTCTATTAATGTTTGCTTTATATATTTGTGAGCTCCAGTTTGGGGTACATAGATATTTACAATTGTTATATCCTCTTGCTGAATTTACTCCTGTATCATTATATAGTGACCTTCCTTGTATTTTTTTAAATAGTCTTTGATTTGTAGTCTATTTTGTCTGATAAGAGTATAGCTACTCCTGCTCTTTTTTTCCAGTTGCATATATTAATAATATCTTTGTCCACCCCTTCACTTTCAGTCTATGTGTGTCTTTATAAGTGAGGTGGGCGTCTTGAAGGCAGCTTACAGTTGGGTCTTGTTTCTTTATCTATTCATCCACTCTATGCCTTTTAACTGGAAAATTGAGACCTTCTACAGTCATTGTTATTATCGATAAGTAAGGACTTACAACTGCCATTGTATTGCTTGTTTTCTGGTTGTTTTGAGACTCCTCTCTTCCTTTCTTCCTTTCTTACTGTCTTCCTTTGTAGTTAAGTGAATATTTCTGGTAGTTTGTTTTAATTTGTTGCTTTTTATTTTTAGTGAATCTATTATAGGTTTTTGTGCTGTGGTTACCATAGGTTTATAAAAGCATTTTATAGATATAGCAAGTTATTTTGAAGAGCTGACAACTTATCTTAGAGCACAAAGAATGGAAACAAAGATAAAAAAACACAAAAAATTCTATGCTTTAACCCCATCCCCCCTACATTTTGACTCTTAGTTGTCTCAATTTGAATATTTATAAATTATGAATACCTATCTCTTTAACAGGTTGCTATAGCTATTATTCTTTCTGATAGATTTATCTTTTGGGCTTCATGCTAAAGTTATGGGTGGATTGTACATCACAAATATAGTAATACAGTATTCTGGATTTGTCCATGTACTTAATTTTATTGGTGGATTTTATACCTTGAAATGTTTTCTTTTGCACATTAGTATTTTTTTCTTTCAGACGGAAGAGTTTCCTTTAGTTTATTTCTTGTAAGATAGTCTAGTGGTGATGAATTCTCTCAGCTTTTGTTTGTCTGTGAAAGTCTTTGTCTCTCCTTCAAATCTGAATGACAATTTTGCTGAATACAGTAGTCTTGGGTTGCAGTTTTTCTCTTTGAGCACTTTGAAAATGTTGTTCCACTCCCCCTTGGACTGTAGAGTTTCCATTGAGAAGTCTGATGCCGGATGAATTGCAGCACCTTTATATGTTTTTTGCTTCTTATCTCTCACTGCTTTTAGGACCTTCTCTTTGTCCTTGACCTTTGATTATTAAATGCCTTGGGGTAGTCTTATTTTGGTTGAATCTGTTTGGTAATCTAAGACCTTTCTGCTCCTGTCTATCTATTATCTTTCTCAAGTTTTGGAAAGTTTTCTGTTACTATTTCTTTGAATAAGGTTTCTACCCCTTGCTCTTGCTCAGTTCCCTCTTGAACATCAATTATTCCTAGATATGGTCTTTTGAGACAACTTTCTGTATCTTGTAGGTGGTCTTCATTTCTTTTCATTCTTTTTTCTGTTTTCTCCTCTGGCTGTGTATTTTCATATAGCCAGTCTTTGAGCTCACTGATTCTTTCCTCTGCTTGGTCCATTCTGCTGTTGAAAATCTCTAGAGAGTTTTTCATTTCAGCAAATATATTTCTTAGTTTCAAGATTTCTGCTTGTTTTTTTTTCTATTATTTTAATCTCTTTGTTAAATTTCTGAATTGCTTTTCTGTGTTATCTTGGGGATCACTGAATTTCCTTAAAACTGCTATTTTGAATTCTTGGTCCAAGAGCTCACACATCACCATCTCGTCAGGGTCAGTCACTGAATTTTTTCTTTGTCCTTTTGGGGATGTCATGGTTTCCTGTTTGCTGTTGTTTCTTGTGGGTATACATCTATGTCTCTGCATTGAAGGATTAGTTATTTATTCCAGTTTTCTCTGTCCAGCTTGTTTGGGTTTTCCTTGAATATATTTACTTAGTGAATCTTCACTGCTAGGTTGCTGCCTCCTTTTCAGCTCTAGGTGGTACCTTAAGTGCAGGTTTGCCTTGGCTCTAGCAAATGGTCAGAGCACTGCCTATCCCACATGGGGGCAGTCCCAAAGAGAAGATCCTGGCAGTGTGGGAGGGCTGGCTCCAGGGGTTCATAGGGAACATAATTCCTATAGCCACTCTTATTTGGTATCTCCTTCGGCTGAGATACAGAGTAGAGTTTATAGTCAGGGCCTGGTAGGCTCATCTCTGTTTGTCTCTGCCTATCCCCAGAGATATTTCTACCTTCAGGCAGTCATGATGCTACCTGTGGGTTAAAGCAAGGACAGATCTCCTGCCAGGAAACCCAAGAAGGTGGGGAAACTGGTTGACCATCTCAAGAGTTGAGGGGAGGTTTTCCATGTATGTGGTTGGTGCCAGGAAGAATGGGTGAGGGTCCTTCACAGATATGGAAGTCTGGATCTCCTACTGTCTGCTCAAAGTTTCTTCACTTGGGCTGTGGTTGTTGCTGGTGAAGAAGATCTTGGAGCTATATATTGGGTTTTGTTTTTTGGTTTTTGGGTTTTTTTTTTTGTTTTTTTTTTGTCATGGGGAGAGAAGCCAACTTGCCTCTATGCTGCCATCTGAGAACCAGAAAGTAAATTTATTTTTATCTCCCATTTAAATCCAATCCTTGACATTGTTTTTCCTCTGTCCCTAGATGAATATTTGGGCTGGCTCCAAGACTTATTTGGTTATAAGTAGGTGATTCAAACGGTTCTCCAGGCATTTCAAATTTCAAAAGAGCTTTGCATTGTAATTGTAAAATGTCCAAGCCCATGTAACAGTTAAAACTTAATTCTTGTTTTATTTGAAGCTTCCTGTCTTCATCCTATTTGGGTTTCTGCTGGTGGGAAGCCTGTAGTTAGAGAAGAAAGGTTAAGATCAGCTTTTCCTTTTCTCCCCCTAGTGTTTAGGTTGCTTTTCACTGTCTTGCTAACTTTAGGTTTGACCTTTAGTGTAGCCAGGGAGGGAGAAGTAAGGGGAGTAGCATAGTTCCAACCTAACTGGTTCTGATATGACCATCTGACACCTGCACTTTCAGTGTAAAGCTGACTCGATCTCTGGGCACTTGAATGAGTTCTTCATAGCCTCCTCCCCTTCATTACGTTACCAGGAATCTCTTATCTACAGTTCTTCTAACAAAGGCAAACTTCTCCATTCTCACTGGTCACTTATCCTTTGTCAGCTCCTAAAACTCCAGCTTTGCCTTTAAATTCTTTCTGTTGAGATCCAGTTTCCACTCAGAGACACCTGTGAGGGCAGGATCCTAGATGACCCCAAGCTAGTTTTTTCTCACAAGTGGCCTACATCTGGCCGCAGGAAGCATTCATACATCTTTTGCCCCAGAAAATTTTGGTTGTGAAGGACTCCCAACATAGCCATCTCTTTTTTGTCAAACCATTTCCTTTTCTCTCCACCAAATCATCTCTTGTCTTTTAGATTTTCTAAGCAGAAATCTGAGTTTGTGACTCAGACTGCAGGGATACATGTTACATTTTGGAGTGTGTCCTTGATAGCCTCTTTCCTCAGACTCAAGGTAAGGGGAAGGCGTACTTCTCCCAACATCTTCACATCAGTAGCTGTCTCTCCAAACACAAATTCTCTCTGCAGTCTCTATCCCTGACCCTTCTATAACTGCAGCACGGGTGAACAGTTGAAGTGTCAAGAACTGGTATTTATCTAACTCCAAAAATTTTGCATCCTGATCTAGCATGTGGTATCTTAGTGCTTCAGCCAAGACTTTCTTTTTAGTGTCCTGATACCACATCTTTAAAAAGAAAAAAAAAATGGTGGAAGATTTGAATTTTATCTAGAGTAAAGTGGACTTAAAGTATACAATTATAATTCCTATTCTTTAAAAATATTTTGTCAGTTTTAAAAATATGATGCTTTTAATGGAAATTCTATCAGTGATCTAAAAAAATATATATATATATTTTATTATTTAGGTGATACAGAGAAACGCTTTGCTTGTTCTAACAAAGGGTTCCCCAGAGAGAATGAACTAATCAAGTTGTATCTTTCCTCAGAAAGCTTGGTAAGTTCCACTAATATCATGTATTATGACCCTTCACATTCCTTTGACGTCCATGTGTAAAACCAATTGGGGAGGTGAAATTCTTTACAAATGATGATCTTTTCTACCTTGCTATTGCATGTCCACTTGGATTAGGTAAAATATTTCCTTTAGCCATTGAGCACCTTGGGTGGTTTTGCTTTCTTTCTTTCTTTCTTTTTTTTTTAATGATGCCTCCTCCCTCATTTTTTAAAAGATTGACTATAACAATCTTCATTTTTTGTGGAGTTGATTTGTCCTTTTGAAGTTTGACAGATGTAACCTGTTAGAGAAAGAAAGTTATTTCACATGACCTTGAGAAAGAATCTTTTCCTTGTATAACAGTACCACATTGCAGTTGTCATTTTGGGTAAGGGATATGATCCTTTGGTTAAAACAATCGGACTTTTTTTTAAAAAAACACACAACAAAATAAAATAAAGCATACTATTAACATAGCCATGATAACAAAAACATAAGTTAATAAAAAATGTACAGATTACCTAAAAATCTGTGATAAATATAATAAAAGCAAAGGAAAACTCCCCATGAGAACAAATACATTTATCCCTAAGTCTGCTTTGACTTAGATTCCAATTCTTTCTTGATATGCCAAATATGTATTTAAGTTTTGTACTTGCAACTATTGTGAAGTGTAAGCCCTTTGAGTCAAAAATGGTCTTGGTTATTTATGGTTATGTATTATGGAAAAAGAATGGACTTTGGATAAAAACAGACTTACAGACCTGGTGTCAAATCTTGGTCATGTCATTTATGGTCTGTGTGCCCTGCGGCAAGTTACCTAATCTCTCTGAACCTCAGTTTTTTCCTCTTAAAAAGAGTATTATAAACTACGTTTTGGATAGTTGTAGTGTAATAGTTCTAGTAGTAGTATTATTAGAAATAATAGCTAATGTTTACAAAGTATTTATGTGTATCAAGCATTTTTCAAAGTGTTTTCTGTTCATTATGACACTTAATCTTCATATTTAATCTTCCTTGAGGTAAGTACTATTGTCCTTTTCCCTGATAACACTGTTAAAAATTGTACTCCCCTCCTAAACTGACTTCCCTGCTTTATTCTTATAAGTTATTCTATGTTTATTTTACTAGTTCTATTTTCTCCTTCTTCCATCTACTATCAATCCACCAATCCATCCATCCTGTTTGTCTCCCTGCCAATCCCCATTGGAATGTAAATTCCACAAGGGCAGAGATTTTTGTCTGTTTTAGTCACTTCTGTATCTGTACCACCTGTAACACTGGCCAATTCATAGTAAGGGCCCAGTAGATATTTTTGGAATGAATGTGTTTCCCTATATTTTAGATAGGGAAACTGAAATTCAGAGAACTTGTCCAAAGTGATCTTTACTACTAGGAGAACTAATTGAAATAAAGCTTTTAGTATCTGTTTCATGTTAGTTTTCAGTAAAATCTACCATTTGTGATTGCTACATTTTCACATACCTTCTCAAAAGTAGGAAATAGTCAATAAAAATACAGTAAGATGAGCTTTGCTTTGTATGTTTGCTTCCTTTTTTATTTACACACAAAATAACATTTCAATAAAATTGGAATTTCTACATGTGATAGCATGTGGCTTTGATTCCATGTTTGTTACATGTATTATAATAACTATTACCATTTCTATGATAGAAAAGATTATTATAGGGATGAAACCTTTATGACACTAGCATAATAAGCTACTGAGTTCTGAAAGTATACTTTTAAAATTAGACTTTTTTTCCTAGCTAGAGATGGGAATTACTAAAGGTAGCAGTCTTTAGCAGCATCTACTTTTCACAGATATCTCCTCACTTTTAAATTGATGTAATATGTGTCTCTCTATCAAATTGTTATTACATTTTTTCTCTCTTTCCTAAAGAAAATCCAGTGTTTTTTCCAAACTGAAAATGAACTTTCTTCAAAGGGAATGCTGAGTGTGTTCACATCAGGAGGGCTTGCTCCCAGCTTGGGAATCATGAATAGTACATACAATGGCATCTTCCACTTTAATTTATCATTGGTAATTATATTTTATTTTATTCTGTGATATGTTAGTAACAAGAATCATACTCTCCTTCATTATAGGATGTTTTTTAAAAAAATAGGTAGTTCAGTAATATTACATCTATGTATGTTTTAAACCCAATAGTATAGTGTTATATTTTTTGCCTTATACAGTCATATATTTTTAAAGAAATGAAGAGAAGAAAAAATACTTTTTTGTCCCATTTACCTACATATTTACTATTTATACTGCTCTTCATTCTTTTCTGTAGCTACAAGTTGCCATCTGGCGTCATTGTCCTTGAACTTGAAGAACTTCTTCTAGTACTTTGTACACTGCAGATCTGCTGGCAATGAACTCTCTGGGCTTCCCACCCCCTGCAAAAGTGTCTTTAATTCACCTTCATGTTTTTGAACAACTTTATTAAGATATAGTTCATATGCCATACAACTCACCTATTTAAAGTATAAAATTAAGTGATTTTAGTATATTCATAGAGTTGTGAAACCATCACTATTATCTAATTTCAGAATATTTTAATCACCCTGGAAAAACAGCCCGTAACTATTAATAGTCACTCCCCATTCCCCCCTCTACTCCCCAGCCCTAGGCAATCACTAATCTTCTGTCTCTATAGATTTGCTTATTTTGAACATTTTATGTAAATGAAATATAATACGTAGTGTTTGTGACTGGCTTCTTTCAGTTAGCATAATGTGTTCAAGGTCCATCCGTGTACTGCGTTTCTTTTTATGGCCAAGTAATGTCCCATTGTATAGATAACATATTTTGTTTATCCATTCATCAGTTGAACTTTTGGGTTGTTCCCGCTTTTTGGCTATATGAGTAATGTTGCTGTGAACATTTGTGTAAAAGTTTTTGTGTGAAAATATGTTTTCATTTCTCTTAGATACATAGCTAGGAATGGAATTGTGGAGTCATATGGTAACTCCATCATTAACTTTTTGAGGAACTGCCAGACTGTTTTCTAAAGTGGTTGTGCTATTTTGCATTCCCACCAGCAGCTTATTAGGGTTCCAATTTCTCCACATCCTCACCAACACTTTTTTCATCTGTCTTTTTTTTAATAGCCATCCTATTATGGCTATTATGGCTATTAGTAGGTATAAAGTGCTATCTCATTATTGTTTTGATTTGCATTTTCCTAATGAATAATGATGTTGACTATCTTTTCATGTGCTTATTGGCCACTTGACTATCTTCTTTGGATAAATATCTATTCAGATTCTTTGCCCATTTTTAATTGAGTTATTTGTCTTTTTATTATTGAGTTATAAAAGTTCTTTATATATCCTAGATACAAGTCCCTTACCAGACATGATTTGCAAATATTCTCTCCCATTCTCTGGGTTGTCGTTTCACTTTCTTGATAGTATTCTTTGATGCATGAAATTTTTTTGAGGAAGTCTGTTGTGTCTATTTTTAATTCTGTTGCTTGTGCTTTTGGTGTTATATGTAGAAAACCATTGCCCAATACAAGGTCATGAAAATTTATCCCTATGTTTTCTTCTAGGAGGTTTATAATTTTAGCTTTTACATTTAGGTCTTTGATCCATTTTGAGTTCATTTTTGTATATGATGTGAGGTAGAGGTCCATATTCCTTCTCTTGCATATGGATATTCAGCTGTCCTAGCACCATTTATAGAAAAGACAGTTATTCTTTCTCTATTGAATCATTTTGGCACCTGTGTTCAAAATAAGTTGACCATAAATGTGAGGGTTTATTTCTGGATTCTCAATTCTATTGCATTGATCCACATGTCTATCCTTCTGCTAGTATCATGTTGACTTGATATTGTTGCTTTGTACTAAGTTTTGAAATCAGGAAGCATGAGTCCTCCAACTTTGTTCTTTTTTTTCTAAGATTGCTTTTGCTAGTCTGGGTCCTGTGAGTTTCCATATGAATTTTAGGATAAGCTTGTCAATTTCTACAGAGTAGCCATCTGGGATTCTGTTAGGGATTGTGTTGAATCTGAAGATAAATTTGGGTGGTATTGCCATCTTAATAATATTAATTGTCCCAGTGTATGAACATTTATTTCCATTTATTTAGATCTTCTTTAATTTTTTCTTCCAACAATGTTTTATGTTTTCAGAATGTAAGTTTTGTACTTCTTTTGTTAAGTTTATTCCTAATATTTTATACTTTTTGATGCTGTTGTAAGGAGAATTGCTTTCTTAATCTCATTTCCAGATTGTTCACTGCAAATGTATAGAGATACAATTGATTTTTTATATTAATCTTGTATCCTGCAAACTTGCTGAACTTTTTTGTAAGTTCTAATAGGTTTCCAGTGGTCTCCTGAATTTTGTTTCTGAATGAGAAGTCAGCTGTTAATTTTATTGTTGTTTCCTGTGTGTAATGTATCATTTTACTCTGGATGCTTTTTAGATTTTCTCTTTGTATTTACCCAGTTAATGTTATCTGGGCTTCTTGAAGTATAAGTTTACCAAATTTGGAAAGTTTCTGGCCATTATTTCTCCAAAATTTTTTTCTTCCCTTTTCTCCATTTCTTTTCCTGCTGGGACTCCAGTTATGCATATTTTGGAACATATGTCATTGTCCCACAGGCCTCTAAGACTGTTTGTTTTCTTTAATCATTTCCTTCTTTTTCATATCAGATAATTTCAATTGCTATATCTCTAAATTCACTTATTCATTCTTTTGCCATCTCTAAGCTGCCATTGAATCTGCTTAGTAAATATTTCACTTCAGTTATTATACTTTTGAACTTTATTATTGCCATTTGGTTTTATTATTATATTTTTCATTTCTGTGTTGAGATTCTCTATCTATTCCCATCTTAGGATGATATTTTCCCTAAATCTCTCTGTATATATTAGCAATACTCCTTAAAAGTCTTTGTCTGCTATCTGGACTTACTCTGAGTCAGTTTATTGTCTACTTTTTTTTCCTGAATATGTTACACTTCCCTATTTCTTTTCATATCTTGTTTTTGGTTGAAAACTGACATTGAAGATAATAAACTGTAGCAACTCTGTGTTTTGTTATGTTCTTCTGAGAAATTGCTGTTCCTATTATTATTCTAAAAGGCAGATAACTTTCCTTGGCAAAAACTGCAAACTGTCTCACCTGTGATTTTGGCAGCTGATATGTCTGCTCAGTTCTTTTAGTTTCCACTGTTGATTTTTAAAAACTGGTCTTCTAGGGGTGTCCTCTGCACCTGTATTGCCCAAGTATTTGGGCAGAGTTTCTATTTAAATCTTAGAACTCATCATTCTTGCAGTTTCCTTACTCCTGGGATTTTCCTCTTAACTTCCCAAACCCTCTGCTAACCCCAAGGTCTGTCTCTGACACATCAGACCAGTAATACTTCAACTTTGTGCTACCTGACCTTGGTTGTATAGTATTCCATTATGTGGCTATGTTATTGTAGATAACTGATGAACATTTTCATTATTTCCAATCTTCTGCTATTACAAACAATGATGCAAAAATATCCATGAACACATTTTATTTCATACATATGTGAGTATACTGTAGGAAAAATTCCTAACAGTGAAATTGCTTGGTAAAGGGTATATGCTTTCTGTTTAATTTTTTTAAAAAATAGAGTAGAATATGACAATGTAAGTGTTGCTATTAACATTGTAAAACATTGTTTTCTGATGTCTCCTTTATTCAAGTTTAGCGATCAGGTTTTCTGGTCAATTGATATTCCTAGAGAAAACATCACACAAAACACAGGTAAGAGTGATCTGAACTAATACTTTTACTCATAGGTCTGAATTAACAAATTTAGCAAATAAAAAACATTTATTGTATTAAAAAGTATTTGTTATCCTATGTAAATGTTCCATGTAGTATTGGTGACATGCTTACCAAAAATTATTTGTAATTCAAATTTAATTGGGCTTCTTGTAATTTATCTGACAATCCTATTATAGATAGATTGTTCTGACATACATAACATTAATATTATCCTTTATTTAAAGTAGACTCATTTTCTAGAACTTGGAAATTGTACTATTGAGAAGTTTGGGCACTAATTAATTTTACTGAAAAGGAATCATTAATCTTAAAATCTTATAGGCTGTATATACAATGTATTATTTTCTTATGGTGTCTACTGTTAAGTGTTATGTGGCAGTGTAGCATTATATGCTGCTTATATACACAGATGGAAAGAGGAAAAAATCAATTCCAAGAGCTGTGAGCAGTGATCTAGTAAACTGAGCTAGTAGATTTTCAGGCATATGACACATTCCCGTAGGTTAAAAATGGTGAAAGCTTTGTTGTTTTAATATGGTAGTTGCAAGAAAAAAAAACCAAGTTGACTTCACTTAAGGAAAAAGAAAAAATTTATTTTAATCATGGTACCCAAGGACAAAAATGCAGCCGCATTATAGGAAGGAATTAGAAATAAACCAGGGAATACTTTCACCCTGTCTCTCTTATTTACATTTTTTTTTTGTTTTTTTTTATGGTTCAACTGTTGTTTTATTTTTTCCTGGTATCAAACAAGAGGGAAAAGTTCAAGAGAAAACACATGTTTCACAAAAAGCAACAAGTTTATTAACATATTCATAATATATTCTAATATGTAGCAAAGTTTCAAATAGGTAGTTTTGAATCTCAAATAAGAAATCACAATATCCAGTATTAATTAAAGGAAAAAAAAAGGTGGTGGTGGTCATTCATGGGTTTTAGTCCAAAATGATAATGCAGTAAATGTTTATTTTGGTGGATCTGTGTTGATGCCATATTTCTCTTTGAGAAGCTTCAACTGTTCCTCCTTCTTCTTTGTATCCATCTTCTGAAATGCCCTGTTGGCATTATAGTACAAAACCACAAGGTGTCTGTTACAAACATTGAACCCTGATAGGTGATCACATCTTTTCTTGGCATCAAAGATGCCATAGACCACATAAGCTGTTCCTCTAGTTTCAGGTGTGTTCCCCACTCTGATCTGATGAATAGGTGCATACTTCCCAAAAATATCATACATTTCTTCTGCTGTGATTTTGGCAAATGTCTTATATATAAAATCCGATTTACTTCATGTGGAAGTCAAATGTTCGCTCTCTTGACCACTTGCATCGCCATCGTGGCGGCTGATGAGGTTACCATGGTAAATACTGGAAATCCTCTGGACATCTCTGGAGCTCACTCGGGTTTAAGCATAACACAGCATCAGATGGACATCAACATCCAGGCTCCCATTTTATATTTTCTGTAAATCTACATTCGTTTTTCTTTCTTTGCAGACTCACTTTCTAAAGTTGCCTCACTACAGTTGAATTTTTATATATTTTTACTAGAAATCAGTCCAATTCCAAGCTCTCAGGAGAGTATCTTCACTTGGCTTTCTGTTGATCCATGTGTGTGCCAATTAAATATGGCAGGCAATGAGGGATTGGGAGAGTGGGGTGGGGGAATCATACAGGCCAATCCCTCTAGGTATGAGAGTAGTTAAAAGACATCCCAAACTGTGTGTCCTACTGAGTGAAGGTGGGTAAACGTGATAGTAAGGTGGAGATGATAGAAAAATGTCTACAGATGATGAAGTGTCAAAGAAAAAAGTCTGCAGTAGAGGCCTCAGTTCTGTAACATCTGACATGGATTGCATCACTATCTTTACCCTTTATTCAATTCATTTTTTTCCAAATTAATTTTTATTTGGAACTTTTGGTAAATTTTTTAAAGGAATTCATTTTGAAAATTGTACTCTTTTTTTTTTTAACATAGCCTAACTCTCATTAGTATAATGATAGAATGTTATTATAGCAGCTTGGCATAATATTGACATTAATTTGACAATTGAAGTGAAGATCACATGTTATTTTTACTTCTACTGTTTATTTACAAACTTTAATTTCAGAAATGCATTGATTCTAAGGTCACCCAGACAGAAACAAAGGTGATGCGAGAACTTAAGAATTTTATAGAAAAAGATAAAATGAACTCTTCCTCTCCTGACACAACTTCCTGGACTAAGTAAAAAGATATGCATTTGTGCTAGTATTGAAATAGGAAGGAATGGTCTATGCAGATAGTTATATGCTAAAAGTCAGGGAAAAAATTCTCAGAGGGAAGGGTATCAAATTTGTACATTCATGTTTTCCTTCTTAATCATATCTTATTTGCTGCCATTCTATGAATTTGACTAGTATGTGTAAAATCTTGGGAAGAGTAGTTTAGGTAACATCAACAACAAAGGTAGTAAAATATTCATCATAATAGCAGTAGAAATAGCAGGTAGCATTTATTGAATTCTTATTATGTGTCAGCATTGCTTTAAATATTTTATCTATATTAACTCATTTATTCCTCCCTATGTGGTAGGTACTATTATTATCTTCATTTTCAAATGATTTAACTGAGGTCCATAAGCTGTATGGAGATTTAGTGGTAACCAGAAAGTGGCGAAGGCAGTTTGAAGTTTGAACAAGATATAACTGTTGAAAGTAAAGAGTCCCTCCTTGATTTACACTGCATAATTTGCTTCTTCTATTCATTTAAAAATAAGGTATAATTTACATTCAATAAAACATACCCTTTTTGGTATACATTTATGATCTTTCACAAATGTACATAATTGTGTAATCACTACAATCAAGATATAGAACAGTTCTATCACCCAATAAAATTGCTCAACCTATAGTCAATCCCTCTCCATCTCCCAAGCTTCAGCCACCACTGGTCTCTTTTCTGTGCCTATTGTTTTCTCTATTCCAGGGTCATATAAATGGAATTATAGAATATATAGCCTTTGAATCTGGCTTCTTTCACTTAGCATAATTCATTGGAGATTTGGCAATGTTGTAGTTTCTTCCATTTTCTTACCGGGTAGTATTTCTTATATGGATGTACCATAGTTAATTTTGTTGAAGGGACTTTTGGTTTTGCCAGTTTGGGGCAATTATGAGTAAAGCTACTATAAGCAATCTCATACAGGTTTTTCTGTGAACATACATTTTTGTTGCACTCAGCTAATATCAAGTAGTAGGATTATTTAATTTTATGGTAAGTATAAGCTTAACTTTATAAGAAAAACTGTCAGGATGGGCATGGTGGCTCACACCTGTAATCCTAGCAGTCTAGGAGGCTGAGGCAGGAGGATCCCTTGAGCTCAAGAGTTCGAGATCAGCCTGAGCAAGAATGAGGCCCCATCTCTACTAAAAATAGAAAAAATTAGCCGGGTGTTGTGGCAAGTAGTCCCATCTACTCAGGAGGCTGAGGCAAGAGGATCGCTTGAGCCCAGGAGGGGTTTGAGGTTGCATTGAGCTATGATGATGCCACTGTACTCTACCCAGGGCGACAGAGCAAGACTCTGTCTCAAAAAAAAAAAAAAAAGAAAGAAAAGAAAAACTGTCAAACTCTTTTCCAAAGTGGCTGTATCATTTTGCATTCTGACCACCAGGTGATCTGCATCCATGCCAGCACTTAGTATATATAAGTGTGTGTGTATATTTGTATATATGTATGTGTGTATATATATTTAACTTTAGCCATTCTAATAAATGTGTAGTAGCATTTAATTGTGATTTTAATCTGCATTTCCCTAATAGATAATGACATTGAGCATCTTTTTTTGTGTTTATTAGCCATGTGGTGTAGTATTTGTTCAAATCTTTTGTGAGTTTATTTTATATATATATAGATAGGTAGATACAAGTCTGTTCTCAGACATATGATTTGCAAATATTTTCTCCTAGTCTGTGGCTTGTCTTTTCATCTCTTAAGAATGTCTCCTGAAGATCAGAGTTTTTAATTTTGTTGAAGTCTAATTTATCAGTTTTTTTATTTTATGGACTGTACTTTTAACATCACAGCTAAGAAATCTTTGCTTAACCTCAGTTCACAAAGATGTTCTCCTATATTTGCTTCTTGAAGTTTACAATACTAGGTTTTGTATGCAGGTGCATGATTCATTTTGAGTTAATTTGTGTAAGTTATATGGACTGAGGTTTATTTTTTGGACTATGGATATCCAATTATTCCAGCACCGTTGTTATTAAAAAAAACTTTTTGTCTGCATTGAATTGCTATTTCTGGACTCTCCATCCTCTCACCAATACCAAACTGTCTTGATTACTTTAGCGGTATAAAGTCCTTCAACTTTGATCTTTTCAAAATTGTTTGGTGATTGTAGTTCTTTTGCCTTTCCATATAAATTTTAGAATCAACTTGTTTAATTCTATAAAAAATCTTGCAGTGATTTTTAAATTTGGATTGCATTGAATCTATAGATCAGCTTAGGGGGAATTGACATCTTAATAACATTGTCTTCCAATCCATGGATAGAGTATATCTCTCCATTTTTTATGTCTTTTTAAATTTATTTCATCAGGGTTTTGTGGCTTTCAGCATAGAGAACTTGCACATATTTTTTTAAAAATTTGTACCTAAGTATTTCATGTTTTTGGTGTTATTGTAAATGGTACTTTTTAATATTTTAACTTAAAGATTTTCTTCTTTAGTCTGTTGATGTGGTAGATTATGTTGATTCATTTTTTAATTTTGAACCAGCCCTGTGATCCTAGGATAAGCAACGCTTGGTCATGAGGTATTATCCTATTTATGTATTGCTGGATTCATTTAACTAGTAGCTTTTTGAAGTCAGTCTGGAGGCTTATTTTCTTGTAATGTCTTTATCTCATTTTGGTATCTCAAATAAGGCTGTCATTATAAAATGAGTTGGGGTGAGTTCCTCCCTTTTCTATATTCTGGAAGAGTTTTTGTGGAGTTGGTGTCATCTTTTTATTATATGTTTAATGGAATTCACTAGTGAAGATATCTGAACCTGGAGTTTTCTTTGTGGAAGGATTTTAACTACAAATTTAATATTCTTAATAGATATAAGAATATTCAGGTTTTCTGTTTCTTCTTAAGTGAGCTTTGGCAGTTTGTGTCTTTCAAGGAAGTTGTCCATTTTACCTAAATTGTTGAATTATGGACAAAGAGTTGTTTGTGATATTCTCTTTTTATCCTTAGAATATCTGTAAGGTTTGTAGTGGTATCTTCTATTTCACTGCTAACATAAGTTATTTGTATCTTTTTATTCTTTATTAGTCTGGCAGAGGTTCATCAATTTTAATTGATCTTTTCAAAAAAAGCATCGTTTAATATTATTGATTGTGTATACTGTTTTTCTATTCCTCATTTTATTTTTTTCTTTTTTTATTTTTTTTCCCCTCCACCCTCAACTCTCCACCCCTATTCCTCATTTTATTGATTGCTACTCTTTATCTTATCCTTCTACTTGCATTGGGATTAATTTGCTTCTTTTTTTTCTAGTTTGTTAAGTTGGGAATCTCTATCACGGGACAGCACTCTACTGTTTACAGGCCAAATCTTGTGTGTTGCCTCTTTTTGTTAATAAAATATTATTGCACAACCATGCTCATTTATTTATGTGTCTTTCATGGCTGCTTTTGTGCTACCATGGTATAGCTGAAATGTTGTAATAGAGATCATATGAACCACAAAGCCCAAAATATATACTGTCTGACTTTTTACAAGGCCATTACTGTCTGTCAACCCCTGATTCATACACAGCAAGTCCTGGAATAATTTTGTTTGATCCAACATCTTTTTTTATAATGTTGATGAGAAAAAAATTCAATTCTTGGCCAGGGCCACTTCCTCTGTGGAGTTTGCATATTCTCCCCTTGTCTGCATGTGTTTTCTCTGGGCACTCCGGTTTCCTCCCACATCCAGAGATGTGCATGTTAGGTTAATTGACATGTCTAAATTGTCCCTGTATGAGTGAGTGTGTGTGTGTGTGTGTGTATGTATGTGAGTGTGCCTTGTGATGAAATGTTGCCCTATCCAGGGTTGGTTCCTGCCTTTCATCCTGAGCTGCTGGGATGGGCTCTGGCCACCTGCAACCCTGAACTGGCATAAGCAGATTAGAAAATGAATGAATGAATAATTTCAAATTATTGTAAAATAAAATTCATAAAGTACATAATAATCCCACAAATGCATGACAATGAATGATGCAGTACGAAAGTGCTCAGTGAGCCCACTGTATTTGTTATTGTTTTTGGACTGCATGGTGGTAGAAGGTGCTCTTTAAAGTTTTCACTTGGCAAACATTTATTCCTTGATTTCGTCCCCCACCACTATGACCATCATCACACACTGATTCACCAAAAATTGGGTAAACAGTTATCTTACTTGTTTTTATTAATCTTTCTTAAGTGTATATATAGCTCACATTTATGTCAATATTTAATATTAGAAGTGTTTGGTGTCTTTAATTTAGAAGTTTGGTGATGTTCTTATGACCAGAAATATGCCCTAGGAACTTAACTCTTGTTTATATCAATTAGCCTATGGTAAAATTGGTTTTGTTATACATCATTTTGCTTTAAGTCCCAGTTTCCTAGAACCTATTGATGATGTTAAGTGAGGACTTACTGTAATTGATTTGAGATCTTTCTTTTTTCTAATATAAATATTTTACTGCTATATATTTCTTATTTTTCTTTTTTTCTTTTTTTTTTTGAGACAGGGTCTCTGGTGCGCGGGCTAGAGCAGTTGCAGTGGCGTCGTCATAGCTCACTGCAACCTCGACCTCCTGGGCTCAAGTGATCCTCCCGCCTTGGCTACCCAAGTAGCTGTGACTACAGGCACATGCCACCACACCTAGCTAATATTTCTACTTTTTGTAGAGACAAGGTCTCACTATTGCTCAGGCTGGTCTCGAACTCCTGACCTCAAGCAATCCTCTTGCCTTGGCCTCCCAAAGTGCTAGGATTGCAAGCATAAGCCACTGTACCTGGCCTACTGCTATGTATTTCTTTCTAAGCATTGCTTTATCTGCATCCCATAAATTTTGGTGTGTTGCGTTTTATTACTTTCTTTCAATTAAAAATATTTTCTAATTCCCCATGGCACTTTCTCTTTGACATATGGTCACTTAGAAGTGTGTCGTAAAATGTTCAAATATTTGGGGATTTTCCAGATATCCTTTTGTTATTGATTTTTCTAGCTTAATTCCGTTATGTTTAGAGAGTGTATTTCATATAATAATTTTCTTTAATTTGTTAAGATGTGTTTTATGGCTTACTTGGTAAGTGTTCCATGTGCACTTGAATCAGCTTTTGATTTATGTATTTTGAAGCTCTATTACTAGGTGTGTCCACATTTAGGATTGTCATATCTTTACGATGAATTGATTCTTTTATCATATGTATTGCCCCTCTTTATTCTTGTTATTATGTTGATCTGAAATCTCCCTTGTCAGATATTCATATAGACACTGCAGCTTTCTTTTGATTATTGTTTGCATGCCACATATTTTTTTTGTCCTCTTACCTTTTTTTTCTGACAACTTTTGGAAGACTTTCATCAACAGAATGGAAGTATATAAACAAATTTTAAAATAATACCAATGCATCAATGAGTAAGATCTAACATGAAAGTACTCATGCCTCATGATGAGAATATAAATCAGACAGAGGAAGGCAAAAGTCCAAGTCAGAGAGTGGAGGAGGGATGCACATGAGAAAGGAAACACCCCGGGACTGAATTATCAAGATGGACTCTGCTGATGTCTTTAGGTTCCAGATACCCTAAACCCTAATCACTGGTTTGAAAAAAGCATGATATTTGGTCACAGTAGGTATATGCTGTGTCTTGAATGGGGAAGGAGTTCAGAATCCTATGGAGACTGTAGACACTCAACTCCATAATAATGGGGTGAAGGGTATGAGGGCACTAGAACTCCGGGGAGGCTCTGTGTTCCTCTGTGTCACTAACAACACTGCAGCAAGGTATGATGAAAAATTGCTCAAGTTACTACTTTAATGGAAGACTATAGGAAGGGATCCATGGAAATATCCAGCTGACATGAAGAAAATAAACATTCAAGCACTTGGATAACTATGGTGCCTTGCTCAAGAGTTGGTAGAGGAAAGGAGTTTTCTCTGATTGACTTGTAAAAGACAATCTTTCTTCACAGGGAGGGATTAGAAAGTTCTATTAATCTTTTTTTCCTGCTTAGTCTTGTATTTTGAAGAATCTCTGCGTTTACTGCTAGGATTGCACCAATCATCAGCTTCAGATGTGCTTTTGTAATGGTGCCCAGCAGACTTACTAAAAACTGGAAGTCTTTCTTCCGAGTCACTGTAAAGATCTAAAAAGTAAAAAAAAAAAATAGAAAGTCTATCTAATGATTCACTTAAAAGTGCCTTTAAATAAATGGCAGCATCAGCACCCACTCATTCCACCAAATAGTTTTAGATCTTCTTGAAAATATCCGGCACACAAATGGTAAGTGGCAAATCCTAACCAGATCCAGCCAAAGGGCCAGATCTTATAGGCTCAAGGCTGTGTCTGTGAGAAATTGAATACCTGTGATTTTAAAAAGATACCTTTTCAAAGTGAGGCACCATCATCTTGGTCACTTATCTTGGTAGATGAATGTTTTTTACCCAAAGTAACGAGGGTTTTAACAGCCAAATATCTCTCCTTTCTGTCTTCATGTAGTGCTACTGTTGTTTTCACTGAATTCTTGAATAGCATGTAAAACAGATGTCTAGGCACATAAATTACCTGAATAGGTTTGTCTGGAGCTTTGGCATTGAACTCTTCAGTTTCCAGCTCTGCAGCTACCAGTTAAATACTGTTCACAAAGCTTCTTGGCTATTTCATATACATCTTTCATGACATCAGCCACATTACATGTGAGATCAATGCTTCCTATGTATTTAGGATGAGCAGGGATAGTGTCACCACCAACCAAAAGTGTGTGCTGATTAATAAGCATGTGGGAAGAAATACAGCTGGTAGAAAACCAATCCAGAAAATATTGGATGTTATTGCTAATAAAAGGATAAAACATATATTTCCTTATATTTAATCACTGTATGTACCACTGTGGGAACCACATCATTGCTTTTATTTCTGACTTTAAACAGGACTTATGGAAAGTTATCCAAGATCTGTGGATCCTCAGGGCTCTTATTTTCATATTCTAAAAGTTCAAGAAAGTTCTGCATATACTAACTTTGAGCCAGTCTCACCGAAGGCTAGTTAAGCAAATTCTCCAGTAGAAAACTGACTTCCCTCACTGTGTTAGCCAGTAGCACAGGAAAATACTACACTTTTGTCAAATCACATATTGATGTTCTTTACACCGATTATGCTCCTCATCCCAAATTTCCAAGGATAACTTGGCTGTGCTATGAAAAGAGCAGCTTAGTAGCAGTGACAACAAGAGGCACAAATAGCACCTGGTCTACATGGGGACCAGCTGCTTCAATAGCCACCGGCATAGCCATAGCCTCACCAGGACAGTGCACAGATCCACCTACATGCCTGGGTGAACGTGAGGACCTGTGCAGTCAAACCATATTCTTCATGAGTACAGTCCAGTTTCAGTTTCACCCTCAGCCTTGGCCTGTAGGTGCAGCTACTTCAGCAGTTCCCAGGTTAAAGCTGCTGCTATGCTGCTGATGGCTTCCCCAGGCCCCACCCATTCTTTTACTTTTAACCCATTTATGTTTTTATATTTAAAGTGGGTTTCTTATAAATAACATATAATTCAGTCTTGATTTTTACATCTAATCTAGAAATCTGTCTTTTTAGTTGATATTTTTAGACCATTTACATTTAATGTAATTGTTCATATGGATTGTTGTAATGAAATCTACCACCTTGCAGGTTGTTTTCTATCTGTTCCATCTCTTCTGTTTTACTTTTTCTCCCTTTTTTTGTCTTCATATTAATTATTTTTATGATTCCATTTTATTTCCACTATTGGTTTATTATTTATAACTTAAACATTTTTTTAGTGTTCACTCTAGGGTTTACACTATATATTTTAATTAATCATGGTTTATTTTTCAATAATATTATGCCACTTCCCAAGAAGTGTCAGAATTTGCTTTTTACCATGCCATAACAGTTCTAGGAGAAAAATTATGATCTGGAATATTAGCATTCATTGCTATGGTGGTGAGATCACTTCATAATTCCTTTTTCATTATTTTATCAGCAAAATGTTTATAGGGATAACGTGGGAAACCTGACATATAAATGCAGTCAAAATGGTTTGAAAAGAAAAGATTATCATTGTTGATAATGTTCATATATCCTTAAATTTCACCAACATGACATATGAAAAAATAGTTGATTATTTGTCTTTTGTTTTCAAACAGATATTGCAGCTGTAGAAGAATGGTTAGTAAGGATCACTTTACATCATGGATTAAATATTTATGCTACTGAGGGAACCCTATTGGATAGTGTTCGAGGTAAATGTCAGCAGACAAAAGGAAAATGAAATTCATATATTCTTTCAAAAACTTTGACATCTACTATATGCCAGACTCTGTACTAAGTCCTAGAGATAAAAAATAAATAAATAAGAGATAATCATGACCCTTGATGGGGCAGAAAAATAACTAAATACATGTGGGCAATTGTTAATAGAGGCCTGCAAAGAGTGCTATAGAAATATGGCAATATATCTTTTACTGTGGCCTTATTGGGGGTCATTAACAATGGCTTTATAAGGTTAGTTTTTGTATCTTAGGTGCATCTTAGTTAGATATTGTTCATTGCATCACAGTCTTCTTTATGAGGAACACCACTAAAATTCTTTCCAATTCTTAGTAAGAACAGTTGGGTTTTTCTTATTATTAAAAATTAGTTGTTTTAAGTTTATAAACACAGAGTAGTATAACTGATTAGGCTTCTCTTTTTCAGTTGCCTGATAGGAAATGTATAGCCCAATTTTTTAGTCACCTGTAGCACTGTAGTATAAATTTTTTTCTTAATCCCCAGTCCTGGGTCTCGTATTTATCCTCATTTTCCTCACCTTCCGTGTTGCTTTTATTGTTTTAGTCCCACTTGGATATGTTGCTATATAAAATGCAGAGTAAAAATAAATAAATATTACATTTTATGGAAAGAATCACCTGGAGAGTTTTAAAAAAAGTAAGGATGTCTCAACTCTACTATACACCAATTAAAATCTGATCTCTGTAAGTAGGGCCAGGCATCTGTAGTTTTAGAGAATCTTTTCAGGTGATTCTGATGTACAGTGAGGATTGAGAACTGCCCTAAAGGAATATGATTGTATATGTGCCCAACAGACAGTACAAACCTCTTTAATGCAGTATTGTGTGTAATAAGAAAGAACTGAAAACAATTTTAATGTCTATAAATAGGGGAAAAGACAAATACATGTTGGTATATTCTGTTTTTTTCCCCCAAGGAAAAAGATATTTTATTGTATAACTATAGTATTCTAACCAAGATCAAGGCATTTAGCATTGAAATAATACTATAACCTAACATACAGTCCATATTTAAAGTTAGACAATAGTCCCAACAGTGACTTCTAGAGCTATAATTTTCTTGTCCAGAATCCGATCCAGAATCAAAATGAATTGAATTTTCATGTTTCTTTAGACTTCTTAAATCTTCAAAAGCTCCTCAGCCTTTCTTTTGCTTTCTTGATAGTGAAATTTTTGAACAATATAGACTATTTATTATATAGAATTTCTATTATTTGGGTTTCTTTTTTTAGCTGTCACTATCTATCTATCTATTTATTTATTTATTATTTCAATATATTTAGAGGGTACAAATGGGTTTTTTTGTTACATGGATGAATTATTTAGTGGTGAAGTCAGGGCTTTTAGTGTAACCAGCACCTGAATAGTGTACATTATACCCAATAGATAATTTTCCATCCCTCACTGCCCTCCCACCCTACCCCCTTCTGAGTCTCCAATGTCCATTATACCACTCTATGTGACCATGTATACCCATTGTTTAGCTCCCATTTATAAGTGAGAACATGCAGTATTTGTTTTTCTATTCCTGAGATACTTCACTTAGGATAATGGCCCCCAGTTGAATCCAAGGTGCTGCAAAAGACATTATTTCATTCTTTTTTATGACTGAGTAGTATTCCATGTTGTGTGTGTGTGTGTGTGTGTGTGAGTGCATGTATATACACACACACATTTTCTTTATCCACTCATCAGTTGATGGGCACTTAGACTGATTCCATATCCTTACAATTGTGAATTGTGCTGTGATAAACATATGAGTACACATGTCTTTTCAATATAATGACTTCTTTTCCTTTGGGTAGATACCCAATAGTAGGACTGCTGGATTGAATGATAGGTCTACTTTTAGTTCTTTGAAGAATGTCCATGCTGTTTTTCATAGAGGTTGTACTCATTTAGATTCCCACCAACAGTGTATAAGCATTCCCTTTTCACTGCATCCACACCAACATCTGGGGTTTTTTTGTTTTTTTTTTTTTACTTTTTAATAATGACCATTCTGACAGGGTAAGGTGGTATCTCATTGTGGTTTTAATTTGCATTTCCCTGATGATTAGAGATGTTGAGCATTTTTGCATATGTTTCTTGGCCATTTGTATATCTTCTTTTGAAAAATGTTCATGTCTTTTGCTCACTTTTTAATGGGGTTATATGGGGTTTTTTTAGTCATCTGTTTTGAGTTCCTTGTAGCTTCTGGATATCAGTCCTTTGTTAGATGTATAGTGTGCAAATATTTTCTCACATTTTGTAGGTTGTCTGCTTATCTGTTGATTATTTCTTTTCCTGTGCAGAAACTTTTTTGTTTAATTAAGTTTGATTTATTTATATTTGTTTTTGTTGTATTTGCTTTTGGGGTCTTAGTGGTAAATTATTTGCCTATGCCAATGACTAGAAGAGTTTTTCCTACATTTCCTTCTAGAATCTTTATGGTTTCAGGTCTTACATTTAAGTCTTTAATCCATTTTGAGTTAATTTTTGTGTATGATGAGAGATAGGGATCCAGTTTCATTCTTCTCCATGTGGCTCTCCAATTTTCCCAGCGCCATTTATTTAATAGGGCATTCTTTCCCAGTGTATGTTTTTGTTTGCTTTGTCAAAGATCAGTTTATTGTAGGTATATGGTTTTATTTCTGGGTTCTCTATTCTGTTCCTTCCATTGATCTATGTGTCTACTTTTATACTAGTACCACATTGTTTTGGTTACTATAGCCTTGTAGTATAACTTGAAGTCAGGTAATGTGATGCCTCCAGATTTGTTCTTTTTGCTTAGGGTTGTTTGGCTAGTTGGACTTTTTTTTTTTATTCCATATGAAATTTAGGATTGTTTTTTCTAAGTCTGTGAAAAACAACATTGATATTTTGATGGGAATTGCATCAAATCTATAAATCACTTTGGGCAATATGGACATTTTATCAATATTAGTTCTTCCAGTCAATAAACATGGGATGTTTTTCTATTTGTTTGTGTCATCTACAATTTCTTTCATCAATGTTTTGTAGTCCTCCTTGTAGAGATCTTTTACCTCCTTGGTTAAGTACATTCCTAGGTTTTGGGGTTTTTTTTGTTTGTTTGTGTTTTTTGTTTGTTTTGTTTTCACAGCTATTGTGAATAGCATTGAGTTCTTCAATTCTCAGCTTGGGTGTTATTAGCATATAGAGAGGCTACTGATTTGTATACATTATATTTATAACCTGAGACTCTACTGAATTTATTTGTCAATTCTAGGAGTCTTTTGGAGGAGTCTTTCAGGTTTTCTAGATATAATTTCATACCATCAGCACACATAATAGTTTGACCTCCTCTTTTCCAATTTGGATGCCCTTTATTTCTTTCTCTTGTCTGATTGCTCTGGCTAAGACTTCCAGTGCTATGTTGGATAGAAGTGGTGAAAATGGGCATCTTTGTCTTGTTCCAGTTCTTAGCGGGAATGCTTTCAACTTTTCCCCATCCAGTATGAGGTTGGCTGTGGATTTGTCATATGTGGCTTTTAATTATTTTGAGCTATGGTTCTTCTATGCCTATTTTGTTGAGGGCTTTTTTTTAATCATAAAGCGGTGCTGGATTTTATTGATTGCTTTTTCTGCATCTATTGAGATAATCTTATGGGCTTTGTTTTTAATTCTGTTTATGTGGTGAATCACATTTATTGATTTGTGTATGTCAAACCATCCTTGCATCCCTCAGAAGAAACTCACTTGATTGTGGTGATTTATCTTTCTGGTGTGCTCTTGGATTCAGTTTGCTAGTATTTTGTTGTGGATTTTTGCATCTATGTTCATTGGGGATATTTGTCTATAGTTTTCTTTTTTGTGTGCTCTCTCCTGGCTATGGTATCAAGGTGAAACTGGCTTTGTAGAATGAGTTAGAGAGGATTCTCTCCTTCTCGATTGTATGGAACAGTTTAAGTAGGATAGGTACAAGTTCTTCTTTGTAGGTCTGGGAGAATTTGGCTGTGAATCCATCTGGTCCTGGCCTTTTTTGGGAGAGGGTGTGTGAGATTTTTTATTACTGCTTCAATCTTGCTACTTGGTATATTCAGGATTTCTATTTCTTCCTGATTCAAGCTTGGGAAGTTGTGTGTTTCTAAGAATTTATCCATTTCCTCTATATTTTCTAATTTGTATGCATAGAGATGTTCATAGTAGTATGATATGATCTTTTGTATTTCTGTGGTATCAGTTGTAATGTCCCCTATTTCATTTCCAGTTGAGCTTATTTGTATCCTTTCTCTTCTTGGTTAACCTAGCTAGTGGTCTATTGATTTTGTTTATCTTTTCAAAGAACCAACTTTTTGTTTCATTGATCCTTTATTTTTTTTTTGTTTCAATTTTATTTAGTTCTGCTCTGATCTTTGTTATTTCTTGTCTTCTGGTAGTTTTGGGTTTGGTTTGTTCCTGTCTTTCTAGTTCCTTGAGGTGTGACATTAGGTTGTTAATTTGTGGTCTTTCTGTCTTTTTGATGCAGGTATTTAGTGCTATAAACTTCCCTCTTAGCACTGCTTTTTCTGTATCCTGGAGATTTGGGTAGCTTGTATCACCATTGTCATTGAATTCAAAAAGCTTTTCAATTTCCATCTTTTTTGGCCCAAAGTCATTCAGTAGCAGGTTGTTTAATTTCCATGTATTTGTATAGCTTTGAGAATTCCTCTTGGAATGATTTCTAGTTTTATTCCACTGTGGTCTGAGAAGATACATTATATGATTATGATTTTTAAAAAATTTGCTGAGACTTGTTTTGTGGCCTAACATATGGTCTATCTTGGAAAATGTTCCATGTGCTGATAAGAAGAGTGTATATTCTGCAGTTTTGGGATAGAATGTTCTGTAAATTTCTGTTAAGTTCATTTGTTCTAGAGTCCTCTTTAAGTCCAGTGGTTCTTTGTTGATTTTTTGCCTTGATAATCTGTCTCATTCTGTGAGTGGAGTGTTGAAGTCCCCCACTGTTATTATGTTACTGTCTATTTCTTTCTTACATCTATTAGTATTTGTTTTATGAATCTGGGAACACAAGTGTTAGGTGCATATATATTTAGGATGTTATACTCTTCTTGTTGAATTGATGTCTTTGTCATTATATAATGACCATGTTTGCCTTTTTTTCTGTTGTTGATATAAAGTCTGTTTTATCTGACATATGAATAGCTACTTTTGCTTGCTTTTGGTTTCCATTTGTGTGGAATACTTTTTCCACCCGTTTACCTTGAGTCTATAAGAATATTTACAAGTTAAATGGGTTTCTTGGAGGTAGCAGATATTTGCGTTGTTTTTTTTTTTGGTATCATTCCACCAAGTTATATCTTTTATGTTGGGCATTTAGACCATTTACATTCAATGTTAATGTTGATATGTGAGATACTGTTCCAGTCATCCTGTTGATTATTACTTGGTTGTTTTGCATTCTCCCTTGTTTTACTGTTTTATAAGAGCTGTGAGTTTTCACTTTCAAGTGTTTTTATACTCATGAGTATTGACTATTCTTTTCAATGTTTAGAGCACTTTTGAGCATCTTGTAGAGCAGGTCTAGTGGTGACAAATTACCTTAGTGTTTGCTTGTCTGGAAAAGACTTTATTTCTCCTTCATTTAAGAAATTTAGTTTTGCAGGATACAAAATTCTTGGCTGACAGTTATTCTGTTTAAGAAGACTAAAGATAGGACCCCAGTCCCTTCTGGCTTGTAAGGGTTCTACTGAGAAGTCTTTGCTGTCAGTCTGATGGGTTTTCCTTTGTAAGTTACTAGATGTTTTCATCTTGTGGCTCATAGGAGTTTCTCCTTCATGTTGACTTTGGCCAGTCTGATGACTATGTGCCTCAGTGATGTCCTTTTTGCAATGAATCTCCCAGGTGTTCAGTAAGCTTCTTGTATGTGGATGTCTACATCTCTAGCAGGACCAGGGAAGTTTTCCTCAATTATTCCCTCAAATAGTTTTTCAAGGCTTTTTGCTTTTTCTTATTCTCCCTCGGGGATACCTATGATTTTTATATTTGGGTATTTTACATAATCCCATATGTCTTAGAGCCTTTGTTCATCTGATTCTTTTTTCATTATTTTTGACTAACTGGGTTAATTTGAAAGACATGTCTTCAAGCTCTGAAATTCTTTCTTCTGCTTGGCCTAGTCTATTCTTAAAACTTTCTACTGTGTTTTGTATTTCCCTAAGTGAATTTTTCATTTCCAGAAGTTCTGTCTGGTTTTATAAAAATATATCTATCTATTCCATACACTTTCATTCATTTCCTGAATTATTTTTCTGGTTTTTTTGAGTTGATTTCCCTTTTTCTCTTGTATCTCATTGAGCTTCCTTACAATGCATATTTTGAACTCTTTATCTGTCATTTTAGTATTTTCATTTTGGTTGGGATCCATTGATTACTAGAAAGCTGGTGTAATCTTTTTTTGGGGGGGGTCATTACACACTGTTTTTTCATACATCCAGAGTTCTTATGCTGATTCCTTCTCATCTGGAGAGGCTGTCACTTCTTGTTTTTGAATTTTCTTTTGTTTAGATGGGACTTTTTCACCCCCTCTTGCTTAAGGGTGTGACTGTAGCATATGTTGGGTGTGGACCTTTGGCTTTTCTTATGGGTACTTTTAGGGGGGCTAGGTTCTGAATGAGTAGTTTGGTTATAGATAGCATTAGTGTGGTAATTTTCTCACTTGCTAGTATTTGTAGGCTGTAGCAGTGATATACTATGTGTGTGGGCAGATTCCTGGCCTCCTATTGAGAAGGGAAGATGGAGGTCTCTGAAATCTTATCTCTTTTCCCAGCTCTGTAGACGTCTAATGGTATGGATTATATTGGTGTGTCCAGTTTAATATCCAAGTCAGTAGGTGGCACTTGTGGGTAAGAGTCAGCCAAGCCCCCTTCCCTGGGTCCAGGTCCAGGGTCCACTCAAGGCTCTCAGTGGCCCTGTGCTGGAAGTCCAGCTTCTACTTTCACCCTCAATATCTCCCTGTCACTTCTCTGTTATCTTCAAGCATTTTTTCTCTGATGATCTATTCAAAATATGGGTATTTGATGAATATCCTGATTGCTCTCTGAAGAAGAGATGAACACTAGCTGCCTCTAGTCAGCCATCTTGAAAACTCACATATTCTGTTAAAATGAAGGGAATAGACCCATATATATCATCAAAAACAGAACTCAAAAACATGGAGTGAAAAACCAAGTTGCATTCTGATTCAAGCAGCTGAGACAGAAAAAAAAAGAAAAGAAAAATGAAGTTGCAGAATAGAGTAGGAGAGTATTTCTCTAAAATTCAGAAAGCACACAAAACAATGCTATATAGTCTTCATGCATACATACATGTTGTAGAAAAATATAAAAACATGGACTAGAAATATACACAGTAATTTTATGCATTTGTGGATAATTTGGGATGGGACTATGAAAGGGAGCAGAGGATTATTCAGTTGTATCTATATTGTCTTATTTCTTTAACCAAAATTAAAATATCTGAAACAAAAATGACAAAATGTACTTGCTGATTTTTTTTCATAGTTTCAAAAATTTTTTTAAGTGAGCCAAGTATGCAATAGTAATTGCAATCCTGGCTTTGGGACTCTGATATTTTGACATCCTATGCTACTTTTAAGTACTAAAATAACAATATAAAATTGTTATTTTAATTTTTTAAAAAAATCTGAAATCTGAATCATTTACATATTGAGATATTCCCAGACTTATATACTGCATTAAAATTTTAAATTATATTTGTTTAGCATGTACAGAGGTGTGATGGCAGCAAAGAGCTTCACAAATCAGTAGATTTTTGAAAGTTCCAGATGCAGAAATGGGACTGATCTGTTTGAGAAACTGAAAGGAGATCAGTGTTGCTGAAGCATAGTCAATGACAGACAGAGTGATGTACAGTGAGTTAGGAGAGGGATCATGGTAAAAAGTGTGGACTCGATTGTAATTACAATTTGAAGCCATTAGGGTGTTTTAAGCAGGAGGGTGATAAATTATGATTTATCATCTATAAAAAGATCACTTTGGCTGCTGTTTAGAGAACTGACTCTTAAAGAAGGATGGCATGAATGAAATTGGTAGCATCTGCTACAATGTCCACTCAGGACATGGCCTGGAGTACTTGGACTGTGGTATTAGCAGTGGAGATGGTGAGAAGTAGAACCTTCGGAATACATTTTGGAAGTAGAGCTGCTATGGCTTCCTGGTGGACTGTGCGTGGGGGGAGGAAAACAGCAGTAGCAAGTCAAGTAGAGGATGATACCATTCACTGAAATGCTGCAGACGTGAGGAGCAAGCATTGGAACATGCGAATCAAGGGCTAAGGCTAGAAGAAATCTTGATTCACTATTATACTCAAAAGATATGTTTGAAAATCTTGTCCCTACTTCTTTATATCCACCCAATCCTCACCCCAAACAACTCATCAGTTTCCATCTCCTCCACATCACTCAAACTGCCCTTCATCACAGTCACCAGTGATCTTCATATTGATCACTTTTCTGTCTCATTTTTAGCTTCTCAGTACCAGTCAAAACTTTTAATCACTCTCTTGTTATTACAACACTTATGATATAGTCTCTAACTTTAAGGAGCCTGTACAGAAGTAAAGGGGCATTGTCAATTCAGTGCAGTCATGTCCCAGAGGTAAGCTCATATCTCCCTGTTCTTTAATATATGGGTGTGAGTGGCCTGCACACATGTACTACACCCTAAAAAGTCAGCAGCTTTTTCCCAAATTTCTTTGCATTTCTGAGAGACTGAATTAGTTTAGTTACAAATTGTGTCTCTTTCCCTTTTCGGGTGTCCCTGCCCTACATGATGTCACCCAGATGTAAACTTAACTCCTTTTCTTGCTTTGCACAAAGTGAAAAAAAAAAAATCACATGAAGTCTTTGGGTTTGTGGCAGATTTTATTGAAAGTTTGGGGAAACAGAGGAGATTTACATGGTAGAGTGTAAATAGCTAAAGAACTGATTATTAAATATCTCTGTTCTTAAAAGTCCTTTGACTATTTTTGAAATTCAGACAGTGGTATTCTTTCAGACTTCCCTGGCTTACTTTTTGTGCTCTCTTTTCTCACTTTTTTTCGGGAGAAAAAAATCCTCCCATTTTTTATGCATGAAAATTTGACTTTATCTAGCTCTAATCCTTTGCATATCCACAAATAGTATTTTATGTTTTAAGATTTGTGAACCCTTCCCTGATTAAATTCTTTCAAAAGGACCATTATCTACCCCAGTCTCATGAGGAAGAGTGTAGTTTTGGTCTTCTAGTTACAGTAAAGTGCAGAGTATTGGAGCACCTGGGAGGAGGGCCTCACTCATTCTAGGGCTTCGTGGAAGCTGCCCAGAGAGGGTGACATCCAAATAGAGGCATGAAAAGAGGGCTGGTAGAAAAACAGGTATTCAAAGTCCCAAAAGCTAGATCCTAGAATGGGAGGGCAGTTCCAGCAAGAATTAAAGGTGAGGGATCAAAAGGACATCAGATCCTGGAACGCCTCGTTTGCCACGTGAAAGACCTTATTTGCCACTTGTGCTGCTCTTCTGCCTGTGCTGGGTTGGAGATGCCTCACCTCTGATTGGTTTTTCCTGTTAGTCCCACTCCCAACTTCTCTCTGTCTCCCAGAAATCCCTCTAAGTCTCTTAGCCACTAATTATAACTTTCCCTGTTCTCCACTTGTTACTCTGGATTTATTCTCATTTTTATATTAATATATCTACTGCTGTTTTGATGGAATTGGGGAAGAGAACAAAAAGTAATTATGTGGGCTCTTGATGCAGAAGTTGTTCTCTAAATTATAAATGTGCACATTCTGAGTTCCAGAAATTCCATTTCTAGGGGTAGATCCTGTGGCAAATGGTATTTTCCAAATATGGCCAAAGCAATATCTCCCATCCCATATGATCTTCTGCAATGTGACCTTGTGGCCCCCATCAAGGGGAATTAGACTGCATTCCTTCTACTCTGCAAAATAAGAACTGATCTATTTTTAACCAATGAAGAGTTAGGTAATACTCTTCATTGGTTAAAATACCCTTTCTTGAACTATAGAATAGTTTCCTTACATAGTTCTTTAAAAACCTTTAAAAGAAAGTAGCAATGTTCCATTTTCAAGAGTGTTGCCACAACTCAAACACCTAAATTCGATTTCTACAGAACCTATTCTTCAGTGGACTCTTGGGATTATGATTCCAGAAAGTGAGGTCAGAAAATTATATCCACATGTGATAGATCTCAAAGTGACAAAATGCCCCTGTGCCAATGATGTAGCACTACTAGGCTTCATTTTGAATACAACATTTGATGGTAAGTTTACAGCTTTATTAAATGTTGGAAGTGGCTTTTGTATTTTATAACAATGATGTTTAACTGGCAGCACAAACTAAATGCATAGACATAGTGGAGTAAAAATGCTTCTCAAAAACACCTAAGAATTTACTCTTTATCACTCCACCTTGTCTACTTGCAAGTGTGATATAGTAAGTATATTTTTTGCTGTGACATATGCCATGTTAATTGTGACTTTAGTGTCTCTCCTAATTTCGTTTATCCTCTTCCCTCCATTACTATGTTACTCCTTCCAGAGATTATTCATTGTGTTTCTAATCCATCTGCTATTCCTGCCATGTATAAATAGATAATGTTTTCCCAAGGTATCACATTATTTTATTTATTATGTATGCATTTTCCATTACTCTTATAATATCTAACAGCATCTGTTTTTCTCTGTGTTCTCATTCACACCACTTCTGACACCGAATGTATGGATTCCACACCAAGTAATTCTCCAGTTCTCTGTAGACACCAAGTGGGTGTCCTGTGATTTAATTCCATTCTGGTACTAGCTACCTGGAGTTAGCACAGCACCCCCCGACACACACACATATTAAAGACTCAGTCTCACAAGACTGTCCCCCACTTCAGATGCCAGTCACAAGTCCCAGGTTGTGACCTGTACTTCTAATCAACCAGCCAAAAATCAGAGGTTCCTACAGCCTCCTCCTTAGGTTCAGTAATTTGATAGAATAGCCCACAGAACTCAGGGAAACATTTAGTTACGTTTACCCGTTTATTATAAAGGACATTACAAAGGATACAGATGAACAGCCAGATGATGAGGTTCATAGGGTGAGGTCCAGAGAGGTTCTAAGCACAGGGGCTTCTGTCCCCATGGAGTTGCAATACACCACACTCCTGGCACACGGATGTGTTTACCAACCTGAAAGCTCTCCAAAACCTGTACTTTAGGGATTTTTATGGAGGCTTTATCACATAGGCATAATGGATTATTTACTCAATCTCTACCCCCTTCCCCTTCCTGAAAGACAGGGCGTGGGACTAAAAGTTCCAAGCTTCTAATCATGGCTTGCTTTATCTGGTGACCAGCCCCCATCCTAATGCTATCCAGGAGCCCATGAAGAGTGGCTTCCTTAGAAGAAAAGACTATCCCATCATCCAGGAAATTCTGAGGGATTTAGGGTCTCCATGTCAGGAACTGGGGTCAAAGACCAAATGCTAGAACAAAAGATGTTCTGAGCATTTTCATGCAGGAAATTACAAGGGTTTTAGGAGCTCTGTGTCAGGAACCAGGGACAAAGACTAAATATATATTTCTTATTATATCACATTATCATAGCATCATTACACATTCCAACTACTAATAGTACTATTCTAATTATTTTTTCTAGCTAATTGATTACCTCCTAGTCCCCAAATACAATGAATATAAAGTGGGGAAAAAGAAATAGAAAGATTAAAAAATGAGAAAAAAATTTATTACTCATAGATAATATATATATTTATGAAAATCCAAAAAAATCTACAGAAAAACTATCAAAACAAATATGGGAGCACTACAAGGTTGTGGGATATAACAATATATAAAAACAGTATGCATTGGTATAGGGATAGACAAATAGCTTTGCCCCAAATTTCTTTGACTTCCAAATGGCTTACAGTCTGCTTCTGTTGAATTTACTTACAAATTGTGTCTCTTTCCCCTCTCTGCTATCCCTGTACTACACTATGTTAACCCAGACAGAAGCAGCTCCTTTTCTTACTTTGTCCAAACACCAATACCTGTGTTACTTCCATGAGCTACAGGAGAGGAGCCATTCTCAGCTCCTCATGCTTGATCCTGCCATACAACTGGAAGTCACAGGACAGAAGGGGCAGCCTTAACTCCTTGGGATCACACCTACCAGACCGCCTCAACCTCTCAGGAAAAGAAACCATTTCAGCAACCAGTTCTTTAGATGAAACCACCTTTTCCTCAAATGGCCACCACTGTACTGAAACAAAAAAGAAGTTTGTACAGTATCAAGCTGTCACTGCCTAAACTAGCAATTCCTTTGTGAGGCTTTATTTTCCCCCTCCAACACCCCCCCCCCCAGCTTTCATACCACTTGGAGTTAACAGTGGGAACAGTTATCCAGTGGCCTATGTGCTCCAGTTTGGACTTACTAGCCACCTTCCTCCTCTAGGATGCTCTTAAGACATATCCTATCAGGTCTCCTACCAGTCATCACTGGAAACCTAAGCCTGCCAAATCATTCACGGTTACCCTATCCTGCATAATCTTCTGAGCTTCCTTTAATTTGATCCAAACTTCTGTCCCTATCTATCCACCCAAATCCTTTCATTAGAACCTGTGGTCTGTCATCAACAAACTCCCCCATACCACTAATTTTTTCTCTGAATGGTCCCTTAACTTTCTTGCCATGAACAGTAGCCTAGTCATCCCCAGATAATATTCTTTCCCCTCAGTCCTCTCACATGTCATATATCTCAAAGCCCAGGGGAGAAACTGGTCCTTAGGGCTACTACTGAATAATTACTCCTGTCCTCTCATTTGAAACTTTCAGCTCTTTTGAACTCAGACTTTGCCTCCCTCTAAGTCAACTTGGTTGCCAGCATATGGTAACCTCCCCATCACTCACACTCGTTCATTGATGAGTTTAGCCTCTGGATCCCTGCCTTCCTCTCCCCCTTGATTTTTTCCCCTATTTCTGGTGACTTTGCCATCCATATGGATGACCCATGCAATACCCAATTTCAGGGCCTCTTTTCTTCCCATGACCTTTCCCCCATCTTACTCCTGTGGTCATATTCTTGACTTTGTCATCTCTAACAATGTCATCATCTCCAAAATCTCCACCACGAGCATCTCACTCTGTACACTGTCTCCTATTCCTTCAGTCTATTCTAGTACTCACATTTCAACATTTCTTTTATCTCATTGAGACTTTGATATATTGTCCCTATCACTTTTTTCACCCAACATCCTTATTTTCCTCTTTTCTCACCTTAATTTTCATAGTTAGTCCTTTTCAATACTTCTGTAACTTCCTTGCCCTTTTCTTTCCTCCTTGCCTGCATAACCCCCATACTAGTTAAAACCACCTCTGCTCCTGCACTGAAAAGGCAGAATATTGCTGGGAAAAAAAATTGTACACTAGTCTCATTTCAAAATTCCACTGACTGGTTTCATTCTAAACTCATGATCACAAATCTCAAGTGGGCACATAGCACTGCCCTACAAATCTTATCACTCTTCCCTGGTATATTTATTTTCCCACTCTGCAAAATAAACTTAGCTCACCTCTTCCCACTCTTCAAACACTCTGCATCACAATCTTTCCCCTCTCATTCTTGGCTGTGCCTTTATCTAATACTTCACAGTGAAAATGAAGATTGATTACAAGGAACTCCATTGATGCACCGGCAAATCTGTCATCTACCTGCATTTGCATATTTTGCCTTTTTGCCTGTGCACTGTAAGAAGAGATCTCTGCTGCATTCAAAGGCCACCCCTTAGCCCTTATGTTCTGGATCCCATTCCCTGCAGCCATATCAGGAACCTTGCTCCTGCATCTCTCCAGCAATTATCACCTTTTTCTCCGACATCATCATGCTCTTTCTCCTTACTGGATTGTATTCATTAGCATACAAACATACCCTAGTATCCCCCATCTTAAACAAAACCTTCATTTACCTCACTTGACTCCCACCCCCCATTTCTCTATTCTCCTCCTTCAAAGCAAAATTTATGGAAAGAATTCATTATAGATGTGCTACTTTTTCACCTCTCATTTTATCTTCATTCCACTACAAATGAGACTTTTGTTTCCACCACTCTACTAAAACAGTTCCTCTCAAGGCCACACACCGTCCGTATTGCCAGTTCCAGCGGCCAGTCCTTTATGCTCATTCTACTTTCCCTCCCAGCAGCATTTAACACAGTTGAGCACTCTCCTCAAAACACTCTCTTGACTTTCTTGCCACCACACCACCTTTGAGTCCTTTTATCTTCTTTCCTCATTGGTCACTCCTTAGTTTTCTTTCTTTCTTTCTTTCTTTTTAAGAGACAGGTTCTTGCTCTGTCATCCAGGCTTGAGTGTAGTAGTGTGATCACAGCCCACTGCAGCCTCAAACTCCTGGGCTCAAGCAATCCTCCTGGCACAGCCTCCCAAGTAGCTGGGACTACAGGTGCATGCCACCACGCCCAGCTAATTTTTTTATTTTTTGTAGAGACGGGGTCTTGCTGTGTTGCACAGGCTGGTCTCAAACTCCTGGCCTCAAGTGATCCTACTGCCTTGGCCTCCCAAAGCGCTGGGGTTGTAGGCATGAGCCACCACATTTGGCCTCACTCCTTAGTTTTCTAGGAGGATTCCTTTTTGGTGTGACCCCTAAATTTTTTTCAGAATGTGACAGGGATACAAATGTTTTGGTTACATAAATTGCTTTTGTACCATTTGAGTCAAAGTTATAAGTGTGTCCATTCCCCAGAAAATGTACATTGTACCTGTTAGGAGGTACCCCTCCTCCCCTCTCCCTCCTGCTTGATTTCCGATGAATGTTATTTCCATATGTGCACATAGTGTTGATCGATTAGTTCCAATTTAATGGTGAATACATGTGGTGTTTGTTTTTCCATTCTTGTGATACTTCACTTAGAAGAGTGGTCTTCAGTTCCATTCAGGTTAATACAAGAGGTATTAGTCAGCCATTTTTTATGGCTGAGTAGTACTCCATGGTATACATATACCATATTTTATTAATCCATTCATGTATTGATGGGCACTTGCATTGTTTCCACACCTTTGCAATTGTGAATTGTGCTGCTGTAAACATTCGAGTGCAGATGTCTTTATTATAGAATGTCCTTTTTTCCTCTGGGTAAATACCCAGTAGTGGGATTGCTGGATCAAATGGTAGTTCTACTTTTAGTTCTTTGAGGTATCTCCATACTACTTTCCACAGAGGTTTTACTAGTTTGCAGTCCTACCAACGTGTATGAGTGTTCCTATCTCTCCGCCTCCATGCCAACATTTGTTGTTTTGGGACTTTTTGATAAAAGTCATTCCCACTGGAGTTAAGTGGATATCTCATTGTGGTTTTGATTTGGGATACATTCTTGACTACTCTCACTCTCACAATATTCCAGAATGGTGGTATCTTCAGGCTCCATCTGCAATGTGACCACCTGTCTCCTCTGCTAATGTCTTATGTCAAGTCAACATTGTTTTTCTACTAGACTAATTCATAGACTCTTAAGTGATCTCCCTGTTTCTACTCTTGCCCCACCCTCCATACAGCCGCCAGAGTGAATTTCTCAAGTATAAACAAGATTCCATCACTTCCCTGCTTCAAACACTCCAGTGGCTTCCCTTTGCCACTAGAATAATAGCCAAACTCTTCACAATGGTTTACATCAGCTTCTGTAACTCTGGGATACAATTGTGGACAGTTTGTCATAGAGAGTGGCCTGTAACTTAATTTTAGTCTAAAAATATTAATCAGCACAAAGTGTTTATTTTATTTCTTATTTCTCCATTGAATATCCCTTAACTTTGCAGGAGTCTGGTCATGTGATATCATGCTGGACACCTGTAATCATTCCCACTTAGAATATCCCACTGTTATCTGTAAAACTGGACTTAACACTTAGAAAAGCAAAGCTCGTCTTTAGTTTTCCTCTTCCTGGAAAAGTAGACAGTAATAAAACTTCCTTCTACATCTTTCCCTACACAGAAAAGAACTGGAAGTTACAACACACATTTCACAATATCACTAGCCCTACTTTCTTCTTTTGGAAACAAAGTACATGCATTAGATTGTTAAGTGTCTTTAGCCTCCCCAGACCCCCACCCCCAGTAGTTATGCCTGTTGACAAAACTTCAGAAAAGGCATGCAGTTTTTGTTAATACTTATGTGTGTGGCAGTTCACAGAAAAGAAATGAAATTCAAGTGACTAAACTCAGGAACTTATTAATACATACCATTTTAACAAAGGAAAGGGGTTTGGGCTTCAAGGGACAATAAGTTGTAAGGAGTTACAACTTAAGGAAGTTCCTAGGAAGTGACTAGGAAATCTATAGGGGAACCAATGGAAGGTAAGGGTTATTGCAGTAAGATGTGTTTATGCAAACTTGTCTTGTTGTCTACTCCCCATCTCTAGTGATAAAAGTGCTCTTCTTTTCCTGGTACAAGGGAAAATTTATGCCCTGCTTTTAGGCAGATAAAGGGAAGGCAGAGCCTGCGTCTGTTGATTCTCAATTGCCTTCAGCTCAAAATAATCCTTAAGCCAAAGTGGCATATTTTTGGGTGGCATATTCTTATTTCCTTCAATATAAAACAAAATATAGTACAGCATGGAAAATATTTTAGTAGGATAAACCAATACATTAAGAGGATTTATTTTAAGGGCATACTATTCCCAGAGGTAATTATTCTAGGAGTCAATCAGGTGGTTGGCTAAAATTCTGTGGTGTAACCTGAAGTTACTTCGTCTTCCCAATGCTTAGGGAAATGAGAATCAAACAGAGGGGAGGGGTTTGGGGTGGGAGAGGAGAATGGGTTGGAAGATAGAACGGATTCAGACTCTTGCCTGGGAAGATCTAGCAGTGTAGAATTGAGTGACTTTGTAAAGCTTTGTAAAGTTGCCTAGCCTTAATTTTCCTTTTCTTTCATGGTAGGCGTTTACATAGGCCTAACCTTTTCTGGATTTTGGAAGTATCATGATACTACGTGGTATAACTTGACAGACACTATCTATTCTCAACTTCAAGAAGGTAACTCTTCTAACAGTGCCTTCATCTTCAGCATTTCACTTATATTATATCAACACTTGATCAATATTTATAAAATTTCTTTGCTTTGCTAAGGAGCTCACTTTTTTCTTACTTTTTAACCCATAGTATGATTTCTTCCTTCAGAACATGCATACCTTTCAGTGGTGGATATGGTTTTAACAAATCATTTTTTAATTATCCTCACAACTTTGGGTCTTTTTGTAAGTGAAGATCTTCGTTATCCATCACCCCAAGTCTTAATGGTACGTAAATTGCTTTGTAACTAATAGTTAACCTTAAATATCTTCTACTACAGAAAAAGAAATATTTGATATTTGAGTTATGTATGATATATCTTAGAATTGAAATACTCCTTCCTTTTAAAAAATGTGAAAGCATAATACAGCAAATTATTCCTTTGCCTTATATTATAGTATTGAATATATAATTTGGAAATTATGCTAGTTTTACTGCTGTAAAAATTTATAGTAAGTTTTAAATACACAAATGTAGAAAAGATTTATCTATCTATTGATCATTTGATTAATATATTTATAGCTATATGTGATCCCAAAATACTTTAAGGTAATTTGTAAAGCTAAATAGAGTATTACAAAGTAGCATAAATTAAACATAAGTGTTGGGATTGAGAGATCAGAAATATATGTTTAGGTGAGGATATATATTACGCATACCATGAAATTCTTAAACATGTTAATAAATATCTCTCAAAAATTACCACAACAGAGATGAGACCAGTAATAAAGACTTAGGAGCAGTAGGACAAAAGATAAGGGGAAATAAAGAAGGGGTACTTGTATTGGTTAAGAAATATACCATGCGTATTTCTTATTCATGGTAATTATCTTTCTTCAGGTATATGAATATTTACAGTTTTCCCTCCTTCCTCACCATCTCTGAGAAAGTACCATTTGTTGCTCAGACAACTAATAGATCTGGCCTTTTATATGTTTATCATGTAATTGCTAAAACAGAGAAGCCAGGAAGGCTGCAATGGCTTAAATTCAAAGTGCAGAGAAGCAGACATGGACTGTACATCATAAGTCCTGATCTCTGGACTTCAGTGGGCTGGGCAGAAGAAACAGAGTGGCAAAGGAGAAAATAATAGGCTATGGGCGTGTTTTCCTAAACCCAAGGGCATGGCAGACTTAGTATCTTCCTGCACATTTCTTAACTCCTCCACTTAAATCATTAAAAGGCATGGTTTTCATCTCAAATCCTTTCTGTAATTACGCTAAGGTATAAATAGATTAACAAAGTGGTGAAACAAGGCAAAGACTGAAGGGGAAATCTCCAAGATAATTGTGTAAACTATGTCAGAGGCTGAGCATTTTGGTGTTTGACCATCCTAACTACTGGGATAGAAAAGCATAATTTCATTTGGTATAATTGAAATTGCTATGTTTTGTTATGCCTTCTGATATGCAAGCAAAAATTAAAGTTTCTTTTTTTCTTCTAGCTTTCAAGGGCAGACTTTTGTGGTTTTGAAAGGGTAAGAAGCTTTGGATTTCCCAGAGTTGGTTAGAAGATACATGTCTACTTGGTGACTTAAGAAATGAGACGCAAGGCAATAATTCACAATATAGATTATTCCTGTTACTATAATATTATTTACAGTTTGAACAAAAAAATTACTCTAGCAACCATTAAGCAATGATCTCCTCTTCTGTTTCAAAGGAAAGAGTGCTCTTCCTTGTTTCAGAGGCTACCCCCCTACCCCTTCTCATATTCTCTGTCCAGGCTTGCTATGGTTGTTCTGTGCAGATTGTATTCTGCACAAGGGCACTTGATTGAAGAGAGTGGAGGCTGGAATCTGGCTAATGCTTTACTTTCCAATCCATCAACCCTGGTCTAGGTCTGTGCCTACCTGGAGAAAGGGGTGCTTTTCCTAATTTGCACAAAAACACCATATTATCTAGCCATAGCTCTGCTTCTGGCCTTTTAGGGGATTTTGTTCCATCAGTTATCTCCCCTCTCCATTACAAAGTCAGGTTTTGTGATTCAACTACATCATTCCCATCAACATATAAGCGTGCTTCAATTTGAAAACCACAAATGAAATTATGAGTATTCCTAGCCTTTTGGTATGTCTCCTCCCCATTCTATCCTCATATAGGCCTGTGTGCACATATGTGCATGTACGCTTATACCCACATTCACATCGTCTATCAGGAAGGAGTACTTATTTCTCAGGAAGCAAATAGAAAAGACTTACTGTCATACTAATCAGAGGAAAAGTTAGGAAGAGAAGTGGGAAAGCCAAATAGGCAAAATTGATTTACATTAGAAAGAAGAGAGGGAAATAATTGTCAAAATAGAATTCAAACCCAGCTAAACTATATCATTCAAGAATGAGGGGGAAGAAAAGAAAATTTTCACATATAAAGGCATTGGGAGAGTTTACCACCCAGAGACTCCCATACAGAAGTGGGATGCCAGAAGCAATGATGAGAACTAGAATATAAGTTCTGAGCTCTATGAGAGCAGGAACCTTGTCTGTGCTGTTCACAACAGGATCCCAGTGCCTGGCACAAGGTAGGTACTTAGTAAATATTTGTTCAAAGAAAGAAATTGGTGTAAAAAATAACTTGTAAATTTTATGTTTAATAATTGGACAGAGCTGAAACAATATAACAAGGAGGAATGAATATAGTTTTCAGTGGGTAATAAAGTATTTTAAGATATTTGTTTAAGAGGAGAATGAATATGGGGAATAATTTTAGAATTTGTGAGAAAAAGTATATAGTTCGCATATATGTTAAGAATTAAAGGATAATTACCCAAAAAAAGTAAAAAGAAAGAAAGAAAGAAAGATAACCTAAAGCTTCCAAGCCACTAGAGGAAGGAAAATTAAAGAATAATCCATCAGTTCTACAAAAAGCAAGAAAGGAGAACCAGATATAAAGATAAAAGAATGGAAAATAAACTAGAAAGTTAGATGGCAGAAATAAATTCAAATATATCAGCAATTACAATAAAGGGAAATGAATACTACAGAAAACTAAAGAAAATCTAGCTATATGCTAATTACAAAAGATACACCTAAAACAGAATCACACAAAAAGTAAAATAAAGGGATGGAGGAGATCGTGACCTGAGCTTTGCTCCATACCCTTCAGCTCCCATTAACTTCCATGTCCAGTCTACCTGCCCATTAAGTCAAAATGCTGCTGGGGCTACTGGATGGCTGGAATCACTTGAGGCCCACTTGAGGAATCTCCCTGAGGAGATTTGTGTTCCCTCTCTCAAGGGTTATGCCAAGGTGCTTGACCACACAGAGTGGCGATTAGAGAATTGGAAGATGGAAGATCCTGGAGAGAGGTTGCCTTGCAGAGCTCCGTGAACTCCCAGGGAAAGTTTCTCTCAGCTTTGGGAGTTTGGCTGAGAGTGAGGTTGGAGAGAAGCCTACTGAGAGGGCCACCGTCTCCTCATGCCTGAAGTGGCAGGTTGAAGGAGACCTGGAAGCAGGGAAGCCTCTTCTGGTTCAAAGGGGAGGGAATGGCAGCCCAGAAAGGTAGAGAACACTTTGCCTTCTGCTAAAAATTGGATATTTGACCTTTCAGATATCATGTTGAAATTTGATCCCCAATGTTGGAGGTGAGGCCTAGTGGGAAGTGTTTGGGTCACGGGGGCTAGATCCCTCATGACCAACTTGGTGCCATCCCCACAGTAGTAAGTGAGTTCTTGCTCTGTTACTTCCCAGGAGACCTGGTTGTTCAAATGAGCCTGGCACCTCCCTCCATTCTCTCTCTCTTGCTTGTTTTCTTGCCGTGTGATCCCTCTCTGATGCCACCTCCCCTTCCTCTTCTGTCATGAGTAGAAGTAGCTTGAGGCCATCACCAGATGCAGATGTTGGCACCATACTTCTTGCACAGCCTGCAGAACAATGAGCCAAATAAACCTCTTTTCTTTATAAATTACCCATCCTCACATATTCCTTTATAGCAACACAAATGGACTAAGACACCTATCACTCCATTGTTGCTATAATTTGAGGTACTCTGCAAACCATACCTGAGCCCTCCCTTCAGACCACATCTAAGGTAGCCTGGCATCCTGAGAAAATAAGATCATTAGAATCAGAACAATGCTAGTGTTGCTGGTGGAGAAGGCAACAGCCGAACAAGAGCAACACAATTTAGTTAAGAAAGTCATTTGACAGATATCCAATGAGTACCTATTCTGTGCCTACTGTCATTGGCACTGGGATATTAGCAAGAAAAAATACAGTCAACACCCATAAGAAGTAACAAGTGCAGCATAAAAATACATTCTGGGACTAAATATCAAAATAGCAATGAAAAAGGGAATAAATTGAAGGATAGAATAGCCTATGTTTAGATGCAGATTAGTGGCATGGAAGATCAAGATGAAGAAACTTCTCCAACCATCTAGGGAAAATAGCTACATACCACAAGGACAATGATAAACCTTTAGGGAGAGATCCAAAAGGTCTAACAGGTGAGTGATGGAGTTTTCAGAAGAAATAAAAAAGGAACAGATTGAAGAGAGGCAATAAGAAAGCAGATGGAGAAAAAAATTAAACTGACATTAGAAAGATCCAAGTCTACATACATATTGAGGTTCACTAAATTCCTGGGAGGGTGGAAAAAAATGTATATGTAGGCATAGCCTAGTAATATTCCTGAATTTGAAGGTTAAGGAGGAAATATTATTTTTCCAAATAGAAAGAACAAAAGCAAAATATACCTCACTGGTATTAGATTTTACTTATGCAACAGTAGAAGCCTGCAGATAGTGAAATAAACTTCTACATACATTAATACAAAAGAATCAAAGTCCAGAATTCTTATTTCCGGCCAAGAGATTATTCATCTTTCAGATTAAAAAAGAATTTAGAGAGTACATGACCCAGTTATCCCAACTAAGGAAAATACTAAAGAAAGAGCTTTAACAAAATTAATGAATAAGAACAGATCTTTCAATAAAGGTGAAGATAAAGAAGAGAGGAAATATATGAGCAATATTTGGCTGTTTCTCTCATTTTATCTAATATCTACTTATGTGTTTTCTCTCTATCTGTATAAATCAAAATGGAGTACTAGATAAGAATTTTTGAAACAGAGATGTCTTAGTCAATTTGGGCTGCTATAGACTGGGAAGCTTATAAAGTACATAAATTTATTTCTCACAGCTCTGGAGCCTGGGAAGTCCAAGGTCATGGGGCAGGCAGATTGAGTGTTTGGTGAGGGCCCCCTTCCTGGTTAATAGACGCCATCTTTTCACTGTGTCTTCACATGGCAGAAGGGTTGAGGGATCTCTCTGGGTTCTCTTTTATAAGGCACTAATTCCATTCATCTAATCACCTACCAAAGGCCCCACCTCCAAATACCATCACATTGAGTATTAGGTTTCAACATATGAATTTGAGGGGGACATAAACATTTAGCCTATAGCAAGAAAGGATATGTTGCAAGGGAAATAAGAATTTTCAACATCTAAAAATTACTATTTTTAAATAGGTAATACATTCATATAGTTAAAAACCAAAAAAGTTATGTAAAGATATACACTGAGAAGTCTCACTCCTTCCTCTGCATATACTCACCCTGTTTTTCCCTGTCCCTTATAGGTAACCATTTTTATTATTTTACATCTTTTCAACGTTTTTTAATGTAAATTCAAATTATTGTGAGTATATAGTTTCCTCACTTTCTTACACTACATACAAAGTACACTATATATGTACCTTACTTTCTTCACTTATCAATATATCATGGGAAAAATTTTATATTAGTACATGGAAAGTATCCTCTTTTTCTTTTTTCTTGATTCTTTTTTACATCTGCGAGTATTTCATGTATAAACTTACCAGAGTTTATTTAACTTGTCCCCCATTGATGGATGGTTGGGTAATTTTTCAATCCTTTGCTATTACAAACAATGCTGCCATTAATAATTATGTACCTAGCAATTTTATGTGTTCAGCTATATTGGTACAATACATTCCTAGAACTTGAATGAGCAGATCAAGGGGTAAATACTTATGCAATATTAAAAGATAATCACAAATTGCCCTCCATACATATTTTTACCATTTGCAAGGATTTTATAACAAATCCTATTGAACTAAAATATCTCAACAAAACTCAGGGATTGTTAGTAGTAATGAGAAAGAGGGGAATAAAAGTGTCCCAAAGGTAGAAAGGTATTGGGGTTAGGGAGAGGAGGAAAGGGGAAAAGTGAAATTATTTTTAAAGGTATAGAGATTTACCTTTGGATATGACCTCTTTTGTTAATGATAGAAGGAAAGATGTTAAGAATGGGATATATGTGGCTGTTTGGGCAGGTGCTTGAAGGAGTGAATACTTGATGATTTACTGATTCATTTATTCATCCATTCAGCAGTTATTTTTTGAGCACTTCCTATATTCCATGCTTGTTCAGACAAGGGGGATACCATAGTGAACAAGACAAAGTTCCTACTCTCATGTAGCTTAACATTCTATTGCAGAAACAAATACAAAAACAAACCAGAGACAAGTACAGACCAGAAACAAGTACAAAAACAAACACATACTATGATTTTAGATAGTAATAAGTGCTTGCTGAAATTAAAGCAGGGTAAGAGAAATAGTGAAGGGAAGATAATACTCTATTTTAAATAGGATGATTATGACAGCCCTCTCCAAGGAGGTGAAATTTAAACAGAAACTTGAATGACTTAAAGTAATGATTTTGACAAAGCATGTCCAGACAAAGGTAATAGTAAGTATTAAAGCCCTCATACGGGAACTTGGCATGAGACAAAATCTGTTAATTGCCCACCAAAATTTTTTTAGTGGAAATAGCAGGGAATATGGGTCACTTCTTTAAGGATACAATTCAAACTCTTGTGAGATACACAAAATCCTTCATTGTCAGAGCCTTCCTTACCGTTTCAGCCTAAGCATGCCTGCTCCCCACCTAAAGTCATCCCGTCCAGCCATACTAAACTACTCACCTCCCGTGAATGTGCCACCATTTCTCACACCTCAAATCCTTTGTGTAACATGTTTTATCTTCTTAGCATGTACTCTTTCCTCCTTATATATCACCTAGAGAATTTCTACTCATTCTTCAGGAATCCCTCCCTGACCACCAAGGTGCCCCTCCTTTGCAATCTCAAAGCTCTGCTCTCAGCACTAATTCCTGTCATTATCACCCAATTTTGTCTGTTGAACCACCTGAGTAGCCTTCCAAGACCTTAGGTTCCAGGTCAAAGGCTATCTTATTTATGACTGTATCCTAACAAGTTACCACACTGCCTTGCGCGTAGGGAGTCTCAGTGAATTTTTGTTAAATAAGTGAGTGAATAAATGAAGACAAACTGGATTCAAGTCTTGGACTAACTTATTAGCCGTGTAATATGTAACTTTGAACAAGTTGCACAACTCTCTGGACCTCAATTTCTTCATTTTAAAATGGGCATAACAATATCTACATCTTAGAGGTGAGGTGATTAAATAAAATTACATATGAAAAACCTCAGCACAGTACATAGCACAATGTAGATACTTTTAAAAAATAGTTGGATTCTCTCCCCCACACAGATAGTCGGGACCTTTTTGAAGGCAAATGACAGAAACCAAGCTAAAACTAATTTTAGCTAAGGAGGAGAAGTTATTCATTCATGTAAATAGAGAATTTAAGGTGTGAATCTGGCTTCCACAAATGACTGAATTTAGTGCCTAATAGATGTTCATAGGACTCTGTCTTCTCAACTTTGGGGTCTACTTTTCTCTATATTAGCTTCATTCTCAGTAGGCTTTCTCCAATTATTAGTAAGAATAGCCACGAGGTTTACATACTACCAGTTTAGCAATCTCAACATGAATAAAGTATCTCTTTCCCAATACAGGCGTACCTTGGCAAGAAGTGTGGGTGCTGTTCCAGACTACCACAATAAAATGAATATTGCAATAAGCAAGTCACATAAATTTTTTTATTTCCAGTGCATATAAAAATTATGTTTATACTATACTGTAGTCTATTAAGTGTGCAATAGCATTATGTCTAAAAAAAAAGTACATGCCTTAATTTTAAAATACTTTGCCAAAAAATGCAAACAATTGTCTAAGCCTTCAGTAAGTCATAATCTTTTTGCTGGTGGAGGGTATTGCCATGGTGTTGACGGCTGCTTACTTATTATGGTGGTGCTTGTTGGAATTTGGGGTGGCTGTGGTAATTTCTTAAAATAAGACAACAATGAAGTTTGCCAGATCGACTGACTCTTCCTTTCACAAAAGATTTCTCTGTAGCATGCAATGCTGTTTGATAGCATTTTACCCACAGTAGAACTTCTTTTAAAATTGGAGTCAGTCCATTCAAACCCTGCTGCTGCTTCATCAACTAAGTTTATGCAATATTCTAAATCCTTTGTTGTCATTACAACAATGTTCACAATTATCTTCACCAGGAGTAGATTGCATCTCAAGAAACCACTTTCTTTGCTCATCCCTAAGAAACAACTCCTTATTTGTTCAAATTTTATCATGAGATTGCAGCAATTCAGTCACATCTTCAGGCTTCACTTCTAATTCTAGTTCTTTTGCTGTTCCACCACATCTGTAGTTAATTCCTCCACTGAAGTCTTGAATCCCTCAAAGTTATCCATGAGGATTGGAATCAACTTCTTCCAAACTCCTGTTAATCTTGGTATTTTAACCTCTTCTCATGAATCACAAATGTCTTTAGTGGCATCTAGAATGGTGAATCCTTTTAAGAAGATTCTCAATTTACTTTGCCAAGACCCATCAGAGGAATCACTATCTATGGCAGCTATGCCTTGCAAAATGTATTTCTTAAGTGATAAGACTTGAAAGTCAAAATTACTCTTTGGTCCATGGGCTGCAGGATAGATGTTGTATTAGCAGTAATGAAAACAAGTATCCCTCTCCTTGTACATCTCCATCAGAGCTCTTGGGTGAGTAGATGCATTTTCAATGAGCAGTAATATTTTGAGAGGAGTCTTTTTTTTTTTTTCCTGAGCAGTAGGTCTCAATAGTGTGCTTAAACTATTCAGTAAATCATACTGTAAACAGATGTGCTGTCACCCAGGCTTTGTTGTTTCATTTACAGAAGCACATGGCAGAGTTGGTTTAGCATACTTCATAAGGGCCCTGGGATTTTCAGAATGGTAAATGAACATTGGCTTCAATTTAAAGTCACCAGCTGCATTAGGCCCTAACAAGAATGTCAGCCTGTCCTTTGAAGCTTTGAAGCCAGGCATTGACTTCTCTCTAGCTATGAAAGTCCTAGATGGCTTCTTCTTCCAAAAGAAGGCTGTTTTGTCTACATTGAAAATCTGTTGTTTAGTATAGCCACCTTCATCAATGATCTTAGCTAGATCTTCTGGATAACTTGCTGTAGCTTCTCCATCAGTGCTTGCTGCTTCACCTTGTACTTTTGTTATGGAGACAGCCTCTGTTCTTAAAGTTCATGAACCACCTGCAGCTTCTTCACCTCTCTCAGCCTTCATAGAATTGAAGAGAGTTAGGGCCCTTGCTCTGGATTAGGCTTTGGCTTAAGGGAATGTTGTGAATGGTTTGATCTTCTGTCCAGACCACTAAAACTTTCTCCATATCAGCAATAAGGCTGTTTCACTTTCTTATCATTCATGTGTTTATTGGAGTAGCACTTTTATTTTCCTTCAAGAACTTTTTCTTTGCATGCACAACTTGGCTAAGTGTTTGGCACAAAAGGGCCTGGCTTTTGGCCTGTCTTGGCTTTTGACATGCCTTCCTCGCTAAGCTTAATCATTTCTAGCTTTTGATTTAAAGTGAGAGATGCGTGACTCTTTCTTTCACTTGAACATTTAGAGGCCATTGTATGGTTATTAATTGGCCTATTTCAATATTGTTGTGTCTCATGGAAGAGGGAGGCCTGAGGAGAGGGAGAGAGGTGGGGGAACAGCCGGTCAATGGAGCAGCCAGACACCCACAAAATTTATTAAGTTTGTCATCTTATATGAGTGTGGTTTGTGGGGCCTCAAACCAATCACAATAGTAACATCAAAGATTACTGATCACAGATCACCATAACTATGAGATATAATAATATGAAAAAGTTTGAAATATTGGGAGAATTACCAAAATTTTTGTAATGGCAGAGATACATGAAGTGAGTACATGCTGTTGGAAAAATGATGCCAATAGACTTGCTTGACACAGGGTTGCCACAAACCTTCAATTTGTAAAAAACACACTATTTGCAAAGCACAATGAAATGAGGTATACCTATAGTTCCAACATCTCAGGGCTGACTGTCATCAACCTGGTTGGGATCATGTGTTTATTCCTAATCAATCCTTTGACTCTGAGTCAGGCCTGGGTCCTGAGCTTATCCTTGGAATAAGGTAAGCCTGATTGGAATTACATTTTCCCTAGGATAATGTACCAGTTAGCTGTTACCAGTTTAATTCCAAGTAGGAAATAAATAAGAAGGAATTGAAAGAGAAAGAAGAGGAATAGTTCAGGGCCCAATAAAGATTGTATATTAATTGCCCAGATGTTATAATGATAATTATAGTATCCTGCAAACCTGAACATTTATATGAGAACTCAAAGATTCGTTTGATATAACATCTTAGCTTGAAGATGTCATCATTCAAATACATGGTTGTCCATTCCATTTTAAAATGCTTTTTTATTTATTTCTTTAGAAGTTTTATGAAGATATAATTCATATAGCATAAACTTCACCCATTTAAAATGTACAATTTAGTGGCCTTTAGTATATTCCGAGAGTTGTGTAACCATCACCACAACCAATTTTGGAACATGTAAAAGGCTTTTATGCACAGATTATACAGATTTTATTACTGGTCTATAAAAATATAAGGTCTTCCTTATGTCTCAATAACTTGAAAGTCAGAATCTTTCTATAACAAAACCATCTCATACTGTTGCATTTGATTAATATCAAACATATACAATCTCATTTTCTTTGAAGCTTCTCTCTTACAATCAATTTTCAAAACCTTTTTTGTGTTGCCTCTTGCTACTGTCTGGCTTCTGTGAAGCCTCCTTAAACTCAGTGACAGCTAAAGAGGAATAAAAGATAAACATGTGACCCATTGTAACTATCAGAAGGCAAACAGCTTCTGGTAGCCTTAGAAAGACAGTTCATAGACGAGAGCATCTTCCATTAACATATGCTGATTCCTGTGCAATTTCTATTCTTTTTATTTCTTTTTTGTATTCAAAATGTATATTCTTGTTTCTTGTCCTCATTCTACAACCTTTTATTTTATTTGCCTCACATCCTGAACTATCAAACTTTGAAATTTTTCACTGTTTTTTTATTTTATATTTTAAGTCTACATATTGCCTAAATGATATTTTTATTTATTTATGTAGGTTGACTATCTCAAAGGAAAATTATGGTATAATGAAAGATGTTTTGCTAACAGAGAACACTTTGAAGGTAAACTTTAGTCAAAGATATACTGTATTAAAAGGCTTTTATCAATATAGATAACATATATAGATTTTAAAAAATGACATAAAATACAGAAAAATATGTAAAGGTGTGTTTGTTTTGTGTAAGTTAATGTCCTAAAACTGAGAAAAATATCTAATTTAAATCTGAGACAACAGGCACATCTGCTATAAGTATAAGAAAATTATATTTGAGTATACATTAATTGATGATCCATACTGCACTTATTTTTTATGAAGACTATTTTATTAATGCTTACATTTCTTGTTTTAGAAATATAGATGCTGCTCATAATTTCTATACCTTTATATTTTTCAGTTGATTATGTTACTATCACCTTTGACAGAAACAGGACCCTAAGTGAGGTATGATATTGAATATTTTATAAGGTAAGAAATTTTGTTGTGCATGATTTCATGGATTATTAATCTAAAAAATGACAATTCTACATACTGAAAGGCCTAACAATCACTCTTTGCTCCCAGGGTTTTCTCTACTTGGGTTTAATGATAGTTACCTAATTGTGCTAATCAAGACCTACAAAGATTTAAAAAAAAACAATCCATACCAGAAAGAGATGCTTTGCAGTGTTTTCTGGACTCACATCCACAGAAGAGAGACACAGACATTAAAGATTTTTTAAAAAGATTTGTGGTCAGTCAGGACAACACAATTGTTCATTAGTTTCTTTTCCTTTGATAACTAATTAGGACTTATATTTCAAAAGCAGCTTTTCTTTCCCTTTCTCTTTTAACTTTTCCTTTCTCTTTTTGTAGGCAAGCTCTTGTTTTTATAGTAAAGAACCATTTCGTGAATGGTTACCTTGCTTACCTTACATTTTAAAAGGAAGGAAATATATTCCTTCAAGTGTGATGACATTTCTTGTTGACCAAGACCACAGTACTGGAGTTTACCTCTTCTACAACCAGGTAGGCCTCATACCCCAGAAGTGATTGCTCTTGACACTACAATAATGAAAATTTACCTTAGCAAAAGTTTTTTCCTAGTTCTTGTTATCTTTGGCAATAAAACCTGATGAAATTGACCACAACAAAATTATTTAAGATTAATGAGATTTCTCGCCTCTGATTGTCAGTTTGATAAAAATGGAAAATGTGATGCTGTTTGCATACTGATTCTCCCTTGCTAATTCTCCAGCAGAATATAAGCTGAGTTTTTCCTACACAAATTTAAAATTCCATAAAATCATTAGTTAAAATGAACAAAAAATGGAACTATTTGCCACAGGTCTATATTTTCTATTTGAAAGGTCCTTAACCCTAGCTGTGAATTAGAATTATTCTTAGAGCCATTAAAAAAATACATAAGATCAGCTTCTACCCTCAAGAAAAAACTTTTTCCTCTACCCTCTTGTGTTCAATCACTGGAGCCTACAAATTAAGCTGATAAAAGACAGGTTAATAGGAGAAAAGAAAATAGTTTATTTATGTGTGCAGTGTGCATAAACATAGGAAAAACTCAGTTCTGAGTAACTCAAAGGGTGGTTAGAATTTGGGGGTTATATACCATCTTAATAGGTGAAGGGGAGAGGGGGAAAGACACTTAAAGAAAAACAAGTGACTTTTTTTTTAAAGATAAAGGGGTTTTCAGAAGAACAAACAGGAGATGATATTTTTGATTCTGTTTGTCTATACAAGTATGAGTGGTTTTTTTCCCCTTCAAGGTCATAAACCTTCCCTGGAAAACAGACTTGGGGTAGGTTTTATTTGCATTCTCCCTTCTGAGAGTAGATCTGCCCCAAAAAGGAGTTTCTGGCAGCCTCATTTCCCAGAAGTTGCTGCTTTTAGTCATGTTAACTGAAGAAAATTACAAGGTTCATAAATCTGGAAAGGAGGGCTTTATTTCTCATAAAGGGCTGTAGCCTGTGGGTGGCCATTCTGACAGGCTGGAAAGCAGAACCCCAGCCAGAAGCCAGGAACATGTGCTTTGAGGGACAGACAATGGAAACAGGAATTTATGCTGAGTGGGGTGGCCAAATATACATATTTAATAAGCTATAGGAGGGGTCATGAATATTTATGAAAGGAGAAACATGCACATGCACAATCATGCTTTATGCCCCTTAATGGGGTCCACGTTCAGAAAATGGTGGCCCTCTGATGTCAAAAGGTGAAGCAAGGACATGAAAACCTTCTCTGCACATCCTCTGTAGACTGGTTAAACCACTCCATGGTTGGTGGTCTCTTATCAGGGAAGGATGCTGGTTTGGATCACAAGATTGGTTTCTGTTTAGCCCTTTGGAAATAAACTTAATGGCCATTAGCAAGGGTAGAGAGTATAATGAGGCATCTTTGACCATCATGGCTGGGAACTCAGTTTTAAGGTTTCTCTGGGGTCCCCTTGGCCAAGAGGGGATCCATTCAGTCTGTAGGGGGATTAGAATTTTATTTTAGTTCACAGTCAGATGAGGGAAGCTCCTAGAAGTTTTTTTTTTTTTTTTCTCCATCTGTTGGATCTCAAAAGTCTTCAGCTTAAAATTACCTTTTTACCAAAGTGGCATATTTTGGGGTGTCATATTCTGATCCCCTTCAAGATCATGATTCAATAGAATTGTGGTGCAGCTCAGGCATCCACACTTTTGGCATGATGGTTATGAGCATGGGCATTGGAGTCTGTCTGCCGAGTTCCATAATGACTCTATAATAAAAGTATCTTTGCTATTTATTATAGAACTTTGGACACATTATTTAATCTCCTTAGCTTCATTTTCAACATCAGTAAGTTGGGTGTGTGGAAAGGGCAGGGGTGGTAGAGTGACGAGATAGCAATGATTGCTAATTCTTCTAGTTCTAGGCTGTGTTAATGGATGTGACCCTCTCTTAATAGAAACCCAAGTGACAGCAAAGTCCAAAACTTGTAACATGGACTAATAATAATAACAAAAGTCTTATGCTTGCTCTTGCTTTGTTTATCTAGCCCCAGAGAATTGTCACCGCCTCTGTGAGCATCCTAAAGAATAACCAACCAAATTTACAACCAAAATTTCCACCTTTCCAATTTCCTTCATCATTCTCTTCTCCTGTTGGAATGGTATTTCATCCCCGAAGCCACTTTCTATATGCTTATGGCAATCAGGTGTGTACACATGAAATTTCACACTCTGGGTTAGAGGTAAATCATCTACTTACTTCATGCTGAATGGTTGTACCTTAAGATCAGACCTGCTCTGATGACCTCAGAGGTGGAAGTGGGAGGAAAGACAGTGAATGTTTATTGATTATTTATTGTGTGCTAAGCTTAGTGCATATTGTCAGTTTTTACCTTTCAGTTGGTTTACTGGCTGATAAAAATGAGCCATGGGTACACTAGAGTTATCTTAAATTTTGCCAATTCTGATACATTTTTTGCCAGCTCTAAGTGACTTAGATTTTGCCATTAACCCATTAAAAGTGTGTTATATCTAGTGTTTCAGCACTTAATGTTTGCCTTTTTTAATTTGACTTTGTCTGAACTTGACTTTATGGCTCTTTTATTCTTCAAGCTCTTTCCAGTAGCATTTTCCACCTTCTGGCCTCTCCTTCAGTCAGTTCTATATCAGTGGCCTAAAAGTTTGGTAAAGGAGTAGTACACCATCTATGGGGCATCAGGCAGTTTAAAAGTAAGAACCACAAAATATGTAAACATCAGAGGTAAGAAAACACTGCAGTGACTTCCAAAGAAAGCAACTAATTCAGTTTCTCAGTGGTGTTTCTCAAACATCCATATTCTATGCAAAATTTAGAGATTTGTAAAGGTGATAACCCTGTTTCTAGGTCTTCTTGAAACTCCCTTCCACGTTTAAGTTTTCACACTAAATGTTCAAAACCTCTAAGTTGCGGGGGTGGGGGGGCAAGACAGTGGACTAGAAGCAGCCTGCATTTGCTGCTGTCAAGGAAAGGATCAAAGGTTGCTGGTAGAGGTTCACCCACAGATGGACCATCTCAGAGCATTGTGAATCATCAGAGAAGTGACTAGAGACACCCAAAGTGGGGGAGAGGGAGGCAGGGTGATCCACTTGGCAAGATTGGAAGGTATACGGGGGAAGTGTACATGCATGGGGAAGGGTTAGGGGAGAGATCCAGGGGGTCTGCACTCCCCTAGTGGACACTGCAACCCAACCTGCAAGGGGGCTCCCCCACCACAGCAGGCCTCCAAACTGATCAAGGAGCTGCTTGGAGACAGTGTAGCAGTCTTGCACCAGAGAGGTAAACAATGGTGTCCCACCAGCTTCTTGTCCCAGGTTGCTGCAACAGATGCCATTTGGCACTCTCAGCCCCAGAATTCCTGGTCTGCAAAGGGGTTGGCTCAACCACAGCTGCCTCCTTATTACCCCTGCCAGGCCAGGAAGGGAGCAGGGAGGGTGGGCACTCTCAGTGCACTGTGACTGGGTGCCATCCCCGCCAACTTACTGCCTCTCAGGGATCCAAGCAGAGCAGGCACCCACCAGCCCTCAGCAGTCCCACAACCTACCCAGGCACTGGCCAAGACCCCCTGACCTGTCCAGCCCCCCACCAAGGTCCCACACCCCACACAGGTACCCACCAAGGTCCCATGACACATCCTGCTGCTGGCTGCAGTCTTGTGACACACCCAGGCAGCCAAGAAGTTCTCGTGACCTGCCCAGCCACCTATTGCAGTCCTGCTGTGTGCCCAGGCACCTGCCAAGGTCTCATGATGCACAAAGGCTCCCACCAAGGTCCTGTGACCTGCCTCGCTGCTGGCTGTGGTCCCACAACCCTCCCAGGCACTGGCCAAGATGTTCTGACCCATCTGGGTGCCCACCAAAGTATCATGACTTGCCCAGGCACCTGCCAAGTTCCTGCAACCTGCACAAGCACCTGCCAAGGTCCCATGAACCACCTAGGCACTGGCCAAGGTCCCATGACATGACCAGGGACCCACCAAAGTCCTGTGACCTGCTCCACCACTGGATGCAGTCCCTTGATGTGCCCAAGCACCCACCAGGGTCATACCACCTGCCTCCATCAATAAGGATTGCCCACCCCTCTGCCCAAGCTTCCAACAGCAGTGTGGGAAACAACCCACCAACCCAAATGAGTATCCTCCAGCAGTGGCTTGGACTGTGACAACCACAGAAGAACAGCTACATTACAGGTTCTCAGTGCATCCACTCCTCTCCCACCAGGTCAGTCCTCCAGAGTAGGACACAAAAGCACTATTCTCCTCCTTCTCACTAAGTAGGAGAGTTCCCAGCAAAGTAGAACAGGTGCACCACAAACCTATCAGCCCTGAGCTGAGAGAAGAGGTTTCAAATGAGAAGAAACCAGCAAAAGAATTCTGGCAACATGAAAAAATAAGCTAGTTTGACACACCCAAAGGGTCACAATAGACCCACAGCAATGAACCCCAACCAAAAGGAAATTGTTGAAATGTCAGAAATGGAATTCAGAACATGGATGACAAACAAGATGAATAGGATTAAAGAGAAAGTTGAAAACCAACACAAAGAATCCAAAAAATTTTCAGTACATGAATGAAAAATATGAAAAGTTGCTAAAGACCCAGACAATATAAGAAAGGATATAACAGAACTTAAAGAAATGAAAGTCATTTAGGGAATTTCAAAATGCAGTGGAAAGCTTCAACAACAGGCTAAACCAAGCAGAATAAAGACTTTCAGAGCTTGAAGACAAGGCTTTTGAACTTTGATTGAACCCAGTCAATCAAAGATGCAGAAAAAGAATGAAGAAGAATGAACAATCACTCAGAGAAATATAAGACTAAGTGAAATGCACCAATATGCAAATTATAGGTATCCTGGAGGGAGAAGAAGAAAAGGCAAAAATCATGGAAAACCTATCTGAGGGAATTATTGAGGAGAATTTCCCTGGGTCACCAGAGATTCAGATATCTAAATACAAGATGGTCATTGAACACCGGGAAGATTCATAGCAAATAGGACATCTCCAAGACACATAGTCGTCAACTTGGCCAAAGTCAAAATGAAGGAGAAAATTCTACAAGCTGCAAGACAAAAGCAACAACTAACTTACAAAGGAAAACACGTCAGGCTAACAGCAGACTTCTCAGCAGAGATCTTAAAGGCCAGAAGGGATTGGGGCTACATTTTTATTCTTCTTAAACAAAACAACTGCCAGTCAATAATTTTGTATCCCACAAAACTAAGTTTCATAAGTGATGGAGAAATGAAGACTTTTGCAGACAAGCAAACACTAAGGAAATTTGTCACTACTAGACCTGCCCTATAAGAAATGCTCAAAAATGCATTATACATGGAACAATACAATAGATACCCACCAGTACAAAAACACCCAAAAGTTAAAACTCATGGCTCTTATAAAACAATAGCACGTGAAAGAAAATAAAACAATAAGATATCATCCAACATGGTGAACAGAACAGCATCCCACATAACAATACTATCACTCAACATGAATGGTCTGAATGCCCCACTTAAAAGACATAGACTGGCTGAATGGATGAAAAAACACAAACTAAGTACTTGGTATCACCAAAACATACATCTAAACCACAAGAACTCACACACACTCAAGGCAAAGGGATGTAAAAATATTCCTTGCAAATGGAAACCAAAAGAGAGTAGGTGTAGCCAATCTCATAATGACATAAAATAGACTTTAAATCAGTCATGGTGAAAAAAGACAAAGATGGTCGTTATATAATGGTAAAGGGAGCAATTCAACAAGAAGACATAACAATCCTAAATATGCACCTAACACCAGAGCACCCAGACTCCTACAGCAAATTCTACTGGGTCTAAGCAAAGAAACAACCATTAGCATCTTAATTGCTGGGGACTTCAACATCTCACTGACAGAACTAGACAGATCATCTAAGCAGAAAATGAATAAAGAAACACTGGACTTATGAGACTCTAGAACAAATGGACCTAACAGACATTTACAGAACATTCTACCCAAAAACTACTGAATATACATTCTTCTCATCAGCACATGGGACATTCTCCAAGACTCATCATACCTTAGGTCATGAAACAAGTCTCAGTAAAGTTTAAAAAATTGAAATCATACTGTGTATCTTCTCAGACCACAGTGGAATAAAACTAGAAATCAATTCCAAGAGAAACACTCAAATCTGCACAAAGTCATGGAAATTAACCTGCGGCTGAGTGATCCTTGGGTCAATGATGAAATTAAAGTGGAAATCAAAAGATTCCTCAAACTGTTGGACAAAGGGGACATAAGCCATTAAAATCTATGGGATGCAGTGAAAGCAGTCCTAAGGGGAAAGTTAATAGCCTTAAATGCCTACATCAAAAAGACAGATCACAAATTAACAACCTAATATCACTTCTCAAGGAATTATAAAAACAAGAACAAACCAAACTCAAAGCCAGCAGAAGAAAAGAAATAACAAAGGTCAGAACAGAGCTATATGAAACAGAAACAAAAGAAAATGCAAAGGATCACTGAAACAAAATTTTCAGTCTTTTAAAAGATAAATAAAATCAATAGGCCAATAGCCAGATTTGCCAGAAATAGAAGAGAAAGCACTCAAACAAGATCAACCAGAAATGAAAAAGTAGACATTACAACTGATACCACAAATATACAAAAGATCATCAGAGAATATTATGAAAAACTATATGCTCACAAACTAGAAAAACTAGAGGACATGGATAATTTCCTGGAAACACACACTTCCTGAGCCTGAATCAAGAAGAAATAGAAATCCTGAATGGACCAATAATAAGCAGCAAGGTTGAAGCAATAATAAAAAATCTCCCAACAAAAAAAAAAAGCCCTGGACCAGATGGATTCACAACCAAATTCTACCAGACCTACAAAGAAGAACTATCCTACACGTACCCATCCTACAGAAATTATTCCATAACATTGAAAAGGAGGGAATCTTCCCTAATTCGTTCTATGAAGCCAGTATCAGCTTGATACCAAAACCAGGAAAGGATACAACAACAACAACAACAAAACTACAGACCAATATCCCTTACAAACATTGATGCAAAAATCCTCAATAAAATACTCGCAAACCGAATTCAACAACACATCAAAAAGATAATTCACCCTGATCAAGTGGGTTTCACCCCAGGGATGAAAGGGTTGTTCAACATCCACAAATCAATAAATGTGATTCACTACATAAACAGAATCAAAAGCAAAGACCATATGATCATCTCAATAGATGCAGAAAAAGCATTCAACAAAATTCAGCACGCTTTCATGATAGAAACCCTCAACAAACTAGGCATAGAAAGAACATACCTCAAAGTTATAAAAACCATATATGACAAACCCAAAGCCAACATCACACTGAATGGGGAAAAGTTGAAAGCATTCTGCCTATGAATTGGAACAGGACAAGGGTGCCCACCGTCACCACTTCTATTCACAATAGTATTGGAAGTCCTAACCACAGCAATCAGGCAAGAGAAAGAAATATGGGGCATCCAAATTGGTAAAGGACAAAGTCAATCTATCCCTGTTTGCTGACAATATGATCTTATATCTAAAAAACCCTAAAGATTCCACCAAAAGACTCCTAGAATTGATAAATACATTCAGCAAAGCCTCAGGTTACAAAATCAATGTATATAAATCAGTAGCATTTCTATATACTAGTAACAGTTAAGTGGAGAGTCAAATCAAAGACTCAATACCATTGACAATAGCTACAAAGAAAACAAAATACCTAGGAATATACTTAACAAAAGAGGTGAAAGACCTCTAAAAGGAGAACTACAAAACAATGATGAAAATAATCGCAGATGACACAAACAAATGGGAAAACATCCCCTGCTCATAGATTGGTAGAAGCAACATCCTTAAAGTGTCCATATTACTCAAAGTGATTTACAGATTCAATGCAATCCCTATCAAAATACCAACATCATACTTCACACATCTAGAAAAAATAATTCTACATTTTGTTTGGAGCCAGAAAAGAGCCTGAATAGCCAAAGCAATCTTAAGTAAAAAGAACAAATCTGGAGGCATCACATTATCAGACTTCAAACTATATTACAAGGCTATAGTAACCAAAACAGCATGGTATTGGTACAAAAATAGAGACATAGACCAATGGAACAGAATAGAGATCCCAGAAATAAAACCATCTACCTACAACCAAGTGATCTTTGATGAAGCAAACAACAACATATACTGGGGAAAGGAAGCCCTATTCAATAAATGGTGCTGGGAAAATTGGATGGCCACATGCAGAAAAATGAAACAGGACCCCTATCTCTCACCACTTACAAAAAGTAATTCAAGATGGATAAAAGACTTAAATGTAAGGCATGAAACCATAAGAATTCTAGAAGGAAATATAGGAAAAACTCCAGATACTGGCCTAAGCAAAGAATTTATGACTAAAACACCAATGGCAAGTACAGCAACAACAAAAATAAATAAATGGGATTTGACTAAACCAAAAAGCTTCTGCACAGCTAAGGAAATAATCAACAGAGCAAATAGATAACCTACAGAATGGGAGAAAATATTCACAAACTATACATCCAATAAAGGGCTGATATCCAGAATCTACAAAGAACTCAAACAAATCAGCAAGAAAAAAAAAAAGCAAACAACCCCATCAAAAAGTGGGCAAAACACATGAATAGAAGCTTTTCAAAACAAGATAGAAAAATGGCCAAAAAACATGAAAATATGCTCAACATCACTAATCATCAGGGAAATGCAAATTAAAACCACAATGAGATATCACCTTCCCCATGTTAGAATTGCTTTTATTAAAAAGCCCAAAAACAAAAGATGCTGCCATTGATGCAGAGAGAAAGGAACACTTATACACTGTTGGTGGAACTGCAAATTAGTACAACCTCTGTGGAAAACAGTGTGAGATTCCTCAAAGAACCAAAAGTAGACCTACCATTGCATCCAGCAATCCCACTACTGGGTCTCTACCCAAAGGAAAAGAAGTCATTTTATCAAAAAGACACCTACACTTGAATGTTTATAGCAGCACAATTCACAATTGCAGAGATATGGAATTAACCCAAGAGCCCATCAATTCATGAGTGGATTAACAAAATGTGGTATATGTATACCATGGAGTACTATTCAGCCATAAAAAGGATGGATTAATGCCTTTTGGAGCAATTTGGGTGGAACTGGAAAACATTTTCCTAAGTGAAGTATCTCAGGAATGGAAAAACAAGCACCACATGTACTCTCTAATAAATTAGAACTAACCGATAGGCACACATGTGCACAGAGGGAAGTAAAAGGCATTGCAAATCAAGCAAGCAGGAGAGGGGAGGAAGGGAAAGGCAAAAACCTACCTAACGGGTACAATGAACACTATTTGTGACTCCAGCATTACAAAAGTGATCCATGTAACCAAAAACACTGTACCCCCTTAATATTTTGAAATAAAGAAAAAGAAAAGAAAAATGGGCCAAAGACCTTAACAGATACCTCACCAAAGAAGATACATTGATCGCAAATAAGCATATAACTGCATGCTCCACCCATCATATGTCATTAGGAAATGCAAATTAAAACAACAATAACACTACACACCTATTAGAATGGCCAAAATCCCAAACACTGACAACACTAAATGCTGGTGAGGATGTGGAGCAATAGGAACTCTCATTCATTACTGGTGGAAATGCAAAATGGTACAGCAATTTTGGAAGATAGTTTGCTGGTTCCTCCAAAACTAAACATGCTCTTACCATATCCTCCAGCAACCATGCTCCTTGTTACTTACTCAAAGGAGTCAAAAAACCCTACATGTGAATGTTTATAGCAACCCGTAAGTGCCAAAACTTGGAAGCAATCAAGATGTCCTTCAGTATGGGAATGGATATATAAGCTGTGGTATATCCAGATGATGGAATATTATTCAGTACTGAGAAGAAATGAGCTATCAAGCTATAAAAAGACATAGGGGAAAATTAACTACATATTACTAAGGGAAAGAAATCAATCTGAAAAGGCCACAAACTTTATGATTCCAAATATATGAAATTCTGGAAAAGGCAAAACTATGGAGACAACTAGAAGATCAGTGGTTGTGAGGGATCACAAGGCAGGGAGAGATGAACAGGCAGAACACAGACAATATTTAGGGCACTGATAATATTCTATATAATACTATAATGGTGCATGTCATTATGCATTTGTCCAAATCCATACAGTGTACAACACCAAGAGTGATCCTTAAGCGACTCTGACTGATAACGACGTGCCAGTGTAGGTTCATCAGTTGTAACAAATTTACCACTCTAATGGGGAATGTTGATATTTGGGGAGGCTTTGCATGTGTGTAGGAGTATATGGGAAATCTCTGTACCTTCCACTCAATTTTGTTGTGAACCTAAAACTGCTCTAAAAAATAAAGTTTATTTTTAAAAAGCTCTGGAAATCTGTTCCACTACAATGTAAGTATACTTAACCCTACTGAACTGTACACTTAGTAATTGTTAAGATGATAAACTTATATGTGTTTTTTACCTCAATAAGAAATAGGTGGAAAAATTATAAGGCACCTAATAATTAGATCACAAATCACTTTTGTATTATGACCTAGAAAATACCCACCATCTCTTCACAAAATTGAAAACATCTGAATTAATTTTAATAATTTTGAGCACCATCCACATATAACAACACAGTCAAGACAAAGGATACCTGCAAAGTATAATAATTTGGCAATGACTTATAATTTAGGTCATCAAACATTCAAAATATAATAAAGGAGGTAGATACTGATCCTAAGTTACACTGGCAATATGCTCCAAAAGCTCACTTGTAAGTCAGCCATTTAGTGGTCAGGTTTCTCATTTGGTTAGGCCCCCAAATCAGATCACAGAAGTCTCTTCACCTCCCTTTACCTAAATAAAGTTTTCTGCATCCTCTCTAAAAAAATGGAAGAGGAAGAGGAGGAGGTGGGGAATAGGAAAGAGGAGAAGGAAGGCGGAGGAGACCTCTTCACTAAGGATATCTTAAGAAGCAAAAATACAAACTGCAAATTGAGGGATGATATCTGTGACACATTTAACAGAAAGAATTAGAAGTAAGAATATATAAAGAATTTCTACATGAAAAAGACAACCTAATAGCCAAAAGGACAAAAGACACAAATAGCCATATCACAGAAAAGTAAACACAAAATGGAATAAACATGTGAAGTGATGATGTAGTTCACAAGTAATCATGGAAATACAAACCAAGAATCCAATATGATATCATTTTCAGCTACTTGACTGTCAAAATTAATTCTGAAAATACAAAACATTGGAGAAAATGTGCATCAACCAGATCTCATATATTGCTGACGGGAACATAAATTACTACAACTATTTTGGAAAGCAATTTGGCATTATATTATCCTGTAAATGTAAACATTTGCACCAATTTCACTTTTCTGCAAGGGAAACACATATATGAGGAAACACTTTAAAATGTTCATTATGGCACTGTTAGTAATAACATTAAATAACTGGAAATAATCCAGGTGCCCACTAATGGGAGAATGAATAAATAAATTACAGTTTGTTCACATAATGAACTAGTATAAAGCAATAAAAAAACAAATGAGCTGAGCTATATGCAACATGTATGAATATAAGTAAATAATGTTTGGAGAAAATAAGTTCTAAAAGACAATAACCCTTTTATAAAGAGCAAAAATAAGTAAAATTAAGCAATATGTTATTTAAATATACATGTATATGTGCTAAAATTTAAAAAGAAACACAAAGGACTGAAAAACCCGAAATTCAGGATATTGGATATCTCTGAGGGGTAAGGCAGAGGGATAGGAATGGGGAGAAATACACACGTAGATAGATGTAAATTACTAGCAATATGTTAATTCTTAAGTTGGGCTGTCAGTTCACATATGTTCATTAATTATTAAATAAATAATATAAGGAAATAAAAGTGAGCCATGTATGGATAAATAGTTTAATATTTAGGGGAAAATGCAATGAGATGTCATTTTTTTCATTTGGGTCATCAGTAAAAATTAACACATTGACTAGAAAAAAAAATTTTTTCCTTGGGGCCACAGTGTTTTATTAAGAAAACAGACAAAAAACTTCGAAAATAAAATGATCCTTTCTAATTTACTGAAAAAATTGTTATTTTTCATCGTTTTCTGTGTGTGAGTTAAATGCAACTTGAAAAATAGCTCACGTGGCTCCCAAGGTGAAAAGGCATGTGAGTTACATATGCTTCATGAGGCCCCAGGCTCAAAACTAGCGTGAGTTAAATACAACTCACATGGCAGTCAATGTGTTAAAAATAAATTTTTGATAATATCAAGTATTGGTAAGGTTCGGGGAAATAAATACTCTCATACACTATTGGTGGGAATATAATCTGGTTCAGTGAAATTGAAGAGCATTTTGGCAGTCTCTATTAAAAATATAGAAATATGGATAGCATCTGACCCAACAACTCAATTTTTCAGCATTTTCTCTAAAGATAACACTGTAACATTAATACCAATAGGCAGGTAATTTTGACTGTAAATGTTCAGGTAATGTTCACTGTAATATTGTTTATAACTGAAGATTTCAGTACAACTTTTTAATGTGCATTAGCATAAAAGTAGAAAATCTCAAGTATGGCATATTCATAAATTAGATACTGTGTAGCAGAATAGAAAGAATGTGGCGATCCACATGAGCAAACATAAAATTATCTGAGATAAAGTGTTGAGTGGCAAATGTAATTTATCAAACAGATACAGTATGATACCATTTTGAACACTCATACGGTTCAAAGCATCCTCCTCTACACACCCCTATCCACCATCCTGCTCACCAGTAACAGTTGCAGGATACAAAGCAAGAGTGAAAATGGAGGTCCACATACCATATGCTTGGGATTATGGATTGTGTTATGCCAGTAGTAAGCACTGCATCCTGAGTGATAGAAGCACCCATATGTTATTCAATAAATTTTCTGTGTGTTTTTAATATTCAGGCCCACTAAGCATACAGTCCAAGACAAGGGTACCTCTGCCCAAGTCTAAAGGTGGACTGTACCCTTCCTCTCCTCCCCACCATAAAATGAAATCAGTACTGTACATATTCTATCAATATATATATATATATATGTATATATGAATGTAAATGCATAGAATTTTCAAATTGATAACAGTGATTAGTCTGGTAAGGAATAGAGGAGACCAGGATTATATCAGATGAGGTATAAAAGGAGAATTATTTGGATGGCCCTGGGCCTGATACTTCAGCCACATTTACAAAGTTTTAAATTGAAGAAAAGCCTGTTTTCAGATATAACTTGTTATTAAAATTAATTTTAAAAAAGAAACTCAGAACACCAGAAATCCTCATTTGAATGACACTTAGGCTATTAAAAGAGGTAGCAAGCAGGATTAATCCAATACATGATTGATCTGTTTTATCCTCAAACAACACTTACCGAAAGATGAGGAAATAGAGAAATTTATGTGCTATATTGAGATTAGTGGTTTGAGGATTTACAAAGGTCCTAGGACACACCCCTTGCAAATGACAAGGGGCTCTTCCATGTAAAATATACTTGCAAATATACTTGCCAAATGTCTAGAACATCAAGTTTTATGTCAATATAGGATGAACCCTTCCCCCATATCCAAATGCACTCCAGCACTCCATCCTTTTATGAACAAGGGAATTCCATTTGGGAGTTGACAGGAATAACCTTGTTCTTCTATAAATTCACCATGCACACTTTGTAGACCTGATACTCTGCCACAAACACTGTCATACAGACTCTAGGTGAGGAGTCTGTACACCTGTATGTATGTGTGTGTGTATGTGTGTGTGTGTGTGTGAGATGGATGTGGGCATATTGGGAAAAGACCATACCACATGACTTTCCTTATGTAGGAAGATTAGGCTGATAGGTAATTGCTGACTATTACATGGTATCTCTTTAGTGAGTTAGTATTATCTCTTTATTCCTTTAGGTATGGCTTTCAATTGATGGCGGCAACACCTTTGAATTATTAGCTGACTTTCATGATGATATCATAATGAAGACTTTTCATAGTTTTTATTCTTCAGACATTACTTTTGTTTCCCAAAGTGGAGAGGTTTACTTGACGAAAGCAGGTGAGGAATTTGCTTTTATTGGTGTAAACACTACATGTGGGCCAGTGATTAGAAGATATATGAAAAATCTGCTTTATTAATCAACTAATCCAAAAATCTTGAAACTATTACAAGTGATGGATTTGTCAGATTTATAGAAGCAGGATTCTATGAATAGCTCCAAAGAAGGGACACCCCAGATCACCATGTTCTGTTCTCATTTACAATTTCAGTGATATTATATTCTACTTTCCCAAAAGCCAGATAATAATAGCTGCCACTTCTCAAGCTACAATTGTGCTTAGCATGTTACAAATATCATCTCATTTGATATTCACAACATCCTTGCCAAAGTAGTAATGTTAGCTTACTTTTGCTGATTAAATTGATGCAACTGAGAACACCCAACTAGTAAGAGGTAGAGTTGTTGTGAATGATATATTGCTCTCTGTCTCCGTGATTTAGTAATCTTGTGATTTCCTTGATCAAGTCTATGTAGCTTCTATGAGTTTTTGCACAGTGAAGGATACAGTTAATATTGATTGACCTTACTGACAAGTGCCCACTCCTTTCCAACTCAGTTGAATTTTGCTAATGAGCTTAGAATGATAAAGGTACAATGACTCTCAATTTATTTCTGTATCTCTGTGATCTGAATTTTCATTTTATTTTGTCATTCTATTACTGAGTCTTTGAGATCTTGTTTTGTTGAATTTATTAATTTATTAAGGTATTTTTATGCAAAATATGGAAGAAAATTTACCTCTTATCTTGGGATATCCTTTGTCTCCAGTGGATACTTTGTGTCTTTTACATGCTGTTAGTCCCTTCCTTCCCTTCCTTCCCTGCCGTCGCCTGTCCCCTAGGCCCCCACCTCTTTTCTTACCCTTTTTCTTTCCTCAGCTCTCCTTCTATTCCTCCCTCTCCTCCTCTTTTCATCAAGTTCATCATTAAAGTATGCAGCACTGGTCAGATCTATTTACTCTAACAAACAGAGCAAGTAGTAGGTGAATCATTCTTGAGACCCATTTGCTTCACCTCATTTAAATAGGACCTGGATTCATTTTCTTAGCTCAGGATAGTGCCTCGGAAGGTGGTAAACCTGGCTTCACTCAAGAGGACTTGATTTTTCCCTGGGCTTTTCCTTTGGATACTTTCTCATCCTCTGTCCCCTTCTCGCTTGTTAGGAGGATATTACTGAGAGTCCTCAGGATTTTGTTGATTTACCTTACTTCTCTCAATGTTGCCTCAATGGACTGGATATAAAATAGTGTGACCTGTTATACCGGAATTTGCTCTTTCTTTCCTTAGCTCTTACTTTTCTACATTTTGGCATAAAATTGTCCCTTTTGCTTTTTTGATTGCTACTGGTATTTCTGGTTTTGTTCCTTATTTGTTAATTCATTTTTGTGGTAAAATATACATAATGTAAAATTTAGCATTTTAACCATTTTTAAGTGTACAGTTCTGTGGTATTGAGTACATTTGAATTGTTGTGCAACCGTCGCCACCATCCGTCTCCAGAACTTGTTTCATTTGCCCAAACTAAAACTCTGTACCTGTTAAACAATAAGCCCCACTCCTTGCTCTCCCCAGCACCTGGCAGCTACTTTCCATCTCTATAAATTTGACTATGCTAGTTACCTCATAGAAGTGGAGTCATGTTGTATTTGTCCTTTTGTGACTATCTTATTTCACTTAATATAATGTCTTCCAAGTTCATCCATGAGGTAGCCTGTGTCAGTATTTCATTCCTTCTCATGGATGAATAATATTACACTGTATGTATATACCACATTTTGTTTATCCATTTATCAGGATATTTGGGTTAATGAACATTTGATGTTTTTTTACTTTTTGGCTATTATGAATAATGCTGCTATGACCGTTTATGTACAAGTTTTTGTGTAGAAATGTGCTTTCAATTCTCTTGGGTACATACCTAGGAGTGTAATGCTAGGTCATACGGTAACTGTATGTTTAATATTTAGAGGATCTGCCAAACTGTGGCTGTAGCACTTTACATTCTAATCAGCAATGTATGAGAGTTATTTCTCCATATCCCTACCAACACTCATTATTTATGTCTTTTTTATTTTAGTTATCCTAGTGGGTAAGAAATGGTATCTCATTGTGGTTTCAATTTGCATTTTCCTAATGACTAATGATGTTCAGCATCTATCCATGTGTTTGTTAGCCATTTGTATATTTCTTTCGAAAAAAATTTATTCAAATCCTTTGCCCATTTTTAAATTGGATTGTCTCTTTTATTGTTGAGTTGTAAGAGTATATTATATATTCTAGATGTAAATTCCTTATCAGATATATGATTTTCAAACATTTTATCTCATTCTGTGGGTTATCTTTTCGCTTTCTTAATGGTTCTCTTTGAGGCACAAAGGCACAAATATTTTTAATTTTGATGAAGTCCAATTTATCTATTTTTTCTTTTGTTGTTTGTACTTTTGGTGTCGCATCTAAGAAACCATTGCCTAATCCAAAGTCATGAAAATTTACTCCTTTGTTTCCCTCAGAGAGTTTTATTGTTTTCATACATACATCATTTTTGGGGAGTTCATTTTGTCAAGTGCTTATAAAATAATGAAACTGACAGTTGCATAAAAAAATAAAGCTGAAAATCAATAACTTAACAGGCAAGGGAGATCTACCTTCAGAAACAGTCTTCCAGAATAATATTCAAGTAGAACTTTTATGATTATTGGGTAAGTTTGGAGATTGAGGTAAACTTGGAGATATCTGATTAAGTCTAACAGGAGTGGAGGAAACAACACTTTGGTTATATATATTGCCTATGCACTGCCCATGTCAGAGCTACAATTGTGGACATCTCCCAAACTATGCACCCTGTACCCCATTAGGTGTGAGTTTTCCCATCCCCTCCACCTCCCTCCCACCTGCCTGACCCCTGATGAATGTTATTTCCATGTGTGGACATAAGTGTTGATCAGTTAGTACCAATTTGATCGTGAGTACCAATGGTGCTTGTTTTTCCATTCTTGTGATACTTTGCTTCGAAGAATGGGCTCTAGCTCCAACCAGGATAATACCAGATGTGTTAATTCACCATTGCTGAGTAATACTCCATGGTATACATATACCACATTTTATTAATCCACTCATGTATTGATGGACACCTGCGTTGTCTCCACATCTCTGCAATTGTGAATTGTGCTGCTATAAACAGTCGAGTGCAGATGTCTTTATTATAGAGTATCTTTTTTTCCTTTGGGTAAATAGACAGTAGAAGGATTGCTGGATCAAATGGTATTTCTACTTTTAGTTCTTTGAGGTATCTCCATATTACTTTCCATAGAGGTTGTACTAATTTGCAGTCCCACCAGCAGTGTATGAGTGTTCCTATCTGTCCACATCCCTGCCAACATTAGTTGTTTTAGAACTTTTTGATATGAGCCAATCTCACTGGAGTTAAGTGATATCTCATTGTGGTTTTGATTTGCATTTCCCTGATGATTAGAGGAAGTGAGCAATTTTTTATGTGTTTTCTGGCCATTATTCTATCTTCTTTTGAGAAGTTTCTGTTCATGTCCTTTGCCCACTTTTTAATGGGGTTGTCTGAATTTTTCTTGTTGATTTTCCTAAGTTCTGTATAGATTCTGGTTATCAGCCCTTTATCAGATGTGCAGCTTGCAAATATTTTCTCCATTCTGTAGGTTGTCTGTTCACTCTACTGATAGTTTCCTTGGCTGTGCAGAAGCTTTTTAATTAGATCAGGTCCCATTTATTTATTTTTGTTGCTGCTGTGATTGCTTTGGGGGTCTTCTTCATAAATTCTTTGCCTAGGCCAATGTCCATAAGAGTTTTTCCAACGTTTTCTTCTAGAATTCTTATGGTTTCACGTCTTAGGTTTAAATCTGTTATCCATTGTGATTTGATTTTTGTGAGAGGTGAGCAGTGTGGATCCAGTTTCAATCTTCTACGTGTGGCTATCCAATTTTCCCAGTACTATTTATTCAATAGGGATTCTTTTCCCCAGTGTATGTTTTTGTCTGCTTTGTCAAAGATCAGATGACAGTATGAGGATGGTTTTATATCTGGGTTCTCAGTCCTGTTCCATTGGTCTATGTCTGTGTTCTTGTGCCAGTACCATGCTGTTTTGGTTACTATAGCCTTGTTTGAAGTCTGGTAGATTGATGCCTCCCAATTTGTTTTTTTTGCTTAAGATTGCTTTGGCTAGATGGGGTCTTCTCTGGTTCCACATGAAGCATAGAATTATTTTTTCTAGATCTGTAAAAAATGATGTTGGTATTCTGGTAGGGACTGCATTGATTCTGTAAATCATTCTAGGTAGTATATACATTTTAACAATGTTGATTCTACCTATCCAAGAGCATGGCAGGGTTTTCCTTCTGTTTACATCCTCTGCAATTTCTTTTCTCAGTGTTTCATAGTTCTCTCTATATAGGTCTCTCACCTCCTTAGTTAGATATGTTCTTAATATTTAATTTTCTTTGGTGCTATTGTGAGAGATATTGTGTCTTTGATTTGTTTCTCGGCTTGTCTATTATCGGTGTATATGAAGGCTACTGATTTGTGTGCATTGAATTTGGATCCTGAGAGTTTGCTGAATTCATTTATCAATTCCACTAGCCTCTTGGTTGAATCTTTGGGGTTTTCTAGATATAATATCATATCCTCCATGAAGAGTGAAAGTTTGATCTCTTCCTCCCCCATTTGGACACCCCTGATTCCTCTCTTTTGTATGATTGCTCTGGCAAGGACTTCCAGCAATATGTTGAATAGAAGTGGAGATAGGGGACAACCTTGTCTGGTTCCAGTTTTAAGGGGGAATGCTTTTAATTTTTCCCTGTTCAGTATGATATTGGCTGTGGGCTTATCGTATATGACTTTAATAATTTTGAGGAATGAGCCATCTATGCCTATATTGTTAAGAGTTCTTATCATAAAGGGGTGCTGAATTTTCTCAAAAGCCTTCTCCGCATCTATTGAGAGGATCATATAGTCTTTGTTCTTGCTTTTATTTATATGGTGAAATGCATTTATAGATTTGCATATGTTGAATCATCCCTGCATCTCAGGGATGAAACCCACCTGATTGTGCTGAATTATTTTTTCAATGTACATTTGAATTCGGTTTGCTAGGATTTTATTGAGACTTTTTGCATCTATAATTCATAAGGGATATTGGTCTGTAGTTTTCTTTTCTTGTTGTGTCCTTTCCTGGCTTCATAGAATGAGTTTGGGAGGATTCCATCCTTCTGGATGTTTTCAAATAATTTCTGCAGTATAGGCACCAGTTCTTCTCTGAAGGTTTGGTAGAATTCAGGTGTGAACCCATCTGGTGCAGGGCTTTTTTATGTTGGAAGATTTTTTATTACTGCTTCAATTTTGGTGCTTGATATTGGTCTGTTTAGGAATTCTATTTCTTCCTGATTGAGCCTAGGGAGGTAGTGTGTTTCTAAGAATTTGTCCATTTCCTCCACATTTTCATGTTTTGGGGCATAGAGATTTTTGTAGTATTCGAAAATGATGTTTTGTATTTCCATGATATAAGTTGTGACCTGTCCTTTTTCATTTCTGATTGAGCTTATTAGAGTCCTGAGTCCTTTCTTTTCTGCTTCTGGTCAACCTGGCAAGTGGCCTGTCTATTTTGTTTATCTTTTCAAAGAACCAACTTTTCATTTTATTAACTTTCTGTATTGTTCTTTTGTTCTCAATTTCATTTAATTCTGCTCTGATCTTGGTTATTTCTTTTCTTCTGCTGGGTTTAGGGTTGGTTTGCTCTTCCTTTTCCATTTCCTTAAGATGATTCATTAGTTTACTGATTTGTGACCTTTCTGTCATTTGGATGTGGGCATTTAAGGTGATAAGTTTTCCTCTCAGGACTGCTTTTGCTATATCCCACAGATTTTGATAACTCGTGTCCTCATTATCATTTAGTTTGAAGAATCTTTTGATTTCCATCTGAATCTCCTCCTTGACCCAATAGTCATTCAGCAATGGATTGTTTAATTTCCATGTTTTTGGATAGAAATGTGTGTTTCTGTTGGAACTGATTTCTAATTTTATCGCTGTGGTCTGAAAAGATACATGGTATGATTTCTATTTCTTTAAATTTGTTGAGATCTTTTTTGTGGCCTAGGATGTGATCAATTTTAGAGAAAGTTCCATGAGCTGATGAGAAGAACGTATATTGAGTGTTATTTGGGTGGAATGTTCTGTAGATGTCTGTCAGGCCCAAATATTCTACAGTCCTGTTTAGGTCCATTGTTTCTTTGCTAATTTTCTGTTTGGAGGATCTGTCCAGTTCTGTCAGTAGGGTGTTGAAGTCCCTATCAATAATGGCATTGCTATTTATTATGTTGTCTAGATCTAGCAGTATTTGCTTATGTATCTGGGCACTCCTGTATTGGGTGCAAAAATATTTAGGATTGTTAAGTCTTCTTGTAAGATTTTTCACTTTACCACTATATAGTGACCATCTTTGTCTTTCTTTACTTTTGATGCTTTAAAGTTTACAATATCTGATATAAGAATGGCTACTCCAGATTCCTTTTTGTTTCTATTAGCCTGGAAAATTTATGCCATCCTTTCACCTTGAGTCTGAACGAGTCCTTGTGTGTAAGATGCATTTCCTGGAGACAGCAGATACTTGGCTTGTATTTTTTTATCCATGCAGTCAGCCTAGGTCTCTTCAGTGGGCAATTCAAACCATTCACATTTATTGAGAGAATTGATATTTGGGGTGGATTTCTGTTTATCCTGTTGGGTAGACTCTTGTTTTGTTTTACCTCTTTAGCCATTGTGAAATCTGGGTTCTGGAGTTTTGGCTTTTGGGTAGTTTTACACTGGTGGGTGTCTGCTGCACTGGTTAGTGTATAGTGCAGGTCTGAGTACTTCTTGCAGGGCAGATCTGGTCTTCGCAAATTCTATCAGTGATTGCTTTGTATGGAAAAGTCTATTTCTCCCTCATATAAGCAGCTTAGTTTTGCAAGATAAAGAATTCTGGGTTGGCCATTATTCTGTTTAGAAGACTGAGGATGGGTCCCCGGCCCCTTCGGGCTTGTAAGGTTTCAGTTGAGAAATCTGCAGTTAATCTGCTAGGTTTCCCTTTGTAGGTTACCTGCTCTTTTCGCCTTACTGCTCGAAGGAGTGCCTCTTTCATGTTTACTTTGGCCAGCCTAATAATTATGTGGCGTGGTGAATGCCTTTTCACGTTGAGTCTCCCAGGAGTCCTGTGTGCTTCTTGTACTTGGATATTGAGATTTCTGGCTAGGCCATGGGAATTTTCCTCTATTATTCCTTCAAATAGATTTTCCAGCCCATGCGAATCTTCTTCCTTGCCCTCAGGGATGCCTATGATTCTTATGTTTGGCCTCTTTACAAAATCCCACATTTCTTGTATGCTTTGTTCATGCCTCTTGTTTTTGTGTTCTTTCTCTTTGACTGATTTATTTAGTGCATAGGAGTTGTCTTCCAGCTCTGAGATTCTTTCCTCTGTGTGATCCAGCCTATTCTTAAGGCTTTCCCCTGTGTTTTGTAGATCCTTGAATGCCTCTTTCATTTCTAGAATTTCTATTTGATTTTTCCGTAATACCTCAATTTCTTTAGAAAATTTTTCATTTATTTCTTGCATGTTTCACATGGTTTCCTTGTGCTGGGATTCAATTTTCTCTTGAATTTGGTTGAGCTTTCTTATAATCCATAAACAAAATTCCTCTTCTGTCATTCTACCCATTTCATTTAAGTTGGTATCTGTTGCTGAGGAACTAATGATTTCTTTTGGGGGTGACTTTTCGCTATGATTTTTCATGGTTGCTGAGTTCTTTCACTGATTCTTTCTCATCTGGCCTCTTGGTCAAGAGCTGGGGGTGTTAGGGCTAGTTTATGGCCCTGTCTCCAAGCCCCCAAGGATTGTTCCTTGGCAGAGCCAGGGAGAGAAGTAGTGGTCTATATTGCCTTAGGTGTATTTTAGCAAGTTTGGTGGATCTTGAGTTATCTCTGGCCTGTTGTCTTCACCTCTTCCTGGTGGAGTGGGGTGAGTTTGTTCTCCCAGCTTGAGCTCCAAGCTGGTGGATTATACTTGAGGGTACAAATCCACTGCTCCCTAAAAGCTTGAGATGGAAGGCAATATTTTCAGCTGTGGTTGTTCCCGCTGTCATTGATTGTAGTTTGTGTGGAGTAGCCAGTTACCTAGGTATTCTGTTGTGCCCATGGCAGGCTGTGGTCCCCCAGGTGGGGTATATGAAAGCCCCAAGCTTTGGGAGGTGCCTTGTAGCTCCCATGGGTTACTTTGACCCTGCTCCTCCTGAGGTGGAGAGAGAAGCAAAATAGCTTGCAGCTGCAGTGTGAGAGCTAGATTGAGTAAATTCTACACAGCTCAGAGGTTGCTTATCTGGCCGCTAGAGGGGGCCACTGCTATAGAGTTCAGAGCTCGCGCTCTCTCTCTCCAGACTTGGAGGGCTGCTTCTGATGGGAGGGACCAGCTGGTGGGATTGCTGAGGTCTCTAGCCAGGTTTTTTTCTTCCCTGTCCACAAGCTTGGGCACTTTCCCCTCTGGACCCCTTGTGGGCTCTCGAGTTTTCCCATAGTTCTTGTGTCTGGCCCTCTGATGTGCATCTCCATGTGTCACTGGCAGATAGGGGGATCTCGAATTGTGCACCCCTTTTCCACCACTGGACCCCAAGGCAAGGCAGGTGGGCGTCTCTATCCCCAGAAGTCTCCACCAGGGGAATGTTCCCACAGTGGGGAATAGTGGCGGCTGGAGGCACTCTTGGATTGAACACAATTCCCTAATAAAGTGGGCAGGGTTAGGGGGAGCTGCTGTGGTTCAGCCTGTGGCTTTTGAGGCATTCGGTTGCCATGAGAACTGGTACTTATACAAAATGAGTCACTATGGCAAGCAATCTTCAAAGTGACCAATCTCTGGGGTACAAAAGGGCTGGGACCTGAAGAGTGGGCACTAGGACCAGCATGTAGTGGGCACGTAGGAGGCCAGAGCTGGGGAGGCAGGACAGGATGGATGGGCTGCAAAATGTTTCCAATAAACAAAGGTACCACCAATACAGGTCAGGGACTTTGCCCCCCTGGAACCCACGGAGGCATCTGTCTGCGGCCACCAAGGGTGTAGCCTGTTGCACCCAGGCCAAAGAACCCCCAGGCCAGGAGTTGGGTGAAGCTAGAGATCTATCTAACGGTCAGCTCCAGGCGGGAGACCTTAAAGATGGCTGCCAGCTGCCAGTCTGGCATACAGCAGGGTTCAGGTCACACCATGAGTGCAGTTCTTCTCAACCCACCTGGGTCCCACGGAGGCAATTGCTGGCAGCCCCTAAGGACATATCCTATTGCACTCCGTTCAATTCCTGTTCCCTGGTCCCACTGACTTCCAGTGGCAAGGTGCCCGTCTCCAGATTCCTGTGTCCTGTCCCAGGAAGCTGTATCTCAGCCCAGTCCCTACCCGGCCCTGTGCAGTCCCTGTACAGTGCACCCAAGAGTTCTGTATGGTTCCACAATTGTTTCCTCTCCACAGAGCCTGCTTCCTTGAGCAACAGCTTTGCACCAACTCTAGGCTTGTCCCTGACTGAGTGGATGGCAAGTCTGTGGGGATGGTGCGTGATCACCTATAGATCAGGTCGCACTGTGCTGATTTGGTGAACACATCCTTCCTGTGCTCTGATCTCTATTGTATTCCCTGCATGCTCCAATATTTGTGAATGTATCTCCCAGTCACCTGTTTTCTTGAGCTGAGTGTCCCATGATGTTCCTCTATAAATTTACAATGCTGCTTTCGGAGTAAGCGATCCGTGCGCAGGCAGCCAATGGCGTTTTTCACCTCATTCCCTGGGAGCAGTGAGGTGGGAGGTCTCTACAAGACCACCATTTCCACTTTTTGTTTGTTTTTAACATGATCAGCATTTTAACTGTCTAGCTTAAAACCAATTTCTTCTGGTTCAAAGTCTCTGATATGATCTTAAACAATAAACTTTCTAAAAGTTTCTGATATAACTTCAAAAAGCATGGTTTTGTATGCCTTAGTTGTGTCCTTGATGCACATCAGGCGAGCAGCTTTACAGTCATACAATCTCCTCTATTGGTCCTTCCTTATTTGAGGATAAGGAGAGACCACAAAATTCTGATTCTGTTTCCCCATATCTTCACCACTATGTTTACTTATTCTCTATAATATCAATAAAGCTTTTGTTCAATTTATGTTGATATTAAGGTTAATTCTTGTGGTTTATTTATCTGAATCATGTGTTGAGACAGCAACTGTGCAGTAGTTTAAGACTTTGATGATCAGGCTTCATATGATTGTGAAATAAACAAAAGGGTCTGTGAGTATTATGAGGAGGGATTGGAAGGCAGAGCAAGATATGGAACATTTCTACTACTCCAGACAGCTCCCTCATGCCACTTTCCTGTTTGTGCACCTCTAAGGATAGCCATTATTCTGACTTCTAATACCATAATCTAGATTAGTTTGACCTAGTTTTGAGCTTTATAATGGAATTATGCAGTGTATATTCTTTTGTGTCTGACTTTTTCAGTCAGCATTATGACTACAAGATTTCTCCATACTGTTGCATGCACTAGTAATTTATTCTTTTTCCACTGCTGTGTAGTCTTCTGTTGTATGAATATACTATAATTTATTTATCCATTCCACTGCTGATGGATATTTGTACTGTTTCCATTTGAGGTTTATTATAAATAAAGCAATGATGAACATTTTTGTGTAAGTCTTTTTCTGGACATAATCTTTTTTTTCTGTTAGGGTACCTAGGAATGGAATTGTTGCATCATAAAGTATATGTTTGTTCAGCTCTTTGTGGAAAAATATGTTAAGTGCTGCTGCATTATTCCAAAGTGATTGTATCAATTTGCTCTCTCACCAGCAATGTGAGGGAGTTCCAGCTTATCCCCCCTCTGGCCAACACTTAGTATTGTTAGTCTTTTAAGTGTAAGCCTTAATGGTGACTGTGCAGTGGTATCTCCTTGAAGATTTATTTGAATAAATAAAAATGTTGAGCACATTTTCGTATGTTCATTTTATATCTCTTTTTGTAAATTGTCTTTTCAAGTCTTTTTTATCAAGTTTTGATTAGTTTGACCTCTTCTTATTAATTTCTATGAGTTTTTAATGTATTATGGATAAGTTCTTTGTTAGAAGTATGACTTTAAAATATCATCTCTCAATTAGTGGTTTGCCTTTTTTACTCTCTTCATGGTGTTTTTGAACAAAAATTGTTAATTTTTAAAAGTTCAATTTATTAATCTTTTCTTTTATGGTTAGTACTTTGTGTTTTTTGTATTCTGTTTAAGAATTCTTTGCTTATCTCAAAGTTATAAAGATATTCTCCTGTTTTCTTCTAGTAGATTGATTGTTTTAGATTTCACATACAGGTCTAATGTAAAATCTCTAATTTTGGATATATTATGAAGTGAGGTTTACTTTTTCTTCATATAGCTGCCAGGGACTCTATTCTGGCCTTGAATTAGATATTAAAAGTCTTAGGCTTTTTTTCTTTAAGTTCTCCAACACATCCATAAAAGTCCTGCCACCCACAATCTTTGTAAAAACCATGGCTGTCGTTGTAATCAAGTGTATTTACCCCATTTGATCACTTCAAGTCTTGCCCTCCATAGACAGTGCATCCCATGCTCTGACCAGTGGTAGTTTGAGTAATTGTGAAGTCCTTACTTGCTATGGATTGCCAGGCATAAGAGGTCATCTGTGTATTCATTAAGTATGTGAGCAACTTAGTCCCAGAGTCCCACCTCTATATTCTATATCCTAGGAGACATTTTAGGTAAAAATACTGTATCAGTGTTGGATCTGGCAGGAAACATAATTCCACTCAGATGTCTTGCCTGAAGAGCCTTTATAAGGGGGCTATTTTCAGAAGGATAGACAAGGTTAAAGGAACCAAAAATGACATTAAAATACCCAAAAACTAATTATGGAAGAAAGATGTTATATTCCCTTTGCTTAAAGGGGTAGAAAAGATGGATAAGTGTCATCACCAGAGCCCAGTCAAAGCTGGAATGGAGGAGGGACCACCCAATAAGAGGTACAGTCTGTGAGGCTCACAGCCACCACCAGAACTACACCACCAAAGCAGGGAGAAAGAGAGTAAAAACTGCCTTGACTTTCTCTCCTTCCCCTTTCTTATCTCTTGCTATTGCCTTTTATTTGCCAAACCCAATAAGAAGTGAGCTGGAAAGAGAGCACAAAGATTGCAATTCATAAGGATCAGCTTTCCATTGCACCAAACAGGGGAGAGAAAGTCTGAGAATGGATTTGGAGGAATGAACAAATGGAGAATAAACAGCACATATTGTGAAACAAAAATCAAAATAAACTAAACAAGATCACTTGGAAACAGTAAAAGTAATTAACAACTAAGAAAACAAAATTGGCAATATAAATATAAACTTTTACAAATTATAAATATAAACTATAGAAACATATCATGATGTAGAATGAGGAAACAAATGGAAAGAATCTAAAGGGGCAAATATAGGTGCTAAAATTCAGAAACTGCAAATTGTAGGAATGTCCAGTGATGAACAGAGATGGTGGCCATATGTTTTTCTTTTATCTATGATTCATGGCACATTATAGCCCTCTGATATGAATGCATGAATAAATATTAAAAATAGGAACAGTAAAGGAAACCAGATATCAATAATAAGACTTTAGTTTTTTTAATTAAATCAAAACAAACCAAAAAAGCAAAAACACTCTCCTGAATTGTTTGAAATAGAAAATGTAAATCAATTTCAAAGGAACAAAAATCAAGTCACAGAGATAGGATCAAGTTGGTTGACTAGACACAGGTAGTATGTGCCTCCCAGGGAGAGGAACCAGAATTGTAAGCAGATTCTCACATTTTGAACAGATCATCTAGGACAGAACACTAGGATTTACCAGGGAAGCAATGGGAAGCACCAAAAGTGGGTAAGGAGAGGGTTCAGGGCAACTTGCCCAGCTGAGGAATTGGGTAACAGCCAGAGAATCTCCTGGATGTGGGGAAATAGTAAGAGAGAAACCTCCAGGGCTCTATTCTCTGAGATGAGCTTTTACAATCTTGGCTACAAGAGAATCCCACTAACCCATTCAGGTCTCGGGCCTAACATAGGGAGCTGCTTGGAGATTTCACAGAGACATTGTTCCAGAAAGGAAATTCACATGGAATCTCACAGGCATCCAAGCCTAGAGCAGCTTGAGCTGGGCACCATTCTGAGATACCGGGAAACCGCAGGTGCACCTGCAGCCACTACACAGCTCCAAGAAGGAATAGAGAAGCACAGGTGCTCCCAGGCACCCCTGGGAAGTCTCCAGTGCCCTGCTGTGGGCTGCTGTTGAGACTGAGACATGAGCAGACAGCATTTTCCACACTTTCTCACCATGCTGCCTGCCTGTGTGGGGCCCCAGCATTTCTAGTCACAGGTCCAAGGTGCCATTTTGAGAGTTTGACACTGGGCTGCACCAACCCTCAGGCTGAGTTTGGGCTGACACAGCTGCAGCCTTCACCTGGCTGGGGAAGGGCAGGGAAACCCAGCTTTACCGCACATATCTGGGACAGTGCCCACCATCCTGCAGCCAGCTGCTGTGGGACCAACTCTTGAGCAAACTGCACTGTCTACAGTTTCCTGCCAGGGCAGCCTTACTGAGAAGGGCTCCACCCTCTGTGATCACAGGCCCAGGGCACTATTTTGGGAGTTTGAAGCCGGGCAGTGCCCCACCCTCAGGCTGAATTTGGGCTGACACAGCTGCAGCTCCATCCAGCTGAGGAAAGACAGGGGAGCCCAAGCTCTCCTACGCACACCTAGAACTATTCTCACCACCCTATTTTGGGCTTCTGTGGGACCAAGTGGCAAGTAGATGGCACTCCACCCAACATCTTGCCCATGCCATTTGCCTGGAAGGCACTCCACCCACTCTGGTCAAAGTCCCAAGGTGCCAGTTTGAGAGTTTAAAGCTGGAAAGCATTCCACCCCTGGACTGAATGCAGGCTGACACAGCTGCAGCCCTTCCCAGCTGAGGAGGGATGGGGAGCCCAAGCTCTCCTGCCCACTCCTAGGACAATTCTCACCACCCTGCTATGGGCTCCTGCCAGACTGAAACATGAACAAACAGCACTCCCCACAGTTTCTTGCCCATGCCACTTCCTGAAAGGGGCTCTGCCCTCTTTGAATTCAAGCCCACAGCCAGCACCATTTTGAGAGTTTAAAGCTGAGTGGCACCCTGCCCTTGGGCAGAGTTCAAGGAGAAGTGGCTTCAGCTGCCACCCAGCTGGGAAGGGACAGGGGAGACCAAACTCTCCTAAGTACACTTAGGACAATACCTACCACCCTGCTACAGGCAGCTGTGGGACTAGGGACTAACCTGCCCAATCCGTTGTAGCTACCAGTAACACCAACTTTGGTCCTAGTGAGTGGCTTCACCACCACTACTGCCACGTCCCACATCACACCAGCTGCTCAGGGGCCTGAGAACCTGCCCACATACCAAGCCCTATACTCTAACTACTAGCTTCTGAACACACCACCTGAAGGTCCAATAATTGGCTCCCTAGGACACACTAACACTGCTGCCAGTGTAAGCTGCTCTGGGGCCTAAAATCAGGCATACTCAGCCTACTGCTTCCACCACTGGGGCCCAAAGGCTGGCTCGACTGGCATTCAAGTTCCCAGCAAAACTTCACCACAGCCTCAACCAATAACAGTTCCCTGAACCACCAAGGAATCACAGATACCATTGACCCTGTGTACTGCCTAAGAAATCATACAAAGACCACCCAAAATCAAGGCCAAAGTGTCTTACCCAACCAACAACATATATACATGTTCAGGAAAACATTCTCCCCTTTGAAAGCCATTTCAAAAAATTAGAACAAGTGACAGCTACATCAGATGCACAGATATCAATAGAAGGACACAGGAAACATGAAAAAGCAAGGAAATATGACACCACCAAAGGACCACAACAATTGTTCAGCAATAGATCCCAATCAAAAAGAGTTCCATGTAATGCCAGATAAAGAATTCCAAATATTGATTCTAAAGAAGCCCAGTGAGATGGAAGAGAATCTGAAAATCAATACAAAGAAATCAGAAAATCAATTCAGTATATGAATGAGAAATTTACCAAGGAGATAAATATCATTAAAAAAAACAACAACAAAATTCTGGAGCTGAAAAATTCATTGAAGGAAATAAAAAATACATTTGAAAGCTTCAAGACTAGACTAGACCAAACAGAAGAAAGAATCTCAGAACTTGAAGACAGGTCTTTTGAAATAATTGTCAGACAAAAATAAGGGGGAAAAATGAGCAAACCCTTAGAGACATCTGTGACTTCATAAAGTAACCAAACTTACAAATTATTGGTATTCCCAGGGAAGAAGAGAGATCAAAAAGTTTAGAAAACGTATTTAAGGAAATAATCAATGAAAACTTCCTAGGACTAGCAAGAGAGTTAGACAGTCAGATACAGGGGGCCCAATAATCCCCAAATACATTGCACAAAGGACTTCACCAGGGCATCTTTATAATCAGAATGACTAAAGTCAAAGTGAAAGAGAATTTCAAAATTAGCAAGAGAAATGCATCTAGTCACCTATAAATGAAACCCCATCAGACTAACAACAAACCTCTCAGCAGAAACCTTACAAGCCAGAAGAGAATGGGATGACATTTTCAAAGTATTGAAAGAAAAAACTTTCAGCCAAGAATTTTATATCCTGCCAGAATAAGCTTCATGAATGAAGGAGAAATAAAGTCTTTCCCAGACAAGCAAACACTGAGAGAATTTGTCACCACTAGACTAACCCTACAGGAAATGTTGAAAGGAATCTTAGACATGGAAATGAAAGGTCAATATTAACTATCACAAAAACACACGGTTCTTATAAAACAATCATACAAATGAGAAAGAGAGAGGAATGGCAACATGACAGACGTTCAGCAAACCACAAAGATAAAAAGACAGAAAAAGAAAGAAACAAATAAATTATAAAACAACTAGAAATAAACTAACAATATGACAAGAACAAAATCTCACATATCAATAATAACCTTGAACATAAATGGATTAAATGGCCCACTTAAAAGATATAAATTGGCAGAATGGATTTTTAAAATGATCTAACTATATGCTGCTTACAAGAAACTCACCTTACCCATAGAGACACATAGATTGAAAGTAAAGGGGTGGAAAAAATTCCATGCACACAGAAACCAAAAACCAAGCAGGAATAGCTATACTTATATCAGATAAAACAGACTTTAAATCAAAAACAGCAAAAAAAGAAAAAGGTCATTTTATAAGGATAAAGGGATCAATTCAGCAAGAGGATATAATGATCCTAAATATATATGCACCCAGATTCACCAAACAAATATTACTGGGCCTAAAGAAAGTGATGAACAGCAACAAAATAATAGTGGGGTACTACAACACTCTACCCACATTAATAGACAGATCATCAAGACAGAAAATCAACAAGGAAACATTGGACTTAAATTGGACTTTAGACCAAATGGATATGACAGACATTTACAGAACATTCCACTCAACAACTACAGAATATACATTCTTTTCATTAATACATGGTACATTCTCCAAGATTGATCACATTTTAGCCACAAAATAAGTCTTAAAAAATTTTTAAAAACCAAAATCATATTAAGTTTCTCCTCAGACCACAGAATAAAGCTAGAAATCAATATGAAGAGGAACTTCGGAAACTATACAAACACATGGAAATTAAAGAACATGTTTCTAAACAATCACTGAGCCAATGAAGAAATAAAGATGGAAATTAAAAATTTCTTGAAATGAATGAAATGAAAACATAACATACCAAAACCTGTGGGATACAGCAAAAGCATTGCTTAAAGGGAAGTTTATAGCATTAAATGCCTACATCAAAAAAGTAGAAAGATCACAAATTAACAACCTAACATTGCACCTCAAGGAACTAGAAAAACAAGAACAAACCAAACCCAGGGTTAGTAGAAGAAAAGAAGTAACAAAGATCAGAGCAGAACTAAATGAAATAGAGACCAAAAAACAATACAAAAGATCAATAAAACAAAAAGTTGGTTCTTCATAGATAAAATGGATAAACCACTAGTTTCACTAACCAAGAAAAAAAGAGAGAAGATCCAAATAAACACAATCAGAAATGAAAAAGGAGACATTACAATTGATACCACAGAAATACAAAAGATCATTAGAGACTATTATGAACAACTATATGCTCACAAACTAGAAAATCTGTAAGAAATGGAGGAATTCCTGAAAACATACAACCTCCAGAGATTGAACCAGAAAGAAATAGAACTCCTGAATATACCAACAATGAGCAGCAAGATGGAATCAGTAATAAAAAATCTCCCAATAAAAGAAGCTCAGGACCAGATGGATTCACAGTTTAATTCTACCAGATGTACAAAGAACTGGTACTGATCCTACTGAAACTGTTCCAAAGATTGAAAAGGAGGGAATCTCATTCTACAAAGCCAATATCACACTGATGCCAAAGCCAGGAAAGGATGCAACAAAAAAAGAAAACTACAAACCAATATCTCTGATCAACATAGATGCAAAAATCCTCAACAAAATACTAGCAAACCAAATCCAACAGCACATCAAAAGGATAATTTGCCACAATCAAGTGGGTTTTATCCCAGGGATGCAAGGATGGTTCAACATACACAAGGCGATAAATGTGATGCACCATACACAAACAGAATTTAAAACAAAAAAAAAAAGATCATCTCAATAGATGCAGAAAAGCTTTCAATAAAATCCAGCATCCCTTCATGGTAAAAACCCCCCAAAAAATTCAGCATAGAAGGAATCTACCTCAATATAATAAAATCCATATATGACAAACCCACAGCCAATATCATACTGAATGGGGAAGAGTTGAAAGCATTTCCCCTGACTGGAACAAGAGAAGAATGCCCACTTTCACCACTCGTATTCCACATAGTACTGGAAGTCCTAGTGAGAGCAATCAGGCAAGAGAAAGAAAAAAGGGCATCCAAATTAGAAAAGAAGAAGTCAAATTATCTGTTTGCTGATGATATGATTTTATACCTAGAAAACCCTAAGGACTCTTCCAAAAGACCCCTAGATTTGATAAGTGAATTCAGCAAAGTTTCAGGTTATAAAATCAACAAACAAAAATCAATAGCATTTCTATACACCAACAACAACCAAGCTGAGAACTAAATCAAGAACTCAATCCCATTTACAATAGATGCATAAAATTAAAATACTTAGGAATAAATTTAACCAAGGAGGTGAAAGATCTCTACAAGGAGAACTACAAATCACTGATGAAAGAAAATATAGATGACACAAACAAATGGAAAAACATTCTATGCTCATGGATCAGAAGAATCAATATTGTTAAAATGACCATAGTGCCCAAAGCCATCTACAGATTCAACACAATTTCTACGAAAATCCCAATGTCATTTTTCACAGAATTAGAAAAAACAATTCTAAAATTCATATGGAACCAAAAAAAAGCCTGAATAGTCAAAGCAATCTTAAATAAAAAGAACAAAACTGGAGGCATCACATTACCTGACTTCAAATTATACTACAAGACTGTAGTAACCAAAACAGCATGGTACTGGCATAAAAGTAGGCACATAAATTAATAGAACATAATAGAGAACCCAGAAATAAAGCCATATACCTACAACCAACCAATCTTCAACAAAGCAGAGAAAAATATACACTGGGGAAGGACACACTATTCAATAATTGGTGCTGGGAAAACAGGATAGCCTCATATAGAAGAATGAAACTGGATCCCTATCTCTCACCATATACAAAAATTAACTCAAGACAGATTAAATACTTAAATGTAAGACTGAAACCATAAAATTCCTAGGAGCAAACCCAGGAAAACTCTTCTGGACATTGGCCTAGGCATAGAATTTGTGACTAAGACCACAGAAGCCAAATGCAATAAAAAACAAAAATAGACAAATGAGACTTAATTAAACTAAAAAGCTTCCACACAGCAAAACAAGTCAAAAGAGTAAATAGACAACCTATGGAATGGGAGAAAATAATAGCAAACTATGTGTCCAACAAAGATGAATATTCAGTGGCCAGGCGCAGTGGCTCATGCGTCTAATCCTAGCACTCTGGGAGGCAAAGGTGGGAGGATTGCTTGAGCTCAGGAGTTCAAGACCAGCCTGAGCAAGAGCAAGACCCCATCTCTACTAAAAATAGAAAAAATTAGCTGGGCATGGTGGCGCATGCTTGTAGTCCTAGGTACTTGGGAGGCTGAGGCAGGAGGATTGCCTGAGCCCAGGAGTTTGAGGTTGCAGTAAGCTATGATGATGCCACTGCACTCTACCTGGGGCAACAGAGTGAGACTGTCTCAGAAAAAATAAAAGACTAATATCCAGAATCTACAAGGAACTCAAACCACTCAACAGCAAAAAACAAACAACCCCCATTATAAAGTGGGCAAATGTCGTGAACAGTCATTTTTCAAAAGAAGATATTTAAATGGCCAACATATGAAAATATGCTCAACATCACTAATCATCAGGGAAATGCAAATTAAAACAACAATGAGATACCATTTTACTCTAATTAGAACAGCCATTATTAAAAAGTCAAAAAACAATAGATGTTGGCACAGACGCAATGAAAAGGGAACACCTATACACTGTTGATGGCAATGTAAATTAATATAATCTCTATGGAGATCAGTATACACACATACACACCCTGGAGTACTACTCAGCAATAAGAAAGAATGAAATATGTCTTTCCAGCAACTTGGAAGGAACTAGAGGCCATTATCCTAATTGAAGTAACTCAGGAACAGAAAAATAAATGCCACATGTTTTCGCTTGTAAGTGGGAGCTAAACTATGGCTACACAAGGTCAGCAGAGTGGTATAATGGACACTGGAGACTAACAAGGAGGGAGGGCAGGAGGAGTGAGGGATGAAAAATTACCTATGGGGTACAATGTGCACTATTCAGGTAGACTCCACCACTATAGAATATATATACATATAACAGAATTCAATTTGTTCTTCCTAAATCTATTAAAATTTTTTAAAAGGAAAAAGAAAAAAATAGATTTACTAGCACCAAAAAATACAAATCAAGCCAGCCTTAAATTCTTTTGCTGCAGCAATACCTGTCACATATTCTTCTATAGAATCTTCAAAGAAAAATAGTATTGCCTAAGAATTTAAAACCAACTCAACTCATTGATCATATGCAAAACCAACAGAAGGATGTTGTAAACATTATATTTTATCAAATCAAAGATTCCATTGATTATAAGATGCACTTTGTTCTATTAACACAAAGAAAGAAAAACCCTTCCAATTAAACTTTAACATAGTTAATAGTGGTCCTGAGTGATGCATGAATTGCTCGACATTTCTCCTGCCTGTGGTTGCACTGCTTGGTGTGTGATAAGGCAATCAATTTGCATATATCTTAGTAGTAAAACACAATGAAATTTTCATCTACAATGGGTTGCTTCCTTTCTTGGGTCCTATAAAATTCCTGGTAGTTTTCTACAAGAAAATGTGAAACTGTGTTAATTCCTCCAGTGACATAGGCTTTATTGATTAGTATATGCCCTGTTGCTTTGATTTTTTTTCTTGCTGCACCCACAATAACTTTGTTTCGGTGCCAAATTATAATGTAATTTTTGTAAGCATTTTAAGCAGTAATAAACTTCAACATATATTGCACCATGATTCAGGAAACTCAGTTAAAGTAATGACAGTATAAACAACTGAGACAAAGTACATGCATGTGTAGGCAACTGACCACTATGGTGTGAATGCCTCCTGGCGGACAATGATTGTAAGACACATCAATTATAAGATGTGTCTCAATTTACAAGATGTTAAAATGTGAAACAAGTATATCTTATCATGTTTATCAATGAAATATGGTATACTGAACCTTAGCAATTATATCAACAAAGTTATGCTTTTGAAAAGCTCACTGGACAATAAGAAAAACCTTGCTATACATGTTTCTGAGGAAATAACTATGAATATTATTGATACCAAAAATAAAAACGTGGGTGAAAGTCTCTCAGAACCTCATGAAAAATAATCAAGAATTTAAAAGATTAGGTGAAGAACAAAAAGTTAAAGCCAAAAAGCCAAGGTTTTTCCATTCTTAAAAGATAGTCCAAAATACTGTTTCCTTATCTGAGTATAAAGATACATGGAATTAGGAATTTTTTGAAGCTTTTATTGTGATCATCAATAGAATTTTTAAAAATGTGTTTACCATACAAGTTGTTTTTAAAAGCCAAAGTAAACAGAATAGCCAAACAGACAGGAAAAAAGGAAAGAAGACAAAGCAGAAAATTTACAAACTTAAAATAGAATAACCAAAAGTAAACCTGGTCTACAGTTGTCACCATAAAGTGATTATTCACTTATTCAGCAGTATTTATTGAGTACCTCTTACATGACAGGTACTGTTGTAGTCACTAGGGCTATAGCAGTCCCTTTTCTTGTGGAGCTTACACACTTGTCAGAAGAAACTGATAATTAACAAAAAATAGGCTGTATGTAAGATAATGCTACAGAGGAAAAAAAAAAGAAGGGTAAGGTAAATAGGAAGTACCAGGTGTGTTGCTGTAGCGTAGTGAAGTATGTGCTGTCGTCAGCGTGAACAGATCTGAAGGAAATGAGGAAGTGAGCCCTGCAGATATCCAAGGATAACCTACATTTCTCCATTAAAGGCAGAGTCTCACTTTGGATTTTAAAATTCTGAAATATGTTGCCAGGAGAGAAAAACTTAAAGCAAAAGTGGAGAGAAAGAATATAAATAAGAACTTGAACAAACATGCCAAATAGACTTGGAGAGAAGGCATAGGCGGTAATGTTAATATTCACACAAAGCAAGATTTTTATTTGATAAACAAAATAGTTCTTTGTGTGATAAAATATCACTAGCAAAAGTATGTCACTATTGATCAATGCTCTAAAAAATACTAAATATATAAATACACAAAATTCAACTGTAAGGAACACTAGAGGCAATCAAGTGAAGTGCTCATGTCGAAGAGACTTTAAATTGACAGTGTTAAATATTTAATACAGAAAGGAACATTCCAGGTAGAGGAATTAAGATGTAGTGTTGAAATATACAGCACATGTAGTATACTGTAGCTAAAATATGTTTCCTAGGGGTGACTCATTGATGATGAGACCATAAAGGTAAACTGAACCCAGTTGTCCGTTTCAGTCAAGCTAAAGAATTTCTTCATGTTAACAAAAGATTGATTATTAACCTAATCATATTTGTATTTTAGAAAGATAATATGGGAGATACACTGAAAAATGTGAGAATTGGGGCAAAGTGATATGTTTAGAGGATATTTTAAAAGTTTAGGAGAGATGATGAGGCTCTGGATTAGAAAAGTGGCCACAGGTATGGAGAGAACAGTGGCTAATTATGACTGAATCAATGGGAGTTGGTGAGGGATTGGATGTGAAATAGGCGGAAGCAGGTAAAGTTAAGAGTTACACGTAGGGCAATTGGGTGAGTAATGACACAATGAACATTATCCATAGAACACAGTATCCAGGGGACTTCTATTTCCAATTATGGCATAACTTTGCTGCTGAGAATAACTGAAATAGTTAGATAAATTATTTCTTAAATTGAAAACCTGAAAAGATATTATAATAGAAACAACCAAGCCAAAATCTAAGGGAAAACAGGAACTTGGAGAGGTAAATAGGACACACAAGTATCAGGTCCTTCTGCCCTGAAGGGATTTACAAATTCCTGCCAGCTTAGGCTTTGAGCTTGGTGGATTAATGAGGAGATACAACCCTGAGTCCACTCGAGGTAGTGGGAATGACAGATGGCATGCCCCACCATAAGCCAGAAACCCAGGGGGTTCTTAGGATAAGGATGAACCGGAAGCAATCCATACACACTCTCACATATGTCCACAAGGAATGCAACGAATTTGTCTTGTTGTTAAGTGGGTAGGGAAAAAAGAAAAAGAGAAAAAAAACTGTCTGGGAGGCTGTGGCCCTTGGAAGCCCTCAGTAAGATTTGCAGCCCTGATTTGCATTGTCTGGGTGGGCCAGTGAATCTCAGGCTGAGATTTGTTTCTGGTAATTCTCAGGCAGCTGGAGAAAGCAAATGCACATCCTCACTAGAGGAAGACATCATGCTGGGCCTCAAAAATACCCCCAAATTTTTTTCAGAGGTAATGACCTGTATACAGTAAAAAGTAACCAATATAAAAGGAAAAAAAGCTCCATGGCTGAGATAGTTCAGTAAAGATATTAATACACAGGAAAAACAGACCAAAGGAAAAAAATCACCCACTGGAATTACTAGAAAGCAGTTTTTTAAAAAAGATTATATTTACTGTGTCTCACAAAATAAAAGGCAACTTGACAATATGTGCAGGGAATAAAAAAGCTATAAAAAGTGACCTATTAAAAATATGAAATGGATCTTTTGGTAATGAAAAATACCATACCAAAACCAAATCATTAATCAAAAAGTTTAAAAACCCTTAGAACGTTGATGCAAAAATCCTAAAGAAACTATGAACCAACTAAATCTAGCAATATATAAAAAGAAAATACTATATCACAACCTTGTTGGATTTATACCAGGATTCCACAATGGTTTAGCATAGAAAGTTAATCAGTATAACAATATTAAAGGTTACAGGAGGAAAAAAAGAATCCCACGATCATCTCAATAGGTACAGAAAAAATATCTGGTAAAACTCAATAGTCATTCATGGTTTTTATAAAAGCACCTTAGTAAACCAAGAATGGACTATCTAGAGGGGAAAAAACCTAAAGCAAATATTCAATCAGATTTTATAGCAACACATTAAAAGCTTTTGTTTGTAATCAGGAACAAGACGGGGAAGCATGCTACTATCACTTATATTCATCATTGTATCGGAGGGCCAGATTAGCCTAGAAAGGCAAGAACAATATTTTAAAAGTATAAGGTTGGGGAGAAAGAAACACAGTTGTCCTTGTGACACATGATATAATTGTGGACATACATAATCTGAGGCTTGTGTGGCTGGAGCCGCATGAGCAATGCAGCACAGACAGTAATAAGAGATAAGGTCAGAGAGGAGACCAGAATCCAGATCACAGTAGCCCTTGGAAGACATCGCAAGGACTTTGGCTTTTACTCAGAGAGGCTGAAGCCACTGAGAGTTTTGATTGGGTGAGTAGATAAAGCGACTTAACATTTTTAAAATGTTGTTTTGGTTGCTCTTTTGAGAATAGACTCAAGGGGGCTATAGGCAGAATCGTGGAGATCAATTAGGAGATGCAAGAGAGATGATGGTGGCTTGTCCAGGATGATAGTGGTGACAGTAGTGAGAAGTGGTTGGATTCTATACATATTTTGAGGCTAACACTAAATAGGCTTTACTGATGGATTAGATATAGGGTGTAAGAGAAAGAGAGAAATTAAGAATGACACAAGGTTTTTGGACTAAACAACAGGAATGATGTAGTTGCCATTAATGAAGGTGAGGAAGGCTGAGGATGGGGGAGGTTTGTGTGAGGATTAGGAGCTCAGTTGAGGATGAGTTCAGTTTGAGATGCTTAACCGACATTGACCTGAACCTGGTAGCAGGCTGTTAGATGTATAAATCTGGACTTCAGAAAAGAGAACCAGATGAGAGATTTAAATTTGGGAATCATCTAAATAAAGATGGATTTAAAATCCTAAAAGTGAATGAGATCTCCAAAGATAGTGAGAGAAGAAATCTATGAACTGAGTCCTGGGGCACTCCACGTTTAGGGGTCAGGGACAGGAGAATGAACCAGAAGAGCCGAAGCTAACTGAATGGGATGGGATGGGGGAGTGGGGATGGGAAGAGTGGTGTACAGAAATCAGCCTCTCTTATCCTGAGCCACAAGCTTTCACTGAAGCTCCATGCAGGGGAGGGGACTCTCTCTTTCTCTCGATCAGTGCCTGTTTGACTGAGTGAATGCTGCTGTACTACCAGATTGCTGACAGTACCTCTCAACGTGGTGCCCTAAGGCATGAGAGAACCGTAAGACACCCAGTTTGGTTCAACATGTTAATCCTAGTATAACTAATGACCTGGTAGGCTCTACTGATGGATACTTCCCCTTGCCATCCTAGGGGTTGTTTTCTCACTGCCTTCTACCTATGCAGCAATCTGACTTGCTAGTATTAGAAAGAGAAATCACCACCAGAGGGAGCTAACCTGTTTTCCTCTAGATCTCTTAATTAAACATCCTCTCTGTTCTATTCTTCACCTACTTCAGCGAGCAGGTTCTACAGTGACGTGGAGCCTGGAAAAGACTTTCCAGGGGCTAACATGTATTTTCTAATTCAAGAGTCTCACAGCCCTACTTTCACCCCTTAGTTTAAATGAAGAAGTTTTTACAAGGTATGATACTAAAAGTTTTCTAGTTGTTGTATATCATTAACAAGAGACTTCTGTTTATTTCCTAATAGGATTAGGAAGATATAGTAAAATTGGAGATATTTCTGATAGAGTTTTCACATTATACTATGATCACCTGGGATTCATACATAAACTGACTCCAAATCACTTTGAAGCTGGTGGATCACCTGCAGCCTTTGGAAATTCTAGAACTATTTTTGGTCAGGTCAGTCATATAATACATTGAAACAGTTTGCCTTATTTTAAGAATAGATGCCTCTATTTTAAGAATAGATTCAATACACAGAATAATGGGAAAATGGGAAAGTATTTTCCTTGGGATAAACTCTTATTAATGCACTTTGCTCTGTATAACTAAAGACTAAAACTCCATATACCAAGGAACATCTCCAAAATCTTCTTCCAAGTCCCACTCAGGGTTAAATAGCTTCAACTCCACCTGGGATATCTTCAGGCAAATATCTTCATGGTAGAACACCACCAGATAGTCTAAGTTAGATCCATTATTCCAAATGCAAGCCCAGGTAGGGTTGATTCTCTACCACCCAAGGTTTGCCCTGAAGAACATGAGTTCTGGTTTACCTGTCTTTCATATTAACTCTACCCCCTAGTTTTTTCTTTTTTCTAATGCCAACATAGAAAGGAGTTATCTTCTTCACAGATGACACTAGATACAGATTTTTATAATAATTTTAATGGGTAATATGCTACTTGTGAAGGTATATATGCCTAAGAACTCATCATTGGGTACACATTTATGAAAATGAATACTCATCAATCTGTCAGCAAAGAATCAGACATTTTTTAATGAGGTTTAAAGGAAAAAGAACAAAGAATGAATCTAGTTTTAAAAGATCATTCCAATTACCACACCAAAACTGCAGTTGAGAGGATGGTGTTTTAGCTTCTCTTGTCTGAGATATGTGCAGAGAGTAAGGGTGGGAACTTCTATGGGAGAGTAAGATGCCACCACGTGACTCCCTGTGTATTTGCCTGAGTCTGGGGTGTGGCTATATATACAAAGTGAGTGGTGTGAGCAGGAGGGTAGAACTAACCACAAAAGCAGTTAGCTCAATTTTTCACTAACTTCACAATTTATAGAAAGTCTTAGTTCCCTTATGTGAAAGTTTAAATTATTAAAATAAAAAACCTATAGGGATTTTTATACTCAGGACAAGTTTGAGGAATTCACACTCAGGAATATCACCTCTCTCTCCACAAACTATGCATGCATCCTCACTGGATAAAAATAATCACTAGCTCTTAGTATATGCCAGGCACTGTTATGAGCACTCAATCTTTATTACAACTTCCAATTTTACCAATGAAGAAAGTGAGGCACGGAGAGGCTAAATAATTTACCCAAAATTACACAACTGGTTAGCTACTGGAATCAGGCATCTATCCCAGGCAACTGGCTCTTGGGCCTGTACTTTCAGACACTCTACTGCCTTTCATTGGACTTGTATACACTTTTCATGGGATACTCTTTTTTTTCTCCCAGGCTAGAAAGTCATAAAGAATTTTAAATAATTTTTAGCCATTTTAGTAATTTTCAGGAGTCCTCAAGCTATTTGTTCAGTCCCACATTTATTTTCCTTGCAACTATTTCTTACTCTTTCCCCTTTTCAGTGGGTTCCCAGAATTCAGAGAAAACAGGTCTTGGAGGCATTACTTGATGCCAACAAGTCTGCACTCCCAACCAGTATGCACTATCTACCACCCACTCCTTGTCTCATAACAAGAAGGTCAACTCCAACATCCCCTTTGGGGCTAGCTAGTCCTCACCTCTCTTCCCACCCCTAAAAGTTTCCAAAGCTGGACAGGATCAGGTTTGGAAAAGGGTATGTTGAAAAGAAAAGTCTACACATCAGAAATCTAGGCTGAAATGCCTATGTTGACAGCAAGAGAAAGCCTGTGAGTCAGAGGAAATAAGAAAGACGTATGGTACCAGTTGGGAGACTCAGACAGTAGCTGTGCAGAGTCTCTAGCATGAAACAGGGAGCAGCAGCTTTCAAGTGGGGAGAGGTATTCACAGTTTCTTTCCTAAATAAAAGCTCCAAATAAGAACCCAGTTCTAAAATCTGCACCTATACATACAATGAAAGACTCCTCACACACACACACACACAATGGAAGTCAAGTGAATCTTAGTCATTAGTCATTAGTCATTTCTTTTTATCCTCAACAGAAAAATACATTTTCCCTTGCACACACATGGATATTCAAACAGAACATGTTGAAATATTACTCCAAATGGTAAGTAAAACAGTGTTGTTTTGATGAGAACTGAAAATAAATCTGGGAGGAAGAAGATGGCTGACTAGAAACATCGGTTGCCAGATCGTCTCAGAAAAAAAGAAAAGTTTTAGATGAGGAAAAAACAGAGATCAGGTGTAATTCTGAGGGAAAAGTGTCAGAACCTACAAGAGATTCCATGGGAAGAAGTTGCAGAGCAGAACAAGAAGGAGCAAGATACCAGCAGAGGTCAACCCCTGAGAAACTTGGAGCCCTATTGAAAGGGTAGATGGGGGTTTTGTTTCTCCTTCCCTCACACCTCTGGAAGTCAGCAGGCCCCTGAGCTGTGGGAGAGCTTTTCTATCCTCATGAGCCCAAAAGCTGCTGATGCCTGTGAACTGGGAGCTTCTTGAAAACAAAGCACCAGCCTGCCAGCCCCTTCAGGATCACTTCCCATCACCACAGACCTGAGCTGAGTCAGCGGGCGCCATACTGCTTTTCCACCCATTGTGTGCCTTTGTCCTCCTCAGGAAGCTTCAGCCCTTCCGTTTTCACGTCACTTATTCCCACACAAACATTTCCCAACTCTGGTCCAGACTGCAGTGGCCACAGAGGCCGGTGAGTCCTGGGGGATCTGTGTGATCCCAGAGCTTGGACATTCTGGGCAGGCTGCCTTCCAGGGAGAAGGACAAAGATGATCAGAGTTCCAGCTCTCCTCCATTCAGACTCTTTTTCTCCCCCCCCCACCCACAACTTCTGAGTGGCACAGGTACCCCAGGGACAATTGAACCAAGACTCTCAGAAGTAGCTGCTTCCCCTCTGTTCATACACACACCACACCGAGGCTTCCATAGAGAGTGGGGCTCATACATTTCATCTTAAAGACCTGCAGCAGACCAAGGGGTGCTTGGACTGTGTGCTCCCTGCCCGCCAGCTCTCCCAGGTGCTGCTCACCTGGCTGCTCTGGCAGAACAAGGCATACTCCAAAGCGGAGGGACATTCAACCTACTTGAGCACTCCATGGGCAACTCGGGACCAGCATGCTTCTCCCTGGCATGGTCAGGGATTGAACTTCAGGGACCAGAGGACAGGCCCACAGGCCAGATCCCATACCCTCAGGACTTAATAATGTTGCTGAGTGGCACAGAAAGGAGATTTGTGAACTAATTTCAGGAGACAAGGAGCCCATGTGGGCAGAACTGAAAAAAGAGTGCAGGAGTGCAGTGTGGGTACAAGCTGCAGAACACCCTTCCTCCCACAGGAAAGCCATGCATTCGGTCCTGGACAGGGAAGCTCCCAGCCCACGGTGCCATTGCTGGTGAGCTCAGCTAGTTTGAGCTCCTGCCTGCAGCCAGACACCGGAAGGAGACCTTGGGGTAGGGGAGGAAGGAGAAGAGAAAAACCCACTCCCAATAGCCAGACTGAATCTCAGATGGCCCCTCCCCCATGAGTAGACATTCTGGCCTGGTGGGGATGCTTCAGCCTCTCCCTGGTGGCTTTCCCCAGTGGCCTGGGAGTGGCCCCTTGACCCCTGCTGAGACAGCTCTTATGTTTGCCTTTGTGGAAACTGAAGGCAGGCTCACCTGACCCAGCCCCAACCAGCCTCACTCCTCCACCCACCTCTGCTGTGGTGGAGAATAAGGAGTCCCCTGGGAGTTCCAGGGCCCCTCCCACCACTACAGCTTATACCACCACTACAGCTTACAAATAACTAACAACTGAGAAAACCACCACATTAAGGATATCTATAACCAAGGCATCCATCCAGAAGCTACACCCCTATCAAAGCCACCCACAAACAAAGCCAAAGGTTCTTACCCAACATATGCTGCAGACACACCCTAAAGAGTGAGGGAGGAGAAAAAAAACCCATCTAAACAAAAGAAAATCCAAAAACAAGAGATGACAGCTATTCCAGATGAGAAGGAATCAGCACAAGAACTCCAGAAGTATGAAAAATGAGAGGGAAAGGACACCCCCAAAGGAGCACACCAGCTCTCTAGCAATGGACCCCAACCAAAATGAAAATATTGAAATGACAGATAAAGAATTCCAAATATGGATTGCAAGGAAGCTCAGTGAAATCCAAGAGAAAATGGAAAACCAGCTCAAAGAAACCAGAAAAACAATTCACAAAATAAACGAAGAATTTACTAAAGAGATAGACATATTTAAAAAAAAAAACAAATAGAACTTCTGGAAATTAAAAATTCACTTAAGGTAGTACAAAACACAGTGGAAAACTTTAAGAATAGACTAGACCAGGCAGAAGAAAGAATTTCAGAGCTTGAAAACAACTCTTTTGAATTAACCCAGTCAGTCAAAAATAAAGAGCAAAGAATCAAGAGGAACAAACAAAGTCTATGAGAGATATGGGATTATGTAAAATGGCCAAATATAAGAATCATAGGCATCCCTGAGAGTGAAGAAGAAAAAGCACAAGGTCTGGAAAACCTATGTGAAGGAATAATTGAGGAAAATTTCCTTGGTCTTGTTAGAGCTTTAGACATCCAGATACAACAAGGTCAACAAACACCTGGGAGATTCATTGCAAAGAGGGAATCGCTAAGACACATAGTCATCAGATTGGCCAAAGTCAACATGAAGGAGGAACTCCTATCAGCTGTGAGGTGAAAACATCAAGTAACTTATGAAGGAAAACCCATCAAGCTAACTGCAGACTTCTCAGTGGAGACCTTCTAAGCCAGAAGGGATTTGGGGCCCCATCTTCAGTCTTCTTAAACAAAACAACTGCCAGCCTAGAATTTTGTATCCAGAAAAACTAAGTTTCATATATGAAGGATAAATAAACACTTTTCCAGACAAGCAAACACGGAGGGAATTTGGCATGACCAGACGTGCCCTACAGGAAATACTCAGAACTGCATTATGCATGGATCATCACACTAGATACCCAACAGTGTAAAATCATCCAGAAGCTAAAGCTTACAGTTCATATAAAACAATAGCACAAGAGGGAAAACAAAGCAATGTGGTACTCCCCAACATGATGAATAGAACAGCATCTCACATATCAGTTCTATCACTCAACATTAACAGTCTGAATGCCCCACTTGAAAGACACGGGCTGACTGAATGGATGATAAAACACAACCCAAGTATCTGCTGCCTCCATGAAACACATCTAACCCACAAGGACTCACACAGACTAAAGGTAAGGGTATGGAAAAAAACATTCTACACAAATGGAAACCAAAAGAGAGCAGGTGTAGCCATTCTCATATCAGATAAAATTGACTTTAAATCAACAATGGTAAAGAATGACAAAGATGGTCATTATATAATGGTAAAGGGAGCAATTCAACAAAAAGACATACCAATCTTAAATATATATGCATCTAACACAGGAGCTCCTGGATTCATAAAGCAGATTATACTAGATATAAGGAAAGACATAAATAGTATTATCATAATTGCCTGAGATTTCAACATGCCACTGGCAGAGCTGGACAGATCATTGAAGCAGAAAATAAATAAAGAAAAACTGGACTTAAAGATTTTTGAACAAATGGATCTAATAGGCATTTATAGAACAGCCTACCCAAAACCTACTGAATATACATTCTTCTCATAAGCACATGGGATAGTCTCCAAGACTGTCCATATGTTAGGCCAGAAAACATGTCTGAACAAATTCAAAAAAATTGAAATCAAACCATGTATCTTCTCAGACCACAGTGGAATAAAACTAGAAATCAATTCCAAGAGAAACAGTCAAATCCACACAAAGTCATGGAAATTAAACAACCTTCTGCTGAATGATTATTGGGTCCATAATGAAATTAAGATGGAAATCAAAAGATTTCTCAAACCATATGATAAAGGGGACATGAGCGATCAAAATCTGTGGGATTCAGCAAAAGAAGTTCTAGGGGAAAATTCATAGCCTTAAATACCTACATCAAAAAGACAGGGAGATCACAAATTCACAACCTAATGTCACATCTCAAGGAACTAGAAAAGGAAGATCAAACCAAACCCAAAGCCAGCAGAAGAGAAGAAATAACAAAGGCCAGAACTAAATGAAATAGAAAAAAAAAATTACAAAGGATCAATGAAACAATATGTTGGTTCTTTGAAAAGATAAGCAAAATCAATAGACCTTTTGATAGATTAACCAGGAATAGAAGAGAAAAGACCCAAATAAGCTCAATGAAATGAAAAAGGAGATATTACAACAGACAACACAGAAATACAAAATATCATCCATGAATACTACAAGAATCTCTATACACATGAACTAGAAAATGTAGAGGAAATGGGCAAATTCCTGGAAACACACAACCTCCCAAGACTCAATCAGGAAGAAATAGAACTCCTGAACAGACCAGTAATGAGCAGTGAGAGTAAAGCAGTAATAAAAAAAAAAAATCTTCCACAAAAAACACCCCCAGACCAGGTGGAATCACAAATTCTACTAAACCTACACAGAAGAGCTGTACCCATACAGCAGAAATTATTCCATAACATTGAGAAGGAGGGAATCCTCCCCAACTTATTCTACGAAGCCAGTATCACCTTGATACCAAAGCCTGGAAAGGACACAACAAAAAAAGAAAGCTACAAACCAATATCCCTTATGAATATAGATGCAATAATCCTCAATAAAATACTACCAAACTGGATTCAAAAGCACATCAAAAAATAATCCACCATGACCAAGTAGGGTTCATCCCAGGGATGCAAGGATGGTTCACCACATATAAATCAATAAATGTGATTCACCATATAAACAGAAGGAAAAACAAAGACCATATGATCATCTCAATAGATGCAAAAAAGCATTCAACAAATTCCAGCATGCTTTCATGATAGAAACTCTTAGAAACTAGGCATAGAAGAAACACACCTCAAAATTATAAAAGCCATATATGGCAAACACACAGCCAACATCATACTGAATGGGGAAAAGTTGAAAGAATTCCCCCTAAGAACTGGAACAAAAACTAGGGTGCCACTGTCACCACTTCTATTCAACATAATATTGGAAGTCCTAGCCAGAGCAATCAGGCAAGAGAAAGAAATAAAGGTATCCAAATTGGGAAAGAGGAGGTCAAACTATCACTTTTCACTGATAATATGATCTCGTATCTGGAAAATCCTAAAGACTCCACCAAGAGACTCCTGGAATTGATAAATAAATTATTAGTAAAGTCTCAGGTTATAAAATCAGTGTACACAAATCAGTAGCATTTCTATATACCAATAACAGTCAAGCTGAGAGTAAAATCAAGGACTCAATACCATTCACAATAGCTACAAAGAAAATAAAATACTTAGGAATATACTTAGCCAAGGAGAAAGATCTCTACAAGGAGAACTACAAAACACTGAGGAAAGAAGTTGCAGATGACACAAACAAATGGAAAAATATATCATGCTCATGGCTCGGTAGAATCAACATTGTTAAAATGTCCACACTGCCCAAGGTGATTTACAGATTCAATGCAATCCTCATCAAAAAGCCAACATCATATTTCACAGATCTAGAATAAATAATTCTATTTTTTGTTTGGAACCAAAAAAGAGCCTTAATAGCCAAAGCAATCTTAAGCAAAAAGAACAATTCTAGAGGCATCACATTACCTGACTTCAAACTATACTACACGGCTATGGCAACCAAAACAGCATGGTATTGGTACAAAATAGAGACATAGACCAATGGAACAGAACAGAGAACCCAGATATAAAACCATCTACCTACAGCCAACTGATCTTCAACAAAGCACACAACAACATACACTGGGGAAAGGAAGCCCTATTTAATAAATGGTGCTGGGAAAATTGGATGGCCACATGCAGAAGAATGAAACAGGACCCCTATCTCTCACCACTTACAAAAATTAATTCAAGATGGATAAAAGACTTATATGTAAGGCATGGAACCATAAGAATTCTAGAAGGAAATGTAGGAAAACTCTTCTAGACATCGGTCTAGGCAAAGAACTTGACTAAGACCCTAAAGGCAATTACAGCAACAACAAAAATAAATAAATGGGACTTGATTAAATTTAAAAGCTTCTGCACAGGAAAGGAAATAATCAACAGAACAAATAGACAACCTACAGAATGGGAGAAAATATTTACAAACTATACATCCCATAAAGGGCTAATATCTTGAATCTACAAAGAACCTCAAACAAATCAGCAAGAAAAAAACAAACAATACCATCAAAAAGGGGACAAAAGACATGAACAGAAACCTTTCAAAGGAAGATAGAGAAATGGCCAAAAACATATGAAAAAATGCTCAACATCACTAATCATCAGAGAAATGCAAATTAAAACCACAATGAGATATCACCTTACCCCTGTTAGAATGGCTTTTATTAAAAAGTCCAAAAACAAAAGATGCTGCCATTGATGCAGAGAGAAAGGAACACTTATACACTGTTGGTGGGACTGCAAATTCGTACAACCTCTATGGAAAACAGTGTGGAGATTCCTCAAAGAACTAAAAGTACACCTACCATTGCATCCAGCAATCCCACTACTGGGTATCTACCCACAGAAAAAGAAGTCATTTTATCAAAAAGACACCTGCACTCAAATGTTTATTGCAGCACAATTCACAATCATGAAGATGTGGAATCAACATAAGTGCCCATCAATTCATGACTGGATTAACAGAATGTGGTATATATATACCATGGAGCACTACTCAGCCATAAAAAGAAATGAATTAATGTCTTTTGCAGCAATTTGGATGCAACTGGAGAGCATTATCCTGAGTGAATTATCTCAGGAATTGAAAAACAAACACCAAATGTACTCTCTAATAATTTGGAACTAATCAATGGGCATGCATGGGCACAGGTAGAAGTAAAAGTCATTGGAAATAAAGAAGGGGGGAGGAGGAAGGAGAGGAGGGACAAAAACCTGCCTAACAGGTACACTAAATACTATTCGGGTGATGGGCACACTAATAGCCCTGACTTCAGCATTATAGAAGCTATCATGTAACAAAAACATTTGTACCCCCTTAATATTTTGAAATTAAAAAAAAAAAGAAAGAAAAGGAGCCAGACAAGCTGGGTTCACATCCAGGCTCCACCACTGACCAGCCACATGACCTTGAGGAAGTTTCTTGACTTTACCAAGTCTCAATTTCCTCATCTATAAAATTGAGATATTTATTGTAGTGTCCTCGTGGGGCTGCTTGGGAGGATTAAACAGTGCCTAGCATCATGGCAGGCACACTGTGCCTGCTTAATAAATGTAGGCTGTCATTAGACCTTCCTACCTGACAGTCATCACTACCAGATACAGAAAGAGGTGCCCATGAAGGCCCAGGAGTATGTGGCCCTTGTGGTGAGAGTCAGATGACAAGAAGAATAAGAGGCACAATCACACTCTAGATGAAGGCCCTCTCCCCACCCGCAGCACTCTTCACTGGGTCTTCCGAGAAGCTCAGAGAATCAATAGCCCCAGCTCAGACATGTGGCCAGATGGCCCAGTTCTAAATCCTGGCTGTACTGTGGGACCTTAAGCAAGATTTGAGGCCTCTCTGGGTCCCAGTTTTCTCCACTATGAAATGGTGCCATTCACAATTATCTCACAAGGACTGAATAACGTGACATAATGATGCATGTGAGAGTAGTTTATAAACTGTAGAGCACGGGATGGTATTATTACAGTTCTGTTTGGTGGAGTGGGCCCATTGTTTGTTAAGATTTTTGTTGGGCCAGGACTAGGGGGAAAGGGGAAGGTTCTTGTGTTTTTTCCAGTTCTCACTTCGGGGCTTTTGAAATCTGTCAGACTTCTCTTGAACACCAAGTTTATTAGGGTTTCAACAACTAATTCATTCAACACATATTCATTGAGGGCCTCCAATGTGCCAGGTGTTCTGAGTGCTGGGGCTATATCAATTAAAAAACAAAAAGAAAAGAAAAGAAATCAGTTACTTGAATTTTGTCATAATTGAAGTATGAAATAGTTTAAATACAATATTTTCTTTTTTCTGATTCTAGGCTCCTGATATGGGCTTTGGGACTGCACTTGCTCCACAGTTTATCTCCTTAAATGAAATGATCTTTTTTGCATATGTTCCTGAAAGTGAACCTCAGGAAACCTTATACACCAAGAAATTCAACAATATGCACTATGGAAAAGTGATACACTCCGGGTAGTTAGTAATTTGCCTCACATTTGTTTAGATTGCATACTGGTTTTTAGATTCTAAATTTTTGAGCCCGCTTTTTTGAATAATTTTCTTGGCCAAATAGAATAACTGTTTTTATGATACCCCACTAAGCCAAATACATTTATTAACTCCAAGTTGTCTTGCATGATGCCTCAATTTTAGAAACATAGAACCATTTATAACACCACCATCAGGCCAAACTATAAAAATGTGTGTTCTTTATCCTGAGTATCAAAAATGTTCTGGGCTACACTGGATACTGCTTATACACAGAGTTCACTTACATGGCAATTTTTGTATGTTCTAGAGACCAACATAACTAATGTACTGAAGGCTGTCTTTCATGAAGTATTGCATAACAGGATATACATAATTCTCAGGAATGCTTACTTCTAAGATATTAGTAAGAGCCAATGACCCTTAAAGCTAGCTTTAAGGCCTAAAACCTCTTTTTTAAGAATAATATGAATTCTATAACCCCCAATCTAACAATCAAAAAGAAACAATTTCAGATTACCAGAAACCCACTGCTATGATCTGAGTGTTTGTGTTCCCCCAAAATTCATCTAAAATCCTAATCCCCAAGGTGATGTTATTAAGAAGTGGAGGTGGGAGGCAATTAGGTCATGAGGGCTTTGCCCTTATGAGTGAGATTAGTGCCCTTATAAAAGAGAGCCCAGAGAGCTAGCAAAGCCCTTCCACCATGGAAGGACACACATAGAAGACACCATCTATGAACCAGAAAATGGGCCCTTACCAGACATGAAATCTGCTGTCACCTTGATCTTGAACTTCCCAGCCTCCAGAACTGTGATAAATACATTTCTGTTGTTTATAGTCTACCCAGTTTATGGTGTTTTGTTATAGCAGCCCGAATGGACTAAGACACTCACCCGTCTCAAAGTGGTAGACCCTATACTTCTGCCTGGTTGAATTCTGTATATTACATGTGTATGGGACTGTCAATATATACCTTGCCCCATAGGCCCCATAGCCAACAACACCATGCACCATGAGGCAGCTCATTTGGAGGTGGGGTTGAAGATGGGAATCAGACATAATATAACAAATACTGGCAGCATTTTTTTTCATGAGGATTGTAGAACTTTTTTTCCTAAGAAAGTATCAGTGATCTCTAGAATTATTTTTCGTTTTAGATGGATTTTGTATGGGTGATGCTCTGGATCAGTTTGTGTTTTTAAAGATTAACATATAATTAATACCATATCAATGTTAATATTAATGTCTTATAGTCTAATTATTTTTTAAAGCATATAATTCTTCTAAGGATCAGAATATTTAAAACCAGAACAGCACAATCTGTGATAAGATTCAATAACTTTGCTCTGTTTGCACATAAACTAGGGAATAAGTAGCTCCAAGGCAGGAAATACGAGCAAAGAGCCAGGATCAGTGACCTGGAGAGCAAATGAAACTTCAACTGGGCAGATTAAGGATTTGGGAGCCTAACGTTATGAGGTCAACAACAGGCCAAAGGCAGATATCTAGGTAGTCCAGGGGTGAAGCAGGGTGAGCCATTCATTCATTTACTCCACAAATAGTGATTTAACACTGACTACAAGCAAGGCGCTGTGGTAGGTGCTGTGATAGAGTGGTGAAGAAGACATCCCTGCACTCCTTGAGCTTATATTTTAGCCCAAGAAGCGAACAAATATGTGATTACAATTGATACAAGTCTATAAGAGAGGAATGCACAGCATTGAGAGAGTATTTTCCTGAGGATTGAGCCCTTGTTTGGAGAATCTTGGAAGGTTTCTCTTAGAATGATGTCCAAGTTCCTTACTGGGACTAAAAGGCCCTAACTGACCTGGCTTCTCTCTTGAATGACTTCTCTTCTCTTCTTGCAAACTACATTCTGGTTTTCTTTTGGATTTAACACATCATGCTCCTTTTGGCCTGGGGGCCTTTTAACATGCTATTCTCTCAGCCTGGAACCTTTCCCCCACCACCACTCTCTTCCTTCATCCTCAGTCTTCTCATCTTTTCTTAAGCATCAGAGATTGGGTGAAAGAAGAGAGGTGAGTCCAAGGGGCAAGAGGTCCTTCCGATGGAGCCCTCCAGAGTCTTGTGCAGTGGGCAACGCCACTCTTCCAGCTAGTGACGACTACACCCATCACCTCTGGGCCTCTGGAATTTGTCCACTATATTGGGAGTCCCTTTCAGCAGTCCTTCTGGGCAGCATGTCTTTTCTTTATGCCTCTCCTCCACTCCCAACACTACCCTCGTCCCCCAGAAATAAGCATTGTCTTGAATTTTGTGTTAACATTTTTTAAAGTTTTGCTTTATAGCTTTAACACACATGTATGTATCAAAATATGTTACTTAGTTTTGTGAAATGTATTGTTTGGCTATGTGTATCTGCTTGTGTGGCTTGCCTGCCTTTTTCATATAACATTATGCTTTTTACATGACTCCATATATTTTTTAAATTACTCCATATCAATGTGCGTATCTGTAATTCACTTACATGAATACACCACAATTTATTTAGCTATTCTCCTATATTGTCTTGGAATGGTTTTAAACTTTTGCTTTTCGTTTTTAAGGTTTTCATCTATCTAGAATTGATGTTGTGTGTAGTGTGAAGTGGGAACTCGATTTTTTTTTCTTTTTTTTAAATATGGATAATCAATTGTCCATACAAGTCCCTCCTTTCCCGTAGATCTGCAGTGCCACCCCTGTGATTTGTCACTGTTCTATATATGCATCAGTCTGTTTCTGTTCTCTCTTCTACTTCACTGGTATACTGTCTTCTCTGTGACACACTGACTAAATTACTCTAACTGTGTGACACATATGAATAACCCCCTCCCCCTGTTTTTTTGTGGTTTTTGTTCTCCATTTAAATGTTAGACTCAGCTTGTCACGTTCCATTAATAAAAACAAAAAACAAAAAGCAAAAAGCTGTTAATAGAAATTACCTCTTGCAGCCAAATTCTGCCTTATATATCTTCAGTTAGATAAATCTTGGGTGGGAATTTCTGGCTCTTCCCCTAGCAGTAAGATAATTCTACTTAGTTCTCTTGGAATTTTATGACCAAGATAGCTTCCTGACTCTCCTTAAGAGGTAGGAGTTATTATATTATCCCTCCTTTCTCTATAACGTATCTTTGCTTGTGCCCTGTGGATGAGTGGTACCTTTGCTTCTCTAGCAGTAGCTAAAAACTTTTGCTTTATAGGGGAGAAGGGTGAGGGAGGGAGGAAGGCAGGGCTTCTGTGCCAGCACCTTCCATATCCCCACCGCCTCCCAGCCCCTGGTCAGCTCTTTTGAAGCCTGTGTGCAAAAGTGTCTAATGCCTGACCTCCTGTGGTTTAATTTAGGACTTTTCTTCCTATGAAAGAAGGTTCAGTGAAGTAGGTGACACTTCAGGCATGTTTCCTCCCATTCTCCCATCCCCGCAAGCTGCCTGCACCACCAGTGGGGCTGTCTTTTGTCTATTCCCCTGCCCCAATCTTTGTCTTCAGCCTTCAAGGAAAGCCCATGGAGTTTGCAGGTGAGTGCAGACTGTCATTTGTCAGGTGTGCAAGCATTTCCAGACATATGCTAGCACATACTTGGCCTTTGGCTCTTTTTTTTACAACTTTAGCTAATTCCTACTTCCTTGTTTTGTGGCCAGCACTGTGTTTTTTCTTCCCATGCTTTTCCATAGGTGAGACTGCCCTGGTGTTCAGTCTCTCCTTGGTTGGCTTATTACTCTGAATTTTAGGTTAGCTGGTTATCTTGTGACCTTAGTTCTCTGATGGGCAAAGGGAAAGTGATGACTTTAAACTTTTATCTGTTTTTGGTTTGCTTTGTTTTTTTCTTGTAAGGTTGTGTCTTTCTGCATCTAAAGCAAAAGCAAAAGTCATAATTGTCTTTCATATAATTATATTTGTCAAATTTGCTAAATTTTTTAGTAATTCAAGTACTTTTTCTACATATTCTTTTGGGTTTTCTGAGTGGAGTAAATGTTTTTCTGAATAGATAATCATATTACCTGCAAATACAGTTGACCCTTGAAAACACACGTTTGTACTGTGTGGGTCTACTTTTATGCTGATTTTCTTTGGCCTCCGCCACCCCTGAGACAGCAGGACCAATCCCTCCTCTTCCTCCTCTTCCTCAGCTTGTTCAACATGAAGATGAGAATGAAGATCTTTATGATAATCCACTTCTGCTTACGGAATAGTAAATGTATTTTCTCTTCCTTATGATTTTCTTAGTATTTTCTTTCCTCTACCTTACTTTATTATAAGAATACAGTATATACTACGTATAACATACAAAATATGTGTTAGTGGATGCTTTATATTATTGGTAAGATTTCTGGTCAACAGTAGGCTATTAGTAGTTAAATTTTGCGGGAGTCAAAAGTTATATATGAATTTTCAACTGTGCAGGGGGTTGACACCCCTAACCCCCCATACACATTATTCAAGGGTCAACTGTAATTTGTTTTGTTTCTTCCTTAACATCTCTTAGCATATTGTGGCTTTTTCTTGTTACAACATCTAGGAACTCCAACATGTTGTTAAATAGAAAATAGTGGGCTTCCTTGCTGTTCTTGACTTTTAAAAAAATATTTCAAACATTTCACCCTCACATGTGATCTTTACTAGTTTTTTTAAAAACTCTCTATCATTTAAAGGAAATTATTTTTTTTCTAGTTTAGGAGATTTGAGGGTTTTGGTTTTAAATTAAATGTTTGCCCTACATCTATTGAGCGTGTCTATAGAATTTTTCCCCTTAACTTTTTATTTAATGTTGTCAATTATATCGTGGATTTAATGTTGAACCAGCCTTAGAGCCCTGGAATAAACCTATCTTTGTCATTGTATATTATCTATTTTTATACACTTCTGGACTCAGTTTACTGATATTTAGGATTTTAGCATCTATGTTCATGAGTGAAGTTTGCCTGTAATTTCCTTTTGTCATATTGTTCTTCTGTGGTCTTGTTAACAAAATTATACTAACCACATAAACAAATTTTTTATTTTTTGGAAGAGTTTGTTTAAGATTGGAATGTTTTGTTCCTTGAAAGTTTGTTTTTTGAAATTGGTTTAAACTTACTCTTTGGCCTAGGACTAGGCCATCCAATATGGTCAATTTTTGTAAATATTTTATATGGGAGGCAAAATTTTACCTCTACCCTCTTAGGGTTTTTTGGGCCTGAGAATTAAACTGACATAAGACAGACTAACAGGAGCAAAATATACACATTTATTTAATGTAAGTTTTATGTGACATGACAGCCCTCATTAAGGCTCATGAAGACCCTAAAGAAGCAGTTAAACTTGAACACTTATATATTGGGTTGAATAAAAAGGAGTGAATTGTGAAAACATGACAAGGCAAGGGGGCCTGGGCTAGGGTAGTTAATTGTGGAGAAGTGATTAGGAAGATAAGGGTTAGTTTAACAAGATTTGTTTGTACGGATTTCTCTCAGCATCAACATCCTATCTCTAGTGATAAAAATGTCTTTCTCCAGGTGCAGGAAGGACAGAATGTCCTTCCTCCATCTGCTCTTCTGGCTCTTTAGTGTCTTTAACTCAAAACAATCAATGTGCCAAAACAGATATATTGAGGTGTAGTATTCTGAACTCCTTCCTGTTGTTACGTGCATTGTTAATATTTATTTGTTAGATTCATCTTATTCATTGTGATGTTGCAATTATCCATATCCTTACTGATTTTTTTTCTGCTTGATCTATTTTTGAGAGAGTGGTGTTAAAATTTCCTGCTGTGATATTGGATTTGTCAATTTTTTATTGTAGCTCTGTCAATTTTGCCTTATATATTTTGAAGTTGTTATTAGGTACATACAAGTTTAGAATTGTTTATCTTCCTGATAAGTTTAACATTTTATTGGTATTTAGTGACTATATTTTATCTGTATAATGCTTTTTTGCATTACTGTGCATTTGCTATTGTGCTAAATTTATATAACATAAAATTTACCATTTTAATCAGTTTTAAGTGTACAGTTAGTTCTGTGGCATTAAGTTCATTCACATTGTTGTACAACCATCACTAACCTCCATCTCCAGAATTTTTCCGTCTTCCCCAACTGAAACCCTGTACCCATTAAACAATAACTCCTCATTCTTCCCTCCCCCTGGCAACCACCACTCTACTTTTTGTCTCTCTGAATTCAACTACTCTAGGTACCTCCTATAAGTGGAATCATGCAATATTTGTTCTTTTGTGACTGGTTTATTTCACTTAGCATTATGTCTGCAGGGTTTATCCACGTTGTAGCATGTGACAAGATTTCCTTCTTTTTAAGACTGAGTAATATTCCATTATTCATATATATATGTATATGTACACATATCCCATATATCCCACGTTTTGTTTATCCATTCATCTACTGGTGCACACTTGGGGTGCTTCCACCTTTTGGATATTATGAATAATGCTGCTATTGACATGGGTATACAAATATTTGTTTGAGTTCCTGCTTTTACTTCTTTTGAATATATACCCAGAAGTGGAATTTCTGGATCATATAATTCAGTGTTTAATATTTTGAGGATCCACTATACCATTTTCTATAGCAGCTGTGCCATTTTACATTCTCACCAGTAATATATAAGGGTTCGAATTTCTCCAACAAGTGTTCCTGGCCAACACTGTTTATTTTCTGTTCTTTTTTTTTTTTTAATAATCATCATCCTAATTGGTGTGAGGTGGTATCTCATTGGGGTTTTGATTTCTATTTCCCTAATGATTAGTGATGTTGCTCATCTTTTCTTGTGCTTATTGGCCATTCATATATCTTCTTTGTAGAAATGTCTATTCAGGTCCTTTGCCCATTTTTTAATCAGGTTATTTGTGTTTTTGTTATTGACTTTCAGTGTCTATTGTTTTGATTTTGTTTTGGTCTGTTATTAATATATGGCACTAGCCTTCTCTGGGTAATACTTTTCTGGTATATTATTTCAATCCTTTTACTTCCACATGCCTATGTATCTCTCATAGAAGACATATATGGATTTTGTGGTTTTAGTCAATCTAACAATTTCTGTCTTTTAGTTGGAGAGTTTAGTCCAATTACACTTATTACTTTTACTAATATATTTGAATTCATCCATACTATCTTTCATACTTTCTATTTGTCCCACTTTTTCCCCATTTTATTTTTGCTCTTCCTTCTTGCTCACCTTATTTTGAGATTCTTTTTTCTCCTCATTCCATTTTTTCTTTCTTCTACTGGATTGGGACTTTTACACTCTGTATTTTTTTTAGCGTTACCCAAGATTTTTTCATGTGTGTTAACTTAAAGTTTAAAGTTAATTGATACCTTTATCTCTTTCCCACTGCATATGTAACCATTGAACTCTAGGTGTCTAATGAGTATCTACCCTTTATATTTCTCAAAAATGAGTCCAATTCTGGTCCCTCAGTCCCTTAAGCCTAAGAAGACATATTGCCGCTTCTAAAACAGTCCCCTTGAAATCCTTCTTTGCTTATCATAGGAGAGAAGCACATCTCCTTCTGCACGTAAGGTGGCATGGAGATGAGAGGTGGAATGCACAGCACACCATTACTACTGCCTTGTTTAAACTCCTAACCTCTCATTACCTTAAATGATCTGGTTTCTTTTAAAATGCCACTCTGGCTGTGATGTGGAGAATGAATTGGAGGTAACAATTATGGATGCACTTAGCACAGTTAGAAGGCTTTTGCACTAGGCTAGGCCAAAATTTTTGGTGTTTTAGTCTAAGATGTTGACAGTAGAAATGGAGGGGAATGGATGGATTTGAGAGACATTTGGGAGATAGACTCACCAGGAAAGTGGAACCACAGCAATGTTCATTACTTTGCTCCCTTGTCTGGCTCTTTGCCTTACAAAACACATCTGTGCTTGTCTTCTTCATGCTCCATCCAGCTATATGCAGTCTTATTGTCATGATCTGAGGCTCTCATATTGTACTTAAGACAGGTACCTGAGGTAGACAGACTATGGGTGAGGGATCAGGCAGTATGGAAATGACAAATGGTAGGCTTGTAATTCAGAAGACAGTTTGAGGAATAAGAGTCAGGAACTAAGGTTAGATGGTAGAAAACAAAGGATTCAGAACATTATCAAGGAATCTGTATCATGGTGGCCAAAAGCCTTGCATAATCTCAACAAAGGTATAGGGTACCATCTACAATGAGATGTTAGGTACTGAATCAAAATCCTTTCCATAGTAGGAATTGATTAAACATCCAAAGATAAAAGACTGTATCTGGTCAATAAGAGAGGAAGTATAGTCATTCCATAAATGATGAAGTATTTGAGAAGGGACTCATCTCATAACAAGGTCGGTTATTCTTAAGAATCTCCAAAAAATCCTAAAAATGATAACTTAATGTCCATGTTCCTAATGAATTGCTCAGAAGGAAAGCATCATCAACACGCAAAGTGTTTACTAAAGCTATTCATTAATTCAATGAATATTTATTGAATGCCTATTATATACCAAGTCTTATGCAAGGCACTGGGAATATAGTGGTGAGCAAGATAGACAAGGTCTTTGCCCACATGGAGATGCCATAATGAACAGACACGGGTGATAAACAAGTAAACAAAAAAATTAATAATTTTATATCTAATATATGCTATGAAGAAAGTAATATGGTGACAAGGGGAATGAGAAGGATAAGCAAAGAGCTGAGAACAAAGAGCCAAGAGCCAAGGAAAGAGCTTTCCAGGCAAAAGAAATTGCAAGTGAAAAATGCAGTGAGGCAAGAAAAAACTGGGGTGTATTTAATAAATAGGAAGGAGGGCAGTGTTAGGTGGCTCACAGGGAGATGGTGTGGTGGGAAGGTCAGGGAGGAGGTCAGCAAGCGCTAGATCATGTAAGGTGTTATAGGCTAGGCCGCATGAGGAGATTAAAATTTTTTCTTGGTGTCAGCAGAAACCATTGGAGAATTTTTTGTAGGAGAATAAAATAATCTAATTTATATTTTTTTGAAAGATCACTCTGACTGCTGGGAAAAGTATGGGATAGAGTGAGAGTAGAAGCCGCCAGGCTATTGAAATAATACAGGAGAGAGAGGATGGTGCTGGAGCAGGTGCACTGGGGAGAAGACAGGATTTGATGATGGATTGCCTTTTGGGGGTATGAGCAAGAAAGTAATCAAGAATTATCTAGGTTTGTGGTTTGCAGCTAGGTGAACGATGCTGTCATTTTCTGAAATGAAGAGTGCAGGTGTTAGCCAGGGTAATTGAGAGTTCTATGAGAGTTCCACGTTAGAAATGTTCAGTTTGCGTGTCTGTTAGGTGCCTAAGTGAAGATGTGAAGTTGGCAGTTGGATGTATGAATTGATAGCTCAGAAAAGTCTGAGCAGGAGCTCGGCATTTGGCAATTGTTCAGATATAGATAGGTGATTTTACCTGCAGGACAGGGTGTATGTAGAGAACAAAAGCTCTGGGACATGCCAGGAAGAGAGATTGGGATGAGAAGGAGCAGCCAGTAAGGTAGGGGAAAAAATAGGAAAATTGGGGCCATATAAACCAAGAGAGGGTGTTTCAGAAAGTATGGAGTGAACAACTGTGATGCATGCTGCTGAGAGACTGAGTAAAATAAGATCAAGAAGTGACCTTCGAATTTGGCACCATTCTAAACTGTAGTCACCTTGATGAAAGCGGTTTCATTGGTGTGGGGCGCAGGTGCTGGGCTGGGGAAACAGCACAGGCATTGGAATGGGAGCTTAGAAAGTATAGGTGGTTTAGTTTGATGATGTTTGTCTTTTTGCAGTGTTTTCACCACTCAACTGTTGTTCCTCTCCACCTCGGGACCTCACTGACTTCTAAATTTAAGCCCATTCTTCATTGCCCAAATCTCCTTTCTTTCTCCTTTTAAGGCGACTTCTCTCCTCTCCTGAAACAGCAGAGATTATTCACCCCCAAGAGCAATCTTACGCTTGAATGCCAAAGACTCATTTACTTCTCCAGCAGTGTGGGGAGACAGCTTCAGGAATTAAGGTGGCTGCCTGGCCATTGGCCATTGACTTCAGAGAGGTTAACTTTTAAAAATTAGTACACTTTATTTTTTATTAATTACAGTTTTACAGCAAAATTGAGCATTTTCATAGCAAAATTAAGCAGAAAGTACAAAGAATTCCCATATACTCCTTGTCCTCCCCAACACACACACACACAACCTCCCCTGCTATCCGCATCCACACAAGAGCGGTAAATTTGTTATAATTGATGAAACTACATTGACATGTCATTATCACTCAGTCCATAGTTTACATTAGGCTGAGGACCCCAACCCCCAGGCCAGGGCCCGGTACCAGTCTATGGCCTGTAAGGAACTGGGCATCACAGCAGGAGGTGAGTGGCAGGCGAGTGAGTGAAACATCATCTGTATTTACAGCCTCTCCCCATTGCTTGCATCACTGCATAAGCTCTGCCTCCTATCAGATCAGCATTAGCATTAGATTGTCATAGGAGCACAAACCCTACCATAAACTGTGCATGCAAGGGATCTAGGTTGCGTGCTCCTTATGAGAATCTAATGCCTGATGATCTGAGGTGGAGCTGAGGCAGTGATGCTAGTGCTGGGGAGTGGCTGCAAATACAGATTATCATTAGTAGAGAGGTTTGACGGCACAAAGATCATAATAAATCAATTGCTTGTAGATTCATATCAAAGTCCTATCAGTGAGTGACAATGTAATAATAATGTAAATAAAGTGCACAATAAATGTAATGCACTTGAATCATCCCAAAACCATCCCCCACGCCCCCGAGTCTGTGGAAAAATTGTCTTCCATGAAACTGGTCCCTGGTGCCAAAAAGGTTGGGGACCGCTGCATTAGAATTTGCTCTTGGTGTTGTGCATTCTGTGGGTTTGGACGAATGTACAGTGACCTGTATCCATCATTATAGTATCACACAAAAGAGTCTCACTGCCCTAAAAATCCTCTGTGCTCTGCTCCTTCCTCCGTCTCTCCCCTCAACCCCTGGCAACCAATGATGTTTTTGTGTCTCCATAGTTTTTCCTTTTCCAGAATGTCATATAGTTGGAATCACACAGTATGTAGCCTTTTCAGATTGGCTTCTTTCACTTAATAGTATGTACTTAAGTTTCCTCCATGTCTTTCCATGGCTTAATAGCTCATTTCTTTTTTAATGCCAAATAATATTCCATCATCTGGATATACCATAGCTTATTTATCCATTCACCTACTGAAGGACATCTTCTTTGCCTCTAAGTTTTGGCAATTATATATAAAGCTACTATAAACATCCATGTGGAGGTTTTTGTGTGGACATAAGTTTTTGACTCATTTGGGTAAATACTAAGGCATATTGCTAGATCATATGATAAGAGTATGTTTAGTTTTGTAAGAAATGGCCAAATTGACTGTAGCATTTTGCATTTCTATCATCAATGAACGAGAGCTCCTATTACTCCACATACTCACCAGTATTATATAATTGTCACCTTTTTGGATTTTTGCCATTCTAATAGGTGTGCAGTGGTATCTCATTGCTATTAATAATTTGCATTTCCCTGGTGACATATGATATGGAACACTTTTTCATATGCTTATTTGCCATTGTATATCTTCTTTGGTGAGGTATCTGTTAAGGTCTTTGGCCCATTTTTAATCAGGTTGTTTGATTTCTTATTGTTGTACCGTAAGAGTTCTTTGAATTGTAGGGGATCAGAATATGCCATCCCAAAATATGCCACCTTGGCATAAGGATTATTTTGAGCTAGAGGCTATTGAGAAGAAGAGGCACAAGAAAAATCCTTTGCCCCTTCCACCAGAAAGGGCAGGATGATTTTTAATCACTTGAGACAACTCTAGACTCTTAATCAGCCCAGAGACTCAGAGAGGAATCCACATAACCAAACCTTACCAAAGCAACCCTTATCTTCCATTAGTTTCCCCCATTTATTTACCTTCCTACAATTTGCTGACCAGAAAAAATCTGAACTCATTTTCCTTTGCCTTGTCACTTCTCTAAAGATTTATTGTTCTTTGTTAAGATGCTATATAAACCCCAAGTTCTAACCACCCCTTTTAGTAACTCATCACTGACATTTCTCACACATGTAAGCACAATGCATGCAATGCACATGTTAGCAAACTCTGCCTGTTTTTCTCTTGTTAATCTGTCTTTTCTCAGTATAATTTTCAGGGTCCCAGTCACAGAACTACGAAGGTAGAGAAAAAAATAGTTTTTTTCCCCTCTCCCCTGCTGTTTATTTTAGATAACAGTCCTTTATAAGATATGTCTTTTGCAAATATTTTCTCCTAGTGTGTGGTTTATCTTCTAATTCTCTTGATAGGGTCTTTCACAGAAAAGTCTTTAATTTTAATAAAGTACAGCTTATCAATTTTCTCTTTTATGGATTGTCTTTGGTGTGATATTAACAAGTCATTGCATTAAGGTGGCAAATTTTGTTATGTGTATTGTCTTAGTCCGTTTTGTGCTGCTATAACAGAATATCACAGACTTGGTAATTTATAAAGAAAATAAATCTATTTCTTACAGTTCAGGAGGCTGGGAAGTCCCAGGTTGAGGTGCCCACATCTGATGAGGGTCTTCTTGCTGTGTCATCCCATGGCAGAAGGTAGAAATGCAAGCCCACCAGGATTGGGGGGAAGGGGCCTAATTCATCCTTTTGTCAGGAACCCACTCTTGCAATAATTGAATTAATCTATTCATGAGAGCATAGCCCTAATGACCTAATCATCTCTTAAAGATCTCACCCCTCAACACTGTGGTATTGGAACTCTGGGGGACATGTTCCATAGCACATATTTTAGCACAATATTTTTAATTGGGAAAAAAAGTAATTGCCATACCCAAGGTCATCTAGATTTTTTCCTATGTTATCTTCTAGTAGTTTTATAGTTCTGCATTTTATATTTAAGTCTGTGATCCATTTCAAGTTAATTTTTGTGACGGCTATGAGGTCTGTGTCTAAGTTTATTTATTTTTTGCATGTGATATCCAAGGCTAACATTTTAAAAATAGATTATAAAGTTAATATATGCTCATTATAGAAATTTCCTAAAAGGCAGACAAATATAAAGAAGAAAATTGAAATCATGACTGTTAACATTTGATGTATTACCAATTAGTCCTTTTTACATGCATTTTAACATTTTTACCTTGCTTTTTTTCACTTGAACATTATAATATGACCATTTTCCTTATATAATTAAAAGCTCTTTGTAAACTCCATTTTAATAGTTGCATTTATTCCAAGTATATCATGTATTATCATTTACTTAGTTTTCCTATTGTTGGTAATTCTTATTTCTAATTTTTACCATAATGCTGTGATGAATATCTTTGTGTAGAAAGCTTTTCCCCTTGTTTTAAGTTATTTCCTTACAATCAAGCCATATTAATAGAATTATAGAATCAGAGGGAAACAATAATATTTGGGCTCTTAATGCATAATGTCAAATTGCTTTCTAGGAAGCTTGTACTAATTTATAATTCCATCAGCAGTGGATGAGTACCTATCTCCACTCAATTCTCACCACTGCTGAACCATGTCATTTAAAAATCTTTACTAATTTTAAAGGTAAAAATTGTACCCCACTGTTGTAATTGCTATTTTATTGACTACTAGTGAGGTTGGACAAATGTTAATCAAATGTTCATTAGTTAGCTATTTGGGGGGTTGTAAATTATTTGTTCATAAACTGGCTCATTTAAGCCACTGTTTTATCCAAATTGTTTAACGCTTGTTGGTTTGTTTTTAGGAAAACTGGGAAAGCTTACATAAGAAAGATACTGCAACATGACACTCCTAAAGGATTTTTGTCCTCAGTTATTGCAGAAATGATAGAGCCTTTTGGAATAGAAGAAGCGAATGAGAGCTCTTGTTTGTCCAGTTCCCTTTCCATTAGTTACACTGGAAATTTCTTCTATAAACTTACTCTTGATTTACAAAGTAAGTGTAATAATATAATACATCTCTGATGACTAGAAAAAATATCTTTTGAGAAGATTTTTTATGCTCATTTATAGAGCAATAGATTTCAAATTTTAGTCCAATTTGCAAACTACCTAAGTTTACATATACTTAGGTTCCTAGAGGATTAAATTTTTTCTACTATAATAATACCTAGCTATAATTTTATTGATATCTCATCAATAGTAGTGCCTATCATTTATTCCTATGAGGCTATTTTGTCTTAAACAATGCTTGGAAGAAGTGAGAGAAAATAGGGAGGTCACACAGCCTTTGCCCCACAAAATAAAATAATTTTGAATCACTGTCATAAAGGGTATTTCTATTTAAAAGGATTATCTGATAGATACATAGCAAAAGTTAATATAGTTTATTCTAAGGATTTGGGTTTTACTCTGAGTAAACAAGAAGCTATTGGAGGTTTTTGAGCAGACAGTGACATGATCTGACTAATGATTTAACAAGATCACTTTGGCGCCTGGGTTGAGAATAGACTGGGCAGGTGATGGAGAGAAGGCAAGGAGGAAAGCAGAGAAATAAGCTACTGCGGCTGTTGCAATAATCAGGTGGGAGATCATATTAAACTTAAGATGCCTGTTACTCATCCAATCAGAGGAATAAGATGGGCATTTAGAAATACAAGTCTGGAAGTTCAATAAAGAGGTCTGGATTGGAGATATAAATTTGAGAGTTGTCAGCTTACGTATGATAGTTAGTGCTATGAGACCAAATGAGAACACCTGGAAAATGAGTGGAGCTACAGAAAGGAAGAGGTTTGAGGTCTAATCCTGGGCATGCCAAACTTTAGTGTCTATGGAAATGGGGGAGCATCTGTAAAGGAGATTGAATGGTTTGGTCATAGATGAACTAAGAGAGTGTCTCAGAAACCAGGTGAGGAAGAAGTGCTTCTGTGTGACATGCCACCAATAGATCAGGTAAGATGAGGAATGAAAACTGGCCAGTGGATCTGTGTGAAAGTCATTAGTAACCTTGACAAAAGCTGTTGGCTGGAGTAGTGGAGTAGTTGGCTGGACAAAAGTCTGATTGGAAAGAGTTCAAAAAACTATTAGAAGAGGAGAATTGAAGACAGTGAATAAAGGTAATGCTTTCAGGGAGTTTCACTAGAAAGGAGAGGAGAGAAGTTATATTGAAGTTGGGGGGGGATGTTAGAAAGGATTTTTGTTGGTTTGTTTAAATTGGGAGAAATTAGAGCATATGTGCATAATTAAGGAAATTATGAGGCTCACTTCTATTTTTTTTTTTTTTAGAGTTAAGAGAGTATCACTGTGTTTCATGACCTATCCAAAATATTTTGATAGTGATGACCTCCTTCTCCTTGAAATAGCCTTCCTTTGGCTTCATTGATGTCTTTTCCAATGGATTTTCTCCAGTTGTTTGTCTCCTTGAGGGGATCTTTTTCCCTCCTCATTCCTTAAATGATGGTGTTCCTGAAGGTCCTACCCTAGGACCTTTTTTCTTCTAAATCTTCATGTTCTGCTTGAACAGTCGATTATTCCTCCATTCAACAAATATTTATTGAGCACCTTTTATGTAATATGCACATCTTCAGGCATCAGGAAACACTGGCTACATTATTCTTCTTTTGTAGAATCACAATAAATATACCAGGTTATTAAGTCTGTTTGCAGTTCCATAATAAAGAAATCAGCTTTCTTTACTTAGCCTTACATGGCTTTTTTTTCTGCTGAGAATTTTATAGAATAGTTTCATAGAGAACATTAAATATAGGTGCATGACATATTCATGATAAACTTTCTGTAATATAATTTGAATTATAACTTGAAATTTGGCAAATGCGTTGTCTGGTTAAGATAATAATGTAAAAGCTCAAATAGTGTATTTGTTAGTTATGTACACCACTATGCTTGGTGAACATTGGCTTTTTTATTTTATACCAAATCTTTTCTGTTTTATCTCCAGTTGCTAATGCCTTATTTGAAGATACAGATATAGAGAAGACTGTGGTGATTCCTGGTCACAGCAGCTTCCTGATCACAAGCATTGTAGATAATAAGAATGCATTAGCTATTGCTACAATGCCTAACAGAGTTTCGAATAATGTGACCTTTCTAAAGGACTCCTGGTTTTTATACAACTTTGGGCAAAGGCATGGACGAACATGGACCATATATTCAAAACCGTGTAATTATTGGTTTCGACATGATGATTCACCATCCATCAACATCGTGAAATACATTGACCTGGGAAACTCTCAGATTTTAAAAGTTACAGTCATACCTAATGCAAAAGGTAAACTTGTTTTTATTGGGAAATATCAAAAGGAGATGTTATTTCTTTTCTTGAATGTGAAATATACTCTTTGATATTTACTTTACCTTTGGCTCCCGTAATTGTTGGCATTCTGCTAATAACAGTATTAACCTCTAATTATCGAGCACTTACTATGTGCTAGGCTCTGTATTAAATGATTTTTATACCTTATGTTATTTACAATGACCCTAAGGGTTCAGATTATACTCCTTATTTTACAAATGGGGAAAATGGAGTTAACTTACCAGCCCAAGTTTACACAAAGTTTTAGTTTAGATTTTTCTTGTCCTCTGAAATGAAAATCTTTTAACTACTTTGGTATAGTTATATTTATTTCACATACAGTTGACCTTTGAACAACACTGGTTTGAACTATGTGGGTGCACTTGTACGTGGACATTTTCAACCAGTGGATAGAAAATACAGTATTTGAGGGATGTGAAACCCACATACACAGAGGGGCTGACTTTTCCTGTATGTGGGTTCCACAGGGCCCACTGTAGGACTTGAGTATGTGTGGATTTTGGTATACACAGGGGTCCTGGAACCAATCCCCTGTGTATACCAAGGGACAACTGTATTTATTTTAAGCCAAAAAATGGCTTTTAAATAGAATTCTATATTCTTCTGCATTTCTCCAGGTATTTATTTATTTCAAAAGTAATATGAAATTTATTAAAGATGCTGGAGAAATGGCATACTGGAAAAATAAAACAAAAAATTTAGTGAATAACTGAACTAGAAAGAGAGGAAGGAAAGATGGAAGGGAGGGAGTAAGTAGGGGAGAAAGGGAGGAAAAGAGAAGAAAATCTTGTTACCAGAAAATGAGGAGGGAACTCAAAGCCAAAGAAATTAGCTAATGTATGGCTCCCTGAAGGATGTGATGTTCAGATACGGCAATATAGGCAGTGGGATAGGTTTTAATGCCAAGTACTGACAGAAACTTTGATATGGGGCCTTCTTACTTTGTGGTAAGAAGTTAAAACAGACTGTTAAAGAAGGCTGGGACCATCAGATCATAAAGAGGGGATTAGGAAAACTCTACACTGACCCAAGGAAGCAGTAAGGGGGATTATCATCTCCATGGGGCTCAGAGTGGGGAAAAAAGAGTCTCCTGTAAAAAACCCAAACTCCAAGACTGTGTCACATCCAGGGACTGCCTACGAGATGCAGGAATCCCAAGCAGGGAAATAATGATAACACATGGGCCCCAGCATAAGCACACACAAAACCCTCTGCGGTAATACTTCCATAACCCAGGTAGTATGGACTTCTGTGGAAAAATCAATCTCCATTGAACACAAATTGAGGAAAAGAATTTTAAAACTATGTAAGGAAATGACCCAACGTAAGAGGGAGTCAATAGGCATAGGAAACAGAAAAATTTAAGCTCCAAGAACTTGAGAAAATAGAAAAATAAGAAAGACACTATAAAATAAGTATGCATAAAACTCTTAGAGTACAAGAAGATATGGGAAACATAATGAAAGGAGAAAAGGCAGTTTTTTTTAAAAAAGTCTTATTTGAAAAATGGAACCAAGTACAACTTATATAAATGAAAATTATAGGCTTCAAGAAAAATTTTGGAAACATCTATTTCCGTCAATATTGTGGGCTAAATATCCTGAAAAATTTCCTTCTGTTTGAAACTCTTATAAATACTTTCTTGTTGTTTATATGAATAATTTTCCATATTCCCTTCAAATAATTTGAGTTTTAATTTTATGGTTTTAACTTTCTATTTAATTCTTTAAGCTGTCTGAATTTTGTTTTGGTATATCATAGATGATTAGCTAGTTGTTCCAACATTAGTCCTTTTCTTCACTGATTTCAAAATGTAATTTCATTTTAGTATACAATTTACCTATTATTTTGACCCATTTCTGGGTTTTTAAAATCTGTTCTATTGTAATCTCTTTATATTCTGGCACTGATACCACAATGTTCTATTAAGTAATTATTTTAGCTTTAAAATATACAAAATTAGTTGTTAAAGGGCTCAACCATTTATACCCATTCAGTTTGATGGAAGCGAAATAGTAATCAGCAAATCAACTTAATTGCCTCTTTTTGTGGAAAAGCCTAGTCCATGCTCCTCAAGGGTGGTCCCTGGACCCACATTAGCATCACCAGGGCACTTGTTAGAAATGTAGAATCCCAGGCTGCTCTCCAGACCTGCTCAATCTGCATTTTAACAAAATCCCCAGTTAAAGGTTAGGAAGCCCTGGCCAGATTATTTTGGTTTAAGTTCCCTTAAACCAAAGCTCCAGATGAGACCTCAGGCAAAGCATTTATTACTTCTCAACTCTAGTTTATTGATTACTAAAGATGGCAATTAGACTACATGGTCTTTCAAGTCTCATATTCCATTAAAGTTCTCAGCATGGCAAGATTGCAAAGTGATGGCCTGTGGGCAGAAATTGGCCTGATGACATATTTTGTTTGAAATGCCCAAGAGTTTTCTCTTGGCAAGTAATGGACTGGCAGCCCTTTAAGTTGAGCATGTACTCTTCATTTTTTTCTACTAAATCAACCAATTCAGTGTAACCAGTATTATCCATGAGACCTTGATATGCATTTGAGAACCTGGCAGAGGAATGAGGGGTAGAAGACAGCAATATTTTTCTGAGAAAATATTTGTAAAGATAAATTATCTCTAAGAACTATTAAAGTTGATTCTATGTAAATTGCTAACTACATGTGCAGCCATTATGCAGCCTTCATAATAGATTCTGTAGATGTTCTAAAATCGTGATTAACCAATCATTATTAAATTGAGGTTATAATTTTCATTATAGAATATTAACTGTTGACCTTGTTTCCATAGGTCATCGAACACTTGAAATGCCACTACTGAAAGTGTTAGTTGGAAACCCAACTTTGTTGGAAGTTAAGGCTCAAGGCACTTTTGATGATACTGATAGTTATCTAATAAAAATTTCTGTAGCTAGCAAAACTTTACGTCAAGTAAGATTTCTTTAATTATAAACAATCTATTAATCATAGAAAAAAATTTTTAAAACAACCGTTATTGACATTTAATGAGCGTCATTTTAAATACTTGTTTATATTATAAGTACACATGTAAGACTATATAGTTAGAAGGATGAATAGATTGAAGGAAAAATGGTAATAATTTTATAAAAATAAGTTTATGTTATATACACATATTTACCCAATTTCACAAAAGAAAAATTGAAATGAAACTAAAGGAAATTGTACATTTCAGATAAAATATTTTTTCACCACAAATATATTAAGTTGAGCTATATGAAATTACCCTTCTGTAGACCAAAAACAGTAGAATATTGGTTTTATATGATTCAATCTATAATTTTTGCAAATATCCCTTTAAAAAGTTATACTATAGAACATCCAACATTCTGGATTTTTCTGTTTGCTTTCTTGTATCTTGCTTAACTTACATCTTGAGCCCCCTGTATTTCCTTTAATAGTAGAACTCTGCTTAGATTTAGGACCGATGTGTTTGGCAAAAGATCATAAAAAGACATCATTTGTAACAGCTGCAGAGTATGGGAGCTGGGGCAGAACTATCACCACCAGAGTCCACTACACCGCTACAGTTATTAACATCCATACATTTTTTAAGTTCCAAAAATACTTAAAAATTTCAAATAATTTATCAAATGTTATTGAATGTTTAATATTGTTCAAGGATGAAATGTATTTGTTGTACATAAATCCTACCAAACCCCTATCTTTATGAAATACAGTGATTGCTAAGTGAATAATTTTTTCAAAATGCATACCAAAATTATTTTATTCACATCATCAAGCAAATATTCAGACACTCATCAGTGAATGAGGAAAGCCTCATAGATGAGAGCTGTATGTAATAACGGTATTTATTTAGTAAGTCCTTCTTTTTAAAAATACTTTTATATAAATTTTATTACATGTATTTAAGGCATACAACATGACTTTGTAAGGTTCATATATATCGTAAACATAATTACTGTGGTGGAACAAATATCTCTCATAGATTCCCATGCATCATCTCACAGAGGTACACATTTTTCCCTGCTGTGACAAGAGCGGCTATAATCTACTCATTTAGCAAAAACACTGAATATAATACACTGTTATTAATTACAGTCCTCGTGTTCTTGATCTTTGCTTATTTTCAAATGTTTCCCAAAATGAATTAGATTGGAATATATTCCTTCCTGGAAAACAATATGTTTTCTGTTATGATTTATTCTCAAGCAGATCTTTATGGTCAGACTTTTTCTATTTCCGTTATTAGTCTATTTCGTTTCTTTTTCTGTATTCTTTAGTTGGTTACTAGATTCGTTTTCTAGGGCTGCCACAACAAAATACCACAGACTTGGTGACTTAAACAACAGAAGTTTATTTTCTCACAGCTCTAGAGGATACCAGATATTGGCAGGGTTGCTTTCATTTGAGGCCACTCTTCTTGGCTTGTAGATGGCCATCTTCTTTCTGTGTCCTCATGTGGTCACGACTCAGTCTTTGTGTTGTCTATTTCCTAATCTCCTCTTCTTATAAGAAGAGAAAATATTTGTCCCTCTGATAAGGACACCAGTAATGTTGGATTAGGGCCCACCTGAATGACTTCCCTTTACCTTAATTACCTCTTTAAAGGCCCTATCTCCAAATACAGTCACAATCTGAGGTCCTGGGAGTTAGGACTTCAACATATGAATTTTGGGTAGACACAGTTCAGTGCATAACGGTTACTTTAAATAACCTTTTCATTTATTTGGATATTTCCAGGGTTCAACTTCACTGGCATTAATTGTCTGGGGAGCATCTTCTGAGTGCTTTGTTACAACAATCGTGCCAACATTGAAAAGCAGCTGTAGTTATCTCAGATCTATGCATCACATTCCTAGCAAATTTATCCCACTTGAAGACTGGATTAATGGAGTTCACAGAGACAGTCAGGGTTTTAACCTAATTAAAACTTTGCCGGTAAAAGATCTAAGTGTATTGTTTTAAGAGTAGCAATGCTATATGACTTTTCAATGATTGCCTGGCCATTAATTTTAGCATTTCTTTTCTGAGATGTCCAAGATGCTTCACCATTATTTTCTGATCGTCATGTCATTTTGAGGATGTAATGATTATTTCTAAAATATAAAAACTTTCTGAAATAATGACTTTTCTTGGTAACTTAGTCTCATCATTATTAATATCATTTTATACTGTATTATGTGTCACAGAAGCATCTTGAGCTTCTGTGATGTATGCAGCTATTTGCCCTTACATTGACTTGTCCTAAACTGATACAATTGACCCTTGAACAACACGGGTTTGAATTGTGCAGGTCCACTTATCCTTGGATTTTTTTCAATAAATATACTGGAAAATATTTTGGAGGTTTATGACAATTTGAAAAAATTTGCAGGTGAACTTCATAGCTTAGAAATATCAAAAAAATTATGAAAAAGGTATGTCATGAATGCATAAAATATAGGTAGATTCTAGTCTATTTCATCATTTACTACCATAAACTATACATAAATATATTGTAAAAAATTAAAATTTATCAAACCTTACACAAACATTTATAGACTGTTCATGGCACCATTTGCAGTCAAGAGAAACATAAGCAAATGTAAAGACACAGTATTAAATTAATTGCATAAAATTAACTATGGTGCATATAGTACTACTGTAATAATTTTGTAGCCACCTCCTCTTGCTATTGCAGTGAGCTCTGGTGTCTCCAGTATTCATTTAAAACGTTGTGTGATGCTAATCATCTCCACATGAGCAGCTGTCTCTCCAGTAAATTGCATATCGCAGTAAAAAGTGAGCTCTCATGGTTCTCGAGCAGTATTTTGCATTGCGTTTAGTGCAATACCATAAAGCTTGAATAACACCATGGGACCCATACAAGGTGCCGGTAGTGATGCTGGAAGTCTCCAAAGAAGCAGAGAAAAGTCATGACATTAAAACAAAAAGTTAGGTTGCTTGATATGTACTGTAGATTGAGGTCTGCAGTTGTGGTAGCCTGCCATTTCAGACAGATGGTTCATCTTGTAAACAGATGGTGTAAAATTATGATATCGATAAATACAGTTTGGTACTGTAAATGTATTTTCTCTTCCTTATGATTTTCTTAAACCTATTTCCTTTTCTCTAGCTTACCTTATTGTAAGAATACAATATATAACACATATAACATACAAAATATGTGTTAACTGACTGTTTATGTTACTGATAAGGCTTCCAGTCAACAGGAGGCTATTATGGTTAAGTTTTGGGGGAGTCAAAAGTTATATGTGGATTTTTGATTGTGCAGGGGTTGGTGCCACTAATGCCCGCATTGTTCAATTGTCTATTATATATCTTACTGGTCCCATTTCAATGTAATAATTTTAATTGTTGTCTTGTCAGAGTCTGCAACTCTTTTTAAAATATAAATTATCACTCTTTGTCAACTAACTTATTGCTTATAATTTTCTTTATGACAGAAAGCAAATAACCAAACCTGAAGAATTACTTACTAACTACACCACTAAGGTTGTTTTATAAAGTGTTTAAACTTTATTGCACTGACTTTATGGCAACTATTTTAGGTACTAAAAGTATTTTTCATTTATTTCCAAGTTCCAGGTTACATTACCATGGGTGGAGGTTGTTGAAATTCCAGAAAATGAGGGGCAGGAATATGGGGGGAGAGAAATATACTTTAATACATGAAGCTAAAAATGGAGTTTTTGCATTGATTGGTTTTCTGAAAAATCAAGCTATTGAAATTAAAGACTTAGTAAATAATGGTGAATTATACATTTTCTTTGTTTAATCACTTGCAGATAAACTACAGGCCTCCATCTAATATGGGAATTGCTATTCCACTCACAGATAATTTTTATCATGCAGATCCTAGCAAACCCATACCAAGAAATCTATTTCACAAGTCAAAGGTAAATAATTTTTCTACAAATAAACTAGCATTTATTTGAATTCAAGAAATCATTCAGTAAAATTACATATAGACCTAGCAGTGGGGATTAAATGATAAGGTGCAGCTATTAGTAATAGTAGTACTACTGCTACTATTCCTGTTCCTCCTACTACTGCTTTAGACCCCCTCCATTTACATCTACTCCTGCATATGGTTTTAGAGTTAAGAAGTCTAAATGGACTCCTTCCCCTTGACTCTCCCTAGCTCCCATTTGGATTTGATAGGTGGGGTGAGAACATCTCTCAAATGAAAGGAGCCCCCAGACCCATCTCATGTCTTCAGCCCTGTGCAAGGAATGGTGTCCAAGAGGAAAGAAGAATGTTCACTCCAATGTAGGCACATTTAAACTGCTGCTAAGATTCTGCCTAGAAAATAACTAAACCCAGCAGCACCCTGCCTCTCTGGGGGTGCAATAAGTAAAGCAGAGAGAACAGAGAGGAGCAATTAGGTTCAGAGGAAAAGTACAGCATGGGGTAGCTTCTCCAGGAAACTTTATAGATGCTTGTGGAATCTCTCTCCAGACAAATGCCCCTACCTGCCTGTATACTTATACAAACAGTCATATCCACTCAGACATACATGCACACACACAAACACATAAAATTGGTATTTCTTTTGTTCAAAACTCTCCACTGTCTTCCCATCTCATTCAGAGTGAAAACCAAATTCTTACAATGATTTATAAGGTCCTCCATGATTTGGCCTTGGCATTATATCTGACCTGATTCCCCAGCTTACTCTGCTGTAGCCACACTGGCCTCTTTGCTGTTTCTCAAATATGCCAGATATATTTCCATCTCGGGGTCTTTGCTGTTGCAGTAAATGCCCTGTCTGGAATGTTCCTCGGCCAGATATCTCACATGGCTCACTCTGTCACCTTCTTCAGGTGTTTGCTTAAATGTCACCATCAAGGCCAGCCCCTCCCTGACCACACTACTTAGAATTGTAGCCCCCATATCCACTGTCCCCCCACTCCCTCCACCCTTTCCCTGCACTATTTCTCTCCATATCACTCATTACCATCTTACATGTCTTACTCATTTATTTTGTTTATTGTCTTTCTGACTCTATAAGAAGGTAAGCTCATAAGGCAGGGGTTTCTATTTTCTGCTCTACTGGATCCCTAGTACCCAGAAAAGTGCCAGACATAAGGAGTGCTTTAAAATTGTTGAACAAACTAATAATACACATTTATACACGTTACACACACTCACACATGAGCATACATTAAGAGGTTAACAGACTTCTTAAATCTTGGATTTCAGGTTAAGAAGCTTCTGAGTAACTAGATGGGAGTTCTTCTCCAATTCCAGTTTTTCCCAAAGACAAACCCTATTGTTTCACTAGAAGCACTTCCTCTGTTGAAATAGGACTTTGCTGTATTTACATGGAAATCTCCAGTTTTCTGGGGTTTTCCCCCAGGATTTTCTTGAAAGTTAAATAGGAAATTTATCTAATTTATACCTAAGTAAATAAGAGGGTTTTTAACACACCTTTTATGTATCCAACAAATGTTAATTTCAGCATTTCCAGTGTTATCAGGCACTATACAGACATTCTCTGAAAATACAGAAATGAACAAGATAAACATGGTATCTTCATGGACTCTAATAGGGGAGAATAGGTATTAAACACAAAGTTATACAAATTAAATAGTGTCATCTAGTGCAGTGCTTCTAAACAGTATGTCCCTGCATAACCTGAACCAGAATTCTGTGGAAATATGTTTACAATGCAGCTTCCTAATCTCACCTCACAGCTACTGAATCAGAAACTATGGGGTACAGTCCTGAAATCTGCATTTTTTAAAAACCCTGCAGTTGATTCTATTTACCCTAAAACTTAAGATAGACCAATAGTAGAGTTAGACATAAAACAAGTGATATGACTGTGTGTCTGGTAGTCAAGAAAGACATCCCTGAGGAAGTGCTTCTGAGTCAAGACTGAAAGATAAGTAGAGGTTAACCCAGCAAAGGAGGGGAGAATGGTAGCACAGAGGGGGAAACAGAAGACAGAGCATTGCAGGCTGAGGAAACACCATGCACAAAGGGTAGACGTGGGAAGGGCTCAATGTCTTTGAAGAACTCAAAGACTGTTTAGCCTGGAACATAATGAGCAAGAGAGAAAGAGTTTGAAGACAGCAGGCCCTAATGCTATTGTCTAAATGTTATTTGCATTCCTGCTGACACAACATCCATTCTGTAACCCATGGGTCAAGGAGTAATTTTGACTTTCAAGTCTTATCATTTAGGAAATACATTTCATAAGGCAATTGCCACCATAGATAGTGATTCCTCTGATAGATCTGTGCAAGGTCAATTGAAAACCTTCTGGAAAGGATTCACCATTCTAAATGCCATTAAGAACATTCATGATGCATGAGAGGAGGTCAAAATAGCAATATCAACAGGAGTTTGAAAGAAGTTGATTCCAAACCTCACAGATGATTTTCAGGGATTCAAGACTTCAGTGGAGGAAGTAATTGCAGATGTGGCAGATACAGCAGGAGAACTGGAATTAGAAGTGGAGCCTGAAGATGTGACTGAATTGCTGCAATCTCATGATCAAACTTGAATGAATGCAGAGTTACTTCTTATGGATGAGCAAAGAAAGTGATTTCGCCAGATGGAAACTATAACTGATGAAGATGCTGTGAACATTGTTAAAATGACATCAAAGGATTTTGAATATTACATAAACTTAGTTGATAAAGCAGTGGCAGGGTTTGAGAGGATTGACTCCAAATTTGAAAGAAATTCTATTGTGGGTAAAATGCTGTCAAACAGCATTGCATGCTACAGATAAATCTTTTGTAAAAGGAAGAACCAACCAAGATGGTAAACTTCATTTTTGTCTTATTTTAAGAAATTGACACAGCCATCCCAGCCTTTAGCAACCACCACCCTGATTAGTCAGCAGCCATCAGTATCAAGGTATCAAAAAGATTATGACTCACTGAAGGCTCAGATGATCATTATCACTTTTAGCAATAAAGTATTTTTAATTAAGATATGTACATTGTTTTATTACACATAATGCTATCGCACACTTAATAGACTACAGAATAGTGTAAACATAGGTTTTATACACACTGGGAAACCAAAAATTTGTGTGACTTGCTTTATTTCAATATTTGTTTTATTGCAATGGTCTGGAACTGAACTCACAATATCTCCGAGGTATGCTTGTACTATGAACAATTGTATGCCAAAAAATTAAATAACCTAGATGAAATGGACTAATTTATGGAAACATAGAAATTACCTAAGCTGACTGAAGATGAAATAGAAAACCTCAACAGCCCTAAGACAGGTAAAGAAATTGAATCAGTAATCAAAAACCTCCAAAGAAAAGTCCAGAAACAAATGGCTTCATTAGTGAATTCTCCCAAACATTTAAAGAAGAATTAAGAACAATCCTTCTCATACTCCCCCAAAAATAGAATAGGAGGGATTACTTCCTAACTCATTCTATTAGGTCTGATACTAAAGCCAGCTAAAGACATCACAAGAAAAGAAAATTACAGACCAATATCCCTTATGAATATAGATGCAAAATTTCACAATAAAATACCAGCAAACCAAATCTAACAGCATATTAAAAAGATTATACACAATGACCAAGTGGGATTTGTCACAGGAATGCAAGGGTGGTTCAACATAAGAAAATTAATCAATATTATACACCACATTAATAGACTAATGGGGGGAAATCAGATGATCATCTCGAATGACTTGGAAAAGGCATTTGACAAAAATTCAACACCCTTTAATGAAAAAAAAAACAAACTAAGAAAAAAGGAAACTTTCTCAACCTGATAAAGGGCATCTACAAATGCTAATGCTTAAATGTTGTTTTCATTAACCTACTGTTAACATCATACTGAGAGTGAGAGACTGAAAGCTTTCCCCCTAACATCAGGAACAAAATTAAGTTCTTGCCACTTCTATTAAGTATGTTACTGAAAGTTCCAGCCATGGCAATTAGGCAAGAAAAAGAAACAAAAGGCACCCAGTTTCAAAAGGAAAAAGAAAAACTATCTTTGCTCACAGATGACATGATATTATATATAGAAAATCCTAAAACACACATACACACACACACACCCCCAAAAACTAATAGAACTAATAAATGAGTTCCACAATACACTATAATCAGTTGTATTTCTATATGGTAAAGCATGTATCTGATAAAGGTCTTGTGTCCAGACTAAATAAACTATTCTTACAACTCAACCCCAAAAAGACAAACTGCCCAAGTAGAAATGGATGAAAGTCTTGAATAGACATTTCTCCAAAAAAAATGTACAAATGGTCAACAGCCCATGAAAAGACGCTCAACATCGTTAGTCATTAGAGAAATACAAATCAAAACCACAATGGGATGCCACTTCACAGCCATTAGGATAGCTATAATAATATTGAAATTATAATAATATTGAAAAATAATACGAAAATAATGTTAGTGAGAATTTGGAGAAATTGGAACCCTCATACATTGCTGGTGGGAATGTAAAATGGTGCAGGTGCTGTAGATACCAGTTTGACAGTTCTTCAAAAAGTTAAACATAGAATTACTATATGACCCAGCCATTCTGCTACTGGATATATCTAAGAGAATTGGAAACATATGTTCAAACAAAAACTTCAGAGCAGCATTATTTGTAGTAGCCAAAAAGTGGAAACAATCAAATGTTCGTTAGCTAATGAATAGATAAACAAAATATGCTGTATCCATTCAATGGAATATTATTCAGCCATAAAAAGGAAAAAAGTACTGATGCATGCTACAACACGGATAAACCTCAAAAATAATATGCTAAGTGGAAGAAGCCAGACACGAAAGGCCACATATTGAATATTTCCATTTATATGAAATATCCAAAATAGGCAAATTCACAGAGATAGAAAATAAATTAGTGGTTGCCATGGGCTAGGGAAAGAGGGAATGGAGAGTGACTGCTAATGGATTCAGAGTTTCTTTTGGGGGTGATGAAAATGTTCTGGAATTAGATAGTGGTGATTGTTTATTAACATTGTGAATACACTAAAACCCACTGAATTGTACACTTTAAAATGGTTAAAAAGGTGAAATTTGTCTCAATAAAAAGAAGAAAAAAAAGAAGCAAAGAGGGAAACAGTAATCCTAAAGAAAGTTGAAGAAAGGATATTATTTTTTAAAATAGAGTTGATTATCAAAATCAAAAGCCAGTTTTTTAAAAATAATAAAATATACCAATGTCTGGCAAGAGTGATCAAGTAAAAATGAATGACAATGAACAGATGGTGGAGACTTTAGATATCAGTAATGAATGCTATGAAAAGACAAGCATGAAGTAGTATGTTTGGGGAGTGTGTTGCAGAGTCTGCAGCCCACACTATCAAGTCTGTTCCTTGTAGCTTCTGTTTGTACGCCTGTGGTGGGAGGGGCCAGCAGCAGTTAGTTTGGTGTCCTGAAGCGCAGAATTCAGAATGACCAGGCTTTCCAGGTCCCATCCAACCATGCTGAGGTGAACTGGCAAGCAGCTGAGCGAAACCAGGGTTCAAATTACCAAGCAAGCAGACAATTAAAATTCAGAAATATTGTACTTGTTTACTTTATTAATGGATTTTTCTCTCTTTTAACTTCTTGGGAGTTTTATTTATTCAGGGAACAAATATTTATTGAACATTTACTCAGTTTACAGAAATCCTGCAATACAAAAAAGCAAGTCAACCTATGTCACTTCTATTTGCAGAAAACTGGTAAATTCAAACAGTGTGCTAATGTTTCTACCCGGGGGGAGTGTAATTGCACAAACGATCAGAAGTTTTCACATGCTGTCGCTTTCTCAGATTGCAGAGAAAAAGTAAGATAATTTTTAATTTCATATTAACAAGATTTTGAAACGTGCCTTTTGGTTCAACATGAAAACTAAGGCATAGAAATAATATCATGTTATGACAGAACTAAATATGACACAGAACTAGAAAGATCTGGATCTAAATGTACTAGACAACTTAATGAACCTCATCTGTAAAATAAAATAATACCTGCACTGCTCTGTCCATTTCACAGGATTCTTATAAAGATACACAAAATATACACACGCACACACACACCCCCCTATCTATATGAGAGCAATTTGTAACCTGTAAAACACTATACTAGTTTATTGTAAGTATTGATGCATTCAAAAAATTTTTGAGTATCAGGTTCCTGGAATATAGGCATCAAAGCCCTTGTAATCAAGGAGCTCAATCTGGTGGTAGTGACAAATAAAAGACATTATAATAGGATGGTTAAGAGAATGTGTTCTGTGTCAAATAATATTTCATTCTGTTAGTATCAAAATATTCAAAGGTATATCAGGTTAATGTTGGCGCTTACATTAGCAGAGTCAAATATGCAGTTGATATAATTTTCAAGCATATCTGTTTCAAAGACCTTGTAAGACTATATAGTGAGAGACACTATATATTATATAGACTACATATAATATACATAGAGAGACTCATATAGAGAGACTATATATTATAGTCTTATATATTATATTATGTGTTAGGCATAAAGTCAGCATTCAGTAAATTATGAGGGTTGTTATTATATACCCTCTTGCTGAACTAAAATAATATTTCTTGGGCATTTATTATCTACTAAATGCTGCTGTAAGCCTTCTTCATGATTTGTGTCATTTAATTTAAGTCACAGAGAAGTCAGGCGATTTGCCAAAGACCTCACTGTTAACACGCACTGGGGCTGGATTTGAACTCCAGAGGCTGCGTTTACTGATTATGCCTGAAAGGCTGTGACTGGCCAGAAGAGCAGTGAAAGGGAGGTGGGTGAGACCCAATTCATGCAGGGCCTCACAGGAGACGGTTTAGCCGAAAAAAGTTTGAACAACATCATAATAATTTCCTGTGAAAAAGGCCAATAGAAGTTATGAGCTTTGTTACTACAATGTTTACTGCCTTTGGAGTTCACATTGATTCTACTGTAAGACAAGACTGTTTCATGCCTGAAAAGGCAGAAATCCTAAGAAGCGCATTTCATTAAAAAGCCAAACTATTGAGCATATATCTACTCATTCTTTACCAGGAAGTGAAGTTACTATTGAATTTTCCAAATTTACATTCATTCTTGGGATTTGTATTTTAGGTTCCTCGTTTTAAGTTTCCAGTTACACAATATCCGATTTCTTTGGAAATTTACAATGAGGATGGACGTGTCCCAGTGAAATCTCCGTATCTGGTTACCGTGACTGAAGTGAATATGAGGAAAAACTGGAATCTAAGTAGGATTTGCCTTTTTCTAGAATTGTTTCATTTTATAAGTAATGTTATTACTGGTTTACGAAGGTCAGTGGTTTACAAAGCCTGTCTACACAAGAGATAGCCAGTTCCTTGGAAAATGATTCAAATCAGTTGGCACATTGCTGTTTACTGTACTTCTATTGTTTTCCTCTTATTTTATCATCACTTCCAGTGAGCTGGATTCTACGGCATAAAAGCATTTTTGACGAATTTAAACTGCAAAAAATTTGAAAGCCGTTTTGTGTATTAGTAGCAACAATTATTGATTGAATTTGTGCTACATGCTGATCTAGTGTCTCCTTTCACTGCTTATTCAGTATTACAGAGGAGGTTATAAAAGGTGTTGCCAGTAATCTTTAGGATCTATCTTCTAATTATGTAAGTAAAGTTTCTTAAAGATTTTATGGTAAAATAATTTAAAAGATGCAGAAATAGTTTAAAATAAGGTATTTACCTCAATCCAATTTTACCTCAAATATATAACTTTCTGTTTCACATTGTTTGTTTGTTCATGTATGAATACTTTGAGGAGATAGATAGATAGAATTAACTAAATAGAAATTTTAATCAATCATTAGTATGTTACTAAATATCCAGACATTTGGTATTCAGTGAGCTTTACTCTGTCTAACAAATATGCATTTTTGAAATGAAAAATCTAGCAAAGTAAAACTACTAAATATTTTGCTTTAACTAACATTCCAATTTTCTGTGGTGTACTGGAGGCTGCTCTTACCAGATTTGGAGTGCTGATTGTCAAACATTGAAGCATTTTATAAGCTGTTGTTAAACCATTGAAATTAGCCATATCACCATGAGTATTTACACCATGGAAATTGGCAAATGCTACAGAACTTTTTTTTTCCCCTTTAGATCCTGTGTGCCATTACACCACTGCAATTTCTAACTCCTACACTACCTATCTGGTTTTAGAAAGGATGACAGGAAAGGCAAGAGTAACTGATCACTTCTTTTGGAAAAGATTTAAGTAATCCTATTGTAAAACTTTTTACTGCTGCCTTATTGAAAATCATTTACCCACCACTAAGGAGGTCCTGCGATGATCTTACTGCCAAAAACATAAGGAATGTGCAAATCAGGACAGGTCACAAGCGTGGAGGTAGAAGGAAAAATGTCAGCTTAAAGGTGATCAGAAGTCTTGTCCTTCTTGAGGATATCCTCAAAAGCAATGGGCGACATTGAGCCTAATTTCCCTTAAATATATTTTTTACAAAGTCAGGCAGAACCAAAAGTATGGGATAACTTAGTCATGTTATAGAATGGAATCGTTCATTGTACCTTAATGTATGTAACAGATTTTATGCAAAATGAGAAAATAACATGTATGCTTAAAATATGTTTCATGCATTTTTAGAACATACTATACCAGCCAATGTTCAAAAAATGAGAAATTATTTAGAACCAATTCTTCATGCTCCAGTGTATAATCCTTTAGGTCTCAATTTAAGTATAAAGGTAAGTTGACAGCATTTTTATTTTTACTATGTTGAGTTTAGGTAAGACATGTATGTCTAAACTAATATTGGTTTTAGTTTTAAAGTATAGGTATCCATGAATGGTGGAAATAGCAACTTTAAAGTATATGGGAGGGTTTATTTTTCCTCAGTTTCCCTTGGTGTTATTAACTCTAAATGGGTCTGAAAGTTGAACTTAACTTACTGTTTTTTTAAGCTGTAAGCAAGACAGATTATCTAGTAAAGTGGAACAAAAAGGGTGTTTCTAAAAGTTAGAGGGAAGAAATGGGTTCAGTATTTCACCTGAATATACACAGGCACATGTCTTGTAGTTCCAGCTGCCCATAAGAACACATGAAGTTGATATAATCCAGGTAATTGTGAAAACCAATAAAAATTAGAGGACATATCAAAACCACAAATATGAGGTTTAGCCCAAAGTGCTCATCAAGGCCAAGTTAGGTTTTATGTTTTCGTTTCTTCATTCTAATATATACACATACTCTCCATGCTCCAGTGAAACATGGACATGCTACAGCAGCTATTGAACCCTCTGTTTAAATCCCCTTTTTATTTTCATGCATGATATGTGTGTCCAAGAGCCTTAGGAAGAGGGTGGGAATTTCTTATGCAACATCTATAGGGAAAGTGGCCCCAGGTTATGTTTTTACTTAAAGGAATATACCAGTGATTCTGCTAATGACTGGGTGTGTTTTTTCCACAGGGCTCTGAGCTTTTTCACTTTCGAGTGACTGTTGTTCCAGGGGTCACTTTTTGTAACTTAGTTGAAGAATTTCAGGTATAGTGAATCTGCAAGATATCAAATGGGGCGATGGTTGGGGAAACAACATGACAAGCGTCAATCCAAGAGACTGAAGAGAAAAAATTGGCAGAATTTGTGTGGACAGGGCATAGAGACAGGGATCCTGGAGACTGGCGATGACACTGTCAGTAGTGGTAGAGCTGGGGTGCGTGGCAGCTGCCAGGGCTAGCTGATGCTAGGGGAATTTTGATAGTGGCTGTATTTGGTTTGTTCCCTTGCCGCCTTCCATGTTTAGCTTGGCTTTCTCGCTTCTGATACTCTTCCTCTCACCCCCCCACAGGACATATGTCACTAACATTTTAGTTTCCAGCATTATCCTTCTTTTGGCTGTTGGAATTGTAATGGTAGGGTCTTCAATATTCCAAAGGCTTTCAAGAGCCAAAAGAATTGGGAACCAAAATCAGTCACCCCAAATTATCCCACAAAAGCAACAACTCGTTTTTGCGTATTCATATAATGACATACGCTGCCTGTGAGGCATGGGAAGAAGTGAGGATTTCATAAAAATTGATTAATGACTTATTCATTGTCAACTACTGATGCCGCATGAACATTCTCTCTCTCTCTCCGTCTTCACCCCCACCCTCACCCTCTCTCCCCCTCGCCCCCTTCTGTCCTGGCCCTGCTCCAAGGCCAGCCCCAATACTGACTCTGCACTACTACAGTGGTGGGTGGCCACAGCAGCAGTGCAAGCGTCTAAAACCCTGAGAGAATGTCCATCCCACTAGATAGAGGAACTAGGAAAAGATACACCTGTCCCATGAGGAATGTGAGGAGAAATCCATTACTTTTTTCTCCCTTTTCTCACCTCTTTTCCCAAAGGCAGCCCCAGTTGTGGGAACAGCACAATAGTACAGGGGGCTAAAATCCTCATATAATCCCGACTTTCTTCCCAGAAAACTCGGGAAAAGGGCCTGTAGGAGTGGAAAGTGTGGGGAAAAATCCCTAAGAGCAGAGGACTAGAGAAGGGGATTTCTAATTCTGTATATAAACTAGCAAATGTACCAAGCTGCACATGAGCAGAACACACCTAAAGAGGCAGAGCAAAGGCTTTGAAATAAAATGACAATATAAACACCATCTAGTTCCAGAACAACTCCTGAGTGGCACATGTACCAGGAAGACACAAATAGCATAGCAATAGCTTGGAAAACTGAACTGACATTGGAACTACCATCCACAGAAAGTGAGGCATACCTTGTGATCTGAACTCAACCAGTACAATTGACTGCGAAAACAAACACATAAACAATCAACATTTTCCAGAGAATTTTCAACAAGAACCAGAGTCTCTCACAACATAATATCCAAAATTTCCAGGATATAATCCAAAATTACTCACTATACCAAGAACTAAGAAAATATAATCAATTCTGAAGAAAAAAATGATCAACAAATGTCAACAAATGCAATTATCAAAGATTTAAATAACTATGCTCCATGAGGTAAAGGTAAACACTTTTGAAATGAATGGAAACAAAAATTCTCAGTGGAGAACTAGAAGCTATTTTAAAAATGAAAATTTTAGAACTGAAAAATACAATATTTGACATTTTAAAACTACTGAATGGACTCAGTAGCAGAATGGATGTGGAAGAGAAAAAAAATCAGTGAATTTGAAAATAAATCAGTAGAAATCCAACCTGAAGAAAAAGTATTAATGCTTTTTTAAAAAAAAGAAGGGCCTCAGGGATCTGTGTGACAGTATCCAAAGATCTAACATTTATGTCATCAGTATCAGACAAAGAGATTGGTGCAGAAAAGAATATCTAAAGAAATACAGGCTATAAAAGCACATTCCCTAAGTGCCCTAGACAGGTAGGCATTCCCTACTCTGTATTCCCACAGCGATTTGCCCATTCCTGCGTAAGTATAGAACGTTCTCCTGTTGTGTGAATGTCCTAACTGCCTCACTCTGCCATTAAAGACAAGGTTAAGGTATAGGATAATTAAGGGAATTCTTACTTCCTATATTTGTGTGCAAATTATTACTTGTGAGATTGTTAAGAAACTGTTCCTAAGCTTTGTGGATGCTGAATATCTGTATAACTCTAGGCAGAATTTTGCTAGGTGATTAATTGTGGGAATCTTATAATGTTCAGTATTTTGCACTACTAGATTCAGAAAGCTTAAAGATTTTGCTTTTTCTGTTGCAGATTTATGTTGATGAAGTACCATTGCCATTTCCAGGACACACTCTTATTGCTGTCGCAACGGCAGTAGTGCTAGGCGGATTAATTTTTACAACATTTATGTTTCAACTGCGTGATGTCCACCCATGGAAGTCATTCCAAAAATGGATTAGAAAAAACAAAGTGAACTTATCAAATATATCTATCAGTGAAATGATTCATAGATGAAAATCTGAAGAGTGAACAAATGATAATAATTTCTCTTTATTTTCTAGTTTTATCAAACAATTCCTAGAACAATATATTTAAATGTTAAATATACAAACCAAAAATAAAATAAAATGTAATAAAATAAATATAGAAACTAGATAAAATACCACAGAATTGCCATTATTATTCAAATTGCTATTTGTCAATATGTTTACCATTCCATTTTCTTATTTTGAATACATAGAAAATTTCTTATGCCAACACTCACGTAGAAGATTTTCCTTGAGGTTTTTAGAAACATATAAAATGATAACCAACTCCATGTGGAATGAGTTTTTTGTTTTTCAGCTCTTATTGGCTGGACCCCTTTCTGTGGGGTCAGAACCCCTAAGCCTTGCTCTTTCCAGACAGGAGTATGAGTAGAGTGCAGTTGTGCAGGGTGAAGTAGTCAGTGAAGGCGGCTGAACAGCAGATGTGCTTTCAGAGCCTCGTGGGAATGAAAGAGGAAGCCGTTAGTTTTTCTTGAGGCAACTTCAAAACCAGACTGTAGTACCAAAAGGGAGGGAAATGTGACCCCATTGTGGGGGTGTTGAAAGAACATGGTGTCTGGGCGAGGTGGTGATTTACAAACCTACATGCAGAATGTGGAATTCCAAATGATCTATCTCTGTGCTCTCAGAGTACCTGTTCCCAAGTAGTCAGAAGATGACCAATACATACAGAGATCAGGGAGTTACACTGTCCCGGAAAAGCTCAGGAGGAGGAGCCAACCGATTGGATAATGTAAAGGAGGGATAGCCATCCAGTCCAGAAGTTCGGAGAGCTGTAAACAGTGGCCAGGCCTGTAGATCATTAAAATTCTTTACAGAGGGCAGTACAGCAAGTAGTTAAGAGAATCAGATTCTGGAGCCAGATGTCCTGGTTTGCCACTTACTAGGTATGTAACCCTGGGAAAGTTAATCAACTTCTTTGTGCCTAAGTTTCTGCACCTGTAAAAAGGGGATGATATTAACACCTACATAACAGGGTTATTGGGAGGATCAAATGAATTAATACATGTAAAGTATTTAGAACAGTGCCTGGCTTACAGTAAGTACTATAAGTGTTAGCTGTTGTTTTTGTTGCTGCTGATCCTGCTGCTGCTATTGTTAGGTTGCAAGTAATAGACATTCTGTCTAATCATAAGAAAAAGGGAAATTCATAGGAAGAATACTACAGAAAGTCAGATAATCAAAGCAAAATCTAAACAATCAGTTCTTGACATGGGCAGGAATGAGAACCATTCTGAGGACCTAGAAAACTGGAGTTTGTCAGCTCTTCAGAGCTTTCCTTGGCCCAGGGGTCTAGAGATAAAATAGAGCATAGTGGTTAAAAGTATAGCCTCCAGAAGCTAACAGCCTGGATTTTTTTTCTTTTAATGAACTTTTTAAAAATGTTAGACAGTTTTTGGATTTACAGAAAAGTTGTGAAGATAGTACAGAGAGTTTCCACATTACTCACAGTCAGTGTCTCTTGATCTTACAGCCTGGTTTTTATCTAGCTCCATCACTTACTGGCTATATGACCTTGGGAAAGTTGTAAGATTCTATATTCTGGTCTCATACCTTTGGCTATTCAGTGTTTCATCGTGTATGTGCATGCTGTGCACACAACAGTCTTCCTATACTCAAAGATGCCCCCGCTAAGACAGTCCACGTATTCTACATGTAACCACAAATACACTCACCTCCTCCTCCAAAAGAGACAATCCACAGTCATTTCTAGCTATGGCATCCAAAAGTAATGTCATAGAGCTACTGTTCTTAGAGTCTAGAAGCTCTAGGTAATATCAATTTCTCTTAGCTTCTTCTCAAAAGGGGGAGAAAATGGTGATAATCATTACACTTTAGCAGAAAAGAAATGCAAATAGAGTTTATGACCCTTATTTTTGTAACTAATACCCAGGTTGATATCTCTCCACTACACATTCCACATGTTCCCTTGCTGTTGAATAGCACTTCAGCTGGTTAGGATTCTTTGCTAGGATTCTGGTTAGGGATTAACTACCTTTATTCCTGAAGGACATGAGCCTTTGGTAAACCTGCTATTTGGTAATTGGTTGTCTATCTTTGGGTAAGTTATCGTCCATTGATCTTTATCCTTGAGTATGATGGTAGAAGTTTGTGGCCCAGGATCCACCCAAATTAATCTTGGTCCTCATTGTGTTATAGCATCTCCCTTGTTTCTCGATAAGATCCGTTATCCTTCCTTTTGCCTGTTTTCCTAATATAACAGGAACCAAAAATGGCTATATGGCAGTCTTGGTTTCCAGTTCAGTGGAATCATTATTGTGTTTAATGGAGAAGCATTTCTATGTTGATTAAATAGGCCACTTGATCATTAGAACCCAAAATTAGAGAACAGAAAGGTAAACTTTAGGTAGTGGTTTGTTAAGGGAAATCTGAAAAAGATCTATTCACTCTCCACCCCTTGTTTTTAAATTAATGTGTTCTAGTTATAGAAAACATCCCCATATACTGGAGATTACTGACATGGAACATATACAATCATGTGTTGCTTAATGACAGAAATAAACGTTCTGAGAAATGTGTCCCTAGGTGATTTCATCATTGTGCAAATACCATACAGTAAACTTACACAAGCCTAGAGAGTATAGCCTACTACACACCTATGCTATATGGTATAGCCTATTGCTCCTAGGTGACAAACCTGTACAGCATGTTACTGTGCTGAGTACTGTAGGCAATTGTAACACAATGGTAAGCATTTGTGTATCTAAACCTATCTAAACATAGAAAAGGTACAGTCAAAATACAGTATAAAAGATAAAAAATGATACACCTATATAGAGCATATACCATGAATGGAGCTTGTAGGACTGGAAGTTGCTCTGGTTCAGTCAGTGAGTGAGTGATGAGTGAACGTGAAGGCCTAGGATATTACTGTACACTTTTATATGACTGGCAGCACAGTAGGTTTGTTTATATCAGTATCACCACAAGCACATGATTAATGTATTGTGCTACAACAGCTACATCATTAGGCAATAGGAATTTTTCAGCTCCATTATACTCTTATGTAGTCCATTGTTGACCAAAATGTTGTTATGTGGCACATAAATGTATTTCATCCATCCAGAGAAATCTCCAGTGTCAATGGGGCCACTGCGCATGAACTTTCAATAGGCCTTCTCCTTGTACCCTAAGACCACCTGCTTCTGGCAGATAGAGTACCCAGAAATGAAACAAATCCCAAAGGCATCAGCCTCTCACCTCATTTCTTTCTGTGAAGTGAGTGAGGATTGGGTCAGAGGCAAATTGTGAGGGATTAAGGCTTTTAGAGTCTCAAAGCACTGAAAAGGTTATGGTGTTTCCCCATAAGTAATTAAAATTAAAAATTTTGAAATAACACAAAACTTAAATGTATATGGAAATCACAATAACTTCTTTCTAGATTTTCTGATTGAAAACTTCTGAACAAATTCATCAGAGCTTTACTATTCTCATTCTCTTTGGTTACCCTCTTCCTTCTGTTGGTACATAAAGTGGCAGAGATGGGAGAATATCATGGCAGCATACAAAGCCTTCAGAGAAAATGGCAGGCATGCCTTCTGTAGAATATAGATAATTTCCCTCTCTGGAACAAAATGTGGCATGCTTATAGCTCATTATAAAAGATTTGCTTTCCTTGAGCTCGGGGTTCCCTTCTGGTAACACAACCCACTATATGTGCAAGTGTCATCTGCACCTCTTTGTGTCACCCTGGGCCTCGGGGAACTGGTACAAAAATGCTGATACTCTGCCTACTGCCAATGCTGAAAGTAATAAACTGTCCTTTGTTTTGTCCCAGGAGTCTTGTATCTTCAACCAGCATCCACAGAACTGTGGTAAAATATCGTGTTAGTTTGCAAGTAGGGTAAAATCTCGGACCCTTTACAATTCTTAACATAAACAAGAGTTAAATTTGTTTACAGGTCTGCTGGGGCATGAGAGAAGAGTAACAAGATTTGTACTGCAACCTGAACTGGGCTAGATTCCACTCAAAGCTGTCAGCTTTTTGAACTAAATGCATTACAGCAGAAGATTCTAAATGGTACAAGGTATATGCTGCCAGAAATTTCCAAAATAACCTACTAGGTATTGTTCTTCTTTCTTAGTGGTAGGGAATGGAAGGTGCTGTGGCCTACCCTTTACTTTGGAATGGGATATTCCCACATGCTCCAAGAATAACGAAGTAACACAAACTTTGCTAAAGTGTTTTCTTGTGGAGTTTGATCTTCCACTCCATCATCCACGTATCTTACCAAACTATCATAGGAAGTTGCCTCTTCATCCTCTTCCAGTCCTTGCAACATAATGTTCTATAGTACAGTGAGGTAGTCAACTCCCTCCCCACTAGACTGGGCCACAGAGCCAGTAAAAGCATACGGCTGCCCTGTCAGGGAAAGGCCTGTGCTTGAAATCGAGAAATATGCCAAGTACCACGGTCTCTGTTATTGTGCCCACTCTGCTGCCATTATGATGACCACACTGGCCATGGTCATCCCAGGTACCTCTCATTTCCATCAATATCAGGCATCCAGTTTTACCTGTAGTACCACCCACCCTCATCCAGTCCTACTATGTAGTGCAGCAGTTAAGAGCTTGGACTCTGGAGTAGGAATAGCTGGGTATGAATGCTGTCTTTGCCACTTTCTAGCTGTGTAATCTTGGGAGAGTCATTTAACTTCTCCATGTCTTAGTTTTGTTGTCAGTATAATGATTGTTTGAGAATTGAATGAGTTAATACATGTGAAGTGCTTAGAACAGAGCCTGGCACATTAAAAATACTATGTAAGTATTAGTTATTGCTATGGTCTGAATGTATGCTTCCCCCACTCCCAAAATTCATATGTTGAAATCCTAACTCCCAAGGTGATTATGTTAGGAGTTGAGGCCTTATGGGAAGTGATTAGGTCATGAGGGCGGAGTCCTCATGAATGGGACTAGTGTCCTTATATAAGAGGCCCTTGCCCCTTTCACCATGTGAGGACACAGTGAGAAGATACCATCTGTGTGAAATGGGCCCTCACCAGACACTGAATCTGCCAATGCCTTGATCTAGAACTTCCCAGCCTCCAGAACTGTGAGAAATAAATATCTGTTGTTTATAAGCCACCCAGTTTATGGTGTTTTATTACAGCAGTCTGAATGGACTAACAGCTATGTGCAGGGGTCAGGGACCTCCCCTTTAAACATTCAGATGCTTCCCTTATCAGCCTGCTCCTAATGATGAGAAAGGGAAGAGAGACTTCTGGGTGTTACCAGTCTTCGAATTCTTCTCTCTGCACTGGGTCAGGTGCTTTCTGGCCTTTCAATGTCACCTAGCATGGTGCAAATAATGCACCAAATTTTCATTAGCCAACTCAATCCCTTAGAATCCAGCCAGCAGCCTTAGCTAGCACATTTAATACAGTGTCACTATGACAATGAATTGAGAATAATTATATATTACGTTCTTCAACATTTGGTCAAGCATTCTCAAAAATCCTGGCCCATAAAAATTTCCCTGTACTTTTGATAATAAAATGAACACATTTCTATAATTCATAATTTAATAGTGTAAGTCTTTTGTTTTCTATTCTTATTGTTATGCTTAACACCTTTCAGTTTATTTTGAGTTAAAATCTACCATTTGACAGATAATGGGGCATAAGAAGAATTTGGAGGTTTAGTCTGCAAGGGAGGCACATCAGGAAGCAGCAAAGGTTTCATTGTAGGAAGGATTTGAGTGATGCTTGGTTGACCAATTTTATTAGTCAATTTTTTTCTGAGACAGGATCTTGCTTTGTTGCCCAGGCTGGAGTGCAGTGGTACAATCATATGTCACTGCAGTCTTGAACTCCTGGGTTCAAGGGATCTTCCTGCCTCAGCCTCCTGAGTAGCTGGGATTACAGTTGTGCACCACCGTACCTGGTTAATTTTTTTATTTTTTGTAGAGACGGGGGTCTGGCTGTGTTGCCCAGGCTGGTCTCGAATTCCTGGCCTCAAGCAATCCTCCTGCCTCAGTTTCCCAAAGTGCTGGGATTATAAGCATGAGCCACTGCACCCTGCCCAATCTAGAACAATTTATAGGAGCATCTATCATGATAGATCCTATATCTGTGTAAATGATTATAATTAGTTATAGCTCATGAACGTTTCTTAGGATTGAATAAAAGAGAGCCAGGGCTCACCTTCTGATTTGCCATCACACCATGCATAAATCTCAGTGGTTCCAGTTCTGATGAAGTTGATATTTATTCACTCCAGCCAAGTTTGTTCCACTTTAATCATATAATAAAGAGCATTTTTTCTTTCAGGATTTAGAAGAAAAATGTTACCCCTCTGATACAGATTTATCTATCTAAAACAAATAGCAAACTCACAGCAATTAAATAGTTACTTTTGTTTACAGGGATGGAATTATCACTTTTATATGCCCCGTCGCAATTTTGGAAATTTCCAATTTTTTATATGGAGTTAAATACAACCAAGGCAAGTTATTGCTATGGTATGAATGTTTGTTTCCACCCCCAATTTTATATGTTGAAACTTAATCCCTGATGTGATAATATTAAGAGGTGGGGCCTCTGGGAGGTGATTAGGTCATGAGGGCTCTGCCCTCAGGAATAGGCTTAGTGCCCTTCTAAAAGAGGCCTGAGGAAGCTTGTTTGCTCCTTCTGCCAAATAAGGTTACAATAAAAAGACGTCCACCTGTGAAGGAATAGGCCCTCACCAGACACTCATTCTGCTGGTGCCTTGATCATGGACTTCTCAGCCTTCAGAACTGTGAGAAATAAATTTCTGTTGTTTATAAGCTACCCAGTCTATTTTGAGCATTTTGAACAGACTGACAGTTATTATATTTAATATAATTCTCTCTTTCCTTCTCAGGAATTCTTATATATTTCTTTTTCCATCTGGTCTTTTCTTTCAGCAAATGGTTCCCTACATGTAATAGTTACTAATTATCTGTTGAGTGAATGAAGAACAGATATCTCAAATCTATTTATTTCTAGCAAAGTCAACCAAGGAAAGACAGAATTTAATGTCAAAATCCAGCCATGAGATTAAAAATGCCAGGTTAGGGATTCTAAGTAACAGCAAGTATTGTGGGGGTAAAAAAGAAAGAAATAAACAAACCCAGGTTGAACTTTTTTGTAAATTCCTGTAAGAGAAAATCTTTGATCAGTAGACCACTGTAAAAAAATGTGAGTGGTTTCATGGTAGCAACTTAGGAAGAACACCAAAAGGAGGAAAAAAAAAAGTTAGGTTATTAAGCATGAAATGTCCAACTTGATTTCCTTAAGTACTCAGTTTGACAGTTGATATCTCTGACATTTCTCTTTGACACTTCTTGTTTTATTTTTATTGTGAAGGTACATCCTCAGTCTTTCAAATGTATGGTTTGTCTTGTGATTATCTTTCAAATTTTTTTTAGAGCAATTTTTGTGAAACCATGGATAACTCAAAAATTCGTGTTATTTTTGCATATGAGTTCCATTGTGGAAAAAATGCAGCACAGACAGCTCAAAATATCAACGAAGTGTTTGGGAAGGATGTAGCTAATGAACACACGGTACATCAATGGTTTGGCAAGTTCCATTCTGGTGATTTTAATCTTGAAAATGAGCCACATGGGTGACCTGAGACCAAGGTGGATAATGAGCTGAAAGCTGTAGTGGAAGCGAATCCATCTCAACCTATGCGTGAATTAGCAGCAAGGTTTACTATTCCAACAATATTGGACCATTTGCAACAAATCGGCAAGCTAAAGAAGCTGGGTAGATGGTTTCCCCGTGAATTAAACGAGCATCAGAAGAGAAATCTTCTTGAAGCTTGCCTTTCTTTGCTGTCACAACATAGAGGCAAAGCATTTCTACACCGTATAGTTATGTGTGATGAAAAATGGATTCTTTTTGACAATCACAAACGTTCAGCACAATGGTTGGATAAAGATGAAGTGCTGAAACACAGTCCAAAACCAAATATTCATCAAAAAAAGCTAATGGTGTCTGTTTGGTGGTTCAGCGCTGGTATTATCCACTACAGCTCCATGAAACCTGGTCAATCGATTACAGCAGATGTCTACTGCAACCAACTGGACAAAATGATAAGGATGCTTGTGATTAACCAGCAGAGATTGGTCAATAGAGACAGGCCAATCCTCTTGCAAGACAATGCTCAACCACATGTCGCACAAACAATGGTGTTCAAACTACAGAAGCTGGACTTGGAAACTCTCTGTCATCCACCGTATTCACCAGACCTTGCACCAACTGACTACCACTTCTTCCAGGCTTTGGACCACTTCTTGCAAGGAAAAATATTCCATTCTCAACAAGCTGTGGAAAACACCTTTTGCAATTTCATCACCACTCGCTCCCCAGGCTTCTTTGCTGCTGGCATAAACAAGATACCATTAAGATGGGAAAACTGTGTTGATAGTTTAGGTTCATACTCTGATTAATGGTACTGCTTCTTGTTTGAGAGATAATAAACTACACTTGTGATTCGAAATCGGACATTTCATATTTAATGGCCTAATATTATAGAAATTATCATCAGTGGAAAAGTTCTGTTTAGCAAGTTGATAACTCCTGATGGGTCTTGAATCATACAGCCTATAGTTAGGGAAAGATCTATGCCATATACGCTCCTGCACTCTTCTCTACACTAATCACCCTGAAGTTCTGGGGCCTAAGGAATTAACTAGGAATTTATAGATTTTCTTATAAATCAAGCTGGTTTTAGGGTCTGGTTGTAGCTTGGGTCCTCTGAGAAACAGTTGCCAAGGCTGAAGTAGATGTACAAGAGGGAGGTTAAAGGGGAAGGGGCAATGGGGGAAGAGAGGGGAGGGAGAAGGGAGGGAGAGCACGCAGGAGAGCGGAAGGGGAGCTTTCAGGTGGTGAAGACACCTGTGAGAGGAGAGCAGCCATTAGGTAGGGGCAGCCTCAGACCTAACCCTATGGGGGAAGTCTTGGCCAGCAGGGAGCCAGGGAGCAAAGGTTGCCATTAGAGGAGTTTCCTGTCAAGCAGCAGTGGCTGGGTTCTAAGGCCTTCCCAGTGTTCTGTCCTTGGTTGGGAACTGCCTGGGCAGGGCATTGCCTCCAGCAAAGGCTGCAGGGGGCAGAGGGTGCTACAGCTGGAGGCCAACTGCCAACCCCATGCCTACTGCCCGTCCTCTTAAGGGAGATCTTAGCAGCCGCCCCCATGGCCCCATATCTCTGGAGCACCTGTAGGTCTGATCTGATGTTGAATTACATGTATAGGGACCATCCCTGAAGGGCTCCCTCTAGAAGAACACCTGTTCTCAGTCACTCTATTAAGGAAAGTAAAAATAGATGATGGTTTATGGAAACCTCTCAGGTCCCACAACTCCTTTTGATATGGAATGCCCTCAGGCTGCTGTGTGGTCTTCCATTGTCTTTTAAGTATCAGATAAATAAGTTTCAAAAATGCTTTCCAGAAAAAGGATGCAGAGGAGAGGAATAGTATAATGACTAAATAACTAGGATAGAGTTGGGTCCCTGAATACGTGAATCTGAGTTAGTAGGTGAGTTCTTAAAGCACAAAGAAAGTAGCATTTGGAATACTAACCTGCTGAGTGTGAATGCAGCAGACCTTTTGACAAGGCAAGAGCAAAACAAAAATGTTTATTAGGATGCCACAGAAACCATCTGGAGCTGAAATGGTGAGGCCCTTGTTTGCTGTGTTGATAGCAGATTTGTAAGGAGAAGACAAATCCAAAAACATGACATTCATCAGTATTTAAACTCTGAGTAAATGTTAGAAGAAAAAGATGGAGAGAATAAAGAAGTCTTTGGTAACTTTGGGATTTTAAGTCTGGGAAAGTACGGAAATAGGAAGGATAAAAGGGGGGCTGGTGCTCTGGTGGAGTTACAAATCTGTTGTGCTCAGTGAAGTCTGTTCTTTGTGTGTGAATTAACATTTTTGAAAGATTTAATATATTTAAATTATATCTCAGGTAAAACAAATTGCAACACAAGAAAATATAGTACGGTCAGCCCTCCATATCTGCAGGTTCCACATCCACGGATTCAACCAACTATGTATCAAAAATATTCGGGGAAAAAACATAAAAAATAACAATACAACAATAAAAATAATACAAATAAAACACAATACAGTATAACAACTATTGACATAGCATTTACATTGCATTAGGTATTAGAAATAATCCAGAGATGACTTCATGTATACAGGAAGGTGTGCGTATACTTATATTACATGCAAATACTACACCATCTTATATATGCATCCGTAGATTTTGGTATCCCACTGGGGTCCTGGGACCAATCTCACCACATTCCAAAGGATGACTGTATACTTTTCCTATTATTCTGATACTACAAAGAGAATGATGTAATCAAGTTGTTTCTTACCTCAAGTAACTTGGTGAGTTACAGATACAGAATATATTATGCATTATCATTATTGTATTTTTAGCATTTATAATTGATAGAATGTGCTTTGAGTTTATCATCCGTTATTTTTAGGATGGTGTCTAAATAAATGAAGGTTCACCTTTCTCACCCCCATCCTTTGTATGTTTTGTAGCGACAACTTTTTAAAGGATGAGCCTTTTCCATTTTCTATCAACTGTGTGTATCTGCCTTTCTGATTCTGTTCGCCTTTTATAAAGAAATTTTCACACTAGCTTATGAACACCTTTTGAAAAATGTAACAGATTAGTCTTATTAATTTTATAATGTAAATGTAGATCTGCCATTATTAGGAGCAGAAATCTTATCACATAATTGACTGAGTCTATCTTCAGCCTACTGGGTACCACCTACTGAACCCATTTTGCATAGGACATAATTCAAATAAATTTCCTTTCAAAAAAGAAAATTTTTTAAAAATAAATCTATCAAGAAATCTGGTCAAATCATCAAGGAACTTGGTCAAAATATATCTGAACTATATTGAGAAGAAAAAAATAAATAAATCTGCCTCTGATAAGCAGAAGCCTTACCTAAATATTGAATGAGGTGAAGTCAGTCTGGCAAGGGCTCAACACAGCAGTCAAAGGTACTAGTAGAGCAACATGCCCAACCAGCAGAGAAAGGCTTATCAAAGAAAACTTCATCAGGAGAGTTGTAAAGGCAATGCTTCTTAGAGGGAGGTATTTTATTCTGAAGATACCTAGGATTTCCTCAGTTGGCCCAACCCATGGAGGAAGACTCCTACAGCCCAAGGATCAGCATCTCCGGTTCTTCTAGAGAACCAGTTTGCTTACTGAACCAGAATCTTTCACTGTTGGTATTTCATGGGGAAGTTACATACTCTGGTAAACTTGGTTTGGTTCCTGAGTTGGAAGATAATATGTAATTATAATAAAAGATACAATTTAATGATTGCCTACTGTATACTAGGCACTTTGCATGCATTTTGCTGTGGCTGGGTACAGTGGCTCAAGCCTGTAATCCCCAGCACATTGGGAGGCCAAGGCGGGAGGATCACTTGAGGCCAGGAGCTTGAGACCAACCTGGGCAACACAGCAAGACACTGTCTCTAAAAAAAAGTTTTTTTTTAATTAGCAGGGTGTGGTGACGTGTGCCATTAGTCCCAGCTACTCAAGAAGCTGAAGTGGGAGGGTCGCTTGAGCCCAGGAGTTCAAGGCTGCAGTGAACTATGATTGACCACTGCACTCCAGCCAGGGTGAAAGAGTGAAACTCTGTCTCAAAAATATATACACACACACACACACATTTTGCTGTAACAGTCCTGTAAGGAAAATGTCATTTTCATAGTACTGATGAGAAAACGGAGGCTCAGGAAAGCTGAGTATCCTGCTTACACAGCAAATGGCACAGTGGGGATTTGAACACAGTTCAGACCTGCTTGGAAACACAGGGTTTTTTTCCATTATTCACTCAGTGATTCTGGTTCATGACTGGAATTTGGAAGTAATAGTGTTTTATTCCTATTTACCAATAGAAGCATAGCTGTGGCCTCATTTGAATTTATTGAAATCCGTTTACTGTTTTAAAGACTGAGCTATGATGTGGTGGAAAGAATACTGGATTGAGCATCAAGAGACAGGGGTCTGCAGTGTCCACAGAGGATCTTCTTAGGTTCATCTAACATTTAGATTCTGAATGTTCAGACTCACAAGATCACCAGAGTCTTCTCTAGGCAGAAAAGGTAGGACAGGAACCCCAGCTGGCCAGAGGATAGAGACAGGTGCTGCTCTTCAGACGGTTCCTTGTAATCACCCACACAGCCTCGCAGGTGCAAGAGTAGGAGACACACGTTAGGTGGATGTGAAGCGGCCCTGGCCTAGGAACCCCATTTCCCAGAGGAGCAACATTGCTTGTGACAACTTCATAGGCATATCTTCCAGGTGACTAGGGTCACCACACTCAGGGGAGCCAGGGAGCTCAGGTGTTCATAGTTCTCACAGTCTGGATGCAGCTCACTAGTCAGGGATCACTGTTGCCACAAGCAATACTGCCTAGTAACACAACACTCCTTTTTCATCAGGTTACCAGGAGAACAGTTAGAAAGTCAAATGCTGATGCAGAAGGAGAAAGGGTTTTGTTAACTCTTTATGTATTGGTTCTAATCTAGTTCTGCCCCTAACCAGCGACGTGTTTTGAGTAAGCTACTTTCGGGTCACTGGTACATCATCTATAAAATGAGTTTTACTACAACTTCCCTTCCTCTATTATGAGTCATAATTTCACAAATGGCATTTATGAAGTAATATATAAAAACAGGGCTTTTGATCTTAGCAGTTAATGAGTAGCACTCAATTTCTATTTAATCAATATTCTATTTGATCTTATAATTTGCTAATAGTTTAGCCCTTCTAGTGTTTAGCAGTCCTTTTTCCTAAAAAGCAAAATACTTTATGTTTTTCATTATAAATAGCCCTAAAGATATTCTTAGAGTCAAAATTTTTATACTGAACGTTCTCCTTTTTAATTGGCATTAAATGTAGTTCAAATTCTACTTTTTCCCAGAGTTCAATCTCATTTGCCTTGGTTACAGGGATATTATCACCTGAATGCTTTGTGTCTTAAATTGTCTTACAATTGAAAAGCAGCTGTAGTTATATTAAAACCTTGCATTTCATTCCCAGAGAGTCTGTCCCCTTAAGTTACGGGGGTAGAGGAGTACAGCAAGACTCTAACGGGTTCAGTGTGATCAACACACGGCCAGGAAGAAATTAGATTCAAGTAAACAATGTGTATTAGTGATGTAAATTCCGAGTTACTCTAATTTATTAATAATTCCTTTCCTTTTCTTTTTTTCTTTTTTTTTTTTTGAGACAGGGTCTTGCTCTATTGTAGAGGCTAGAGTTCAATGGTGCCATCATAGCTCACTACAACCCAAAATCCTGGGATCAGGTGATTCTCCTGCCTCAGCCTCCCAAGTAGCTAGGATTATGGGTGCATGCCACCATGCCCAGCTGATTTTTCTAATTTTTGTACAGGTGCGGTCTTACTACATTGCTCAGGCTGGTCTCAAATGCCTGGCCTCAAGTGATCCTTCTGCCTCAGCCTTCCAGAGTGCTAGGATTACAGGCTTGAGCCACCAGTTTCTTTCCTTTGAGAGACTTAAAACCTTTTATGACTTGTGTGTGTGTGTATACACATGTGTATATGTATATATACATATATATATACTCTTTAAGGTTTTCAATTTAACTAGACAAAAATAATGACAAAACAATATTTAAACTGATGTTCTAATTATTCATATTAATAAGATGTTACACAAGAATAGCAGTGATATTTAATTTTATTTTGCATCATATCACCTGTAAAGGGCTCGATGGTAGCCCTTAAAAAGATATGTCCATGTCCTAATCCCTGGAACCTGTGAATGCTACTTTATTGGGGGGAAAATGTCTTTGCAAATGTAACTAAATTAAGGATGTTGGGATGGGGAGATTATCCTGGATTATCTGGATGGGCCCTAAGTGCCATCACAAGTGTCCTTATAAGAGAGAGTCACCAGGAGTTCAAGGTTACAGTGAGCTATGATCGTGTCACTGCGTTCCAGCCTGCGTGACAGAGCAAGACCCTGTCTCTAAAAAAAAAGAGAAAGAGAGAGAGCGGCAAAGGGAGACTTAGACACACAGAGAGGAAAACAAAGAAGAGGAGGAAGCAATGTGACCATGGAGGCAGAGACTGGAGTGATGTAGCCACAAGCCAAGGGACATCTGCACCCACCAGAAACTGCGAGAGGCAAGGAACAGGTTCTCTCCCCGAGGGCCTTTGAAGGGAGCATGACCCCCCCTGACACTTTGACTTTGGACTTCCAGCCTTTAGAACTGCAAGAGGTGGGGGATTTCTGTTGTTCTAAACAACTCAGTTTGTGGTAATTTGTTATGGCAGCTCTAGGAAACTAATACATCACCTCAGTTACACTACTTTCTGATATGTTTTGGGAACATCAACTGCTTTTAAACTTTCTGGTCTTCCATAGTTGCATATTTTTATTTGTTCTAATAATATAAACTTAAAAGAGCACTTAAGAAAGGACTATTATATTTTGGATTCAAAGATATGGTGATAAATTATATTTCCAAATAAAGTTTTAATTGTAGATTGTTTCTTCAGATCACATTTGTTTAACTATGTAGAACTTTGCCCCACCAGATACAAGGTAAAGTTGAGGATACCCAATAAAAGATCCTAGAGTATGTATGTGAGTATATATATATAAATTTAGTATATAAGGGTTATATTTCAAATGATGTAGGTTAAGTTCACTAAAAGTAAGATTAGATCTCTACATTGCACTATATAACAAATGCATTCCATATGGATTAAAGAAGTACATGTAAAAAGCAAAATCACATATGAATTTGTATCTAATCTCAGGTAGAGAAAAGCTTTCTAAACCTACTAATAAAAGAAGATGTCATACGTCTTCCTATCATGGAAGGCTAATTTATACACTGAAAACAACTAAAATTGGTGGGTAAAACATTTTTTAAAATCTAAATAATACTTAAAAAGACAAGACAGTAAGAAATGATAAGGCCAAAAGTAAAGAGAAACCAATTATCCAAGAGAGGAGGGTAGAATCACAGCCCAGGACATTAGGAGGGAGTCTAATTGGACATTGTGAACCTGTGAAGGCACAACAGCCCTTATGGAATTATAGCCAGTTTTCAAATCACGTGGATTGACAAGGTTATCTGAAGGCTTGGGGTTTCTTTAAAGTGATTCTGAACTTTGTAGTAACCCAGGCATTTGGCAGAAGCAAATGCAAATCTTCTCTGAAATCAAGTACCTTCATTAATGGTCTCAAATTATTTCTACAAATAATTTCTCAAATACAGGTCCCAAACTTCAGCCAAAAAATATCAGGAACCCCCCAAAAATCAGACTCTATGAGCAAGGAGAAGCAGAAATAACAAGCAGAAACAAACCCACAAAGTCTTCAGGCATTGGAATTATCAGACACATGTTATAAAATAGCTGTGCTAATGGCTGTGCTATTTATTTAACTTAGCTGTGCTAACTATAAATAAGAAACAAGTTTAAAGATATCTCTGGAGAAAATAAAGAGAGTGTTAACTGGATCATAGATTGTTATAACTAAGCAACCCAGTTAAAAGGCAAAGGTCAGACTAAGATGGTCCTTGAGTTAGGATGGTTCAACTTATGATTTTTCAACTTTATGATGTTGTGAAAACAGTATGCAACCACAATGTTTCAGACTTTAAGCACCAGTGATTCTTTGACTAAAGACTCTCTGGGCTGCATTTCAGTTTACAATATTTTCAACTTATAATGAGTTTATCAGGACATAACCCCATCATAAGTCAAAGAGTATTATAGTTTAGAAACAAAAATATGGAAAATACAGAAGATATGGTAAAAGACTTAGAAGAGGCAGTAAGTCTAAAATACAATCAAATGGAGTTCCCAAAGGAGAGGATAAGAGGGCAGAGGGCAATACCTGAAGAAATGATGGTTGAGAATGTCATCCAGATGATGAAAAACAGCAATTCTGACTCAAGAAGCTCAAAAAATCTCAAGCAATGCAAATAAAAAGTGAAATAGTGGAACTAAAGAACACCAAAATTAAATAAAAAGTTTTAAAGCAGCCAGATTAAATGAAACATATTATCCTCAAAGTAGCAACCATTATACTTACATCTGATTTTTTCAGCAGAATGATGAAAGTCAGAAGACAATGGAAAAATATCATTAATATATTTAAAAGAAAATAACCACTGACCTGGAATTCTATACCAACAAAAAATATCTATGATGAGTGAGAAAAAATAAGACATTTTTAAACAAATAAAAACTAAGAGAGTTTTCCAGGAGCACACTCTTACTATAGGAAATTTTAAAAGCATTTCAGGCAGAAGGAAAATGATCCCAGACGGAAGGTCTGAGTTGGGAGAAAAAAAAAAGGTAAAAAAGGTAATAAATAGATGGGTAATTCAAAATGTATTAAGAAAAAGAATGTGTTGTAGGATTTTAAATAGATAAACAGTACTAAGCAAATATTAACAATAAAATAGTTGGTTTGGCCATATTAACATCAGATGAAATTGACTTTAAGGCAAAAAGCCATACCAGAGATGATAATAGGCACTTTATAATAATAAAAGGTCAATTAACCAGGAAGATATAACCATTTAAAATTTGTATGTACTTAATAATTTATGACCTCAAAATACAGAAAGCAAAGGTTGAGAAATAGAGAAATCCACTAGCAAAATGGTAGATTTTTAACAAACAGGCAGACAAAAATCTGTATGAATATAAAAGATTTGAACAGAAAAATGAGAAAACTTGGCCTAATTTTCACATATAGAACACCGTACACAACTACTACAATATTACAGATACTTTTAAAGCACTTACAGAAAATTTCTAAAAATTAACCATATATTGGCTATAAAATGGTCTCATCACATTTCAAAAGGTTGTAATTATTCAGACTATGTTCCCTCACCACACTGCAGTTAAACTAGAATAAATAACAAAACAACAATAACATAAAAGCTAATCTCTATGTGTGGGAGTCAAAAATAAAATCATGGTGATCTTATAAAACATTGTTGAAAGAATGACAAGGAAAATACTTCATATCAAACCTGGTAGGGATAGAGCTAAAGCAGTATTTAGAGGGAAATATTTTATTTTAAAGTATATCCTGAGAGCTGGGCATGATGGCATGCCTGTAGTCCCAGCTACTTGGGAGGCTGATGCAAGAAGATAACTTGAGCCCAGAAGTTCAAATCCAGCCTGGGCAACATAGCAAGACCCCATCTCTAAAAAAAAACTGTATACTGGTATTTGAAGAGAACAAAGGCTATAAATCAATAAGATAGGCATACGCTTCATGAAGTTAGAAAGAAAACAACAATGTGAACTAAAGTAAAGTAAAAGAAATGAAATAATGTAAAAATTAAATGAAACAAAATAAGCATACAATAAATAGGAAAAAACAGGCAAAATCCAACCATTTTGCTGAAGGATGCAAACTTAGGTGGTAAAACTATAAACAAAAGCAAGGAAGTTATTACCATAAAAAGGCAGAATAGAGGTTACTTTTAGGGAAAGGAAGTAATTTATTTTATCTTAACTTGGGAGGTATTTACACAGTTGTTTCATTTATAATAATATTTTTATTAAAATTTTTATTTTGAGATAATTATAGATTTACATGCAGTTGTGAGAAATAATACAGAAGGATTCCATGTACTTTTTACCTAGTATTCTCCAAGGAAACAACTTGTAAAACCATATATAGTACAATATCCCAGTCGAGATATTGACACTGACATAGTCAAAATGCACAGCATTTCCATCACCACAAGAATCCCTCCTGTTGCTCTTTTATAGCCACGCCCACTTCCCTCCAGCTCCACACCCCCCACCTCCTTAACCTCTGACAACCACTAATCTGTTCTCCATTTCTATGATTTTATCATTTCGAGCATGTTATATAAATGAAATCATAGAGTAAGCAACCTTTGGGATTGGCTTTTTTCACTCAGCATAAATCTCTGGATATTCATTGAGGTAGTTGTGTTTATCAGTAGTTTATTCCTTTATGTTGTTAAGTAGTGTCTTAGTCCATTCCTGCTACTGTAACAAAATACCTTAGATTGGGTAGTTTACAAATAATATAAATTTCTGTCTCACAGTGTTAGAGGCTGGGAAGTCCAAGATTAAGGCACTAGCAGTGTCGGGTCTGGTAAGGGCTCAATTTCTGCCTCCATAAGGTGCCTTCTCAATGCTGCATTCCCACATGGAAGAAAGGGTGAACACTGTGTCATGTGGGGACAGGCAAAAGGCAAAAAGGGTCAAACAGACTCCCTCAAGCCCTTTTATATGGGTAGTAATCTCATTCAAGAGGGAAAAGCCCTTGTGACCTAATCACCTCCTAAAGGCCCCACCTCTTAAAACTATTGCATTGGAGATTAAATTTCAACATGAATTCTGGAGAGAAAAAAACATTTAAGCCCTAGCAAATAGTATTCCATGGAGTGGATTTTTTTAACTATTCACTCATAAAAGAACATCAGGGTTGTTTGCAGTTTTGTTATAACAGTTTATGAATAAACTGTTATAAACATTTATGTACAGGTTTTTTTGTGAACAAAATTTTTATTTCTCTAAGATAAATGCCCAGAATGCAATTGCTGAGTCATACTGAGTTTCAGTTTTTTAAGAAACTGGCAAAATGTTTTCCACCAGTAATGTATGAGTGATCTTGTTTCTCTGCATCCTCCCCAGCATTTGGTGTTGTCAATATTTTTTATTTTAGCCATTGTTAGGTGTGTAGCGATATCTCATTGTGGACTGAATTTGCATTTTCCTAAAGGCTAATGATGCTGAACATCTTTTCATATGTGTATCTGCCATCAGTGTATTCTCTTTGTTCATATCTTTGGCCATTTTCTAAAATCTAATTTTCTAATTGGATTGTGTGTTTTTTACCATTGAATTTTGAGCATTCTTTATATATTCTAGAAAAAGTCCTTTTTCAGATATGTGGTTTGCAAATATATTCTCCCAGAATGTAACTTATCTTTTCATCCTATTAATAGGAGCTATCACAGAGGAAGTTTTTAATTTTTATAAAGTTTAATAAATCGGTTTTTCCTTTTATGGATTGTATTTTTAGTGTCAAGTCCAAAAATTATTTTCCTACTCCTAAGTCCCAAAGAATTTCTGCTAGGATTTTTGCTAAAATGTTATGGTTTTACATTTTACATTTAAGGGTCCTGCTCTGTCACCCAGGCTGGAGTGCAGTGGCACAATCACAGCTCACTGCAACCTTTAATCCTCAGGCTCAGGTGATTGTCATCCTCCTGCTTCAGCCTCCTGAGTAGCTGGGACTACAGGTGTGTGCCACCACACTTGGCTAATCTTTAAAATTTTTTGTAGAGACAGGGTCTTTCTAGGCTGCCCAGGCTGGTTTCCAACTCCTGGTCTCAAGTAATCCTCCACCTCAGCCTCCCAAACTGCTGGGATTTCAGGTGTGAGCCACCATGCCCAGCCTGAGTTAATTTTTTATAAGGTGTGAGACTTAGGTCAAGGTTCATTTGTGTGTGTGCACGTGCGTGCCTATGAATGTCCAAATAATCCAGCACTGTTTGTTGAAAAGTTGAAAAAATTCCTCCACTGAATTTTTTTCACCATCATAAACTATTGGTTGGGGATATTTGCTCTATTTCTGGGTTCTCTATTCTGTTTCATTGATTTCCATATCTATCTCTTCACAAATACCATGTAGTTTTGACTACTGTCACCATTTGTAGTAGGCTGGATGGTGGCCCCAAAAAAAGATATGTCCACACCCTAATTCCCCAAAACTATGAATATCACCTTATATGGCAAAAAAGTGAATATTATGTTATATGGCAAAAGATGTAATTAAGTTAAGGATCTTCAGAGGAGGTTTCCAGTGGAACTATCTGGGCCTGAAGATTTCTTTTTGAGGAGATTTGTAATTACAAATTCATATGGCATTATAGTAATGGGGCTATTCAAATATCTATTTCATATTGGATGAGTTGTGGTGGTTTGTGTTTTTGAGGAATTGATACATTTCATCTTAAGTTGTCAGATTTACGTGTGCAGTTCTTCAAAGTAGTTATTATCCTTTTGATGGCTGCAGGGTCTGTAATGATATCCTGTTTCATTCCTGATATTAGTAATTTGTATCTTCTTACTTTTCTTTTTCATTTGTCAGTTCTTTTTAAGATTTGTCAATTTTCTTGATCTTTTCAAAAAACCAGCTCCTTGTTTCATTGATTTCCTCTATTGCTTTTCTATTTTCATTTTCATTGATTTCTGTTCTAATCTTCTTTATTTCTTCTCTCTTGCATGTTACATGTTTATTTTGTTCTTCTTTTTCTAGGTTCTTGAGAGGAGAGATTATTGATTTGAGACGTTTTCACTTTTCTAATGTATGAATATACTATAAATTTCCCCTCAACACTGCCTTAACTGTATCCTACAAATTTTAATATGTTGTATTTTTATTTTCATTCACTTCAATTTTTTAAAATTTCCCTTGATACTTCCTCTTTAATGCACGGGTTACAAGTGTGTTGTCTAGTTTCCACATGTTGGAGACTTTTCTGTTATCTTTATGTTTTTGACTTCTAGTTTATTCCATTGTGGTTGGAAAACACACTCTGTATGATTTCAATTATTTTAAATTTATTGAGATTTGTTTTATGGCCTAAGATATGGTCTATCATGATACATGTTTTGTGGGCACTTGAAAAAAAAGTTATTTTCTGCAAAAAAACCCCACAAAACCTTAACATAACCTTAACCAAGAAGGTGAAAGACCTCTACAAGGAGAACTACAAAACACTGATGAAAGAAGTCGTAGATGACACAAACAAATGGAAAAGCATCCCATTCTCATGATTGGAAGAATCGATATTGTCAAAATGTCCATACCAAAGTAATCTACAGATTCAACTCCTACCAAAATACCAACATCATTTTTCACAGAATTAGAAAACAATGCTAAATTTCATATGGAACAAAAAAAGAGCAAGAATAGCCAAAGCACCCAAAGTAGCCAAAGCAATCCTAAGCAAAAAGAACAAATCTGGAGGCATTACATTACCCAACTTCAAATTATACTACAAGGCAATAGTAACCACAACAGCAAGGTACTGGTATAAAAGTAGACACACAGACAAATGGAACAGAATAAGGAACACAGAAATAAAGCCAAATACCTACAACCAACTGATGTTTGACAAAGCAGAAAAAAGCATACATTGGGGAAAGGATACCCTTTTCAATAAATGGTGCTGGGAAAATTGGATAGCCTCATGAGGAAGAATGAAACTGGATCCCTATCTCTCACCATATACAAAAATAACAAGATGGGTTAAGGACTTAAATGTAAGACCTGAAACCATAAAAACTTCTAGAAGAAAACCTAGGAAATACTATTGTCAACATTGGCTTAGGTAAAGAATTTGTGACTAAGACCCCAAAAACAAATACAACAAAAACAAAAATAAATAAATGGGATTTAATTAAACTAAAAAGCTTCTGCACAACAAAAGATATAATTAACAGAGTAAATAGACAACCTATGGAATGGGAGAAAATATACAAGCTATATATCTGACAAAGGCCTAATATCCAGAATCTATAAGGAACTCAAACAAATCAGCAAGAAAAAAAACATTAAAAAGTGGACAAAAGACATGAACAGATATTTTTCAAAAGAAGAGAAACAAACGGCCAAGAAACATGTAAAAAATGCTTGACATCTCTAATCAGTAGGGAAATGCAAATTGAAACCAAAATGAGATATCACCTTATCCCTGTCAGAATGGCTATTATTAAAAAGTCAAAAAACAATAGATGCTGGTGCAAATGCAGTGAAAAGGGAACACTTATACACTGTTGGTGGGAATGTGAATTAGTAAAACCTCTATGGAAAACACTATGGAGATTTCTCAAAGAGTTAAAAGTAGATCTACCATTTGATCCAGCAATTCCACTACTAGGAATCTACCCAAAGGAAAAGAAGTCATTTTACACAAGAGATACCTGTGCTGTGTGTTTATCAGAGCACAATTCGCAATAGCAAAGACATGAAACCAACCTAAGTGCCCAACAACGGATGACTAGATAAAGAAAATGTGGTGTGTCTATACCACAGAATACTACTCAGCCATCAAAAAGAATGAAATAATTGTCTTTTGCAGCACTTGGATGGAACTGGAGGCATTATCCTAAGTGAAGTAACCCAGGAACAAAGAACCAAAGTCCTCACTTTTAAGTGGGAGCTAAGCAATGGGTATGCGAGGTTATACAGAGTGACAACGAACATTGGAGACTCAGAACGGGGAGGGTGGGAGGAGGAGCTGCAGGATGAAAAATTACCTATTGGGTACCATGTGCACTCTTCAGGTGACAGGTATATTAAAAGCCTAGACTTCACTGTGCAACCAAAAAAAAAAAAAAAGAAAAAAGAAAAAGAAAGAAAGAAGGAAAAGAAAAGAAATGTTATTCTGCTTTCTATATATTCTATAATATATTCTATATATTCTATAACTGTTGATTAGATTCTCTTGGTTGATGATGTTGTTGAGTTAATTTGTATTCTTGCTAATTTTCTGTCTAGTTGTTCTAACAATTTTGAGAAGAGTGTTGAAGTCTCCAGCTCTAATTGTTGAGTTGCCTATTTCTCTTTGCAGTTCTATTTACGTATTTTGCAGCTCTGTTGCTTGGTTCACACACATTTAGGGTTGCTGTCTTCTTGGTGGGTGACCCTTTTTTTTCTTTTTTTTTAGAGACAGGGTCTCACTCTGTCACTCAGGCTGGTGTGCAGTGGCACGATCATAGCGCCACTATGATCTCCATCTCATGGGCTCAAGTGATCCTTCCACCTCAGCCTCCTGAGTAGCTAGGTCTGCAGGTCCATGCCACCACGCCTGGCAAAAGTTTTTATTTTTTGTAGAGACAAGGTCTTGCTATATTGCCCAGGCTGGTCTCAAACCCCTAACCTCAAGTGATCCTCCCACCTCAGCCTCCCAAAGTGCTGGGATTACAGGCATGAGCCACTGCATCCAGCCATTCTAGAGTGATCTTTCTACAACACAAACCCAGTCATCACATTCCCCTACTTAAAATCCTTTCATGAATCCCTGTACCCTCCGGAATAAAATCCAAACAAAGAGAGGCTTCCAGGATTTGGTCCACGCCAACTTTTCCAGCAACATCTCACTCCGTCATAGAACCTTGCACTTCAGCTACCTCAAACTAATCCTTGTCCTGGAAGGAAGTCTCTGACAGAACTGAGGTCCTGAGACAAGAGAACAAGAAATACAGTCAGCCCTCCCTATCCATGGGTTCTGCATCCACAGATTCAACCAACCACAGATCAGAAATATTTTTTAAAAAAAGAAGAAAAAAATGAATGGTTGCATCTGTACTAAACAGGAACTGATGTTTTTTTCTTGTCATTATTCCCTAAACAATATAGTATAACAACTATTTACATTGTAGTTACATTGTATTGGGTATTGCAAGTAATTGAGAGATGATTTAAAGGATTCAGAAGGATGTGTGTAGGTTATATGCAAATACTACACCATTTTATACAGCAGATCCTCTAATAATGTCATTTTGTTCAACATCGTTTTATTTTAACGTTGATGAGAAAAAAAAATCTATTCCAGGCCTGGGCCACTGTCTATGTGGAGTTTGCATCCTCTCCCCATGTCTATCTAGGTTTACTCCTGGTACTCCAGTTTCTTCCCACATCCTAAAGCTGTACACATTAGGTGAATTGGTGTGTCTAAATTGTCCCAGTGTTTGGTATCAACCTGTGGTGTTTAAAAAAATAAAAATTAAAAAAAAAATTGTTCCAGTGTGTGTCAGTATGCCCTGCGATGGAATGGCGTCCTGTCCATGATGGGTTCCCGCCTTGCACCCCCAGCTTCCAGGATAGGCTGTGGCCACCCGAGACCCTGAACTGGAATAACTGGGTAAATAATTATCTTACTCGGTTTTATTAGTTTTCCTTAAATGTATGTATAGCTCACATTTATTTCAATTTTTAATATTAGAAGTGTTTGGTGTCTTTATTTAGAAGTTTGGTGATGTTTTTGTGACCAGAAATATGCCATAGTAACTTAACTCTTATTTATATCATTAGCCTATGGTAAAACTGGTTTAATTACACATTGTTTTGCTTAAAGTCACAGTTTCCAAGAACCTATCAACAACATTAGGTGAGGACTTACTGTATAAGGGACTTGAGCATTCATGAATTTTAGTAGCTGTGGGTGGTCCTGGAACCAATCCCCCACAAATACCCCGGATAACCATATCACAACCACTTTCTCCTCCCATGTCCTCCCCTCAACAATCTCTTGCCACTCCTCCTACTGGTTGAGCCTAACCAGAAAGCAAGAAGCCAGAGAGCAAGAGAGCCTGGATGGAACTCTCCATGGGGATCAGTCTCCCAGGCCACAGAACAGGGCAGAGAAGAGCAAAGAATGGATGTTGCCAGGGGAGGGGTGGGACAGTCACATGGAGAATACCCAGCACACTGAACTTCAAGCCAACCTGAGTCTTAGAGCAGCTATGAACCAAGAGTCTCATCTTGCCAGATGCCATTCCAATCTCCCAAGATCATGAAATTTTCTGGCAGAGTTCATCAAGCACCCCGGGTCTCAATTCAAATAAGATTAAATGTGTTATAGAAAATTACATTTTCATTTTATGGATGGAACCATGACTTTGCTCTTCATTGTTTCAAAATTCTTCATTTCTCAAAAAGGAATTCCCATGATCAAAATCTGGTTGGTATGATACAGATGATTAAAAACATGCTCAACTATTCTTACTGATTAAAACATCTTTTCATCCCATTTACAGTAGTCATTTCTTAGAATATAGAATTTTTAAAACAATTTTCAGGGGAAAAATTAATCTTCAGCAGAGTAGTTTAAATCTACTATTTTAGACAAATAGATACCCTTGCCATTCCATGTAGTATTTGCTGCACAATAGCTGCTGGAATCCCTAAGCAGAGTAACTTGCTGTATATGCTTGGATACTGTTAAGTAAATATTAAAAAGTGAAGATTAAGCACTTATGTTGTTAATAAACTTGAAAGCAAGGTTTCTTAGACTAACTGCAATTGAATAACCAAGATCCCACCAAATAGACATTTAGTAAATAACTTCATAGGTAATTTCAGATGTCTACAAGTTTTTAAAAAGCATTCACCAAACTAAACTAGCCCTATCCTGCTCTTTTTAAGTTTTTCATTTAGTTATCATTTTCATCAAATGTGTCCCTGCACACAATTTAAAAAGTCAAATAATTCCACAATTATTATAAAAAATAACAGCTCCCTGTACACATCCCTCTCCCATTTCCCTTTCCTCAGAGGCAACCACATAAAATTCTTTTAGCTGTTTACTTGAATATTTTACCCCGTTATCTCTACATAACCTGCTTATACTGCTACTTTTTAAAAAGTTGTAAGTGTAATCTATTAACATTCCACTATAGAAGCCTCACCATCATCACCATACATAAACACTCCCTCTTCTCATCCTCCCAGTATAGTTTTGTCAAAAGTACAGCCAGATCAATATTCGCTGTTTACATTATTATGGCAATGAAACCACGTTCAGAGTGGAGCCATGTTTCTTTTCCTTCCCTGATAAACTTTTTATTTTCCCCGGTGTTAATAATGCCCCTGTTAACACTTTCTTCACTATTTTGTGCCCACAGTCTCCCTCTGCTGGATCTTCTGTTTCTTGGCTCCCACATACGCTACTTTATTGGTGTAATACCTCATTTTGATGGAGCCCATCTTCCAGTAACTTCCAGAGAGAAAACATATGGGTGGCCAGAGTTTTGAGATCTTGCATGTATGGAAATGTATTGACTTCCTTCCCATTTGATTGATAGTTTGGCTGGGTATATAATTCTATATTAAAAGCCATTTCTCCTCAAAATTTTGAAAGCATTGCTCCATGGTCCCCTAGCTTGTAGTATTGCCATTGAGAAGTCTAATGCCATTATTTTTTCTGATTCTTTTGTAAGGAAAGATTTAAATATCCCTAGTACTCTGACATTTCATCAGGAATGTGTCTTCTTTTTTCTCTACATCCACATAATGGGCTGGGCACTGTGGTTGGACTTTCAATCTGGAAACCCACGTATTTTAATTCTGAGAAATCTTTTTGAGTCATGTAATTAATAAGTTTCTTCCTTCCATTATTTCTTTTCTCTCTGTAATGCCTACATCTGACTTTGTTCTGCCTGGAAGCTCCTCTAATTTTCTTATAATTTTCCTCCTACGTACATCATTTTGCTCTACTCTCAGGAAATATTCTCTTTATTTCCTACCATCTATTGAATTTTTCATTTTTGTTATCATATTATAGTTTTAATTTCCAAGACCTCTCTTTCGTTCTCTGAATATTCCTTTCTTAAAGCATCCCATTTTTGTTTCATGGGTGCCACATCTTCTATCTCTTAGGATATTGATAGGTTTTTAGAAACTTTCTTTTCTAAGAATAGTCTTTGTTTCTTCCAAGTTACTTTTTCCTGTTTGTTGCTTTGGCATCTGTCTTCCATGTTAAGGGCTTTTCTCGAGTGTCTGGTGATCCTTACCTGTCTATTCATGTTAAAGAAAGAGGCACTAAATGGACATTTGGAAACTTTTTGAATGGACTGGATTTGTCAACTGTGGACGCATTGTAGAATGATCTAGCCGGAACATTTTGTTGAGAAACCCAATGATTTAGCATCTTTAAAACTTTTTTCCTTTATGATCAGATTTTGCAGAGAAGAGTTCGTCAACTATCTGCTTAGGAAGAGGCCTTGAATCAGGGGCCCCAAGATTCGATCAGCACCTGGCTCATGATCAGCCCTGTCAGATGATCCAAGAGTGGGAGCTCTTTGTTTCCTAGGACTTGCTCATAGCCCTGCACACTGAATTCCCCACAAAGGGCACTTATGAACTCTCACCAAAGCTGAATCCAGACAGTTACCCAGATTATGACTGCCTATGTATGCTCAGGCTGCTGTCACAAAATACTATACACTGGATGATGTAAGCAATATTTATTGCTCACAGTTCTGGAGGCTAGAAAATCCAAGATCAAGGTGCTGTCATCTTTTTTTTTTTAACCTGGTTTTTAGTGTGGTTTATTTATTTATTTTTTTATTTATTTTTTTGAGATGGGGTCTCACTATATTTCCCAGGCTGGTCTGAACTCCTTGGCTCAAGCAATCTTCCCGCGTCAGCTTCCTGGGTAGCTGGGACTACAAAGGCATGTACCATCACGCCCCACTGGCCACCTTCTCATTGTATCCTCACATGGCTGAGAAGACAAAGGAAGCAAGCTCTCTCATCTCCTCTTATGAGGCCACTAATGCCACCATGAGGGCTCCACCCTCATGACCTAACTATCTCTCAAGTCCCCATTTCCAAATACTATCAGTTCAGGCATTAGGGTTTCAATATATAAAATTTGGGAGAGACAAACATTCAGTCCATAGCAATGACTGAGTATTTTTCTAACAATGGCACTAGTCTTTTTTTACACAACTAAATTCACACTTGTTATTCAATTTTTCAAACCTAAATAGCATATTGTTTAGAAATTCATATCTTGAAGGTAACACTAAAAAGAAAAGCAAAGGCACAAATGATTGTCCTGAGGGAAGCTGGAGGGGTAAGATGACACAGGGGACTTCTAAGATAATTGTAAAGATCCATTTTAGATGATGATGCACAGTTGTTCATTGTATTATTATTCAATAAGTTGTACAATATGTTTATATATTTTTGTGTATGTATGATACATTTCATAACTTAAAATAGACTTTAGACTCAACTTATAGACTTATCTCTTGTACCTTGGATGTCAAGAAATTTAGGGTTAAAAAGAACAAAATGTGGCCAGGTGCAGTGGCTCACACTTGTAATCCCAGCACTTTGGGAGGCCAAGATGGGAGGATCACTTGAGACCAGGAGTTTCAGACTAGCCTGGGCAACATAGCAAAACCCCATCTCTACAAAAAAATTTTAAAAATTAGCCAGGTATGCTGGCACACGCCCGTAGTCCTAGTTACTTGGAGCTACTTGGGAGGCTGAGGCAGGAGGACGGCTTGAGCCCATGAGTTGGAGATCGCAGTGAGCTATGATCACGCCACTGGAACTTTGCTCTTAGCCCCACTAATGAACTTTGGTATACAAATAATACAGAAGGAGCTGACTGCACTGCACCTAGATGAAGAGGCAAATGATTGCATCACATTTCTTTAATTAACACTGATTTCACTTTTTTTTGGTATATTATGCAATTCCTACCAAATTTTCTCCTGTGATCCCTTTCCTATATCCTGTCATGTGAATAGAAACCTTAGTCACCCATGACTCCCCACTTCAATGTTCAGTTAGTGTCCAACTCTTCTTGGTTGTACATCTAAAATAGCTCTTGTAGCCACCCCTCTCTTTTCAAAACTCTGCCCCAGGGCCAGTGCAGGCCCTCCTGAGAATCTCTAACTGGCTAATACATGATCTCCAAGTGGATCTCTCCAGACTCTGACCTGTCTTTAATATCGCCACCAGAATTAAGTTTCCATAGTGTTTTTTATTGTGCTAAAATACATGTAACATAAAATTTACTATTTTAATCATTTTTGTATGCATAGTGCACTTTTTATTTTTTATAGAGATGGGGTCTCACTCTGTCACCCAGGCTGGAGCGCAGAAGAATCAGACATGTAAATAAATGAAGAGTGTTCAGGTGACAGTACAAGTATTGAAAGGGCACAGATGTGTTATAAAAGAAGGAAGGACTAAGGCTGTCTGGGATGGGAGCTGTCAGGGAAATTATGGCAGAGTAGGTGATGCCTATGCAAGATTTTAAAGAAAATAAGATTGGGCCAGGCACAGTGGTGCACACCTCTAATCCCAGCTACTGTGGAGGCTGAGGTGGGAGGATCACTTAAGCCCAGGAATTCAGGACCAGCCTGGGCAACATAGTGAGACCCCCATCTCAAAAAAATTTTTTTTAAATAAAAACAAGATGGAAGGACTTTCTAGACAGAGCCACAAGGATTGGAGACACAAAATAAAAACTGTCTGGGGAACCAGAAGCAGGCAACATCCCTGGTGTGTAAAATTTAAGAGGCAAGTCATAGATCATGAAGGGAGGTGCTAAGTATTTTGGCCTTTGTACTATAAGTAAAATGGGAACCTGTTGAAGAGTTTCTAGCATATACTGCACATCACTGTATACAAGGATATATATTTCAAAAATACACAATTCTGACAGCAGGGCATTCCCTGGATTGAAGGGAAAGCATTTAAATAAATAATTACCCAAATATTTAAGCCACTTATTTGCTCCTTTTAACATACATCATTGGTAAAATAATGACTTCTATTTATCTTGATTATATTATTATTTACTGAGGCACACACAAAAATGACTTTCTTTCTTTTTTTTTTTTTTTTTTGAGACAGGGTCTTGCTGTGTTGCCTGGGCTAGAGTGCAGTAGCATGATCATAGCTCACTGTAACCTCCAATTCCCAGGCTCAAGTGATCCTCCTGGCTCAGCTTCCTGAGTAGCTAGTACTACAGGTGTACACCACCATGCCCAGCTAATTTTCTTATATTTTGTAGAGATGGGGTCTTGCCATGTTGCCCATGCTGGTCTTGAACTCCTGGCCTCAGTGATGCTCCCACCTCAGCCTCCCAAAGTGCTCGGATTACAGGTGTGAGCCACCTTACCCAGCCAATTTCTAACGTCTGATGGTAGAGTAGTGTGACTACAGTTAACAACCACGTATTGTACATGTCTAAATAGCTAGAAGTGAGGACTTAAAATGTTCTGAACACATAGATATGATAAATGTTCGTAGTGATGGATATTCTAAATACCTGGACTTGACCATTACACATTCTATGTATGTAACAAAATATCACATGCACCCCATAAATATACATAAATATTACATATCAATAAAAATAAATTCAAATAAATTAAAATTTTTTTTAAATAAAAGTTAAATAAATCATCTTGTCAGGATTAGAAAACCAAGGCCCAAAAGGGTTAAGTGTATTACCCTAGACCACCAACTTAGTGGCTGAACCAAAATAAGGACTTAACTAAAATCTGGTGGCACGGCCTTCTCACTATACAGACACCATTATCTTCACTAGCAAACACAGAGGTTACCCATGTAGATGGCACCTTTTGGGGCTGGGCAGTGCACAAGCCAGCAGCCTTGTCCCTGTCCTTTTCAGGATTTTTAGTTTAAGGCAGGCAACACTATAAGATGATGAATGCAATGTGGCTGGGTCAAGGTAAGTAACAGAGTAGGTACAAACAGTGCATAATGAATGGGCTCCAGTACATACTTTACAAGTTTGTGTTATGCATGTAGGTGAAGGTACAAGGGTTCAGTGGGAAAGCTTTATGTTTAGAGCACAGGAGGAATCAGTATCTTATTTACTCCTTACAACAACCCTAGAAGTTATTATTATTCCTATCTTACAGACAAGGAAACTGAGACAGAGATGAAGAAACTTGGAAATGTCACATAGCTTCCAAAAGGCAGAACCTGTCCTCGTTTGTATAGTGGTGAGTATCCCCGCCTGTCACGCGGGAGACCGGGGTTCGATTCCCCGATGGAAAATAAAAAAAAAAAAAAAAAGAAAGAAAAAAAACAAAACAAAAGGCAGAACCTGGACTCATGAACCATCATCCACACCCTTGACGACTACGACAATGTATCTCAACCTTTTGTGATTTGCAACCCCCCTTACTGAATTTCATTAGGAATTTTCCTGATCATATCACCATTTGTGCATGGCATAGGATTATGTGATTATAAATCAAAGTATTTTATTTACTATTGTGATGGTTGGTTTTGCGTCAATTGGCTATGCTACAGTACACAGTTATTCAATCAAACACTAATCCAGGTGTTGCTAGGGGATATTTGTAGCTGTGATCAACATCTACAATCCATTGAATTTAAGTAAATTATCCTTGGTTTTCTGGGTGGGTCTCATCCAATCAGTTAAAGGCCTTAAGAGCAAATCTGTTTCCCTGAAGAAGAATTTCTATCTGTGGGCTACAGTGTCAGCTGCGGCCCAAGAGTTTCCTGCTACTGAACTGACCTACGTATTTCAGACTTGCCTACCCAGACTGCACTATTATGTAAACAAATTCCTTGAGCTATCTCTTTTTGTGTATTAAATGTAGCCTGTTGGTTGTTTCTCTGGTAGAAACCTGACTGATAAAACTGTTATTTAAGATTGCATTAAAAAATTCATTTAAATCTCATCTTTATATTATTACATGTAACACGTATATATATTTTTCTAGAGATGGAGTTTCAATATGTTGCCCAGGTTGGCCTCAAACTCCTGGGCTCAAGCAATCCTCCTACCTGTCTCCCCAACGAGCTGGAATTACAGGAGTCTACCACCACACTCGGCTATAACATATAATTTTTATCCTTTTTCCATTTAACAAATAATTCCTGCTATTTAATTTACCTTAAAATTATGATTTTTCTACAAATTATTTCATGTTTGGTTTGTGGATCAAATAAATATTAACACGTGAATAAACTTAATGCTATCTTATTGCATCAAAAATTGTCAAAACTGGGCCAGGTGAGGCAGCTCACACCTGTAATGCTAACACTCCATGAGGCCGAGGGGGGAGGATTGCTTGAGCTCAGGAGTTCGAGACCAGCCGGAGCAAGAGAGAGACCTGTCTCTACTAAAAAGAGAAAAATTAGCCAGGCCTCTTGGCACAGCCTGTAGTCCCAGCCACTCGGGAGGCTGAGGCAAGAGGATCCCTTGAGCCCAGGAGTTTGAGGTTACAGTGAGCTACAATGATGCCACTGCATTCTACCCAGGGCGACAGAGGGATACTCTAAAAGACAAAATTGGCTTCAGATTGGTCTTTGCAAGCAAAGCACTTCTTTATATATGTGAAGTTGTGGGGGAGGAAGGTCTCAACTTCTGATTTTAAAACTGAAAGTCCCGCATCCCAGGAAAGCCCTTAGCCCTGGTCATGCTATTGGCCTCTTTCTGAATAGATGGGTGTAACAGAAACTACACCGTATGTTTGATACAATGAATCCAAATACAGATCAGACATTGCCGATGAAAATTAGCATCTTAAGAGATTTGCTCGAGGAGTAAAAGACACATACAATTTGAAGACATGATACAGAAAACAAGGAATGTAAAATAATCTCACAATAATTTTACACTATTAAAGTATTTTGAAAATACTGCGATAATTATTAAAATGAATTTCATTAGTTCCTTCGTACTTCTTAAAAAGTGGTTACTATGAAATTTAAGATTACCTACGTGGCTGGCATTATATTTCTAGCGGACAGGACTGACCTAGACAGCCTGGACAATAGTAAAAGCCCCCAAAATGGTGGCTATTATTTGCATGATAGGAATGAGAACGTTATTCCTTTGTGAAGATTAACAGTGCTTAACATCAAGTAGGTGTTCAAAACACAGTTTTATCTAACGTTGAGAATTACTCATCCTAATTACACAGTATGTTGTTTTTGCAAACCCCTCGAGTTCTTTTTGCAACAAGGAGGGCTAGAAAGTAACAGTGCTGATAACGGATAAGGGAATGGAGCACTTGGGGCTCAGCTGGATTGTAAGGTGAAGTTTTAGAATTGTCACTTGGGACTCAACCTAGTCCCAGGCCCAGAAGACGGCAACTGACCCAAGTTTCTACGCTCGCCACACCAGTGCGTGACCCATGGCAGCTCCCGAGGCCTGCGCCGATCTCGCGGCCCAAACCTGTGACTTTTCCCGGAAGCCTTTCAATTTCATCCCAAAGGAGAACCGCCTGAAGTCCGCAGGGGTCCGGGTAGGTCCCGAGTGCCCAGTCCAACCCCAACGGCACCCGGAGGCCACCCTCGGAGGCGGGCGCACCGCGGGCAGAGCCCCAGGCCCAAGCCGCCCGGCGCCTGCAGGACAGGAGCAGCGGCGGCGCGACGTCGGGCGGACTCCCAGGCGAGACGCCCAGCGCAGCGGACTGAGAACCGGCGAGCGCGCCGAGGCCGGAGGCGGACTCCACGCCCCCTTCACATCCCGGAGCCGGGCTGATGACGAAGACAGGGCGCGACGGACGCGCACGCCGCCCCGCGCTCGCACGACGGTGCGTGCAGGGAAGCGCGAGGGAGCTCCGGGCTGTCACGGCGCGACCAGCGTCCCGCCTCCTCCGCTCCCTGTGCTCCCGCCACCTCGGCAACTCGGCACCCGCCTCCCGCCTCCGTCCGAGGCCTCCGCCGCAGTGAGGCTCCCGGCCTCGCTTCTGTCTCTTTAAATGGTGGGGCCAACGGGCCGCCCCTGCAGCTGCTGCCTGGGTGGCCCCGCGCGCCGCTTTTGAGGGGCGAACAAAGATGGCGGCGGCTTTGGCTCCGTGAGGAAGACGGAAGAGGCGGCGGCGGCGGCAGAGGGAACGCGACTTCCAATAGTCAAGGGCGCTCTGGCGGCCGAGAGCTTTCAGAGTCTCCCGGGCAGTGGTAGCAGTTGCGGCAGGAGCAGGCGCCCGTGGCCTTTGGACATTTGAAGCAGGGGGAGCGGAGCGGAGCTCGCGGTGGCAGGGCCAGGTACAAGGAAGGAAAACATGGCGGCGGCGGCGGCCTGAGGAGGCGGTGGAGGCGCGGGAAGCGGCTTCGCGGAGATCATGGCGGGGGCGGGAGCAGGGCAGTGACCGAAACCTCGAGTTCCCAGCGCGGCGGGGCAGGAGGCTACGAGGCGCTGCGCGCCCCCTTCGGGGTTGCTGGGCGGCCGGGCTCGCCGGGCCTGGACAATAGCGCCGAGGAGTCGGAGGCGAGGAAAGGCGGCGGCCCAGAGCTCCGGCCCGGGAGCGGGCCATGCAGGCGGCGGCGCGGCCCCGCGGAGACCAGCGGCGGCAGTGAGGCCGGGTAGCCCTCCGCTTGCGGGCGTCCTCCCGCCTCGGCTCCCGCCTCTCCCGGACCCTCTTCCTGGGCGTCTCCGGCGGGGCCCCCGCCCCGGCCCCCGGGCGGCACGATGACCGACACCCGGCGGCGGGTGAAGGTTTACACGCTCAACGAGGACCGGCAGTGGGACGACCGGGGCACCGGGCATGTGTCGTCCGGCTATGTGGAGCGGCTGAAGGGCATGTCCCTGCTTGTCAGGGCCGAGAGCGACGGTAAGTGAAGCCCCTCGCGGCGGGACCTCCGGAGCCCCCGCGGCCCTTGGCCACTTCCCCGGTTGTTTGGGGGCAGTGGCTCTCGCTCCACGAGAACGGGTGGGACGGGTGGGGCTGGGGCAGCCGCCGCCTCGGGGGTCGGCGGGCCACAGGGACGCCAGTCCTCCGGGAGCTACACCGAGAGAGCTCCAAATGTTTCCTTTCTCCGAGTGCCTGGTGGCATTTTGGGTACGAGTAGGGCCGAGCATGTTTGAGCTTTGCTGCCCGGGCGTGTGGAGCGGTCGGGGACCTGGGATCGGGAGTCCGGAGTGTGCTGTTCTTTTGCGCTAGAGTGACCTTGAAAAAGGCACTGATTAATCCCGTCTTCTGTCTTAGTTCACTAATCTGTAAAGCAGGCATGAAACTCTGTTTGGAGCTAAGAAAGTTCTTAGCTGTTTGACATTTTTAAGAACGTACTGCTGTGCTTTTTTTCCTTTTTTCTTTTTAAACATATTTTTGCTACATCTTTCTGATCCTGTTGCAGGGTGGCAACACTGGTTCATGGATCTGGCAATTCTGTATTCGGCAGAGAAAATGCTTCTTTGCCTTGCGAAGATAGATTTTTGTTCACCGGTGTTGGTTGTCTTTTTTTCATAGTAATGCAGGATTTTGTTTGTACTTTAACTGTATACACGTCCTGCAAGTTTGGAATCAATTTATGCGCGCATTTTTGATTTGTGTAAATGGATGTTCATACTTTGGTTCAGTTAACAGGTGGGGAGAAGTTGACAGATGTTTTTAAAACCTTTTGCATCTGCCCTAATGCCTGTGCTTCACGTTTTGTCAAACAGCTCTCAAGGTTCAAAGACCAAGTTGTTTGACAATAAGTGTTTCACATTTTAAAAAGATTTATTCTCTATAGCGATTGCCACTTTCCTCAGTGACATTCAGTGAATTTCACTTGAAAATGCACTGGGGTAAAACTATTTTCAAATTGTTTCTTCTGAATATGAAAATAGTTGTCTCTTATCTTGTTACATTAGTCTATAATTTTACGGTAGCTCACTATGTCAGTTTATTATGATTGTAGTGATTCTGTATCTGAATTATTACAAACTCATTTCAAGGAATTTTCTTCAACTAGACTCTACCCAGAACTCCAGTGCCCAGAAAAACAAGACTCAGTTTCTGTAATTGAAGACTCTAGGAATATTGATGGTCAATTTGAATTGAAAAATGGTAATTTACAGTGTATTGCCCACGGATTATCTTTATAAGGCTACCCAAAATAAGACTGGAGAGAAATTATTTCCTTTTGGGGGGCGTTTTAAAAGTTTTTAATATATTGGGCATATTTTTGTGAGACTGAGTTATTATTTGCCTTTTAAATACAAGTAGAATGTCACGTGTTAATATGCTTTTATATGACTAACACATAATAATCTACCTCTACATCTTTTGAACATTTGGAAAACTTTACATAGTGAGTTGGAAAGTATGGGCTTTTAGGTTGTTAGCTTCTTTTGACATGAAAGCATGTGTGGATTTGTGATCAATTCTTTGAAATCCATATTAAAAATAATACATCCTATTCCAGCATCTGTAGCTGAAAATAAAAATAATACATGTAACCTTCCCATCATGTGTTTAATTTGATTCCTTATACAAAATCCTTTGTATAAAGTATTTTTAAGCATTGAGGCTTAATGTCATACTATCACAGAATCATACTCTCCTAACATGGTATATAAAAATCTCTCTTTTACCATTTATAATTTTACCAATTTGGAAATAGCCCCTAAGCTCCCTTCCTCCGTTTGGAAGGTTGGGGGCTGTGTAATAAAGCAGGTTGAATGACTGAAACAAAATGACTTTAATTTTTATCCGGTGGGGAAAGACTGCTGCACTAAATTACTGATGTGCCTTTGTAAATTTAAATTTACAAAGAATGGACTTAGAAAAATTGGAGGATATTTGTGAAATATTGTTATAAATCTTTACTTTGATGATTAACATTTTTTCTAACAGGCTCTCCAAATAGGAATAATAATAGTCAAAATTTATTGAGTGCCTACTATGTGCCAGAGACTCTTTAAGCAGTTTACTTGTATTGACTTACTTAATTCTCACTACAGTCATCTGATGTAGTTAGTATTATTAGCCATATTTTACAGATAGGGAAACTAAGGGACTGTGAGTAACTTAAGATCACACAGGTTAAGCAGTGTTCAAGCTGGGGGTGAAGGTCTGGGTTTGAGTGAGAAATCTAGTCTGTGGCTTGAACTGGTATTATCATTAATTGTTTATATTTTCAACACCCATATTGTTGTCTACTTTCATCTGCTGTTTTATTCTTAGCCTGAAGGTTTATTTCAAACAAAATAAAAATGATTTTTAGCCTACAGATATTCAATATTGTAGTTTATCTCCAAGATAACACATGGAAGTTTTTGTGTTGACTGCTAGTTTGCGTCACCCATTATTGTGTGCTTGTGCTATTCTCCTGTAGGATGACTGAGAATTTTCTTATTGTGATGAGCAAAATTGAAAGTATTTCTGATTTTCCATAAAGTGAGTCATTTATCCAATAGAAACTTAAAGTTATTGAGCTTTTCTGTACTTGGGCTGGACCTAGTCATTGTGTTTAAATATTTCTTATTTTTCCTAAAGCCTTTCAAATCAAAGGGATTGACTGCATAAATATTAATTTACTCATAGCTTTTTCCCCAAGATTCTTTAGATTTTCCAGATTATTTCTTTAAAACAAAATAAATATTTGATTCTTAACACTTTTGAGATATTTTATAGTCTGTAAAATTAATAAGCTTTTATGATGTGTTAATTATCCACTTTAGAAATAGGCTGTTATTTCCCAGTTCAGCTAATTCAGTGAGAAGCTGCCCAGTGCTAGGTAGGGTAATAGCTTTTGCATACCTGTGAAATGGATGGTGGTATCATTTTTTTTTTTTTTTTTTCTGTAGGTTCTCTAAGAAAGGTTGACCGACTTGTCCAAAGCCATTCATCTATTGAGATGGTATGAGCTGGGATTCAAATTTAGGCCCTTCTTTCAAGCTAAGAGTATTGTCACCTAAACATACTGCTTAGTAATTACAAATTGTTTGGGAATAAAAAAATGTTTATAGTTTCAGTGTAGGTATAGAAAGGCTAGATAGTTGTAAGATTTTCTCATTATGTCTGTGTTTGAGGAAGGGAGGCTGTCTCAACTGTAGACTCAGTTCCTGTTGGAGGACCTTTAAGGCTTATCTGAAAATTAGGAAGACAATTTGTTTTTTCCTCTCCTCTCTTCTCTTCTTTGACCTGAAAAGCTCCTAGTTTTGAAGGAAGACAATTTCTAACTGTGACCTTCACGTTACAGGGCAGATCTGTCTGGGTAAGTGCTCTACCCTTTCCCTTCCAAAAGTTAGTGATTTGGCAAATCTGCTGCCCAGGCTGCTTTAGAGGAGAGGGGTGTCCCACCAAGCTACTGAGGCCATTTCCTGGATTGCATCCTTTTTCAGTAGGTTCCTCCTAGCAGAATATGTTACAGGAACACATCCTTTTCTTTAATGAAGATAGATTACCTCATTTCTCTCAGGTTTTATGGTAGCCATGTACCTGCAGAGTTCCATCTTCCAAAGCTGGTATTTTAGTATTTTTTCTTCTTTCAGCTTATGCTGTACTTGTTAACTTGTTGAAGTAAGCAGAAGTTGCTTTGTGTTCAAGTCATCCTACTTGTTTTCTCCATTATGTTTTTACCGCCTCTACCAGCCAGTTTTAGAATTGATAAAGAAATGTAAAGAAGTTGGAATTTCCCCACACACTGAAGGATGTCTTTGGACATAAAATCATATCCATGCTCTTTATTGTAGATTACTTGCCAAGCATCAAGAATAGTATACTTACATTTCATTTTTACCTTAAATTTTATGAAGTAAAATTGGGTTACATTTCAATGTAGTTGTATCTATTCTCTGGCTTGCGTCTTTCAGATTTTAGCAGGTTAAATTCTCACTGTTGGTTGAGGCATGAAGAAAATGAGACGTGGAGAAATGTTTTGATCAAGGTAGCACTGCTAGCTAATGGTAACACTGGAATCCTGTGCTTATGCCCCTTGATAGAACCTTGTAGAACTCTTTGTTGTAGGTGAGTCTGCCTGTACCCCTACTGTAATTAGAAAAGGAGGTCAGCACACTTTGGGTAAAAAAGCTTTTTTTTTTTGGCTGCTGTGGTGAGAGGAATGAACAGATAGCATCAGCATTTTTTTTTCATAGCTATTGTTATAAGTCAGTAAGTAGTATAGAATCTTGCATATGGTAAGCATTCCAGATGTATATTTAGCTACCAAAAAAGAGCTCAGTATCAGTACAAGGGGAAATATTTCACTTTGAAAAGTTTATTTAAACACAGTTTTTTCTTGTGTACACACCAGCTTTGTAGCAAATTAATAGACCAAATCCTTATTTATCTGTTGCATGTGATAATGTATGAAAGTTTGAGGGCTGTCAGCTGCACTGGATGTAGCTGATGGGGTTTTGAGTATAGCAGAGGCTTGACCCAGGTGTGCTACCTTTTAGTATAATGCTACCAATTTTTTTTTTCCTGAGCCTTTATTTTAGTTTTTAAATGCCATTGTGTAATCAGACATGTTAAAAATTTTCCAGAAGTTCAGGAAGGAGTGCTGGTTATGCACTAGATACTGGGATAGGCAGTTTAATAAAAATTTTCAGTTAATACTCATGGTATGGCAACCCTGAGGTATCATTAATATTTTTCCTAACCATACCTCTTGGTGTATTGATTCTTTGAATAGTTTAATGGGTCTATTTTTACTGCACCCAGCAAGAAATTTGGGCTTTTTTATGTGAAATCTTTCCATTTTAAAATGTTTGCTGTAGGCACTAGTTTTGAGTTCTCTAATTTAGACTTTTTGAGGATGATACCACATTCTGCATTACCAGCTACCTTCACCCTCATCCCCAATCCCTAGAGGTGTTTTGGTTTGGTTTGGTGGGGATTAGCAACAACATACAAGAAAGGCCTTCACATTTCATTTTATAGGAAGAACCAAGATGTCATGAGGCAGGTAGGGAACATTTTTAATGACCTAATTATTTATACTCATAATTGTACTATTTTGTTTTATTGTCACTTTTTCTTGCTATTTGGTATATGACAGCTTCTACCTGCAGTTGTCTTGGTGGTGTTCTGAGTGGCATTTTCCTTTCTGTACCACTGTTCCCCTATTTCCTGAATGTACAGACCTCTATTATTAGTATAATTTGGGGCATCCATGTGTGTCAGGATACACAGATCTATCTCATTTAAAAATAGCATAGTATTCCACTGCATTATTTAATTCACACAGTACCCTGTTGGTGACATAGAGTAGCATTTCTCAAACTTTTGTTTCCTCAGGCTACCTTTATACTCTTGAGGATCCCCAAATGCTTTTGTTCATTTGGGTCGTATTTATCAATATTTGTCATATAAGAAATTAAAACTGAGACTTTAAAAAACATGTATTATTTCACATTAAAATGTTTTAACTTTACGTGTTAACAGAATAACATTTTTAAGAAAAATAACTTTTCTAAAACAAAAGAATTTAGTGAGAAGAGTATCATTGTTATATATTTTTATGACTCTCTTTAGCATCTGGCTTAATTTTTAAAAACCAAGATTTTCATCTGCTTCTGCATTCAGTCTTTTGCAGTGTCAGTGTAGACTCTGTGAGAGAATTAATGGCAGAAAAGGCAAATAACCTCTTAGTATCATCATGAAAATAGTTTTGTCTTTCCAGACCTCTCAGTGTCCCCAGATCACACTTTGAGAACAGCTGGTATAGATTGTTTCTGAAGGGTTTTGCCATTACAGACACTGCTAATGAAATCTTTATTCATATACCTGGGCACCTGTGTGAAGGTGTAGGGCAATTTCCTAGAATTGTTGGATCAAAGCATAGTATGTATTTAAAAGTTTGGTAGGTAAAGATAAATGGCCCTCTAAAAAAGTTGTGATAATTTCCAGTCTTGGTAGTAGTAAATGAGTATTAAGGACCTCCTTTATTATTTTTTTGAGGAAGTACATGTGCAAATATCAATTAGTAGACTTATCAGAACTTCTTTGGAACATGGACTCTGACAAGCATTTGCTGTGCAGTACTCTTTAGTTTACCTTTGCTGAGCATTGTTGGGTTTATAGGTGGTCTGAAATGATCGAGTCCATAAATTGGGGAGGCCTTTCTCAGGACTTGATATTGGAGTTTTCTGTATAGGGTTGTCTTTCTCTGGTGTGTGTGACAGTGTCTTTCTCAGATGTGTGGGAGGAGGTGTCACGGGGGATAAGAGTATCTATTTCATTGGAGAGGATAGATGTGTTTCTCAAATGAGTTGGAGTTGGGAGAGGGGCTGTCTTGAATGTGTGCTTCAGATTATTAAGTTATACTGGATGTACTCATAATCAGAAGCATATATTACACTTAGTGAGAACCTTCTCTACCTCTCCCTTAATGTTGTTACGGTCTCCTACTAAGGATCATCTTCACTTCTCAACCCTGTCATCTCTGCTACCGTGGTAAATGTTTCTCATCTAAAGTTGAACGCTATATCCCTATCCATACCTATACATTAATAGGATAGAATTACTGTTCCTAGTACTGTAGCTATAGCAGCTGATACAAATAAACTTGTTGGAGGTGGGGGGAGGATTGTGTTAATTCATATTAACACTCAACTGCATCTTTTTCAGTTGACTGGTGAAGTGTTCATAACTTGGCCCAATAAAAACTAGTAGATAGTGGGGGAGAAACCTAATAGATGGACTAGGAGTAAAACTAGTAATGTGTCTTTTAGTTATTTATTGTGTTACTTAGCTCCCAAATTGATAAGCTGTTCCCCATGTGCCAGCCTGTGTAGCCTACTTACCTCTTAGGGAATATGGTATTGGGGACCAGAGCTGGGTTTTCTAAAATAGTATCTCAGACCAAAGCCACAGGGTATGGCCACAGTGGGTTTCAGGAGAGATACTTCCCCTAACATCCTGAATGACCCAGAGAAAAATAAATTTGCCAACACCAGAAGCTTCTAGTATGTTCTTGTTTTGGCCAGGACTTTGGGAGGGAACACTCCAAACTTTAAACTTGGGATATTTTTTTTTTCCTTTCTAATTATCCTGACCCTGTAACCCTACTGAGAGTTTTAAAGAAAATGCAAAAAGGACTGGTACTTAAAAAATAATTGCTAATAGGGTAACTTATAATGTCATACCACTGAACTACTGATTTTTTTGTTTTAGCAGCTGCCAAGTCAAGTGTGTGCTTTTTTATTTATTTTTATTTTTAGCAACAAGAATGCCCAGAGAAAATGTGTTTCTTAAAAGCACAACTCAAAGTGCTAACTTTAATCCTCTGTGCCCATGTGTTGTTGACTTCTCTTAAAGTTTAAAGGAAAAACTTTTGAATTGCAGTGTAATACATCAAAAGGGTAAACAAATCCTAAGTATTCAGCTTGATGAATTTTCACAAAATAACCAGCACACAGAGGAAAAAACAGAACTCTAGACACCCACTTCATGTTCCTTCGTAGTCACTATCTCCCCCAGGGATAACTGCTAGCCTAACCATAGATTAATTTTGCCACTTTGTGAACTTTATATAAATGGAATTACCTGGTATACACCTTTGTCTCAGGTGTCTTTCACTCATGTTTGTAAGATTCTTATCTGTTGTTGTGTCCACACTTATGTTTGGTTCATTCATTAACGTTGTATAGTATTCCATTCTATGAATATTTACACTTTACCTTTTTCAATTGCTTTTACATACTATATAATTGACCCTGTCAAAGTGTACAATTCATTGTTTTTTAGTATATTCACAGATTTGTGCAACCATCACCACAATCTAATTTTAGAACATTTTGTCCCCTCCGAAAAAAGTCATGTGCCCATAAGCAATCACTACCCATTCACTTCCACTTCCCTCATCCCTAAACAACCACTAGTCTATTAATATTTTCTCTGTCTCTGAATTTACCTATTCTGGACATTTCATATAAATGCAGTCATACTATGTGTGGTATTTTGTGACTGGCTTCTTTCACCTAGCATAATGTTTTCAAGGTTCATCCATGTTATAGTATGTATCAGAATTTCATGAGTTTGTATAACAGAACAGTATTTCATTACATGGATATGCCACATTTTATTTATCTATTCATCAGTTGAATGTGTTTCCATTTTTTGCTGTTATGAATAATCCTGCTATGAACATACATGTACATGTTTCTAATTCTCTGGGTATATTACCTAGGAGGTAAGTTCCTAGGTAACTCTACTTTTTGAGGAACTGCAAAACTTTTCCAAAGTGGATGCCTCATTTTACGTTCCCACAAGCGATATGTGAGGGTTCCGTTTCTCCACATCATTGCCAACATTGTTGTCTATCTTTGATTATAGACATTCTAGTGAGTATGAAGTAATATGTCATTTGTGGTTTTAATTTGCATTTCCCTAATGACATGATGAGCATCTTTTCATATGCTTATTGACTGTGTGTATATCTTTTTTGGAGAACTATCCAAGTCCATTGCCCACTTTTTAATTTTTTTTTTTTTTTTAGTATTGAGTTGTAAGAGTTCTGTATATATTCTGGATATTAGTCCTTTATCAGATATATGATTTCCAAATATTTTATCCCATTCTGTGGGTTGTCTTTTCACTTGATGGTATTTTTTGTAACACAGCCAACCAAAAGTTTTTAATTTTAATGATGTCCAATTTATCATTTATCAAATGATGTCCAATTTTTTCTTTTGGGTAGGTTGTACTTCTGTGCAGTTTAGCTTTTAAAGAGGCATTACTTAATGCGATTCCATGCCACTAGACCTCTTGCATCCTCTGGAATGTAATTTTGTGAAGTAATCCAATTCTTTCGTTAATTCTGTTTTACTTATTTAGTTTTCTAGGGATGGGTTGTTTTTAAGAACATGAGTTGTATTTCAAAGTAGGTTTGCTGGAATCTATTTTCTCATAGAAACTGTTAGCAGCCTCCAAGTGGAGGTTTTTCCAAGTTCTTGGTGATCGTCAGGAAAGGTATATTGGAACACACCATGTAAGCCAAGCAAGCAACAGCTTTTTTTTTTTTAAATTGAAAGCGAACATACGCTCTCAGAGGGGAGAGCAGGCAGGGTCAAAGAAAAGAAGGAAGTGGTATTTTGGTCTTCAAAGTCTAATTGAGAAGAGGACTAGGACTATTCAAGGTTTTAAGGGATTGGCTTTTACTAAGAATTTATGTAGTAATTCCTGGAATTGGGTTCCTTCTCATTTTTATAATTTGTATGGTTGTCTCAGAACTGTCGTGGTGATTTCAAGGGTAGGGAAATTTTAAAACCCCAATGTAAATGATATTGTAATTAGCCAAAGTTCATGACAAGCTGGTTGAAGGTGGTTCTTGCCTGAGGTTATCAGCCCCTCTAGTTAGCTTCTGCTTAAGGGTTGTTTACTTTAACACCTGCACCCAGTCTTCAAGCCCCTGCATCCGACCTAGTCTCCTACTCTAACAAAATCATGTTTTAAGTATAATTATATATCGCAACTAATCTTTAAAAAGTAAATTTGATCTATAATGTATCTGACGTACTTTATGATTTCAATGGAAAATAATAGAACACAATTTCTGTTCTAGTAGTAAAAACAGTGGAAAACTACAAAGATAGTTGGAGACTTTTATACTTTTAAGGGACTCTAGACATTGAGTTCATTCTGTTAATTCACTTGCTTTTTCTTGTTATGAATGTATCACTAGCACAGCTGTTAATAATCACCAAAATAAAACCCCAGTAATTATGCATAAGGAGAATTGAAGGGAAACTGGAAAATTTGTTGTGATTAATCTCGCAAAAGATTGGAAAAAGTTAGAAAAAGAAGATGATAAAAACAGAATTTCCTCTAAAATGTGAGAATACTTATCTGAACCTCATTAAGCCAAAAATAGTTTTTTTAAAAAAGAAGGAAGGAAATGGGGTTTGAGGGGTACAGGTGGAAAAAATTATGGAGAATATTTAGTTACCTTAAGTACAGAAAGGATAAAAACAGATTTTGAGTTAATCAGGTCACCTGTGGTAGGCATAGTACGAGGATTCGTGGGAAGTGGGAAGCTGTTCTTGTGCACGGGAAGTTCACACATTGAGTCATCACAACTTGGTAAATGCTGATCTTTTACTATATTCAGTATCATTTAGCACTGTTCTGAGCACGTAATAGTGAATGGTAAGTAAATCACTAATATTGGACAGCATCATAAAACAAACTAATTTTAACATAAAAGCAAACTAAATTTGGAAATGTTAAGAACGCTCTTCACAAACATCTACCCGTTATTTGGAATGGGTAAAGCAGCTGTTAAGTGTAACATGAGAAGAAATGAAAGCTGTATGAGAGACAGCTGCAGAGAAAACTTCTTCTCAAGCATTTTGGGCCAGAATTTGTCTTTAGGTAGTGCTTCCAGGTATAAGCTGGAACTGGTTGATGAGAGGGGAGAGGTATAATTTTAGTCTTAAAATTTGCTCTTCCTCATAAAGCAGTAATTATTTTCTAAATATCATGAGTCATAAGATACTGCCAGGGAAAAGACAACTGTGCAAATTAGCTTGCTATGAGGAATAGATTGATTATTTGAAGATGGAGAAGCATGGCAATTCCTGTACTAAGAAATAGAAAATGAGACTTTCTGAAAGTGAGGCAGAATTTGGGGATGTATTTGGGTAGTGGCTTATGCTTTATGTTTTCAAACTTTTTTTTCTTTTTATGTTTACTGGTTATTATAAAGTATACAGATGAACAGCCGGATGATGAGATGTAGGGCAAGGTATGGGGAGGGGTGCGGGGCCACCCTCCTGGCATCTCCATGTGTTCAGCAACCAGAATGTCATCAAATCCTGTGGTGTGTTTTTGTCTTGTTGTTTTTTTTTTTTTTTTTTTTTTTTTTTGGAGATGTTGCCCGGGCTGGTCTTGAACTCCTGGTCTCAAGCAGTCCTCCTGCTTCAGCCTTCAGAATCTATTTTCAAACTTTTGCAAATGAATTCTCATTTTATTCTTAGTCTTGAGACATAGCTCACATTCTATTATAATCTTTATTTGCATATTTCAAAGTATTTCTCTAAGTGACACAGTATATCAAAGATTTAAACCCAGATCATCTGGCTTCACACTGCTGTTTCACTACCTTGTGCTGTCCATAATTTTTTCTTAACTGAAGTTGTATATGCATCAGTTGTTAAAAGGGGAAATTTGTATGTATATAAGGGAATATAATTTTGTTGTTTGCAATAACATAACAGAATGTCTTCTTTTTCTGTTTCCTAGGTTCTCTACTTCTGGAGTCCAAAATAAATCCTAACACTGCATACCAGAAACAACAGGTAAAATATTGAAGATGTTTTTTATCCTGCATATTATCCTTTCGTTTGAAGATTAAAGGGAAATTGCCATCTGATTCCTTACAATGAAAAATTCAGAACAGATTACAAATTGCCCTTCTAATTCTAAAATAGGATTTCTGCCAATTTCTATAGTGTTTAATGCAATAATTTTAATTTTTTTCTAAAAAAAGATTATCTCAAGTTAAGCTGAGTTTGTGTTCCATATATTCTAGCAACTGAGCCCTAAAGTTTCCTCACTTTTACCTACACACCGTTGATGTGATGTAATTAGTGTCGACTAGCGCTATCATCAAATAGTATTTATTCAGTACACACAAAATATACTGGGTGTTCTACCCAGCCAATGAAATCAGTATCAGCTCCTTCATTGCCCTGAAGATGCAGATCCAAAATAATTAATTTAGAAGAAAGAATACTACCAACCTGTTCATAAATAAAGTACTTTGCTTCATAATTGACCATTAAAATACTACTAGGAGGGAGTTAGTATTGGTTTTATTTTGCCCATTAGATGATGCCTAAAGATTGTGACTTGCTTGACAGCACACAGATAGTAGATAGGAAAGCTGGTATTAACTTTTAAATTTAATTAGTGGTGATTTATTTGTCCACCAAACATTCATAAAATATAAAATATTTTTGGCCAGGTGTGGTGGCTCATGCCTATAATCCCTGCACTTTGGAAGGCCAAGGCAGGAGGATCAGCTTGAGGCCAGGAGTTCAAGAGACCAGCCTGGGCAACATAGTGAGACTCCGTCTCTACAAAATAAATTTTAAAAATTAGCCAGGCATGGTGGCACGTGCCTCTAGTCCTAGCTACTTGGGGGGCTGAGGCAAGAAGAACGCTTTGAGCCCAGGAGTTCGAGGCTGCAATGAACTATAATGTCACCACTGCACTCCAGCCTAGGGTGACAGCAAGACCCTATCTCCAAAAAAAATTTTTTTTTCTTGATAGTTTAGTGGTCTGTTAAACACTTTGTTATATTTGGTGTTCTTAAGAAAACTTTTAGGTTTGATTGAAATAGCTAGAGACTAGAATATTTGGCTTTGATCTTCCATACTTAAATACATTAAATTCATATTTTGAGGTTTTTGTCAGCTGAAGAGTAAAAGCACATCTTAAGATAAAAGAAAGGTTGAACCTATTTTTAGAGTGAATGAACAAATTCATATGTCTCAGCCTATAGGTTGGATGATAAACAAGTTGATTTGGTGAAAATTAGGCTGTTCAAGGAAGGCAGAAGAGCAATTTCTAAAATTTTGCAAACTTGCTAAATTTGTCAAATGGGTAATTAATAGTATATGTCTGGCTACACCCTGATTTAAGCATCAGCATCCAAATGATCTGGATATACATTGTAGCAGAGCAGTTGCTTATATTGTGTTAAATTTATGTTGTTACCAATGTCATATTGGCTTTTGACTTATTCTCATGGCCCTTATTGAGCTGATGTTTGTAAATATTTATCAGAATTTTAGGAGCCATCCAATTTGGGCAAGTTGTCCCCCCTTCCTCCCCAGATGATGATAATTTTCTTTCAACCTTACTCCCATCACCAATAAATGGTACTTAGATTATCACTAATTTTCATAACAGTATGTATCATTCCCATTGTAAAGGTAATGAAACTGCAGCTCAGTTACCTAACTTTCTAAGCATCACCCCCCAAGTAGACAGTGGTATTGGAATTTATACTTCAGCCTCTTTACCTCTTAAATTGGGGTATTTTTATTTTGTGCTATTTTTGAGGGAAGGTAACATAACTTTAATTTTGTCTCACATGGAGCCTTATACATAAGTGCTCGATAAGTATCTTCTGAACAAATAATCTTGTGAAGTATTTAGGCTGCCAGAATTCCATATCAAGGGCTTCATGGACCTCAGAAGCCCCAGGTAAAGAACACCTGCTGACAATAGAGGGAAGAGAGAAGGAGTTATATCGATCCTATCCTTCAAACTTGCCCTGGTTATTAATATGCTTAGACTTCCTCTTTTGGTGTTTCAATGAGAGCATAAAATGTAACTCAGTGTGCAAGGATAGGATTGACACAGTGTTTCATTTGTTATCTTTTGGTACATAAAAATTGTGTACTCATTTTGTAGTGCTTTTCATATGCTGGTTAAACTTATCCTCAAGAAAAACATTGTTTTCATTTGATAGATTGGGCAAAGTATAGTGTAAAAAGGCATTGGTTACAAGAAGGGAGCACTGGTCATTAATATCAGTACATATTGCAAAAAGGAAAAATGAGTGCTGTTCTCAGTTCCTGTTGCTTTGTTCATTTGACTTACACTTGGAAGTAGTTTGTGATGATGTGTGTTAATCATTCAGACTCCTTTTTTTCTCCAAAGGACACTCTGATTGTATGGTCTGAAGCAGAAAATTATGACTTGGCTCTTAGCTTTCAAGAAAAAGCTGGATGTGATGAAATTTGGGAGAAAATATGTCAGGTAATTTTAAAAATAGAAAATCAACATGTTCTCTTTATTGTGGGTTTTGCTGTGCTTTTCAGCTAATGCTCAATAACTTAAATAAATTTCAAATAGATCTTTTAAATTCACTGCTGTCTGTGAAAAGCTTGATTTAAAGGAAGGTATAATTTATTGACACCAAACTATCCAGCCCAGACCTTTGCTGAACTCCAAAGTTCTATATCCAACTGTTTTCTTTTTTTTCCTTTTTTTCTTTTTATGTTCTCCTTTGTTCCTTCTTTTTATTTACTTTTTCTTATGGTACCTTTTCTAAGAACAACTGCCTTCTTGAGAACTCCTCTTTGAGTGTTTGCTAGCATCTCAAACTTAATAGTCCAAAACCAAACATAATCTTCTCACCTAGATGTATTCATTCTCCCATTTCCCTCGTCTCAGTAAATGCCATCTGGTTGCTGAAGCCAGGAACTTTGGATCATGTTTACCCTTCCCCATCCCTTATATCCATTCAGTCCCTCAGTGATAAATGTTAGATCCATTCACTTATCTTCATTCTCACCACTATCATCGTTTTCTAAGCTGCCATTATTTCTTGCCTGGTTTATTGGTTTCATTTTGACTGGTCTTCCCAAATCCACATCACTCTTTGTTCTCTTGAAATAAAACCTGTCCTTGGCACTAGTCTTGAGCAATATGGCTCTTGACTACCCAACCTCACCTTGCCTCTCAGCTTGAATGTTCTTTATTTATTCTAGAGTTTCTGTAGTGACTCTAGAACCTTATCCTAGTGATATAATCTCCACAGTCTTTTGTAAATGCATTTTTTAAATGTGCTCTACTGGCTAAAGCCATTGGCTCTTGTTATGGACTCAATTTAGGCCAGTTTTTTCTAGGGAAGGTTTCTCCATCTCCACATTTATTTTAGCTGAAGAATAATTTTCCACAGATTTCTTAATTCATTGGTTCTTAAAAGTGTGGTCCTCAAACCACCAGCATGAGCATGAGCTGGGAACTGAGAGAAATGCAAATTCTGAGACACCCCCACCCCCATCCTGACCTACTGGATCAGAAACAATAAGCAGGGTCTAGTAATTATGTTTTAACAAGGTTTTTAAGGTCATACTGTCTGTAAAGGGCACAATAGTAAACATTTAAGGCTTTGTGGGCCATACCATCAGAGCTATTCAACTCTGCTGTTCTAGTTTGAAAGTAGTCATAGACAGCACATAAATTAATGGGTGTGGCTGTCTTCTAGTAAAACTTATTAACAAAGACAGGTGGAGAGCCAAATTTGGCTGTAGTTTTGTCAGCTTCTGCTTTTGATGATGCACACTAAAGTTTGAGAGCCACAGCCTTAATAGAAGCTACAGTGTTCTTGAGGCAACAGTTTCTCCTTAACTTACAGAATTTGTTTCTGCCATATATTCTACTAAGCTGTGTTTTTCGTAAACGAACCTGCCTGTTAAGCTGTTCCTTTCCTTCTCTTAAAACATGAAAGACTTAACATTTATATCTGAATGCCATCTTTCTTTTTGCTTTTTCTTTGCTTTCTTTCCTACAATTTTTTGTAGTATATTTTTCTAGATTTTTGTCTTGTAGAGTTCTCCCACAGAAAGAAAGATGACATAAGTACCTTCAGGCTATGCTAAAAGCATCCGTTTTTTAGACAAATCTTGTTCTCCTTCATCTTTGTGAGTTGAATAGTCTCACCCTGGCTATAGTCTTCTCTTAGGTCAAACCTGGACTCAGTCTGTAACTGGCATGACTGTCTCTCCTGTAATATTGTCCTATCTTTACTGTACCTTTCCTTGGTCTTTCATGCCATAAATTTTTCAGTCATCTTCACTTGGGGCACAGGTAATAGTCCTTGTATGCTTTCTCTTAGCTAGGAATCACTGGCTGTTATGTTGTTCTTTCCTGGTATTCCCCTTCAACTTCTATATAGTTTATATTAACATTTGAGGTGTCATTTCTCAATCACTCTTTTTGTGGTTCTGTCTATATTTCCCGGTTCCATTCCAGGGAAGTCATTACATTTTGCTCTCTGAGATCTTACATGTCTCTGTTTCTTGAATCCTATTTACCATTTTCTGATCTAGAAACAGCTAAAAGTCTCCCCTGTTTTTCTAGTACCCTCCTTGATAGCAGTTATTATGTCTGAACTTAAGAAGATGGCATTCTCATCACAGTAAGGGCTCTTGTCCCTTTTCTTTTATTTACTAACCAAAATCTACCAATTTTTCTGTAGGTAGAGTCATACCTTGGATATTAGGAACTTAAAGCTTTATAATTAACAAATCTAGAGCCAATTTGAGACCATGCCAGGTACAAGCTGTGAGTGTGCCTTACCTCCTTTTAGTGGTGCTGTGTAAATACACCTTGCAGTGTATTTCACGACAAATATTCCAGGCCATCTTCCCTTTTAGTGTCCATCAGCGGTATCTCTTAATTATGATAAGCAGTTTAAGCTTCTTGGCTATTTCAAATAAGGCCTAATTTTTCTATCCGTTTACCATTCTATTTGGCCCATAGGGTTGCTTTAGTGGTCAACGTCCCAAATTCTAGGGCCAAGATAGCAAAACTTGTTTCATTTCAAAATCTGTCCTGACCTTTTGTTTTTAAAAAAAAAAAAAAAAAAAAAAAGTTGACTTTTATAATTAGAGCCCCTACAGTGACAGAGAGTTGGGCTTTATGACAGATTTTAGGGCTTAGGGGGGATCATGAAGACTGCAGGTTTGGGTGTATAGAAAGAAAAGGTTTTCCACGGTTTGGTTTCTTAACTTTCAGAAAATATTCCTGGGGAATAGCTCTACTGCATATAGGTTGCACTTACTTTATATATGGCTTCATTTTTATGTAGGTGCAATTATATTTTACTTCATTTTTCTAAATCATATTTTTGGGCTACTATCCAGCATTTTTAGCAAATTAGTGACCCGCTTTGGTCCAAAGCTGGTTTGTTCATGCTCTTTGGCCATTGGTCTTTAGAATCAATTGACATTAAATATTTTCATTGTTGCTTACAATAATATATATTTTCTATGATCACAGCATCAGGAAATTTGATATTTATTTGAACTTTTCTTAAAGTTAAATATTGAAGAGCTTGGTGGTAACTGTCCTGTAGCACAGTCCTAAGAATGTTTCTGAGACTTGCCCTGGTCTGTTTGAAAAGAGGGCCATGGACGTGAGATGTGAGTGGATGTTTTAGCGTCAGGCTTCTATGTTGTAGGTCTTCAGGGGACTGTTTTATCACAGTGTCAGTTTAGCCTGTCCTAGAAAGTTGCTTTTGCCAGCAAACCTTGTACATTATGAGAAAGCTCATTCCATCTTTAAACTTTGAACTAACTTCCTTAAAATTGAAAGCATGTTAATTTGGAGAAATGTAACTTCGAAAAGCAGGCAATTTTTGTCAAGTTTGAAAAAAGATTCTTAAACTTGGAAATGATCATTGTAGTTTTCTTATAACATCTCTCGTATTCATCTTAGAATACCCTTTAGGTTTGCTGGTTTACATTTTGTCAGCTATTACTAATTCTTTTTCATAGGTTCAAGGGAAGGACCCCTCAGTGGACATCACTCAGGACCTTGTGGATGAATCTGAAGAGGAACGTTTTGATGATATGTCATCGCCAGGTTTAGAATTGCCATCTTGTGAATTAAGTCGCCTCGAGGAAATTGCAGAACTTGTGGCATCATCTTTACCTTCCCCCCTTCGTCGTGAAAAACTTGCACTGGCACTGGAAAATGAGGGTTATATTAAAAAGCTCTTAGAGCTTTTTCATGTGTGTGAGGATTTGGAAAATATTGAAGGACTGCACCACTTGTATGAAATTATCAAAGGCATCTTCCTCTTGAATCGAACTGCTCTTTTTGAAGTTATGTTCTCTGAGGAATGTATAATGGACGTCATTGGATGTTTAGAATATGATCCTGCTTTATCTCAACCACGAAAACACAGGGAATTTCTAACAAAAACAGCCAAGTTTAAAGAAGTGATTCCCATATCAGATCCTGAGCTGAAACAAAAAATTCATCAGACATACAGAGTTCAGTATATACAAGATATGGTTCTACCTACCCCTTCAGTCTTTGAAGAAAACATGTTATCAACACTTCACTCCTTTATCTTTTTCAATAAGGTAGAAATTGTTGGTATGTTACAGGTGAGTTAGATCATTCCTTTTTTCCTACTTCAAAAGATAACCCTACTTGATTGATATCATTTAAACTGCTAATTGCCTTCAGCAAAAATAATTTTCTCTTCTTTGTAAATACCTAAATTGAGTTTTAATTTTGTTAAAGTCTAAAATTAAGTATTTTGGTGATACTATAAGAGATTATAATATACAATAAATACTATGAGACCAAAAGGTTGTCATGTTTGGGGTAGGCAAGTTAAGTGTGATAAAGAAATTTAGCTCAAAGAAATTACAAGGGGGTGATTTTAATGAAATGATTGAATGTTGAATTTTAGGGTTATTAATCTATGAATTATGCATACAATAGAACAGATTGGAAGAGAAAGAAGAAAACAGGGAAAACGAGAAATGTCTATATTTAATAGGTTAGGGTACCAATTTCTATTAAATATAGAATATAAATTCTATAGAATTTATGAAAATCCCAGGTAATGGTATAATAAAGGCCTGTTTTTAAGGTCAAGGGAATATAGCAGAGGAGGCAAATTCTAACTGCATGTATCCCTACCAAAAATGGGGGCACAAAAGGCATGTTTTCGTTATGGGTGAGGGTGTGGGAGAATTGAACAAAGTGAGTTTGAGTTTCAGCTCCACCTGTCACTTAATAGCTCTCAATAGCTATGTGACTTGGGCAGCCTTCCTAACTTCTTAAAGCTTCAGTTTCCCCGTCTCAGGGATGGTGATACTACTGCCTACCCTGTAAAGTTGTCTGAAGATTAAGTGAAATCATGCATGTAAAGTGTTTAACATAATACAGGACTTGTGAGCATTTTTTAAAGTATCTATTGATAATTGGTTATTAAAAATTGGTTTTTTTAAATAATATGCTCAGTCTCTCGGGTCTGTATTTTAGGATCCTTGCATCACAGTCAGCCAGGGTGTGCAATATCCTGGGTTCTGCACAAAATACAGAATCAAAGTCTCTGAGAGTTGGCCAATAATTTGCATTTGTAACAGTGGCAAAGTTAGAGAACTTCTCATTGTATCATCCCACAGTGTGTGAATTGATCTATTCTAACTGAAATAGAAGTTAACATAGTGCGAAGAAAGATTTATTTGTATACCCCCCATGCTCTTTTTGTTTCTTTGATGCCCATAATATTGTAAGAATAACAGATAACTGTGATATGACTTAGAAGATATTATAAGACTTTACCTCAGGTATACAAGTAAAATACTTATTTGAAACCTGTATTTGTTAAATATAGAAAAGAGGCCAATAAATGTCAGTAAGTACTGCTTGGTAGCATATGTTACAAATAAATCAGTATGTTTAGCCTTCATTCCTGTTCCTTTTTAGAAAATTTCTGTATTTCTAGTGTCCTTGCCTTTGTCACCTTTTAAATTAAATTTAAGTAGAAAAATCAATTTTACCTGTAACTACTTTTCTAGAGCTAGTAACAATTCCAGAACATGTTGACTAATGTGACATGTTTTCCATTCATTTAAGACAGACATGTAAATAAATAAGATAGGCAATATAGTCTGGTAAGTACAACAGTAATCCTCTATATAGTATATTGTGATTGATTATGGAGGAGGGAGTAGGGTTTTGGTACCAATTTCTATTTGTTCTTTGATAAGGAACTAGTTTTTGCTAACTAATAGAGCCTTTGTTCTGGTCCAGTTTTGATTCCTGGTTTCCTTGGATAGTCCGGAGTTCTGATCCTTTTCTTTAGCTCAATATGGTTCTATTTTTGTCACATAGCGATTTGTCACTTCTATGTTTTCCTGGTCTTCATATGTGTAAAATGCCAGCTTTACTCATTAAGTATGAATGATTTCAAGTTGTTAAATCTTTGCTTCCCTACAATATGCTCTGTAAAATGCTGGCTGCCAATGCTATAGTTATGTCTATTTCCCTTGATGCTGGGCACTTCTATCTAAAGTACTGCTGTGAAGGCAGGAGCATTTTACAAATGTTTTGGCAAGGAGTGATCGAGATACGATTTAAAGCAGGTTCCTACCCATCTTTTGTAGACAGACGCGTGTGCGCACACACACACACACACACACACACAATATCACAACATCCCCTTACTATTGACTGCTTCCTCTGTAATACTGTTAAACATTCTTAGTCTCTCTACTTCTATACCCCCAACTGCAGCAGTTCAGAGAATCTCTTTTTTAACCATTTGATTCCTAGTTGGAATATATTATATCTGGGATGTATCATGAAATTGGATGCCATTTGGTAGCAAACGTATGGTCAAAATCATATGTAATGAGGTACGACCTGTTTGTACATTTTAGAAAAAATAAAGGTGGGAACAACCAAACTAATTTAGTATCACACCGAAAATGTTTCCTGAGCACCCACAAGAGTGTTTATGGATTTTATAATCTGGTGGGAGGTTGCATATACACTCATGTGTATACAGGGGTGTGTTTGTGAGTGTGTGTGTACTTCGACTTAGACATGTCTAGGGGTGGAGTACTGCTGAATCTACTTCTAGCTGAGGTAGTATGTAATTATTGTAAAACAAAATCGTGATGAAAAAATAGTGATGAGAAAAATTGAATTGGTAATCAGGAAGGCTCTACTACCTGCACATTGGGCTTGAATTAATTTTTTAATCTGAATCTCAATTATAAAATAAGGTAAGATAAAGTAACATCTGAGGTTCTTTTCAATTGCTGTACTTCTCTGATTTACTTACCTAGACAAATACACTATGAGGGTATCCTTTGAATCCTTTTTAAAACAATTTAATGTATATTAAGTTATTGTGTATGTATACATGGATATCTTCAAATAAAAGATTTTTTAAAATTTCTTTCTTTATTTCAATAGATTTAGGGGGTACAAGTTGAATTACATGTATATATTGTATAGTGATGGAGTCTGGGCTTTTGGTGTAGCCCTCACCTGAACAGTGCACATTGTACCCCATAGGTAATTTTTCATCCCTCACCCCTCCTGCCCTCCCCCACTTGTGAGTCTCCAATATCCATTATACCACTCTGTGTTCCCTTGTGTAGCCATAGTTTAGTTCCCAGTTATAAGTGAGAACATGCAGCATTTGTTTTTCTGTTCCTGAGTTACTTCAGTTAGGATAATGGCCTCTAGTTCGATCCAGTTTCTGCAAAAGACATTATTCTCTCTTACTGCTGAGTAGTATGCTGTGATATATTATATATATATATATATATATACCACATTTGTTTAATCCACTCATCAGTTTGATGGGCACTTAGGTTGATTCCATATCTTTGCACTTCTGAATTATGCTGCCATAAACATACAAGTAGTTATCTTTTTGATATGATTTATTTTCCTCTGGGTACATACCCAGTAGTGGGATTGCAGAATCAAATGGCAGATCTCCTTTTAGTTCTTTGAGAAATCTCCATACTGAGCTCCATAGAGGTTGTACTAATTTACATTCCCACCAACAGTGTAAGTGTTTCCTTTTCACTGCATCCATGCCAACATCTATTGTTTTTTGGCTTTTTCATAATGGCCATTGTAATTGGAGTAAGATGGTATCTCATCGTGGTTTTAATTTGCTTTTTCCTGATGATTAGTGATGTTGAGCATATTTTTCATATGTTTGGCCATTTGAATATCTTCTTTTGAAAAACGCCTGTTCATGTCATCTGCCCACTTTTTAAGGGGGTGGTTTGGTTTTTTCTTGCTGAGTTGAGTTCCTTGTAGATTCTGGTTATTAGTCCTTTGTTGGACACAGTTTGGGGATATTTTCTCCCATTCTGTAGGTTATCTATTGACTGTTTTATTTCTTTTACTGTGCAGAAGCTTTTTAGTTTAAGTCCCATTTGTCTATTTTTATTTTTATTGTATTTCCTTTTGGGGTCTTAGTCATAAATTCTTTGCCTAGGTCAATGTCCAGAGAAGTTTTTCCTAGGTTTTCTTGTATGATTTTTGTCTCAGGTCTTACATTTAAGACTTTAATCCATTTTGAGTTAATTTTTGTATAAGGTGAGAGATAGGGACCCAGTTTCATTCTTCTGCATATGGCTATCCAAGCTTCCCAGCACCATTTATTAAAAAGAGTGTCCTTTCCCCAGTGTATTCTCTTGTTGACTTTGTCAAAGATCAGTTGGCTATTAAGTATGTGGCTTTATTTCTGGGTTCTCTATTCTGTTCCATTGATCTGTGTGTCTATTTTTATACCAGTACCATGCTGTTTTGGGTTACTATATCATTGGTAGTATAATTTGAAGTCAGACAATGTGATGCCACCAGTTTTGTTCTTTGTGCTTAGGATTGCTGTGGCTATCCGGGCTCTTTTTTGGTTCCATATGAATTTTAGAATTGTTTTTTCTAATTCTGTGAAAAATGATATTGGTATTTTGATAGGAATTGCATTGAATCTGTAGATTGCTTTGGGCAGTATGGTCATTTTAACAATATTGGTTCTTCTGATCCCTGAGCATGGGATAATTTTTCACTTGTTTATGTCATCTGTGATTTCTTTCATCAGTGTTTTGTAGTTCTCCTTGTAGAGATCTTCCACCTCCTAGGGTTTTTTCTTTATTTGTTTTTTTGTTTTGCAGTTATTGTAAATGGGATTGAGTTCTTGATTTGGTTCTCAGCCTGGTCGTGGCTGGTGTGTAGAAATGCTGTTTGTTTTTGTATGTTGATTTTACAACCGAGACTGCTGAATTCGTTTATCAAATCTAGAAGTCTGTTAGAGGAGTCAAAAGGTGTTTTTTAAAGTTAAGGTTAGCTGGGTGCAGCTGCTCACGCCTGTAATCCTAAGCATTTTGGGAGGGTGAGACGGGAGGATTACTTGAGGCCAGCAGTTTGAGACCAGCTGAGCAACATATCGAAACCCTGTCTCTACAAAAAATAAAAAAAAATTAGCTAGACACTATTGTGTGCGCTTGTAGTCCCAGCTACTTGGGAGGCTGAGTCAGGAGGATTGCTTGAGCCCAGGAGTTCGAGGTTGTGGTGAGCTGTGATTGTGCCACTGCACTCTAGCCTGGGCAACAGAGTGAGACCCTGTTTCAAAAAATAAATAAATAAAAATACAGTTAAGGTTATAAAACCCTATAAAAATGAGAGGTCAGCAAACTGTTACCCATGCCAATTTTTGTAAATAAAGTTTTATTGGACCACAGCCATACCCATTCATTTACATACTGTCTTTGACTGCTTTCATACTGCGACAGCAGAGTTGAATAGTTGTAGAAGAAACCGTATGGGCTCACAAAGCCTAAAATGTTTACTGTCTGGCCCTTAAATAGGCTAAGGAAATAGGGCCAGGTGTGGTGGCTCACGCCTGTCTGTAATCCCAGCACTTTGGGAGTCCAAGACAGGATTGCTTGAGGCCAGGAATTCGAGACCAGCCTGGGCGACATTGGGAGACTACCATCTCTACAACAAAATTAAAAAAAAAAAAAAAAATCAACTGGGTGTGGCAGTGCATGCCTGTAGTCCTAGCCATGTGGGTGGCTGAGGCAGGAGGATCACTTGAGCCCAGGAGTTGGAGGCTGCAGTGAGCTGTGATCACACCACTGCACTCCAGCCTGAGCAACAGAGCGAGACCCTGTCTCAGAAAAAAATAGGCCTAGGAAATAGAGGCTTGCCAAAATTTTATCCTTTAATAGTTTGGTTTTTCCTTCTGTTTTAAAGAACAGCATTGCCAGTACCATCTTTCTTTTTTCCAGTTATTATTATTTATATTATAGCATCCTGAAATTATATTTGAATACGTGCTTACCATTAACATAATTAAAATTGTTCTTTATTTCATAGGAAGATGAAAAATTTCTGACAGATTTGTTTGCACAACTAACAGATGAAGCAACCGATGAGGAAAAAAGACAGGAATTGGTAAGAAATTCGATGTAAGGAAAGGCATAAAACTAAAATGAGAAACTTTATATTTTACTTATCCTTTTTCCTAATTTCAGGTTAACTTTTTAAAAGAATTTTGTGCGTTTTCCCAAACGCTACAACCTCAAAACAGAGATGCTTTTTTCAAGACTTTGTCAAACATGGGCATATTACCAGCTTTAGAAGTCATCCTTGTAAGTTTGTACTCTTCATTTTTAATTACTGTTTTTTTAAACCACAGAAATTATATTTTTATGTAACAGGTAGTAGATTATAGCCAATATTTAATATTAGCTATGTATTACATTAAGTTGAAGCTATGAAATTCCAGTATTAGAGAGTTTTTACACAGTATTGAAAGAATGAACAGTTAGAGGAATTTTCCATATTTTTAATAATTCTTAACTTTATAACATATTAGATGAAATGTTAAAATAGAAAAGCAGGCTGGGTGCAGTGGCTCACGCCTGTAATCCTGCACTTTGGGTGGCCAAAGCAGGAGGATCACTTGAGGCAAGGAGTTTGAGACCAGCAACATCACAGGACCCTGTCTCTACAAAAAATAAAAAACTTTCTCTACAAAAAGTTTTAAAAATACTAGCTGGGCATGGTGGTGCGTCCTGTAGTCCCAGCTACTCAGGAGGCTGAAGCAGCAGGATTGCTTGGGCCTTAGGAGTTCAAGGCTGCAGTAAGCTATGATTGTGCCACCACTGCACTCTAGCCTGGACAAGAGAGCAAAGCCCTGTCTCAAAAAAAAATTTAAAAAGGCAAACAGGAATAAATGATATAGAAAGTATAATTTTATCCATTGAATAGAGTTTTACATGCAACAAAATTTCTTTGACCTTTCTTTTGTATTGCAATGTTTTCTTATAATTTGTTTTATTAGATTTGGATATTTACATAACTAGAAGATCCATATTTTTATAATTATGGGAGAAGTAAGTGCTTTTTATCTACAGGGCATGGATGATACACAGGTGCGAAGGTGCTGCTACTGATATATTCTCATACTTGGTTGAATATAATCCATCCATGGTGCGAGAGTTTGTCATGCAGGAGGCACAACAGAATGATGATGTAAGTAAGAAGTTAACAGAGCAAAAAATAACCAGCAAGGTAAATATTATTTGCACTAATAGTAAGTATTTATACATAGGAAGCTATAGTTGTCTTTATTATTAATTTTTAAGATATAAATTATTGCTATTTGGGAAAAATGCAGCCATAATATCAAATGGCTTATTCTTCCCCTAAATTGGCTCCTGTCTCTGTTTACAAATTTATTGTATTACAGCAATTATTTTTTAATGTTCAATTTAAATTTCCTTTAAAATGTTTGACATCAAGTTTATTCTTAATTCTGAAGCGAATTTGCTGTGTTGTCTTATTTAAATCATTTAATCAATCAATTGTTCTGTCTATGGAATTATGAGTAATTTCCAAAGGCAAACATTGACTTTACTAGGAGTAGATGCTCAAAATCATCAAAAATGAAGAAAGAAAGCATAGTGTCTTCAAAAGTGTTTAGGATGCTGTTTCTTAACTACCTGACCGTAGAGAACAGGCTGTTGTCTTGTTCACACACACACTCTCACACTCTAGCATCTATGAGAAATTATAATAGATTTATCAGTTCTAAAGTAATTGAGAAAATATATCCTGATAATGTGAAGGGCACTTCCAGGTCATATGTGAGAGCCCTAAATGTGTGTGTTCTTCTGCTTTATCTTCAGATAATTCAATGATTCTGATTTTTCCTGCTTCCCCTGTGAAATTTTGGAAGTAACTTTTTACTTAAGAATAGACTGATATTTTGCCCTCAACTCCTGAAAGGAGAAGGGGAAAAAAGATGTCCCCTTAGAAAAAAATCTATGCAGAATTCCAGCCCATTTTACAAAATGAGAAGATAGACTTTGCTACTTTTTGAAAAGATCCTAGTTGATGTGTTCAGATATCAAAATGAAGTGAAATACCTAGTAACTTCTGTATTTAAGATTTTCTTTTTAAATTATAGTGCCAGGTAGGTGCAGAAAAGTACCAGTTTGAACTATGGAATGTGATGTCACATTTTTCTATTATAAAATCACCCTGTCTTCAAAACAAAAATATCTGTATTATTGGAAATAAAGGCTATTCTTGTTGGTCTTGTTAACCCACTAGTGGAACATACATTGATGTACCTCAAAATGCTTTACTCACATGCAGTAGGGCTCTCAGTTCCCATTCTGGATCATCATTTCCATATACTGTTTGCATTTTCTCTGTCCTTGCCCATCATACCATTGCATATTTTAGGTTATTAAGTATGAAATGTCCAATTTCCTTAAGTACTAAGTTTGATAGTTGATATCTCTGACATTCACTTTGACACTTCTTGTTTTATTTTTATTGTGAAGGTACATCCTCAGTCTTTCAAACGCATGGTCTGGCTTGTGATTATCTTTCAAATTGTTTTTTAGAGCAATTTTTGTGAAACCATGGATAGGTCAAAAATTCATGTTATTTTCAAATATGAGTTCTGTCATGGAACCAGTGCTGTGCAGACAGCTTGAAATATCAACAAAGTGTTTAGGAAGGATGCGGCTAATAAACACACAGTATGTTGATGGTTTGAGAAGTTCTGTTCTGGTGATTTTAATCTTGAAAATGTGCCATGTGGGCAACCTGAGACCAAAATGGCTAATGATGAGCTAAAAGCTGTAGTGGAAGTGAATCCATCTCAACCTATGGGTGAATTAGCAGCAAGGTTTGACGTTGCTATTCCAACAATATTGGACCATTTGAAACAAATCGGCAAGGTAAAGAAGCTGGATAGATGGGTGCTGCATGAATTAAATGAGCATTGGAAGAGAAATCGTCTTGAAGCTTGCCTTTCTTTGCTGTCACAACATAGAGGCGAACCATTTCTATACCGTATAGTTACGTGTGATAAAAAATGGATTCTTTTTGATAATCGCAAGAAGCTTTCATCACAATGGTTAGATAAAGATGAAGTGCTGAAACACAGTCCAAAACTGAGTAATCATCAAAAAAAGCTAATGGCATCTGTTTGGTGGTCCAGTGCTGGTATTATCCACTACAGCTTCATGAAACCTGGTCAGTTGATTACAGCAGATGTCTCCTGCAACCAACTGGACAAAATGATGAGGATGCTTGCAATTAAGCAGCCGAGATTGCTCAATAGAGAGGCTGATCCTCTTGCAAGACAACACCCAACCACATGTCACACAAACAATGGTGCTCAGACTACAGAAGCTGAACTTGGAAACTCTCTGTCATCCACCGTATTCACCAGACCTTGCACGAACTGACTACCACTTCTTCCAGGCTTTGGACCACTTCTTGCAAGGAAAAATATTCAATTCTCAACAAGCTGTAGAAACTGCCTTTTGTGATTTCATAGCCACTTGCTCTCCATGCTTCTTTGCTGCTGGCATAAACAAGCTACCATTAAAATGGCAAAACTGTCAATAGTTTAGGTGCATACCTTGATTAATTGTACTGCTTCTTATTTGAGATACAATTAAAGTTTTGATTCAAAGCGGGACATTTCATATTTAATGACCTAAGATATAGGCAAGAGCAGGAAATTTCTCACTGAATCTCTCTTAATTTTCATTTACTCCTTGGGCCAGGAACACCAGTCATAATGGGGCCTCACGAAGACCGGCAGTCTGTTTTCTTTGACATTTGGAATCTATTTAATCCATTTGTTGTTCTGTGTACTCTCTAAATACGGTAGTCTTATTTTCCCCAATTTCAGACATTTGGGTACTGATTTTTTCCTGAATTTATTGAGAGGAAACTTTATATCACTTCCACAAATGGAGAACAGAGTTCATTTGCCATAAATAGAATGAATCTGTAAAAATAAATGGAGTGAAAGTAGAACAATGTTATAAATTATAGCTAAATATTCTTACCGTTAAAGCTATGAACCTAAGCCCATTACCTTTCTTCAGAAGATAGATTACGTTATTAGAGAGGTTGAAAGACTATTAGCACCAAACTAAAACTTTGTTGTTGTATTTTTTTAATCAGAGGAATTTAAAGATAATAGAAAAGAAATTTCTTATCTTTTCAGTACCATGTAGTGTAATGTCCCTATACCACACTTTAGGGAAAGAAACACTGCCACGTGACCTATTAAAGAAGTGAGTTAATCATTTCATTTTGTTTGCAGTTAGCAAGACAGCTAGAGCTATGTGTAATGCTGTAGTATATGTCTTTGTGCTTTTTCCATTCTTTCTCGTAATAAGTGGTCCTTATCACGTGTATTTTTCTCACCAGGATATTTTGCTCATCAACCTCATTATAGAACATATGATTTGTGATACAGATCCTGAACTTGGAGGAGCAGTCCAACTTATGGGACTGCTTCGAACTTTAGTTGACCCAGAGAACATGCTAGCCACTGCCAATGTAAGCCATGGGTGTTTTTCCTCTTTTTTTATAGCTAGTATATTGTTTATTGCTGGTAGGAACCAGTGCAGTTGAAGTTCATGGAGGTGTTTTTGATTCCTTAGAAAACAGAAAAGACTGAGTTTCTGGGTTTCTTCTACAAGCACTGTATGCATGTTCTCACTGCTCCCTTACTAGCAAATACAACAGAAGACAAACCTAGTAAAGGTAAGATAATACAGGTTGGTAGTTAAGAGTTCTCTGTTCTTGAATTCTGAAACTCAAAGTTGGCGCTAAGTAACAGTCTTTATAGGAGGCAGTGGGGGAGGCAGAGGCTGGGAGGGATGGGGGTAGGAGTGGGGTGGCAGGACCGGCCCTAAAAAAACAGTCTTCAAAAGTTTGAACCATTAGGTTAACATAGATGTCTGATAATGTATTTTGAAAAGAGATGTTCATGATAAATTTCTTTAAAAGTGCTATAATCAGAGATAACAGAAACATATAAAAGAAGTAAGAGAAAATTGTTGCTTCCAGAATTTTAAAACAATTTTTTTTGTGAAACAGTATTTGTAGTCTGCATCTACACAGGTGAAATAAATAGAAGCTATGAAAAATTCATTTTATGTTATTTGTACTCCAGATGTGTAGACAGAGCTAAGCTTTTTGCTCAATATTAAGCTATTTTTATTTGCACTGAGGATATGTTAGGATTATCTGTTAATTTTGCATTTTATTTTTGGGGGGCTTTAGCTTGTGTATGTGTATGTTTAATTTAGGAAGTAGTTTTAGGTCTTCATTGGGAAATTCCTTTTTGAAGCTCTAGGAATATATACATTATTTTGCCATGTGAATTTTCAGTGTACTATGTTTAACTTATAGGACACCACTTACAGAAAATATGTGTTAAATTTACTTTTTTGTGTGACTCTAGAGTCAGGTCTATGAAATGTGAATATTCATTTTTTCCTACCTGCTTTATTCATATTGGGTAAAGCTTGAGGCTTCTTTCCAAACCCACATGTTCAATTCATTTAACATTTATTGAAAACTCATTGTGTGGAAGGACTGTGTTTTATAATCTATAGAGGCTAAATGGGGGGAATGAAAAATATGAGTCTGTCAGAGGGCTGCTGCCTGATAAGGAATAAAGATAAGCCAATAATTATAATTCAGTGTGGACTTGTTATGTTTAGTAAAGGAGGCGTGAGGCCAGGCACTGTGGCTCACACCCGTAATCCCAGTGTTTAGGGAAGCCAAGGAAGGAGGATGGCTTGAGGCCTGGAGTTTGAGACCAGCCGGGGTAACATAGTGAGACCTCTTCTCTACAAAAAATTTTTTTTAAATTAGCCAGAATTGCTGGTACGTGCCTCTAGTCCTACCTTCTTGAGAGGCTGAAGCAGGAGGATCGTTTGAGGCTGTGGTAAGCTATGGCCTTGCCACTGCAAACCCTACCTCTAAAAAAAAAGGCACAAAATACCATGGGATCAAGGGAACAAGGAGAGAGTTATCACACCTAAGATGAGATAGTGTCTGACAGAACCTCCTATTGGAGGGCATGTTAAGACACTTGGTAGAGTGTTCTTGAACTGTGTAATAAAGTAGATCTTCTACATTTGTATCCTAACTTTGCCCTCTAACTTTTCTGACTTGGGTCTGATTAGCTAATAGACTTGTAATATTGTGAAGCTAATTTATCATAGGGTTGTTTAAGTTAAATAAGAGGCCTGGCAGTGTGGCTTATGCCTATAATCCTAGCATTTTGGGAGGCTAAGGCAAGAGGACTGCTTGAGGCCAGGAGTTCAAGACCAGCCTGGGCAACATAGTGAGACCCTGGCTCTACACAAAAACAGAAAAATTAGCCAGGTATGGTGGCCTGCACCTGTAGTCCCAGCTACTCAGGGAGCTAAGGCAGGAGGATCATTTGAGCCCAGGCGTTGAGGTTGCAGTGAGCTATGATGACACCACTGCACTCTAGCCTGGGTGACAGAGCAAGACCCTATCTCAAAAAATAAGTAGATAGAGAGAGAGAAAGAAAAGAAAGAAAGGAAAGAAAGAAAAGCACAGTTCCTGGCACATGGTAGGCATTCAATAAATGTTAATTTCCTCTTCACTAAAGTTATGAAGTATTTGGGTAAATGGAAGAAGGGATCTTACTTGATTAGAATTTGGGTTCTTACATTTGGAAGGAAAAGAATGTTAAACATTAAATATAATTATGTTTTGTTTCTTTTAGATGATTTTCAAACTGCCCAGCTATTGGCACTTGTATTGGAATTGTTAACATTTTGTGTAGAGCACCATACCTACCACATAAAGAACTACATTATTAATAAGGATATCCTCCGGAGAGTGCTAGTTCTTATGGCCTCAAAGCATGCTTTCTTGGCATTATGTAAGTGTTGCTTCTGATAAAATTATTTATTGTCTTTGTATGTTATCATGTTACTGGTATCTTTAGATCCTATTGCCTGAGAAGAAGAGATCACACTGATTACAAGAGACCTAAGTTCTAATACTAGCTCTGCCATGGATTATATAGTTTTGCCACATTAAACGGATGATTTTCCTGACTCTTATCTTTCTGAACATACAGCAGAGGGGTCAGAATGTATCTACAGTGTTAAATTCCATTATTAAAAGAGCAGCTTTGATGATTTTACTTCAGTTGTTTTAAAGCAGGAGTGGCAAACTATAATTATGGCCAAATCCAGCCCATGGCCTAATTTTGTACAACCTGAAAGCTGAAAAATGTTTTTATGTTTTGAAGAGGTGGCTTTAAAAAGAGAAAAACAAGTATGCTACAGAGACCGTATGTGGCCCACAAAGCCTAAAACATGTACTCTGCAGGCCTTTATGGAAATTGTTTGCAGACTCTTTTAGAGCAACAGATAGTCTTTTAACAAGATTGTTCTTAGTTGTACATAAATTTTTCAAAAATTGACTTTCACAGTGTCCTTAAGACCCCAGTTTGTTGTAGTATCACATGTTTCTGAATTGGAATCAGGTAATCCAGAATGTTCTTGACCACGCAGCAGCCAGACTTCTTAGGTAATGAGTTTCCATGTTTAAACTATCCTTATTAGTGAGTTGGCAGACCAAGTTTAGGGGTACGAGGCTCGATAAGAGATGTCTGCTGGTAACTGACTTTTGCCTTTTGGTTTTTAAAGGTAAGTTTAGGTGTTTTGTTGTTTTTTGAAAGCATCATAGTCACCCACTAATTAGAGGCCTGAACATCTCCATTTTTGCTATCTTTAATCTACTTCATTTTAAATTGTTTTGCTTAGTTGATTTTTTTTTACATGTCCTTAAATTATAAATTATAAAACATTGTTTTTATAATTTAAGGATATTTCTGTTGTCTTACTTTATCAACATTTTATCTTTAAAAGAGTATTGGAAATAAGTTTCCTTAAAAAAATTCATTAAACTTTCTATCAGGGTGACATATCATACTCATTTTCTTTATATACCTATCACAGAAAAAGTGAGAGTACCAAGGCCAAATTTAGAGGAAGTTCATAACTCTTTGAATTGTTCTTTTATGTCAACATAGAGGGTTTTGTTCAAGTGTAGGAAAGGGAGTTTATGAGCAGGTGGAACAGAATGGAAAACTGAATAAATGAATAAGTTTAAACAGTTTTATTTTAACAAATATATCAAACACCTCCCATATTTCATTGATTCTAAAATGTGCAGTTTTATACATTTATCATCTCTGAAATTAAGGTGAGTCTTAAAATTTATGGCATGTCATAATCAGTAGTTCGCTTTGTTTCCTTAGTAATAGAAAAAAATAAAGGTGCAATCAGTGGCATGTTAGATTTGATTAAGTATGATATATCCCTGGTATACTAGAAAAATGAAGATGATTAAGACCTGGATCCAGCTTTCAAGAGAATCAGAATTCATTAGGAGGAAAAAGTCATGTGAAAATCAAAATACAACACAATCACTATATTGAGGTGTGTTTGGAAACATAGTGGAAATAATTTATTCCAATTTAATGAGGCAAGTCAGGAAAATTTCACAAAGGAGGTAATTTGAGTTGTGTCTTCATCATCAGAGAGTGTGGCATTCTTGGTTGAATACAGTTAAGATGTTAAGTATAAAAAGTGGTGTGTGGGTTTCTATAGGTAAGACACATGAATCCAGTGGAGAGTGGCAAGATATACAGCTGAAAGGGAAGGCCTTTTCTTTAGTTCAGTTCCTCATTTTACTTTGCTTGCAATATTATAGAAAAAAAATTCTCATAGTGTAATGAGAACTATAGAGAGAATCATTACAAGTAAATAAAAGTTTGTATTGTCAGAAACTAAGTATGGTAGCAGAATCTTTGTTATGTTTTCTTATTGTTATTTTCCTAACTGACGCAGGTTATTGTTAAACCAAATTCTTTCTCAAATGTCTTCTCAGTATACCTCTCTTCCCAGGGTAGTGAACATGAGTGAGTATCTTAAAGAAAATGCCAGTCATTAGGAACATGTTCTTTATAACTGGCTTTATAGTATACAGTGAGGGTTTTTATCAAGGATTTCTAAGAACTAAATATAGATTTGGGGAAATTTAAGGTATTTGTGGTTCTTCTGAGAAAAGTGTACATTGAAATAAAATATTAGGTATGGTATTTTTTAAGGAAGGGTTTTATAAATATTTAAGTTTAGGTGCACACGTGTAAGTACGAATGATAATGAGCAGTTAAATGTAAATGGTTTGGAGATTTGGGGAGCTTTTTATTTTTTATATCTGCTGCTGCTTAATTAGCACACTTTGTCGTATTTAAAGACAACCAATCGGCCGGGCAAGGTTACTCACACCTGTAATCCTAGCATTCCTGGAGGCCGAGGCGGGAGGATCGCTTGAGGCCAGGAGTTTTAGACCAGCCTGAGCAAGAGCAAGACCCCGTCTCTACTAAAAAGAAAAAATAGAAAAAATTAGCTGGGCTACTAAAAATAGGAAAAATTAGCCATGCGTGGTGGCATGCACCTGGAGGCTGAGGCAGGAGGATCGCTTGAGCCCAGGAGTTTGAGGTTGCTGTGAGTTAGGCTGACACCACACAGCACTCTAGCCCAGGCAACAGAGTGAGACTCTGTCTCAAAAAAAATAAAGACAACTAATAGAGTTATGTAGGTGAGGCCAGCAATCCTTTTCTAACTTCAGTCTTTATGGGTTTGATATCAGTTCCATCAGTCTATTTCCTTGGCCTTTTCAGGAATCTTGGATCTTACATTGCAACCCTTTAGCTCATAGTTTAATGTTTGGGGTTGTTTTTTTTTGTCTTTGTTAAAAATGTGGAAATTTTAAAAAGGAATGAAATGAAAGTTTTATTGTAGAGGCTTTTATTCAGCTATCAGTAGTGACATAGAAGGCAAAAAGTCTCAAACTTACTACACGAGATTCATGTTGGGTAAGGTAAAGATGAATAATTTTTTAAAAGCGATTATTTGAAACTAAGTACTAGAGGTTCCTGGCATGTTAAGGAAGGTTAGAGATGTGAGTGGAAGCAGAGTGCACTGTACATTGAAAATCTAGTGGTTATGCCAACTTGGTCTATCGCCAAAGCATTCTCTCCTTTGAGTGACTTGACTTCATAGAACTCACTGGTAAAATTTTGAAAGCAACTTTTTATTCACCAGCAAATAGTGGTTGGATATTTTTGATGCAGTTTTCTTTTCAGGGTGGGTTTGAATGGAAATAACACAGAGTTCTTGATATAAATAAATGAGGGCAAATGGAAATGAGGACCAAAGCAGAAAGACCGCTAGGACTGCCTTCTATCTGCATCAGCAGTTTCTGGATAGAAGTGCTCTTAAAGAAGGGTTGTGATGCCATCTGCATACCCTGGGCTTAGTGAATTCCAGGGAGTTCTTCACTTACCTAGAAACTGCATTCAGACCAGAGGAGTCAGTGAGTGCGTGTTATAGTAGGACACAAGTCTCCACAAAGCCTGCGAAGTTGGAGTACTGATTCTTAAAATACTACTACTCTTGCTTTTATTACTAAAAGCTTGAAATTTGGCCTATTTATTAGCATGAGCTCTAAAGTATTTATTTTTATTCCTAACAAACGGAACTGCTTTCACTAAGTTCCTTTGTCAATTGATGTTTTTAAAAAACAAACTGAGAATATTGTTTTGGGAAAATAAACCCTTGTTAGGCTTTGACTACCACACAGAAAGATGCCTCATTGTTTAAAATGTCTTATTTCACCATGCTTATGTTTTTTTAAATACTCAGTAGTTTAAAAATAAAATGCAATTATTATTCTATAAACTATAATATTTTGAAACTCCCTGCCCAGAGTGTTTCTTTAGAAAGATACACTCTTAAATAAGTTGCATTGTTAAGGCAGTTTATAATCAACTGTACCTAATTGGGCATTCACTTGTGGACCTCTTTTCTGCCAACTAAAGAAAAATTGAGCTGCTTTACTCCTCTGCCTTCCCACCCAGAAACCGTGTCAGCATGGTTGCCTGGCTACCTGCTCATGAAGGACTTGATTAATAACAAATTGGCAATTTAACGAGCCACTTCTATGATCTCCAAAGAAACCAAAATACAAACACAATATTTAATCTTGCCAACCGAAGACGATGTGACTGCATGAAGTGAGTATGCTTTTTTGAACTGTTTACAATAACTGGGGCATTAACTTACTGATAATTCCACTTAGGTAAAGAGGGCTTTGTTAAAGTCTAGCTGTCTGAGTATATTTGGATCTTGACGAATGGTGACTTAAGTAACTCCCCATACCTCAAGATGTAAATATACCTTTTAATCCGTAAGTTAAAGCCTAATTAATTGTAAAAAGAAAAACTAGGAAAAAGATTAAAAAGCATACTCGCTACAATAGCATAGAGGACCACATTTTTAAATTATCATCCTCTAAATTTATTTCTAAACTATGGGAAGGCAAATTTTGGGCCATGCAGATTTTTGTGGATTTATAGCATTTCTGTAAACACATCCACAAATAAATAAATGTAAACCCATGAACTCTGATGCAAATAATAAGAGTGTCCATAAAAATTGAAGACCAAATTATACAGTGGATTGCCCTAATAAAATAATAGTTTTTTTTTAAAATTGTTTTTAAGGTATATATAAAAGGATATGTTGAATTTTTTCATCTTAAGTAGTATGATAGTTTCATTCATTTGTTTTAACTCTTATTTCTGATATAAATAACATTTTGGTCATTAGTAACTGATTTATTTCCGAATTTTTTCTGGCTTTCTAAGACTTGTGTTCTATGATGACATCTACTACTTATAAAATACACTTCTCTTATAACACTTTCGTAATCCTTATCTTCAGGTTCATATTTCTGGAAGTGCTAACAAATCACTGTGTACAAAGAATTACTGATATGTGTTAAGCAGGTTTTTTTGTTTATGTTTTGGGGGGTTTTTTTGTTTTGGTAAGTCTAAATATGGAAGTGTGGTATGTGATTTAAACAGTAATGCCTTTGTGTTTCAGGTGCCCTTCGTTTTAAGAGAAAGATTATTGGATTAAAAGATGAGTTTTACAACCGCTACATAATGAAAAGTTTTTTGTTTGAACCAGTAGTCAAAGCATTTCTCAACAATGGATCACGCTACAATCTGATGAACTCTGCCATAATAGAGATGTTTGAATTTATTAGAGTGGTAGGTTCTATATTTTTTAGTTAGAATTTTGGTTTTAATTGTTTGAGAAAATTGAATATGCATTACTGGTATTTTGGCTTGCTTGAGAATTGTAAAAAGAAAAACCAATATGCCAAAAGTGTGTGAGAGATTTGATTCAAAGTAATAAAACCCAAAATAATGTTTCGGGAGCTGTGCATCCTTTATGGAATGGTTTGCAAACTGATTTAACACTACCATGGTAATCATTTTAAGCAAGTAAAAGTACAGCGGGTGGGTGGCAAAAAAAAAAAAAAAGAAAGTAAAAGTACAGTTGACAGAGAAGCATTTGAATGTGTTTCCTGACTTTCACATGTTTCTGAAGTACAATTTCCATAATAGATTCTTCTTCGGTCTTTAATAATATATTAAGCTAGTGGTTCTCAAACATTGGTGCTATGTAAAATTGTCTATGGCATGATTTGTTTTTAATTATAAAATATATGTAACATAGAACTTGGCATTTTAATTATTTTTAAGCATATAATTCAGTGGCATTAAGTACATTCATATTATTGTACAACCATCACCATCTATCTCCAGAGCTTTTCTGTGGCATACTTTAAAAAAAAAAAAACATGGCCAGATTCCATCCCAGATCTCTGGAATCAGAATCACCTACGGTGGGACCTGGGCAATTGCTTTGGAAAGACCCACAGATAAATCTAGGACTATTACAGTAGCCAGTGTATGTTATTCCCATTTTTCATTGTTTGATTATCTCTCAGATTGTGTAATAATCTTATGAAATGAAACTATTTTTGGTGAATTTTATGAATTTATTAAATTAAGGTCCATCTGGCTAAAAAACATTTTACAACCATTTTTCATTATAATTCTTTTCTGTAGGAAGATATAAAATCATTAACTGCTCATGTAATTGAAAATTACTGGAAAGCACTGGAAGATGTAGATTATGTACAGACATTTAAAGGATTAAAACTGAGATTTGAACAACAAAGAGAAAGGCAAGATAATCCTAAACTTGACAGGTAAGTTACATATGTTTGAACCTATTCATTCAACATCAAGTTGTGTGGTGGTGGCTTTTTTGTTTATTTTATATTAGGGAAGGGGGAATAGGCAGCTAGTGAACAGAAGTTGTAGTTTTCTGTAAAGGTCAACATAAATGTTTTCCTGAAGGTGTAGGTGGATATTAGTATGATCTGCAGACCCTCAGGCATATATCACGCTAGATATTGAAAAACAAACACTTATGTAGCAATGAGCCTTCAGGTGTTCAAAATAAAATCAGAATATTCTCTTATATGCTTTGAATTTACAAATTATTAAGGTTACAAATTCTAAAAAATCTTGTACATTTTTCTAAATACCTGAATTCACGTTTATAGTACATTTTCAAATCTGAAAATTAATACTTGTTATTCCTAATGTTAACAGTTGAATAAGTGATCTGTAACAATACAATTTTGATAATAAGGAGTTCAATTCCACTAATACTAGATATGGTGGGGTGTGTTTCTTTAATTACATGTTTGGTAAAATCCGGTTTCCATCAGTCTGTATGTCTTTTTATCCCCATTAATCTATTAAGATTATATCTAATTTTAGAGCAATACTTGAAGACTAGCTAAATAAAGTCCTTATATGAGTATATTTACCCTACTTTGTTCTCTTTACTCATAGTATGCGTTCCATTCTGAGGAATCATAGATACCGAAGAGATGCCAGAACACTAGAAGATGAAGAAGAGATGTGGTTTAACACAGATGAAGATGACATGGAAGATGGAGAAGCTGTAGTATCTCCATCTGACAAAACTAAAAATGATGATGATATTATGGATCCAATAAGTAAATTCATGGAAAGGAAGAAATGTATGTTGAAAAAATGGGCAAGAAAAAATGAAGGCTTTCTCATTCTAGGTTTATTCTTTATTTCCTGACAAAATGATTCCAAGTATCTACTTGGAATGTGTGGTGACACAGATTTTAAAGATTCCACTGCTTTATAGGATATGACTGAATTAATAGCTCTGTTGTAAAGGAATAGACTAAATTTTCTTAATTTGAGTTGAGTAAGTAAGGAATATAGTATTTCAAGAAGAGTTGGAATACTGAATATGATACTGAAGGTTTCATTTCTCCAGAGTAAAATCCAATGGATTCAATGACATTTAGTAATTTCATAAGCTTTGTTCATAAATTGAACTTCAGTGTCTCTCCCCAGCAAAGGAGTATGCTGGTTAAATGTGTTTTAGTGTGAGGCCTTTTGGAGGAATTTAGAAAAGACTGAGTATGGGTGAACAACTATTGACAATATTCTCATTTTTAGTAAAAGAAAGTGAAGAAAAGGAGGTGCTTCTGAAAACAAATCTTTCTGGACGGCAGAGCCCAAGTTTCAAGCTTTCCCTGTCCAGTGGAACAAAGACTAACCTCACCAGCCAGTCATCTGCGGCAAACCTGCCTGGTTCTCCAGGGTCACCTGGATCCCCAGGATCTCCAGGCTCTCCTGGATCCATCCCTAAAAATACATCTCAGACGGCAGCTATTACTACAAAGGTACAGTTTTTATTTCCAGGACTCCCATTTTGCCCTTTACCCCCTACTTTAAGCTTTCTCAACGGTAGCTGTTGTGACTGAGACTGCCTGTGGTTACTGCTTTCTGGAACTGATTTAACATTTGTGAACTAGATAATGAGTCCCCCCCCCCCCCCGCCCCAGCACAACAGAACTTATCAAAAAGTTGAGAAATTTCTGAAAGTTTTTTATGACCAATGCAAAAGTCCGAATATATTCTCTTGTTTTTTTTTTTTGGCAAGTGTGAAACGAAGTTTATTGAGGAAGGACAAGATAGGTTTACAGAGTAAAAGGAAGATATATTCACCACAGAACAGCAAACAGACCTTTTGTTGTAACAAAAAGGCCCTGAATATATTCTTATTTTGGTATTTTGCATTTTAGAATTACAGCTTCAGATTTTTATGTCAAGACATTTTAAATTTTCAGTTATTCTTTACTTAATCAACTTTCCCAGCTAATACCCAAATAAAGACTTTGTAGGAGGAAGATAACCTAGATATCTGGGTACTCCTAACTGTACTTTTGCCAAACAAGGTTAATTTAAAAAAAAAAATTTAACTGTCTACTATAACTAACATTTCTATATATAAGAAAGGAACATAATTTTATAACAAAAATGTAGAAAAGACATAATCTCAGAATAAAACCAGTTATTTTGGTTGCCTTATGCTGCCCCTTTTTTTTCCTTTTGAGGTATAAAATATGTTAATTATTGGACTATCAGTTAAAAGACTGGCATTTGGGAATCACTGATCTAAATTAGGAATCTAAAGGCCATTCACAGTCTCGGTTGCTCTCCTGTGAGCAGGAGGCTCCTAAGGACTAAGAAGTGAATGTGAGTCATGCTGAAATGAAGGGCAGGCTGAGGGCAGAGCATTGTAGATTTTTCCATGGCAGCTAAATAATGTGAGCCGCAGCAGTTTCTGGTGAAGGAGCAGGGCTAAAAGGAAGCCGGATGAAATAATGAGGAAGAGACAGTGTAGAATTGTTTTCCTAACCTCTGATAGCTTGTCTGCCCTCATTTCTGGTGGTCTGTTTATCTTCTGCAGTTTTCATTTTGATACTATTTTAGACTTTCATGTTTTAAGAAGATATTAATGCACTGTTAAATCTTGAAACGTTTTAAGTCAGTACTATCTCCTAGGGGATTTGCTAGGATTTATAAACTAAAGATTTTTGTTTTAATTTTAGGTAACTTAAAAGGTTTTATTTAAAACACAGATATTTTAAAATGTAGTGTGTTTTCTGTTCTTTAAATAATCCTTATTTCTGAATAGGGAGGCCTCGTGGGTCTGGTAGATTATCCTGATGATGATGATGATGATGATGAGGATGAAGACAAGGAAGATACGCTACCATTGTCAAAGAAAGCAAAATTTGATTCGTAATAATAGCAACTGCCTACGATCAGTACCTGTTGAAAAAAACTGGTTCTCTACCCCTCCCCCTTACAAAATCCACAACAAAGCGCAGTGGTCTCTTGTGAATGACTGGTACGGATCAGCCTCGCACACTGGACCTCTGCTCATCAAGTGCCAATTGAATGGAGCAGGAGGAGGGGATATCATACATTTAGGGGAAAGACTTAAGCCTTTGAGCTCTCCAGCTTGGACCACACATTGCCCTTTTCTCAGGGAAGGAAATGGAAACAAAAAGCCAACAGGGCAGGGGTTTTGTAAGTGGAACTCTGGATTGACTGGTCAGTTGCTACAATCAGAATATGCTTTCTTGGACCATGTTTGAGACTCAGAAGAATGGGCCTTTCTGCCATAATTCTTCACTAGTTAAGAATGCCAGCAGTTTCTTTGTATAAAGAGACCTGCCTTTAAAATCGTACATTCTGAACATTTTAGTCAAGCTACAACAGGTTTGGAAAACCTCTGTGGGGGAGGGGCGAATATAAAGTTTCCTCTTTTTTATCTGTTCCCTTTGCCCTTCAAACTGCAGATTTTTTTTTTAAGTGGGGATTTGTCCCTGCTTGATTAAAGATTGAGTGGAATTCTAGATGTGGTCAATTGTGTCATAATTTTTTTTGTTTCATTTTGTTTTTGATTTTTTTTCTCCCCTGAGTGTATGCTTAGTTGTTGAATATATATATTTGGGACCATTAAAACTTTTTTTTGATGTAATATAACCTAACGTTGTGCTGGTACCTGTTTTACCATGTGTAATTTTTGTTCTACATCACAGTTCTTAATTTGTTTAGAGTTTTATGAAAGATGGTATAGTTTTTATTGACAAAAGCAAAGTAATCTTACAACTATGTGCATACAAAAGCAATACTATTTTGTGACTAAATATTTTATATTAAAATTTACATCAGCAACTGTCTTGAGAATTCAGGGAAATAGAGTGGAATTTAAAACTTCAACAGTTTTGTTAAACCTAGAAACGTGAAATTAGTATTCCAAAGAGATTCTGAAATTTCATATCTTGGGGAAATGACGGTACATTAAATCAAAATTGAGGATGGATGATTTAAAAATAACATATTTGACTTTTGAATAATAAAAAAAAGTGAAGAGTAAGAGAAATTGTATTAGTTGTATGTTTCTTGTGTTTTTTTTTTTTTTAAACCACTCCCTTTGGAATACCAGTTTGAGTTGTAAATGGTGGTTCCTAAATAAATAACCTGGCCAGAGGACCATCTTGATATCACCTTAGGAAAACAGTATTTTTTTTTTCCTCCAGTCACCTGAGAGCTTGAGGAAAACAAGCTTATTTTTAAATAGGTTCTTTTTGTTGTCTTAGATGTGATAACATTCTTTCAAGGAAATAAAAAATAATTCCACATACCCTCACTTTTTTAAGTGAAGAGTTTAGAACTTATTGAATGTAGTTGCAAATGTGAATCAAACTTCATATCCAGGAGAGGATACTATTTTAGTATCGTACTTTGAGTATGTAGCAAGCACTATATGCTTCTATTAATATCTCAGCTTCTCTTATTCCTTAATAAATTCTAATTGTGGTACCAAAAACAAGGCTATATTAAATAGTTAAATCAAGAAAGTGACAACTTACTACAGTTAGAAAAGAGTTTTATTATTGGCTGATCAATTTTTCTTAACAACAGAAACTTTGGGTACATAATTAACTATAAGAGATTAAGTGTATTTCACTAGAGTATATTTCTATTCCAAGTCACAAGTTTTGGCTATAAATGATTGAAGTTAATCAACTTATCTTGCAAATAGAAGACAAACTTAATAGGATCTAAGTCAATTATATTATGTCTTCCTTTGTTACCTAGAAAGTCCCATGTCAAGTAATTTTTGTGCCTTATACAATTTAAACTGACCTTTCTGACTGATTCTTGAAACACTTATTTTTCTCTGAAGGTTCTTGTATAGAGGTAAGAAGCATTACTTGCTTTCATAAACTGTGATCTAGTATATCAAAAAATAGGTATTAACTATTGGCCTTCCCCAGTTGAGATGCCTTTTCATTATGAGCTGTTGTATTCCCTTAGCTGTTAGTGATTATGGTTACTGAAACAGAAACTTGACATGTTACAATAACTGGAGAAATGAGGTCTCAAATAGCTTGCCATCTCATGAAGGAATGCTGTTAGCAAGAAATTGCTAGAAATACAACACTTGAATTGACACAGTTCCATCTGACTCAAAAGTCCATGCTCTTAATCATAGATACTATCTATTCTGGTAACTGATGTGAATATAGGTATAAATTATTTTTTAGTTTAATGATACCAATTGGTTCTTTTGCTCATTTTGTAACGTTTAAAAATGAAGGAAAAGGTTTCACCTCCCAGAGTGATTATTCAACAATTTCTGGAAAAGAGATATGTTATTACTGCAGGAAACACCTTGACATCCTGTCTTGTCCAGAAATACTAACCTGGCATTTTTCAATAGAATGATGTCTGATGGTTTTCCCTGCCCAATTGTTCTCAGATCCTACATGAAATTTTCCCCAGAATTCAAATTTGCAAGTCAGTTTCTGTGAATTTGGAAATGAAGGGGAGGCATGGATGGGGAAAATTCCTACCGCTATTTTTGTTCTCAAGTGATTGAAGCAGTCAGTGGTCTTTGTAAAGTCTGCAAGATTAGAACAGCAACAAGTTTAACCTGGAATATCTTAAGTGGAGAACTTTTCAGGTCAACAGATTTCTAGTGTTTATCATGAATAACTTAAAACAGCATTGTCAAAGTTCCTTTTGGAGGAAAATTTAGGACCTTCAAAATTCTTATATACAGGTTATATTAACTTTTACTGCCATAATATTTATTTCAAGCAAGAGGAGTATTAAAAAATTTTATGGGATGGATTGTCTACATTACACTGGGACTTTGAGACAACATACAAAGAAATGGGGTAGTCATCGGTATGTTGTGGTTCCCAATGCTAAATCAGTTTGATTTTTCTCTCTTTGGCCTTAATGCCTCATCATGGCTCATTAGAATGATAAATCTGAAAGAAAACTGTAGAAAGCCTTTTCAGATAGATGTCTTAACTACTGGAGTAGTCTTGTTTCTTAAAATAGTTCTAGTTGGAGACAAAACTTTCCTTGACCTTTTCTGTCTCCCAGATGAAAAGTTATTCCATGGACTCATAGGAAATAGTGGTCACTTAAACATGATGTGACATGGGTTTTTGTTTAACTTCCTCCTAACCCCCCACCATTTCAAAGAAACTGCTCTGGTATAGGTCACATCCTACCTGCCAATTCAGTGGACCCATTTCCATTTTTACATTATTTGACACTTAGGCAGCATTGGCTACCAACCACTGTCTTTTTCCTTTTTCTTGTAAAGTTCCTAGATGCCATTAAGAATACTGTCTTCTTGATGCCTTTCTCTTGCTTTCAATACTAGCATGTGCTTTATTTAATACGGCTGATGTCTTTTTTTTTTTTTTTTTTGAGACAAGGTCTCACCCTGTCACCTGGGCTAGAGTGCAGTGGCATCATCATAGCTCACTGCAACCTCAAACGCCTGGGCTCAAGCCATCTTACAGGTGTGAGCCACTGTGCTCGGCCTGATCTGTCTTTTGATGGTTCCCTTCCTTACCCCTTAAGTGCCAAGATTCACTAGGGTTTCATCTGGGCTACTCTCATCTTCCCAGGCTCCACCCAGGCCACATTTTTTGTATGCCCCAACACAATCATGCTGTGCCCTAAAGGACTATACCTTAACCTATACTGTGTCCCTTTTCTTGAATGTTCTCCTCCCTGCCTTGTCTACTGATGAACTCATACTCAATCTCAACATTCTGAAGTGATCCCCTGACACCCCACTCCTTTCTTTTCAACTTTGTATCCCTAGCACCCAGCATGATACTTAACCCACAGGTGGATCTCAGGAAGTGCTTACTGGGTGAGTGAAGGAGAGACTGAGTACTGTGCACACAAGTATATGACTAGGAAAGTCTTAGCTGATGCTCTTACAACAGTCAAGAGTTTGACTTATTTTTGACAGTAAAATTCCCTCTGTGAATATAAAGGGAAGACTTGAGACCTCTGTCCTAAGTATGTTGGAGCCTTAGGGTAGTTCTATAAACTTAAAATACTGATTTAATTAGCATATCTTGAATCATTTCGACAACTCCTAAAATACCACTTCTTCAAGCTTTCCTGGTCTGTTCATCCCTGACCCCAGTACCTCAAACTATCTCACAGAGTGATCTTCATACCCAAGTGGGGACCCATCACTTTCCTCACCAGAACTAGCCATGAGCTGTAGATTTCACAGACCACTCACCTGTTGGTATGGTGTTTATTAAAACAGGTTCTTAAACTTCCACATCTTGGTGTATTTACTGGAATATGAGTTCCTAGAAGGCGGGCTCAGATTTATGCAATTCTCTTTGTACAGCTATTAGTACAAGCACACAGATGGTGGTGAGGTACATGGGTATATCAGTAGGTGCACTGGTCTATATAGATCCAACAGACACTTTTTCACAGGAACGATAAAAGGGATGAGTTTTCATTTTTGAAAGGAGACCTCATTTTTTGGATAAAGAGCTTGAAAACAAATGTGATCACTAACTAGAGAAATCATAATAGTTGTTTCTAGCGCTAAATACCTTTATACAGGAATGTGTTTCTTTCTTAATATTGTGATTACAAAAACAGATCAATAAACTTTAACGCTACTGTAATCCTTACAGACAGAAACTGCTACTTTACATTTTCTCATCCTCACTTTTAAAGCACTACTTACTCTAGGGGCAAGTAAGGAAATACTACTCTCCCAGCCACCCTCTAAGATGATTCTGACTGGCTCACACTGTGAGAGGTAAGAATCTATCCGAAACTAAGAGCCCAGAACTATTTGGCCTTTAGAATTCTTGGGGTGGCTTTCAAGAAGGGTAGAAAATGTAAGGAATTGTTATTAGTGAAAATCTTTCATCCAAAGCCCCACATTGAAGCCCTTCAAGGGCCTACTTTGGAAGACTGGATGGGGCAAGGCTTAGGGGAGACAGAAATAAGAGAGGCTAAACGAGCATCAGGAAGCCTCACAAGATCTGTTCCATGCTTGTATGTTAATTGATTGATTGATTCTAAGAAATTTCCTGGTAAGAAAGTGGTGAGGAGTTGTTGACAATGTATAATGGCAAGAGCATAAAAAAGGCCTGGGTTTAAATTCTTATTCTGCTTCTAAGACCTTAGGCAAGTTCCTTGAGCCTTGGCTTCCTCATCTGTAATGGGAACAACGTTTACAAAACAACTGTGAGGGCTACAGAATAGATGTATATATAAAACAGCTACCCCAATGGTAGGTACTCAGTAGATGACAGCTATTTAAATTAATGTTATATAATAATATAGTCCAAACCTGGAAGGAGATGGCTATGGTACTGACTTTCTTTAAAACCTAAAATTATCTGCTTTTGGGATTCATTCGTAGTCTGTGCAGTGGGAGTCAATACACTGGTTAAAATTAACCAGCCAGAAATGGCAGAGTGAGAAACTTGGCAAATCCTCCCCCCAAAAAGCAAGGATAAAACTGAGCAAAATTGCCAAAACCAACCATTTCAGTACTCTAGAAATCAACCAAAGGCATACAACAAATTGAGAGGAGTCTATTCAAGAATCTCAGGTTAAAACAGTGTGAGTCTGGTATTTTGGCCTGGGGCTACACCCATCCCCTCCAGTCACCTCCCTCCCCCGCTCCCCAGCCTAAGCTAGCTAGGTAGTTCTATTAATACCAAGACAGGACAGCCTTGAAATTAAGCAGCTTCACTGCTAGAAGTGGCTGACTTGATTTGGAGTGAAGGAAAAAACAAATACACCCTCAGTTGTTCACAGAAACATTAGCTTGACCAAGGGAAAAAAGATGACTCAGATTACTAAAATCAGAAATGGTTGGGACACTACTACCAACCTTACAGAAATAAGGATTATTAAGGAATACTATGAATAATTGTATGCTGATAAAATGGACAAATTCCTAGAAAAAACTATCATACTGAAACTAACTCAAGAAGAAATAGACAATCTAAAGCGATCCATAACAAGTGAAGAGATTGAATTAGTAATTTAAAAACTACCCACAAAAAAACTGCAAGCCCAGATGGCTGCACTGCTGAATTTTACCAGTTATTCACAAACTCTTCCAAAAAATAGAAGATGTCTTCCCAATTCATTCTGTGAGGTCAGTATTACCATTATCCTGATACCAAATCTAGACAAAGACATCACAAGAGAAAACTACAGAACAATATCTCTATGCATATGTTTGCAAAAATTCCCAACAAAATACTAGGAAACTGAATCTAGCAACAAATAAAAAGAATTATACATCATGACCAAGTGGGATTTATCCTAGGAATGCATGGTTTATTTAATATATGGAAATCAATTAACATAATAAACCATATCAAACAAAATACAAAAACCACATGATCATCTCAGTAGATGCAGGAAAAGCATTTAACAAAATTTAGCACCCTTTCATGATAAAAACATTCCACAAACTCAAGCTGATAAAGGGCACATAAGAAAAATCTGCAAATATGATCCTTAATGGTGAAAGACTCTCGCCACTTCTATTCAACATTGTACTGCAGGTTCTAGGTAGCACGTTTAGGCAAGACAATGAAATGAAAGGCATCCAGGTTAGAAAGGAAGAAGTAAAACTTCATAGATGACATGACCTTGCATGTAAAATCCTAGGGAATCCATACAAAACTATTAGAACTAATAAATGGGTTCAGCAAAGTTACAGGATACAAGCCAATACGTAGAAAGAATCAATTGCATTTTTGTACATTTGCAATGAATGATTCAAAAATGAAACTAAGAAAATTCCAGCTGGGCTCGGTGGTTCACATCTGTAATCCTAGCACTTTGGGAGGCCAACGCAGGAGGATCATTTGAGCTTAGGAGTTCGAGACCAGCCTGGGCAAGAGTGAGACCCCGTCTCTACAAAAAACAGAAAATTTAGCCAGGTGCGGTGGTGGGGGCCTGTAGTCCCAGCTACTCGGGAGGCTGAGGCAGGAGGATCGCTTGAGCCCAGGAGTGTGAGGCTGCTGTGAACTGTGATGACGCCACTGCACTCTACCCTGGGCAACAGAGCAAGACCCTGTCTCAAAAAAAAAAAAAGAAAAGAAGAAAGAATTCCATTCACAAAAGCATGAAGAAGAATAAAATACTTACAAATTTAACAAAAGATGTGCAAAGTTTATAAATGAAAACTATAAATCATTGTTGAAAGAAATAGAAGATTTAAATAAATGAAAAAACATCCCATGCTTATAAATTGAAAGACTTAATATTGTTAAAGTGGCAACAGTCCCCAAATTGATCCACAGATTCAGTGCAGTCCCCATCAGGATCGCCAGCTGACTGCTTCTAAAGTTCATATGGAATTGCACAGTACTCAGAATAGCTAAAACAATCTTCAGAAAGAAAAAGGAGGAGGACTAAGTTCCAAATTTCAAAACTTACTACAAAGCAACAGTAATCAAGACAGTGGTACTAGCATACAGAATACAGGTTAATTCAAATAGAATTGAGAGTCCAGAAATAAAACCACGTGTCTATGGTCAACTGCTTTTCAACAAAGATGCTGTTATAGGCTGAACTGTCCACCCAAAATTCCTATGTTGAAGTCCTGTCCCCCAGTACCTCAGAATGTCAGTGTATTTGGAGCAGGGCCTTTAAAGAGGTAACTAAGTTAAAATGGGTCCTCAGTGTGGGCCCTAATCCAATATGACTGGTGTCCTTATAAAAAGAGGAAATTGGGACACAAACACACACAGAAGGAAGATCATGTGAAAATGCAGGGAGGGGAAGGTGGCCATCTACAAGCCAAGGAGAAAAGTCTGAGAAGAAACTAACCCTACTGACACCTTAATCTGGACTTCTAGCTTTCAAAATTGTGAAAAAATAAATTTCTGTTGCTTAAGCTACACAATCTGTGATTTTTGTTATGGTAGCACTAGAAAAGTACTACAGATTATGGTACTATGAGTAGTTCCAGAGAATGGAATCTTAAGAATTAATTTTCTGAATTGGTTCTGGGATTTCTGGAATTGGCTCTCTAATCTGATTAAAGACACTAAATACTTTAAATGATTTTAATTATTTAATTTAAATTATTTTAATGGTTTTACATAGTAAGGAGAGCATGGATATAGCCCATGGCGTTGTGTGGCAATGAAGATATATAAAATATCATCATTGGATACTCCTAATCAAATACTTATAAGAGGCAAGGTTCTGTGTGATAATGTATATGATACCTTTGAACATTTTAGTCAAACTAACAATAATAAGATTGGCAGGTTGCTCCTAATTTCGCTGGATAAAGTGGGGACAGAAAAGATGAGCTCAAGATTCAAATTTCCAGCTCAAGCACTGCATAAATGAACTGAAGGCTTCTATGTCTGTCCTGAAAGAGACCCTTAACCTCTTGTAGCTGCAAAGCTGAGACTGCTAAACACCAAATCCACAATCTCATCCTGTGAATGGCTGAATCACAATGCAAATTGAATTCCCAACCTCACAGGGTGTCTACTGTTCAAGTGAGGGCATTGATGGGTGTTATGGACTGGTTTGTGTCTGCCCAAAATTCATGTGTTGAAGGCCTAACCCCCAATGTCACTACTGTATCTGGAGATAGGGCCGTCAGGGAGGTAATTACGGTTAAATGAGGTCATAAAGGTTCGGCCCTAATAAGGCTGCTGTCCTTATAAGAGGAAGAAGCACTGGAGCTCTTTCTCCAGGTGTACACAGAGGCCATCAGCAAGTAAGGAAGAGAGCCCTCACCAGAAATTGAATTTGCTGGCACCTTGATCTTGGAGTTCCAGTGAGAAAATGAATTTCGGTTGTTTAAGCCCCACCCCCATCTGTGATATTTTGTGTCTGAAGAGATTGGCCCTGCTGTGCCTGAGAAAACTGTAATGGGCTCCCCCGAGGTAGTTGCCAGGCAAGATGATCCTCCTCAGGACCCACACCCAACACCCGTCCTTACTTCTAGACCTGTAACTAGACTCGAGTCCCAGCAGACCCCTTTAGGAGAATATATGTGGTAATGGATAGGATTAAAGGTGGGATAATGTTGGAAGGGACATGAAGTTGGATCAGGCCAAATTTATTGATATGTGCCCACTAAGCAGAGATTCTGCATTTACCATCGCAGCTCAGAGGGCTTGAAAGGGCTCTAACAGTTTGGTTAGTTGTCTGAAACATGGACCGAAAGGTAGACCACAGTGAATGAAGTGGAAATGCCAGACCTGCCTTGGTATACTGTAGCAGAAGGGATTCAAAGGCTTAGGGAGATTGGAATGTTAGAGACATTCGTCATTTGAGATCTGCTCACCCACTTTGGGAGGATACACTTCTCACCATGAATGTGAGAAACAGACTTGTGAGGGGAGCCCCAGCATCCTTGAAGAGCTCTGTGATTGCTCTTCTCTGCAGATCAGAAGTTACAGTGGGAACTGCTGCCACTGACTTAGGAAATCTAAGAGCAATGGCGGCAAATGGGTCCTGGGGTGGCAGAGACGGAATGAAGAGAAAGCCTCACAGCGGGCAGAACTTCGAGCAGCAAATCTAGTTGTTCATTTTGCTTGGAAGGAGAAATGGCCAGACGTGCGATTATATACCAATTCATGGGCTATGGCCAATGGTTTGGCAGGACTGGTCAGGAACTTGGAAGGAACATGATTGAATAATTGGTGACAAGGAAGTCTGTGGAAGAACTACATGGGTAGACCTCTCTGAATGGGTAAAATACTGCTCACCAAAGGGTGACCTCAGTAGAGGAGGATTTAATGATCAAGTGGATGACGCATTCTGTGGATAGTAGTCAGCCTCTTTCCTCAGCTACCCGTCATCCCCCAGTGGGCTCAAGAACAAAGTGGCCATGGTGGCAGGGATGGAGGTTATACATACATGGGCTCAGCAACATGGACTTCAACTCACCAAGGCTGACCTGGCTACAGCCAATGCTCAAAATCCAATCTGCCAGCAGCAGGGACCAGCACTGAGTCCCCAGTATGGCACCACCACCCAGCGTGATAAGCCAGCTGCCTGGCGGCAGGCTGATTACTTTGTACCACTTCCATCATGGAAGGGGCAGGGTTTTTTTCTTACTGAAATAGACACTTACTCTAGACATGAATGTGCCTTCCCTACATGCAATGCTTCTTCCAAAACTACCATTTGTAGACCTACAGAATGCCTTAACCACTGTCATGGTATTCCACACAGCATTGCTTATGATTAAGGAACTCTTCTCACATCAAAATAAATATGGCAATGGGCCCATGCCCTTGGAATTCACTGGTTGTACCATGTTCCCCAGCACCCTGGAGAAGCTGGCTTGATAGAACAGTGGACTGGCCTTTTGACAACTCAATGACAGCACTAGCTAAGTGGCAATACCTTGCAGGGATGGCTGGAGCAAGGCTCTCCAAAAGATGGTACATACTCTGAATCAGTGTCCAACATATGGGAGTGGCTACTCACTGTTACCTCTAGTGACCCATGAACAAAATTTTTGCTTCCTGTTTCTGAGACCTTATGCTCTGCTGGCCTAGCAGGCTTTGTTCTGGAGGGACGTACATCCATAAGAAACAAGAGCAAACAGGAAATCATGACCTACCCCAACAGAAAAAGTGAGGAGCCCCGTGACCGACCCTAATGAGATGGTGCTAGGCAAGCTCTCTGATGAAGAATTTAGAATAGCAGTTTTAAGGAAACTCTGTAATCTCCAAAATAACACAGAAAAGCAACTCAGAAATGTATCAGAGGTTGAAATTTTTAAAAAATCCAACAGAAATCCTAGAACTGAGAAATATATTTGCTGAACTGAAAACTTCATTAGAAGCTCTCAACAGAATCAATCAAGGAGAGGAAGGAATCGATGAGCACAAAGACAGGCTACTGGAAGATACAGCCAGAGGAGAAAAAAGAATGAAAAGGAATGGAGAACACCCACAAGACACAGAGAACCACCTCAAAAGGGCAAATCTAAGAATTATTGTTGTGCAAGAGTGAACTGAGCAAGAAAAGGGGTAGAAAGCTTATTTAAAGACATAATAACAGGAGACTTTTCAAATCTGAGAAAGATATAAACATCCAGGTACAGGAAGGTCAGAGATCATTAGAGTCAACCCAAGGCATATAATGATCAAACTCTCGAAGGTCAAGGACAAAGAGATGATCCTAAAAGCAGCAAGATAAAAAAAGGTAAATAACGTCTAGAGAAGCTCCAATTAATCTGACAACTGACTTCTCAGTGGAACCTGTACAGGCCAGGAGGGAATGGGAAGACATAACGTGCTGAAAGAAGAAAACCCTGCCAACCTAGAATTCTGTACCAACAAAGGTAGCCTTCAAACAAGGAGGTGGAATAAAGTCTTTCCCAAGCAAACAAAAGTGGAGAGAATTCATCACCACCAGACCCATCTTACAAGAAATGCTAAGAAAAAAAAAACCACTAATGTGCAAAAAGAAAATGTTTGAAGTATAAAACCCACTGGTAAAAGTAAGTACACAGACAAACTCAGAATACTGTAAGTATTCTGAGTAATGCCTGAAATCCCAGTGCTTTGAGCCCAGAAGTTTGAGACCAGCCTGGGCAACATAGAGAGACCCTGTCTCTACAAAAAATAAAATTAGCCAGGAATGGTGGTGTGCACCTGTAGTCCCAGCTACTCAGGAGGCTGAGGCAGGAGGATCCCTTGAGCCCAGGAGTTTGAGGCTGCAGTGAGCTATGATTGTGCCACTGCACTCCAGCCTGGGTGACAGAGTGAGACCCTGTCTCAAAAAAAGAAAAGAAAAGAGAAGAAAAGAAAAAAAAAGAGTCCCTTATGCAGAGAAATAAAGCAGATTCAGGAATCAGAATTTTTTTTTAAAAACAGAAAGACTTCAAATTAACGACTTAACAATGCACCTCAAGGAACTAGAAAAGCAGGAACAAAACCAGACCCTAGCTGAGTAGAAGGAAAGAAATAATAAAGATCAGAGCAGAAAGAAATGAAATTGAGACCAAAAAATAATATCAAAGATCAACAAACAAAAGGTTTTTTGAAAAGAAAACAAACCTATAGCTAAAAGAAAAAAGAGAGAAAACCCAAATAAATATAATGTGAAATGGAAAAGGAGACATAACAACTGACACTACAGAAATACAAAGAATTATTAGAGACTACTATGAGCTATATGCCAACAAATTGAAAAATCTGGAAAAAAGGGATAAATTCCTGGACACATACAATCTACCAAGATTGTATCTTCAAGAAATAGAAAACCTGAACAAACCACAAATGAGTAAGGAAATTGAAGCTATAATAAAAAGTCTCCCATCAAAGAAAAGCCCAGGACATGATGGCTTCGCTGCTGAATTCTACCAAACATGTAAAGAACTAATACCAATCTTACTCAAACTTTTCAAATAAACTGAAGACCAGGGAATTCTTTCAAACTCACTCTATAAGGCTAGCACTACTCTGATACCAAAACCAGATGAGGACTCAACAAAAAAGAGAAAACTACAGGCCAATATCTTCAACCAGAGATGAAAAATCCTCAACAAAATACTAGCAAATTGAATTCAATAACACATTAAAAAGATCACTCACCATGACAAAGCCCTAGGGATGCAAGGATGGTTCAACATACACAAATCAATAAACCTGATACATCACATTAACAGAACCAAGAACAAAAATCATATAATCACTTCAACAGATGCTGAAAAAGCATTTGATAAAATTCAACATCCTTTTATGATAAAAACACTCAATAAACTGGCTATAGAGGGAACATATCTCAAAATAATAAAGGCCATATATGACAAACCCATAGCTAACATCATACTGAATGGGAAAAAATTGAAAGCTTTTCCTGTAAGATCTGGAACAAGATAAGGATGCCCACTTTCACCACTTTTATTCAGCATAATACTGGAAGTCCTAGCCAAAGCAATTAGATAAGAGAAATGAATAAATGACATCCAAATTGGAAAGGAAGAAGTCATATCAGCCCTGTTTGCAGACGACTTGATCTTATACCTAGAAAAACCTAAAAACGCCCTCAAAAAACTGTTAGAACTGATAAAAAAAATTCAGTAAAGTTGCAGAACACAAAATCAACATAAAAATATCAGTAGCATTTATATATGCAAACAGCAAACAATTAGAAAAAGAAATCAAGAAAGCAATCTTATTTGTAACAGCTACAAACATATAAAATACCTAGGAATAAATTTAACCAAAGAAGTGAAAGAACTCTGCAAGGAAAACTATAAAACTCTGATGAAAAAATTGAAGCGGTCACACACAAAAAATGGAAAGATATTCCATGCTCACAGATTGAAAGAATTAATGTTATCTACAGATTCAATGCAATCCCTATGAAAATACCCATGACATTTTTCACAGAAATAGAAAAAATAATCTTAAAATTTATTTGGAATCACAAAAGACCCCAAATAGCCAAAGCAATCCTGAACAAAAAGAACAAAGTTGCAGGCCAGGTGCAGTGGCTCATGCCTGTAATCCCAGAACCCTGGGAGGCCAAGGCCAGAGGATTGCTTAAACCCAGAAGTTTGAGACCAGCCTGGGAAACACGACAAGACTCTACCTCCACAAAAAATTTTAAAAAATTAACCAGGTACGGTGGTGCATGCCTGTAGTCCCAGCTACTTGGGAGGCTGAGGGAGGAGGATCGCTTGAGCCCCAGGAGTTTGAGACTGCAATGAGCTATGATCACACCACTGAACTCCAATGTGGGTGACAAAATGAGACCTTGTCTCTAGTCAGTCAGTCAATCAATCAATCAATAAAACAATTTAATTAATTAATTTAAATAAATAAATAAATAAAGCTAGCTGGAGGCATCACACTACCTGATTTCAAAATATACTACAAAGCTATAGTAACCAAAACATCATGGTACTGGCACAAAAACAGACACACAGACCAATGGAACAGAATAGAGAACCTATAACTAAATCCACGTATTTACAGCAAACTCACTTTTAACAAAGGTGCCAAGAATATACACTGGGGAAAGGACAGTCTATTCACTATATGGTGCTGGGAAAACTGGATAACCATATGCAGAAGAATGAAACTAGACCCCTATCTTTCACCATACACAAAAATCAAATCAAAATGGACCAAAGACTTAAATCTAAGACCTTTAACTGTGAAACTACTAGAAGAAAACATTGGGGAAATACTACAGGACATTGGTCTGGGCAAAGATTTTTTTGAGTAAGACCCCAAAAGCCCAGGCAACAATAGCAAAAAATAGACAAATGGGATCACATCGAGCTAGGAAGCTTCTCCACAGCAAAGGAAACAATCAAAAAAGTGAAGAGACAATTCACAGAATGAGAGAAAATATTTGCAAACTACCCATCTGACACAGGATTAATAACCAGAATGTATAAGGAACACAAACAACTCAATAGCAGTAAAACAAAGAATCTGATTAAAAAATGGGCAAAAGGTCTCAATAGACATTTCTCAAAAGAAGACATACCCAGCAGGTATATGAAAATATGCTCAACATCGCTAATCATCAGAGAAATGCAAATCACCACAATGAGCTTTTATCAAAAAGACAGGGACTCACGAATGCTGGCGAGGATGTAGGTGAGGGAACCCTCAGACACTGCTGGTGGGAATGTGAATTAGTACAGCCACTAAGGAAAACAGCACGGAAGTTCCTTAGAAAACTAAAAACAGAACTACCATATGATCCGGCAATCCCTCTCCTGGGTATATATCCAAAACAAAGGAAATCAATATATCGAAGAGATAACCGCACTCCTCTGTTTATTGCAGCACTATTCACAATACCCAAAATATGGAATCAACCTAAGTGCCCGACTATGGAGGAGTGGATAAAGAAAATGTGGTATATACACAATGGAATATTATTCCGCCATCAAAAAGAATGGAATTCTGCCATTTATAGCAACATATATGAAGCTGGAGGTCATTATGTTAAGTGAAATAAGCCAGGCACAGAAAGACAAATATCGCATGTTCTCACTCATATATGGGAGCTAAGAAAGTGGATGACTGGTGGTTACCAGAGGCCACAAAGGGGAGGAGGGAGAGGGGGATGAAGAGAGGCGACTAATTGGTACAAAAATGCAGTTAGATAGACGAAACGACACCTACTGTTCAATAAGTCAGTTGAGTGACTACAGTAAGCAACAACCTATTGCATATTTCAAAGCAGCTAGCAGAGAATAACTGAAATGTTCCCAGCACAAAGAAAAGATAATGTTTAAGGTGATGGATATTCCAAATATGCTGATTTGATAATTATACATTATACGAACATATCAAAATATCACACATACCTTGAAAATATGCAAATTAGTATGTATCAATAAAAAATGGCAAAAGATCTGAATAGACACTTCTCTAAGAAAGAGACACAAATGTCCAATAAGCATTTGAAAAGACGCTAGACATCATTAGCTATCAGGGAAATGCAAATCAAAACCACAATGAGATGATACTTCATACCTACTAGGATGGCTAGAATAAAAAGGTCAGATAACACATATTGGCAAGGATGTGGGGAATCAGAACCCCCATATGCAGGTGGTGGGAAGGTAAAATGATGAAGCCAGTTTGGCAGACGGTCTGGCAGCTCTTAAGATGATACGAGATAGATTTACCATATGGTCCAGCAATTCCACTCCTAGGTACACACCCAAGAGAAATGCAAACACATGTAGACACAAAAAGTTGTACATGGATGTTTATAGCAGCATTATTCATAAGAGCCAAAAGGTGGAAACCACCCAAATGTCCATGAACTGATGGATGGATAAACAAAATGTGGTGTGCACACAACATGGAATATTCCACCACAGTAAGGAGTGAAGTGCTGACACATGCCACCAGGTGCAGGAACTTTAGAAACATGCTAAGTGAAGGAAGCCGGTCACAAAGACTACAATCTAATACGACCATAATCTTATTACATGATTGCATTTACATGAAATGTCCAGAACGGGCACATCTATAGAGACAGGAAGTAGATCTGTGGTTGCTTCTGGCTAAGAGGATGGGGGAATAAGGAGGAAATAGCAAAAGGATAAGAAGTTTCTTTTTGAGGTGATAAAAATGTCCTAAAATTGACTGATGATTGTTGTACATATCTTTAAACACATTGAGTTGTACACTTTAAATGGGTGAGTTGTATGATATGTGAATTATATTTCAATAAAGCTGGGATTTTTTAATATATTTTTTTAGAGACAGGGTCTGACTCTGTCACCCAGGCTGGAGTGCAGTGGCGTCATCATAGCTCACTGCAACCTCAAACTCCTGGGCTCAAGCGATCCTCCTGTCTTGGCCTCCTGAGTGGCTGGGACTATAGGCGCACGCCACCACGCTCTGCTAATTTTAAAAAATTTTTTTTTAGAAATGGGGTCTTGCTATGCTGCCCAGGCTGGTCTCAAACTCCTGGCCTAAAGCAATCCTCCTGCCTTGGCCTCCCACCGTACTGGGATTACAGGTGAGCCACTGCACCCAGCCAAAAGCTGTTTCTATAAAAAAGAAAAGAAAGGTTTTAAAACAATAATCTAAGCTTCCACTTTAAGAAACTAGAAAAAGATGAGTAAATTAAACCCAAATCAAGCAGAAAGAACAAAATAAAGAGCAGAAATCAATGCAATTAAGAATAGAAAATTATTAGAACTTTTTTTCCTTGGAAAAAATAATCCACAAAGTTGATAAACATTTTGCCAGACTGACCAAGGGGAAAAAGAGAGATGACAAAAATAACAAATAACAAAAAGAGGAAATAGACATTAAAAAGATATTAAGGGAATAATATGAACAACTCTATGCCCATAATTTGACAATTTAGATGAAATGGAGAAAATCCTTAAAAGACACAAACTACCAAAGCTTAATCAAGAAGAAATAGACAATCTGATTCGTTTGTATCTATTACAGAAATTGAGTTTGGGCCGGGCACAGTGGCTCATGCCTGTGATCCCAGCACTTTGGGAGGCTGAGGTGAGACGATCACTTGAGGCCAGGAGTTTGAGACCAGCCTGGGCAACACAGCAAGACCCCCATCTCTACAAAACAAACTAAACAAAAGAAAGAAATTGCAGTTGTAGTTTAAAACCTTCCAGCAATAAAAACTTCATGCCCAGATATCTTCACTGGTAAATTCTGCCAACTATTTAAGGAAAAAAAAATCAACTCTATACAAATTCTTCTAGGATATAAAGAGGAGGGAATACTTCCCAATTCATTTTATGTGGTCAGCATTCCCTGACACCAAACTAAAGACATTGTAGAAAAAGAAAACTACAGACCAATATCCCTCATAAACACAGATGTGAAAATTCTTAACAAATTACTAGCAAATTGAATCCAACAATACGTAAAAAGAATGAATCATCACAGCCAACTAAGGTTTATCCCAGAAATGTATGGCTGGTTCAGCATTTGAAAGTCAATCGATGTAATCCACTATACTGATAAGACTATATAATAATACATAACTTTTTTGTAGCAAAAACAAACACCAAAAGCAAAGTCAAAAGACAAATGATAAACTGGCAGAAAATATGTGCAACATACATCACAAAGAGGCAAAACCCCTAATTTATAGGAAGAACTCTTAAATGTTTAAGATGTCCAAAAACCCTATAGAAAAATGGACAAAAGATATCTGAACAGTTCACAAATAAAGATATTAAAGGGTGTACTGTAAACATGATGTTCAAGTTCACTCATAATTAGAGAAAAGCAAGTTAAAACTACACTGAAACCTCATTTCTCACTGCTCAGATTGCAAAGATCCAAAAGCTTGATAATACCCACTGTTGATGATGTGATTGGGGACACAGGCACTTTGATTTATGGTTGGTGGATCACTTAGGTCTTAACATTTAATCATAAAAAGGTGCTTTGAGAACCCCAGAGTTAGGACCTCAGTTCAGAGCTTGCATCAGGTTCTAAAACCGCTTTGTCTTGTTCTGCTTTGGCTGTATGAGCAGAGATTTGAGCTAACTTTTTCAACGGCAAGGTCTCGAAGTCATTTCCCTGTTGATTTTTTTAAAATGCCCTTAAACAAGTAAGCCTTTGTTGAGTATGTGCGCACTCTTAGGCGTTAAACGATAAACATTAGTCTCACCTATTGATTCTTACATGTGAAAATATGCTACAAGTCTGGAGTTTTGAAATGAACCAGCAAGGGCTGGGGTTCAAAGGAATCACCTTCTTTGCTTCTTCCTGCCATTAATCTATTCTGTGTCAGTTGGCCAGTGCTGTACATGTGAAACCTGTTTCTCTTCCATTACCCATATACTTCTGAAGCCAGATACCACTGAACACGTTTATAGTGTGATATGTCCTTTAACCCTGCACCTTTACAGCAATCCCACCTTTACCCAACTGAGGCTCGTGCTAGAGGCCAGCTGGCAATGAAAGGGTGAATGGAAGGAACTCCCACCCCTCTTGTTTTTGAGACAAGCTCTCTCTGTGTCGTGCAGGCTGGAGTGCAGTGGCCTGATCATAGCTCACTGCAGTCTCGAACTCCTGGGCTCAAGCGATCCTCCTGCCTTGGCCTCCCAAAGGGCTGGGATTATATCAGAGGTGCGAGCCACCACACTTGGCCTGGAAGCAACGCTTTCTAGAGCTCTGTGTCTTAAACCTGAAGGTGCCCAGGATCAACTAGAGATCTTTTTAAAATGCAGATTCTAATTCAAGTAGGTCTTGGGAAGGTTCCAAGATTCTGCATTTCCACCAAGCTTGTGGCTGGTCCACAGACTAGGCTTTGTGATGCAAGAGGCCGGGAAAGAAGTTTGGGTAGGCTCCCTGGAGTTTCTTCCCATCGGATCCCTCTACCTTCAAACAATCGCCAGCCCTCCTCTCCACCTTCCCGGCTCTAGTTTGGACCCTAATCACCCCACACAGGGATTATTGCAAAAGTCTCCTGATTTCTCTCTTTGCCTTTTTTCCTCTTTAATCCATTCTTTTTGTTTTTTTTTTTTGAGGTTGCTGTGTGCTAGGCTGATGCCATAGCACTCCAGCTAGCCCCCTAATCCATTCTTAAAGGTTGCACAGAGATGATCTTTCTCAAATGCAAACTTAATCAAGTCCCAGCCCGGCTTCATCCCTTTTGATGACTCCCCCCTTCCTTAAAAGTCCAAACTCCTTGACTGGCCCCGTTGGGCCCCTCATGAACTGGCACCAGTATTACCTCCCTCTAATCTCAGCAATGCGGGGCTACTTGCAGTGCCTTCCACGTGCCTTTGCACACAGTGTGCCCTCTATCTGGAATACCCTTCCCACCTCTCTGCAAGACAAACTCTTACTCACCCTTAAAATCTCTGGTCAAATATCACCTCAGCAAAGCCTTCCATGATTCCCCCAAAGAAGCTAGGGTGTAAGCACACTCTCCTTTGTACTATTTCTGTAACTTCTACACACTTTCTGAGACACTCTTTTCAAATAATTTATTTGTGCACTGTCCCTATGTGCCACAAAGCTCTTAAAGTCAGGGCCACGTCCTAGTCTTCACTGTGTTCTCACTGAACACATAGTTCCAAGCTGACACATGGCTTTACAATATAGCACGTCTTCAATACGTGTAATCGGGGAGAGCACGGACTCATTCAGGTTGCCTGGCTCTTAGTCCCAAATCTAAATTTCTTCAGCCAGTTTAGGCACGTCATGTTAATTAACCTATCTCTTCCATTGAAATGCTATGTTACATGACAATATAAGTGAGAATGCTTTGAAAAATATGAAATGCTATAATAATTTTAACAATTTAATAATTTTAACAAGCAAGAAAGCCACTTTTCATTGAACACTTGGGCTGTACCAGGCACTTTCCACAGGTTGTTCCTAGTCCTGACAACATCCCTGGGAGGTATGTAGCAGGTGCGACATTGTGCAGACAAGAAAACCACAGCTAAGAGATGTTAAGAAATTTGTTTCAAGTCACAATGCTAGTAGGTGGCAGAGCCAGGACTCAAACTCATATACCTGTTGGCTCCAAATTTATGTATTTTCTAGTAATGCATATGAAGTTTTCTCATTACATAAAACTATATTGTTCAAATGAGGTTTTCTCATTACATAAAACTATATTGCATCAGCCAGCTTCAAATGCATCTAGCTTCATAATAAATGATTTAACTTTTATTATTTTTATTGGTCTGTATATAGCTTTTAAAATGCTAAACATTTAACTTTATCTGTAATCATTTCTTACTCCTTGTGAACAGGTTCATATTTTGTTCAAAGTGCTTATCATAATGTTTAGCACCTAGCAGATACTCAATAACGTTTATTAAATGCTTCCATTCCTGTAAAACAGGAATAACGATAGTACCTATCTCACAGGGTTGTTGTAAGGATTACATTAGTAATGTAAAGTGCTTAGAATACTATCAGTAAGTACTCAATAAGTATTCACTATAAATTATCTTTAGTCTTTAGGTTGAACCATATGAAATTGCCATTTTTGTAGGCCAAAAGTTGACAAATATCAGCAGTTTCATGTGGTTTAACCTATACCCTTAAGAGAAAGTTACAGGAAAAATTGGTTGAAAATGTTTACTGGAGCATCCTGGTTTTCAACATTACATTTACACTTCAGCATTTCCATGTTTTAGTGTATTACTTCCTATTTTCTGAAAAAAAATTATTTGAAATAGTTTGTTGAAATTTTACCCAAAGTATCAGTCTCACATTACCAAGGAGTAGGTTGGAACATACTTTTTAGCACTGCATCCCAAAGGACCTCAAATACTTAATTTTGCTACTGAATTTGCCAATAACATTAACTTCTTTCAGTATTTTAAGAATGTTCCCAACTGTCAGATCTGTGACAATATAAAACTATCACAGAATATAATCTTTTGCTATATGTTTGTTTCATTTATTTATTTTATACCAATTCATGCAGAAATACATTCTTTAAAAGTTGTATTTAGGTAAGGTGCAGTGGCTCACGCCTGTAATCCCAGCACTTTGGGAGGCCAAGGTGGGAGGATCACTTGAGGCCAGGAGTTCAAGACCAGCCTGGGCAACATAGTGAGATCCCCATCTCTAAAAAAAATTTTTTTAAACATTGTATTTAAATCAAACCTTTAAATGCCAAAGTGAAATGACAAAGTTAAGTGAATTCAACTGTGAACTGACCACTTAAAGGATATTTGTGACAAACTCTGCAGAAACAAATATCCACTGAACTTATATTTTTAAGATCAAGTTTTCTTATGTGTGTTTGACTTTTAAAAAAATTTTAAATCACAAAAGTTACATAAGCTCATTTTAACAAAAATGAAATGCAGAGACATATTAATAAATAGCCAACCCTCCCACCCCTCAAGTTGTACAAACAATTCAGGCTCCTGTCAGGTAATGTAGAAATGATTAGCTAACACTGCTGCGTCAGTATTTTCTGAGAGGGGGGAGAAAACTCCTTTATCAGAATGAAGAACACAATTAAAATACTGCTTTTCTCCAGGAAGCAATGTAAAAAGCGATATATAAATTTATATCCAGAGATGAACAAGAACAATTTAAAGACTTAAGGCTTAGACAGATGGAGTGAAAGATGGGGTGTTCTGGAAGGATGGAGGGTGGATGGTCTGTGTGTTTCCTTCCTGAAGCTTACGCCCAGCCAGATGGAGACTTAGGGAAACAAGTCTTATTAAAGCAGTGGTAGAAGGATGGGGCAGAAGGAGGAGACAGTTACTGTCTATCTTTATAAAGCTTTATGGTTTCCACAACCCTTTTACATGCATCACCTTTCACTTCAAAATTATCTTATAAAGTCATATACAAGAAAGTATTCTTACTCTGATTTTACAGATTAAGAGACTTGCAGTTAGTAACTTGTCCCCGCCACCCAGTCCTTTGGAGCCTTCTAACCCTGCAACCTGTGCACTCTCCAGCTTACCTGCCCGGTCTCCTAAGGCACAAGGGAGCTGAGATAGATCCTTTTAAGCCTGGAGGTGGCCGAGCCAAGGAATGGTGGCAGACACGTCAGTGATCGCGAACCAACACAGCAGCTGACTGACCCCCGAACAGAAATTCCTGACGTGGCTGTGGCCCAGGGACTGTCAATATCCCCCGGGGAAAATTCTCTCATCACGGTGGGAAAAGTCTCACAACTGTCAGAAAGCATTTATCCAATGTATTTCTTAGTGTGAGAAAGGCGGCTTATTAAATAAATAACTTTAAAGATCCCTCCTCCTCGTCTTTCCAAAAAAAACTGGGTCAGCGTGAAAAAGCTCTGGCCACAGCGGCATCCCTCGCGTCTCACAGCGGGGTCTTCCACGCAGAGATGGACTCGAACACGTATCGGACCCACTTCCCACCTGCAACTGAGGAACTCTCCCAGCGAATTTCTCGCGCCAAACCAAACCACGTAGCCTCAGAATCTTAGTTCCTCCGCAGGAACTGTCTTTCGTGTCACTCTGACCTCCACTCTTCCTTCCGGGGACCCCTAACTGCCCCCGGCTCCCGGGGCCACCGTCGCACCCCCTCGCCGCCCCGCGGGGGCCGCCAGAACCGGACTGCAACGCCACCCGTCACCAGCAGATGCCGCAGCCCCAACACTTGACAGAGCCAACTTTCAAAATTACTAACGAGCCAACCGGCAGCCATTGAGTGCCTGCTGTATACTTGCGAGCGCAACGGTAGGCGCTTCAGGTCAACCCTGCGCCAGTTGGCTCATCCGGGAAATGCGTATCTGTTAGGATTAAATTAGTTAAATCGTATAAAGTGCTTTAAACGGTGACTGGATCGTGGCCTGAAATTATCGCCAGGCCGAGGTCAGGTGGCAGAGACCGGCCTGGATCTCGGTGCTCTGGGCTTCGGCCTCGGTCCCGCATCGCCCGGTACCGGTACCGCAGCTGTCTCAGCAGGGAGGTGTGGCCCCAGGGCTGGCCTTCCACCCAGTTGGGGTCCTTGCCCCTTTTCCTGTCGCCTGTCACCAGGCTGCTGCTATGCACCCCTGGCTGTGACCTTAAGGTTGGCTCCCCTCCGTCAAAGTGCCGGTGGTTTGGGGGAAGGCCCAGGCCGGTGCGGCCACATCACCGGCTTCCTGAAAGAACTTCTAGAAGGCAGGCAGCCCGGAAGGTGGCACGGGTGGGGCGCAAAAGTCGCGCTCAAACGGTCGAAACTCAACAGAAAGTTTCCTCCTTCACCCTCCGGGCCGAGCTCAGCACCCTGGGCCGGGGCGCGTTTCCCGCGCCGGGCACACCGTGAGGGGGCGGGTTTGGCTCTCCCGCCACGGGCCCGGGCGGGGCCTCTCAGCGGCCCCTGGGAGGCGGAGGCTGCGCCGGCGGGCTGGCTGCACCTGCCCTGGGCGCGCAAAGTCCCAGGCTTGAGCGCCCCCCTGCCGGGGGCGACCGCGGAGCGCAGGGCATCCCAGCCCCCGGCGCGCTGCAGCCCGCACGTGGTGCCTGGGCCCCGCCGCAGGCGCACACGCGCAGGGAGGCGCCACGTGCCGGGGCCCCACGCGCGGGAAGGCCGCGCTTGGCGTGGGCGCGCGGCGGTGGCCCCACGTGCGGGTGCCGGGACCCGCGGCCCGCAGGCCCGCCGCTCCCTCTCCCCCGCCCTCCAGCACCCCGCGCAGCTGCGCCCCGCGCGCCCGGCCTCCCGGGCTGGCACCGCGAGGCGGCGCGCGGGTCGCTCAGGGCCGCCGAGGGGCGGGGCCGCCCGCATTGTTCCTCCCCGAGCGGCGGGCCCTCCCCTTTCCCCAGCCCCGGGCGGGGCGCGGGGCCGCCGAAGCCGCGGAACGTGGGCTCGGGCGCCCCGCCTTTGTCTCCCGGGCGCGAGTCGCCGCAGCCCCGGGCCCGCTGCTTGCTGCCGGAGCCGCTTTGTGCCGCGGCGCGGGGGACCGGGACGCGGGGCGCGGAACCGGCGGGCGCAGCCTCAGCATGGACGTGACCGTCTCGGAGCTCCTGGAGCTCTTCCTGCAGAGCCCGCTGGTGACCTGGGTGAGTGCGCTCTGCTCCCCCGCCCCTTTGTTGTTGCACCGGCTCCTCTCCCGCCGGGCTGGGGGCGCCGCGGGCCGGACCCGGCCGTGTCCCCGGGGGGCGGGGGACGCAGCAAGTGGCTCCGAGCCGGGGTTGGGGCAGCGTCCTGGAGTCGGAGGCTTTCCAACTCTGGAGCCGGCGCAGGACCTCGCCGCGCCGGGAGCGGAGCGGGTACACCTGTTCCCACCGGGGCGCTGGGCTGGTGGCCCCGGGGCGGATGGGGTCCGACTGGTCACTCCTGTCCCCGGGGCTTAACCGCTCCGGAAAAAGATTCTGCTCCCCAAAAATATCCTCGTGTGGTTTCTGAATCTCTGAGACCAGCCAGTGGATGGCGGTGACGGGTGGGGAATGAGGGTCGCCGAGTGGGAACGTGAACAGACTGGGGTGGGCGCACTGATTTACAATGGATTTGAGACGTGAGAAATTTGTTGAAAAGTTCCTTTTATTTTTTTCCGCTCTGGGACGCTGGAGAGAAGTGGCAAGGAAGTTTGCCTCCTCCTGTCTCACTGCTGTTGCCTGGCGCGGGGAGTGGGGAGAGGCCCTGGGAGAAGGGTGGGCTTGGTGCTTGCTGCAGGGTGGGGTGGGCGTGGGTGACCCCCTTCTGCTCACAGGGGCCCGCCCGCCTTTGCGCGGGACAGCCTTAGACCGTTTGTGCGCGTGGGGTGACTTCCTGCCTTTCTCTCCTCGTCCACCTCCCCGCAGGTGAAAACTTTTGGCCCGTTCGGAAGCAGCAACCAGGACAACCTGACTATGTACATGGATTTAGTGGACGGCATCTTTTTGAACCAAATCATGTTGCAAATGTAAGTTCCTTTCTTCAGAGAGGAAGGAAAGAATGAGGCTTTAGAAAGTTTGAGAGTGTAGAAACGGAGTGTAAGTTTTGCAAGGGAGGGGTTCTCCCTTTTGGACATTCTGAAGAGCTCTAAGAGTCTGGGAGCGTGGGTCTGTTTGATGAAGGAAATTTGGAATTGAATAGCTGTCATCCACATGGTGCAGATAGTGCAGTTGACTTCAAACTCAAGGACTGCATTGTGGTTTGAGCAGTGAAATGAAAAAGCCCCCATTCTTTTAGGGGGCACAGAACTGTAACGGAGAGTGGCTGGTTACAGGAAGTGTCAGGGGTGGGCCTCGGCATCATTGAGGGTGACTGTGAAGTTTCATTCTAGGTTAGGATGCCTGTGTTTCTGAACTCCCTGACATTTTGTCTTCCTTTTACAGTTGCCCCAGAGCAACTGCAATTGATTAAGTCCCTTAGGTGAACTGGGTTTCAAGTCACTTTTAGGAGGCACACAGGGGGTCAGATGCTGGGGTACTGTTTGTTTGGAAGCATGCGGCTTAAACAGGGTCTTGGTGGAAGTTCATTTGCTAGTGAGTGCCTCTGACCACATCCTTTCCTGTTGCTGAGTTCTGCAGAGCCTATCTGCTGTCTGATTGACAGCTTGCCACTATGTAGGTGTTGGCTCCTACCTCTGCATTCTGTTTTTAACTCAAACTGCAGGGAACATGTTGGAACTGAGTGTCAGTATGATTCACAGGCCCTTGAAGCAAAATTAAACATCCTAATATTCTCTGGATCAGCCCCTTGTGATGACCTACTCACCAACGACTGAGCAAGTTGTCATACTTGAGCATAAATCCACTAGCTAATGAGACTCAGCTTCTTTTGTGGTCCACAAAGGAGGAGCAGCAGTTTGCTTTGGCAGATCCAGAGAGGGGCTTAAGTAGATTCTACCTAAAAGGTCTGTTTTAAAGAAATTTCCTGAGAACATGCTCCTTTTGTTTTAATAAGTCATTTGGTGTCATGCTGTAGGAGAAACACTGCAGTCTTAATGTTTAAAAAAAAAAAAAAGGCACCACCAGTCTCACCAATTTCAGTGTTTGATTAGGTTCTTAAAAACAAATCTGTAGTCAGCTTTGGCAGCACTTCTCAGAGAACACTGATGAAAATGAGTTTTCCTGGGGCTATCTTGTGGCATATTTGAGCTCTGGCAACTCTCACCCCCATTCTGTTAGACCTTGAAAATTACTGGATTCCATTCGTGCAATGACCAGTGAAACTTCAACCTGTCCTTACCCAAGCCCAAGACTGTTTAATTAAAAAAACCAGCAGTAACCCCAGCCTTTTCATTCAGCTTTTACACCCAGGCTGAGAGGAGAACAAAAGCTCTGGGACTGTTTCTCTTTCTTCGCTGACCTTTGGAATTCCTGCAGCAGTTACCACTTGCTTGTAAATCAGGAGAGCCTGTTGGGCCATTCCTTTGAGAAATGCAGCCTCATCATTTGTTTGCATCTGGCCTGTGGCTAAATTCGGTGGAAGGGCTTCTCCCCTTCCCTAGGCAGTTTTAAATGTCTTCTTCTCCATGATGTGCCAAGGTAATCGTTCTGGAAGTGGGAACTGGTAAGTTTGCAGCTGTAAAGGCCTCAAGCAGTGCTTCTGGGTCCTTCTGACCGGGTGGGGCACAGAGGCAGGAACCCTGGAGAAGGCAGGTGGGTGGCTTTCCAGAACCAGGAAAGAGAGGACAGAGTGGGCCAGGCAGAGTACCACCAGCAGCACATAGTCTGCTGCTTGAGTGATCAGAATAACCAGGTGATAGAAGTCAGAACAGTGTTTGCCTCTGGAAGTGGGTGGGGATTGCCTGGAAGGGAGGGACAGGGGGATTTTTGGGGGTAGTCAGAATGTTCTATGTATTGACTGGAGTAGGTTTCATTTTCCAAAACTGTAGCTTAAGATATATGCATTTTGTTCTATATAAAATTACCTCAATTTAAAAATATATGAAAGAACCCTGGCCTCAGCGTTGGACAGCCTTTATAGCCAGCCTGGGTTTGAACCTTAGGTCTCCCTCATACAACCAGTGTGATACTGGGTGGGTCACTCTGTGCCTCAGTTTCCTCATTTGTAAAATGGGACACAAAGTGTCTCCCTTAAGAGATGGTTGTGAGGATTAAATGAGATGGTGTGTTAACATTTAGCTCAGTGCCCGCCACTTAGTAGGTGATTGGATCAGTTACATAGATTCCATCTTAATCCAGAAAGAATTTGAGGCACCCTAGAAGAGTTCTTTTTTTTTTTTTTCCAGCCTTCCTTTCCCCCCACAATTTTAGTCCTTTAGATTACCACATAATTCTCCGCCTTAGCCCTCTCCCAATGAGGTACAGGACAAAACCAGACTCTGAGGCCCAGGTCCTAGCCCTACATCCAGACTCTACTTCATTCCTGCTTCTGTTTTCACTTCTGCTGAATGGCAAAATGTCAGGCTAACCAGATAAGTGATAAGGCTATTCCTCCTACTCTCCTGTGCTAATAGCTCTGAGACCGTGTGCTGTTTGCCTGTTTTGATAAATTCTCTCCAAGTTTGCAGGACCTGAGGAAGTTGTGGAGAGCAGCATTGCTAACCCAACTGGGTTGCTGGAGCACAGATAAGAGGTGTGTTACCTAACACTTCGGAGCCATATGGAGGCTGGCTGGGGTCACGTGACTAGACCTGGCCATTGTCTCTGGCAACAGTAGAAGGCTAAAGTAGTATTCTCTTGGCCCTGTCCTCCCTCCCGGTGACATCAGCACCTGGAAGCAGGAAAGCCCCAGCCCCGTGGGCTCAGCTTTCAAGGGAGGCCCAGGGCCGGGAGAATTCCTGAAGGAAAGTGAGGCCCTGAGTGTCCTGGATGGGGCTGCAGGGGAAAGCCCGCTGAACACCTCTGCAAACAGTGCCTGCCAGTGCCCAAGGGAATACAAGGCTTTCTCCAATTAACTTTGGACACATCTTTCACTCTCTTGTTGGAAAATTGTTTAAGAGCCTTGACCCTAGCATCAGGCAGACAAGTTTAAATCCCTACTCTGCCACTTTCTAGTTGTTATCTTGGGCAAATTGCTTAAACTCTCTAAGACTTGATTTCCTGATCTGTGATAAGGGGGATGGTATCTTGTAGATTTTTGGGAGGATTAAATAAGATTCGTATAGAAAATGACCAAGAAATGTCAATCATTGTCAAATGAGGCCCAGAGCTGAGTTTGTGCTCCTGCGTGTGTATGTGCCCATGCACATCTATGCTTGTGACAGCAGATTTGACGCAGGGGCTGACTAGTGCAGTGGGGAACTTGGGACTAGGGCTGAGAGCTTGTGCCCTTGCAAGGCCTGCAACAAATTCAACACTGTTTACTTTGTTCAGGCTCCTTTGTGACCCCTGGTGCTAGCTGCAAAATTCAGGATAATATGCTAATTATTCAAAGGTTGGAAATGTCCTCAGGCCAGTGGGAGAGTTTCTTCAGCTTCTAAAAAGCATTTGAAGGATAATACTTCCCCCACTGTGCTCCAAGAAGCGTTTATGTTCCCATTTTGCAGATGTAGAAGCTGAGGATAAAAGGGCAAATACTTGGCTGAATGAGTTTGTGTTGGTACAGAAATGTTGGGAAAAGGATTTTTACTTATGAACTTAAGTAACTTCCTCTTTTGGCTGTAGCATTCTTCACGGGGGCTTCAAGTCCTCAAAAATTACACAAAAAACATACGTTCATTGTAGGAGAAGAGGAACATACAGATGAATAAAATAAAAGTTGCCTATAATTTTACCGTGTGAAGGTAGTGATGTTAATATTATGGTGCCTTCCAGATGATGTTTATGGTATGTATTAATATATGTTCTTAATGTCTTTTTATACAAATATGGATGCTACTGTTTTTAACATCTTTTTTTTAACCTGTGTTATATTATGGACATCTCTTCTCTCTTTGTCAATACATAGTCTCTTGATTCAGCTTTAAATTTAGGAAGTCTTTGGAACATGACCAAAAGTTGGAGACTGGCTTTCCCAAAGGAGGGGGCAAGAATGCTATAAACCCAGGTTGTAACTCTTTAAAATTCTAGCCAGGGTTGATTTCCTTTTTTCTAGTTAGATGTTTTATGAAAAGGAAACCCTGGGGCCCCACACTTTGGACTTGGAACTCTCCAAATTCAGACCAGCCACAAGGCACAGCCTTGTATCCCTCCTGTCCTCTAACTTCCTGATGCAAGACCGCAGGGCTTTTAGGTTTTAAGGCCATCTTGTAAAGAAGATTATTCTAAATGACGGCTTTTGGGGAAATGGAGCTGTGGAAGGGTCATAATAATGCCTTCCTGGGATACACAGCCAAGTACAGTCCAAGTTTGCGAATACAGTCCTGGGCTTCATAGAATGATAGCCTTGAATGCCGGAAGGGTCCTGTAGCCGTTTTGCAGATGTGCACATGGAGGCACAGAGAACTTTGGCCAGTCCTGGGACCTGAACTGGAATCCGTGTCTCCCAACTCCTGTTTCCTGCAGCACTGAGGGGTGGGAGTTATGGGGGTGCTGGGCAGAGTGGAGATTGGGATATGCCTTCCTTAACCGTGGTTGAGACTTTTGTTTTGATTGATGTCCTAATGACCTCCGTTTACCCAGAGACTCTCAGTTAAAGGTGGGAGTACTGAAGACCACGATAATTAGTCTGATTACTCATACAGTAAATAAATGTCATCATTGTTTTAGAGTATTGTTTCAATTAGCTATTTTTTCCCTGAACTGGGAATAATAGTTGCAGGGATGGTCAGAGGCTTTCATGTTGTGATGTGTGGGACACCTAAGTGTGTGCTACGCCTTTGCATGTGCCGTGGATGTCTACAATGTACACTGAGGCTTCCGGTTCCTGGCACGCCTGGGGTGGTCCGTCTGACTTAAATGAAAGGTGGGACTACAATAATAAAAAAAAATCCAGAAAAAAGCCCTGCATGTTCTCTTAAGTTCTGCTATTTTAAGAAACACATTTGTCACTATGAAATTGATTCTCATCTCTTAAGGTATCTATAGTAAATGGAGGAGAATTGCACCTTTAAGATAAATTATTTTGTAATGCTAGGAACACTTCTACAGCTAAAAATTCCTTTGCAGTTTAAATTATGAATGCCTCCTCTTTTCCTAAATTAATTCCCATGGAACTGTTAAGCTTTATTTTCTCAGTAATGAATGGCTCTAAGAGAAACATGTAACATGTAAAAAGGCTTGGCCACACTCCATTACTATATGGTCAATAAGAAATGTTGTCATCCGACAGTTGAAAAGAGGTCCTCTGGTTGCGCCCAAGATACCCGTGTGACCACTTTAGGGGATGTAGGAAGAATGAATAAAATCCATGGCTGCTTATTGCGTGTAATGGCTAAAAGGGTTAGCAGCCACATGACACCATGTAAGGCCTCATAGTGTGTATGTCTAATATTTACTTAATGTTGACCTTTAAACAGCTTGTGTTACAGAAAAACATTATACTTCCAGAGGCACTTGAAATGATTTTGATTTGTAGGATTTTTCTTTTCTACTTGTCAATTTTTTCTATTAATTAGTGGCTTTGAATGAGTTCAGTGGCATTGAGATTGATTTCCCCTTAATTTCCCCCACCAGTCCCCAGGAGGCTCGACACCTTTTTCGCAGGGCTTGGATGACAGACGAAGCCATGCAGACAGGCCCTCCTTTGAATTAGACATCCTCTGCGGTGTCTTGGGACCGGCAGATGGAAGGGAGGCCTTTGTTATGAAAAGCAGCGTGCGGTCTGTGGCATGGGGGAGGCCAGCTCAGTTCTGCTGCGCGCTCTCTCCTAATAGGAATCATTTTCCGACTCTGAGAATTTTGAGAAATGTCCTGTATGTAGATGAGTGAAATTGTAAATCACTTGATGTAGATTTCTAGTTTTATCACAGCCAGACCTGGCATTTGCCTGAGGTTGGAATATAAATGACACTTTGGGGGTTTCCCACATGAATTATTTGTGTCTCTTAGCGTTTCTCATAGGGTGTGTTGTATACCATATAGCGCTATAGGCTGATGATGTCAGTTTTTCAAGGTAGAATTGTGTCCGTGGAATGGAAATCAGTCAGGACCAGCCCAAGACCAATTGCTGTGTTTGGCTTTTAATCTTTTTAAATCTTGAAATATATTTTTGGTTAGGTTTTTTTGTTTGTTTGGTTTGGTTTTGAGACAGGGTCTCGCTCTGTTGCCTGGGCTAGAGTGCAGTTGCACTCAGACTCCTGGGCTCAAGCAATCCTTCTGCCTCAGCCTCCCAGATAGCTGGGACTACAGGCACATGCTGCCACGCTTGGCTAATTTTCCTGTTTTAGGGTCTCGCTATGTTACTCAGGCTGGTCTCAAACTCCTGACCTCAAGTGATCCTCCCACCTCGGCTTCCCGAAGTGCTAGGATTATAGGTGTGAGCCACCACTCTGAGCCTGATTTTTATATAATATAACTTTTTTGGGTCTGCATCGACATGCAGTTGTCCTTTATGGGTGCTATGACCAGTGGGAACAGAAACAACATTGATTAAGGGCCTGTGGTTGGCCCAGTGCTCAGGTGGGAGAGCAGAAAGGTGATGGGGCTTCCCTAAGGTCCCGGCTTGGCAGTGGCAGAATTAGGATTTGACTTGAACCACCCTCATCACCTAGGGACAATAGTGTAAAATGCTCCCTCGAGGTTGGGAGAGGAAGTATGGCAAGTGCTGGGAGGTGCGATGTCCATTCTCGTGTTTCTTCCCCTAGAGACCCCAGACCAACAAATCAGCGTATCAATAAGCACGTCAACAACGATGTGAACCTTCGCATTCAGAACCTGACCATCTTGGTGAGGAACATTAAGACCTACTACCAGGTAAGGGCAGTTCTGCTGTCACCAGGAGTTCCACAGTGTTGTCACTGGAGCAGTTTCCCCACAGGAAGCTGAGAGGAAATGATGTTCAAGTTTAGGCATCTACTTGCTGATGATGTGTGTGCTTTCACTTGAACCCTTTCTTGGGGCCTCGTGTAAGGGTGAGATACTGCATCGCTTTACTTTGTCCAGCAAATGTGCTTTGAGCTGTGCGTAGCATTGCGCTGCGAGAGCTCCAGGGAGGAGCCTCGGTTTGTAGCCTCAGCCCCGAGCATGCTGCCAAACGGGGGCTCGCTGGCACAGGCTCCACAAGGGGCACCTGGCGTGGTTATCGCCCACAGCCCCTGGCTCGGTGGCTGTTTGTACAGGAACCATTCAAGGGTTGAGAGGAAGAGGGGACCACAGAACGGATATATGGGGCCGAGAACGTAATCCCACCTCTCGGTTGCAAGCAGGCGTGCTGGGTCCACAGTGTGGAGTGTCCGCCTTTCACGAGCTCACTGCGTCTGATCATTGTGAGGCCAATGGGTCAGGCAAGTGGGCCTGGTGGGGAAGGGCTGTTTAAAAACCCCATCCCAGCCATGGGAAGGGCGGTTGGGAATCTTTGATGGTGTTCGTGATTTCTGATGGGAAATGGCAACTGTGCACCTCAGAGGCCTGGTTTTCAAACTTTTTCTTGGCAGTGAAACTTCCCTCCCCTGTATAATTTTTCCTGAGACCCCAGGTGAAGCCCTACTTACTGTGACTTGGGGACTGGGGGGCCCGAGTGTGCTCTGCTCAGCTGCGTCCTCTCCTTCCAGGACATCTGTCTGGGTTCCCAGGACGCTGGGGAACATGGTTTGAGAACTGCTGCTCAAGAACAAATGCCTTCCAGATTCGTGCCAGGGTTTCGTTAAACCCACGACCAGACTGTGTCTCTGAGACCTTATTCCTCGCCCTCGGCTTTCTGTGCTATAACTTAGTCTTGGTTCTAGGATTTGGGAGTATCTGCAGATGTTGTGAGGTCTCTCCTGACATTGAGAAAGCCCTCTGGCCAGCCGGGCCTCCCCTTCTGCCCTCGTGCAGTGGCTGCTGGTTCTGGGCTCAGCTGAGGGACCGTCAGGCAGAATTCGTGCTGTGGCATTGGGCTGTGTGCTGGGTCCAGTTCCTGAAGAGGACTGTGGCTGCCTCTGTTTCCACACGGATTTGAAACAGGATGGGAAAGGGAGGGAATGGACAATGTCCTGGGTTTTCTGAGGTCGTTGTTTCCATCCTCCTCTCACTGGGGTTGGAGTGCTGGGGTGGTTTGTGTGCGTGGGCCAGTTCAGCGAGCCACCTGTGCTGAGTCTGCAGACTGTGGGATCGAGGCACCATGGGCTCTCTGAGCATTGCCTCTGGAGGGTTAGCACTAGCCCATCCCTTTAGTTACAGATGTCCGAGGAGGGGCACCGGGGGCCAGGGAGAGGCCTGGGAGGACTGGTCTGGGAGCCCTGTGGGAGTTGGCTCTGCGGGGCAGAGCAGGTTCATTTCCTTGTCTAAGGGGAACCACACTTGGGGCTGGACATGCTGTAGACAGGGCCATTTCAGCTGATGCCTTCCTGTGACAGCCACGTGCAGGGGACGTGGGCAAAGGTAATGGTGCTGTCGGGAAACTGGGCATCTGTGATGAGGGGTCTGGGGGCTGTGCTGGCTGCTCAGCGGGTACTCAGGGCATGGTCCCCATCTGCAGGCACCATTTGTGCTAAGGAGGTGCTCTCAGGACTGTGTGCTGAGTGCCAGGGAAGCAGATGGTGCTGAAGGTTCAAGAAATAAAACCCCCTAACACAGTCTGCATGGGGGAAGTGGGGAAAGCTGCTTGGAGGAAGTGACACCTGAGTAGGGTTTTGGTGGGTGACTGAGTTTCCAGTTTGGAGGGTCATGGGAAGGAACAGGCTTGCAGGGCTGGCCAGAGCCAGTGACATAACACTAGACAGGTGTGTCTCCTGTCCCAGGTGTGGCTGGGAGGTGGTAACCTCTCACCAGTGGCAGGGATGAAAGTCTCAGGTGGAGGTAAGGTTTCTGCAGCTCTCCGTGAATAGCATGGAGTGGTCAGGCTCTCGCTGCAAGCTGCTGGGCCATGAAGATGCCGTCCTCCTGCCCAGCTGGACTCCTGCTGTTGGTGAACAGCAGCTCCAAGGGTCCAGGTCTGGGCCGGGCCAAAGGGGCTTGACACACCCTTGAGACTATGTCTCAAGGCAGTTTGCGGCTCTTGGGGTACTGTGTAGAGTTCCAGAAGAAGAGAAATGGTCACACGAGGCTGGGCGCGGTGGCTCACGCCTGTAATCCTAGCACTTTGGGAGGCCGAGGTGGGAGGATTGGTTGAGGCCAGGAGTTCAAGACCATCCTGAGCAAAAGCGAGACCCTGTCTCTAATTATAAAAAGGTATAAAAAAATAGAAAAAAAAAAAGAAATGGTCACACGAAGTAAGAGATGGCTCGTTCACACTCAGAGCCCAAGAGGACTTTCGGATGGGCAAGAGGACCCAGCACGCTTGTTCCCCTCCTCCCGCGTTCTTAGCTCTCTCAGGACTGGCTGGTGTGTGTTGGCAGCCTGGGCCCCAGCTCAGCGCAAGTGGTCAGTAAACACTTATCGACGGCACTTGGCTGCCAGCCATGGCATGGTCACTGCCTCTCAGTCCTGCCTGCCTGGAGAAATCTGGCGAGATGTTTGCGTTCAGGGCTGGCACATTCTGTGCGGACAGTGTTCTGCTGCGGACTTTTTCCCTCTGATTTAAGGGAAAATAAAGTTCTCAACATATGAGTAATACTGTACGTGATCTTTGTAAACAGCTTGGAAAATAAACAAGTAGCAAGAAAAAAGAACCACCCGTAAAGCCCACCACCCAGAGACAATCACTATTAACACTTTTAGTGTTTCCTTTCAGTTCTCAAGTGAATAGTTTTTGTTTTATGCCATTGTGGTCGTGCCATTTATACAATTGCATATCCTGCCTTTTTCCCTCCCACCTAACATTATAGCACAAACATAATTGTTTATTATTGTAAAGGGGTGATCGAGAACATTCTCCAAAAGAACTGCCGCCCAGCTTGCCTTTTGGAACTTAGCCCTGCTGGTCGTGAGGGCTTGGAATGAAGTGAGACAAATGTGGTTCCTTACTCTGACGGGGTGGCCAGGAGGGTGCGTGGGTGGGACTCCCTCCTGCCTGCAGCTTTTTGGTAGATACATCAAGGTCTTACAGTCTAGCCCTGGGTCTTGTCTGCCAGGAGACCATCCTGCTCCCCTGACTGTCACCTTTTCTCTGCGGCACAGTGGGGCAGTGGCAATTTGGAAGGACAGGGCCTCTCCTGAGAAGCATGGGCTTGTTTCACTAGGAAGCTCACGTTTATCTCTGAAAACCTATAGAGACAAATGGTCCTTGACCTTTTTCTGGGGGGGCATAGGTGAGAAGGTGGGTGAAAACCAGTGTGGCCAGGGTCCCATCTGGCCACCAGCATCTAAGCCAGAGCCTCAGTCCTTTTCTGACCTGCTGCGTTGGACTCTTCTGGGGTTGGTGCCCTGGAATCTGCATTTTCATAAGTTCCCCAGCTGCCTGAGTCGTATCGTGCGATAGGAGTGAGGATCAGTGGGCAAGAGCCGTGGTTCTCAAAGTGTGGTGCCCACGTCAGCAGCATCAGCATCAAGGGAACTTGTTAGAGATGCAGGTTGTCAGGCCCCTCCTCAGACCTGCTATGCGAGTCTGAGGTCTGTAATCTGACAAGCCCCCCTGGTGATTCCGAGGCACCCTCCCATGGGAATCCACTGGGTTAGAGCATTCCTAGTGATTTCTGTAAGAGCCCCCTCCAGCCAGATCTCTTGGGGCAGAGGGAGCTCACTTCTTACCAGGTGACCTTTCTCTATCAAGTGCACCCTCAGAGGAGGGGAGGGAGAGGATGCTGTGAGGGGGAGGCGACCAGAAGGAGCAGGAGTGTCATCGAGACAGTCACAGGAAGGGCAGAGAAAGCCAGAGTAGGATGGGGCCTTGGAGAAAGAGCGCCTGGGTCAGTCTCTACATTTTGGAGAAGAAAAAGCTGATCAATCCCAGGTGGGGGCACCAGCCCCAGGACAAGCCCCCAAACGGGCCATATGCGACGGGGCTCGGGGGAAAGGCGAGGCTGGGCCTGAACCCACACTGCCACAGCCTGGCTGGTCTTAGGCATGAGCCCTGCATCACAGGACATATGTTTACTCACCAAAATTAAATTTTGGGTTTATATAATGGTTCGTTTTTTCCTTTCAGAACCTTGAATATTTACATTAAAGGTGGATAGTGGAGCCAGTCTGAAAGTAAGACTGCTACAGCAGAAGTCCGCCTGGTGCAGCAAATTGCTGATGTGTGTTTAACCTTTGTGGGTTGTGCACAGTATCCCCTGCCACTGCTGGTCCTGGACACCTTCAGTCTTGCTCCTTCTCCTGACAGTTGGACCCCAGTTGTGACATGAGGTTCCTGAGGTTTCTTGGGCTTCATGCTGGTAGAAAGCTCATCAGACAGTGGCCTGGGTGGATTCAGTGTGTGCCGATCAACATCTTTGTGGTCGAGTCCACGTGTGGCTTCCCCGTAGTGAAATCAGGACGCTCAGGTGGATGGAGGGATCTACCCATAGGACGTACTCTGAAATGGGGAATTTGCTCATTTTCTATGAGCCTCTCTCCCCACTGGCTGTGCGTGGCTGCGAGGCCCGGTTCTTGCCATCTGTATGGGCAGGCTGCTCTCCCTGGGCTTCCTGAGAGCTGAGCCTGAAGTTCCACAGTCTCATGATGACCAGAGACAGCCAAGATTTAGACTTTAAGATCACCTCGAAGTTGTGTGTTATGGGTCCCTGGAACTCAGCTGTCTGACTTCTGGTCTCTTGCTGTGGTCACCAGGTCAGAATGGACCCAGAAGATTGTTGCTTATTGCAAATGAAACAGCAGAATAAATACAGCCCCGGGGTGCCTTATCTTCTGAAAGTACTTTTCTTTTTCCTTTATTGCTTTGAAAAATTAAAAATAAAACAGTACAAATGGTTACCATGAATACTCATCTATCTTTTGTTCAAAACAAATAAGAACATGGGGATATTTTTCATATTTGAGACCTCCCCCTTTTTTTTTTAAGAAATAAAATTTTTCTAAGATACAAGTCCCGAGCATGTCTCTAAGTCTAGTTATCCCTCTCTCCCTTCCTGGAGTAGCACCTATCATTAACTTGGTAGTATCCGGCTAACATTTCTGTACTCTTTCTGTATATAGTGTATTAGAATTATCTTTAGAAATGTGCACACTTAGTTTGAAGAATGAAAACCTTTTGTCAGAAGTAAGAATAGAAGGAAATGTGCATTCAACAACACTGGGAATAACACATTAAACTCTCATCTGTCTCATTGGTGTGGTCTAGAGCTACAGTCCCCAACCTTTTTGGCACCAGGGACCGGTTAGTTTCGTGGAAGACAATTTTCCCATGGACGGGGGTGGGGGGAGGGGGTGGATGGTTTTGGGGTGATTCAAGTGCATTACGTTTATTGTGCAGTCAAACCTCTCTGCTAATTATAACCTGTATTTGCAGCTGCTCCCCTGTGCTAGCATCACCACCTCAGCTCCACCTCAGATCATCAGGCATTAGATTCTCATAAGGAGCACACAACCTAGAACCCTTGTGTGTGCAGTTTACAGTATGGTGTGCGATCCTGTGAGAATCTAATGCCACTGCTGATCTGACAGGAGGCGGAGCTTATGCTGTGATGCTGCGATGGGGAGCAGCTGTAAATACAGATGAAGCTTCCCTCTCTCAGCCGGCGCTCACCTCCTGCTGTGTAGCCCAGTTCCTAATAGGCCACAGATCTGCTACCGGTCCTCTGCCTGGGGGTTGGGGACTGCAGGTCCAGGGGGTTTAGCTAAAGTTATATCTGCTTAACTGCTTTGATGGACAGGGCCAGTGTTGAAGGGAACTTACAGTCCACTCAGGTGGTAGCTACAGGTACAAGAGGAATTTGCTTTAGGAATAATGCATTGTATTGAATTTGCAGAGGAGAAATTACTTTCTCCACTTTTGACTTCAAAGGTTAAATAGGAGGGCTGTATTTTTGGTTTTATAGCTTACATACACATCCTAAGGAAATTAAAAATAATGTTTTTGATTATGAAAATATGTTCTTATTGCAGATTAGGAAATAGAAAATTAAATTCACCCATTATCTCACCACCTAGAGATGTCATTGTTACCGTTTTGGTACTTATGCTTGCTGTGTGTATGTGTGTGTTTCAGAGTATGTGTGTTTCAGAGTCATATTCTTCATACTGTTTGTAACCTGCTTTTTTTTCATTTACCATGTAGTGAGCATTTTCCCATGCCATTAAATATTCTTTTATTTATTTATTTTTGAGACAAGGTCTCACTCTGTCGCAGGCTAGAGTGCAGTGGCGTCATCATAGCTTACTGCAACCTTGAACTCCTGGGCTCAAGCAATCCTCCCACCTCAGCCTCCCGGGTAGCTGGCACCACAGGCACATGCCACCATGTCCAGCCAACTTTTTATTTTTTATTTTTGTAGAGACGAGATCTTGGTATGTTGCCCAGGACGGTCTCCAACTCCTGGGCTCAAGCAGTCCTCCTGCCCTGGCCTCCCAAAGTGCTGGGATTACAGGTGTGAGCCACCATGCCGGCCCCTAAGTGTCCTTCTATAATACAAATTTTAGTGTCTGTGTGACATTTCATCCTGTGGCTGTGCTACTATCATTGATAACTGAGTTGTTTCTATCTCAGAATTATAAACAATACCACCATGAACATACTTGGTACATACATCTTTCAACAGATATTTTTATTTCCTTAGGATAAATTCCTAGCAGGGAGTTCCTGGGTCAGAGGGTTGTGAATACTTTGAGGACTTCTGCCACTTATTGCCAGACTTGCCTTGTTTATAGGTTTTTCCTTTTCCTTTGGTGACTTGCCCATTGTTGGTGGTATTTGTTAAAATGCGGCGTTCTCTGTTGCTGCTGAATGCCGAAGATCACTGTGTTCTCAGCACACGTGAAGTCTGAGGTTATTCTGCCGTGTGCCGGGGTGGACTTCCTTTGTGCAGGGGATCACTGCATGCAGTTTGGGACCTCTCCAAAGACCACCTGAGGGGATTGAGGAGAGGGGTTAGAGAACAAGACCTTCCTCTCAGGACAGAGCCTGACTGGGGTTGGGGGTCCAGCCCCAGGACTGGGCTCCGTCCCCACATGGGCAGTGGGAGCCTTTGTCTCCCGGTGGACTCGACACATGCAGCGGTTTACGGGGTTCTGTGCGAACGTTTGCAGTCAGTTTAAAGTTCAAGAGAAAACCCTCCAGACTGCGTTGGGAAGTGAGGCTGGGGAGGGCAGTGGTCTGCGTGGGCCCCTCCTTTCCTCTTCCTGTCCCCCCATTCTCTCGCTAGTGTCTGTGGAGTGATGAAATGCAGGATGTGGAAGCGCTGGAGGCCCAGAGTGGGTGTCACTCGCCAGGTCACCCGGCTCTTTTCCCTTTGTTTCTCTTCCTTGTCCTTTGGGCGATATGTTGTCCTCCACATCTAGTAGGGTGGGGGAGAGGCTAGGTAAATGACCCGCTGCAACCTCTGTGTGTGCACAGGATGGGATGTCGCAGGACAGAGGCCCGGGAGGGGCAGGGATCCTGGAGAGCTCTCTTGGGGGTGATGCTTGGGATGTGCTTGGCCTGTGTCTGGAGGGGTTGGAGGGAGCTAGACTGGCAGGAAGGGGGTGTCCTAGGAGAGGAGAGGCACCTGCAGAGCTTTGGAGACGGAAAGCAGCCTGGAGGTTGGGGCTTTTGCAGGGCAGGGCAGGGGGAGGCTCCAGGTGGTGCAGCACCTCAGTGCTAACAAATGTATGCTTCATCCCGAAGGATTTGGGTGTCTTTGGGTGGATTTTTAAGAGGAAAAGTTTAAGAAACAAACACTGGCCCACATGTGGAGATTAGACTGGCCTTGGGAGGGAGCAGGAAGCCGGGGTAGGTCTTGGGGGCCTGGACTGAGGCAGGATGAGCCCCCGGAGACTTCTGCAGTGGGTCCAGCCTGGATGTGGGGCTCCAGGGGTGAGGGATGCCTGGGTTCCTGATTTGACTGGTGGGTGGGTGGTGGGGCCGGGGTTCTGGACAAGGAGGAGGGGGCTCGGCAGGGCGAAGGACTGCTTGGTGTGGGCGGGTGGGTCTAGGGGACTGGCTGGGCATGCAGACCCCAGGAGTCATGATGGGGGGCTTGGCTCGAGATCACATAAGCAGGCGTGGAGGGTGAGGAGGTGGGAGAGGCCCCTGGGATTAGGACGGGCAGAGCACAGGGGGCTCCCCAAGGAGACAGTGACGAGCCCCCCCCCAGGTGGGAGGACGGGGATGGGGAGTGGTAGGCAGAGGGCTCCAGCCGCCCTGCACATCACTCAGCTCAGTGCCCCACCTGGAGCGAGCACTGAGGCCCAGGAAGCTGCGCTGTGCAGCAGCTCGGCTCACATGCCCCACCCCCACCCCCACCCCAGCTTCCCAGCAACCAGAGGAGGCTGGAAAGGGGCTACAGCTTCAGGGCCTCTAGAATTCCCTTTTCCACACTTACCCAAAGGCACTGGCTCCCAGCCCGTGGTGCTGCTGTCCTATTGGCTCCTGGTGCTTGTATCTTGAGCTCAGTGGTCCAGCCGTTGGCCAGGGGTGGAGCACATGGGTAAGGATGCCCCATGATGTGCTGAGCTCCCACACCTCTTGGGAGGCAGGTTTTGTTTCTGCCAGATGTTAGACCGCCAGTTGGACTTGGTTTCCTTTCCTTTCTCTCCCTTTTGTTGTCAGAAGAAATGCTGCCTAGGCCAGGCATGGTGGCTCACGCCTGTAATCCTAGCACTTTGGGAGGCCAAGGGGGAGGATTGCTTGAGGCCAGGAGTTCGAGGCCAGGTTGAGCAAGAGCGGGACCCCATCTCTACAAAAAATAGAAAAATTAGCCCGGCGTGATAGTGCATGCCTGTAGTCCCAGCTACTCGGGAGGCTGAAGCAGGAGGATCGCTCAAGCCTGAGTTTGAGGCTGCAGAAAGCTATGATGACACCACTGCACCCTAGCCCAGGCAAAAGAGAGAGACACTGTCTCAAAAACATATTGGATAGCAACCGGAAACTTTGGGACTTGAATCCGTGCCCGAATCAAAAGGCTGAGAGATGACCCGGAGAGAGTGTGATCTTTACTGAGTGCCTGTGCTGGGAGCTTTAGAGTCTGGTCCTTTTCCACCATTACATCGGCATAAAGAGGAGGAAATTGCTGGCCCCATTTTACAGATGAGGAAAACCGAGGCTTGTGGAGTAAGATAAGGAAAACAGCCCCAGAAAGCTGCAAGTTTTCTTGATCGTTGGCTGTTGGAAGAAGCTTTTTTCTAAAAACCAAGCTTCCTAGAATCATGTAGGGGGATACCTCCTGTGGGTGGGACCGACTGGACGGGACGGCCCTTCAGGATCTGCACGCACAGTAGTGGTGGCCTCCTGTGGTGCGCCAGGCCAGGAGCCCGGCCTCTGAGGGGCTGCCGCTCAGGCTTCCCCTTGTCACCCAGGCTTCACACCAGCCCGAGCCCCAGAGGAAGGGACTGGGTTGCTTCAGGCACCTCTGAAACTTCCGGGGTTGGGCGGAGGGTGGAAAGGAGGGAGCAGCTGGCCTCAGACTTCACCCCTCACCCCCCTAGAGGGGCAGGAAGCAGAGATTCAGGGCTAATTGCAGGGGGTGTGGAGGGTGAAAGGTGGGTCTGATGCAATTAGCAGAGTTGGAGTTTGGCCAGGACTAGGAGATGGGGGCAGGGAGAGAGAGAGAGAGAGAGAATGAATGAGTGTGTGTGTGTATAGACACGGTCCTTCTGGCATCTGAGGACTCCTCCTCCAGACCTTGAATTGCTAGGGGTTTCCCTTCCGTCCTGTGAGCCACACTTTCCTTTGCCTTAACAGGAAGGAAGGAGCTCTTGGCTCCGGAGTCGTACCTATTGCTCCCAGGTGTTGAGGGTGCCACCCAGACCCCTGTGGCTGCCACCTCGCTTAGGCCTGCTTAGTCAGCACAGCACCGAGCCGAGCGCTCAGAACGCACAGTCCCGAGGGTCCGGCCCAAAGCCCACTCGCGTCCTTACTCTCGCAGGTCCATGTGTCCTCCAGCCGCCTCTCCTCCCTCTGGATGGCATCTTTTCCCCAGAATCACGTTTTGGACACTTGTTCTCTCACCATGTCAAGTATTGACTTTTTTACCTTTTGCTCAGTTTTCTCTTAATTCATGGCCATTCCTCTGAAAAGAATTGTGTTTTTGAGCCCATCACAGGAGGTGCGGTGCAGGCAAGGGAGCAGCCGAGCTGCTGGGGTGGAAGCTGAGTGGACACCCCTGATCATAGGGCAGGAGGTCTGAATTTGTGCTTCCGGAAGAATTACAGCTGAAACCACGAATGTCAAGCCCACAAGAGCCACGAGTGAGCTATGCTTTGTGGTCGTGGGTCCTCATCAGCGTCATTTTTGGTCTTGCTCAGCTCCTGTTGAAAACTGTGTCGCGAGCAGCAAGCGGAGTTGGAATGAATGAAGGTTAGAAACACAGCTTGTCTCACAGCAGTGTCCTAAACACCAGAGAGGGAGGGCGTGCTAAGACATACCGGTTCCTTTTGTGACAAAAAGGAGGGAAATGGATTTCTTAAGTTTTTAAAAAGAAGAAAAAAAAAGATTCTCTTCTGTGCCTTGGGTTTTGGTGTTAAATGCCAAGATCAGCACGTTTGATGTTATAACTGGTTTGTCAGAAGGAGTCTCTGAGGAACTTGCCCAGGCAAGCTTTGCCTCCCCATAAGAGCCTGCTGTGTGGCTCTAGTCCAGGGCTAGTAACAGTTTTTGTTATTCAACTGTTCTTTTTGGAAAGGCCGAGATTTTTCTGCTGCTTTGCCATGGCATTCAGGGCCTTGGTCCTTCACAGTATAATTTTAGTCTGCCTTTTCTAGTAACGAGAGGAAGGTCAAGGTAATGAGTGTGAGGAAGTGCTTAGCTGGAATTGGTGGGTTCAGCCAGGACTGTAGAGATTGAAGAGGCCACACCCTGGATGTGCCAATTCTGATTGTTTGTTGGTGATGTTTTGAGAGGACGTAGAGGTTTCAGAAAGGTAAAGAGTCGAGGCTGCCTTGTGTATGCTGCAAGGGTTCTACTGGTTTGGGATTGGGTTTTCAGCAGTTTAAGGGTCCAGGGATGGTAGTCTAACTATAGGGGTACTCTCTGCAGGAAGACATGGGGCTCAGTGCAGCTCCAGAAAGAAGTCTTCTGTTGCTTCCATTAGCTGCAGCTGGGACATGCCCAGCAGCCAGGCTGGGGAGGGAGGAGGCAGGTTTACTTTCTCAGCTGGGGGTACGAGGAGATTAGCCACTGCCTGGTGGAAGTGGATGAGCTAGCTCTGTGGGGTGGTCTCTTTGGTTACCCGAAGGCCAGGATGCCAGAAAACAAGGTGGGGTGGGAGGTGGGAGGGCAGGAAGGAGGGAGAGCTCCACTGCTTTGTCAGCTGGGGTTATTTAACTGTTTCGCAGGTCTAGAAACTTGTGTGTCGCTGTTCCTAGCAGTGCGACTTAGGGTGCCTCGTTTAACCTCACCTGTAAAAATATGGGTAGTAATTAACTTACAGGTTGTTGTGAGGCTCAAATGAAATAACAAAGCTTTTTGAATCAGTAAACAATAGCAATAGCTCACAGTCCGGGGGAAGCTCTTGTTAGTCTGTATTCTGCACATGGAGGGGGCACAGTTACTTGTAGATAGAGGACTTGGGAGATAGGAGACACAAGTCCAAATAAAAATAGGAAGAGAATGAGAAAAATAACCACAAACGTCACCATCTGCAGAGGCACAAGGTCGAGTAGTGGGTTGCTTTGAGCTCACCCCTCATATTTGTGGCCTTGGGCGAGTTACTTTATCTCTGAGAGTCTTTCTTATCTGACAAGTAGGGATATTAATAGTGCCTGCCCCGGAGGATTGTAGGGAGGGTTGAATACGGGCCTTGTACAGGTCTCAGTGAGACAGGACAGAGGACGATAGGATGCCCACCCGTCTGGCAGAGGGTGGTGGGCAGCCACCCCCCTTCTGGGCCACGCTGCATTCATTTGTTACTGAGCGGATTATCAAAGGGCCCTTCCAAGAGTAATGCTTTCTGAATCATTTGGATTAGTCTAATACGTGTGCACATGTGTGCCTGTCTCTTGCCCTACACGTTGTTCTCCTGTATGATCTTTTTATTTTAAGCTTACTGTGTGCTTGCGGTGTACTGAGCGACCTCCATGTGTTATCTCACCGAAGGAAGCCTCACGATTTTATCCTCCACCAGTAATGAAATTCCTTCAAAGCAGGCACTCTTTTTCTGTTTGTCACTGCACCAGCATGGAAACATGTCTCCTGTCAACATAGGTTAATGATAAGATACATAACAATATGAGCCACAACTCAGTGGACTGAATAATTCAGAGAATAAGTCATTACGTGCAGGGAACATGGTATTGCACTGGGCTGGGGCCAGGACTCCTATTTCTAGGCTAAAGTGACCCTAGCAAGGCCCCTGACCTGTTGTCCTTTCTAAATGGTTGAATGAGTGGAGGTCAGGGGCCTGCCTCCCTTACCATATCCCTGGCACACAGCAGGGACTCTGGTCCTAACTAGGTAAGTGGGGGCAGACTGGGGATAGAGGTGTAATGGGGGGATCCAGAGCCACTGAGACCTGCTCTTACCAGGTCCCCTTCTGTCTTCACACAGACCTGTAGGCTTTTCATGTGGTGTTTGCTTTGTTGATGGAAATGCCATATGTCAGGTACAGGGAGGCTCAATCCCTGGGGGGTGGAAATTAAATTGATTGTTTTCAACCTCATCTAGCCAGCTTGGCTCTCCTGAGCTTTCCAAGGTTTAGGTTTAATGACTTTAAAATTTTAAAAATAAAATTTTTGCCTCCTTTCCAAACCTTGGTAACTAAACAAGCTCATCTTCTTGTCTAGTGAGTCAGCTTTAAATCCTTTTAAAGTGTGGACTTGTGGCTACCTAAGGCTCTGGAGCCATTTTGGCGCTTTTTGTGCTCGGTTGGTCTCCTAGCTCCCAGCTTTTGGGGTGGGAGTTTGTGGCTTTCGGGTTTTATAGAGCAGAGCTTGCACAGTTGGATTTTTCAGATGGAATCGGACTAAGTTGCAGAGGTGAATATCCCAAGCTTAGATGCCAAAAGAAAGAAGAGCTGGTGATTTCTGATAACTCTGGGCTGTTTTGCTAACCTTCTGGGGCAGTTAATCCAAAACAGATTGTCCACACCTTCAGAAGAAACCAGATAGGGGCTGAGGTGTGGGTCACCTGGCCAGAGGAGTGGTCAGATCTGTCCCTTTTCTTTCATCTCTTGCCTTTACCCCGGTTTCTTCCCTGGGGAGGTAAAATCCGCCCAGGCTGTCTCTTGTCTGTCCCTCCACCTGCGGGTGTTGGGGGGACGCCCCCATCGGTCTTGCAAACAAAATAGCAGGTGGCTGGATCTGTCATCCCTTCCCTGCTCAGGGGTCGGTTCCCCTGCAGGACTCCCAGACCGCCCCTGACACCGGTGTGACCTGGGGCCAAGCTGTTTCCTCCTTCGTCAATTGGGGTAATAACTGGACTCACCTCCCTGGGTGCACGTGTGCGTGTGGGATGCTTCCCGGTGCCTGTGCGCTGTTTCTGTGATACTGCCAGACCCCTCCCTTCCCCTGCCCCGTGTCTTGCCTTCACAGTTTCTCCTGCACCAACACCTTTTCTTTATCCGCCTCTGTGGAGCCCACGCAGACTCTCTGAACTAGATTTAATTATTTTCCTTATTGCCATCATCACACCCCTCCGCTCTGACTTGCTTTCTCTGTGTCCTGCCAGGTGTGCAGACTTCCTCCTGGTGAGAACTCTGGCGGCTGTGCCCCTCCTGGTGGGCACTGCGGGTGCCGGCTGCAGGGCTGCCCTGACACTTGCTGAGCTTTGCCTGGGTCCCTGTGGCGTGGTCCCAGGAGCTGGCGCTTTCTGGAAGCAGCAGCAAAACTCCCCCAGGGGCAGGTTTATGGGATGGGTCAGAGTGGACTCTAAAATGTTCCTCCTTTTATGCTTCACTGTATTGAAACTCTGGGTTGTTATCGACTCTGGCGTTCAAAAGATGAGATAAATTGATTTCTAAAGGCAAAGCCACTTTGACAAGCCTTTTGATTTTGTCCCTTTAAACTCAAACAGCCTTCTTAAACAGAAGGTAATTGGTAATGTGACCAGTGAAGCCTTCCTCCATCCTTTTTTCCTTTCGGAAGGATTGTCCTCCTTTAGTTCTGACTAATTGAGGCTCCTTCCCTGCTCTGGGAGGCTGATGTCAGGACCTGGGAGCTGCATGTCCACAGCCGACCCACAGCTCCAGATTTACTGGGCTGGGGTTTTTGAGGAGAGGGATATGGTAGGAAAGGGTGATCGATTGATGCCAAACTTTACAGGTCATGTAAGTTCCTGGTTGTGTTTGAACTCCTCCTAGGTACGGTCTCAGGAGGGGAGAGCTGTAGCCACCAGAGGTGGCTGTGCTGATGGGAACAGGGTCAGCTGGGAGCAGCTGGCTTCATGGCCCCGGTGGCTGCCACCTGAGAGGCCCTGCGGGGTCTGGAGCAGCCAAGTGGAGTGAGGAGGTAAACTCATGATGTGACTTTGAAATCCAAGAGTGTGCTCAGATGTGTCTGGAAAGAGTTTAGGAAGTACAAGGGGTAACTAGACTTTTGACTCCAGAGTAGAGCAGAAATATAAAAAACAAGAGAAAGGAATATAGTACACTCAGGAAAATTTAACTTTGAGTCTTTTAGGTAGCTGCCTGATTTTAGAAATCATCTGGCTTAAAAAGCAGGGGACACAGGGAGTTATTGTATAAGTACAGAGTTTCAGTTTTACAAGATGAAAATAATTTTAGGAATGGATGGTGGTGATGGTTGCACAACAGTGTAAGTGTGCTTGATGCCACTGAACTGAACACTTAAAAAGGGTTAAAATGGTGAGTTTTAAGGTATGTATATTTTATCACAATTGAAAAAAAGCAGGGAACCCAGTTGGGGCTTTTTTGCAGCAAGAGGGTTTGTACTGTGAGTATGACGGTAAACTAAAAGAACTGTGTTCTGCGTCCCCGGGGTACAGCTGAGGCCCAGCACACAGGTACCTAATGAAAGCGTTAGCTTCTGAGGCTTCCAGAACATTCCAGTTTGTGACTGCTGCTGTGTTAGTGCTTAGTGCTGAAGGCGGTAGGCCTCAAGGGGCTGCTGCTAGGAACCCTTATATACCTTCCTCGTTCTGTCTTCACCGTCACAGGATGGCATTTATTCCTGTCTCAAAGATGAGGCGACGGAAGGTCAGAGAAACCAAGGACCTTAGGAACCTTGTCACAAAGTCCAGAGTCCTGAAACAGTAAGTGGCAGAGCCAGAGGACTGGACCCATGTCCTTTCTTCCCAGAGGCTCCTGTTCTCTCCATTCTTTGGTTCTGACAGGTGATGGGAGTCCAGGTGAAGGAAGTGGGGTGTGTCTACCTCGTTCTCTGGGCTTTGGAAATTTCTGTTTTTGGGGGGTTTTTTGGGTTTTTTTCCTTTTTAACTCACTTAGGTCCGGGGAATCCTGAAATGGAATGAGACCGGCTGTTGGCTTTTTACATATGGTACCTGGAAGGGGACTTTGGGACCACCACTGGGAGGACACAGCAGGTTGCCTGTGGGCTTTGCCCCTTAGAACAGCCAATTAGAAAAGTGGGAGATTGGATGGGGAGCACCCCAGGGCAACCTCTGCCTCACAGAGGTTCTCTGCAGTGGGAAGCTTTAATGATACCAGTGCCTCTGAGATGCCAGCTAGTTTTTTCTTCATTTAGCACAGAGTACGGGGTACACTTGCGTTGTTGCACTGAGCGAGACTGGTCCCTACTCTCTCTAGTCTGATAATAAGGTGGAAATGCCAAAAGCGTAAGTTAAGAGGATGGAAGGTTTTTGTGGAGCATATGGCTATGTGCCAGATGCTGTGCTCAAATATACATCAAGGAGTGAAGTACAAGGGGCTGGAAACCCCGGCCTCAGCCTTAAAAGTGGCGTCTCTCAGCCCCACTTGGGGGACTAAGTAACCCTGGCTCTTTTCCTTTTTTTTTTCTTTCTTTTCTTTTTCCTTTTTTTTGGTGTTTGGGACAGGTTCTCACTCTGTTGCCCGGGCTGGAGTACCTTTGTGTGGCCATAGCTCACTGCAACCTCCAACTCCTGGGCTCAAGCGATCTTCTTGCCTCAGCCTCTGGAGTAGCTGGGACTACAGGCGCGCGCCACCATGCCCGGCTAACTTTTCTATTTTTCGTAGAGACAGGGTCTCGCTCTTGCTCAGGCTGGTCTTGAACTTCTGGCCTCAAGTGATCCTCCTGCCTTGGCCTCCCAGAGTGCTAGGATTAGAGGTTACAGGCGTGAGCCACTGCACCCAGCCTTCTGGGGTTTTTTTGCTTGTTTGTTTGTTTGTTTTAAAGGAAAGACCTTTTTACTTGGAGTCAGCATAGGGGTTTTTCCACATTGAAGCAATTTCTCTTAAGTCCCAGCAGCTAAGATACTCCTGTTGATGGATAGTCCTAGGAGAGGAAGACTTTTTAGAAGTTCATGCTTAAATCAAGCAGGATTAAACTGTCAGACACAGAAGCATTGCTTTCCACTTGAAGCCTTTTGGGTTAGGTCAGTGATTTTGGCTTTGAACTTGGAATCACGTCTAGAAGAGCAGTTGGCAGCTTTTCCCTGAGGGAGCCGGGGAGGGCCAGGAGGAAGGTGGAGCAGAGGTCAGACCACACAACCCTTCCTTCCCTTTTAGCATTTGGACTTGGAGGAAGCGTGGAAGGAGCCATTTTTTCTTGCTTACCCTATCCTGTGTGGCTTGTAAACCCCACTGCACTGGGCTGTCAGCTGCTGAGGCCATAGGGGCCAGTCAGGCCTTAACTAATTTGATGCTCGTTCAGGTGGGGGACAGGAGTGTTCCCTGTGTACCTTGGTTTTACTTGGTCCTAGTGCTGGGCTGACATCCAGACTAATGTCCTGCCTTGGGCTGAGCAGAACCAGGAACCTGGAGGCTTTATTTTCTCCTTTCTATTTTTCTCACATGAATGATAGACATCCGAATAAAACTGCATGAAAAGAGCGAAGACAGATACTCACTCCTCATCTTGCCACCTCAGCACATTAAAGTGGTTCATAGTTCACTGTCCTGCTGGGCCCGGCCCTTCCCTGGGAAGGGAATATGTGGCTTTTGTGGGGACAGCTGAGGGCTATTAATACCCGGGGAAGTGCTTTACGCCGGCCCCAGAGGGGAGGAGTACACATCCCTCTCCCCGAGCGTGCCTGAGTCATGGCCGGCCCACTGTTACAACAGATCTCGGTGTTTATTTGGTTGAAACACCACGTGTTTCAATCCTTTTTTAGCCTTTCTCTGTGTTTCGCAAGTGGCTGACAGCTCACCATGTGTGCTCTTATTTATACATGGGTTTGAGAGCTTACCGTGAGCGTCTGAGTTAAGCCCCGCGTGGCAGACACAGTCCTCGTCTGTCCTTCCAGGTTGCTGTAGCTCGTGTCTCCCAGAAGAGCGGGGCCCTCGCCCAGGATCTGGAGTTGCTGTGGTGGACACTTAGCCTGGGATGTTTCCAGAGCAGGCGCTACCTGGTACCTGCCTGGGCCTCAGAGTGCATGAGGCCCAGAGTTTATAGGGTCAGTGTCAAGGGCATTGGAAAGCTGGGCTAGGGCAGCTCTTGTTTTACATGGGGTTGGGCGGGGGTGTTGGTTGAGTTAATAGCAGAGCTGGAACCCAGCTCCCATGTGACAGATGACAGAAATCTGGTTGTACATTGGTTAGGGCTCACTTAACACCCCGATTTTCTCCCACTTCCTGGCTAAGGCACGCTGGGGATATCCCTGAGGCTTGGTAACTGTTCCTCTGTGTTTTTAGGAATCCAGTGGCGTGGGGGTGGTTTCACAACAAGTCCTGAGGGCACGTGGTTCTGCCCTTGGCAGCAGAGAAGGTTAAAGCTTGAGGGGACTTGAGTCACCCAGTGTGATTTCTCGCACCCCCAGCTGCATAGCAGAACCACCGGGGAGCCCTGGAAATGCATCGCCTGGACTCCCCCCCCCCAGAGTAGGAGATTCTCACTTAATGGGCCTAGGTGGGCTTGGATTGGTATTACTGGAAAGCTCTCTTCTGATGCGATAATTCTGATGTGCAGCCACGTTAAGACCCGATGATCCTGTCCAACCCGCTCCTCCTTTAGCAAGTAGGAAAACTGAAACACGGGCCAGTAAGTGGTTTTCATCCATCTCTTCAACCGGACCTGAGTCCAGGACCTAAGGTCTCGGTGCTTGTCCCTCCGGCTTCCTCCCCTCCTTGCCTTGTTTCTCTATTAGGCATCAGCCAGGCATCCTCCCGTGGCAGCGTAAAGCCTTGTGGAATGCCCCTGGAGCGGCGACAGCTTGCTTGTACTCTTCTTGCCTGTTTGAGTCTGCCTGCTGGGGCCTTCGTGCAGGGCCTAACCTAGCCGGCGTGAGAGTTTGGGTTTTTCGGTTTGCATCTGGCTTTGGAAACTTGGGGGAGAAAGCAGCTGTCATAGGCAGCAGCCATCAGTGCCTTCCTGGGAACGGTTTTGTCTAGAGTGTGTGTGATTCCTACCATGTGTGCTACAGAGGTGGCTGGGCCTTTGGAAGAAGACGCAGCGGAGCCGTAATTGTCATCTGAACCAGTTTGCCAGCCCTCCATGGCCTGGACACTGGCCTCCTCTGCCTGGTCATCTCAACACGGCATCCAGGAGAGCGTGGAGGTGTTAAGGCAGAAGACATACACACACAGCTTCTAGGCGCTCACCTTGTTTACACAGCACCTTTGAACCGGACTGGCCTAAAGCCCCAATAAGGCTAGAAAAGGAGCACTGGTATTAGTGACCTTGGAAGTTTTTCATAGGCCTGGGTTTATTGGCCCTGGTTTGGTTGTCATCTGGTAAAATTATCTTATGTTTTAAGCTTCACCCATCCAGAGAGCTTGTTCCAGAGTGTCAGATGCCTCTGGTCCTTTTGCGCCCCATCTGTGTTGCAAAGCCATTGCAGAAAGCCTGGATGCCCCTGCCCCCATCTCCACTTATGTCCACTGGCTGCTTCCCCTGAGTGCCTCCTGTGTGCCCGGCACTCTCCGTGGCAACCCCAAAAGGTTCTGTGGATGCAGGAACTGAGCTGAGAGGTTCAGTAACATCACTTGGCCAGGGAAACACCTTCACCAGCTCTTTAGAGTTGGAACTCCCTGACTGCAAATTCCACAGAGGAATTAAATTATCTTGAGTGAGTTGTCTGAGCTTGCTGTGAGCAAAGCCCGTGGTGGAAACTGTAAAGGCTCTGTGAAGTACATCATTTTTCTTGTGAATGTGACACACGTTCTCTCAAGTTTCCATGTGCTGAGATTATACTTATTCGTCAGTGCGATGTGCTTGGTGCGATCAGAGAAGATGGCGGACTAGAAGCAGCCCACACACACTGCTCTCAAGGAGAGGATTGAAAAGTTGCCCACCTACGGGTGGGCCTTCTTGGAAAGAGCGTTATGAATCATCCAAGAAGTGACAGGGGACATTCAGAGTGAAGGAGAAGGAGACAGGGAGATCCACCCAGCAAGATTGGAAGGTACCTGCAGGAGGTGTCCACACATGGGGAAGGACAGGAGGAGAGAACTCTGGGGTTCCCTACTCCCCCCGCAGACAATGAGACCCGAGCCCTGAGGGGCCACCTCATACCGCAGACCTCTGGACTGATCAGGGAGCTGCTTGGAGTCTGTGCAGCAACATTGCACCTGAGAATGTGCACAGCAGGAACCTGGCGGTTTCCTTTCCCAGGTTGCTGCAATTGACGCCATTCTGAGCTCTCAGGTCCATAGTGCCTGGTCTACACAGGGCTGGACTTTGCTGCAGCTGCCTCTGCATGGCCCTAGGCCAGGGAGGGAGCAGGGAGAGCACACACTCTCCTGTGCCCTGTGACTGGGGAGCTAAGCACCCCTCCCCTATACAGGGGATTTGGTGCCACAGATGCTACCTGAGAAGCCCTGCGGCAACTGCCTCCGTGGGACCTGGGCAGGAGGAGAGTCCCAGCAGCTCCGCACCCACGACCCCTGTGCTGTCACCTGGCCCTGCAGCACCCATGGTGCCACTGGGACCCAAGGCTCTAGCACTGCAGCCCTGCCCCTGAGGCTCCAACACTGCCACTGGGCCCCACAGCTTCACCCCCTGAAGTTCAAGTGCTGCTGTCAGAAACCGTGGCCCTGCCCCCTTGGCTCCCACTGGCCACCTGGCAGGAACCACCCCTGCAGTCCGGTGTTCTGCCAGGGACCCGCTACCCTCAAGCTGCCATTGCACCTGGACCTGGTTGGAGTGAATGGCTACAGCCCAGACACCCATGATCACTGCCTAGATAGCCTTCTCCGCCTGCCGCTGTCACCACTGTGAGGATACCTGGGCAGAGCAATCTCCTGCATCACCAGCCTTCGTGGAGAGGGACTTGCCTAGCCCCCAACCCAAGCTTCCAGCAGCAGCCTGGGGAGCAACCCACACTCCACACGAAGATCATCCAGCACCAGTTTGGACTGTGGCAATCACAGGGGAACAGGACAACACAGAACAGCTGCATTACAGGCTCTCAGTGCATCGCCCTTCCCCTGCCGGGTCAGTCTTCCAGAGTAGGTCACAAAAGCAGGTCTAGGGACCTCACCACCTTCTTATTAAGTAGGAGAGTTCCCAGCAAAGGGGAAAGCTGTGCTGCAAATCTACCTGCCCTGAGCTGAGAGGAGATGTTTCAGATGAGAAGAAACCGGCAGAGGAACTCTGGCAACATGAAAAAACAAGCTAGTTCGACGCCCCCCCAAGGGATCCCAGTGGATCTGCAGCAGTGGACCCCAACCAAAAGGAAATCTGGAATTGCAGGAATGAAACTCAGGATATGGATGGCAAATAAGATGAATGGGATTGAAGAGAAAGTCGAAAACCAGCACAAATAAGCCAAAAAAAAATTGCAGGACGTCAAGGAAAACAATGAAAAAGTTGCTAAAGGAGTTAGACAACATAAGAAAGAATAATATTAAATAGAACTTAGAGGAATGAAAGAGTCATTTCGGTAATTTCAAACTACAGCAGAAAGCGTCAACCACAGGCTAGAAGACCAAGCAGGGGAAGGACTCTCAGAGCTTGAAGTCAAGGCTCTCAGACTAACCCAGTCAGTCAAAGATGCAGAAGAAAGAATGAGGAAGAGTGAACAATCGCTCAGGGAAATACGGGACTATGCGAAGCGCCAATCTGTGAGTTTCAGGTATCCCCAAAGGAGAAGAAAAAGCAAAAAGCGTGGAAAACCTATTCGAGGGAATTATTGAGGAAAACTTCCCTGGTATAGCCAGAGATTCGGATATCCGGATGCAAGATGGTCATCGAACACCGGGAAGATTCATAGCAAATAGGATGTCTCCAAGACACATAGTCATCAACTTGTCCAGAGTCAGAATGAAGAAGAAAATTCTACAAGCAGAAAGACGAAAGCAGCAACTAACCCACAAGGGAAAACCCCTCAGGCTAACAGCAGACTTCTCAGCAGAGACCTTATAAGCCAGAAGAGATTGGGGCCCTATTTTTAGTCTTCTCAAACAGAACAACAGCCAGCCAAGAATTTTGTATCCCACAATGATGGAGAAATATTTTTCCAGACAAGCAAATACTAAGGGAATTTGTTACTACTAGACCTGCCCTACAGGAAGTACTCAGAACTACATTTTATGTGGAACAGCACAACAGGTACCCACCAATGTAAATGGAAGTCAAAGCTCATAGCTCTTAAAAAACAATAGCACAAGAGGGAAAACAAAACAAAGTATCATGTGAACAGTAGCCCACATAACAATACTAACATTGAATATGAATGGTCTTAATGCCGCACTTAAAAGACATAGACTGGCTGAATGGATGAAAAAAACACCCCCAAATATATGCTGTCTCCAAGAAACATCTAATTCGCAAGGACTCACACAGAATCAAGGTAAAGGGATGGAAAAAAATATTCCACGCAATTGGAAACCAAAAGCAAGCAGCTATAGCCATTCTCCTATCAGACAGATTAGATTTTTTAAATCAACAATGGTAAAAAAAAGACAAAGATGGTCGTTATACAATGGTAAAGAGAGCAATTCAACAAGAAGATATAACAATCCTGACTATATATGCACCTAGCACAGGAGCTCCCAGATTCACAAAGCAAATTCTACTAGATGTAAGCAAAGAAATAAACAGCAGCATTATAATTGCTGGGGAGTTCAAAACCCCACTGACAGAGCTGGATAGATCATTGAAGCAGAAAATCATTAAGGAAACACTGGACTTAAATGGGACTCTAGAACAAATGGACCTAATAGACATGTATAGAACATTCTACCCCCAAACTACTGGATATACCCCAAAATTACTAAACTTCTTATCAGCACATGGAATATTCTCCAAGATTGATCATATCTTAGGGCACAAAGTAAGTCTCAACAAATTCAAAAAAATTGAAATCATACCATGTATCTTCTCAGACTATAGAGGAATAAAACTAGGAATCAATTCCAAGAGAAACACTCAAATCTACACAGAGTCATGGAAATTAACCTGCTGCTGAATGATCCTTGGGTCAATGATGAAATTAAGATGGAAATCAAAAGATTCCTTGAACTGAACAACAAAAGGTACACAAGCTATCAAAATCTGTGGGATGCAATGAAAGCAGTCCTAAGGGGGAAAGTGTGTAGCCTTAAATGCCTACACCATAAAGACAGATCACAAATTAACAACCTAATGTCACATCTCAAAGAACTAGAAAAAGAAGAGCAAACCAAACCCAAAGCCGGCAAAAGAAAAGAAATAACAAAGCTCAGAGCAGAACTAAATGAAATGGAAACAAACAAACAAAAAAACAATACAAAGGATCAACAAAACAAAAGGTTGGTTGAAAAAAATAAACAAAATCGATAGACCACTAGCCAGATTAACCAGAAATAGAAGAGAAAGGACTGAAATAAGTTCAATCAGAAATGAAAAAAGGAGACATTGCAACTGATACCATGGAAATACAAAATACCATCCATGAATACTAGTACAAGAACTTCTATGCACACAAACTAGAAAACATAGAGGAAATGGATAAATTCCTGGAAACACATGACCTCCCAAGCCTGAATCAGGAAGAAATAGAAATCTTAAGTCAATAATGAGTGGCAAGTTTGAAGCAATAATAAAATCTCCAAACAAAAAAAAAGCCCCAGACCAGACATATTCACAGCCAAATTCTACCAGACCTACAAAGAAGAACTGGTATCTATCCTATAGAAATTATTACACGACATCGAGAAGGAGGGAATCATCTCAAACTCATTCCATGAAGCCAGTATCACCTTGATACCAGAGCCAGGAAAGGACACAACAAAAAAAGAAAACTACAAACCAATATCCCTTATGGACATAGATGCAAAAATCCTCAACAAAATACTGGCAAACTGAATTCAGCAGCACATCAAAAAGATAATTCACCATGATTAAGTGGGTTTCATCCCAGGGATGCAAGGATGGTTCAACATATGCAAATTAATAAACGTGATTCACCACATAAACAGAAGCAAAAACAAAGACCATATAATCATCTCGATAGATACAGAAAAAGAATTTGATAAAATCCAGCACCCTTTCATGATAAAAACTCTCAAGAAACTAAGCATAGAAGGAACATAATTCAACATTATAAAAGCCATATATGACAAACCCACAGGCAACATCATGCTGAATGGGGAAAAGTTGAACACTTTCCCCCTAAGAACTGGACCAAGACCAAGCTGTCCACTGTCACCACTTCTATTCAACATAGTACTAGAAGTCCTAGCCAGAGCAATCAGGCAAAAGAAAGAAATAAAGGGCATCTAAATTGAGAAAGACAAGGTGAGACTTACCCCTGTTTGCTGACAGTATGAGCTTGTATCTAGAAAATCCTAAAGACTCCACCAAAGGACTCCTAGAATTGATAAATAAATTCAGCAATGTCTCAGGTTATAAAATCAGTGTACACAAATCAGTAACATTTCTACATACTAATAACAGTTAAGCTGAGGGTCAAATCAAGGACTCAATACCATTTATAATAGATACAAAGAAAATAAAATACTTAGGAATATACTTAACCAAGAAGGTGAAAGATCTCTACAAGGAGAACTACAAAACACTGATGAAAGAAATCATAGATGACACAAACGAATGGACAAACATCCCATGCTCATGGATTGGTAAAATCAATGTTGTTAAAATGTCCATACTACCCAAAGTGATTTAAAGATTTAATACAATCATCATCAAAATGCCAATGTTATATTTCACAGATCTAGAAAAAATAATTCTGTGCTTCATTCGGAACCAATAAAGAGTCCAAATAGCCAAAGCAGTCTTAAGCAAAAAGAACAAATCTGGAGGCATCACATTATCTGACTTCAAATCATACTGAAAGTCTATAGTAACCAAAATATTAGTAGCGTGGTACTTGTATAAAAGTAGAGACATAGACCAATGGAACAGAATAGAGCACCCAGAATTAAAAACTGTTTACCTACAACCAACTGATCTTTGACAGAGCAGACAACAACATACACTGGGGAAAGGAAGCCCTATTCAATAAATGGTGCTGGGAAAACTGGATAGCCACATGTGAAAGAATGAAACAGGACCCCTATTTCTCACCATACATATTAATTTAGTATGGATAAAAGACTTAAATGTAAGGCACGAAACATAAAAATTCTCAAAGAAAACATAGGAAAAACTCTTCTAGACATTGGCCTAGGCAAAGAATTTATGATTAGGACCCCAAAGGCAAATACAGCAACAACAAAAATAAACAAATGAGACTTAATTCAATTAAAAACCTTCTGAATAGCAAAGGAAATAATCAACAGAGTAAATAGACAATCTACAGAATGTGAGAAAATATTCACGAACTGTACATCCAATAAAGGAGTAATATTCAGAATCTACAAAGAACTCAAACAAATCAGTAAGAAACAAACAAACCTGTTAAAAAGTGGGCAAAAGGCATGAACAGAAGTTTTGCAAAAAGAGACAGACAAATGACCAAAAAATATGTGAAAAAATGCCCAACACCACTAATTGAGGAAATGCAAATTAAAACCACAATGAGATACCACCTTACCCCTGTCAGAATGATCATTATTAAAAAGCCAAAAAGCAACAGATGCTGGCATGGATGCAGAGAATTAGGAGCACCTATTACACTATTGATGGGACTGCAAATTATTAATAGTATAGCCTCTATGGAAAACAGTATGGAGATTCCTCAAAGAAATAAATGTAGACTTATTTAATTTAGCAATCCCACTACTGGGTATCTACCCACAGGAAAAGAAGTCATTTTATCAAAAAGACACTCATACTTGAATGTTTATTACAGCACAGTTCACAATTGCAAAGATGTGGAATCAACCTCAGGTGCCCATCATTCATGAGTGGATTAAGAAAATGTGGTATATATATACCATGGAGTACTACTCAGCCATAAAAAGGAATGAAATAATGTCTTTTGTAGCAACTTAGGTAGAACTGGAATTCATTATCCTAAGTGAAGTATCTCAGGAATTGAAAAACAAACACCACAGGTACTCTGTAATAATTGCAAGAGATATAAAGGTCATTGGAAACCAGGAACAGGGGAGGCAAGAAGGGGATGAGGGGTAAAAACTTACCTCTCAGGTACAATGAACACTATTCTAGTGATGGGCACGTTAAAAGCCCAGACTTAAGCATTATACAAGGTATCTGTGTAACAAAAACATTTGTACCCCCTTAATATTTTGAGATAAAATAAAAATTAGGTCATTAAATATGAAATTCCAATTTCGAATCAGAAGTATGTATCTCAAACAAGAAGCAGTACAATCAAAGTATGTGCCTAAACTGTCAACACAGTTTTGCCATCTTAATGGTAGCTTGTTTATTCCAACAGCGGAGAAGCCTGAAGAGCGAGTGGCTGTGAAATCATGAAAGGCGTTTTCCACAGCTTGTTGAGAATTGAATATTTTTCCTTGCAAGAAGTGGTCCAAAGCCTGGAAACAGTGGTAGTCAGTTGGTGCAAGGTCTGGTGAATATGGTGAATGACAGAGAGGTTTCCAAGTCCAGCTTCTGTAGTTTGAACAGCGTTGTTTTTTGCGACATGTGGTCTTGCAAGAGGATTGGGCTGTCTATTGACCAATCTTGGTCGCTTAATCACAAGCATCCTCATCATATGGCACAGTTGGTTGCAGTGGACATCTGTGGTAATTGATTGACCAGGTTACATGAAGTTGTAGTGGATAGTACCAGCGCTGGACCACCAAACAGACACCATCAGCCTTTTTTGATGAATATTCAGTTTTGGACTGTGTTTCAGCACTTCATCTTTATCCAACCATTGTGCAATTGTCAAAAACAATCCATTTTTTATCACATGTAACAATACGGTATAGAAATGGTTCGCCTTTATGTTGTGACAGCAAAGAAAGGCAAGCTTCGGCAGAATTTCTCTTCTGATGCTCATTTAATTCATGTGGTACCCATCTGTCCAGCTTCTTTACCTTGCTGATTTGTTTCAAATGGTCCAATATTGTTGGAATAGCAACATCAAACCTTGCTGCTAATTCACACATAGGTTGAGATGGATTCGCTTCCACTACAGCTTTCAGCTCATCACTATCCACCTTGGTCTCGGGCCGCCCACATGGCTCTTTTTCGAGATTAAAATCACCAGAATGGAACTTCTCAAACCATCACTGTGCTGTGTATTCATTAGCCACATCCTTCCCAAACACTTCACTGATATTTCAAGCTGTCTGTGCTGCATTGGTTCTGTGGCGGAACTCATATTTGAAAATAACACAAATTTTTGACTTATCCATGGTTTCACAAAAATTGTTCTAAACAACAATTTGAAAGATAATCAGAAGCCAAAATGTGCGTTTGAAAGAATGAGGATGTACCTTCACAATAAAAAAAAAAAAAAAACACAAGCAAGAAGTGTGAAAGTGAAATGTCACAGACATCAGTTGTCAAACTTAGTGCATAAGGAAATCGGACATTCGATACTTAATAACCTAATAAATAAGTAAATAATCTTTGCACAAAAATTTGTGTTTAGAACCCTGTGTTTGATTTTTTTTTTCCACTAGGACAAGTCCTTGTGTTAGGGGCCGTTCATTTTTAGATATGAACAGTTGCGTCAAAAGCTGGTGTCACCTTGGGCTAGTCAATCTGCATCTTTGTGCCTCAGTTTCCTTGTCTATAAAATGCGAATCACAACAAGGTTGGAATTAGGATAAGTAAGTCAGTATATTTAAAATACTTAGAAAGGTGCGTGGCACTTAGTACATGAATATTAACAATCATCACCGTTTTCAAGTTGATAGTAGAGAATGGCCAGACCTGGCTCATTATAGTGGGTTCTGGCTACCTTCTCTGGCAGAGATGCCTTAGTTGGTTCCAGGCCCCTAAGATTGGGCTAGCCTGGTTCATAGCCCATGATAGCAGAGCCCTGGGGTTGTCCTGGCACTGGGCACGAGGAGGAAGTGTGCCTGCCTCTAATGGAATTGGCAAGGCTTCCCTCTCATTTGAACAGTGATGTCCCACACTGTGTTGTGGGCATGATGAAAAGTCTAAAATGTACCACACAGGCTGCATGGGCAGAAAACACACAGATTGGCCCCGAGAATGGAGTCTTGTCAGTCAGCTACCAGAGCAGGGTCACGAAGCAGGATGGTGGATGAGCTGTGACCACCGTGAGGGGGTGTGTGTGCACATATATGCAAATGTGCATGGGCCCTGTTCTGACACAGGTGTGCTGTCTACTTTTTTAATTGTAGGTTCATCATAGGAGACAGAGAGAGAACTCAGTCATCAGAGGATCTATGAAAAGTATGAGATAGGTGGTTCAGGAATTATCCCCATTTTGCAGCTGAGGAAATGAGGCCCTGGGACGTTAAGTGGCTTGCTCTGGGTCATACACAGCTAGTAAGTGTGAGACCTGACATGGGAACCCAGGCCTTTCTGCTCCTGGTCCAGTGTTTTCCTCTGTACTGTGTGGCCTCTGAAATAAAAATGTGTGTGGAGTTCTCCTAGGAGGCAAAGGTGTGCCATAGGCAGAGAGCACTGTACCCTGCCTGGGACAAAAACAGGCTTTTAAAACCCTGGAATATCCAGCCCCCTGTTCACACCCTGGACTACCCAGGAGGGCCCCCAGCTTCTGGCTTCAGCACCTGGCCCTGCCATCCACCACCTTGTGACCTGAGACCCTTCTCCAGGCACAGGATTTCTGTGGGCCAAGTGGGCCTGGAAACCCCACTTGCAAGGGCTGGGCACATTGCAAGATACCTGGCACCGTGTTGATTCCCACCCTCGTGATCTGTGCCTGGGTGCTGTGGCCAGAACTGGAGCTGGTGTGGACCATGGGTCTGGTGGGGTGAACATGGTGGGGAGTACAGGCATGGTGGCACTTTTTGTACTAAAGTCCTTGTCAGCAAGAGAACTCTGGGTGTGGGGGGGAGATGGAAAGGCATGTTGGAGCCCTGACTCGGTCGGCTGGCATTCCTTGGTAGACTTCCTAGGTGAAACCCTTTGCCAGCAGACTGCACTTTCCACCTGGGCTCCTGATGCTTTGGGGTGCTGCAGACCTGTAAGCCCAAACCTCAAAGCAAAGCTAACCCAGGGTGCTGTGTTTCTAGCAGGCTTTCTCTGTCTCAGAAAAGGATTGGTGTGCTGGTTTCACCACATAGGTCATTAGAAAAGGCTCTTGGAGATTTAAGGGATCACATTGCATTGCTTCATGGGGAGAAGTTGCTTTGAGAGAAAACAAGAAAGGAAAAGGTTCATTATCTTTGGAGGATAGGAACTGTATTGTCCTTTGGTGCTGGGTGGATGGTGACCCAAGAGGCACCCCCATGCTGTGGGTTTGAGGGGCAGGGTTTGGGGCAGCAGCAGCAGCAGTTACATGTCCTCCCCTGGGCTTTTCTAGTGACCGTAGGTGCACCAATGGGCCTGGATCCACCCTTGGGGCTGCCTGTGACGAGGGAGGGAGGGGAGTGAGGACACAGGGCCCAGAGTCCAGCACCACACTGGGCTTGTTAGCACCACACTGACAAGCCTAGTTCATCAGCTGGCCCTGCCATGGAGCAGCCACAGGTGTAGGAGAGAGTGGCAGATGGCTGTACAAAGTGTGCGGTGGGGGGATAGGCTGGCCTCCCTGTCCTCCCTGGGCTAGTGCGGAGTTCATAGCACAGTAGTGAAAGTCCTAGTCTTTCTACCTGAGGATTTTTGGATGAATCCTGTGGCTTGGATGCAAATGACTGTCACATCAGTCTTATTGGATGCACCAGTCCTCGTGGTACCCAGGTGTGGTACTGTAGGAATGTCTTCCCAGGATGCATCAGTGTGCTGTGGTATCCAGGTGGGATGCCCTTGGAATGTCTTCCCAGGATGTACTGTGCTCTCTGTACTCAGATGTGGTGTCCTCCAAGGGTCTAATCAGGATACACCAGTGTGCTGTAGTACCCAGATGTGATACCCTAAGGTTGTCTTCCCAGCATGCACCAGTGTGCTGTGGTACCTATGTGTGGCACTCCAGAAAGCCATCCTTTCACACTGGGTGCAGAATTAGCCTTTATAGTGGAAATAGAGGAAAGCTGCCTTTCTGCAGGTTTCACAGCATCACCTATTACTAGACAAGTTTGCATACAGACAAATTTGTTTGTGTCTCACGGTGAGAAAAATAGACCTCATCTCTTTTGAGGCTATCACATTACTGTGCTACATCCTCTTCACTGGAGACTGCAGCTCCCTGTCCCAGCATGCAGCCGGCAATAAAATGGTTTATAACCTGCGGTAGCATTTGTGTCTTTCCCCAGTGCTCCATTTCCCCGAGAATGGCGCCGTTCCCAGGAGTGTCTGGTTTCCCACCGGCCATTCACCAAGCCCCATGCTATTAAGCAGCAAGAACTGGTTTTGCAAAGTAAACTGATACCTCCATGGAATATCCTCAGTGAGTAAGGATGAGGCGGTTTAATAAGTTACCTCTGTGGAGGCAGATTGGCCCTGTCTCCTCACCTCCTCCTCCCCCACTGTGCCTTCCTCCTGGCTCCTTAACACTTGGGTGCTCAAGCAGAATGAGGGAGGGGCCTTCCCTCTCCTTGGTGTTGGGGAGGAGAGCTTGATCAAAGTCAGGCAGTTTGGTGGAAACAAAGCCAGTCATGCCTGGGGCCAGTCATGGCCCCTGAGGTTCCTGGCTGGATGCCCCCACTGGACCACAACCGGCTGGGCTTTGAGCTGACTCCTTGGGAGAAGAGTCTTTCTGCGGCAGGGGCTGCTCTGGGCCTGGCAGAGCCGGGGCATGAGGTGACTCATTCACCTGCCAGGAGCAGTTTCCCTGGCTTCAAGTCTGTGGCAGATAGAAAGGAGGCCAGGGCACGAGGAGAAAGCTGGAGGCTGCGGTTTGGCAGGAAGGCCCTGGGCCGAGAGGTGTGGAGAACCAGCGCAGGAACTGGAGCCCTGGGACCCTTCAGTAGGGTCTGGCTTCAAGAGGAGGCTGCCAGGGAGGGAGGAACAACCCTGGCCTTGGAGGGTGGTAGGAGGGATAGCGATGGACAAGCCTCAGCTCTTGTGGCCTCCTGGGTGATTAAGATGACCGTCATAGCCCAGGGCTTGACAGATTTCTGGGGCCTGGGCCTCTGGTTGTTGAAGAGCACAATCAGGTGACACCTGGCCCCTGTGTGGAGATAAAGCAGAGAATTTAAAAAAGGGGTGCGTGGATGGGACCTGGAGGGTGCGATTGTGTCTCTGCCATGTGTCTAGGAAGGCTGTGGTCTGCCCTTGAACTTTTGGTAGGAGGCCAGAGAGTCCATGGGACCCAGGGAGCATCTCCTGGAGCCTGTACCCACTTCTGGGCTGAAGTCAGATTTTATTTCATTCCCAACCTGGGTGGGTGTGTATTTTCCCTCATCTGAGTCCTCTCTGCCTCACCTGCTGCGTGGCTTCCAGAGGACCCACCATGGAGTCGGCTTGGCCCTGGGCCCCGAGGAGGGGTGAGAGATGAACAGACATCGTCCCTGCTCGGGAGGAGTTCACAATCAGGATACGTCAGAACGAAGGGAAGCAGAGGCTGGGCTGGAGATCAAACAGCTTTGTTACTGGCCTTAATTTGAAGAACCCTTCAGAGTCTGTTATTCCTAACAAAGAAGGGCAACTCAGAGCCTGGATAAACTGGAGAAGGATTGGGTTCCCACTTTTTGCATAATCCAAGGTACTATGATGTGGTAGAAACCATCTAGTCCAGGGAGTGGCAAATAGCTTTAATCTCAGGTTGATTAGTTGTGGCTACACAGAGCACTGTGTTGAGATGGGTCACGAGGCCTCCACCCTGATGTGTGGGAAAGAGGGCTTCATCAGTTAGTGATCTCTGCCATGGAGGCAGGAGGAGGTGGACAGCAGCATTCCAGGTACAGTGTTTGCTGTTTCTCATTCTACAGATGAAAAAACTGAGGCCCCAAAAAATTGACTTGTCTGTGTTTAATGGTAAGTCTGGAACTAGAACCTAAGCCTGCTCACTCTCAGCCCAGTGCTCTTTCTACTGCCCTGACATTAAAGCATCCATCCTAGCTAGAGAGACAAGACAACGTGCAAAACAATGAGGACAGAATATCAGACTGGTTGTGATAAAACGAGCTGTTCAGAAACTGCACTGTGGAAGGAACCAGGAGGGAGGCAGGGAGGCAGGCTCGGGCTGGAGAGAGGAGTGGGCTCGGTCTTGCAGGAGAGGCCCAATTTGGACAGAAGACAGTTCTGCTGTCCCCTCCAGGGTTTCGCAGCCAGGCTGGCCACTTGGGGCAGAAAGTGTAAAAGCTGCCACCCTCAGCTTTCTCTTTGTGTGTCAGATTTTAAAGCATTTTCCTTCAGTAGCAGGAAGAACGTGCAACTTCATGGTCAGAGAGATGCAGAGAAGATAAAATCCTAAACCCAAAAGATTCTTCGCATGTTAGCCCTGCCATGGCCATAGTACTCTGTGCACTGGTTGTTGGAGACTTGGAGTTTGTCCCCTGCACGGCCCCTTTGGTGACGTGTGGGGGGGTCTGGTGGGTCATAGTCTCCTTCAGAGGACAAGCCGGGGGACAGGAGACTCAGACTCTGTCCGAGGAAAGCCCCTGCACCTTTACTTCCTGCCCACCCAGGTCTTCTCTGGGATCCCCTGAGTGATGCGGATGTGACATTTCCCATCATGGGAGTGGTAGCCCTCAGTGGGTTAAACAGAGGGTGGACCAAGGCACATACTGCTTCACAGCCTGGTTTGTAGCTTTTCTTTTTTGCAGGAGGGGGCCTCACTTTGGCACTTAGAAGAGTTGCTTGATTTTTTCCCACCAACAATGCTACTACACCCTTGCAGGGATTGCTGGGCCACAGTGTCCAGTTTCACGTTCTCCTTGGCTGGTGGTTAGTGGTTATAGTCATGGAAGGGAGAAAACAATCCTACATGGGGCGAGCAAGTCATACCCCCACCCCCGTGGCTGCAGCTCTCACCAACAGGCTTCTCTGTCTGTGGCCATCCCCACCACCCTTCTCTCCCACTTCTGGGCTGGCCTCCAAGCACATACAGAGGCCTTCGTTTTAAGAAGCACATAGGGAGAAAAAGAAAAAAAAAAACTTTAAAGTGTGTAATTGTGGTTATGTAAGAAAACGCCAATATTCTTTAGCACTGCGTTCTGATGGAGGAATAAAATGACAAGATGCTGGAGTTTGCCTTAAAATTCTTTGTTTTATAGCAGATTTGGAAAAAGATGGATGAAGCACATCTTGCTCATTGCTGAATTGGAAGGATGGGTATACAGGGGCTCATTGTGCTGTTGTCTCCTTTTGTTTACATTTGAGATTTTTCACGATAAAAATGTTTTTAAGGTATGTAGGATTCTATTGCAAACTTCTTGGTTTGCATATAATTTTTTTGGTGCTCCTCCATAAAACTGATTTACCTATTTAGAAATGCATGTCTGACTCCTACGCCAGCACTTTGTTCTTGGGTTTTTGCTTCCTCCTCTTTGTTGAATTCTGAGGTGCTTTATGTAAGGTGTTTTGAGAATTTGCAGTGTATCCAGCCGTCGGGCCAGAATCGTGGCATTAACAGTTTTGCAAAGGTTATTTGTTTCTTGTGTAAAGAGTCATGTGAGTTTTGTTTTTATTAGACACACATATATTAGGCATCTATGAAGACCAAAACAAACATGAGGAAATGGGTGAGGCGGGAAAGGGACCCTGACTGTCTCAGGATCCCATGTGGGAAGCTGGAGGGGAAACCCCTGGAGAATGGTCCTTGTGGGATTCGTCCCGCAGCGTGCACGTGCTTTCCACAGTGGCTCGTCCAGTCCCCAGCGATTCCACCCCACTTTGATATCCTGTAACACCTATATTCCACCCCAAACCCCTTGGCTTTACTAAAATCCTCTCATCCTGTTTTCAGAGCAGACCCATTTTTCCAGTAACTAAACTTTTTGAGGGCAGAGACAGAGTTCAGGTTCTTTCATGTTGGCTTCAAGCAGACTCTCTGGAAATGGGCAATGAATAAGGAACTCTGGTGGGAGGCCCAAGCGCTGGGTGTGGGCACTGGGCCTGGCCATGGAAGGCCATCGCTGTCTGCTGCTGTGGGAGCCGCACACAGCCAGCCAGCAAGCAAGGAGAGCAGGTGCTGGGGTGGAGCAGAAGGACGTAAGCCTGCCACCTGAGTCTGTTCTCTCACTGCACAGTCACCTGCACACCATCCTGCTCCTGTGGCATGCCTCTAGGAGGTGCGTGAATCAAGGGCAGTAAACCTCGCAGTGGCACATCTGTGGGTCCGGTCCCTAGGTGCCCTGGATGACCAAGGTCCCGTCCTATACAGACTGGGCTGGGGGTGTCTGTGTTTCAGCAGACCCAGAACTTGACCTGGTTGAGGTGTCCACTTGATGTAATCCTCTGACTGCACCTCATCCTTGGCCTCCTGGAGCTGCTTCCCCTCTGGCAAGAACTGTGTGGAGTTTCTGGCCCTGTCGGGTGGGAGGCGTTGGTGGAAGGAGCACAGGGTTTTAGTGTCAGGTTGGCTCCAGGTCAAGACCTGAATCTTCCACTCATTAGTTTATGATGCTGGGTCATAATGGGTCTGTTTGCTGCCTGTGAAGGGGACACTCACATGAGGGGGTGGGGAAGGATCAGAGCGCCCAGTGAACTCCAGTGTTTCTCATCCACTGCTGGTGGGAGTGCAAATTGGCATCTTCAGTTTGGAAAAACAGTCTGACATTAATGCCTAAAGCTCAACATCCATATACCTTGTGGCCAAGCTAATTTCATTCCGAAGTGCATAACCCAGAAAAACTCCTGCATGGGGACTCTTGGACACTTGTACAAGAATGTTCACAGGACTTCCACGCACAATAACAAAAACCTGGAAACAGCCCAGATGCCCATCAGTGGGAGAAGGGATGAATACACTAAGGCATGATCACACAATGGAATATTACACAGCTGTCCAAACAAATTAACTACAGCAACATGCAGTGATGTAGATGAATTCTGGCAATATCATAAATGTTAGGGTAAAAATAGCATGCTCCCAAAGATCACATACAACACTATTGCTTTTTTATAACGTTAAAAGCAACTCAAATGAATGTACTCTCTAGGAATATTTACAGATGCAATAAAATTATACAGAGGCAGCAAGGGAATGTGTACTTCTGATTCGGGTTAAGGTGTCTTCAGTGGGAGGAGGTGGGGGGTGGCTGGGGGCACCATCTGGTTAGCAGTAGGTTATTGTCAAGGTCCTAGCCTTTGTTCTGGGTGGTGGGTTTGCAGATGGTTATTACATTGTGAAAAGTGACTAAATGCAAGTGGGCCCTGTGTGGACCAAAGATGTATGTCCAGAGCAAAGGGCTATGATTAATAATTAATGCAAGGTGGTTTAGCAAAGACTGTGATGGCCCAGCATTCACTGGGGGATGGGGTGGGGTCTACTTTTCCATAGTTACCCTCCCCCCTGCTCTCTCATCACGGCCTATCCTCCCAGCTCAGGTCTCCCGCTGCAGATGCCTGCTGGCTGCAGTGACCTCAGGCAGCTTGTGGCTCTGCTCTTCCTTAACTGCTTGTTTCCTATCTGTGTCATACAATTAGTGCCTTGTTATATATGGCCTCACCCGCTAATCATTTCCACATGTGTGTGTGTCTTTCTAATGAGATGCTAATCTCCATGAGGCCAGAGGTCATGTTTTATCTCCTCTTATGTGGCAGATTACTGCCCAATTCCGTGCCACTCTCCCCTTCTTCCTTAATTAAAGAACCCCCAGCCTGCCTCCAGCCAGGCCATGAGAAATAGAACTTGCAATGTTGCGTGCTGCTTCTGGGAAGCCTTCCTAAAATCAGGTGGCAGTGTGCCTTTCTCCTCCCTTCCTCTCCTGCCGCCTGCAGTCCAGGGTAGTGGCTGAAGCCCCAGCCTGCACGGAGGAGCAACCAGACAGAGACTGGTCCCTGACACCCTGGGCTGTGGGCTCTCACAGCAGCTGTGGTCTGCCTGTCTTCCAGTAAACTTGAATCTTGTGTAGGTTGCTGTTTTTCAGGTCTTTGTTACTCACAGATGAACATAATTCTCAGGGATGTGTCTCATAACCCACCCCTCCATGGTTCTTAGCACTGCTGGGTGCATAGTGATTGTACCACGAATCCTGTGGGTTAAACATCAGCAGAACCTTGACTTGGCGTCTGGACTCCTTGGGACCATCTGCATTTAGCAAGAGATCCGGGTGACCCGGGCATGTCACTTAGCCCCTTGAACTCCACCTGCTCACCGGTTCAGCGAGTTAATAATCTTGCCTGTTGACATCAGAGCTCAGTGGCATAGATTGTCAGCGACTCATTACCACGTATTCCAGCACACATTTGCATGAACTGTCATCTTCACAGTGGGCCACGAGGTAGGAGCTCCATTACAGGGGAGTAAACTCAGCTTGTGGCTTGCCCCGAGCAGGGGTGTCACCGTGCAGGAATGGACTCAGGGGCTCCCAGGACACCCCTGCCCCTGCTGACGGTGCCTCATTCCGGCCTGATGCTGCCCTCCCTCAGTGGCTGACCTCTCTCCCTAGCAAGTGCTCAGGGTGGCCAGCCTGGCGTGGGATGGGCTCGTTTGTCAGGTGTGGGTGCTTTTTCATGGCTGCTGCTTCTCTTCATGTTTTCTCCTCTCACGAAGACCAGTGTCTCGGTGGTTGCAGGGTGAGAGCCACTCCCTAGCAGTGGAGGAGCAGTGTATCTGCGGCCAGAGCGGCAGCCTGCCTGCCTGGAGCAGTTCTGTAAGGATGTCTGGCGTCCAGCCTGGCTTTCTTGGGTCTGGGTGGCCGGGCCATAACAGTCACTTTGGAACGCTAACCTTGGGAACTTGGCAGCGTGACTGTTGGACAAAGGTCCTTTCCTGCCTCACTAGGCCTGGGGTGTCCATGAGTGGCCAGCTGGAGGCTAAGCCAGTGCCAGGGCTGCCACTTTCTTACCTGGGGGTGCATGGCTGTGGTGGGAAGGCACTGCCCAGGGGACCTCCTGGGCCTCCCCACCAACAGCACAGCCCCCTCTTCTGCGTCTTTCTTCTCTGCCTCCCAGCTGGGAGGTGGACGACTAGCTTTCGGCTTTCCGGCGTTCCTTCTCTCCTTTGTGTTCATGCTGCAAACGTTTGTTCAGAGCATCCCCATGCCCCACCAGAGCCGCGTTCCCAACCCCAAGGATTCCATTGAGGGGGGTTGATAGTCAGACATGGCAAGTCTGATTCCGGGGGGGCCAGGGTCCTTTCTGCTCCCAGTCACCATCAGACTCCACTCCTGGCACACTGCCTCCAAGAGACCGGGGGCTTAGTCAGTGCTTGGTGAGTGACTGACTGAACACATGAATGGGTAAAAAAGTGAGGCAGTTCATGAGCATAGAAAGCACAGAGGACTACGACCAAGGTTGGGGAAGTACATGGAGACAAAGAACCCTCACTGCAAGCTGGACGTGCACATGCTCAAAGAGAAGCACTTAGGTTTTGGGAGGCTCTGTGAGCACAGGAGGGAAGCCCGGCTTGTTTATCATCAGCCTCTCCTGGGGGCCATCAGCCATGAGTGCCAGGGAGGCCTTTGCTGGGCACGGCAGCCTGCAAGGCCCTCTCCACCTCCCGACTCCTCAGAGCCTCTCTGTGGACACGTTTGGGCAGTAGGCTGTTGGCTCACCGTGAGTTCATGCCACTTCCCACCAGTTAGAAGGTCTAGATTTCCAGCCCCAGCCTTGTTGTTGCTGGCCACGTGACCCCAAGCATGTCCTTATCGTCGCATCTCAGTTTATTCCTCTGTATAATGGGCACAGTGAAAGCACCCGCCCCACCGAACACAAAAAGACTCACACCACCTGGAAAGTGTTAGACCAGAGGGAGATGTTCGTTCCCCTGCCCCTTGCCCTAAAGGAGTCCCGCACATAGAAGATGCTCCATTACTGTGCAGGGTTGAGTCTTTCCTCATCTTTTGGCTTGGCTGGAAGAGTCCACTTGCTGCCCAGGTGGCGCAGACTGCCTGCTGCTCAGCATGGGCACGGCAACAGCTGGTGAGGGCGCCTTCATTTGCCTGAAGTGTGGGCCCTCCGCTGCCCTGCGGGGAAACCGGAGCAGCTGCTCTGCCTTGCGGCCAGGTGCCGGGGCGGGGCTGTGTACCTTAATTTTCGTACCTCTTTGAAAATGTTCTTTGACTCTGGTGGCCCTCCCTCACACCCCCCCTTACCCTTGTCTGACGAAAATTGTCCCTACTTAAAAGAAGAAGGAAGGAAGAAAAGGCTTTTTTTTTTTTTTTTTTGGTCCTGAGTCCCGAGATCAGAGCCTCACACAGTAGGGCCCAGTTGGTCTGATCGTAGGGCATTGTTTCTGCCCCGTCCTTTACATACAGACACACGCACACGCTAACCCTGCGGCTGCTGGCCCTGCATTAGCTCATGTGACAAATGATGACGGAGCCCCTGCTGTGCCAGGCCCTGGGGGCAGGCGGAGTGAGCTAGTCCTGATTCCACCCTCGGGAGCCCACGGTCTGAGGGATACTTGAGCAGGTTCATGTAGCAGAGGGAGCTGGGTCTCCACAGTGTTGTAACTGTGAAGAGAATTTCTGTTCCTTTGCCCATGTCCTCCAGCATTTTGTACCACCTAGGTGTTACGATGCCTGTCACGCTGGGTTACATAAGGGAGTGCCACCAGCTCTCAGTTGCTGGCTCAGGCAGACGTCCCTAGTCGGTCCTGGCCCTCTCTGCCTCAGAGCCCAGAGCTGGCCTCAGAGTCCTTCTCAACACAGCACTCAGGGAGGCCCTACCAGTCGTCTGTGCCAGTCATTTGCTTTTGCTTACCTGTCATTGCATCGAGGGCCCTCTTTTGACACCTGTCTGTAATAGCTTTGTTTTCCGTCACTCTCGATGGTCCTACTCTCCTTTATTTTTCTTTTTAGCACATACTTATGACATATTTATTTCTCTCTCCCTCTCTCTCCCCGCCCAACCCCCCCAACCTCCTCCCCCACCCCCACTCTCCAGTATCCCGAGCCATCAGAAAATCTGTTGGTGAAACGGATCTTGCATTAGCAGCTAGCTGGTACCACCTTCCAGAGTTAGGATTTAAATGAGGTAACATGCACAATGTGTCTAGCCCAGCTTCGGCTTTATTAGGCATTCTGATTATTGCTCAAAATAAAATTTTCTTTGCACTATAGACAGGGGAGAGTGTGTTTAGTTGAAGGTCCCGGGGCCTCTGTTGTCGCCAGACCCTTGCTCCCTGCAGCCAGTTCCACTCAGCCAGCACTTGGTGGGCGTCTGCTGTGGGCCGTAACACACAGAGGCCAGGGGGGATTCAAAGGAAAGCACGTTGCAGCAGCTGGAGATGCTGAGGTTCTCACTCACCTGGAGTACAGGTGCACTATGCCGGGCTTCCGGTGGGAGGAGGAGGGAGGGGCTCGGTAGGGGCACAGATGAGGAGGTGATTATTGTCAGTGGAGGGGTTGAGGAAGGCTCTGGGTAGGGGAAGGCACTGGAGGTAAGTGTTGTAGGACAGAGAGGATGCATAAGGTGGGGGTGGGCAGAGGACAGGCTGGGCTGTCAAGCTACCACCAGCCCGAAGCCACCCCCCAACTTGGACAGCTGCCCCGAAGTTGATAACATCTGTAGAGATTTTCACTTCCTGCTGAGATATTAGTCATTACAAACTTGTCATTTCTTAACCTTCCTCCTCCCCAGCTTTCCGACTGTGTCTTGAGTTGCCCTCCCCCAGTTTCCTGCTGTAGAATAAACTCTTGGTGATAGAATAGAGTTTCTTGCTTTCTAGATGAAGTCTGATCTTTGGCTGCAGACTCCCGTGACTAGAAGTGACCAGTTTGCACAATACGGCTACTCGAATGTTGGTTTTGTGTATCGGTTTCGTGTAAAGCTTTTCTGGAAGGGCAGGTGGGGTCTAGGGAGGCGGTAATACAGTCCTACTCAGTTACCCACTGTGGAGATTCACAGTCTCCACCCTCTGTGTTCCTGGAGAACTTCTCTTCAGCCTTTGCCACTCACCCAGGCACAGAGTCTGCCACTCTGCCCAAGGCAGGCACGTGAATCAACTGTGGCACACTTGCCCACGAGGCCAGACCTGCCCCTAGAGTTCTCAGTGTAGTGTCCCTGCCAGCCCTTGGGAGTCCAGACCACCCGAGATAGTTCGGGCAGTTGTATGTGTGTTTTTAGAGAAAAGAAGGTATGAGCAGATGTTCTTGTCCAGTTCTTCCTCCTTCCAGGTCCTGAACCCAAGTGGTAGAGAAGGGAAGGGGGTATGGGATGAACCCGGGGGTGCAGAGGGTTTCTGTGTTCCTGGGGCTCTCTAGGATGGACCCCCCTCATACACAGGTAGCTGTGGCCTGTCTTCCTTTGTGGGTTCATGCTTAGGTGGCTGCAGGCCTCCTGCACTGCAGAGCTGCAGAACTGCCCTAGGAAGCATGAGGGAGGGGGTGTGTTGTCCCTAAACCTGTTGAGAGCAACGTCCAGCACAACCAAAGAGTGTAGGAAAGGCCTCAGGTTCGGCCACCACCTCCTGGGGCCCGATGACGTGCCATGTGCAGTGCTTGGCTGCCTGTGGGTTAGGTGTGATGCCTGCCCACCTGCCCACCTGCCCACCCTGGCAGGGGTTGAAGCTGAGGCCCAGCAGCATTGGGCTGGCGGTGGAGCTGCTGAGGGGACTCCAAAGCCACTTTTGCCGCTGTCTAGATAGGTGCAGGCTGGGCCCAGACTGCCAGAGCAGTGGTTCTGTGCACATCTGGCTCTCAGTTGTCCTTCGTCCTGGGACTGTGGCCAGGGGTGTGTCGCTCCAGCCCTTGTAGTGGGGGCCCCTCCTGCAGCTTCCTGTGCCTGTATTCCCAGCACTCCCTGCACCAGCACAGCCCACCCACACACCCCTAACTGCACGGCACCTGCTTCTCGTCCTTCCCTGTTTGAGCTTCCAGCCACCTCCTCCTTGGAGACTTTCTGTATGGTCCCCCAGCTCAGATGCCTGCCAGCCTTCCGCTCGGGTGCTGGACTTGCTGTTGGGACTGTCCCCCTCCCAGGCTGTGAGCTCCCAGGGCAAGGCCTGGCCCCACAGCACACACTGAGAGCCCTCACTGGCCCCTGCGGGCTTTGTCCCCATTGTCTGTCTCCGTTTCCTAGATGTCAGGGCGGAGGTCTTGTCTCCGCACCCTCCACCTCCCAACCAGTGCAGCATTGGACAGCCAGCAGGTGCCCAGGAGTGTGGTGGCATAAGTGAAAGAGTGAACAGCTGTCCTGTGAGCTTTCCCTGCCCTCCAGGCTCCTGCCCTGGGGACATGGACTCGGAGGCCTGGCTGACTCTGGCAGTGTTGGTATCCCTTGTCCAATGGGCTCACGCCCTGAGGTTGGGTTTGGGTTGGGGAGTGGGGGAGTGGGCTGGCTAGGTCCCCCCCCACCCCCGCCTTTCCTGCCCTCATAGGCCCCAGCTGCAGCGGTCTGGGCTGCCACCTGCCATGGGCGGCTCCCAGGCGCACTCTTGTCACTCCTGCTCCAACTTGTGCCTGGGAGCGAGGGAACTGATAACGGCCCTGTCAGGCAGCCGAGTGAGGGCTGCTGGGGTGTGGCGTGGCCCCAGCCCTGCCCTGGGCAGGTGCCTACAGGCCCTGGGTGGGTGAGTGGTGGGAGGGACATGGGGTGGACAGGCACCATGTTACCCTAGCTTGGCACATCCTGGGATGGGGAAGGTCATGCCTCTCCTGAGCTCAGTGGGCACATGGGACAGAAGGTGCCCACCCAGGAAATAAGCTAGAGCCATCCCTGGCTGGAGGGCACAGGAGGCAGTCTTGCTCCCATGGAGCTGGTGCTGTGCTGTGGTCCTGCCACCACTGGGCGAGGCTGGCCCTGGTGAGCACGGCTCCTCCCATGGGACCCTCACCCACTGGCTGGCGGCTAGTGTTCCCATCCTGGCCACCCTGCAAGCTGCCATTGTCTCTGGGCACGCTTTCTCTGTCCCTTTCTTGCTTATCCGTCAGCAAAAGTATTGACTTTTCCAATAAGCTCAAAGAAAGGTGCTTGATGACCACTGATTCACAGGAGCAAGATCCCTCACGGCCGTAAATCCTGGTCCTCGTGTTGTATCAGCCCCGAGTGCTGATGGTGTCTCAGCTGGGAGGGGTGGACTTGGAGGGGTACAGAGGACAGGCAGCCCAGAACCACTCCGATGCCAAAGTGTGGTCGGGGTCCTCCCACCTGCCCCCCGCCCCTCACCTAATCCTCGAAGTTCTTCCTCCTCCTCCCCCCACCCCACACCTAGTGCATGGTCCTGGTGCATAGTAGGCCCCCAGTGGACGCTGTTGAGTAGGCACGAGCTCCTTGGTGTGGCATAAAGAGCCTTAGGGCGGAGTCCCAGGAGACCCGGGTTTCTAGGCCTGAATGCGGTGCTGTGCCCCTATCGTTTTCCGCTCCGGGCCTCAGTTTCCCTGCTCTGTAGGTATAATCTGTGAGGCTCTTCCTCTTTTAAAATGTGGATTCTCACTGCTCCTCTGCTGTCGGCCTGGGTCTGTGTGAGGATGTGTCCACTGTGGGCCCGGCCCCCTCCCCCTGGCACCGGTGTTGTGGATGGCCTCACTGTGGAAGTTTGTCCCCAAAGCCCAGCTCTGGCTGCCGGTGGCCAGGCTTGCATTCACCTTGTGAAATAATTCCTGAAATGACATTTAGAGACAGAAGTTCTTTCCCGAGGAAACGCCCTGCCCGTGCTTCCTGGCGTAGATAAGACAGCTCTGCCCACAGGGCAACCCGGGCCTCACAAAGCCCTAAAGGGAAGGCGGCAGGTGCTCCTGGGGGTACTTGAACTGTCCTCCATCCTATCCCTGTCAAGTTCCCTGGGTTCTTGCCAGATGCGTGTGCTCTTGCCAGCAGGTGTCTCCTTTTCCAGCCCCTCCCTCCCTCTTCTGAAGGAGCCAAAAGTCCCTAAGAGACAGTTATAGATGAGGGTGTGGCTCAGAGAGGGACTGTGACTTGCCTGAGGTCACACAGCAAGTTAAAGGCAGAGGCAGGCATTAGTGGCTTTGCCCTCACACTGTGGGGTTTGAGTTTCCGGGTGTCCCTTCCCGGCTTCTCCTCCTCCTGGGTCAGCTCAAAGGAAATATTTGTTTTCCTTTCTGTGAACAAAGAACGAGCTTATGTTTGTTTCTATAAGGACAGGCAGTTAGGAAGTGTTCCTTGGTGGGGCGGTTTCTGAGGATATGGTAACCTCAGAGGGGTCAAGCTAGTGGCCTTTAGTCACTGGGGACTCAGACACAGTGTGGCCTAATTAGGGGAGCCGGTGCCCCTGGGCTTGTGCAGATTGGAGCTGGTTTCAGGCCCTAGGGACCCCTGGATTAATTGAAATGAGGTGGAACAGATGGATTGAATCTATCAGCAGCTTTATGTGACAGCCTCCTAACATAAAAGCACTTCATGGCCCACTCATCTCGCCAGGGCTTGCTGCCCCAGTCCAAGAGGGAATGTGGCAGAGATGGGGAGCCCTCGTCCAGATGGAATTACAAGCACGTGGGCTGGGCTGTGAGTGGGTGATGAGGATAAATCATTGCTTGCCTTTCCTCTCAGCAGCTAAATGAGAGAATTGTGCTCTGGCTGTAGGATCTCAGAAAGTGGGCTGTGGCTCTTGGTTTTGGGGTCAGGTCTCTGTTGCCCTGCACTGGGGTGACACCTTGGGGGACGTAAATGCCTGGGGTGGGTGGCAGGCTGTGAGTGTCACCAGTTGATATTGAAAGGATGGGGTGGGCATCTGCTGTGGAAAGTACCCTGGTTTGGGGCATCCGGGAGATGGTGCGGTGCAGGGGGGAAGCCCCCCAGACCTAAGGTTCCAGCCCTGGCCCTCGCTCTGGACCCTACCATTAAGTGCCATTAAGCCCCATTAACAACATTGTGCTATGGTTCCCTCAGACTGGAAATGCTAATAATTCTTGTCCTGGCCATGTCACGTAAATGTTGGGAGGAAAAAGGGGATGGAAACCCCTTCGTGGTTGGGCATTTCTAGTAACAAAGTAAGAGGTTGGTTGGTTGCTAATGCCAGATTGTCAGGCAGTTTTTGGTTTGGTCAACAAGTTGCTGAGGTGCATTCAGGGACCTCTTGGTCAAATCCAGGGGAGAGGTTTTGAGATGTGTCGTATGGAGAGTGCCAGTCAATGGCATGAGCATCAGTGTTATGACATGTGCAAAGGAGATCCAGGGAATATAATCCTCCTGACTGTAGGGGTGTCAGGTGGGTTCCCCCAAGAGCATCTCACTTGCCTGAACCACAGCTAGTGCCATGCAGTTTCTGGAAATGTTATCGCTGTGGAGTTTAGACATCTCTCCTGTCCTAGAGCACTGGAGTAGACATTGGGAACATTGGAATATGTGTGGGACCTTTCCTGTCTGAAGTCACTTCTGTAGTTTAGGAATTTAAAATTAACTTTGCTTTGCTTCAGTTGCTCATAAAACTATCACATTTGGGATTTTATAGTTGGAAAGCGTGATACATTCAAACCGTTACAAATTCGCTTTGGAATGTTTTTTAAAATTTGTATTCAATATTCTACTTATACAAGTTTTAATGGAAAATTCTAAAACAGATTCTAAATTTTTTTTCCCTGTTTTGAAATGTCTTTAACTTTTGTTAACAGCTGCAAGCTGTGACTCTTAGGGAATTATGGTGTCAGATTTTGCAGGTTTCAAGGCAGAGGAATTAACTCAATGGACGAAACCACTGTCCTTGGGGTGGTGGGGCAAAGCAGTTAGTTTTCAGAACTTGGTTCCCACGTCAGTGTGAAAGTAGAGAAAACACCTCCTCCACAAAAGAGATTTTAAAAAATCTTACTCAATATACATTTTGAGGAATATTTTCTGATCTGTTTTATTTTCCCAACTGTCACTATTAGCAGCTTTTAGCCACCTCTGAGTAGGGAGTTGATTGACGAGGCACGTTGTAGAAAGGGCCACAGAAGGGGGCAGATGCAGCTTTAGGAGTTAGGGGGAGAGAAAATCACATATGATTACAGGCATCACGTGACTGCGTGGAGGAGGTGGCGTTTCAGCTGAGCTTTGGAGGGCGAGTGGAGTCTCGCAGGTGGTGATTGGGTGGTGGGGATGTGTGAGGAAGGGCACCCTAGTGAGAAATGCAGAGTGTATATAGTTCACTTTGATGCCCTGTGGCCCACACTTGGCGGTTAATATATTTCCCAGCTCTGTCCTTGACCTGTTAGACTCCTAAGGATTCTCCACAGCCCAGCTCAGAAGCCACCACCTCTGGGAAGCCCTCCCACACCTCCATGTGCTGGGCTGTGACTGTCTACCTCTCTGCCTTCTCAGCTAGGCTAAGAGTTCTCAACTCACAGCAGAGCACACAGTAGGTGTCTTGTGAATGAATACCTGAACCCTAGACCAGACCTAAAGGTGTGCTGGGACAGCCAAAAAGCCAACTGTGAGAGTGTAGGTAGGTCAACAGCAGCATTCTTGGTGGCTTTATTTTGGTTCTGTAGAAGGCTCACTTTGCTGTCTGGACCATCTTGGTCACCTTAGCAACTGTGAGCATTGCCATCCTCCTGGATACCTGGATACCTCTGCAGGGTGTTTGTCTTAAACTTTTCTGGGGTTTTCCTCTCCTTTCTCTGCATCAGCGGCTGCCATTCCAAGCCCATGGAGCTCATTCTGTGGACACTTGGCTTTCAGCAGCACTTATTTTTCCTTCCTGGCAAAATATCGAACCATGAGATTGAGTTTCATTTAGGGGGAGAAAAATAATTCTTCCCTTTTCTTCATGAAACCATTGTCCTGATCCAACAATCCCAGTGTTTCCAGTAGGAACTGAAGCTAACCCCTCCCTCACACACACAAGAAAAGTATTCCCACCCTGAATCTTTTTGAGGACCTTACCGTTTCTCCCACCTGCAGAGAAAATTACCTTTCTGTTTGGGCAGGCACAGAGGGTGAGACGGGCCCTGGCAGGATGTTCAGCCTTTTCAGTGAGGCCCTTACTTTGCCTAGGTGGTGGGCGGGCCTTTTCTGGGACCCCTGAGCCTCTGTCTTCAAGGGGCTTGTGCCTGGGAGTCACCCCCTCCCCCAGGGCCTCCACCTCCCCCCCCCCGCCCCCATCACTAGTTCTCCTGATAGCATCTGCTATTTCCCTGCGAGGGGATGCTGGAAGAGTGGTTTGCTTTTGTGTGGGTATTTAAAAAAACAAAACAAAACAAAAAAAAAACAGTAATCCACTTCATTTTTCATCTTAGAGACTTGGTGAATTGTCTCAGAGGAAAGAATGGATGACTTTTTTTTTTAAAGTCGGTCTGTCATGTTCACACTGAAATACTTGGTAAATAGATGCCTCTGACTATATGTTCTCTGTGCCACAAGGGTTAAATTATTTTAATACATATTACAGAATATTTAGAAAATGCTGGGTAAACTTGCTCTTGTCCTAATCACTCTAATAAAGACAATTCTGTCATTTTGGTATATTGTATTTCCTTTGAGGTTTTTTTCTTTTCTCAACATACATTTAATACTGTGCATACATTAAGCGTCCATTTACACATTCGAGCATTTTTTGCTGTCTTCCCAACTGGGATGAGTGGCCGTATCCTCCATCGCCACTCCCCGGCGTTAGTTTGCAGCTAGCCTGTTAAAGCGCTCTGCTCTTCTCTTTGTATTTTGAGGTTGGGGGCGGGTGAGGGCCTCTAGTCGTTCATTTAGTATTCTGTGGTTGACAGTTTTGCTGCATAATGGACAGTTTACTAGGAGTTGGGGTGCACATCCTTGTTATAAGAGGGGAGCTAAGCAGTTGTTTTAAGGGGCTTGAGCTGAGTCTGCTGTTGCCAAACCAAGGGAGGAGGTCCTGGGAGAAAGCTCAGACTCAGTTTAGGGCTTCCAGGACATTCAGCCGCAGTGGTTGAGGGGATGCAAGTCCTGGATAGAGACTGCTGAAAAGGAATTAGGAGGCATGTCCCCCTCAGGGACCTGACAGTTTTTAATGGGCTTAATGGAGGCACCTGGACCAAGCACAGAAAATGAGCTTCCTCTGCAAGCCCTGACACAGGTGGAGCAGGGCAGCGCCCAGGCCTTTCCCCAGGCCCTTCCCAGCACAGGCCCATCCCCACCTGCTGCGCCGAGGCCTCTGCCTGCCCCTCACTTGGTCCTTATGCCTCTGGTGGGGGCAGGACGCCCCTCTGACACCAGCAAGGTGCAGACACTCAGTAAACTCTGAACCCTGCTTGGGAGGAGTGAGGTTTGAGGGAGTTTGGGGAGGGGAGGAACATTTAGACTGGAGAGCTGGCAAGTGGGAAAGCTCACTCAGTGACAGGAGGGGACCGGGGGTGCAGTGTGATCCTTGCAGCCAGGACCTGTGTCAGGTTCTGAGAGGCAGTGAGCAGTGCTAGCCAGCGGTGGCAAGTGTGTGGTGTCGAGGGCTCTGGGAGGCCATTGGCTTGGATGCTGGGCCTGTTTGCTGTACTTTTGGTGGCCCAGAAGCCCCACTGCCCAGCACGGTCACTCACCCTCCTGACCAGGCACCTCTGGGATCCAACGTCGTCCTCCCCATCACCCATCAGCACAGAGCTCGATCACCCGTGAAGCCTGGAATGGGGCACCCCTGTGTCAGCTGCGGCCACCACAGCAGCTTTCTGTTCTGAGTGCCAGGCGAGGGGGGTACCCTCGTCAGCAGCCTCCTCACGTCCCTGACAGACTGAGGGCCGGGCCTGTCACTCTGGAGGCCCCGTCACCACCACCGCATTTGCTCAGCTTTCTTAGGGAGGGCAGAGGGACGGTGGTGGGGGCCTTGGGGACCTGGTAGCCACTAGCCACGTGTGGCTGTCAGGGCCTGGAAATGAAGTAGTGTGACTGAGGAAGTGAATTTTTCATGTTAATTCATTTAGATTTAAAAACCTGTGCTCAATTCCATTGTAGGAAAACTTTTAGTTGTGTTTGCAACAACCTGGGGATGCAGTTCTACTTTTTCAACTCCGCATTTCATGAAATCTGAATATAGATCAAGTATTTCTGGTGCAAATTTATCATCCAAATTGAGATGTGCTATGAGTGTAATGTGCACACTGATTTCAAAGACTTCGTATGAAAAAAGAATATAAAATATCTCAATAATTTTTTATATCCATTACGAGTTGAAATGATTATAAATTTATATTGGCTTAATTAAAGTGTATTAGAATATTTTCACCTGTTTCTTTTTACTTCTGTAAAGGAGACTATTAGAAAATTTGAAATTATTATGTGCCTTGATTGTATTATTGGACAGCCCTGGGATCTGAGCCTATTTTTCTGGAAATGTGATGGATGGTCCTTTAGGGGGACCAGTTAATGGCTTGGGAGCAGCTTTGGTCATAGGATTAGGTCTTAGGAGACCCATGGTGTTTTGAAAGGAATAGCTAAAAAAAAAAAAAAAATTGTTCATAAAACAATTTTTTTTTTTAAGAGACAAGGTCTCACTCTTGCCCAGCTGGAGTGCAGTGGCACGATCATAGCTCACTGCAGTCTCAAACTCCTGGGCTCAAGCAATCCTCCCGCCTCAGCCTCCCAAGTAGCTAGGACCATAGGCACATGCCACCATGCCTGGCTAATTTTTAAACATTTTTTTGTAGAAACGGGGTCTTGCTGGGTAGCCAGGCTGATATCAAACTCCTGGCCTCAAGTGATCCTCCCACCTCAGCCTCCCCAAGTGCTGGGATTATAGGCATGAGCCACTGTGCCCAGCCAACATTAATTTTTAATTGCACCAGTGATATGTTTTTTGGGGAAAAATTAGTAAGAACTGATTAGACAAAATTAAACATCCTGTTTTAGAAGGAGAATATGTAAGTTTTCTGGCAATATTTTCTAGCAATATTTCCAGCAATATTTTGCTTAGATTAACATTAGCATAAAAATACCACTTTCCATTTTTGCAGTGGCCTTCAGATTATTTCAAAGACAAAAAACTTGATGATTTCATATACTGTGTCTCATTTATAAACACATGCATCCTGATAATCAGGCTGAGTGGTCCAGAAACTCAGACAATGGCAGAAGGACCCCAGCCAGTAATTCGAAAGGGACTGTGGGTGGTTGGACAGTGAAGACTTAGTTCCTTCCCAAGTTGGCCTGAGCACTGGAGTTTGGTGTTGAGGCAGGGGAGGGAGCTACATGACAGGATAGGCGAGTGTTGTTGGTGATCCTCCTTTTACTGAATGAGTTAGCTAGAAAGTGGATTCCGCTGATTTTACTTATGGTATACATTTTGCTCCAGGGTGGGGTTTGGTTGGGGTTGTGGGGGTACCGAGGAGCTCAAGCAGCTGAGAGACAGCTTTTTCATGTTGACTTTTTCCAAGCCCCAAAGGAGGGCTGAGGCTGTTACACAACTCACTTTTGTCCAGCACTGACAGGTATTTACCAACTGAGACATGTTTGAGAAAACATGAGCTGTCTCTGACACAAGAGCATGTGACCCTGGATAATGGAGAAGAGTGGTCTCCAGCATTGAGTGGAGGGGGGGCTGGTGTGTTCGGGAGTGGGGTACACCTCATGGTTTAGCATCCCCTCCTCCCAATTTGCGGTTTGGACAGGAGCCATAGAAAGGTAATAAGAAGGGAAGATAAAATCATTTTATATATTTGCAGGTGTTGGCCTCTCCCGGCAGGCTTGTCTAGGCCCCTGTTCTAACCTCGTGATTCAGAGATGGTTCTGAGGTGCTTACCTGGGCCACGTGGGGTTAGCTGATTGTATAATTATCTTCCTTTTCTTCTTGAGTGCTAGTTGGCAGTGTGCTGGGCACAGAGACTCCGCACATTATGCAATAGAGTGACTCCCTGAAACAAGTTGTGTCTCAGCGGAAATGCATCTAAAAAGGCCTAAGAGGAGCTTTCTTGTTGAAGAATTTCTATAGTGACCACTTTTAGGATAGTTATGAAACCCATCCCCTTCTTTGTCTTGCATAAAATTGGATTTTTTTATCTTCTCATTTGTGAACAAGACACATTTGGACAGGGAAGACCGACCTGCCCTGAGAGATACTCTGGGAGATGTCCGTGGTGGGCCGGTCTACAAGCCAGCACACTCTGAGGAGGGCTTGTAAAAGGCATGCAGACAGGAGTGCGTGACTGATGGCTGGTGCCTGGGCCTTCTCTCAAGGCCCCTTGGTGTGAGAGGGCCAGAAGGCAGCTGGTTGCCCGTGCTCTGCCTCTGACTGTGCAGGCAGCTCTGGGTTATCCCTCTTCCAGGAAGTCGATGCTGTAAATGAGAGAAGGCTCCTTGTTTATAACTCGTACCAAAGGCCCACTTAACACTTGGATCCTGAATCATCAGGTTATAAAGGCTGGACAGCATCTCTTTAATCTTTATTCCCTGTTCTTTTTTAATTTCACAAGCTGTACAATAAAAATAGTTGACAATATCTTTAAAAAAGAAACTCGCACAATCCTGCTAGCCTAGCATGTCATATGTCCTCTTTATTCCAGGGTCTCTCTACCTATGCAGACATAATTTTTATTTGATAATGATTAAGGCAGAAGTACAATTTGGCTTTGACTTTTCACATATGTTTATATCTTAAATATTCCTTCCTATTATATAGTATCTTCATAGTTACCATTTAATGGCTACACACTCATCCACTGACTTGATTAACTGTTATTTACTTAATCACTCTTTATTTTTTTTCCTATTCTTAATGGTATCTTTTCCCCTTTGTTTCTGTAGGAAGTTCTCCAGCAGCTGATTGTAATGAATTTGCCCAATGTTTTGTTGATTGGCAGAGACCCGCTGTCTGGTGAGTGAAAGCGCCCCCCCATGCCTGGGCAGTGCCACCGGCTTTGGGCAGCTGTCGGCCACAGAGCACTGGCTGCCAGCTTGGAACCAGCACAGGGAAAACACGTGATCGTCCTGGTGAGATTTTGAAGAGTGGGTTCATTACCCTGAGGCATTAAGCCAAGAGCACATTTATTCCTTAAGAACGAATCCTTGCTGACCCTCAGATGTGTGTGCAGAGGCAGAGGAGGCCACGGCTTGGTTCCTCCTAAGAAGACAGGTCTGGGTTCAGGTGCCTGAGGTGTATGGTGGGCTCTCGCCTCCTCAGTCAGCGTGGAATCAGATGACAAGAAAGTAAGAATCTCTTTAGGGAACTAATGTCTGTCTTCACTGGGATCCCACAAGGCTTTATTCATGTTCTGTGACAGAGCTCCCCAGGGTGTATTGTGATTTATCTGTCTCTCTGCTGGACTCTGAGCTCCTAGCAGGCAAGGGTTCTAACTCTTCCTGGTCTCTTATGCTCAGTGTGAGTTTGAAAGACCAAATGAAATGTCTCCTGGCATCTTCCAGAAAGTCGGAGCTTAGTTCATCCCTGTCAGGTAACTCCCTGGGTACGTTAAACAGGGTGGTAGATTACCTCCCTTTCATGTGTGTGTGCATTTACCTGCACCCATGTCTCGTGGACATAAAAGGTCACGGGCCCCAGGAACAGACTTACGCACTAGCTAGGACTTCCCTTGTTCTGGTGGAGACCTTGTTATCATTTTGGAACCCTAGGTCTAGGACCTCTTGGAATAGGTGAGGGGTCAAGGGAGGCAGGGAAACTCATACCTCTAGGATGGGAACAGACTGGGTGTCCCAAATGTTAGCAGCTCCTGCAGAAGGGACTCAGGCTTCCCTCTGTTGGTGTCTCCTCACCCCAGTCTCACTGCCATCTGGCTGTCCTTTCTCCAGTCCATATGACAGTAGCTGAAGTTGCCTTGAGACTGGAGGGGAGGAACACCGAGTGGCCTGCCGAGGACATGACTTACTGCGGAGCAGTTCTGTTTTAGTGCCACGGACCTGAGAGTGTTGGCAGCAGCTTCCTTGTGCAGTGGGGGGAGGGGGACCCCTTTCTGGGCCCCAGCTGGCTGATGTGTTCGCCTTTTCTCTGCGTGAGCCAAAAGGAAGAGATTTCCTTGACCTCCTGTTGGTTTTCAGCGGCTGGCCATGAGCACTCACCGCCTTGCATGGTGGCTCTGCAGAGTACACCCAGGCCCACCTGGTGGCTCGGAGCATTAGTGGCAGGGAGCCTTTGGTTCTGCTCGCCCCCCAGCTCTGCCTTTGGGCCGTGCATGTTCTGGCTTCCTTTCACGGCTCCCCCAGAGAAAGGTAGAGGGTGCCAAATGTGGCCCATCCTGGCCACTGTCCTGGGCTCCAGGGGCAGCTGGGATGCTCGTGATTTCCACTTACCTCAGGCAAGTGGGGTCTGTTTCTCTGTGCAGAACTGTGCCACCCTTCTGATTTATTTGGGGGCTGTTAAAAGGGGAGATGAGAGCAATGCCCGGAGAGGTTGGTGGTTCAAGCTCAGGTCTGCTGCTCTGTCCGCTCTGGAGATGGCAGAGGAGCAGGAGAGAAGGACGTGCCCTCCTCGAGCCCGTAGTGAGCCCACCGCGAGCCAGGCATTGCACGTGTGTTAAGAAATGGAAATAAAAATGTGCTTCTGATGTGTGGCTGTGCCATTCTCCATTTATAGATGAGAGAACTGAGGCTCAAAGGGTTTGGGTGACATGCCCTTGGTCACTCTGCACATAAGCCGAGGGGCTGATTGGAAGCCTGAGCTCCTCTGTCTGTATCACATGCAGACATCTGAGTGTTAGGCTGAACTGTGGGCGATGGCAGCATTCAGCCATTTTTGACCTACACAAATGGCGGTGGTATATGGTCCAACCTCATATTAAGCACATTCTCTGCCCCACCCCCACCTTCAACTGCTGTGTCACCTGCATAACTTGCCCCACCTTCCTGCCGCCTCTCTTCCCATCCCGGTAGATGTCCCCCTTCCACTGCCGTCTGGAAGCCTGCCCTCCCTGTGCCCTTCTGCCATCGGGTGCCTCTTCATACCAGAGGCAGAGAGGTTGTCCATAGGCAAAGACCACAGGTCCCCAGCTTGGGTCTGGCACCAAACAGGAACGTCTGTTGAAATGTGGACGGTGATGTTTTTTTTTAAACAGCTTTATTGAGGTATAATTTCCATACTGTAAAATTCACCCATTTTAAGTGCGTAATTCAGGGTTTTTTTCATATGTATAGAGGATTGTGCAACCCTCAACGACAATCTAGCTTTTTAGAACATAACGGGGAAGCTGATTTTAAAGTGTTCCCAGTAAATTTAAATGTCCCTGGGACACAGCATAGTATATAATCAAAACATGTTGATCAAAGAGGTTCTGGTGCGCCCTCTGGAGGAGACGTTGGAGACATGAAAGGTGAGCTTTGGGAAAGTTGAGGATGAGAATAACACGGTTGCAGCAAGCTCAGGGGGCCCCCAGGCAGGGCTGATTGATGTGCCAGACAGTGGCCTCGGCAGGCTACACATGGAGGCCAGAATGTCAGGCGGGGGAATGTGAGCCTGGTGCATAGATGGGTAGGTTTGACGGAGGTCCCCAGGGGCTCCAAGAGCAGAGGAGGTCGGCAGGGGACGTCCACCAGCAGGAAGACACAGATACAAGGGCCAGAGGCAGAGAGACATATTTATGAAATAGTGTTTTCAGTTTTAAATTTTAAAAACAGATGTGTGAAGCTTTTTGTGTTTTTTCTTAAACAAAGTTGGTTTCTTTTTTATTTATGTGGTTGCCTAGGGTGGCAGGTGGTGTGCTTTTTAACTAAATCTGTCTCACTCGAGTATGAGGGGCATACTTGTGCTCTTTTTGGTGGATGCTGACAACATACTGTTATTTATAACATTTTACAGTTTTGGGTCATTTTTCTGTTTTTGGCAAATATATCATAATGGAACCAGGTCCCAGATTTCAGATCCTAACAGAGCATCTAGTTCATCCCCTTCCCCACAACACAGTGACACTAAAAGATCCTGAGAGGCCAAGCATTTGTTCCCCTTTCTGTGACCTAAAAAAGAGATGTCACAACTCATACTACTATGAGATTTTTCTGTGTGTCTAGCTTACCTCCCGCACTCATCAGACAGAAGGATGTTCTCTCGTTTCCTATGCTGGGTGGAATTCAAGGACAGTGCAGTGAATGTGAGATAGTGCTTCATATGCTTTATTGATTAATTTTTTTTTGACAATGTGGCCAGAAGGGGTATATATATCCTTGAAATTGCTTTTGAAGTTTCTCCTCAGTGTCTGCCCCTCCTGGCCAGAACTCCTCATCCTCATACACCGTGTCTTATACCTTGGACTGGCACAGGATTTCCTCTCTGATTGTGCTGTGGTTTTGTTGCTGTCTCTCAGCATGTCCCCAGGCAGGGTCTGTCCTGTGCCTTATCACTGTAGACCCCATTCCTCAGAGCATAGCCTGGGCTCTGGCAGGACCCTGCTTGAGTCCCTCCCTCACTTTTTTGTCACAGGACTGAGCAGAAAAGCCTTCCCCCCATAGCTGGGCAGTGTGCAGGCTTTTCAGGGTTGAGTGTCTTGAGGTCCTTTGTTTTGTTCATCGTCGGCCAGATCTTGCCCTTGGCTCTGCCTTCAGCACACCCCAGAAGCTGAGCTCTCCTCTCCTCCATGCAGCCTCCCAGGTCCAGCCACCACTGGCCACTGGCTGCTCACCAGGGCAGCCTCCTCACCTCTGCCTCCTGCAGTCTGCTCCTGGCAGGGCAGCCTGAACGCCTTCTCTGAAGTCAGCTGATGATGTCACTTTGTGGCCCCTTCCAGCACTAGGGCCTCTGCACTGGCCAGTCCCTCCACCTGTAATGCTCTTCCTTCGGGTACCCACTTGAAAAGCTTCTGCAAGTCCCTGCTCAAATGCTGCCTGCTCAGGGTGACCCCAGCCTCCCTCTCCCTCAGCAAGCCCCATCCTCTTTCTTCCGCTCTGTTTTCCTGTTTTCCAAAGCTTTTATCACCTGCAAATATACTCTATAATTTACTTATTCTTTCCTGTCTATGGCCTTGCTTACTTTCCCCCCAGGGTGGACTTTCTCATGAGTGCAGGAGTCTTTGGGGTTTTGTTGTCATTGCCAATGTATTCTGAGCGTCCAGGTCAGTGCCTGGCGCATAGCGGTGCTCAGTAAACACAGCAGCCAGGCTGGAGGAGGAGGCCCACCTTTGTCTCTTCCTCCCCGCTCTCCCTGCCTTGCTACTCCTGCAAGCTGGGGCCCCTTACAGGTGTTAGCCACGTGATCTCATGGATAAAAAGGTCAAGTGTCAGTGGTCAGGGTCAAATGAGATTCAGTCCCTGCCCAGCACCACATGTGTATCTCCTCTGGGCCAGAGATGACCCCCTGAAAACTGCCTTCAGCCTACCATTTTGCTGGTTGCTCATTCGTTAAACATATTTCTGTGGTTTACTGATGAGTATGTTCTACAAGAAGCCTTATGAAAACCAAGAGCTCACATCTGTTCCACCTGTAGAATGAGGGGCGGGTGTTGGAGAGCTAGGCCAGGTCCAGGTCCCTCCAGCTGTGGCTTCTCTGCAGCCAGGCCTTTCGCTGTGCCACACACACAAATAAAGACTAGATTTGTCAGACAGGAAGCCAGGGTGTTAGCAAATTAATTTCTGTGATGAATCATAGGACAGTCACGCTGGAAGAGAGCATTGTTTTTTTTTGTCCAAGGTTTGTATCCAAGTGCAATAGTGGTTTCCAGGTTTATAAATTGCCTGTCCCACCTAAGCCATTTAGAATGGAAGGGAACAAGCCATATGTGTGCAAAAACCCAGCCCAGAGAGGAGAGGAGCTCATTCAGAGGCACACGAAGGTCCCAATGTAAAAGATGTATTTAACACCATAAATTGTGCAGACAGTTGTTATGGGTGGACAGTTAGCCACTGGTCCCAAGCGGGAGGACTGGCCGCTGTCATTGTTCTGCCCTGATGCTCCTCACATTATAAATGCCAAGCAAGATTCCTGGGAGCCCATGGTGGGGCTGTGACCCCACATGCACACCCTACAGGGCCCTGCCTGTGCATACAGCCGGAACCTTTGAGAATAGCCTTGGGGATTTCTCTAATTGCTCTTCAGTGGTCTGGCCCTCAGTCCTAAGTTTTCTCCCTCTTATGGTGGTTACAGAGGGGCTTCCAGCAGCAGAGAAAGCACTTCAGGGAGTCAGAGTTCTATGTACACAAAATGCTGTGGATGTCCTTCCTTCCCAGCTAAATGCAGGACAGTGTCACATCTGCCACTCTGGCTGAGGAAACCAGAAGGCCCAATTTCTGACCTCCACAAACAGAAGGCTGGAATGCCCTTGCATCCTTCCTTGCCTTTGCTGGCTGCCCCTCGGCCAGAAGCTTGTGGAAGGAGCTCAGCCCAGCCTCTGCTCCAGCTCTCTTGTCCACACACCCACCATGCTGGTGAGATGAACAAGCTGCCTCTGCTCAGCAGCCCCCAGTCTGCATTCAGGCAGGGAGGGCAGGAAGACAGAGTCCACGAGGACGGTGGCTATTCCAGGAAGAAAGGTGGCAAGAGCGTGCTTTACACAGAGTGCACAGGGGCGTGTGAATTCTGCCTGGGCAGGTCAGGAAGGCTTCCTGGAGGAGGTGGTGTTTGGGCATGGCCTCAGAGAACTCTCGACAGAGAAGGTGAAGGAAGATGGCCTAGGTGCAACAAGCTCGGAGGCGTGGAAATGTGCTGGGAGTGCCACAAGTAGCAGTGAGCTGGGGGTGGGGGTGGGCAGGGAGGAAGTCTCCTGTGACAGCTCAAGTTCAGGTTTCAGAGGCGGGGGGGGGGAAACAGAACTCTTGAAACTCCTTGGAATTTAATATTTAACCTTCTCAGTATTTACTTGCTCTCCTGCCAAGGGCGTCCTTGGAGTGAGTTTCAGATCCTGTAGAAACCTCCCCTCTCGCAGCCCACACCGTGCGGCTCTGCCTTTGGGTGGCCACCAGGAACTGTGAGGCTGGGTGTGCCTGACGGCTTGCTGACCTCCACCCTGGCCACCAGGGCTTGTGGGGAGCAGTCTCTTGCTGCTGAGATTGTGTTTTCACAGGTCAAAAGGGCCGTCTTCCCTGCCTGCCCCTGTGCCCTGCCTGCTGTGTGACCTGGAGGGTCCAGGGTCTACCATTCAGGCTTAATGAGCCATTCTGTGCTCTTTTCCCCAGCCTTTTCTTGTTATTTTTATTTTATTTCTGCTGGCCCTAATTCTCTAATCCTGTTTATATATTTTTTTCTTATTAATTTTGCATTTATAAAAACCTTGGGGCCTTTGAATGGGAGGGAAGAAATAAGTAAGTCTTACTTTTCTTTAAAAACTAATCTCGCAGGCATATTTTGATTGTTCTAATATTTCCTGTTTTGTCCTTGAGAGAGCAGGTTCAGAAAAGCAACCAAACGCTGTTTCAAAGGACACAGCTTCCGGCCTGCTCCTTCGCTCTGTGCTGCTTGTTGGATTCAGAATTGGGTTTTTCAGTCCATCTGCAGCGCTGGGGGTTGCCGGGCACTTGAGCTCAAAGCCAGGCTTTCCTTTTCTAGGAATGTGTATCGCTTGGCTAACACCAAGTCCAGGCGAGCATCACAGCACGGCCGCCAGGCCGGCCTCTGGGCAGCCCTCAGGATCTGCCTGGATACCAGACTTTGTTTAGTAAACTTCTTAGCGATGGTCTCGCAGAGAAACGCTCAGCTGGCTGCGAGAGCCACGCCATGGCTTCCAGCAGGACTGCTCTCTGCGGCCCCGGCCATCCAAGGAGGAGGGAAGAGATGTTGTCTGTCAAAGGTCTTTGTGTTTGGAGTTTTCCGCCTGGGGTTGGGGGGGACCATTTCTCAGATGTCTCCTGTCTGCCCTGGCACCTTGCCTCCTCCCAGGGCACACTCTGGGTTTCAAGCTGAAGTCTTGTGGTTCATTCTACTTTTCTGGTCATCTTCAGTCATTCGGTGCTGGGAAATGAATAAGCTCTCAGCTTCTGCGGCCTCAGCAGGCGGGTGGGGTAGGAGTCATTTTTGGGGTGACAGTACTCTGAGGGGCTCAGTGTGGTTTAAATTGTTCTGTATGACCTGGGGGCAGCTGTCTTCTGTCAAGCACGATGGTGCTGGGGGATCGGTGGGGGTGGGACCAACTTGATACAGGCGACAGAAAGACACTGGGATGTGGGGGACACTGGTCAGGATGCCCCTGGGAGGCCCCTGCACCATTTCACACAGACGTGGCTTGGTGCCTGCCAGAGTCCATGGTTGATAAATGTGGAATGACTAAATGAGCAAACGGGGAAATGCCTGGTTGTTAATGCCTGGTGGGGGCCACATGTGGTAACATGAGAGTTTCACAGGGGCTGCTCCCAGTGTGAGCCAGTGTGTAGAGACACCTGCCTCCTTACCCCATGGATGGGGACACACAGGAGGGAGGGTCCCCATGGTCCCAGCCACGAGGAGCTCTCCACCTGTACCGTTCCTGGGTAGTGTCTCATGGAAGGTGACCCTGCCTGTTAAAATAATAATAAACAACTGCTCTTGTTGTAAGTAGAGCCCCCAGTAGCACCCCAGAGCTGTGCCCATGTGGGTCAGTCTTGGGATGTCCCTGCACATCAAGGAGAGACCGGGACATATTCAGAGCACTGTTCTTCAAATCAGTGGGACCAGCCCTAAGATCATCCTTATGAAATGACTCATTTTAAAGTAGAAAACCAGAGAAAGCATAGCCAGTGGTTCACTTTAGTTTATAAGTCAGAAGAGAAGAGAATGTAGAATTATTATTATTACTATTATTATTATTATTTTGAGACAGGGTCTCTCTCTTTCTCCCTGGCTAGAGTGCAGTGGTGTCATCATAGCTCACTGCAACCTCACACTCCTGGGCTCAAATGATCCTTCTGCTTCAGCCTCCCGAGTAGCTGGGACCACAGGCCCGGCTAATTTTTCTATTTTTTGTAGAGATGGGGGTCTCACTTTTCTAGGCTAGTCTTGAACTCCTGACCTTAAGCAATCCTCCCACCTCAGCCTCCCAAAGTGCTAGGATTACAGGTGTGAGCCACTGCACCCAGCCCAGAATGTAAAATTATTAAGAAAAACATATATATATATCTCCTAACAAGAGAGGAAACTGAAGCTATTCTCTTTGTTCTACCCAGGTAGTTGATGCAAACAGTTAATGTCACTCAGTCAGTCAGCAGACGCTGGTTAAATACCTGCACAGTGACACTGGGATCAGAAGCTAAATCACATAGATCCCTGCTTTAGAGGGAAATGTAAATAAGCCATGACAGTCCGGGGGGCAGGGGATGGTATAGAGTTAGGAAATGGTAGGTGATGGTGGACTTGGGACCAGATCTTAGTTCTGTGACAGCCCCCCAAGCCTTGTTGTTGTGTGTAAGATGGAGCTAATAAAACTGTCCTTTTGGGATTGCTTTGGGGGTTAAATCAAATGATAGCACATTATATGTTAAAGTGCAGTGAGGATGGTCTTTAGGTGGGAAGGGCACATGGGGAGGGCAGAATTAGCTCTACTGAATTGGGTCGGTCCTTCCAGGTTGTGAGCCCTAGCCTGGCTGGTGATTTGTGGGTCCCGGGCCTCTGTTTTTGTGGGGAGCTGAGTTAGCGAGACAGAGAAATCATTTTCACTGCTCTTCTCTGACCCCCATCTACGCAGAGACATTACTGTGCCTGTGACCTCAGCAAGGCAGAAGGTGTACAGTTTGGGGCAGGAAGGGCTCTTGGAAAGGGATGCCTGCCTGCCTGTGCCCGAGTCTCCAGCTTCATGCCTCAGGAGTCATTTATAAACGACAGCATTTATTTTCTGCATCCAGAAAGTGTGTTCTGAACATTCTCATGGCTACGTCTTCAAGAACCAAAGAGCAGAGTCAAAAGGGACCCTACAGATTATGTACCAGTCATGGAATGAAGCTAAGTCTTGTTTCATGTGCTAACTTCCATTGACTGGTAGTCAGTGGAGTGCTGAGTTCAGAAGGATTCCAAGGCCTAGTTCCAGGCTAAGTAAGAAGTGGGTGTGATGGACCATGTCTGCCACGGACTCGGGATTAGAAAGCCGGGGAGTTTTCCAGCCTCCACATTTTAGAGGGTTGTGTATTTTAATTGTCCGACAACATTTCTGTCCCCACGTCCGCCCTGACAGCATGTATGATATCAGGTAGTTTCCCTTCTGTTTTGGAAATTGATTGGTATTAATATCTGTAGCTTTATATACAGCTCAGATGAGCTTATCTGCATTCCCTTCTGTTCAGAAAGGCAGAGATGAGTTAGTTTCTTTGCGTCAAGACTCCAGGAGACAGTAGTAAAGTAGGTAAGTAAGGTTTTTCTTAGACTCAGCCGTTGGCTCAGGCTGTCGTGGGATCCCCCTGGTGTTCCCCTACACGCAGCAGGGTGTGGCTGTGGGTGGGTGTGGAGGGTGACTGGTGTTTCTCCACCACCGCCCCCAGAGGTTGCATGTGACTCACTGGGTATAGAAATCCACATGGTTTCATAACCCACCCCCATTTCTCACTCTGGACACCAACTCGAGGAAGCTTAACCACAAAACATTTATAATCTGATAGACACCATGCTCTCTTACCTGTAGGTCTTTGCACATGCTGTTCCCTGTGCCTGCAACGCCCTCACTTGCCTACCCACCCCAGTCTGTCTCTTCCTTGTCAGCTCAGAGGTCACTCCCTTTAGAAGACTTGCCTGACCCTTGCCTCAAGTTAGAAGTCCGTTTTCCAGGTTCCCATAGCATATATCAGCTTTTAAATCTGTGGTTTACTTGTCTATCTCCACAGTGCTCTGAGCTGAGAGCGCTGCACTGACTCCCAGCACATAGTAGGCGCTTGGCAAGGAGTTGTCTGTAGGTTTGTTTCTTCTTGGCTTGCTTGGTTCTGTCGTGAGCCAGTCTTGCTGGCAGGGACCTGGGAGAAAGTCTTCTGGTATGTTTTGAAACTATTCAAAACCCACAATCTGGTAGATTTATGAAAATAGCAGTTCTTACTACTAAAATCTTGAAAGAAATTGGGCATCAGCTTCTCATGAGAAATGAAGGAATTTCTGCTACACCCCCCCCACCTTTTTTATCTTTTGTAGCAATCTGTAGGGGTGGAAATCACAGGATGCATTTGTTATAAGCAAATGTTTTTATTCACTTAGCCTGGTGCGAATGAGCACAGCTCTGCTGTATTGGAATGAGGGCAGACGTGAATTTCTTAGTAACCTGTTCATCACTGAAGAGTTGATTTTAATTTTTTTCCACAAAAATTTTTCTAAGCTTAATAATCTACCTTTAAAACCATTTTTTCTTCTGTTACAAAACTTAGCAAACAGCATACTTTTCTAACATTCTGAATCAGATTTCGTTTTTTCTTGACGTCTGGCGGGGGTTGGAATGGATGAAGGAATGACCCAGGGCTGTCATTGTGTATAATTGCAAGGTGCCCAGGGAGTAGAGCCTCTGCTCTGTCACTGAACAGCCTTGGTGTGGTTCTGAGCCCTCGTGTGTGCAGGGGTTGCAGTCTCTCCTTGTTCTGAGAACACCGGCTTATATTCTTGCTGCTAGCAGTGGACCTCCCTCTCCAGCACTTGCTCCCACTTGTAATTTGCTGTTTTAATCTGCTGTGGGCTGGGAAACTAGATCACCAGAGTAGTCTAAATGATTCTGAAGTATGATATAATTAGCTCCTTTGGGGCCTTTGCAGTGAATAGAGTACATAAAGATTTTCTGCGCTAAATCTGATTTCTGTTTGGGCTGATCTGAGACCCTTAAAAGGCTTTCTTGTGTCTCCGCTCCCTGGTGGTTACAGTACCAGGTAAACGCCTTTGAAAAGGTTAGTCTCACTGTAGGAAGATGAGCCCTCGACAGCTGGGAAGGGTCCGTACCTTTTTTATCCACCAGGGCATGTGATGGGCACTTGCCAATGACTTGTGTCCCTGACAGGGGACAGAGGAAGGTGGGTGACTTGAGTTGGGCCGGAAAGCACCGTCAGTGAGGCTGATCGGAGACTTTGTTAATGTTCAGGCGGGCATCCCCTGTTCTCTTTATCGAAACTAAAATTAAGCACCTGATAATAGCTCGATGTTAACAGAGAAGTGAGTCATCATAGTGATATGTATTAATATTCTATAGATTAGAGCCTCTTGTGCCAAATAAAGGGCCTCAAGTTAAAAAAAATCATAAACTGAGTATTTTTTCATTTCAAATATTGATGAATTTCTACACTTGTTAGGAAGAGAAGGATTTAGCCATAGTAGATTGATCCACAGCACTGAGCCTTATTCTCAGGTATGTTCTTGAGAGCAGGAAAGTGGCCTCCGACCCTGTGGTCCAGCCCACCAGCCCCTCCCACCCCACCTTCCAGCTAGGAGGGGCCAAGTGCTCCTGGCTGAGTGAACTCCCAGCCCTGGTTCTGAGACCCAACAATGATGTCATCATCTCAGGAGAAGCCATTTCTAGCTGTTTCTCAGTTGAGGGGTATTAGGAGGAGGTTGCATGTTCACACACTCCTTATACCCAAGGACCTGAAATGAACCACAGCATTAGTTCTTAGGACGGGAGTTCGTTTTTTTCTTTGGTTGATACTTAGGGCCATTTTGGCACAGTGTGGGTAGGAGATGGTAAGTCTTTCAAGAAAACGATGCTACTTCTGACATGTCTCTCCTTCTCCAAATACAACAGGACATGATGAAAAAGGCAGAAAACCCTAGAATGTTTTTTACCTGAAAGGAAACCCTGCATATCACCCAGGCCAGCTGCCTCCATTGTATAGATGTAGAAGCTGAGGCTTGAAGACAGAGTATGGCTTGTCCAGGTCACACTGTTTATTTAAATGGTGGAGATGGAGAAACAGATGAAGTCACATTCAGCCTTAAACATAATCAAAGAGACACAATTTTAAATGATGAAATAGGATTTTTGGCCTGTCTCATTGGCAAAGTTGAGAAACAGTGTTCAGATAAGTAAGTGTTGGTCAGGGTAGGAAAACGGGGCCCAGCTCATATTTCACAGGGTAAAGTGGTAAAATCTGTCTGCAGGGCAGTTTGGCAATATGAAAAGCTTAAAAGATGAGTTTACCCCAAGAAAGTAAGGATATGCATAAAGCATTCACCACTAAGATGTTCTTTGTAGTTTCGTTCAGATAGAGATGCTGAAAAATTGAACCTCTGGGAGGGGATTGGTTGAATATGTTAGCAGCCTTGGTGCGAAGTGAGTATGCAGCCATCAAAAATGATGTCTGTTTTCTGGAATTTGCTTTAGAATATTTCAGCCAAACAATGAAACTTACAACGAAAACAGGGAAGGAGGAGGGAGATGGAATTAGATGTGCGGATGCACAGAATGTTGATAACATGAAGCTGAGTATATGGGAGTTTATTATACTGTCCTTCCTTGGCTGTTTGGAATTTTGCATACTAAAAAGGGTAAAGTTGTATACAGCCTTATTTTACAGTCAACTCTGTATTTCCTGTGGGGATTGTTCTCTTCTGTTTCACTTTGCTTACCATACACACTAAAAAGAGATGCTGATTTAAGGTTTGTTAATTATCATGAAGAGATATTTGTGATATATTTGAATGGAAGAGGGCTTCAAATAGTTATGTGCAGAATTCTCGTTTGGTTTAAAAAATAAACCCATAGGTAGGAAATAGGTGGAGTGTGTACACCTAAGTGGCTGTCACTGGGTAGAGAGGTGATTCTCTTTTTTTAGCTTATCCAGTAATTTTTTTTCCCCTAGAGCAAATGTGTCGATGGTGAAATTATAGAAATAGTTGAGCTTAATTAAATATGTTGCTCTTTTGATCTAGGGAAGAGTATGGAGGAGATTAAGAAGGTGCTGCTGCTGGTGCTGGGCTGTGCCGTCCAGGTAGGGATTGGGAGGGGCTGGAGAGAAGCCACCCTTAGCCATCTTGTGTTTGGATTTGTGGGGATGAAACCAGCTTAGGTGGGAGTGACGCTCCCTTCGGTCCGGTATGACAGAAGGCCGCTGGGTTCCTAGGAGAGAGTGGCCATCATCTTAGGTGGCAGATGTGTCTACTACCAGGGCACCTTGGGCAGGACGCCAGGTGAGGATCTCTAAGGCCAAGGCACCATTAGCGGATTGTCCCCAGTATAGGAACTTGTAGAGCAAGGATTTGCAAACCACAGCCCATGGGCCAGATTTGACCTGCCACCTGTATTTGTGGGTGCCTATATTTGTAAATAAAATTTTATTGGAACACAGCCACGTGCCTTCCTTTACATGCTGTCTATGGCTGCTTTCTCATTATGATGACAGAGTTGAGTAGTTGTGACAGAGATCAAATGGCCTGCAAAGTCTAAAATATTTACCGTTTGGCCCTTTACAGATGAAGTTTGCCACCCCCTGGCCTAAACTAGGTGTTCTCCCTTTTTACATCTGGAGAGCTTGTTTAAAAGGAAGAGTTTTGTGTGTCCCACCCCAGTGTTTTCAATCTGGAGGGGGCTTAAGGATGGCCTTTTGAAAACAAGCTCCCCAGGGGATTCTGACATAGGTGGTCCTGGTGACTTCTAGAAAAACACACGTGTAAGGGCTGGTAGGAGGTCGAAAATATTCTTGGTTATAAAGGAGAAAGCCAAGGGTGGGGGGGCTGTTCATTTTGAAACTATATTTCTGTGGCTGTGGTGGCCTCGTTTGAAAAATGCTTCCGTTAACACATGTAACCTCTCCACAGTGTGAGAGGAAAGAGGAGTTTATTGAGAGAATCAAACAGCTGGACATTGAGACCCAAGCTGGGATTGTGGCCCACATCCAGGAGGTAGGTGCGTGGCCTCATGTCGGGCCCAGCCATGGACTGCTGCTCCCGTGGCAGCCAGGAGGCAAAATCCCTCCACGAGTGCACAAGTTTAAAGACTACATCACCTGTTAACGATTTTGCTAATTTTAGGTTTTAGGCAACGCAGACACGTTGATTCTGTTTGGATAGGTAGCCATCAATCAGCCAGCTAAAATAAAATGGGGGTAAAAATAAAAAATTTTAAGAAAATAACACCTCAATCAAGTCTTCTTTTGCCTCCTTCTTCTTACCTAATATGGACTCAGACTATTTTTAAGAGCTGTCAAGTGGTTTAGGCTCAGAATTTGATTTATAGGCCCTGAAAATGTATTCTGGCAAATGTCACCCAGCTTTGAACAGTTGATCTTTATAGAGATTCTCTGCTTCTTTCATTGACATGGCAGAGAAACAAGCTGCCACCACTTGGGAATCAAAACCAGAGAGTCCCAGAAGAGCTGCCTCGGGGGACCTGGCCCAGCCCAAACTCAGGCCCCAGGGGTGGGTTGGGAGGACTCTGCGCTTCAGGTCATGGTGGTGGTGGAGGTGACATTGGCAGAGGGGGTCTCAGCCGAAAGGTGGCTCCTCTATGGGGCAGGCGCCCACCTGGAAGTGTATGTGCACTTCCCTGATCTCCACTCCACCCTCCCTCCAAAATAAATGTCTTATGTTTTAATTATCTTAGGGGGATATAGGTTCAGCATTCAGTCTAATTGGACCAGATGAGATCAATGCATGAAAAAGATGTGAGCACATAGGACCTAGTATATAATTGGCAGGGGTAGCTGAGCACTGAATTTCCCCTTGTCACGTAAGTGACTAGGCTTCGGCTGGGCTGCTGGGCTTCCCCGGCTGGCCCAGGCACTGTGGGCTAGTGAGTGCCGAGCCAGGATTTGAAGCAGGAGGCAGATGTGGCTTGTTGCAGGTAGGGGGTCAAGTGAAGCCAACGTCAGAGGATGTCAATCTTATATTAATAGTAAGTATTCTCAACCATCACTGGCCACCTATTAGCCTAAGAACCATTCTGCCTTCTATTTCCTTGTGTGTCTCTGTGTTTTGCAAGTGTATCTACTTAGAGCTGAGACTAGCCAGTTGGCTTGAGACTAGCCAGTTCTTTGCTGTTCACTCTCTTTCCTGCCCAGCTAGCAGAATTTTTGTTTTTTAAAGTACATCGCCAATAGAGTCCTGCGTCATTATCAAATCCAGTGGGTGGCAATGGGGACCGGGCTCCGGAATCTCCTCGGTGCTTTGTAAAATTCAGGTGCCCAGGCCCCATGAGAGACACACTAAGCCAGAATCGGGGAGGAGGGGCACAAGGCTTTAATTAAAAGCTCTGCAGGTGACTGTGGTACAGCCAGGTTGAGTCCCTGAAGCCCAGCCACACCACAGTTACAGAGGCCCTGAGACATCAAAGGATGGGTCTGGGGCAGGCCTAGAACCCGGCCTCCAAATCCCATGCCTTTAGGGTAGCCTGTAGTGTGGGATGAGATTTCTCCTAATTCTCAGAGATCAGCTGTACCCAAACTTGTCCTTTTAAAGTGGGGAAAGGTAAGAAGGTGATGTCTTTTGAGGTATTGAAGGGCCCTTGTTGACAGGGCCTTGTCTTTGCTTTTTATTTTTTTGAGTTCACCATTTCTGTTTTTCTTTTTTTTTTAAAGCCATTCTCTACCTCCATTTACTGCTCTGAATAATTTAAGGACTTTTTTGGTGGGCTTCACTGAGTAGATACTCCTGGTTTCTTTGTTTTTGTTTTCCCCTTCTGAGGCCTGAGCACTATAACACTTGTCTTCCGAAAATGAGGATGGGAACTTGAAAAGATCCTCTGCCTCCTTTGATGTATCTGGGGGTCTGGATTGAGAAGCTCAGGTCAGCAATGCCTGTTGAGAGGCTGCTCCGTGTGGACAGAGCTGTGGGCTCCTGCCCAGGGAAAGGGACACAACCAGACCATCCTCTGTGGCCTGTGAAAACAAGATATACCTTTCCCTGAAAATTGTTTTAGATTCTGAATAGTTCCCCCAAATCCCCCGAAGATTGCTATGTACCTGACGTTCTGACATAAGATTCCTTTTTTTTTTTGGAGATGGGGATCTCACTTTGTTGCCCAGGCTGGAGTGCAGAGGCGCGATCACAGCTCACTGCAGCCTCAAACACCTGGGCTCAAGTGATCCTCCCACCTCAGACTCCAGAGTAGCTGGGACTACAGGCAAGAGCCACCGTGCTGCCAGACTTGACATAAGGTCCTTAATATTTTTATCTATTTGTGTTAGATTTTTAAGCAGTAACAGTCCCTTTCGTCACCCTCTCACCCGGAGACTTACCTTCTGTGTGTTGTAGATAGATGTAGCTCCAATGAAGAGACCTCATCTCAGGATCTTTTAGGGGAATGATTGTAAGAAGTGCTTTCTGGTACTAAAAAAAAAAAAAATCAGTGTCCTCTTTAACCAGTTTTTAAAGCAGAAGTGGTTTGTATTAATGGAGCTCTGCTGAAGAGTTTGGCTGCATTTACTCAGGGAACCCTTCCGCTTGCCACAGAAAATTTGTCAATGAGGGATCAATAACATCAGTGGAACGAGACGCCGTTTACAGTGCTCGAGGGAAGTGGGTGCCCACCTCTGCCTGGGCTGCCGCCGCATGGCTGCGGGCAGGTGGGTGCTCTCAGGAGCCCCTGGGGCCGCTCCTGCCAGCCTTTGCAGTGCTGGACCGTGTGTGCCCACAGGTGACCCACAACCAGGAGAACGTGTTTGACCTGCAATGGCTGGAGCTGCCCGACGTGGCCCCGGAGGAGCTGGAGGCCCTCTCAAGGAACATGGTGCTTCACCTTAGGAGGCTCATTGACCAGCGGGACGAATGCACGGAGGTGCGTCTGCAGGGCCAGCCGCTCTGGGGCAGGAGGGGAGGGGCTTGGGCCTGGGGCGCAGGGGACCCAGCTGCTCTCCTTTTCTCTCTCCATCTCCAATCTGGATGCCTCCTGGTCCTGCTGGTTAGGTTCTTGTGTGGGGACATGGGCACTTTTCCTGGCTATGGCTCCTACAGTGAATGGTCACCCTAGAGACACCTGGGGGAGGATAGAGGAGATCAGAATGCTGAGCTCGGGGTCCTCCATTTATACAATCCCCTTTTGCCCCACTAAATATTTCATCTCTTTTTGAAAACTTATATCACCCTTCTTCTGCCTCCTTCTTGGTTTCTTAGTCTCAGCTGAAATCTTCTCTTGTCCTTTGGTGTTCTTTTCACCCAGTTTGAGCTCAGGCACTGTGCTGGGCTCAGTGCACACTCGTTAACCCCTTTTGTTCTCCTCCGTCCCCCTTTCTGCCCGGCTGCAGCTGATCGTGGACCTGACCCAGGAGCGGGACTACCTCCAGGCACAGCACCCGCCCAGCCCTGCCAAGTCCTCCAGTGCAGACTCCACTCCCAGCCCCACCAGCAGCCTTTCTAGCGAAGACAAACAGCACCTGGCTGTGGAGCTGGCTGACACCAAGGCTAGGCTGCGGCGCGTCAGGCAGGAGCTGTGAGTCCCCAGCTGCTGCTTCTACTTGTGTGTGGTGTGTTGCCAGCATGTTTTTAGTGTGCTGTCCACTCACACATGGTGCTGCCAATGGCTCAGCTCTGACGTGGGCCCTGGAGTCAGCTGGGGTCTGCTCTGAGCCTACTCTTTGACCACAGACTAGTTACCTCCCCTTCCCGGGCCTGCACAGGGAGGGAGGGGTTCTTTCCAGTCTTTAGGGCTCCTGCCAGTCCGAACAGTAAAGATTATCTACAGAAGTAAACTGCTGCCACACTCCAGCCCACCTGGTGAACCTTTTCCCCTAAGCTTCCTGCAGCTGATGGATTACTTGTCCAGTCATGAGCTTCATGAGCTGCCTGCCCGCCCTCCCCATCAGCAGGCCCATGCCGCCCACCTGTGGAGTAGTATAGCTGCGGCTGGGGTCTCCTTACCTGCCCCGCACACTCAGAGGGAAACTGGATGGGCATAGTTTCAGGGCAGGTGTTGAAAACTTAAAAAGAGAAAAAATTTTGAGTTGGGAACATTTTTGCAGGCTCCATAGGCAGATCTCCTCACCACCATCGGAAGCCCAGGTCCCTTCCTTTCCCTGTCGTGGCCTTGGGAAGTGGGAGCCTGCTCCCAAGGGCTTGCTGAGGAAGCTCCCACCCACGCTCTTCCTCCTGATTGCCCCTGCAGGGAGGAGAAGACAGAACAGCTTGTGGACACCAGACACGAGGTGGATCAGCTGGTGATGGAGCTGCAGAAAGTCAAGCAGGAGGTGAGTGGAAGGCCTGAGACTGTGCGTTCGGGGCTGGCAGGGCTGGCAGGGCTGGGGTGCCCAGTGATGTGGCCTGGAGGGTCAGGAATGCAACATCGGCACTTCCAGCAAAGCTGCCCAAGAGCCTGTTGTCCCGAGCACTGCCATGGGGGTGACCATTTCCTAGTGGTAGTGTGCAGAGACCCCCATGACGGCATGCACGTGGAGCCCTGCAGCCACCAGGACCTGGCTTGTCCCCAGCCTTCCTGGAGATGCCACATGTTAGAGACTTGGCCTTTCTTCCCTCCCCAGAGGGGTGCCCCTAAGCTAGGTTCCCCTGCCTTCGCTCACCTTCCAGAACATCCAGCTGGCGGTGGACGCCCGGTCTGCTCGCGCCTATCGAGACGAGCTGGATTCCCTGAGGGAGAAGGCAAACCGTGTGGAGAGGTTGGAGATGGAGCTGGCTCGCTGCAAGGAGAAGCTGCACGATGTGGACTTCTACAAGGCTCGCATGGAGGTAGGCGGCCACACCGTGAGGCTTCCAGACGAGGCTGCGGATGCGTCCTCAGAAGCACGTTCAAACTGGCCTGCCCTTGGGGGTTTTGGGAGCGGAGTCACAGGCTCTCCCAGCCGATGTTCCCACACCCTAACCTGCCTGGACTTCCCCAGGCCCCGCGCCCTCCTCTTTGTCCCACAGCGTCAGGTGAGTGAGGGAGGGTTGTGCTTGGTTGGTGGAAGGCAGTGATTCCTTTTAGGATTTTCCTCCCACCCCATGCCACGGTGATGACCTTCTATTTGCATGTATCTTTTTTTTTTTTTTAAGATTTCTTGCAATTTCTGTGGCTAATTTTTAGGATTTAGTTTCCTCATCTACAAAATAGGAATAATACTGCGTTATGCGGTTTTAAAGGTAGAAGTGGTGAAATCTCTGTAGGGTGTGTTTGGGCAGGTCTCATAGTAACCCCCCAGCTGGTGGAAGCTGCCCTGACGGGCTTTACTTTAAATCACATCCAGGTTGTGGGTGAAGAGGTCAAAGGTAAACGGAGACCTAGGCCCGGGTGAGGTGACTGGGGCATTGACCACCCGCCCCAGTGGCCTCGTGTCAGCAGCAACATCCAAGACCCTCTTATCTGAGGTTTTCGGAATTTTGTTCCCATTGCCCATCTGAGGGATTTGGAAGTAGTCTGATGGCCTGCGAGAACGCGTTCCATTTGGAGACACGAGCTGGGTGAGCACAGAATGCCAGCACGTACTGAGCGGACTCGTTCGATGCTAAGAGATAACCCCAACTCTCTTCTTACCAGCCAGGCGGCTTCTTAGGCGACTGGACACAGATCTGGGGAGCACGGCGTTGCCCCTCAGGACTCCTGCATGGTGCAGCAGGCTTGCTCAGGGAAGGCTGTGGCCAAAGCACTCGATGTGCTCTTGTGCTGCCACTGGGCCCTGGAGTCCCTGGGCCAGGCAAGTTGGCTGCAGGAGGCTGTGGCCCAGGGCCTGTTTGTTCCTCAGACTCAGGGAGCATCCCCTGAGGACTGTGAGTGACCGGGTGACTCACTTTAACCCCTGCTGAGAAGGTGATCTTGAGGCTTTACAAAGGCAGCCTGGGCCTGAGCAAGGAGTGGGTTGGGAGGCCGGTTCTTGGCTTTGGAAATGGTCCACTGTCTCTGTCGATGGCGGGAGGCATAAATTCCGGGCATGGATGGACTCTAGGATGTGGGAAGGTCCCAACTGGGCTTCCTCACCTACTGGAGATGCCCCAGTTGGGAGGGTCAGGGACTGTCATGCACAAGCTTCCTCACTGCTGCTCAGCAGCTCCTCCTGCTCCTTGGGGACCTCATGTAGCCCCCAGACGGGGTCCTGAATGGAGTGTAGCTCCAGCGTCTCACCCGATACTCTGTCCTGTGGAAGTGGGTGGGTCTCAGGGTCCAGTCTCCACGTTCATTCCCAGTCTCACCCGAGCACCCTGGCCCAATCACGCACACACGTCTACTCCCCATGTGCATGGTGCCAGGCCATGCTTCCTGCAGCAAGGAGCTTTTGGACTATTAGGTGTGGCGTGGGGAACCCTTTTTCATATTCTCAAATCTCATGCCTCTGTGTAGTAATAGTATTTGTCATACTGATTAATAATTTTCATAGTGAAGAGTTACCATGAGGTTAGTAGTGCCTTCAATTTTGTATTCATTTTATTAATCACAAGAGAAACAGAAAACATGTCTATTTGCGTGAGACATTTACTCAGGGGCAGGTAGTGACCCATGTGGGTTTATAGATACTGAGCGGCCGAGGCAGGGGATGAATGGGGCCTGGTTAGTGGAGTCCAGGCCAACATAGAGAGGAGTGAGTTGTACTTTTCTCTGACGCCCACAGTGTCAGGACTCGGATAAACAGTGGCGGACACTCATCCTTGGATTGAAGTAGTTGCAATAGTCTTGCAGACTGTTTTCTGTCCTTGCAGGATGCGTAGAACGATTTGTGATTCCCTCCCTTGTCCCTCTCCCATGCTTGAAACTTTTCTGTTTATGAGTGACTTTGTCTCCCTTAATGCAGTGACATTAATAGAGCAACATGGATACAATAACGGAAGAGACAGGTAAGCTCACAGGCTTGCTGTCTGGTGAGAGAGGCAGGCAGGCACGTAGCTATGACGCGGCATTGTAAGTGGTGTGCTGGGGGCTTCACTGGGGGTGGGGGCTGGGGAAGGCCTTCCTGGGGAGGCGATGTTGAAAGTGATACCTAAAATGGCAAGGAGGAATTAACCGAATAGGGAGAGCCACACAGAGGGAGAAGCAAAGGCCTGGAAGCCTGAGAAACCAGCGTGCAGAGGGATGCCTGGGGTCAGGGTCAGAGGGCCTGCTGTGTCCAGATGGTGAGAGACGAGTCTGGCGGGCTCTCGGGGCCCAGTCATGGAAGGTGTGCAGTGTGCACCAGCCTCATACACCAGCGTCTTCATGAGGGGGATGCTGTGGTGTGTATTTCAGAAGCTCACTGGGGCCACATGGACCCAGGTCTGCCTGGTGTGTGAGCACTGCGTTCTGCCACTGCTTCCCTGAATCCCCCTGGACTAGGACCCCTGGAGCAGGAGTTTGCTTTGTGCTGATCACAGGTATGTTCTCAGCATCCAGAGTAGTCCCTTGCCCGTGGGAGGTGTTAGAGAAACACTTGCTGAATGACTTATATCTGGGCTTGGCTTTGGGCAGCCCTGCATTTGCTGCATGGGCAGAGCTGGCAGCTGCTGTGCTGCAGCAGAGGCCCTACCTCCTCAAATACCTGCAGAGGCAGGTACAGGAGCACAGGCCTCCCTAGCCAGTAACCTACCTAAGCACTCAGGTGTATGGTAGAGTTAATGGAGAATGCAGTTCAGAGACCTGGAGACAGGTTGCTTTGAGATGAGAGCCAGGTACTGCTTGAGCCCTGCGGGGACTGAGGTGAGCCCCACACCCCAGCACAGGGACCTGGGCCAGTCAGTCCCTCCAGTGCTGCCTTAATGCACGTGTGACTTTGATGGGCCCATGTTTGTGTTTCAGTAAATAAGTATGTCCAGCTTTACGTGAACATCCATATTTTTCAGGGTATAGTGATACACATTTCCAAGGGATTTGCCATGAGATTCCTTAAGAATAATTTCTATGCAATTAAAAGCAGGCAGTGCCCTAAAGAAATGCACCTGTGAATAGAGGTTGACCTGCAGGTGATAAAACTTTAGATTAAAAAGACTCAAGTATGAGGCGTGCACATCCAGAAAATAAAAATAAAATGGGCAGAGGGATAGATGGATAGATATGTGATAAAGCAAATGTAGCAACAATGTTAAATTGTAGAATCTAGGTGGTGTGTCTATGGGTGTGTGTGATAAAGTTATTTCAACTTTTCAGTGAATTTTATATTTTTCACAATAAAATATTGGTGGTGGAAGGGATGATCCAAGTGAAAGGACAACAGGACATTAACCATTTTGAATAAGCTCAACCCTGGTTAACCATACCAATTTAATTGTGAAACAATTAAAAACATTAATCAGTTTAAAGCTGTGCAACAGCTTCCCATAAGTCTTAGATCTTTATTTCTCAAGATATGGTCTGCATCTACCTATATCAGAATCAGCTGAGGGTGCCTGTTTAAAATGCAGATTCCTGGGCCCCACCCTCAACCCTAGGGAGTAGGCCCTAGAAATCTACATTCTGCGGGCTCTCTCCTAGGTGATTCTCCCTCCCCTGCAAAGTTTTTAAAATAACCTTTATTTTTTAAGAGTTAATGTGTTCATTATAGGAAACTGAAAAAGACAAGAAGCAAAGAACAAAGTCATCCACAATCACAAACAGTTTACAGTTCGGTGTGTCCTTCTGGGTCCTCTGTGTGTGCATAAAACATCCAGTTTTATGTGACTGAGATTGTACAGTATGTATCATGCTTTTTCACACATCATGCATATTTACCAATTCAAAATCCCAAAGCTATATGAGTATTTTGATAACCGAGAATACACTATACCAACTCAATCTGTTAGAAAAAAATGTAATCCTGCCTTTCTTTGGGCAGAAATTTCATAGAAGACAAAAATGGCAATAGGCGTCTAGATCAAAGTGTCGGCAGAGTTACATTAAAATACTGCATTCCCTTAATGCTCAATTTAAAATGAGACATGAAGCAGCACAGTGCTCTAAGCATGGTGTTTCTAAGAGGATTCAGATCTATACCATTAAAATATTAGCAAGAAGGTATGTTTCCATTGAATTACTCCACGTATTTTTATAGTATGGCCAAAAGAGACACACATATGTAAAGGCCATCATCGGAAAGTAAATAGGACGCGTGTGCATACATCTCTCTCTTCTGACTTCCTCAGTTCTTCTGCCCTCCCCAGCTGGAAGACCACTGCCACAGATGGACAGAGTACTTTTCCCCAAGGCTCTTCACTGTTGGCTTCCCTCGGGACAGGGTTCTGCGGGTGGAGCATGGCCAAAGGCTTCCTTTGCGGACCAGTCTGGGGGTGAGCGCAGGGAAGGAATCGTGAGGTTTTTGTCTCCTTGGGATTAAAAACAGTGCTGTTGGTGTGACAGCAGGGGAGCAGAGAGGAGCGTGGTTGTTGCATTTGTGCCGACTCAAGTTTGTGAGCACCTACCACGAGGGTGATGCTCTTCTAGTACAGAGGGAGAGACAGGTGGCCAGGCCCTCCCTGGGAGCCCGCCCAGGCCCTCCCTGGGAGCCTGAAAACACAAAGTGCTTCACCCAAGGAGAGTTCCTGCCACGTGGGAGGAAAAGATAATGGACCAAGGCTTCAGGGTGAGGGCAGGTTAATTTTGGTTAGAAAAACATGGGACACAATTGACATGGTTTGTTTTTAAATGTCTGGCAGCTTTTTTGTGGCTTCTAGTCTGGTTTACATAAGGGTTGAAACAACAAAAAGAGCAGAACAGGCATCCCTCAGTCAGGAGGAAGTGTGGGGGTGGCATGTGGGGTGGTCCCCGACTTCCCTTTGCAAACAGCAGTCCCAGGCAGCGCTGTCAGAGCCACGTGGGAGGAGGATGGAGGCAGAAAGAAATTGCCTGGAAGGTTCTCTTTTCCCGTATTTTGTGATTGGCTGAAAGTTTCTGCAGAGGGCAAAGGGCAGATACATAGAAGCTGTGTGCACCCTGAGCAGAGCGGACTTGGCCTTGCTCTGCTCCTGTAAGAGATTCCCAGCTCTCTAGGCCATGCTTGTTTTACAGTAAACACCCCAAGAGGCAGAGACCTAGCCAGGCGCATTCCTAGCTGTGACACCAGCTTGCCCATGTTGGGCAGGTCTTGTTTGTAAAAGGAGGGGGTGGTCTAGGCGTCTCTGAGACCCTCATGCCCTGGCATCCTGTGGCGTAGGAGCATGATTGCAGCAAGCTCATCCCTGTAAGCACCTCTCCATGGGAGCCACCAGAGAGGAGATGGGGCCCCAGGAACAGACCTTTGCAGTGAGGGGTCAGTCAGAGGGATAGATGAGGTGTTGGCTGGGCACCAGCCAGTTAGGACCTGGGTTGATGATCAGTCCCAGAGGGTCTGGGTCGGTCGATCTGTGTCTCTCTGTCTCTCTTACACACACACACTGCCCCCTAATCCAGAGTCACACCCCTGAGATAACACCAGTAGTGCCCAGGACCAGGAAAGGGGAGGGGGTTTGCTGAGGGTCTGGTCTGCCCTGCCCATGCGGCCTGGGAGATGGGGCCCCAGCTCCTCCCACTCTCCTTCGGCCTCCTCTTGCTCCAGGCAGAGTCTCCCACCCACTCCCTGGGGCTCCTGCAGAGGCCCGGTCATCTTCGGTAGGAGAGGTGCTCAGGACATGCTTGCTGATTTGAGTTCAGTGACTTAGGATCCTCTAGCCTCTTCCATCGTTAACTTAGAACAAACAAATAAAAACCTTCCCACTTTTCTCTGATTCTCTAGAGCTGCCCAGGTCCCTGGGCTGTCCTTTGTGGGCAGACCCATGTGAAACAAGAGTGTCAGCTGTGGTCCCATTTCCTCCACCGCCACCTGCACCTCCACTCACCAAAACCACTCTTGCGAGTGAAAGGTGCCCATGACATGGTTGCCAAATCTGGCAAGCTCCTCTCAGTGCCCCCAGCCCACCCTCGCTGGGTTCCTTCCTGGGCACCGCCCTCCTCACTCCCAGGTTGCCCCCGACTCTAACCCTGCCCTTGCAGGCCCGAGAGGCTGCCCCTCTCTGCCCCACCCTAGGTATCCCGGCCCTTTACCCCACCTCCAGCCTGGCTGGCCCACCTGCCTTCCACCCTCTTCCTTTCGCTTCCATGAGCAGAAGTCCCAAATCCTACCCCTTAGGCCGGGTCTGTCATGCCCTGCAGGCCTGAGTCCATCTGGGTGGTCAGAGGAGTCTTGGGGTCAGCACGTCCAGGTTCATTGTCTCTCCCTCCAAACTGGCCTGTATCATCTGGACTGGAGTCACCGTCTACTCCCTCAGGCACTCAAGCCAGAGCGCAGGTCCACCTGGATTCTCTCTCTCCCATTCCATGCCTGCTGTACCAGGCCCAGGTGTGCCCCAGCATGTTGCCACCCAGAGGCAGGTGTTGGTGTGTGCCGAGGCCTCACTGGCCTTGCTTGTGTTATTCCAGAGTCTGCCCATGGAATGCCCTTCCCAAAGATCTGAGCTGGCCCTTCTGCCTCGGTCTCTCCTGGCTCACACTCCTCTGTCCTGCTACCCTTTTGCAGCAGCTGCTTAGGCACCTCTGTGCCACTCTTGGGGTAAAATCCATGCTGCCCCCTTGTCTGTCCCTCATTCCCCTCTGGTCCCCTATGCACGGGTGCTTCCTTGGCCCAGCCTCCTCTCCTCCTGGCCCCAGACTCCAGAGCTAGGTCAGGGGCCTAGGAGTGGGTGGGGGTGGGCTCCAGCCTCCTCCAGGTCTCCAGGCAGTGCTCATCACGGGGCATCGCAATGAAGTCCTTTCCTATCTGTCTCCCCACCACACTGGGAGCTCTTTAAGACAGGGTCTGTGCTTTACCGACCTCAAGTCCTCTGTGCCTGGTATGTTGTCTATCTCAGGGGTCAGCAAAGTATAGTCCGTGGGCCAAATCCAGCCACCATCAGTCTTTATGAATAAAGTTTTGTTGGAACACAGCTAACACTCATTTATTGCGTCTGGCAGCTGTTATGTTCCCCCTGCGGAGTTGAGTAGTTGTGGCGGAGACTTAAGACCTGCAGAACTGAAAATATTTACGATCTGGGCCTTTACACACCCATAGACTGGCCCAGAGTGGGTGCACAGTAAGGTTTTTCAATGAGCAGTAATGACTCTGTATTTATGAACTTTTTCCACATGCCAGGAGCAGGGATATGCTCTAAATGCATTGTTGCATTTAAGCCTCATGGTGGCCCTACAACATTTAGTAGCCTGTTAGTTCCTCTCATCTTTTCAGATGAGAAAACTGAAGATTAATTAATAACTTGCCCAGCGTTGCAGTTGCTAAGTGAGTAGACCTGGGATTGGAATGCGACCATCTGCCTCCAGGACCTTGACTATCTGCCAGGGAGTGAACGTGACCCTCAGCCTTCACGAGGAAGTGGGACGTAAAGGGGGTACGGGGGGTGGTGAAATAGAGGCGTTCGTGGGAGGGGTGATGGGCTGCCGCTGTCCCCGGGGGTCCCAGCCTCCAGCAGTCCACATCAGAACTGAGACATGTTGTAAGCAGGGAAAGTTAAAATTCAGGGACCTTACTAAGGGTACCTTGAACACAGGGAGACCTGTTCCAATTTGGGACTTTGTGTCTCTCTTTGTTTCTTTGTAACTTCTAAGGAGTTTTGAAAAGGTCCAGCGCTAAGACATTGAGCAGGACAGACCTGACGTTTGGTTTAGGGTTCAGTCCCCCACACTCAAATCAGGTGAAGTTTAAAACAGGCAGGTCTGTTTTAACACAATGGATGCTCTATTGGTGGTCCTGGATTGAACTGGTGATCATGGCCCCTGGTGAGTTTATGGGCCTCGGGCGTTGTGCATGGAGTATTTCACGCGCATCTTCTAAGCCCACGTCATCCTGTTTTCGTGCCCATCCTGGAAAGGAGGAATCCGTAGTTGAGAGGGCCCAGGACTCAAGTACAGAGCAGACCTGGGACTTGGCCCGTTAGCCCATGTGGCTAATCGCTGCTCCAAGTCACAGTGGCATATTAGAACTGGAGCTCTCGAGCCATGTGGGGACCAGCCCTCAGGTCTGGCCTGTGGCTTCATAAACGTGGCCCCTTCAGCTGTTTGCTGGGCTGGGTCAGACCTTTAAATAGCCTCCTGGTTCAGTTGGGGTCAGGGCCGTGGTGGGGCGTGCTGGCCTCGGGCGGCTGCCCAGAGGTGTGGAATGGGGCTTCTCACTTCTGCACACCGGCCCTTTGCTGGAGCCCTGGGCTTGCAGTAGGAGCTTGGGCACAGCTCCTTCCAGATCCACTTTCTCACTTCTGAGGTGGTGGTGGGGTGTGCAAGGCAAATTGAGATATTTCTGTTGCCTAATACATAGTGGCAGTTGAAACTGCCAGAAAGTTGAGACATATTTGAATAGTAGTTAGAAATCATTCTATTCCATGCTGTAGTCCACTCCTGGGCACCTTTGTCCATTCCTGCCTATCAGAAGTCTCTGAGTCCCATCAAAGCCCACCTCATGTGCCACCTTCAACTCCACCCTAGGGGCATGATTTGGCCAAATAGTGTTATTGAACACTTACGTGAGGCTCATGAGAGCAGAAGCAGAACAGTCCTTCCCCCAGGAGCTCCCAGTCTGGGGGAGGAGGACAGGCCAGCCAGCTGTTGCTCAGAGCGGGCCCAGGGAATTCTGGGAGCCCCAACACCTGACTCAGCAGGTGGGATGGAGTGAATTCCCAAGCACTTCTCAGAGGGTGCAACTCAGGCTGAGTCTTGAAGGCTGAATAGGAGTTGGTTGTGAGGATGAAGGGGCAGCCTGTGTGGTGGTTGCTCAGGGCCTGAGAGTACTGATCCTGGGGGGTGCTGGTGGGTAGACCCTGCCTGAATGCTGGCTGGGAACAGTGGGGGCAGTGGCCAGAAGAGGGGAGGCTGGGTCTTCTTTCCACTTGAAATTCCTCATTGTGCTTTGGCCAACATCATTAGTAGCAGTGTGTGCCTCTGTTATGCATATGAGCCCCTTGAGCATGGTTCTTCGGGGAGCTGAGGGCAGAGGAGAAAACACAGGGTCTGGAGCCCTCTGGTCCAAGTTCAAGCTCCAGCTTTGCCCCTCACTGGGTTTGTGACTTTGAGCCATTCTTTAACTTTCCCGAGTTAGTCCTTCATCTGCAGGAAGGGACTGTCCCTGCCTCCCTCTGAGGGCTGCTATAAGGAGTGAGTGACATGGATAGATGGGAATCACTGAGTGCAGGGCCAACCACAGAGTAGACGTGGTATCTGCTAGGGACAGGCAGAGAGAGGGCACACAGGTGAATCCAGAGTTTTAATGACCAAGCCCTTCACCAGCTGCCAGGCTTTGATCAAAACTGTGTCCACTGACTGGAAAGCATGTGGTTTCCCCTCTACCAAGAATCTTGGATTCTGGCCCACATAGGAAGGTGAGCATAGTCAATAAGCAGAAACTCCCAGCCTAGTTCCATTGTAATCTGTGAGTAGGACAAACCTTAGAAAGCTTTGTCCATTAGAAGAAGTGGACAGATTCCCAGTGTGTGTTCTTTGTAAACTGTGAAGGCATTTGGGGGAAATCTAGTCCCTTCGAGATACTGAGTGGTGCTTGGAAAGGCTCAGCAGATAAGAGAAACCAAGAAGGCCCTTAACAAGGGGAGCAGCAGAGACATGGGGCACAGAGTGACCTCTTTACCGCTGTCTGTGATAAAAGCAGAGTCCAGTGGACCCCTGACCCGTGCATGTTCGCAGGGCTAACATCTGTTTGGTTTGCTATGCTGCAACTTAACTGTCTTAAGACTCCCTATTTCCAAGAAACTGCCAAGAACTTTTATTTTTCCAAGAGTATGTTTGTAAGATATTCAGATAGAAACTGTGTATTGAATGAAAGCTTGTCTGAATAGCCATTTTTTTTCCAGGACGCTGATCGGTGGAATGAATGTTGAATTGAGAGGACTAGACTCAGCCCTACCCCTTCCTTGTTAAGGATATGGGCTCAGAGGCTCTGTATGTCAGCAGAGTCCACTTGTCCATCCAAATGAGGTTACGTCAAAGCCTTAGCTCTATAGCCTGTAGCACTTGACCTATAGGAGACATTCAGGAAGCGTTGCCTTCCTGAGTTTAGATATTTTCTTGATTCATGGATTTTTTTTTTTCTTATAGCAGAGAAAGTCTGTCTGTGCTTGCCAAATGAAAAAAGGGGAAGATGATAAAAAGTGGAGACAAAACTTACTGCTACCTATGGGCTTATCTCTAGGTGGTTTGGATCTGGATGCCTGAAAGCGCTTTGGTTTTAGAGTTCTGTCGTAATGACCCAGGTGCCTTTATCTGATGGTTCTCATGTATGTTTTTGTTCACCAGGAGCTCAGAGAAGATAATATCATTTTAATTGAAACCAAGGCCATGCTGGAGGAACAGCTGACCGCTGCTCGCACGCGGGGTGATAAAGTCCACGAGCTGGAGAAGGAGAACCTGCAGTTGAAATCTAAACTTCACGACCTGGAACTGGTACTGCAGGCTGGGTTGTTACTGGTTTAAAACTGATTGGGGCAGTTTCAGGTTTATGCCATGCCCCTCTCTGCTATTTTAGCTACTGAGTTTGTTGCTGCTGCTGCCAATAACTTACTGACTGTAGGGAGTAGCTTGCTAAGATCAGTGGGCTTGAGTGGGCACCGCTTAACACCCACAAAACAGACAGCACTTGACTTCTGTACTGCTCTTCTGTAAGGATGAACATACATGTGTGTCTTTTGCAAGAAAGTTCTTTGCTGGCGTTTATGGTGTGGGTTGAGCCATGATTCTTCAGCCTTTTCACAGCTCTCGGTGTCTGCTGTAGAGCCACAAAGCTGCCTGTCACCATAGTACCTGCTTTAAAGCCCTGTGCAGTATGTCACTTTGTTCACACAACATTCAGTTAGGGACCTCCTGTCTCTCTCTCTTCATAAGCTAGGTAGCCAGGTCAAGGTATCTTTTAGTGCCTGTACCTCTCACAGTAGGGTGGGTCCTGTGTTGGAGTCCTGTTTATTTGGAGGTGAGCAGGTGTGTGTGGAGTCCCTTCACAGTGCATGATGGTAGATGCACAGGGGCTGGGGCTTGTCCAGAAGGTTCCCCCAGCTGCATCCTCACTTCTTCCCTCTTCTTGCCCTAGGACCGGGACACAGATAAGAAACGAATTGAGGAGCTGCTGGAAGAAAACATGGTCCTCGAGATTGCACAGAAGCAGAGCATGAACGAATCTGCCCACCTCGGCTGGGAGCTGGAGCAGCTGTCCAAGAATGCAGACTTGTCAGACGGTGGGTGATGCCTGGTGCCTGGGACCAGCCTGGCAATGGCCACCTCCTCATCCAGGAAGCTGAGCCCTTGGCTCTGAACCTTCCATGTCAGCCCATCCATTCACCTCTAGTAAATATGATTTCCTTCAAGTGCCATTTGGAACTGTTTCATTACAGTTCTCCCCAAGGAAAACAATGAGGGGTCCGGCAGCCTTGATGTCAGGACGTTAAACACAAATTAAGTGTTGCTAGGTTTCCCAGTTCCCATATGGACACTCCCAGGAGCTTCCAGATTATAGCATGCTGACACCCAGAGGACATCTTAGGCCGTGTGTGGATGGCTGAAAGCCCTGAGTGGCAGGAGCCGTCCCCAGCAGTCGCTAATCCCCGCTATAAATGTACCCTGGGCATTATTTCCTCCATTCATTTGCATAATTGGGCAAGATGGATGCAGCCTGTTCTCTGTCTCCTGGGTGGGGTGCTAAGTGGCTGCTGTTCCTGAGACCCGGGTTGTTGGCTGATCTGCCAGGCCTCTTCCTCTCCCGCCTGGGCTTGCTCTGCTGCCCGCTGCCCCGAGATGAGGTGTCACGGGAAGGGAGGGCGGGGCAGCAGTCAGCCCTTGAGCAGGAAGCCTCAGCGCCCAGCCAACAATAAGCCAGTTCCTGTGTTCGAAAATAACACACGCTCACCATTCCCATGCACCTGATAATGCAAGTTAGTATTTACTTGGAACTTTAGAGTGTGATAGGGCTTTTGGCTTGTTCAGGGGGTGGCTTTTTAAAATTCTGCTAAGCATCCCTATGCTGGAAAGGTTATTGAAAGCAGCTGAATATTTCTTCTCTTCAAGGAGTCCTATCAGTTCTAAACCTAAAATCAGTTAAACTATTAATCTGTGTAAGAAGTTAGTTCTGCCTGTGCTTCGGTACCTGTGCTTTGAGCTAGGCCTGAGGGCTGCACAGGGGTGGGATCCCCCAAATTCCCTGCTTCTGGAAGTCCAAGTCCATGGGGGCACTGCCCCCTGGTGGAGCAGAGAGGTGGTGCAGGCTTCCCAGGCCTGTCTCCAATCAAATGTACTTGTTAAACTCAGAGATCAGAGTGGCTGGTGGGGAGAATGGCCTCACCAGTTGACTATGCAGGATAATTTGTGAGCCCTTTAAGGTCAATGACCATGATTTATTCGTAGTGTTCTCAAGTCCTAGTACCTAGCTAGGAGTTGATAAATGTTGGCTTGAATGATGGCGTAATGCAAACAAAGCCTGACACTTTTGAGTTTATATTGTAGTGGCTTCTTGAGTCAAAAGACCTGACTTAAAGTCCTGGCTCCTCCACTAGTTAGCTGGGTGACCTAGGGCAAGTACTAAACCTCTTTAAATTTCAGCTCAAAATGGGGGTAATGAACCTGTCTTGGTAGAGGGTAGCTATTCTTATTGCCATTGCCTTATTAAAACAGCCAGTTACTCTGGTTATACTCCAGGGGTGCTGATGAGAGTAGCCCCAGTGAAGAACCATTGGTTGTCTTAGTAATAAACCGTTGTGTCGGTGTAATAGTCTTCACTGACTTTCATAGAAGAGGAAACAAGGCTTATAATCAATTCCCTTGTTTAACTTGTAGAACCTTAAAAATTGTTCTCTGTGTGTACAGAGCTTCAGCTTGGGAAGATAAGAAGAGACGGATGGTGGTGATGGTTGTGGGATAATGTGAATGTACCTAATGCTCAGATCTGTACGCTTAAAAATGGTTGAAATGGTAAATTTTGTGTATATTTCACCATAATAAAAAATATTTTTTCACAAAGGCTGCAGAGGTGCTGTCCAAAATGATGGCAGGCTCTGAATTAGTGGAGTTTTATTTTAGCTTAGGCATCTTAGATTAGGGTAGTTTCATTTGCAGTGTAGTCAGGACAAAGCCCTCCAAGCGGCCTCTTATGTCGAGTGCGTGTGTGTTTATGTGTGAATCAGTGCTGGGCCCGGGTGAGGGCCACAGACATTCCGTCCCCCTCCGCTGCTGCCTTGCCTGCCGTTGCTTTGCATCTTCAGGACCTTCTGGCCTGTTGGGTGGTCTGTGCTGTTACCCTTGGGAGAGGATGGAAACTCAAAGGGGAAGACAGATGCCTTTCAATCCTCACGATCACCCAGAGGATCCGAATACACATTCTGTTTCCAGATTGGTGTGTGTGCTGTGAGAACTGGCACCCTCTGCTACCCAGAGTCCCGGGGCGATGAGTAAGAGGCTGGGGTTGGGTCAGCTGCCTTAGCAACACCAAGTGGTACAGCTCCAAGAGATGAGTGCGTGCCCTGAATGGGAAAGGTGGGGGCCGGAACAACTCCAATCCCTCTTTAGGGGCTTTCCTATACCTTTTTTTTTCCCCTCCCAAAAAAGCCCCATGACTTACCTCCTGCTTATGCAGGAGGGGGCCAAGAACCCCCATTCCCAATGCTCGGGACTGGGCTCCCTTCTCAATTTGCATCAGAGCTGTTTAAAAGCAGAGTAGATAATCTGCCTTTTCCTATCTTTAGCTGATTTTTCATTTCTTTTAGAATTCTTTAAGCAATTTGCATATACTGTATCACTTTCCTTCAATATAATTATAAAATCACAAAAAGAAATCTCTGTGCAAAGGCTGTTACCCAGGCTGGCAAGTGGTCAGCATGTGTCCTAGCACAGCTTCCCGCCACCCGCGGCTGATGTTACTGGCCAGGTCCTCTGCCCCTCCCTGATGACCACTACTCTGAGCAGGCACTGGAAACGTCACCTATGGGCCCACTCTGTTAGCCTCTGATATCCTTGAGTTAGACAGGTTAGCAGCCCAGTAAACAAACAGTTCCTGTAAGTCCTATAGCCTTGAACTCTCGCATTGGCACCTCAGCTGGAGCCTGCCTCTTCCTGAGCTCTGAGTTGCCCCCCAACAGGCCCCAACTGTGCCGCAGAGGGACCCTCGGGCACTGACAGCAGCAGCACCATGTAAGGTGGGAGTGGAGGGGCAGAAGGGCTGCCTAGTTCACCCATGGGAGCCCCTCCCAGGCCCCTCAGATCCTGGGCGCAGGGGCAGAGAGTGGACACAGAGGCCCCTGGAAGGCAGGGTTCTGACCAGCCTCTGTGCTCAGCCTCCAGGAAGTCGTTCGTGTTTGAGCTGAACGAGTGCGCCTCCAGCCGCATCCTCAAGCTGGAGAAGGAGAACCAGAGCCTGCAGAGCACCATCCAGGGGCTGCGGGACGTGTCCCTGACGCTGGAAGAGAGCAGCCTCAAGTGCGGGGAACTGGAGAAGGAGAACCAGCAGCTCAGCAAGAAGGTAACCCCAGCCTGCTCAGTTCAGCGGGGAGGCACAGAGACCTGGGACACCTACCCTCCCCCCACAGTCCTTGTCTGGAACAGACAGGCAGGGCACTCTGGTATTGGGGAGGACACACTACTGGGAGAGTGCAGCATCCAGGTGCAGTCACAGTTAACTATGACAGAGGGACACAAGTGGTAGCTGAGGAGTGTCAGAGGCAGCATGGCCTTGTCCCTGCTCCTCTGGACATGTGACTTCTATGTCTTGTTGTCTTCTGTGAAGTGGGGTTGGTGGGGTACTTACCTGTAGAAAGAAAACCCTTTTTCTCACCTACGTCACTGCTGTCAGTGCTTCACTTCTGACACCAGATGTGTGGCTTTTCCCCACCAAGCAATTCTCCAGTTCTTGGTGGACACCAACAGGGTGTCCTCCAATTTTACTCAATTCTGACACTGTCTACCTGGAGTTAGCGCAGACTCCACAGGTTAAGGGCTCAGTCCCACAAGACTGCCCCCCACTTCAGATGCTAGTCCAAGTCCAGGTTGTCACCTGTTCTTCTGACTGACCTGTAAATGAGAGGTTCACAGACTCCCCTCCTTGGGTTCCACTATTTGCTAGAGTGGCTTTCTATTATTCATTCATTATAAAGGATACAGCTCAGGAGCAGCCTGGTGGGATGGATGCGCAGGCATGGGGGAAGGGGTGCAGAGCTCCCATGCCCACTCTGGGTTTCCCCCCTCAGCACCTCTACATGTTCACCAACCGGGAAGCCCTCTGACCTTGCCCTTTGGGGTTTTATACATAGGCATGGTTGATAAATCATTGGCTGTTAGTGATTAACTCAACTTCTAGCCCCTCTCTCCTCCCTGGAGTGGCGGGGGGGGGGGGGGGCCCTGAAAGTTCCAACCCTCTAATCACATGGTTAACCAGCCCCCATCCTGAGGCTGTCCAGGAGCCCCCTGCCCCCAGACAGCTCGCTAGCATACAAAAAAGACACTTATTACTTTGGAGATTCCAAGGGTTTTAGGTGCTAGTGCCAGGAAATTGGGCAGAGACCAAATATGCATTTCTTCTTGTATCACATTACCTAATGGGCGTGTGAGGAGGGTGGGAGCTGGCTTATGTAACAGGTCCGGCACAGAGTAAGTGCTCAATGAAAAGAGCAGTGTGCTGTTCACACGTGTGAAGTAGGGCAAGGGAGGGGAAGCACTAAGTGAGGTTCTGAATTCCAGATGCAGAGGTGTGTGCGTGCATGTGAGACTGTTGAGTGTTTTAGGGTCTTACTGGTGGTAAAACAAGCAAGTCCATGCCCATTTCACTCCTCTTGGCTTATGGGATGGGGAAGAAGAGTGAGCTGAACTGTATTTGCTTTTAAGGACAGCTGCTGGGTCTTCCTGGTAGCAAGTAGGACCTAGATGTCCAGGAGGGCAGACAGATGTTTACGAGCAGTCTTGTTATGCAGTGACGGGGATCCCTGTTCACACGGTGGATTCGGTCTCGGGTGCAGGGAGGGACCGCTGAGAGGCTAGGGGTTGCCTACAGCGTCAGGGGACATCAGATCCACCTGGTCCATACCGAGGATGGCGCAGGTGCATTGTGGGCTCTGGACACACCAGCTGTAGATTCCAACAAAGGGAGAAGGCAAAAGCACTCTTACTGGCTGAGCACCATGTGGGACTGGCACATCTGGGTGACTCCCAACCTGCCCGTAAGTGCTGGCAGTGTCATATCCTGAGGCATCACAGGCTGCGGGAGGAGTGCAGGCTGCAGGCAGGATTCCTGGGTCCCTTGGTCCTGCTCTACTGTTTCTTCACCTGTCAGTGGTGGGACACGCCCCCCCCTTCTGTGAGCTGGTCCCTTGGGTTCCCCTCCTAGGACCTCTCCTGCTCAGCTGCTCACTCTTGTGTGCCTTACAGCATCTTAGCTGCCAAGGGGTTTGTTGTCTCTTTATAGGACAACAGAAAACACCCCCATCTCAGGCCACATCTGATGTGGGGCAGCATGGGGAAAGTGCCTAGATGGTGTTGGTTTCTTAGATTCCCATGGGCCTAGCACAGGAAATGACTTCATAAATGGCAGTCCAACCTTGGCTAAGATAAAAAAGAATTGACCTTTAGGAAGATGAGAACTTCCGGCTCTGCCCTGAAAAGCCTGCAGTGTAATCTCGCTGGCCCAATGTCCCTGGGAGGACATTGTCTGCTGTAGCCCCTCCTCTGCCCACCCAGGATGACTCCTCATGCCCCTGTCCCTCGGGTCCCACCCTCCTGCCTCCCTGGCGTGATGCCAGCCCTCTCCTGCTGTGGCACATCTTGGCATAGACTCCCTGGTAGCTGGGGATTGGGAGGGCTGGAAGGGAGGGTCCACCATTCCCAGGCAAGTGCTGTCCTGTGTCCAGTGTCTGGAGCCCTCTCCTCCCTGCCCAGCTCTCCCCACCCTGGGCCTGGCTGGAATCCGGGTCAACTCAGCAGGGTGGTTCTTCTTTCGCCCTCTGTACGTGTCGCGCTGTCCTGTTGTCCCTGATGCCTGGCCTAGTTCAGGGACAATGAGACACAATGGTGCTCCCCAGTGTTTGAGGGAGGAACACTTCAGCACCACCGGGAGGGTCACACTCTGGCCCCTTTGCCCCTCTGCCAGCTCAGCCCATCCTGAGCTGCTCTCCCCAGCCTCAGCCACCCAGCTAGCACTTCTCAGTCCATAAGTGAGGAATCACTGAGCCCCACAGGGGACCCTGGGAACCAGCCCGGCTCTCCCACCTCACCCCAAGCATAGCCTAGGCTGTGAACTGGCTTAGATCCGAGACGCCTGTGGAAACCATAGTTCCCTGGAGTTCAAACATCCTTCATTCTAACTTGTGGCCTCCATGGATCCTAGAGAAGCTGTCTCCCTTCTCTGTGTCTGTAACTTTGTACTGATTTCATAAAAGTTCATTCTTTGAGTGAAGAGGAAAAGGATCCTCCTTTTTAGGGGAAGAGGGACAGCCCTCTGGGGGCCTATCACAAGGAGGCAGGAGCAGCCCATCTGAGATGTCTGCAGCCCAGGGGTCCTGGGAACCCAGAGTCGCATGACAGGAGCCCATAGCCAAGAGGGGCCAAGAATTAGCAGCAAGGGAGAGAAGAGAGAAAGCTAGACCCCAGAGCCAGCCTAGCCTGGGGTAGGGGTTGGGGGGCACTGGGCAGGCCCCCCTGGGAGCGAGAGCAGGGCACCACTGCTGCTTCCTGCATTTGGCCTGTGCTGCCACTCTCAGAGGCAGGCTCCTCAGAGGTGAGCCCCGGCTCCGCTGGGCACCAGGCTTCTGTTAGGAAACAGGGCAATGATAGGGCAGGGTAAGAAAGATGCTCCCGCCTTTGAGAAGGACCCACACACAGTCTGGCTGGGTGAGGCACTCTCATCTTGGGGTTCCCCAGGTTGGGGCAGGGAACAGAGTCTGAGCCCCGCTGGGCCCAACCCTGCCTGCTGATGGACTCTACACCTGCACCCTCCTGTGGAGGGTTGACACTGTGCACAGACCTGGAAGGCAGGAAGGCTGGCGGCCCCTCACATGAGAAGTGTGGCAGAGCTGCCTCAGACAGTGATCCTTAGGTTTGCAGAGCTCCTCGGGTGATCCTGTCCATGCAAGGCCCCACCCCAGGCAAGCTGAATTAGAGCAGCGTCTCAGATTGGGCTGCTTGCTCGGGTCACCTGGGTGTTTCTGGACCTACCCCCGGAGGTTCTGATTTAATTGTTGGCCTGAGGTTCAGATTTTCTAAAGCTTCCCCGATCATCCCCCCTGAGAACCATGGTTTTAGAGCAGTGGTCCCGAGCCAGCAGCACCAGGATCGCTAGGATTACATTGAATGCAGATTCTCAGGCCCCGCCCAGCCTACCAAGTCAGAGGCTGTGGGGATGGGACCCAGCGGTGTCTTACAGAAAGGGCTCAGCTAACCTGGGTCGCACCTGCTGCGTGCTGGGTGTCCTGCTGGGCTTCTATTAGCATGAAGTGCTCAGTGCTGTGGGTCCTGCTGGCCCTGATGGTCAGTTACAGAAACTTGCTCATGGCCACATAGTAGGGAGGGAAGACTTTGACCCCCATCCCTTAGCAGCATCAGTGCCTTTTCCCCCAACTCCTGTCTCCCACATGGAGGAGCTTGTCACTGGTGGGAAGAGACAGCCTACCCTTTAACTCCTCGCGATGCAGACAGTGCAGACCACAACACGGGCACCACCTGGGAGCCGGGTCTCAGGCCCTACCCTAGACCTACTGAGTCAGAATCTGCATTTTAACACGTCATCTGGGTGCTCATATGCATGACAAAGTGTGAGAAGCCCTGATTAGGTGGTTCATGTTGTTTGGGTGGGTTGGGCACAGGTGGATCCTAGCAAAGGAGCTTGGTGTTGGGGAGGTCCCTGGGCAGCTGTCTAGGCAAGGCGAAATGTGGCCTGGCCTGGGGCAGAGGCAGTGGGGATGTTAGGGGGGTGCAGAATGGGAAGGAAAGATGGGGCATGGTGACACATTCACGTGGAGGTGAAAGAGGAAGGGAGGACCACTTGAGCAGCTGGGTGACGTCACCGACTAAGGCAGGGAGTCTCAGGGAGGAGGACAGGGACATGGCAAGTGAGGTCCCCTTGGGTGCCCAGCGGTGGTGGACCTGGGCAGTGGAGCACTCGGCAGCTGGAAAAGGCAGAGGGAGGCTGGGGGACGTCGATAGACCAGTGCCTGATGGCCCCCTTTGTAGGAGTGAAGGTCGAGGGGGCGAGGAGGTTGCCACAGAACCATGCCGGGAGGTTTTCCTTGAGAAAAGGCCCATTAAAATGTTCTGTAGGGCTGAGAGGTTTTTGTTTTGCTCTAAAACATGGTTCACTTGGTGAGACTGACTCTTGCACCGGGCTGGGTCTTTGGGCTCTGCAGATTGAGAAGTTACAGACCCAGCTGGAGAGAGAGAAGCAAAGCAACCAGGATTTGGAGACCCTCAGTGAGGAGCTGATCAAGGAGAAGGAGCAGCTGCAGAGTGACATGGAGGCCCTGAAGGCCGACAGAGCCCGGCAGGTAGGTTCCCCCACAGCTAGCGCCTCTCGCCTCTCCTGGAGCCCCTGCCCGCGAGAGGGGAGCTGAGGATCTCGGCCACTCCTGGAAATGCGTCACGGGTGTGTGGGTTATCAGCCACCTCGCTTAGCTGCAGCTTAAAGCAGCACTTCTCAGCTGGTAGTGGGGGAAGATGGCCAGATTTTGTCCCCCAGGGGACATTTGGCAGAGTCTGAAGATGTTTTTGGTTGTCATGACTTGGGGGAGAAGAGGGGTGGTGCTCCTGGCAGGGAGTGGGTGGAGGCCAAGGATTCTACCAGATGTTCTGCAACACACAGCACAGCTCCCTGTGACAAAGAACGATCCAGCTGCGAACGTCCATAGTGTCCTGGCTGAGAACCCTGGCAAACCTACACGGTTTTATTTGCCTCACCCTATAAGAAGTCCCAGGGTAGGCAGTCCAGGGCTAATGTAGTGGCTTCACGTTGCCGTCAGGAAACGGGCCTCTCGCTTACTGCTCTGCTGGCCTTAGCAATGGCTGCTGCACACCCTGCAAGATACGGGCAGGAAGAAGGCAAAGAAGCATGGGGACTCCTGGCAAGGACCCCTGTAGACATCGCCTTAGCCAACTAACGCATGACTGTCTCGATCTGCAAGGGAGGCTGGAGTACGGAGGGTTTATTTTTTTCAGCCTCTGAAGTAGAGGAATAAATGGGGAGAAGAGGGTTGGGATGGTGCTGCACGTGGTGAACAGATGGGGCCCTGCCCAGCTGTAGCTCACAAACGGGAAGGCAAATGGCCAGGTGAAAGGCGAGGCTATTTCAGGCGTGTGCTGCTGAGGGATAGATAGGATGCTAGGGGAGAGAATACTGAGGTGCAGGGCCACCTTACGAGTTGTCATGTAAGGCTTCTTTGTGGACCTGACCCTGAGGATGAGAAGGAGCCGGTAAAGCTAAAGTCCAGGGGAAAGTGCTCCAGGCAGAGGGGACAGCGTGTGCAAAGTGTCTGCAGGAGGAAGGGGCTGGCGGGGGAGTGGCCTAAGAGGAGGCCCCAGAGACCAAAAGTATAACGGAAATTGCCAAAACTCTGAAGTAACGGAGAGAGATATAGTTTACATTTTAAAACCACCCTGGTTGCTCTGAGTGTGTTTTGACTTGAACTGTCATAAGTGATCGTGTCTGTGCCTGCTCACCTGAGTCTGTGTCGGGCCTCTGGGGAGCATTCAGATGGCATTTGGGCACAGGTAGGATAGTCACTTGAGGCCTCCGCCTTCCAGTCCCCTGGTGTGAACCCACATCACTGAAACGGGTTCACACAGCAGCCAGGGTTTTGCCTATTGTGTTTTCTCATAGATCAAGGACCTTGAGCAAGAAAAGGACCACCTGAACCGAGCAGTGTGGTCGCTGCGGGAGAGGTCGCAGGTTAGCAGCGAGGCCCGCGTGAAGGACGTGGAGAAGGAGAACAGAGCCCTCCACCAGACGGTGACGGAGGCCAGCAGCAGGCTCAGCCAGCTGGAGTTCGAGAAGCAGCAGCTGCACAAGGACTTGGAGCAGGCCAGGGAGAAGGGGCAGCGGGCGGAGAAGCTGGAGGGGGAGCTGCAGCGGCTGCAGGAGGAGAACGCGCAGCTGGCCAGCAAGGTGACCTCCCTGGAGACAGCCACCGAGAAAGCCACGGCCCTGGAGCACGAGAGCCAGGGCCTGCAGCTGGAGAACCGGACGCTGAGGAAGTCTCTGGACACCTTGCAGAACGTGTCCGTGCAGCTCGAGGGCCTGGAGCGCGACAATAAGCAGCTGGACGCAGAGAACCTGGAGCTGCGCAAGATGGTGGAGGCCATGCGCTTCACCAGCACCAAGATGGCGCAGATCGAGAGGGAGAACCAGCAGCTGGAGCGCGAGAAGGAGGAGCTGAGGAAGAACGTGGAGCTGCTGAAGGCGCTGGGCAAGAAGTCGGAGCGGCTGGAGCTCAGCTACCAGAGCGTGAGCGCCGAGAACCTGCGGCTGCAGCAGAGCCTGGAGAGCAGCGGCCGCAAGTCGCAGGCCCTGGAGAGCGAGCTGGGCGAGCTGGAGGCGGAGCACCAGGCGCTGCGGCGGGACCTGGAGGCCCTCCGGCTGGCCAGCATGCAGCTGGAGCGGGCCGAGAGGGACAAGAAGGCCCTGGAGCAGGAGGTGGCCCAGCTCGAGAAGGACAAGAAGCTGCTGGAGAAGGAGGCCAAGCGGCTGTGGCAGCAGGTGGAGCTGAAGGACGCGGTCTTGGACGACAGCACCGCCAAGCTGTCCGCCGCCGAGAAGGAGAGCCGCGCGCTGGACCGGGAGCTGGCCCGCTGCAGGGACGCGGCCGGCAAGCTGAAGGAGCTGGAGAAGGACAACAGGGACCTCACCAAGCAAGTCATCGTGCACACGAGGACGCTGACGACCCTGCGGGAGGTGAGCGGCGCAGGTGGCCCCTCCAGGGGGGATGGCGGGTGGGCCAGGCTCCAGGATAGAAGCGGGACTCTGTGTGTCCTCCTCAAATGCTTCCCCTGATTCTCAGAGCGATACCTAAAGGTCTGAGAACCAGTGAAAACCACATATTACAATCCTACTATCCAGAGAGAATCGCTCATGGTGTTTGGCTTGTTTCATTCCATCATTTGCCCCGTGCGTGTGTAAGCAGACACATGTCGATATGCTGTGTACACAGTGGAGCTGTTCCGGTGTTTATTGATTATGTCTTATTAAATAAGTTTTAAAGCCACAGTTTCTCAATGGCTTCAAGATACTTGATTCTATAGGTTTACTGTGATTATTTTTTGGACATTTAGGTGGTTTCCAGTATTTTCCACTATTAAATAACATTGGACATCCTTATACACACATACACCATCAGGAATATATCAAACTATTTTCTTAAAATATGTTCCTGGAAATGGAATTATAGGATCAAAGGATGTGAATATTTTAGTCTCATGATGGATTTAAAATTCTATTTTCCCCTGTTATTCTTTGCATGGGTCACCCGAGCATTCATTCAGTATGTTAGGATGAATAGCTGCTCTAGGAAATGACTTCCGCATCTGAATGGCCTAGCACAAGTTTAGTCTCACGCATGCAGGAATTTAGTGTGGGGGGCTGTCCCACACCAAGAGAACCCCACGTGGCAGAAGTGGGGTACCTGTATCACTGTGCTTACGGCCACTTCGGGTACCCGGCTTCTGCCATCTTGTGGCTCAGCCACCCCCTAGTGGAGTCCTCTTCTGGCTTCTCTGCATGGAAAATCGCACCTCGTGGGCAGAGCTCAGAAACACGCCCACACCCAATTGTAGGGTGCTGTGTGGCAAGTAAGAAGGAAATCAGTTTTGGTGAATGCAGAGTGGACTCCACATTCGAAAAAGATGTCTGACTAACTGCAAGCAAGTCAGTAAGCTGTGAGGGAGAGATCCCAACCATGAATACACTTCGTAGCCCTGTCTCTGTAAGCATAGGGTGGGTTAGGTTGTGCTGCGGTAACCAACAACCCCCAAAGTCCCCTTGGCCAGTCACAGCAAAGGCTTACCTTTCACTCACCAGAGGCCAGGGGACTCTGTGCTGTAGTCAGCAGGCCAGGCTGTTTGATATCATGGCTCCACCATCTCAACACCAGGCTCAGACGGTTGTCATGAAAGGAGAAAAAGCAGTTGGAATGTCACACACACACTTTTCTGTGCTTTAGCCAGCAAGTGCCCCACGTCACTCCCACCCACAGCCCCTTGGCTGGAACTGGTCACGTGGCTTCAGCTGATAAAGGGTGACTGGGAAATTTAGGGGAGCAGATGGTGAGCAGCACTGCCTGTTCAGGCCTTACAAGTCGGTAGGAGGGATAAGCATGCATGTGAGTAGCTGTGACACCGGGCAGAGAGTGGTCACTAGCTAGAGAGCTGCAAAGAGGGGCTGAAGGAAAGTGGGATGGCAGAAGGGAACCACTTACGTGAGTTCAACACCCAGGTTCTGAAAAGTAAACCAGAGTTTGAAATAAAATCTTTCCCTTCTTTATACTTTTTTTCTGTCTGTTTCAACATGTCCACAGTGAGCCTTTAATTACTTGTTGCTCCATAGAAAAGGCAGTCATATTATCAGAAATCAAACCTGCTACTCAGAGGTCAGTGTAAGTGGCATTCCAAACACATGTCTTAGGGAAGCAGCCCATCGGCCCCATCCTCAACACGGTGCCACCTGGTCTGGTTGTTTTCAGTGCCAGGAAGGCTGGGAAAGTGTGTTGGTTCCTTTTCTGTGGGAAGAGCATCCTTGAGGCTCAGGGTTCCCGAGGAGCAGCTGTGAGCTGTGATCTGGGAAGACAGTTGCTCAGCCCTGAGCCAGGCTGGCGCTAGCCTGTCTGCCATGTTTCTGCTCCTGTCCCACATGCCTGACTCACTGTTGTTGCAGGACCTGGTGCTGGAGAAGTTGAAGAGCCAGCAGCTGACTGGTGAGCTGGACAAACTGGGCCAGGAGCTGGAGAAGGTTGGCCTCAGCAAGGAGCTGCTGCTGCAGGATGACAGCAGCAACGGTGACACGTGAGGGCATACCCTCTGTCATGGGAGCTCTTCCCTCCCCTGTGTGGTCTGCAGGCTCTGGGCCTCAGCTTGATACCTCTATTTACTCTCCACCACTCAGGGCACTGTCCCCACGCGGTTCCTTAAGCCGATGTCCTTTATATTCCAGGTCTTGTTCCTTAAGGCTCTCACGCAGGTGTGGAAAGAGATTTTTGTCTGATTGAAAGGCTTCTTAATTTTTTAAAAAGTTTGTTGCAGCTTTTCCTGGCAATACTTTCTTAAATGACCTCATTTTTCGAGGACGTTTAGTATCTTGGACTTTTCCTGGACTTGTAACCGCCAAGATCCACATGCCTGATAATAGAATACCTTTTTAATGAAAGGGTCGAGGACTTACCACTTAGCTAGCACCTTGGGAAAATTGCTTAACCTTTCCAAGACTCAGTTTCCCCATCTGTAAAATGGCCATAATATAATAATATCCCCTAAGACAGGGACTGTAAAACTGTAGCAGTGGGGTTGTGTCAGGTTTCACTGGCGTGTCTAATTGGGGAGCCCTGGGGAAGGCTCTGGACAGCTGGGTTTGGGCTCCCGATTTCTCGACTGAATGCAGCAGGGTGAAGGAAACTGGCTTTAGGGAAGGAGAGATGTGTTGGCAGTTAGGAGACTGGGAGCTTGCAGGTGAAGAGGCAGATAAATGGTAGTATTATACCTTTGCGTTTTTCAGAAAATACAAGATTTTGGAGGGCAGAAATGAATCAGCATTGAAAACAACATTGGCCATGAAAGAGGAAAAGATTGTGTTCTTGGAAGCGCAGATGGAAGAGAAAGTGAGCCTGAATCACCAGTTACAGAACGAGCTCCAGACGGTAAGAGCTGCCACCGTGGAGTTGAGCGTTGGGCCCCAGCTGTTGGGTCTCAGCCTTGCCCTTCCCAGCCCCTCATCTGTGTAGTAGAGGGGCGGCCTGGGTACCCATTTCCTGGGGCAGGTGGGCATGAGCCGTGGGGTTAATGAGGAAGCCACCATCAGAATCACGTGTCTCAGGGCAGGATAGAACCACAGTGAGAGTCAAAGGCCTGCAGAGGGAGGAGACAGTGGCTCAGAACAGCACCAATGCTGCCAGGTGGGATCTGGGGACACCCCATGAGAGCCCCATGCAAAAGCAAGCCACAGGCACTGAGCAGCAACCTGCAGAGGTCACAGGCACCCTCAGATAGGATAGACAGGTGCACAGGGGCTGATGAAGATGTGCACATGTCTGCTCCTGGGCATATGTATGCAAATGTGCTCTCCACATTTGTGTATACACTTTACACATGCATATAGATGTGTGTTTTCTATGCATTTACACGTGTTCTCCATGTATATATGTGCACATGCTCTTCACACACATACACATGTTCTCTGCACACATACACACTACACACATACGTGCTCCCTGTGTGTACACACACTCCCCCGTTACACACATACTCTTCAATTCTTCCTTGTTGAACATGGGCCATGTTTCCTGGCTGCAGGAATGAGTAGGAATCTGGAGCAAAGCAGTTCTGGTGCTGGCAGGGGCTTTAGAAGGTACATGATCACCTGGTCCCTGTTCCTCAAGCTCACCTGCATTTTATGGAATGGACAGTTGAGGCTCAGGAGGACAAGAGACTTGCCACAGTCACGTGGCTGAAGTAGGGATGTGGCAGGAATGGGTCACAGGCCCCTGCCCTTCCTGTCATCTCTGGAAGGGAAGGGGAAATGTGGACAGAGGTTACGTGCCCTCCCCCCAAAAGCAAAAGAAGTGTGTCTGGCCTGTCACACGTAAGGGCAGGGGAGTGGTTGGGAGTGTGGAGGGCTGGCATGGGGCCGCCTTAGAGCCACTGACTTGGGGCCCCGAGCCAGGCTTCCTCCTGCCTGAAGTCTGCTTTCTTGTTGCCATGCCCTGCAGTTGAAGAAGGAGTGTGAGACCCTCAGGCAGAACGAGGAAGAGGGGAAGCACCTGCAGAACTCTTTCAAACACCCTGTGGGGAAGATGGTCACCAGCAGCCAGGGGAAGGAGACCTGGGGACCCAGCCACAAGGAAGCCACGATGGAGCTGCTCCGAGTGAAGGACCGGGCCATCGAGCTGGAACGGAATGTGAGTGGGCTGCCCCGGCTGCAGTGGCTCAGAGAGAGACCATCCTATGGGTGGTCCCATTGACAACACATCGATCCTATAAGGAGCAGGACGGCAGAGTCTGTTGAGATTTATCCAGACCTAGCTGGATACCTCTTGAGTTGTCCTGGTAGGTCCCACGGGCTCCTCTTCACTTGAGGTGCCTTCGGTGTTTCTGACATCAGGGGCACACTTGCCATCTCCCATGGTGCGTTGCTGTCTGCCTGCCCATTGGACAGTATTAGGTGGTTGAGGTACAGACCACGTGGCTGGCAAACCGAAAAGTATTTACTGTCAGGTCCTTTCAGAAAGTTTGCTAATGCATGTCTGTACCTCTGGTTTTATTTCTCAGCAGTGACTTTATGAAGTCCTTAGGGATGATTTTCATTATTTGGCAGATTAGAAAGCTGAGACAGAATTTAAGAGACTTGACCCAAAATCTCATGTTAATAAGGGATATACAAGACTATGGCCCAAGGGTCCTGACCCCTAACCCAGTTTTTGGCACACTTTATGTGGTCTTTATTAGTCTCATATAACATGAAGCTCCTTATTCTACCTGCTGTCACTCCTGAGTAGGGCGAAACTACAGACTAAGGCTTTGACTTCCTGTCCTATGAGAGACTTGGGGTTGTTGTCAAGGGGAGATGGATTTGGCTCACTGAAATGCACTCTCAGGGCGTTCAACAGAAAACAAAGAAAAGCATTAAAGAGAGAAAGGGAGAAGTTGCTTTAACTCCAGCGTGCCTCGGCCTCCCACTCAGACGCAATGCAGTGTCCCCCATGGTGTGTGGTCTTTTTTTTTTCTTTTTTTTTTAATTCTGTTGAGGGAAAATGGTACTTCCTTCACCCAGTGGGACCCTAGCTTTGGTCCCCAAAGCATCAACTCTTGGGGATTTGTTATAAGCCAAGGACCTGTGACTAGTTAGCATCTTCCCAGCTGGTGTTTGATTGGCTAATGTTTCCCTGTCTTCTAGAATGCAGCCCTGCAGGCTGAGAAGCAGCTGCTCAAGGAACAGCTACAGCACTTGGAGACCCAGAATGTGGCCTTCAGCAGTCAGATCCTGACACTGCAGAAACAGAGTGCTTTCCTGCAGGAGCACAACACCACGCTGCAGACCCAGACAGCCAAGCTGCAGGTGAGCGTGTGGCTCCCAGGGGCAGCAGGTCACTAACCCTGTGTGGATGTTTATCTGCAGCTCCGGAAGACCAGCGGGCACACCAGGACTCCTAAGAAGCAGCAAGACAATGCATGGGGGAAGTTTAGAGTTTTGTTTTGTTGTTGTTATTACTGTAGTAGGCTCATAAACAGTGATCTGTGAAGGTGGTGATGGTTTATATGCCATCTTCAGTGATGGAGCGTATTGCTGCACAGGTGAAAAACTTCATTTCTCTGCTTTTCCTTGCATTCTTGTCCATGTTTCCCAAAGTCTGTTCCTTGAGATGTTACTAGGATTGACTTGGAAAAGAGGATTGGGGATCAAATAAATTGTGTTAAACAGAATTAACCGGGTTTCTTTACTATAGAACCTGGCAGAGCCATTTTTAAGCACATGTGACTTTTTAATCCTTAAGAGGCAAGTAGGCTCTAAAGTGTCCTGGACTGTGGGAGCAGCCAGCAGAACCAGCATTTGTGCCACGTAGGATGGATGCTGGTTCTTGTTTATAATGAGTAGATTGTGGGAAAATGAATTTATCGTTTATTTATTTTTTCTTTTTTTTTTTTTTTTTTAATAGAGACGGGGGTCTCGCTCTTGCTCGGGCTAGTCTCGAAGTCCTGAGCTCAAGCAATCCTCCCGCCTCGGCCTCCCAGAGTGCTAGGATTACAGGCGTGAGCCACCACACCCGGCCAAATTTATCATTTATTAATGCAGTTTCTGAGAAGAGTTTGAAGATATGTAACTTACAGGACAGGGATAATGAGGAGGAAACTATTTGGCAAAGATGTTGGGATTTGTTCATTAAAACAAGAAAATAAGATACTGGTTTGTTGTTTTGTTGCTTCTTGTAAAGTCCTTGTCTGGTTTTAATATCAGGGTAATTCTGGTTTCATAGAATGATTTGGGAAGTATTTCCTTTTCAATTTTCTGATGATTTTGGATGTGGTTGGATGGAGTGTTCTGTAAGTATCACTTATGTTAAGTTGGTTGATAGTGTTGTTCAGGCAGTCTGTATGCTTACAGATGTTCTGTCTACTTGTTCTAGAAAAATAGGCTTTTAAATATAGTCAAAGAGGGCAAATACGTTATCCAAAGAAAGGACATATGATAGTTTGCCCCCAAAGCTCATATTTGTACAGTGGGTCGGCACTGAAGTGCCATCTGATAGTCCACGGCATCTGTTTAGTCCCCTTCCCAGGCCAGGTCCTTAAGTTCTGGTAGAGCTGTCCTCGGCCCCTCCTGGGTCTTGCCTGCCCCTAGGGTCCCGGATATTTTCTGGTCGCCTGGAGCGCTTGACCTGCTCCCTGGCCCTGCTCCCCGCCTGAGGGGACCTGTGGCTCCCGTGGGGTCCGCACGAGGTGAGGCCTGCGGCCGTCTCCCTCTTGCAGGTGGAGAACTCCACTCTGAGCTCCCAGAGCGCCGCGCTCACCGCGCAGTACACGCTGCTGCAGAACCAGCAGACAGCCAAGGAGAACGAGAACGAGAACCTGCAGAAGCAGCAGGAGCAGCTGACGGCGGCCTACGAGGCCCTGCTCCAGGACCACGAGCACCTGGGCGCACTGCACGAGCGGCAGTCCGCCGAGTACGAGGCCCTCATCCGCCAGCACAGCTGCCTGAAGACGCTGCATCGGAACCTGGAGCTGGAACACAAGGAGCTGGGAGAGAGGTGAGGCCCGGGGTTGGGAGAGGCGCGTCTTGGGGGAGACAGGTGGGGCCTGGGCAGGTAGGCGGGGCCGGGGAGTGGGCGGGACCTGGGATGGGCGGGGCCGGGGCAGATGGGCAGAGCCTGCGGCCGGCAGAGGGAGTCTGCAAGGCTTCCCATCGCCCCTGCATTTCCTCTTGGCCCACTGCTTCCCGTTGTTGGGGCACCCGAGCTTTCCCAAAGGGAAGGAAATAAAACGTCACCTTCAGCAACTTGGAGTTTGTGCTGCTGGAGACTGAGGGTGGAAGGGGTGCCACAGCTCCTTCCGGCTGGGGAGGCCCCTCATGGGCCTTTGGGGACCTGTCCTCCTAAGGATTCTCCTCTCCCTTTTCCCTCCAAAGCAGAAATAAGGGGGAAGTTCTCTGTGGACACCAGTTTGCAGGGATGTGCTTGTATAGCTTCCCAGGCCTCCTTTTCCATATCAGGGCCTGGCTTGCTTTCTCTTTTTAAATTTTTAACCTTTAATTATGGAAACTTTTGAATATATAGAAAGTAAGCAGAGTAGTATAGTGAAACCCCCATGAAACCATCCCCCAGCATCCACAGTCATCTATGTCCTTCTGTCTTGTTTCACCTACGCCTCCCACTCTGCACCACCACACTTTTGTTTTTAATTTTAAAGTAAAATGCACAAATCTTAACTTTGCACTCTTGACAGCTCAGGCTTGGGTGTTGTATTCATAAAGTCAGCCGACGTCAGTTGAGCTCCTGCCCCGTGCAAACCACTGATGGTCCCAGGCAGTTGGGCAGATGCAGCAGGATCCAGGGAGGGGTAGGACAGGACACCGCTCTCCAGATTCTGCAGGGGACATGTGACGTGCACCTGCATCTAATGCCTAAGAGAGAGGCATGTCTGAAGAGAGGCTCTCGAATACATGGAGTAGAGCAGAGGGCAAGAGATCCACTTTCCGTGTTTGTGAATGGCCCTGCTGACGGCATTTCCTCTGAGCAAGCCTCAACAAGATGATGAAGCAAACGGTGCTTCTTTAAGGTGGGAGCAGATGGGACATTTCCATTGTAGGGAGCCAGAAAATCCTTGTGTGGCACTGACAATGCTCATGGATAAGTGGGTGGTAGTGACATTCATTTATTCATCCACCACGTGCTTCCTTTTTGCCCCTGTCTGGAGTTCTCCAGCCCCTGTCTCCATCCAGATCTCTGTCCTTCAGGGGCTGCTGAGGCGTCTGCGTCTGTGAAACTCTGCTCTTTCTAGCCAGAAGTACATCTCTGCCTCTTGGCACATCTCTTCCTTCTCCTCCACCCATCCTGTATTCATGCAACATTTATTGCGTATCTGCTGTATACATGGTGCTGTGTCTAGACATGGTAGGGGTGCACCCCGTTGACTAATGAAATGGAGCAAAAAGTATTCACAGAAGTCTGATACTAGCACGATGCCCACCACTCAGCAGGCACTTACAGAAGCGTCTTACTCTTAGTGTCCTATTATATTATACTAATGTCTTAGTATATTCTTAATGTCTGTTCATTAAGGTTTTCACAGGTGTTTTCCCTACAATTCCTTGCTCAGTGCAGCATGTAGTAGTTACACAGTACTTTTTGTTGGTTGGACAGATGACTGGAGGCCCCCTTGGTCTGTCTGCAGCAGGGCTGCAGGTGTAATAGTATAGGTATTTGGAACACAGGAGTGATGGCTCTGTATTCTTTTCATTTGACACTTAAATCAGACAAGTTCATTCATTCATCCCTCTAACAAATATTCCCTGTGCATTATTCTTTGTACTTCAGATTCAGTGGTGAGCAAGACTAGTGAAGTTTCTGCCTTATGGTTGGGTTGTTACTGCTGGTTAGAGATGTGCTTGGTCAGTGTGCTTCTTTAAGATGTCACAAGAAGGGAGCAGGAGATGGGGAAACTTAATGGGCAGCCCGTGGCCCTTATTTGTCAAACTTGAATGATTTTTTTCCAGAATCGTTAGCCTGGATGAGAAAGGTCATCACTCTGAAAGCCAGGGAGAGCCCCAGTCTCAGCTGTATGCTTCGCCATGGTGATAGCTAAAGACCACACAAACGTGTGTCTTTTAGCAGCTGCCTGAGCAGGTTTCCAAGTTTGGTTCCCCACAAGTCTGGGCTCCGGTCAGGTGGTACAAGGACGGCTGAGATGGGGGCTGTGGCCAGGTGGAGTTCTGAAGATAAAGGCTGGGTCTCCTGGAACACTGATTGGTCTCTGTCAGACTGTCTCTGAGTGGGAAACATCATAAAGGAAGGGGGACTCCGGAGAAGGAAGGGAAGATCGAGGGGTTGTGCCTCAGACCCCTCACCACTTCCAGTCTGCTGTGCACCCCTTGGACTTGGAGGAGATCCCAGGTCATCCGTGAACACAGAAGATGCCAGCACGGTGGGAGGAGGAAGGGCCTGGGGCTTGTCGGGCTGCGTCCTTGTGCTCTGCTGCCCTCCAGAGACGGCTGTGCAGCCTGCAAAGATGGAGTCTGGAGGAGAAAATTAAAGCCCTGAGGGGAGGGTTAAAGTTGTAGGAGAAGGTAAGGGCTGTGTTCGAGGGGCCCTGAGGAGAAGTACTCTCTGTGCGTGTGTGTGTGTGACAGACAGACAGACAGACAACTACTAGCCACTGGCAGCTCCTGGACAAGCCTCTGTCCCTCAGGAAGGGCAACTGAGAACAAGCAGACACGAGCTCCTGAGGGAGGGGTGAGGGATTAGCTGTTATGCGCAGTGGAATTTGGCTGTTTATTTTGTGGTTTCTTTTAGATCTATTTGTGTTTAGTGAACCACCTAGTAGCTTGTTTATAATTCCCTAAAAGAGAAAGGCGTGGAGTTCAGAAAATGTAGTCATCGTGTTGCCAGGAGGCTGAAGGAAGACGCTGCTTTGACAGGACCTTGAGGGGATCATGGAGACGTATAAGGCCAGAGGAAGAGGATTCTTGGCCCCAGGGCCGGGCGCTGGCCCAGACACCACTCCCAGCAGCTGCCCCCCTGACTGTCTGCCATCCAGCCTCTCTCCCCACCTGCGCCCTGCCCTGTCCCCCTCACTTCGCAGAGAAGTCTCCAGAGGAATGCCACTTTCTCAGAGGAGTCATTCAGGTCTTCCGGGGTGTGGGTTACCTGTAGGAAGAGGAGGCCCAGGCCACAGTCCCAGCAGGTGTGTTTCCCTCTGACAGGCACGGTGACATGCTGCAGCGCAAGGCGGAGCTGGAGGAGCTGGAGAAGGTCTTGACCACTGAGCGGGAGGCTCTGCAGCAGGAGCAGAGGACGAATGCCATCGCTGCGGGTGAGAACCAGAGGCTGCGGGGAGAACTGGACAGGTAAGTGACCCTGCCCAGCCCTGAGTGCGGTGGCATTTGGTGCCCAGGATTCTGTGCAGACCAATCTTGCTTATTAACCACTAAGAGAAGGTCAAGGAGGTTTCCTGGCTGTCGTGTACTTTTATAAACCTGGTCATGTTTAATAGCTGGGTAGGTAATAAAGTAAAGGGTAACTCTAGCTGGTTACTGGGATTTGAGGACTCAAGTAATACCTGGGGACAGTGTGTTGTCTAAGTTTGGTGGGTCTCTCCTCCCACCCTTAATGCTGATAATCGTATCAGGCACAGGGGTATTCATTATTTGATGTAAGTCCACAACATTGTCTTGAAGAAGGTACAGTTGATCCTCGTTATTCACAGAGCCTCTATTTGTGAATTACCTGCTTGCTAAAATTTATTTGTAACACCAAGATCAATGCTCACGAGGCTTTCAGGGACATGCTCAGAGCAGTAAAATGAGTCTCCAGATGTGCACGTTCCCAACTGAGGTCGAACAAGGCGATGCCCTGCCTTCCTGTTTCAGTTCTCCTACTGCAAACAAACGTCCTTTTCGAAATCTCTTCAGTGCTAAATTTTTTATATTCTGTGCTTTTGCTGTAAAACGGCCCCCACTCATAGTACATAAGCACTGTCCAGTGTTCCTAAACATGAGAAGGCTGTGATGTGCCGTACGGAGAAAATACGTGTGTTAGGTAAGCTTTGTTCAGGCATGAGTTACAGTGCCGTTATCTGTGAGTATGTCACATAGGGTGTCTTTAAAGAGAAACCCACATAAAGCAAGGTTACATATTTATCATTTGACTAGAGGCTCCCAACAACCTAATTCTGTATTTTCCCTAGGCGTGATGGTTCTGCATTCACTAATTCAGTGTTTGTGGTGACTTTATGGAATGTACCTACCACACATAGGGACAATTGACTGTACTATTGTATCCTCACCCCATTTTTCTCTTTTTTTTTTTTTTTTTAACAGATGAGGAAACAGGTTCAGAGAGATTAAATAACTTTTTCAGGGTCAATGTTTCCTGTTAATGGCAAAGTCAGGATAGAATCCAGGTCTTGTGTCGTTGCAAAGGCTTAAGCATATAAAGCTCTTCTTCCTCCCACATCCTTACGTTGCTGTACGCTGGAGGTTACAAACGCAGATGCCTCCAGTGACCAGGCAGGTGAAGTGGGTAAAATAGTGCCAGCGACAGACCACAGACTGTAAAATGGAGACTACGTACCATCTGAAAGGGCAGTTGAGAATCAGCTCCAGCAAAGGTTGCCAGCTGGAGGCAGCCCCAGGGACTGCCAGATCAGCCTTTGGTTTTATATATTTTTTAAGAGAAGCTGTGTATTTTGATGTCGATGTGAAACTTCCAAAATTTTAAATGTTGGCAAAATAATTTGTTTTTCAAAAATAGAATTATACAGGCTGAGTAAAACACATCTATGTCCAAATCGAGTCCACAAGCCCCTGGTAATTTGAGCTTTTTGATATAAGTCTTCTCCTGAGAAACCCCAGTTGGATAATAGTTATCATCATGGTGATAATTTTAGTAGGTTTACATAATACTCACTATCTCATATTGTATTTATCTCGGGGGTTGAAATTAGAAAGGGGCTTGGAATTGGGAAGACGAGCTGGGCAGGAACATAGAATTTTAGTGTAAAAATTTCTGGTTCAGTGTTTAAAAAAATTTTTAACAGCAGAATCCTTTTTTTCCACATATGCAGAGATGCCAAAGCTGTAACGTAGAAGAGATGGTGGCACTGATGCTCTGTTGACACAGGTGTCTGAGCCTGCCTGCTCTTTCTCCCCCAGGCCCAATGTACTGGCACCAGGGAAACATAAAGAACACAGTTTGAAAACCAGCAATTTTGTTCAACCCCCTCATTTTACATGTGAAAAAAAAACTGAGGCCCAGAGAGGTTGTGATTTTGTATAAGGTTGCACAGCCTGCCATCGTTGGGGCTGGAGCCCAGCCCAGGTGTCCAGACCATTATCTCTTTCGAGCCTCTTTAGCCCCCTTGCCCTTGGATCTCCAACCCCCAGGGTCAACTTCCTGCACCACCAGCTGAAGGGGGAGTATGAGGAGCTGCACACCCACACCAAGGAGCTGAAAACCTCGCTGAACAACGCACAGCTGGAGCTAAACCGCTGGCAGGCCCGCTTCGATGAGCTGAAAGAGCAGCACCAGAGCATGGACATCTCGCTGACCAAGCTGGACAACCACTGCGAGGTGAGGCCTGGGCCAGGGCAGAGCCTCAGGATACTGGGAACAAGTGCCCCAGAGGGACAGCCTGGGGCCCACCCAGGCCGTGATGAGTCCTGATGGGTGTCTGTGCTCGAGGACATGTGTGGGCGTGGCGCAGAGGCTGAGGTGAAACCACAGGTATTTGATGGGAGCGGACGCCACATGTGATAGGGCTGTAGGAGAAAACACCTCTGTCTGACCTTTGCTTTGGGCAGGGTCAGGAGAGCTGCAGCGGAGACAGTTGCTTGTGTTTTAACTCAGTTCTCTCGGCTGTGTCTACGCCGTCTTTCCGTATCTCTTTGGTTTAGTAGCCACCCTGTTCTAGAGAAATGGTGTGAATTTGCCCCATTTGGGGGTTTGGCTGACTCTGGCTTAGACCCTGAGGCAGCTGGGTGGGGCTTATTCAGAGTGACTGCTTCTAGGCCACTAGGTTGGAAATGGTCTTAAGCAGAAAGACCCTCTCCAGGTGAGATCTCAAACAGACCCCAGTATATCTAAAGCAGGCAAGGTGGGTCCACCCCACCTCCTAGACAGCCCCAGGAACGGCGGGCGTCCTCAGGACAGGGTCTGCTCTTGCCTTTTGTTTGTCGAGAAACTTATCACAGAGGCCTTTTCCTTTGACCTCTTGGTAGCCGTGGGAGATATCACAGATGTGGAAACTGGGGCCCAGGGTGCTGAGATGCTTGTGGCAGTCGCCCAGCCGGATCTTGTGCTGCCCCCTGTGGATGAGAGACCCCCGGGGCCCAGAGCCCTGAAGGCCCCACCAGGGCAGGGGCAGGTCTGAGACAAAGGTGCCAGCACTGCCTGGGAAGTCCTCGCCCTCTGGGGCTGTGCTGTCATGAGGGGCCTGAGGCTTTTCAAGGGGGCTCCAGGGGAGGCCACATGGAAGAGGTCACACTTGTGGCGAAGCTGCAGGACTGTCAAGATCTGCACATATGGGGGTGGGTGTTTCACAGGAAAGACTGATTGCAGCAGAAATGGGCAGACAGACATTTTGGGAAACGCTGATGATTTAGCCAGGTTGGGACACAGGTCAGAGAGGGGACTAGTTGAGGGGGCCATAGCAGCGATGATGGGTCAAGGGGGGGGCCATCGACAGAACTCCGGGTCCAGCACACATCAGTCCCCGCAAACAGGCCTCAGGTGGAAGCTGCGTTAGTCTTCTTGGCTGCGGTAACAAAATGCCACAGGCCAGGTGGCTTAAGCAACAGAAGCTTATTTCTCACAGTTCTAGAGGCTGGAAGTGCGTGATCCATGGACCAGCAGCATTGGTGTCTCCCAAGGCCCTTCTCCCTGACTTGCAGACAGCCACCTTTTCGCCATGTCCTCACGTGGTCTTTTCTCTATGTGGACTCTGTGTGGTATCTCTGTGTGTCCACATTTCCTTCTTAGAAGGACTCCAGTCAGGTGGATCAGGGCCCACCCTCACGGCAGCCTCATTTTAAGTTAATTGCCTGTTTATAGGCCCTGGCTGCAAATAGAGTCACATTCTAAGGGACCTGGGGATAGGGCTTCAACATACGAATTTCAGGGACACAGTTCAGCCCATCACGGGAGCTAAGCTGAATGGGTGAAGTGAAGGACGGTGCTCCTTTGCTTTGAGCTGTGCTTGCTGCCTTTTCCGCCCCCGCCTCTTTCTGGGAAGCCCGTGTGTCACGAATTGGGTTTGTTTGTTGCCAGGCATCTAATGAGGTGAGAGAGCAGCCGCCCCCTTGCTATTGGGATGCACGTGGCCCTCGGGATCGGGATCGTGGACTCAGGCCAAAGGAAAGGGCCCAGCCGTGCTCGGAGCCCTGGGACCTGTAGCCACACGGGGGTCTTTCCACTGGGCCAAAGCAGAGTTTCCCAGGCCGGTTTTTTATCCTGCAGACTGCTGACTCGCCATGTTGCACTTTCCTCCCAAGCCTAGTGCAGTTCTCTACACTGAGGAAAGAAGCATTTTTATTATGATGTTTACTTTATCTATTGCCCAAATAATATAAGCAATGACAATCACAGAAATATTTTTAGTGAATAAAATGTCATAGTCTCACCTCCTTTTTCCTTCCAGTTCTTCTCACTGTGTATACATAAATTGTATATAATTATGTTCAAAATGGGTAGAATTTTGGTTTTTTTCCTAATGGTGAAGTCAACGTTATAATGGCTAATGGGGTGAAGAGGAGGGAACAACGCATATTTCCCACCTGTGGTGTGCTGGGCGTCTTGCCGTGTGCCTGTCTGTGTTCTCATTGAATTCTGGCAATGACCCGCTGAGCCCATCCTCGTTCCTTGCAAGCAGTGGATTGGAACCCAGTCTCGCTGAATCCAAAGCCTGTGTTCTCTTTACTGCACCACAATAATATTCTAGAACAAAAGTTGGCAAACTTCAGTCCACAAGTCAAGCCCTGCCCCCCACCTGCTTTTATATGGCCCACAAACTAAGAATGGTTTTTATGCTTTTTAATGGTTAGGAAAAAAATCAAACGAATAATATTTTGTGGCAAGGGAATTATACAAAATTTAAATGTCAATGTCTGTAAGCAAAGTTTTATTGTAACATGGCCATGCCCATTTGTTCATATGTTGTCTGAGGCTGCTTTTATGTTCCAAGGGCAGAGTCAAATGGGTACAAAAGAGACTGTGAGACTTGGAAAGCCTGATATACACTGTCTGGCTCTTTACAGAAAAAGTGTGCTCTCTTCTAGAGCAAAGCTATCCAATTGACATGTAATGCAAGCCACATACACAATTAAAAATTTTGTAGTAGCCATGTTTAAAACTTTTTTCTTAAAAAATGAAATTGATTTTTATAATATATTTAACCTATATATCCAAAATATTTCAACATGTAATCAATAAAAAAAATTGATGAGATATTTCACATTTTTTCACATTTAAGCCTTCAAAATCTGGTGCATATTTTGCATTTGCAGTGCAGCTTAATTCGGACTTGCTGCATTTTAAGTGCTCAGTAGCCACATGTGAGGGGCACCTGGATTCAACAGTGCAATTGTAGGGGGAACTCAGTCATTCCCACATTACTGGCTACTTTGGTCCTTTCCAAGTTTTCACTAGTGTAGATAATACTGGGGCGAACATCTCTGTGCGCTAGGCCTTTTCCTTCCTTTGGAAGCTGAGTTCCCAGTGGTGGAACCCCACAGGGTCACACGGTGTTTGAGATGCTGTTGGTCTGTGTTTTAGCTGCTCTCCCGTCTCAAGGGGAACTTGGAGGAGGAAAATCATCACCTCTTGAGCCAGATCCAGCTGCTGAGCCAGCAGAACCAGATGCTTCTGGAGCAGAACATGGAGAACAAGGAACAGTACCATGAGGAGCAGAAGCAGTACATGTAAGGGGGCCCCCTCTCTCCAGCTAGTCACAGCAAGGAACCCTCAGTCTCTGGAGGTCCTGGCTTCCCTTGCCCCACACCAAAGCCCTGTGACATTGTGGGCAAAGAGCAGCCCTGGGCCCAGTGGGGTCCTGGGCACAGACCACTCCCCAAGGCAGGCTTCATTTTGTTTCCTAGAATGTTCTCTGCTTCTGAAAGTGGTGGTGGTTGGCTTTGGTTTCCTTTTTCAAAGGCACTGTCCACTATCAGAAGCTCCTTTCTCTGCTTTTGGAATTAATTTTGCTTTTAAAAATATGTCAGCATGAAAAAGAAGTATCTCAGGGAGAGAATTCACACTGAAGGCGAAGAGTGGGAGCTGTGAACCTGTCTCACCTCTCCTGGGTTCCCCTAGACAGTGGGGCGAGCATTTGGTGTGCCCTGCTTGTCCTCACTCGGCTGGTGTTTGTGAAGTGCCAGCTTAAGCATAGGCCCTGCGAGGTACACAGAGCCAGTTCCCTGGTAGCCAGGAACCAGTAGGGGTGATAGAATGTGAACAGAGCTTTGTCCAATACCAGCCAGACGTGAAGGGCTGCACGGAGGCATGGGGCAGGTGTTGAGTTCTGCTCCATGGGGTGAGGGGGATGCGTGCAGGGGAGGAGAAGCCGGGGCATTGCAGATAGTCTGGGGTCAGGGAATGTGCAGGGGGCATCCAGAGAGAAGGCTGGAAGAGGAGGTGGACACTGAACTGTGGATGGCCTCCATGTCTGGCTGTAAACTTTGGGTTCATTGGGAAGTTTGGGAAGGGATGCTAGTCTAGCAGGGCCTAGGAAGTTGCCAGAAATAGAGGATAAGAGGAAAAACCCTGGAGCTGTAAACCTTGTGATTCAAGAATCCAGGGTGGTTTTCACCACTCTGTGCTATGGTGGTTGGACCATCTGTCCACGTGCTCAGGAGCAGCTGGGATGGGCGTCCCAGGAGGCCACGGGGTGCTGGCACAAGTGTGTGGAGGGCAAGCAGGGAGACGTCTGTGGAGGGACTTGGGTGCCTGAAAGCCGTGTGGTGTCCCTGCTCCCTCTGATGAAACGATGCTCCTCATTCCTGGCTTCGTCTGCTCGTCTGGCGGCAGCTCATCACCTTCCAAAGGATGGTTTATGTGTAAAACCGCACTGCAATTGCGGGGTAGAAATGACGGTTGCCTGAAGTTGGCCCTCTGTAATCCCGCTGGTAAAACTGCCAGCAGAGGTTGGGCAGGTGCTGACTGGAAGGAGTAGGAGCCTCTGGTACCCAGGGGGATTATTTGATGACGTTTTACATTAGAGAGTGTCTGCCCTAGGCCGGTGGGTTGGCCAGCTTCCTGGAGCCTGCTCTGGGCCCTGTGAGTTCGTGTGGGTCTAAAGGGCCGACCCCAGCTATGTGAAAGCCATGTGAGGCCCAGCAGCACAGCTGTGAGGACAGAACACCAGGACACGGGTGATGTCGAGGGGTCTGGGAGCAGAGCGTGGCTGGGGTCATTTTCCACAGGGGCTCACCTCATGTTGAACTCTCTGGAAAGCCCCCAGTTTGGGCAGAACCTCAGCAGCTTCGAGAATGAGGGAGCTTGGGCCTCTTGTCTAAGGCCTCATTTTCAAACAAGGAAACCAGGGCTCCGAGCTGTCGAGACCACACAGGTGATGAGGCAGGAGCGGGCCGGAGTACGCACAGCCCCGCAACTCCCTGAGCTCAAACAAAAGCTTTCCCTTCGTATTAGGAAGGACAGAATCTTTGAGTAAGCAGGGGTGCCTTGTGGCTCCTCAAGGTTCAGGAGGTGTCTCTTTGGTCCCTTGCTGTGTTTTTGAAAATGTGAACCAGTTTCCAACATTTAGAAGTCAGGAGATTGTGCTTCATCGCCTGGGCGTCTGGCTTCTCGGGAGGTCTGGCCCACTGGGCCGATGCATGTCCCCACATGGCCAGGATCTGCTGGCGCTGGTGGGCTGAGCTTGCTGCAGTCCCCACCACTCCCTCTGGTGTTTCTGGCACTGTTTTGCTCATTATCTTCTCTGCTTGGCTCCTGAAAGCTTTTAAGTTTGCTTCTGAGTTGGAATGGACACAAATCAGAGGTCTGACTTTGCTGAACTAACATTTTCAACCTCCATGCCCAGGTATTGTTGATATGCACCCCACAAGCCATCCCCACTCCTGGAGGTAGCTTCTCCCTGACCTCAGGAGTGTCCAATGTCCTGAATGACCTGGCTGGAGAATCCTTGGGACTTGTGAGCTTGAGTCATCAGATGGTTAGGGGTTTGTTGCTGTGAGCTCATTTATAGCTGGATCCTAGTGCTTTAGGAAATGTCAAGGTTTTAGAACTTCCTAGACCCAGGCAGATGCTTCCATGTACACATTCCACGCTCAGTGACCGCAGTGGTGGTGAGCACCCTCATATCTGAATCCCAGAAAAATACTGGCCCAGGCTGGGTTGATGGGTTCACTTGTTTTATTTAAAACTGGATTGATAGGTGTTCTTTCCCTTCTATTCACAGAGACAAATTAAATGCCTTACGGAGACATAAGGAAAAACTGGAAGAAAAAATCATGGATCAGTACAAGTTTTATGATCCTGCTCCGAAGAAGTGAGTTAAGTTCAGTGACATAAAGACAGAACAGAGAAGCTTCGTTTTGCATGAGTAGGGTGAACACTCAGCCCTGTAGAGCAGGGCCTGTACCTTCCACTGTGTGGCAGGTCGTCTGTGTACAGCTCTCTCCCACATCAGAAAGAGTTTAGAATTCCTTTCAGCCCTGCCTCTGTACTCCAGCTCGTCCTTTGAAAGGGGTGGCAAATGCCAGGTGACCCTGATGACACACAGGGCTTAATTTAGCCATGAGCTCTTTTAAGGGGGCAGAGCATCTATGGTCCTGGAGCCAAGAAAGCAGGTCTTCAAACACGGGAACCTTTTGGCCTTATGCGCATTCCTCTGGATTCACAGAACCTCAAGGAGGCTTCACAAATATGGTCTCTTTTCCAGAGAGCAGCAGCCTGCGAGCTATGGGGCTGGCTCCGTCTAGCAGTACCGCCCCCTTGTCCAGGGCCATAACCCCAGGAGTCATCCCTTCGGATTGTCCTAGCCCAGCCCAGCCTCAAAGTTGAAATGACCACGAATCCCTTGAGGTCTCTCTGTTGAAATCACAGAACCTCAGTCTTGATCTCCTATTTGACATATACAGAAACTGAGGCCGAGATGAAGAACTGGAGCGATTTGTATAAATGGGGTGCTATTTAGTTTCAGAGACAGGATGAGAACCCAGGTGTGGTTCTCTTCATGCTACATCAGAATGCCATCATTTTCCAGGTAGCTGCAGCTTTATTGCTTATCCTTTACATTTACTGATTTTAATTCAAACAGCCTACTCTCCTCTGCCCTCTTCCCCCTCACCCAGATTACTCAGTGCCAGGGAGTAGTAGTCAAAGAATGGCAGCTTATTTTACTCATTATTAACTTTAGCAAAGAATGAGGAGGTTCCTGACCTCCTAAAAAATGGCTTTTTAACCGAAAAATTGCCAAGTAGATAAAGCACAGCACCACATCCTTCATCCCAGGAGACTAGTGTGGATTTCTGCCACGATGCACCCGCTTCTACCATCCCTGGCCCCGTGCCTGGGAATTCAGTTCCACCTGATCCCCCAATACGATGATTGGGGGTGCCATCATCCTGAACCTCAAATTAACAGCCGACCTTCCTGGGCTGGTGATGGAAATCCCAGCCCACGTTAGGGAGCTGGTGACCCGCTGGAGGGTGTGGGAGGTTGGGTGTGTCCTTCTGAAAATCTACTTCTAACTAGGAAGAACCACTGGATTGGAGCCAAAGCATTAGTCAAACTCATCAAACCAAAGAAAGAGGGTTCGAGAGAGCGGTTGAAGTCAACCACAGACAGCCCCCCCTGGCAGCTGGAGTCCTCAGACCCCACCTCACCATCGGTTTCTCAGCCGCTCAGATCACAGCCAGAGAACCCCGACACCCCCCCACCGGGCTCAAACTGTGCCGAAGAGCGTGACGCCCACAGCGGGCCTGTGGGAAAAGGTAGGAGTGGCTGACCCGGCTGTGGTCGTGCTAAGGAAGGGGTGTCCTAAAGGATCCATTCACTGGATGGGTGTGTACATGTGCATGTGCCTTTTACTTAGGTATGTTATGAACCAAGTAGAAAGAAATCCATGTCAAGATTGTTGTCCTGTAACACTTCTTTTATTTTAGAACAGAAACGTCACTTCTCCTGGAAACTGGTAGGTATTTGAATATCCCAAACTGATATTCATGCAGGTACCATAGAGACAAGTGTGGTAGCATGTGTTTTCGGGCTCCCTCAATATGTGGGAGATTTATAGTAAGCTATTTTATGTGGGGAGACCCCAGGTGCACTTAACATGTTCTCCATGTATATAAGATCTTCAGAAAGTCCTTGGGTGGTTCTAATCTGTCAACACTTTGAAAGGTAGGTGAGGTTTGCTTCACCAGCTTAATCCTGGCTTTCAATCCTGCCAGCCATAGGACACAGCGTACCTTTTCCTTTAGGGCTGTCAATTGGAGTTTGCCAGAGGTTCTAAAATAAGAGGATTTGTGGTTATATGTGCTGTATTTTACCAAATCACAGAAGCCAGATGAGCTGCACAATTACTTTATATACCACTAGGATAAAAAAAGCCCACTGGCAATCAAATGATGCAGTGCCTTACCACTTAGAATTTTTATTATGCTCTTGTTGAAAGAGCTCTTCTAAAAGACTTGACAGATTTTTTGCACAAAAACATTAAAGGAAAATATGAGCAAGATAAATTGGTTATGACAAAGACATTTTTGTCACAGTTGGCAGCCAGCCAGTGGTGAATGTAAGACAACATTGGAGCTACATTCTGATTTCAGAGATATTAAGGTATAGAAGAAATGTATCTTAGAATTGATTAAACATAGCAGCTACCTTAAACATTGTTAAATTTTCAAGTTTACTTTTAAATATCATTTTTTTGGGATTATTTATGGCAGGCCTCCACCCTGAGTAATTTAAATTTAAATTTTTATGCAGGACTCCAGGACTTTCTGAAGGTCAGGCCTGTGCCTGAGACCCATGAGCTGTCAGGGCTAAGGGTGTGCCACTGAGGACTGATGACAAGTGTGACATGTGCAAAAGCCTTGCAGGGGTCACATTCATTGCTTACAAGTACCTCTTGTATCACTTTCAGATGCCAAAAAGAAATGTGCACATGCACGCACATTGGGCACTAACACTTGCATGCTCATTCTTTCTGGGGATAAGATTAGGTAAAGGCTCATATGCAAGTGAATGATAATGAAACTCAACATTTTTTTTCATCTGGAGGGATTCTGTTGCCTCAGGTTTTCATACTGGCTAGAGTTTAATTTTTGGTGTTTATCATCTCAACTTGTATTACTCTGTAAGTTGAATTAATTAATTATAATTAGTCTAATTGAGTTAGGAAAACTTTGAGAGAAAAGAATACTTGACTGGTCCAAACTGTTGAGCTGATCCATGAAGGAGCAGGTCAGCAGTGATTTTCAGCGGTGGCTGCTATGTCTCGAGCGCGCTCTCTGAGCTCAGCCCCCTTTTAACTACTGTCTGGGCTTTTTCTGTCTCATTTAATCCTAACTGCTCTGTGAGGTAGGCGTGATTACTGTCCCCTTTCAGGGTTGAGAAGGTGAGGCTTGACAAGGTTAAATACTTTGTTTGCTGATGTAGTAAGTGGGATCCAGTGCAGTTCCCTCAGACTCTGGAACCCACGCTCTTACCTACGTGCACTTCACAGTGTGCACATCCTCCAGTTACAGCTGTTTTGGTCCCTGAAGATGCTGAACAAGAGTCCAGCCCTGAGCTGGGCAGCAGGGACACCAGCGTTGAATAAATTGGTCCCTTATTCTGTGGTGTGAGCCATGGCCACCAGGTGGTGCTGTGGAGGAAGAAATTACGGAGATTCTGGTATCAACTTTAATCCTAAATCAGAAATTGGTTAGGTCAGTTAATGTTAATATAAAACATGTTCAGGAACTTAGACCAATTGTCTGCTTTGTTAAGACTCTATAATTTAAAGGCTAAGGATTGTAGGATCAGAGTGAAGGATGTAAAGGAGGTCTAAAAGGAAATGATTCTTCATGGCATTGAGGAGTTTTTTGGTATGAAAACAAGGTATTTTAATTATTTTAAAATTCATCGTGCCAAAAGAGATTATTTTAGAGATACAAAAATTATTAGTGAATACTTCAGGTAGACTGTTTCATTACAGTGGGCCAGAAACATATCATTAAGTGTTTCCAAGGTCTTTGAATGGGAACAGGAGTAGCATGTGAGCAGAGTTGTCAGGGACCCTGTCATTAAAATGGATGAGTAAGAGAAGCCGGGTCCTAAATTAATAAGCATTCTTATTTAATAATTTAACACACTGAAATTGAAAAATCGTCTAAGCCGTTGGCTCCTCGGGCAGTATATAATTCTCCTCACATGCTGAACAAGTAAATCGTTGGCGTTAAGATGGCTCTAAATTAATTAAATTGAGTTACAGCATAAATGATTCACTGAGCCCTGATTCTGGTCTGAGTACTGGGTATCATTTTCATCTTTCCTGGGCCAGACAGGATTCTGATTTCCTAAGTACATTTATATAATTTAGATTCATTTATAATTGTTCATTTCATTTATTTGTGTTTTTTTTTTCCCTTCTTTTTTGGGTTGTCGGGGTGATAACAATTTAGCATGCCAGCGCAAAAAGAGTCCCTTTTTGAGAAGCAAAAGCAAGGACAAAGACAAGTCTCCAACGACCCACCCAGCTCTCTCTAAACGCCTGCGGTTCTGGTCTTCCTCCGACATCCCATCCTCTCCTAACGAGCCTCTCTCTTTCTCAGACATTGGAGATTTCTAATCCTTTTCCTTTATCATGTGTCTGCATCGTGTATCTGTCTTCATTTCTGGAATTCAAACCAACCAACCAAAAAAAGCCAATACCTACAGGCCAGATGGCCTATAGTGGACCCTACTTCTGCCCCAATTTCAAGCTTAAAGTAGCCAGCGTGGATTCTGATTTCAAAATAGAAGATGAGTTGTCACACTCCCTGGACTGTTTCTTCAGTGCAGCACAGTATTAGGGGAGCCTCAGGATATACGTGTACATGTCCTTGGGCCGGGATGTCAGTACTAAGTAAGTCAAGTGGCCATGTGCTTCCACCCCTCTCCTGCACCTGCAAGCTTATGTCATGCTGTGTGTCCAGCAGAACTGGTCAGTGTCTGCTGTGCTTCCTAAAATATATAGCCTCTGTCAAGTAAGGTTTTCTTTTTTCAGACTTATTTTTAAAGCAGCTAAATTTAAAACCACTGCCCTTTTCTCCTCTTCCTTTGTCAGAGCACTGAGTTATTGGTTTTGCTAAAAAGGCCCTTTTTAATGTGTTCTGTGTTTTGAAGGATTGATTGCTCTGTTCAGGCATTTTGAATAATTGCATTGATTTTGCCCAGCCTGAGTTCAGCCCAGAATGAAGTTTTATGACTGTGCTGTGGTTCTCTGACATCTTGGATGCTGAAGTTAAAACAGTAGGGGACAGAAAGAACATCAGCACACAAGTCACGAGCAGAGCAGGAAAAAATCCTGACCAGCAAGGTCGTTACCTACTGCAGTATTTCCCATCTTCAGCCATTCCTGTACCATCTTCTTGATTTTTGCCATATCCTTATACAACTTGTATGATTACTTACATATTTTCCCTTAAGTTGACTCATAGTTTGCAGTTAAATTGTTTTAAAGAGAAAGATTGTTATCGGTACTATAAATGGAAAATGAGTATCACCATAAGAACAAGGTAACCATAAGAATAAATACATAACTATAAAAATGTTAAAGTTGGTTAACATGCCACTGGCTTCATCTCATCAACCTCGCTCTGGGAACCTTGGGCTGCTGTGGTCCTGGGTGCTCTAGGCCTCTGGCTTCCATGGGTCACGCTGGGACTGTGCTGTTTCTCTGTCTGCTGCTCATGCTAACTGTTCGCTCATCTCTGCCTCCCCTCTGGATCCTCATTTAAACTTCACCTGCCCCGATTCATTCCACCAGACTTGAATCTTGCTTCTCATCAAGGTTATCTTTCAAAATCCACATTTTCCCTTGATTTCACGTCATGAGGTCTGGGCACTTAAAACTGCACAGTGAGCCCAGACTTTGAGTGGCTGGGGGGGCAGATGGGGCAAATGTGTGGAGGAGCCAAATCTCAACAGTAAGTCTTGGCTCTGGATCCACAGCCCCTGGGGCACATGGAGTAGGACATTTTGCAGAATGCTTTGTCAGCTGTTAAGAACGCCAACCATGTTAATTTTTATCTTGTACTTGGACTGGGGTAGTTGGTTTAGGGTTTTTTTTTAATGTTTTTATATATGATTTTATTTAACATTGACAAGAGTTTATATTCATGGTAGAAAAATTAGAGATTGCAGAAAAGCACAAGATACAAGGTAAAAATCATCTTGCAGGCAATCTCACCACACAGAGATGAAGGCTTCTCTATTTTAAAAACTGTATATTGTGAGGTTGGCAATAAACATCTATTTGAAGTCCTAAGTGAAGCAAGTTGGCAGAACCTTCAGATCCTTGGCTATAGGTGTGGAGTGGTCCTGGGCAGACATCTGTTAGGATCTTTATAGGTCAGGCATTGTTGTCCTTTGCACCATTCCATAGGAGGTGTGCCCGATAGCTAGTATGTTGGATGGACTTTCATCAACAGTTTGTTTATCCTCTTGAGTTCTCCCCTTGTTTTCTCCCAGCCTCTCACGGCTGGCAGTATGACTGCTCAGTAGAGCCAGAGGTGGCTCCGGGGGGCCTCTGACCTCGGTCTGGAGTCAGCCTCCCCACCCATCCCCCATTTAAATTGTGGCCCAGGAGCTGTGGCAGCTCAGCTTTTGTCTCTGTGGTCCTCGTGCCCTGCTGCCCCTGCTTTTGGGCCTTGGTGTCGTCACCCAACCTGGACACAAGATTTGGCAGCCTCATTTCTCAATGTCCTCTTCTGCCCCAGGCCCTGGGGATCTAAAGCCAAAGCGAGGGTCCCCACGCGGAGGCAGCCTTGACCGCACAGATGCCTCCACTGACCCAGCCGTGAAGTCCTGGCCCTCAGAGTTGGGCTCCCAGACCTGCTCAGCCTCAGCCCCCAACACCAGCTCCACCCCCCTGGCCCGGCACCCAGGCCGCACCAAAGGTGAGTCATGGGCTCCTCTAGAAGGGTGAGCATCAGGGGCTCTGTGTCCTTCCTGAAGACCCCAGGCTGTCAGAGGCTGGAGAGGGGGTCTGCCTCTCTCAGGCCAAGAGGTAGCGAGCAGAGTGGTTATGCCATCTACAGGCTTTGGTGTCATAGACACAGGTTCGAGCCTCAGCTCTACTTTCCAGCCAAGTGACTTTGGACAAATAACTTATCATCTAGAGGCCCAGTTGCAATGGGAAAAGCTTCGGAACCCACCACCAGCGTTCAGGAAGTGGTGGCACCAAGTAGCTCCAGACAGGAGGTGAAGCTAGGGCTGAGAACCAAAGTTTGGGCTAAAACCAGGCAACTGCCCTTACTCCACCTTGGTGGAAGTTTGGAGGATTTTCCTCTAGAGAGGATAATTCAGACTCTCTAAGCTGGAAGTTTACTGATGCAGTTGAGGCAGGTGTCTTCCACTGAAAACAAGGGGATCCAGTGAAGGGTTTGCAAATTCCCTGTCTCCCAGTGTGCCAGGAGCCGTGCGTGTTCACACCTTTCTGCACGAAATGAAAATATTCTTTGAGTAATCACATTAGTTTGAGAGATGCCCAGAATGGCTCAGTCAGATCTTGCCAGGTGACACCCGTGGAAGTTCAAGGATTTCCAGACACGTCAGGAGAACCTCCAACACCAAAGATGAAAACCAATGCAGGAGGCAACTGGAGTTAACGGACATTAAACACAGAGATGAAGACTTTTAAGATGCCTGTCCGTCATGTCATCAGAGATAAGAGAAACTATTGCACCCATGAAACAAGAACAGGATGCTATAATAAAGGAGCAGTGGGAAGGGGGAGCATTTGGAAATGTAAAATATGTACGCAGAAAGGAAAAGATAATGCTTAAAACTGAAAAAAGACATTCTGCTTATAATTTAAGAGAGATGAAAATATGCAAAGAAACGGCTAAAGGAATCAAAGTGATTGCCTCTGGGCATTGGAAGTCTGAGAGAGCAAGAAGGGGTTATTTTTCATAATAATACCACCTGCTCTTGAAGCCCTGTGTGTGCCTAACCTTGGTTTGACAAGCAAAACAAAACAAAGCAACACAGACAGGGTCTCTGCCCTCGGGGGACCCTCGAGCTCCAGATATTCGTAGCTGGTGGGCGTATAACTGTCTTCGGCATGGAGACTCTGTTGTCATTTTGGAGGGGGCCCAGGGTCTGCTCTCAGATAGAAACTAGTAGGCCTGAGGTGCAGAGCATTTTCCAGTCCTCAGGGAAAGGCTGGTTCATTGATGGCCCTGGGATTCCAGGGTCTGTTTCTGGTTGGGAGTGATGGGTGCAGGGTTTAAGTCTCCAGGGAATCAGCCTGTCCCCTCGTGATAGATTTGGATTCCACCTCTTTTTCTTTCTTTTCCTTCCTCCTGCCACCTGAAGACAACGTGACCCCTAAAAAGTCTTTCACAGTTGGCCTTTGAGATTGGAAGAGGCTCCCCAGGGTACTCAATATTCAGTCCCTTTCATGTTATCCTTAGACCAGAATTCACCGTTGGTCTTCACGTCACTGTGCAGGCAGAAGTGTGGTTAAAGTTAAAGGGGATGAGAGTTGGGAATGTTAGGGTTGTCCCAGCAGGAGAAATGCAGAGGGATGGCAGAGGCAGGTCCCAGAGGCACTGTCCTCATCCCTGGGAGCTGGCCCGGGGTTTCCCTGTGGATGGTACATGTCCCGGAACCCTGACTCTTCAGCCTTGTTGTCACTGCAGGCTGTAATTCAGATGACAACCTCTGTGAGCCATCCCTGGAGCTCGAGTTCAGCAGCCACAGGCAGTACGGTGAGTGGTTGGGTGCTGCGCCTTTCGGCCTGGGTTCTCAGACTTGATTTTATTAGTTGCACATTTCCTTCAAGCTAAGTCCTGTGTGGAAGCCCAGTACAAAATAGGTGAAGGTGGGAAGAGGGGGGACCCATTCTTCCTTGCCCTCCTCAGGGACCTGAGCATGTGGTTTCCCCTTACATACCTGCAGTGGTGGGGAATTCACTACCTCGCAATCATTGCAGTTCTGGAAGCTCTGACCGCCGCCCCCCCCATTTGCTTTCAAGCACCCCACCAAGGGGTACCAAGAAGTTCTGGTGGCCCAAGCAGGGAGCGTTCATTTTAGGAAGGTCTCTCGCTGTCCTCACTTGGGTTTTTATTTGCCCATTGTAGCTCTGAGTTGTATTTAGTCTTAGAAATTGTTAGAAGTGCTTGTCATTTGATTTAGGCATATTGTAAACTTCTGCAGACGGGAAACAGTCAGTGATACCAGACTTCTCAAAAATTAAAAGCTGCTTTGGTTTATTTTAATTTTTGAAAAGCAACCCTAGGAGGGTGGGAAAATAATCCTTAAAAAAAAAAAAAAACCTCTCAAAGTTTACATTGAATCCTGCTTACTTCTCAAGTGGTCAGTAAGTGCAGGAGCTGGCGTTATCTTACGTCCTATCCGTTGTCTAAAAAGTTCAACTTTTAGACAGTTTAACTCATTCATATAAACGTAGACATCTGCAGTTCATAGGAGTAAAGATGGGACAGTTTGACGCAGGGGCCCCATGTGGCTCTGTGCCGTGGGGAGGATAACACCAGGGCGGGAATCTGCCGCCTCTGCTCAGGACGTCTTGCTGAGTAGCTATGGCTGTGACTGGTCAAGTGACCAAGGGGTTTTCTTCACAAATGGTCTGATTCCTCACCTTCTCTTATCAAGGAGAAGAAGGGAAAGGGATTTGTGATGCAGTGCTTGAACAAATGGCGGTGCTTTCAGGGCCCACAGATTGGGTATCAGAGCTTCCTTGTACTGAAAGTTATTTCCTTTTTAAAGAGAGATGTGCGTTTGTTTATTTCAAATTTTCCCTTCTTTCAGTTTTCACACTTTTCATGGACACCAAGTATGTTTTGGCTCATCCCCACACACTCTTTGCTAACAAGTGTTTCCAGATGCCTGCTATTTGCAGAGCTCCCCAGCACTTGGGAGCCAAGTGCCCTGCCGACCCAGGAAGCCTGAGCAAGCTTTCCTTGGGGTCACGGCAGGCAGAGGACTTCCTGGTGTACCTGCAAGCTCTCGAGCTGTTCACCTTGGCACCTGCTGTGTGCTAGGGAGATGCAGAGATGGCTGAAACACCATCCCTGTCCCCGGGGGTCCATAGTCCAGCAGGAGAGACATGTTTGCTCACGAGATACTCTGATATGGGGCAGGCTACTGGAGAGTGGCCCAGAAGAGCCTGCAGGCCCTGGAAGGGACAGCCTGCCCTTTGCAGGGCTGGTGCCAGCCTTCCCAAGAGTCTGCAGTAAGGTGGCATGGCATAGACACACTTAGGCAAGCACCCACAGTGGCCAGGAGGGCTGGGTTCCCTTGGCATCATAAACCTTGATTTTTCCCTTTGGGGCAAATGTAAATTTGAGGCAAGTGATGCAAAAGGAGCTGAAGAATAGCAAAGAGCCAAGAGAAGTAAATGCTCCCTTTCCTCCCGGGTCCCCAGCACCCGCTCCCTGTGGATCACCTCACGTGATGCCTCCCTGTGCACAGGCACATGGTTGCATACACATACACGTGTGCATGAGCTGCCTTGAACAGCCCCCCATCTCTGTTCCCATGGCCTCGGCAGGGGCTGTTGTCACGTGTTCCAGAAAGCTCTGTGCAGTAATAGGAGTTGGCCCCCTCCCCACCCCAACCTCTGGTTTACCCAGAGCAGCCCCTTTTTTTTTTTTGTCTGTTCTCTTTACTGGAATTCTGTGTGAGATTTCCTTTGTTAACAAGATAGTTTTAAACTGCAACCCTAGATCTAATAAAAATAGATAACCAAAGTTGTTGTTTATTGATAGCCTGGCACTCTGTTAGTAAAGCTAAACTTCCTCATCAGAGTATGTAGAGAATCCCAAAGTTCTTCCTTCCTAAGGGCATTGGCCATAGCTTTGGTATAGAATTGCTTTGGTACATAATTTTTCTCAGATTATATGGTTTAATCTGGGATATACCTGGTCACTGGCCCTGTAAATTAAATGTTGCCAATTCCTTTCAGTGTCCCGGCCAAGTAGTTTAGAGAGCAGTAGAAATACATCCAGCAACAGCTCACCTCTTAACGTAAAAGGTAAGTCTTTTCCTCTGTACTTCTAAAAATTTATTTGGATGTTTGGCTCTGGGCTTATAGTATTCTTATATAAGAATACCTAAATTAATAAGACTTTTGAATGCATCATGATGAGTTCCTAAGCCACACAATGTGGTTTCAAGCACAGGCCTGGGAGTTATTGGGGTTCAAATCCCTTCTCCCCACTGACAGGCTCTGAGGGCAGATCCTCTGAGTCTCAGTTGCTTCGTCTGTAGAATGGGATAGTAACAGTAGTTCCATTCCACTGCGGTTAGAGAACTAATATGGAGGATTTTGCTGCTTTGAAAATTTTTAGTTTGTTTTGGTACAGAATGTGGTTTGGCTTCATGAATGTCCCCTGAGCGTTTGAAAAGAATGTGTGTGCTGTCTTAAAAAAAGATTTTTTTATTAGCTTCCATGAGACTGGCCCCTAGAAGAGCATCTAACACATAGTAGGTACTGAATAAACTTTTAACACATGACTGAGAGAGAGCTAACCAGTGTTGTGTCTTATAGCCATTGATAGTTAAATTAGCAGAAACTTTCTACTTTTATCTCATGTTCTTTTGTTTTTAAAAGTCAACGTGAAACTCAAAAGGATTCCAAAAGGTCCTTTAACATCCAAAATCGCAGCCCTAATAGGAGTGAGCCCTGGGTTTTTGGGCAGGGCTTTCTCTCTGTCTTACGTGAGTCAGAGGCAGTGCAGAGCCCACTGGAAGCCAGTGAGGGGGCGGCCAAGACTGACGCATGCTCCTCTCTGTTGCCCGCCCTGACCCCAGGTTCCTCCGACCAGCTCCATGGCCGGTCTGAGAGCTTCAGCAGTGAAGACCTGATCCCCAGCAGGGACCCGGCCACTCTGCCCCGCGATGCCACCACGCCGGGACGCAGTGCCCTTGGCCGCCATGAGTATGCCCCACCCCGGAACGGGCCTCTCTCCCAGGAGGGTGCCCAGAAGAGGGGTGCAGCCCCTTCCCATGCAGGGGTGCGGCCCTGCTCGGCCTCCCCGAGCAGTGAGATGGTCACCTTGGAGGAATTCCTAGAGGAGAGCAACCGGAGCTCCCCTGCCCACGTGAGTGGACAGGGCGTGGTTGTGTGGGTCTCTCTTTCTCCCTCAGTCTCACCCTGGCTTGGGACCGGAGTCCTAGAAAGGGATGGGTCGGTGGGGAGAGGCCGAGGTGCAAAGCTGGCTTGGACGTGGGAGGATAACAAGAACACTCGCTGGCAGTCACCGCCAGCTGGCTGCCAGCCCCTGGGCCCCGGAGGCTGCTTTCCTCCCGGTCTGGGAAGTGAGCTGGCAGAGCGCGGGGGCAGGACCTCACACGGGGTTTTGTGGCAGAGCTCTGAGTACCTGCTTACCCTGAGTCTTCTCTAGCAGGGGTTGGCAAATGTTTAAGGACTTTGAAAGGGCCAGCAAGTAAGTATTTTAGGCTTTCCGGGCCATACGGCCTCTGTTGCAGCTACTCAACTCCACCACTTCAGAGAAAGCAGGCACTGATCACATATGCCAAGGGATGGGCCTGGCTGTCATCCAATAAGAATTTACTTATGGACAGTGACATTTGAATTTCACATGATTTTCACGTGTCTTGAAATACTATTCTTTAAAAAATAAGTTTTTTTCAGTCATTTAAAAATGTGAAAGCTACTTTCAGCTCACAGGGTGTGTGTCTGTGGGCAGCAGGCTGGATTTGGCCATAGCTCTCGTTTGGCCTCTGCTCTGTGGCTCCCAGCGCCAGACACCACCTGTTGATGTACTCTCCTCTGCCACCTTTTCAGAGTCTTCCTTTAGCTTTTGCAGAGTTCTGTGTGCATTCTTTGACAGGCTCTGATTCCAATCATCTGAGCTGCTGGATTATTGCGTGAATGAAGTGCACTGTGTCTTGCAGTTGAGACCATTTGAGGGTTTTTAATACTTCAATATTTTAATTTCATTCCCATTAAACACAGTTGGAGAGGCTCGCTGAGAATTTCATCTTTAATAAATTCCCCGATGATGCTCTTGCAGCTGAGAAGGCACCACACTTTGAGAACCGCTGGTCTAATGGACTAAGCAAGAATACCCCAGAAATCAGAGGCACCTGCGATTGGAGGGCTTTCCTTCTCAGTCCTTCTCTGTTACATGCCTGCTGCAGTGACTGTCCCTTCCCTTCGGAGCTCTGGGGGAGCAGGGCCCCTCCCTGCTCAGCTCACACCTGTCCTCACAGTCGCCATTCCTCACGCTCTGTACCACTTACCTGCTCCTCTGCAGCTGAAACAAGACCAAGACTATCTCACTGCAGCAGTTTCTGTTGGAAGCTGATGCTTGACACCCAGCGAGCCACCTCTCCCCAGCCCCACTCTGTGCCCGGTATATTCAGCTCCGGGACCCCAGCACCTGACACACCCAGCTGCCCTCCCTCACTGTGCCCCTAATGCAGATGGCAGCTTCCATCCCAGAGAGCCCACACCTCCACTCCTTGCTGGGGGTTAGTGGTGCTCAGAGGGGGTGTCCCTGGATGGGGCTCCCTGGGTGGCCACAGAGGTGGTCTCCTAAAGGTGGGTATCAAAGACTTAGAAGTGTGCAGAGAGGAGCAGAACTTTACACCATGACCTCAGTTTCTTTACCTTGGTACAGCCTTTAAACAACCTTGCAAGGTTGCTTTGAGAATTAAGTGAGGTTTCTTGCAGTTATACGTGTGGTTCCTAGAACAGTGCCTGGCCCCATGCATGAAGAGTGGTGCCTGTGGGTAGCAATGATCACATGTCTTCCGACACCCAGCCCAGATCTGGAGCATCAGACTAGCATAAAGCAGCAGGTCGCACCTCTGCTGAGTTGTGCCACGCCCATATGTTTTCACAGGGCAGGAGCTGTTTGCAGGTGCAGGTAGCTCCTGAGCTGCACCTGACTGACACCCCCGACCCTTGCGTCCCGCATGAACTCACTTCCCTTCCTCCTCTTTCTGTGTCTGTCAGCCTCGGGAGAAACCCCTGCCTGCAGGAGACAGCAGCTCCCTGAGCAGCCTCATAGACGCTTGCCTCCATCGCCCTGCCTGCTGCCTGGGCAGGGAAGGCACAGCAGACGGCAGCTTGATGGCGACAGGCTGGTGGGGTGGACCGTCTGGTGTGCTGCCCTTCCCCGGCACCCTGCTGTCCCCTTGGGCCCGCCACCTCTCTGGCTCCTCCAGCCCATTCTGCCTGTCTCTTCCCTTTCTCGGGCCAGGACAAAGGTCTGGGTGGAAGCAAGGGTTCTGGCTTTTCAGGAGCTGCTCTTGTTTCTCTTTCTCTAAGCGGCCCAAGGCGAGGTGAAGTCCTTGGGATGTTGCTGAGGACGTTGGAGCGAGCAGGGAAGGCAGGCCTGTTCACACCAGTCAGGTTTCTAGCCCCTGCTCAGCTTGGTGGAAAGAGGCAGATTGAAGCGGTCGGTTGTGGTCAGGCTTCCAGAGCCGACCGTCCCATGAAGATGTCAGCTTGGTGGGAAGTCACTTCCCTCTCTGGATCTGTTTCCTTATTTGTGAAGTTAGGGGGCTGCCCTGGGGTATCTGGGCTTCTTTCCTGGTGGTTCACGTGCTGCCCGGCCACCCTCACGTCCTGACTGGAGCTGGTGTGCGAGGTGGGGGTGACATGCGTGCCTCAAGCCAGGCGGGAGCAGAAAGTCCAGGCCTGGCCATGTGGGCTGTGAAGGGTGAGAGGAAGCTCCAAGGACCACCCCCCAACCCCCTCATTCCCTCCTCTCCCTTCCTGTCTGTAGGATACTCCCAGCTGCCAGGACGACCTGCTGAGTGACTACTTCCGAAAGGCCAGTGACCCCTCAGCCATCGGAGGCCAGCCAGGACCACCTGCCAGGAAGGAAGGGGCCAAGATGCCCACCAGCCTTGTGGCCCCCACCATCAAGATGGCTGTGACCACCCCCGAGGGGAGGCTGCTAAAGCCCGGGCAGTGTGTGAAGCCAAACTTCCGACCTGAGCTGGAGGCCCCACCCAGCGTGCCCCCGAGACAGGTGCAGCCTCCCCAGAGCCTGTCTCTGGGCAGACCCCGGCAAGCCACGATGCCCCCAGCCTCCCACACGCCCGCTGGCCGGAGTGCTTCCCTGAGCCGGGCCTTCAGCCTGGCCTCGGCTGACCTCCTCCGGGCCAGCGGGCCAGAGGCCTGCAAACAGGAGTCCCCTCAGAAGCAGGGGGTTCCTGAGGTCTTGGGGGGCAGAGAGACAGGCAGCCACACCCTGCAAAGCTCCACACCCCGCAGCTCCCACAGCCTGGCCCGGGAGCGGACCCCACTGGTAGGAAAGGCTGGCGGCGCCTCTCAAGGCGCAGGCCCCCGCAGCCGGCCGCTGGACACGAGGCGCTTCTCCCTGGCTCCGCCCAAGGAGGCGCGGCTGGCCCCCCTGCAGCAGTCTGCCACGGTCCCAGCTATTGCCACTGCAGGCGGCGGTGGCGGCAGCAGCAACTCCCAGCTCCAGCACTTCTCACCTACTGTAGCCCCGGCTGCCAGGACCAAGCCCAAAATGCCCCAACACTCCGGGGAGATGGCCACCATCACCCCTGTCCGGGTGGGGCTCAGCCTCTCAGAGGGAGACGGGGGCCCAGGGCAGAGCTACAGCGAGGGGCTCCCAGCCAAGAGCCCAGGTAGGTCCCCTGACTCGGCTCCCCACGCCAGCCGGGGCCCTGAGGACTGCAGTCAAGGGAGCAGCTCAAAGAGCACACCAGCGTCCCCGGAGCCGGGTGGGGACCAGCAGACAGTGTGGTACGAGTATGGCTGCGTGTGACTCGTCTGGTGGATCAGCAGCTTCCGAGTCTTCACACTAGTGACACGCCTTCTGATTCTGACGGCCTTTTCTCCTGCATGCGCCTGCGGTGCCAGGGAAGGGTTTGGAATGAGGAAAGGGGTTCCCACGCATTTCCTTTTTTGTTTTGTTAGTGAAAACACTGTGCCAAGCCCTAAGAGGATTACACTCCCAGGAGTGTAACATGTCTTCTGTATCTGCAACTTCCAGCAGCTGGTATCTTTTGAACAAATCCACTTTGGCATGGGGACCACTTAGAATCCAATGACAAAACTGACCCAAAAGCAGACACTATTCGAGTGTGCCCCGGTAAAACACTTGTTTGCAACTTCTTGACCTCTATTAAAACATATGCATAAACACACACACACCCCAGGCTCACAAGGCTAAGCCCTGGTGGGTCTGAAAACCCCGCTCCCTCTTTTCCCAAAAGCCATTTGATCATAGGAGAAGCCCAGACTGGCCATACCACAAAGATCTTAAGGGCCTTGGGCAGACCCCAGAGTTAAGCCTGCTGTTAAAAACTAAGAGTGTGGCTGTTCCGTTCCTGGGGTCCCAAGCACTTCTGTTTACCCCAAGGCCAAGGGTGGCCTTGGGCATCTGCCTCCCTCCTCCAGCTGGCTCCTGGGCTCTGCATGGTGGGCTCTGGGGGCCACACAGGCACCTTCTTCCTAGATTCCCTGCTCACTGTTCTACAAACACTGGATCTGCTGGGTTTGGGGGCGGACAGGGCAGAGAGAAGCCCCTGCCCAACCCTCCTCCTGGCAAGTGTACATAGTGCACAGAGGGGATGCTTGGCTGTAGCACCTGACATCCCCTGTCTCAGATGGGATGTTGATTTATTATTTCTGAGTAACTTTTGGGGGTAGAAACCAAATTTCTTTTAATATATTACATATATATGTACACACTCATGTGAAATATGTATACTTTGGGGGGATCTATTTATGTTCCATTGGGAGTCATTCTTTTCTATCAGGAATCTTATCTGCTGCTTTGTGTGTTTGGTCAGATTCCTGACACATTTAGTTTCCTGTTGTAAAGGTGCTTTTCCTGGGGTGAACTAAACCTATTGATTTTTTTTTTAAGATTTTTTTTTTCCTTTTGATTTAATATACTGAGAAAGAAATGGGAGACTTCAGAATGTTCAGATCCATTTTAGGAGTGTTTGGGGTTGTGTATTAAATAGCCATTCGTTCTGGAACACAAGGACAGGATTGTAATAAAATGGAACAGAGGAGAAGCGAGTCTGGTTTTCCTCACTGCACATTGATAGTGGCATCAAGTGGGCTGCTGGGCACTCGGGGCTCCCTGCCACCACCCCCCAGGGCTCTTCCTCAGCCATTGGAATCCACCACTTGCTTTCCCACTGGGTGTGTGAAGCTGTTACTCAGCTAACCAGGGACAAATGTGGAGCACGAGGATTTCCTGTTTATTACACGACAGCTTACCCCCACCTCTGAGTTGCTTTTTTTTTTTTTATTTGGAGACAGAGTCTCACTCTGTCACCCCAGCTAAGAGTGCGGTGGCATCACCATAGTTCACTGCAACCTCGAACTCCTGGGCTCAAGCGATCGTCCTGCCTCAGTCTCCTGAGTAGCTGGAACTATAGGCATGCGCCACCATGCCTGGGTAATTTTTCTATTTTTAGTAGAGACAGGGTCTCTCTCTTGCTCAGGCTGGTCCCAAACTCCTGGCCTCAAGCGATCCTGACCCCTTGGCCTCCCAGAGTGTTAGGATCCCAGGCGTGAGCCACTGGGCCCAGCCTGCGTTTATCTTAAGTTAGCAAAAACAGAATCCTCTTTTGATAGGCGATTCACCTTGTGTCATGACAGGAGCTCAGCTGGAATGGGTTCCTTTTGATTGTCCCCAGGCTACCCAGCTGTACATGCTGGATGCTTGAATCAGATGGATTGGAGGGCAAAGAGAGGAAAGAAGGAAGGCAAATAAATATCCACACATGGACAAAATCTTTGGATGTTTTTCTGTCCACCTGCTGCTTCAATGTCTCCTTCCTTCCTCACCAAACTTATTTTTTTAAGACTCTTGCCTCCTTGCCTGTCTTTCCTGAGGCTCTGCAATCTGTCCTCGTATCTGGCCACTCAGCGGGAACTGCCATCCACACTGCTTTGGGCCAGACTGAGCAGCAGCCACCTGCAGTCTTCATCCTGTATGGCCTTTGCAGGACTTGACACCTGGCCAGTCACTCCCTGGACTCTGTCCCGTGACTCTCCCTCGGGGACAGCTCTCAGCACTGGACAGTGCCTCGTTCTTCCCACAGATCTCCATGGACAGCCGCCTGCGTGCTCAGCCCTGGGTTCCGCCTCGGCTATTGCTTTTCCCTCTATAAACCCCTCCGGGCCTGACCCCAACCTCTGTGCCTCCCTGCGTACTGACCACCCACAGACGTGACCTCCAGCCCAGCCTCTCCTGACGGTCAGGCCTGCGGCCACCCCACCTGACAGCCCCAGCGCATCTCCCCTGCTGCTTGGGACCATCTGTCTGCAGTCGTGGAAGCCTGAGCTTCGGGCTTGACCCTTCCCCTGGCACGTCGTGTGTTTCATAGGTCACCTCCTAAGCCTGAGAATGTGCTGGAACCTGGCTCCCCCTCTCTGCCAGCTGTTCTCATCACCCTTCAACAAGCTCGGCTCCCTGCCTCAGACTCCTTGGACTCCAGTCTGCTCCGCTTGGCCTTTGGTCCTGCTGGTCTAGCAGGAGAGTTCCTGCTAAGGTCACCAATGGCCCACATGTCACTAATCCAAAGGCAGTTTCTCAGGCCTCATGCTTCATTGTCACCTCTCAGGTGCGCTCACCTCAGGTGACCTTGCTTTTCCGAACCCTCCCCTCCCTCACTCCTGCAGTAGCCACACCCAGCCCTTTGCCACTCAGTCATAGCTCCAGTGCTCACCTCGCTCTGACCACGTTATGCCCTAGACAAGCCCAGGCACATCCACAATTTTAACTCCCTTCTAGTCCCAGAAGGCTCCAAATTTGTATCTCTAGCCCCAACCTCTCCTCCAAAACTCCAGATCTGAGTTTTCAACGTGGATGTCCCAAAGGCACCTCAAACTCAAAATGCCCTTCCCCTCCCCATCCTCCCCCCAGCAAAGCTGGGCCTGTCTGTGCCCCGTCTCACCACACCTGTCCTGTCCCACATCCGGAGGATGTTTGGCATCCCCCTAGCTCTTCCCCCACCCACGTCCTGTCCACTACTCCATCATCTGGTAGGCCACATATCACAACCACAGCCAGTCCCAAGTGACGGTCCCCCATGGGCAGTCCCATGGGTCCTGTGGTGGACCGTTCCAGGGCTCCACCCTCTGCTCCCATGCGGTGTGTGACCTGATATCTGGGAAATACCCGAGTGGCAGCTGGATACTCGTGCCAAGTGAAAGCTCTGGACTTATCTGTGGGACAAGAGGGGCTCACCTTGGGGAGAACATTAAGAAAACTAGAGCCGAGGACAGCCCTCGGGGAGCCTCCAGCCAAATGTTTATCAACCAACCTCTGGAGGGGGAGGAGAGAAATGTGTGTGTGTGTGTATATATATATATAAAAAAATTTTACAGACGTAAAGATGTGTAACAATACAAATAATATACAATACTTTTTGTTGTAAAATTCATATTGCCAATTGATTCTCACAGAAAGCGTTCATCAATTTTTACCAAACTCATGTATTTGTAGCCAACCTCCGCTTGCAACTGACAAGTGCGTGTAGCTCCAACATGAATGCTGGTGGATATTTCCTTTTATGTTGACATGTAAGACGAAAGGGTAACAAGTCAGAACTTCATTCACTGACGACATGACTTTGCTTAATCAGGTAGTGGTGTCTCAGTGCTGGATGAGTATTTCCTCAATTTTTCACGCTGTTTCATTGTAATGGTTACGGACATGACACACTTTTTTAAAACGTGAGATATAATTTACATACCATAATATTTCACCCAAGACATTTTTGCCATCACTCTCTTAAGTCCAGAGACTCTAGACAATGAAGAAACGTAAACCAAGCCCTGGTTTGTAACATTTGCTAATTTATACGATGGAAATACTCTCGCCGTTGCCAATTTCAAGCTGCCAACATTGAGCACGTCACTAAACACGGAGTCATGCGAGATGTGCAGTAGCACCATGATGCAGTGTCACCACTGCAGATACAGTAGGTGTAAAAACCTGAAAGCACAGGTAATAATACGATAATCAGGAAATGGTGAGTTTTCAGTACTTATTACCTTTGTTTTTAATATAACTTATTTAATTGTAAGTTTACAAAACTTAATTTTTGATGACAGCGGTGCTTAACAACTGGCTTGCAAAATTCCTGGAAATTCATCGATCTGCTCTCACAAGCCAGTACAGGCCAGGCTCCATCCAGCACACTGCTTGGAGCACCGCTGCCTGGGCTGGGTGGCAGAGGAAGGGACAGAACAATTGAGATATGGCCAAAGGAAGAAGAGGAACATGGAGAGAACACAAGTTGAGAGCCGAGTAGAGCTGACCATCCTAATTGATCTTGATAGGTGTAGACGCGTAAGCCGCTGGTGGTTTCCTTAGTGATTTCCCTCATTTCTGCCCTCCCAGCCCTAGGAGTGGCCTAAGAAAGAGGGGCACCAGGTGGGTGGGATGGACAAAGGGACCCCATTCTAAGGGTCTGGTGAGGCCGGCCTGGCAGTTGTCCCCCATAGTCAGCCTCAGAAGAGCCTGGATTTGAGGGCCATGGTTTTCTCCCCGCAGAGGGCACACAAGGTGTGTCTGGAGCTTGAAAAACTGTCCCAGGCTTCTCTCTCCCCTTCCACCCTCTGTCCTTGCCCTTCTCCAGGGAAATAGAGCAGAGTCAGCCCGGGGAGCCAGACAGATCCCAGGGCTAGGGGACAAGCCCACCGCCTCTGCATCTGGGAGGTGGGGCAGTGGTTTCCACCTGGCGGAGCGTCAGGGCTCAGAAATGTCCCCTTTCCAAGATCCGGCTTTGGGGCCCAGCCCACTGAGGTTAAGTTCATGCTGTCACATCTGTCTGAGAGCTGGCAGCGGCAAAACCAGCCACCTGCTGCCCATCTCTCCTCCCCCGGAGAGACCGCAGACAAACAGGGGAAGGGACGCAGCCAGCCCGGCCCGCAGGGAACAGGGCAGGAAACCTCTGGGCCCCTCGAGCACCCCGCGGAAGGGCAAGGGCCCTAAAGAGCCGTTCTGGAAGCCGCACCCTCCGCAGGTCTTTTGGGGGTGGGGGGGGTGCTGGCCTGCGCCCTCCGCCCGCGTGTCCCGCGGGGCCGCTCTCTGTCCCGGCGCCCGCCCGCGCGGCCAAGTGGACCCGTCCTCCGCGGCCGCCTCCCCGGCACCGGCGCCCCCTGCCCGCCGCGGGCCGGGACCCAGCAGAGCGCGGCGCGGCTTCCTGCGCCCAGGACCCGAGAGGTGAGTGCGCCCGGGCGGCCAGGGTGCGGCTGGGACGGGCCGGCAGCGCAGGGACCGCTGACCTTCAGCAAGGCCGGCTCTGGGACAGCTCCTGGGGCGGAAAATTCAAAATCCAGTCTCTGGAATAAAGGCCTCTGGGGGAAGTGGAGGCGAAGGGCTGCGAGCTAGGTCCCTGTCGTTCTAGGAAGCAAATATGTCAGGCTTTTGGGGCTCAGGGCCTTCCACTCAGAGGGTGTGCCATGGAGTGGTGTTTGGGGGGACAGAAGGCCGGAGGGGCTTCCTTGCCCAGGGTTCCTGGCGGGGGTTAGGGGGCAGATCTCTAAAGTCCAACGCTGTCCAGGTGCCCTGGGGACATGCCTTGACCCTTCATAGCTGCAGCTCTGGCACAGGGAAGAGCACCCGGGGAGGAGTCCAAGGACCCAGTCCCAGGCTGGCGGTCGTGGGTTCAGTGGCATCCCTGGCCCAGGCAGAGGAGGGAGGAGCACACTAATGTTTACTGAGTGCCAGCCTGGTACCAGGTCCTGCTCATGCATTCACACATTCACTCAGCAAATGGGCCTTCTGCTGGGCTTTGGCCTGAGGAGGAGAGAGGTGGCCCATACACCTCACACTCTAGACAGGAGACAGACTGCAATTCAGAGAAGTAACCGGAAGGAGGCCTGCACTGCTTCGCCTTCCTGCCCCAGATGATCAGAATGAAACTAAGGGGCACCTGGCGCCCAGCAGTACACCCCTGGACCCATGAGAAATCCCTAAGCCCCCACCACCACATTCAAAGGATCCCTTCTGTATCCACAGCATCATACACACCAGTCATTGGGAGGAGTCCCAGGACACCTCCTAGTCTCCTTGCAGGTTTACTTTAGAAGCACCTCTTCCAGGAAGGCTTCCCTGACTGCCCCTCTCCGGATCAGCATCCCACAGCATGGCCCTTCCCTGCCATGATCATAGCTGTTATCATTGCTCTGTTTATCCTGGTTTTCCCTTCTAACTCAGAGCTTCAAAAACTTCAGCCACTCGAGTTCCATTCCCATTATACACATACTGTTTGTCTTTGAATATTTTACTTTGGAAACTGAATTATTGTGGAACTTCTATTCAGGGAATGGAAACTTGAAACTTATGTCTTACCATCACTATTTTCAGATTCCCTCCTCTGCTCCTCAATGACTTCCTGGGCAGAGTTCAGCACTTTCTAGGTCTCTGGGGTACAAATTCTGTTACCCCAGATTGACTGTTGGGGCTCCTCACTGAGGACAAAGAGAATAGAAACCCACCATGGAAAGACAGCAGCCCCACTCCAGCTCCCAGAGACTCTCACAGCCTCCCAACTGCTCTCCCTGCCCCAGTCCCCACACCCCCTCCCCAGGACTGAGTGTGGGGGGTGGGGATTGGGGTGGAGGCGGCTGGTGTCAGTGAGGTCCTGAAGGAGAGGCCAGGCCCCACTGCTGAGGAGGGCTTAGAGCCTCTTTATGTTCACCTGGACCCCAGTGGCCAATTCCAGGGCAAGAGGCAAAACCCCGTTCTTGGTTCTATTGCACAAATACATTATTTTTATTATTTATTGTTTGTTTATTTTTGAGACAGGGTCTCACTCTGTTGCCCAGGCTAGAGTGCAGTGGCATCACCATAGCTCACTGCAGCCTCAAACTCCTGGGCTCCAGTGATCCTCCTGCCTCAGCCTCCCGAGTAGCTGGGACTACAGGCATGCACCACAACACCCAGCTAGTTTTTCTATTTTTTGTAGAGACAGGGTCCTCGCTCTTGCTCAGACTGGTCTCGATCTGGCCTCAAGCGATCCTCCCACCTCGGCCTCCCAAAGTGCTAGGATAACAGGATGAGCCACCATGCCCAGCTATATTTTTAAAAAGAAATTGTATTCCACTCCTAGAAATGGAAAATCAGTATCCCCTGCCACGGAAGGAAAGTAATTAAGCAAATAAAAGCAAGGAAAGCCTGGCAGTGTTACTGAACTTTAACTAGCACCTGTTGCCTGCAGAACACACCTGAGACCGGCTCTCCAGTTTATAACAGGAGAAATAGCAAGAATTAGAGTGGCCTTAAAGACATACTAGCACCCAAGTGAGGCTTTCTCCTTAGTGTAATAAGACCGATTAAGAAGGAATTGGACAGGGAATAACCAAAATAATCACTGAACTCCTTCAGTCAGCACCTGCTGAGTGCAAAGCACCACACAGAGCCTGCAGTGATATAAAAAAAACCCTTCAGTTTATCCTGTATCAACTGAAGGGTCACTTCTTCCAGGAAGCCCACTCTGATATGCCCCTTTAAAAAGCTGTACTTCTCCTGCTGTAACATTTGTCATGTTTTATTGTAATGGCATATGGTCTTCCGTGCCAGAGTATAAACTTCACAAGAACAACCACTAGGTCTGTCTTGCCGTCACTATCCAGGTACCCTCACCCCCAAAAGGTTCTGGAGCACAGGTGTTGAGTGAGCAGGTGAATGAATAATGAATGAGTGACTGAGCTCGCTCGCTTGACTTTGGTCCTGCTGGCCCCTTCCAGTAATGCATGCCTTTCCTTCTCCCTGCCCTCCTCCCTCCCTCACCCACACCCACACCCTCCATCCTTCACAGCCCTGCTGAGGGTCCCACTTCTCCGGGAGGCCTATTTTAACCAACTGACCCACGCTGAGCTCTGTAGCCTCTGAATATTCCATCGCTGGCAATGCCCATACTTGGGGCACATTCAGTTCCACGGTCTGAATTCCCCCACACCTCCAGAGGGCAAGGACTGTGGGTGACACAAAAACCACAGGTGCTCAGGAAGCTGGCTCATCCTTCAATGCTGTAGCTGTGTTGAGCCTCAGCAGCTGCATTAGTTTCCTGTTGCTGTGGAACGAATTACCAGAAACTTAGCATCTTAAAACAGCACAAATACATTGTTTTAGAATTCTAAAGGTCAGCAATGGGTCTCATGGGGCGAGAATCAAGGTGTCAGCAGGGCTGAGGTCCTTTGTGGAGGCTCTGGGGAGATACCATTTCCTGGGCTTTTTCAGCTTCAGAGGCTGCCTGCACTTCCTGGCTCGTGGCCCCTTCCCATCTTCAAAGCCGACAGTGGCTGGGGGAGTTTTCCCTTGCTTGCAGCTGCATGGCTCTGAAATTCTCCTTCTTCTGCCTCCCTGCCCATCCTTGTGATGACATCTCAAAATCCCTAATCACATTTGCAAAGTCCCTTTGCCGTGTAAGGTAACATACTCACAGGTTCTAGGGATTAGGAGGTGGACATCTTTGGGGGGCCACTGTTCTGCCTACCACAATAGCTGTCCCTCGTTTGCTAATAATAGCTGATATTTACTGTTCCAAGCACATTATACGACACTCTGAGGTAGATGCTATTGTTACAGTTTTCATTTTCAGATGCCAAACTGAGAGGTTAAATAACTTGGCAAGTGGCAGAGCTGGGATTTGAACCCAGCAGTCTGGCTCCAGGTTGCACCTTCCTGGCCCGTAGGCTACACTGTTTCTTGCGCACCATTATGGTGCCCAAGATGGGCACCGACAGCCTGGGAGCAGGCCAAGCAAGGTCCAAAGACCAGCTCAGGGGGAGAATTTTCTAGGTTAGGCCCCCGTCTAGGTTACAAATTCTTTGCCAGTCCTCTCTTCATTTTAGCCCCTTCTCACCATCCTACCACCCACACCCCAGTACAGGCACCTAAGCCATTATCCAGGAAGGCGGGAGGGGGAGTTTCCAATGGTTCTTTTTAGAGGCTCCAAGCAGTTAAGTCTGGAAAAGTTCCTGTGTGCCAATACCACTGAAATTCACCCCTGTCCTCCCCCAGCATCCACACACCCAAGTAATATGAGTCCCATAGGAGGCAAATCAGAGCAAATCAATCACCCTTTACCCAGCTCCCTGTCGCAAGGAAGCCTGCACACTTAAACCGGAGTGGAACATACAAGCTTTCCACAGGCAGTGGGCAAAGAGGGGATGGCTTAATATTTATTGAGCACTCACTAGGGGCAGGTGTAGTTCTAAGAGTTTTATACTTATTAACTCGTTTAATACAACAACCCTAAGAGGTACTGTTGTACCCATTTTACAGATAAGGAAACTGAGGAACAGAGAGGTCATGTAACTTGGTTAAGGTCACATAGCCAGTAGGTTGAGGAGCCAGGATCAGATCTATTCCCCATAAATAGAGAACTGAGGCAGAGGCTGGCCAAAGCTGGTTGAACAGCCCCAGCCAGCAAAGCCCCTTCTATGCCTTCCCAGCATAACCTGTTCTTTTTATACCCGCTAGGCTGGGCTCCTGGTTTCTGCGTCAACTAGATTTCTTGAGAGCTCCTTTATATGTGATTCTTGTACCAATATTCATTATTAACCTCATTTTAAAGAAGAAGAAACTGAGGTTCAGGAGGCTGCATAACTTGCCAGAGCCCTCACAGCCAGAAAGCAACAGGTTTGGGATTCAAACCCAGGCATCCTGATGCCAAAGTCCCCCACACTCCTCCCTCTGCCAAACTGCCTCTGCCTGAGCAAGCCCAGCCTGAAGGCTTCCCCCCAGGGTCCAAAGTCCAGCCAGGGACGTGACTCAGCTTCCCCAGCCCCCTAGTATGTGCTCACACTTCACCAGGGTTTGAGCTGACTCCTGCTGGCTTCAGGACTTCCTGCCTTCGGGTGTCCCCATTAGTCACGGTTTGTCTGAGAGACCTCGGATTATCTGAGTGGGAGCAGAAACAACCTGATTAATCAGCTCAGGCCCGAGCCTGCTGGAGTGTGGTTGTTGCCAGAAACAATAATTCTCAGAAAAGCCAGCCTCTTTCTGCCTGAGACTGTCCTGAGAGGTACTTGACTCAGTGACGGCAAGTGCTTCTCAGAGGGAAAATTGTCCACCTGAGCCAGAACTGGGTGCTCTGCCCAAGGAAGCTCATGGTGACAGGGACAGTGACAATGCACAGGCCCAGGGGAATCAGCACGAGGCGGCTTGGGGCTGCACAGGGACAGAGAAGAGTTGGCACTGGAACTGAGGGAGGAAGCGGGGACTCGTGCTGTTGTTTGGGGGGATAAAGACAGATTGCCTCTGAGGCTGGCCAGCTGTACTTATTGGAAGGATGAACTGGAAAAAGAGTAAGTCTTTGAAGTAGATCATCTATGCACATTCTGAAATACGCACACATTCTTCCATTAGTGTGAGTTTGCAGTGCAGCGCATCTGCCGCATACGCTCTGTACCAGTCAGAGTCTCGGCGGGAAGCAGGTGGCACTTTCAGGCATGTAATTGATACAAAGGTGTGGACAAGGCTGAGGGAACTGACAGGATGGTGCAGCGCCCTGAGACTGGCATGCCTGGGGAGCTGTTACTGTCCCTAAGCCTGCAAGAGGAAGGGGAGAGATGTGCAGGAGAAGGACTCTGGCAGGAGCTGACGCCTTCAGTCAAGGGAGGCAGGCAACCTGAAGTGACCCTGGCAGAGGAGATATATGCTGCGAAGTCCCCACTCTCCTTCTATCCTCTGATCTCCAATTAGTGCTCTTCATTGGCCAAACCCAGCAGAAGCCAGAGGGCGGCAAGCCATGTGACACAATCCTCAGAGTAGGGACATGGGGACTGGATCTGGATGGGCAAATAAAAGTACACAGCACACTTCTGGTGCAACAACCACTTTCAGACATTCCTTTGGTCGCTATTTTCTGGACACCTGCAGTGTGCCACCCTGGGTTTGACACTGCGAAAATACAGTCAATGAATCATCCTCACGCTCTGCATAAAGACTCTGCCCTTAGACAAGATGCCAAGACAACCCACAAGAGACTGGAAAGGAAGAAATGGACGCAAATGTCCCTTGCACTGGGAGTAGAGAATTTCTGACCTTGTCTCTGGAGCCCAGCCCAACGTGGGAGATAATTTCTGTGGGCAAGAAAGACAGTTACTAGTGCAGCATTTCAAATCAGCATTCCAAGAACATGGGCCACAATTTGCCATTCTCTAGGCTCAGGAGAACAACATATACTTCATTTTACTTTAGTGAGCTGCTTGTTGTTTATAAGGCCAGGTTTTGTTTACAAAACAACAAACTCTGCTGTCCCTGCCAAGGACTGGACATCTTGACACCAAGACATGGCACAGTCCAGCCAAAAGATGACTTTGCAGGTGGTGTAATGAATTTCTATGCTTCTCTAAATCTAGCATTTTCTTAGGGAGAGCATGGCCAGAAATGCCAAATCTGTATTCCACCAACTTGTCCCAGATCTTTAAGTAACTGGAATAAGAGCCATGCTGTCTGTCTCTAAAAAGTTAGGCATGAATCAACAGGGAGCATGTTTTAATTTAACAGTATTTAGACCGTGAAAGGTACTAGGTATGTCTGGGCACCTGTAAACAGAGACCGTGGGACAGAAAAAGAGAGGTGGGAGACAGGGCTAGCAAGTGCTGCCACACTGCACCAACTCCAGGGGACACCAACTGACAGGTTATGGCATGCATGGCCCCCCTGGAATTGTGCAGTGTGGTAGCCCTGGCAGGGTTCACTCTGTCACAAACTTTCCACAAGGCATGCTCTGTATCCCTGAGAGTCTGAATCCTGGATCCGGCAACAGACAATGGGCTTCAAAACATCCCACTTCTTTGCTGGAGGGAGAGGACATAATCGTTGGAAGAAGCAGCTTCAGAGTCAGAGCTCCATTCACATGCTGGCTCAGTCACTGGGGAATTGAGTGGCCTGGGGCAATTCACAGAACCTCAGTTTCTTGATCTGTAAAATGGAGAGAATAGAACTACTTGTTGTTGGGATGAAAGGAGATCATGCATGAACACTGAAGACACAGTAGGCATTCAAAAGAGAAGAGCTGTGTATTAGAGGGTATTTGGAATGTACAACAATGATAATAATAGGCAACATCTATTGAACCCTTATATGTGCTGGGCATTGAGCCAAGGGCTTTATTTGATTTAACTAATGTAATCATCTTAGCCCCCTTTTGAAGTAGTGTCCCCATTTCCCAGACAAGTAAATGGGCACGGAGAGGTTAACAGACTTGTCCAAGGTAACCCTGCTAGTAGAGCTGGGATTCAAACTCCAACGCTCTGGCTTTCAAAGCCAAACTCTTAAGAACTACATTCAGTTTGGCAATTTTTAGGAACAGATGTGCATTTTTATGGCAAGAATAGTTAATCCAGAAAACTCCATTTGTGCATGAAGGAGGGATTTAAAATGAGGACCAGCAGAGGAGGCCAATCCAGCCTCTGAAAGAGCCTGTTGGGAAGTTGCTGGGCCGGTGACCAGCAGGAAAAGCAAAATCCCCTGCCTCCCCCGGCCTCCTTCTGCCAGGGTACCTGCTGTCCTCTTACCCACTGTCCATTTCCTTCCAGAGACTCGCCTAGAGGCCAAGTCCCCCAGAGGGGCTAGCAGAAGGTGAGATGGCTGGTCTCTCCCTCTCCACCTCCCCTGCCTGCAATTGTCCTTCATTCCTGACCACCAGCCATCTGTCCTCACAACCAACTGCCCAAGCTTCTGCAGACTCCTGCAGTGACAGTTCCAGACATTCATTTCACAAACAGGAATGGGGGTGCCCTGCTCTGAGCAGGGCACTGGGCCAAGAGCAGGTGCCATGTGGAGAGACAGTTGTGTGCCAGCAACCCCAGTGGGCAAAGAATACTGGCAAGGGGGCCCAGGGAGCACAGCGGGGGCTCGGCACACATTGCCTGGGGCAACCAAGAAGGCTCCGTAGGGGAAGTGACTCCTGTTTCTTAAAGCTGGGGCAGGAGTTCAGGAGATGGGGGACAAGAGGTCTTTTGAGTGGAGAGGCCACAGGAGAGGTATGCAGGTGTGAAAGAGCAGAAGGAGCTGAGGGAACAACCAAGGCCTGCTCGGGACAGGATGCAGGTGGCGATGAGGGCTCTGGACCCAACTGCCGGGATTTGAATCCTAATACCTCTATTTACTACTTATGTGGCAAGTTATTTGACTCTCTGCACCTTATTCCCCCATGTATAAAATGGGAATAATAATAGCATCTACCTCATAGAGCCCTGATCAAACAAGTTAATGCATTAAGTGTTTAGAACAGTGTGGGGCACCGCAGTGCTCAGTAAATGCAGGCTGTGTCTATTGTTATTACTATCAGTTGTGAGCACATGGGGCAGAGGGCACTAAGGCCCCCTTGAATTTCTCAACAAAGTCAGTAGGAGGTCTTCTGTGCTGTCCCTGGCCACCCCTGCTGCAGACACACTCAGGCTCTGGGGCTTCGCCAGGGCAGGGACCCAGGAGGCAGCAAACCTCAATGCACAGCCCCAGGCTGGGCTGGCCCCCACTGAGGTCTGGGCAGGTGGAGAGGGGCGCAGAGTGGCAACACAATACTGCATTTACTGTCTGGCTACTGATGTGCCCGTGCTGGGGACACGGCGGTGAAAAGGACAGAAAGGCCACTCCATGGACTCTTCTCCCAGCTTCTCAACTTGAGGTTGTGGGGAGAGGCTGCCGACAGCCAGGGCCCCTGGGAGTGGATGTGTCAGGAGAAGGACCCTTGTCCTTTTACAGCCAGGCCCACCATGAGCCCCACACAGGGCTCCAGAGGCTGTCCCTCGGACAGGATGGAGGTGGTGGCTGGGGTGGGGGGTGCTGCGTCTCCAGGACAAGCGCGCGCCCCGCTTAGCCACCGCGGCCGTTCCTGGCAGGCGCCTGTGGTCAGAGTGAAAGGCCGGGCGTGAACGGGCAGGGCTGGGTGTGCCCCCGGCGGGTGGTGGGGCGGAGGGAATCGGGGAACAACGTGGCCCTGAGTTCCGGAGGAGGAAGGGACCCGCGGGCGTCCCCAGGCCACCCCCGCCAGCGCGCAGGCAGTAGGAGGGGGCCCGGGCACCGCGCGGGATAACGGCGGCTGGCGCCCCCGACCGGCGCCCGCAGGTACGTGTCCCCCGCGGGCCAAGCCCCTCCTCGCGCCACGGTCGCGGGTGGCAGGCGCGCCAGGCTCGGGAATCCGCGTGCGGACCACCCGGGGTCCTGGGCGCCGCCAGCCCGCTCTGCGCCTCCCCCGCCGCGGCTCCGCGCGCGCGCCCAGGGCGAGGCGGCAAGTGCGGGAGCGCGAGCGCGTGGCGGGCGCCGCCGGGGCGTGGCGCGGGCGGGCAGTCGCCGCAGCCGCCAGGGCCGCCGGGTGTCTGTCCGCGAGCGCCGGCGCGTCCCGGTCCCTCTCCCAGCTAGGGTGTCTCCGCCTGTGGTCGCCGCTCGGTTTAGCAGCCGCGCCCCCCCTCCCCCGCCACGGGCTGGCTCGGTGGCCACCTGGTAATTACTCCCACCCCCAGAAAAGTGTAAGACGGCTAACCCTTCATCTCCCAGAGCTGGCGGCGCGGGCGATCCAGAGGTTCCGTTTGGGCCTTTCCTTTCGTCCCCTCAAATCTGCGCGACCCGTCCTCGAGAAGGACAGCTCCTCACGCCCAAGGCCACTGAGACCCAGACAGGCCGCCCTGCCACCAAGGAAGGCGGGTGGGGTCGCTGGCTGAAGTCCCCCCCCCCGCCCCCCGTAATGAAATGGTCCAATTGAGACGGCAGCGGACCAGGTCGTCCTCCAGCTGCAGAACAGTGACTGCGGTGGCGGTGACGGTGGCGAGATGGCACAGGCAGCGGAAGGCTCTGGGATATAGCCGTAGGCAGAGGAGGGAGCCCTGCCTTGGAGCCGGAGGCTGTGTGGCTTTGGTCAGGTCGCGTGCTGTGCTGGGCGTCTGTAAAACGGAGACAGGGAATATTGGCCATGGTCACCTCAGGGAGGGGTGTGAGGAGGAGAAAAGTGTGGGAGTGGTTTGAAACGATGCGAGTGTGAGATGCTGTGGTTGCGTTTCGCTGCACTCCCCCTACCCTCACCCCCCCACACACAGGTAAGCTTCCAGAAGACGGAGGGAGGGAAAAGAGTTCCTGAGCTTAACAGTGGAGGTGGGGCTGGGCGATAGATGCCATAGACTGTATGGACTACAGTATTTTCACTTGAGAGCCCAGCTCCAGAACCAGATGGCCTTGGTACAAATCCCAGCTTCTCCCTCTTTTAGAACCATTACCTTGGGCAAATCACCTCTTTCTAAGCCTCAGTTTCATCTTCTGTGAAATGGGCATAATAGTAGAGCTTACTTCCTAGGGTGGTTATAAGATCATGCAGGTAAAGCTCTTCCCTTGAAAGCCTTGCAATGTCCCTAAATGTCAGCTCTGGGCATTATTCTTATTACTGTTATGTTGCACTCTTCTGGGTAAAGTGCTCACTGTAGGGAGAGAAGATTCATCTAATAGGCAGCAAAGAATGGAAAACAGGTTCAAGGCAACGACTACAAGTGTGGAGGCATCCAGAGGTTGGTGGTATTCAGCGAGGTGGGCCTTGCAGAGGGGCTGGCTGATGGAGGACTCTGGAAGGATTCAGCACTCCATGTCAGCAGCGATGAGGATGATGATGGTGGTGGTGGAGGAATGAGCGCAAGCGTGAGAATTCCCGCGTCGTCCTTCCTAGCTGGCCAGCCTCAAACAAGGTGTTTTAACTTTCTGAGCCTTATTATCTCACGGGAAAGTGTAGATAATAATGCCCGCCTTGCAGAATGGTTATACAAATTAAAATCAAATAATCATATGAATGAATCCAGCACATGATAGGCCCTAACGTGGTTTGGGGGAAAATAATACTTATGTTCCAGTTATCTGTTGCAGCATAACAAACCACATTAAAAGATATTTACTTAAAATAACACTCATTTATTTTGCTCACAAATCTGTGATTTGGGTAGAGCTTGGTGGGAATGGCTTATCTCTGCTCTTCACAGCATCAGCTGAGATGGCCCAACTGGGGCTGGAGGATCCTCTTCCAAGATCACATACTTGTACATGGCAGTCAGGTTGATCCTGGCTGTCAGCTAGGAGCTCAACAAGGGCTGTTGGCCAGGGTCTTGGTTCCTCTCAGTGTGGGCCTCTCCACAAGGCTGCTTGGGCTTCCTCACAGTATGGCACTTAGGTTCCAAGAGCAGCTATCCTAAGAAATGGGAAATGGGAACTGCCAGTGTCTTCAGGCCTGGAGAGTGTTGCTTCCACCGTATTCTATTGGTTGTGTAGTCACAGAGCCTACCTAGACTCACAGGGAGGGGACTTAGACCCCTACCTCTCAATGAGAAGAATACCAAACAGTTTGCAACCATCTTAGATCCACCACATCTTGAAAGTCTTCTCTTTTGCATTCTCGTGGTTTTTTTCTTTTCCTGGGTGCCGTGGTGACGAATCAGTTAATCTTTTGCAAAGCATGAAGTGTTTCTCCCAGGAGAAGACCAGCAGAGTTACGGTTGTCCGTGACTAGGCCCTTCTCACAGTCTGTTTTGGTCACAATCAGTTTCTCTGGGCCTGGCTCAGGGATGAGGGAGCAGGCATCCTGCATGGTGGCCGCTCTAGCATCTGTTTCCCTGGAACCTCCGAGGCTTCAGCTCTGTCAATCCCAAGCCCTTCAAACAAGAGAGAGAAGCCAGGGAGAGAGCAATCTGGATTCAGGAAAATAGATTTTAGCAGGTGGCCCCGGGTTAAGTGTAATGAGCGTCTCCGTAGCTCTCAATTCCCTGGAGAAGTCTGTTTGTTTTTCTAGAAGGCTGCTGCCTGGGTGTCTGGAGTGACTGTTGTCATACATTATTAGGCTATTAATTGATGGGTTGGAGCACTCTGGAGGCGGCTGGGGGTGGCAGACCCAGGCGTTGCCATGGCAACCTCCAGGCCTGCGGTCTGTGCTGCGGGCCACAAACAGGAAGGACCCGCCGGCAGCTCAGACGCTCTCAGAGCACAGACTCTCCTGGCTCAAGTCCCTCTTTCAACAGCAGGCTTCCGTGGTAATGGGTGCCCACCACGGCCACCACCCACGCCCTGAGAGTCCAGACCAACCCTCTTCCTGTTGCCTCACCCGTATCCTGACTGTCTCCCCGGTTGGTTAGTTTCTCACTTCAATTTCTGCCACGCTGGCCTTCCAGGCAGGTGCAGGAAGAAGTGGAATTTAGATTCATTTATTCATTCGAACGTTTCACGTGTTTTTGGTGTGCATTTTCCCCAGGGGAGAACAAAACAGATCCAGCTCCTCCTTCCTCACGCAGCTTTCCGTCTGAAGGGGGAGATGGGCATTAACAAATAATCGCACAAATTCCCATGCACTGCATGGCTAATTATTAAAAAACAACGAATCAGACCTCCACTTGAAGCCCGCTGCTGCCACTTGCCAGCTGTGACCCTTCATCTTCAGCAGTGAAGCTGGGATAATGGTATTTACCTGGCAGGATGCTGTGATGACGATCAAGGTGTGGCAGCTCAGGGCACGTGAGCACCCCACTGCGTCCCCTTGCTCAGCACCCATTCGCCATTTGGAGCTCACCAGACGCCTTCTCTCTGTGTGAGGAGCCCTGGTCCCAGCTCTCTTGCAGATGCAGTGATAAAACCCCCAGGCGTCACCTTTCAGAAGTCTCAAGTTGGCCAGGGAAGATGAAAAGGACCCAGGCAAGGATCAAGTTCAAGTTAGTGCTGTGGAGCCTGTTGGAGGGAGACAGGCTGTCCCGCTGCGTGTGGGGGAGGGCTGTGTGGAGGAGGTGGTGTCTGAGCAGGGCCTTAAAACACTCGTTCTCCAGCCTTGGTGTGTGTCAGGAAAACCAGGGGAATTGCTAAAAATGCGGCTTCTTGGATCTCATCCCTAAGTGAGTCCAGAGCAGGGCCTGGGAATCTGCATTTGACAGGCACCCAGGGGATACTGACACAGCTGTCCCGAGGCTCACCTGAGAGGCACGAGAAACACTGCCCTGAGGAATGGGGAGAAGGGTCGGGGGTGGTGCGTAAGGGACACTTAGGAGGGGGAACAGAGGCCGGGAAGAGGGTGGGCCACAAGTGGGTCCTCACAGCACAGGGTGTGCCAAGGACCTGCGGGGCCTCCTCCCTCCCTGCGCACTTCAGCCTTCTGCCCCCCAACCCAGGGCACAGCTTGAAGCCACCCCTACACAGAGGTGCCATCTCAACTCCCTCACAACTCGTGACGGGTTGGTTCGTGTGGCTTTGGTTTTGTTGCTCTCTTCTCTCTCCTTGCTAAACTTTGTCCTGGTTGAAGTAGGAGCGGAGGGCATCGTCCAGATATCTTTCCTTCCTTCCTTCCACCCTCTGCGCACCCTTTCCTTCGGTTATCAAGTATTTATTTAGTCCGAACACTTGTACAACACTACACTACTTGCCATGACACACAAGAGATAAAAGGCGGGCCTCAGCTCACAGACCTGGGAGCTTGTTAGACGTGTAGAATCTCAGGCCCGCCGCAGACCTGCTGAACCGGAAGCGGCACTTTAACAAAATTCCTGGGAGATGCCTGTGCACACTGACACTCGGAAAGTGCTGCTGTATAGGGTTTAAGTATAACAGGGTGGGCCTGGGAGGCAGAATAATCCCCCACAAAGATGCCTAGTTCCTAATCCCCGGAACCTGTGACTATGTTGCCTTACGTGGCAAAAGGGAATTCAGGTAGCAGGTGGAATCAAGGTTCCTGATCAGCTGACCCTAAAGTACAGAGATTATCCAGTGTTATCACAAGGTCCTTAAAAGTGGAGGAGGGAGGCAGGAGGGTGACAACCAGAGGAGATGTGAGGATGGGAGCAGAGGTCAGAGCCATGTGATGTGAGAGGGACTCACCCCACCACTGCTGGCTCTGAAGACGGAAGGGCGCCACAAGCCAAGGAATGCTGGAGGCCTCCAGAAGCTGGAGGAGGCAAGGAAACGGGTTTCCCCCTAGAGCCCCAGAAGGAGAGCTGCCTTGCAGACAGTTCGATTTTAGCCCAGCAAGACCCACATCAGACTTTTGACCTTCTGAACTGTAAGATTGTTTCAAGACACTAAATTTGTGCCAATTTGTTCCAGTAGCAATGGGACACTAATACAGTGGTCAAGAGCCCTGTCTTTGGAGTCAAACTGCCCTAAGTTCAAATCAGAGCTCTGCTGTTTACCGGCTGTGTGACCCTGGGCAAGTTGCTTGCAGTCTTTTGAGTATCATTTGCCTCATTTATAAAACAAGGATAATCCCTGCTCCATAGGGTTGATGTAAGGATTAAAACAAAGTTATTGGGTGATAGCATGTGCCTATAGTCCCAACTACTTGAGAGACTGAGGCAGGAGAACTGCTTGAGCCCAGGGGTTCAGGGCTGTAGTGCACTATCATGGTGCCTGTGAATAGCCAATGCATTCCAGCCTGGACAACATAGTGAGACCCTCTCTCTGGAAAAAAATAAAAAACAAAACCAGAAAGTATTTGGAAGGTACTCAGCACAGTACCCGGTTCAAAGTACATGCTCAGGAAATGGTAGTGACGGCTCTTGGTACTCAGTTGTTCCAGGCTCTTCTCTAACCCCACAAGGGCCTTCATGCCCAACAGTTTGCTAAGTTCTCTGCTGTCCCTCCTCTGGGTTGTTGAAGCTTCCTGCAGAGCCATCCTTAATTCAGACCTGGACCTTTTTGAACCTGCAATAATGCAGCACCGCCGATGCCCAGGTGACCTTTGCATTGGCTCCTTGGATGTCATGTGTGCTAAAGTGGAAGACCAGGACCACCTTTGAGACACATGTCAGTAAAGGCCCCTGCAGTCAAACTGCAGATGGCTAATTACAGGCACCTCTTATATTTGTCAAAGCCCTTGGGGAGCCTCTAAGGCCTCTACCCCAACTAGCTTCAAATCAGTAGAGTAATTTGAGTAGCCTCCAATTCCCTTACGGGGAGTAAGGTGGTGCTCCATCACAGATGTCTCCCCGAGGTGGCCTGGCCATCCTCCACCCCGCCTAGGGTGGATCAGTTGGTGGGCAGGACTTTCTAGCCTGAGGATTGGTGCCGCCATGGCCACCATCATCATCGTCATCATCGCCACCACCACCACCATGGCATCTGCACTAACTCTTCAGGGACCTACTAAGTGCCAGGCACTTGCTAGGCCTCATCTCCTTTGATTCTCACAGGGGTCCACTGGGCAGCAGGGTATGTGATTCTCAAGGTCACACAGCCAGAAAGGGGCAGCATGGGGACTTGACCTCCACAGTCTCGCCCAGAGCCTCTACTCTCAAACTCCATCTCGTATTGTCCCCCAAGTAACCTTGGGGTTGCTGCCATGTGCTGGAGGCCTTGCATGGTGCCATCAGCCAAGGGAAGACCCTGGGGTCCCTCTCTGTGCTGACTCCCAGGCTGCCTGGATCTCTGGGAGGCTGGGGGCCTTGTGGTCTTGGGCCGTCGTGGTCTTGGGCCCTCTTGTCCTCAAAGCAGCCTCCAGAGAAGCTCAGAAAAGTCCACCAGCCCGGATGCCTGCAGCAGACGCTTATGTTGGGGGCACAATAAGGATGTCCAGGGCTCAGTCCAACCTTCCAGGGCTGCCATCCCAGTGGGGGCCTATGGTCCTTCACAGCTGCCATCACTGGGGAGAGGGAAGGGGAGGGAGAGGGGGAGAAATGAACGGAAGTGGCAGGCCTGGCCCAGTTGAGGCGGGTCTGTCTTTCCAGGGCAGAGGAGCCGCAGGGGTTGGGGCGCCCCACGGGGCCCAGGTATTCTCATCCTCTGGTCAGTGCCGCTCCTAAGATTCTGCCACTCTGGGCTGAAGGGCGGAAGCCTGGACGGGAGGAGGGGCAGGGCTGTTCTTGAGGCCACGTTTCTATTACGAAACTACTTTTACTTAGTTGTGGGTTTACTTGGAGAGGTTTACGGGGTGGGTGGAGGTTATGAGGGCTGTGCTTGGTGTCACTACTACTTCTAGTCCTTCCTTCCTATTTAGGTTAAAGACAAAATCCCAGCACCAATGTAGAACACAGCATGGGCTCTTTTTTTGCCTTACCAGGTGAGCACTTCACAGAGCACATGGGCTTAACCAATTTGAGTAAAACTGAAGCAAGCTTCATGCCTCGTTCTGCATCCCAAAGGTCCAGTGGGGAAGGAAGATGGGGTCCCTACTCCAGGTGAGCTGTGGGGCATGCTGCAGAGGGGCTGGGCAGCTTACTGGTCCCAGGAGGTGCTGGGGGAGGGAGGGACACATGCCATCAATGGTTCCTGCAGGTGTAGACAGTGATGGTGTAGACGGCCTGTTTGTGCATGTCCCATTAGGCTGGGCTGCCCCATAGAGAGGGCCAGAGGTGCTCTCTCTGGGGGGTGTGTCCTGGGGGCTAGCCAGGCAGTCACCACTAAGTTGATCCTGTACTAACCATCCAGTCCTACCACATGACACGAGTGAAAGCCAGCCATGCTTCTACAACGTAGGAATAGCATCTGTGTCTAAATGCAAACTATTGCACTGTAAAAAGTTGCAGCTTTTTTCCCGTAACTTAAGGCCTACAAGAAGCAACAGACATAGGAGACAGTTTTTAAAAGGCCTGCTTATGTGGTAGCATTTGCTTGGAGGGCCCAGACCTCACAGAAGCAGACTTTTCTTGAACCCCTACCAACATAGTTCCCAAACAGGGATGCCAAACAGTGGCGCCATCATAGCTCACTGCAACCTCAAATTCCTGGGCTCAAGCGATCCTCCTGCCTCAGACTCCTGAGTAGCTGGGACTACAGGCATGTGCCACCATGCGTGGCTAATTTTTCTATTTTTTGTAGAGAAGACGGGTCCCTGAGATCACCTAATGGAGCAGGAAGAACTTATAGCCCCAGGGAGCCCCACACATGGTGTGTATTGGCTTCCTGGCTCCAGCACCGTATTCTGTCTTGGAGGAGACTGCCTTGGAGGGAGGTGGTTAAGCCAAAATCGCATGGCAGCTGAAGTCAGCAGCAGGTTTTAGTCATGGCTCTGTCACCATTTAGCTGTCAGGCCCTGCTCAAGAGACTTTGCCCCCCAGGGCCTGAGTTTGAGGAGTCTGGGCTAGGTAACCTCTGGGGTCCTTTCTGCCCTCCTGTGCTGGGAGTGTGTAAGGGAGGGAGTTTAATAGGTGCTCCTGAGAGCCAGAAGACCCCATGAGGCCAGAGCCCTGTGCTGGGTCCCTGCTGTGGGCCACACGGTTTAAAACATCCATTTTTGTGCCAGAGGCTTAACGCCTTTGCCCTGGCTCTGTTGGATCTGCAGGGCAGGGTCCCACCTGCCTTCACCACGTGGGTGGTTTCCCCACCCTTGCTACACTTTAGAATTGTCCACAGAGCTTTGAAAAACACTGGTGCTGGCACCTCACCTCCAGAAAGTATGATTTAATTAGTCTGGGGTGGGGCCTGGGCACTGGTGTTTTTTATACACTCCCCAGGTATTTTCTCATGCACGTGGCCAGGGTTGAGACCCACTGACCCAGATGTTGGCAGCTTCTGTCTGTCCTTGCCTGTTTTCCTGTTGTTCTTGCCGGTGTCCACACCACAGTGACCACGGTGTAATCTAGTTACCTGGGTGGAGGCCTGAGGGGCTCAGGTGAGGACCCGTGGGGCGGGGGTTCAACATCCCGCCTCTCCTGGTACCCTGCAGGTGCTCAAATGTGGCTTGATGGAAAGAATTAGCATACCCCTCTCCTCCAGCATCCCCCCAGTTGCCTAGGGCCCCTGCCCCTCATTCCAGCTCTAACACCCCCCCAAGGGCCGCTCACTGACTCTGGGGGCGTGGAAAGCAGGGAGGATGCGTGGAGGGAGCAGCTCCCCCGCCGCCGCCTCTGGCTGGCAAGCGGTTCCTCAGCAACCGCCCAGCCTGACACCAGATTGGAGTTCACATGATTCTGCCTCAGCGCAGGAATGGGCAGCTTCCAGCTGGGGATTTTCTAGATGGAGCTGGGAGGTTGGGTCTGCGGGAAATCGCTGGAGGGAGAGCTGGGGGCCCGGCTGCAGGAAGCCGGCTACTTGAGGTTTGCGGGCAGAGCCCAGCTGGGCGGGCAGAGTCACAGAGGACTCGTGCCAGATTCCCCCCTCAGAGGACTCCCTCCGGCCTGATTCCCGGAGCTGCCACTCCTGCCTGCACCTGGCTGCAGAGACCACACGGCCTTGCTGGGGCCGGAGGCTCAGGAGAGCAGTGCAGGCGGGGCTCCATCCAGCTGTTTGCAAACTGCTGGTTATGTATGACCCATTAGTGGGTCAGGAAATCAATTTAGTAGTTCGTGACCTGAATTTTAAAAAACGAAATAGAATAGAAAATATCACGGTGCATGGCAAGTAGGAGGGTAAGTATTGCTTTCGGGAAGTTTGTTTCTTTATACAGATGCATGCGTGTGCGTGTCTGTGTGTGTGTCTATGTGTGCAGGGTCACAATATAAAGTATGTTTCTTGCTATGGTAAAAAAGGCTCAAAGGCAGCAAGTTGGTGCCTGGACGCCTGGGTTCTGGATTCAGATCCAACTACCCCCAAACTTACTGTGTGAGCTTGAGCAACTGGCTTAACCTCTCTGGGCTTCAGGCTCTGTGAAATGACTTAGCAATGCCAGCTCCACCTGACGCACAGGGACTTTGTGAGCCCAGGTGGGACTGAACTTTGAAACAGTTTCAAGGGTGTTAGCGAGGAGATTCTGTTGTCTGTGTTGTCTTGCTGGAGTGAGGCTATTTGGGGGAAAGATGGGGACTAAGGAAAAATGCAGCCTGATTCCTACCCCTCCTCAGAGGGAAATAAAACACTTTCAGGAAATGAACTAGCCTGGTTTAAGGCGTGTAGAGGTTTGGCCAGCTAAAGGGAAGGGAAGCTGGGCCCACAGGACACTCCCCAGCTCTGTGGGCTTGGGGCTCCCAGGAGCAGCCCCTGGCACCGTGAGTAACCGTCTGTGTGCGTGCCGTGGTGTGCGCCACACGGGAGAGCTGGGTGACGAGGTAGATTATTGTTTATGTGCCGGCTGAAATCTAGCGTCTGGGCACCTCCGCCTTCTGCCTTGGAACGTGCAAGAGACTCCTAGCTTACATCAGAGAGGCCTTTCCTTCCTGTTGGGGGCTTAGTTTCTCTTGATCATTAAAGTCCTCACAGGCCTCCACACTGATTAGCATTTGTCTACACATTTGCTTTTAGGTGTTGAGTCACTCTGTGTGTAGTTTTTCTGAATTTCTTAATTCTTAATTAAGAATTCCTTAATTCTTTTCTCTAACACCCTCCACCCTGGGAAACCATGGACTGGGTGCATTGGGGTGAGTTTTCCTCAGTGGGTGTTAAAGACATGGTTGGCCTGGTAGAGCCTCCTTCCAGGTGCAGGGGACTAGCCCAGGACCAAGCCTGGTGACCCTTGCGGTGGCATCTGTGAGGACTGGAGCTTGGCTGAGCTTGGGGATTGAGGGTGGTCGCTCAGGGACGATCATGATAAACAGAAAGCGTGGCATCAAGGAAAGCGTGGCCCAGTCTGAGTTCAAAACCTCGCCTGCTACATCCCGGCTGTGGAGTCTTGAGCATGTTGGTTCATCTCTCTGAGCCTCAGTTTTTCCATCTATAAAGTGGGGCTGAGGAGAGTAGTGTTGAAAGAGAGAGTGAACGTACAGAAACCTGCCTGGCAAGTGGAGGGCTCTCAATAGATGTGGCTTGATTCTTCCACGCAGCCACGTTTTTCCATTTACAGAACACTTTTGCATCCACTGTGTTCTTTGGCTTTTGAGGAGCAAGGTTCCTGTGGAGACCAGGTACGGAAGGGACACTCCTGGCGAGGTGTAGTTTCCATCTGGGGGTGCCTGTCCTTAGGGAGTGGTAGAGGGGAGAGCTTTCTGCAATAAGGCCTAGACCAGCAGGACCAGCTGAGCAGAGAGGAGGCCACAGAGATTCCTCTTTTCACTTTCCTGTTTCTATTAATTTCATCCTCACTGTCCCAGTACCCAGCCTCAAAACCTCCCTCCCATCTACCTATCCACTTACTCACCTGCCCATCACCATTCATGCATCTGTCCACCCACCCCACCTACCCTACTCTACCCATCTATACCATCTAACAAATAATTTTTGAGAGCCTTTAAGGACCAGGTACCGAGGAACATCTCAGGTTTGTCCCTGGCTGATCCTCACCTCCCTTCTAATTTGTTGTCAGTTTCTACAGCTTCTTGAGTCTCCTGTCTGGCCATGCCCACCTCATACCTAGATCCAGTCATGCCAAGATACTTTCAGCTCCCCAAAGGTGCCCATTCTATCCCTCTTGCATTTGGCCTGCTGCACACATTTTCCACAGGCAAAAATTCCCCTCTGCTTGGGCAGTACCTCCTCCTTCTCCTGATCTTAGCATAACTGTCTCTGCTCAGGAAGGTCTTTCCTGACTGGGTTAGGTCCCCTCCAGTGAATTCTTATAGAATCCTGTGCTCTCCTTATGAACTGGATTCACTTATCTTCTCCCCTCCCCGCTAAGACTAAAAGCCACTTGACACTAGGGGCCAGTGTCTAGTGCCTTCCATGTAGTAGACACTCAGTGAGTATTTGTTGTATGAATGAATACTTGAATGGATGGATGGACAGATGGATGGGAAGATGGCTGGGTGCCTGGAGAACCATGGAGGCATTTGCAGCAGGGTGTGACTTGTGAAACTTGTGTTTACAAGGTGGCTTTGGGGGTGGTAGGGTGGAGACAGGAGGCCTGGTAGGAGGCTGTTGTGCTGACTCTGGGGAGAGTGCTAGTGAGAGAGCTGAAGAGGAGGGGATGGATGTGGGAGATACTTAGGAGCTGAACATCGCAGATCTTGGTAATTAAACAATGCTGTGGGTGAAGCTGAGGGAGGTGCCCGAAGGCCAGCCACCCGGCGTGAGTGATTGGGCAGGGGGGATGGATGCCTCTTCCAAGAACAGGCTAGCAAAGAAAATGACGGACCCAGTGCGGGCCTCACTGAGCATGTCCTATGGGGGCGGGGAGGTGATTATGTCAACCTGCAGCCTGGGAGAGGTCTGGGAGTCATCAGAGTGTAGGTGGGCTTGGAACCACGGAGGAGACAGAGAGTGCACAAGGAGGAAAAACAGCGAAGCAACTCTTAATGTGTGTGGGAGAGATGCCCACAGCACCCACTGCACCCTGCCACGTGTGGTAGTAACTTGTGCATATGGCGTTCCTGTCCTACGAGCTTGGGGGTTCCCTGAGGGTGGGAGCCATTTCCTGATTATCTCTAAGTCCCCCTGTCTAGCCTTGTACCATGAACAATGTGGATGCTTCACAGATACTTGTCCAGTGAAGGCGACAGGTATTGGGTTGTTGGGCAAGCTGCTTTATCTCACTGGACCTCAGTTTCCTCGTCTCTAAAATGGGAACAATAACAGGGCTGTTGTGAAGATCGGACAAGAGGACAGAAGTAAAAAGCTCTGTAAATTGTAAAATATTTTGCAAATAAAAGGTGTCAGTACTTGGACAGGTTCAGTCACTATTTCTTTCTTTTCTTTTTTTTTTTTTTTTGAGATAGAGTCTCGCTCTTTTGCCCAGGCTAGAGTGCCATGGTGTCAGCCTAGCTCACAGCAACCTCAAACTCCTGGGCTCAAGCGATCCTCCTGCCTCAGCCTCTGGAGTAGCTGGGACTACAGGCACACGTTACCACACCCGGCTAATTTTTCTATTTTTGGTAGAGATGGGGTCTTGCTCTTGCTCAGGCTGGTCTCGAACTCCTGAGCTCAAGCGATCCTCCTGCCTTGGCCTCCCAGAGTGCTAGGATTACAGGTGTGAGCCACTGTGCCTGGCCTCAGTCACTATTTCTTAAGAGCCTGAATCAATCTGGAGCTCCCCAAGGGCTGCGTCCTGATTCTGCCCACAAGGTTCTGCTGGGTCTTGGGCTCCTCTTCCAGCTGCCTCTGTTCCCTTGCCTTGGAAGCACATGCAGGACATGTGCTCAGGACTGAGCCCTAGATCTTCTAGACTCTCCTAGCACCTTGCTACTCAGAGTGTGGCCCGTGGGCCACCAGCTTATTTGAAATGTAAATTCTTGAGCGCCACCTCAGATCTGATGAGTCTGAAACTCTGGAGGTGGGGGGCTCAGCAATCTATCTCAAATCCTCCGGGGGATTCTGATTCACCCAAGTTCAGGAACCACTGCTCTAGAATACCAAAACCCTCTTTTTGCTCCAAAATGAACGTGGGCAGTGCTTTAATCTATACGTAGTAAATGTTTCTTCTTTGCTCTGCAAGCTTGAATATTTCTGACTTTGGTTGCCAGAATTATGTTATTGCTGGCCGAGGAAAGGGGAAGCTCCAAACCATCGCCCCACCCCACCCCACCCCACCCCCCACACACGTACGCCCACCACCAGTAAACAGCAAGCTTCGGGCCTGGTGACTCTCAGTGAATTTCCAAGACCTGATGGGCTGTGTTTTCATGGTGGCTTCATTTGCCCTGTTTTGATGGAGCCTGGGGCCGATGCTTGTGAGTCGATTTTGTCTTTGTGTGAGTGGATTTTATGTGGATTGCAGAAAACTGAAGTAAATTCAGAAACAGGAACTGTCCTGGGTGGGGGACGCTTGGGGACCTATGCTGCTGTGTACCTCCTCGTGTGTAAGCTGATGAAGCATCTGGCCCCACAGGTGTGGGCTTGGAATCCAGCGACAGGACAGCAAGAGGGGGCCGAGTGGGGCCGAATTCTGACTCGCGGGGCTGTGTGCAGAGCTGTGAGGTCATGGGCCTCAGCTGTTCCCACTCCCCTTCCTGTCACCATCAAAAAACAAACAAAACTGAAAACACCCTTGTGCACTGCTGGTGGAAATTTAAAATGGTGCAGCCACTACGGAAAATGGTACGGTGGTTCCTCAAAAAATTAAAAATAGAATTACCATATGATCTAGCAATTCCAATTCTGGGTATTTACCCAAAAGGATTGAAAGTGGGAACTTGAGAGGATCTTTGCCCTTCCATGTTCATAGCAGCGTTATTCACAATGACCAAAGGATGGAACAACCCAAATGTCCGTTGACTAGTGGATAAACCAAATGTAGTATATGCATATAGTAGAATATTATTCAGCCTTAAAAAGGCAAGAAATTCTGACACATGCTGCAACATGGATGAATCTTGAAGACATTATACGAAATGAAACAAGCCAGAGACAAAAGGACAAATGCTCTGTGGTGCACTTATATGAAGTGCCTCGAGTGGTCAGGTTCATAAAGATGGAAAGTAGAATGGTGGTTGCTGGGGCCTGGGGAGTTATTATTTAATGGGTACAGAGTTTTAATTTTGCAAGATGAAAAAACTTCTGGAGATGGAGGGTGGTGATGGTTGCACAACAGTGTAAATATACTTAATGCCACCGAACTGTACACTTAAAGATGGTTAAAATGGTAAATTTTATATTATATATGTTTTACCACATAAAAACAATAAGAAGCACCACCATCACTGAGATTCTAGGCCCGTGCCCTGGAGAGGACAGGGGCGGTGAGACTGACCGGGAGTCCATGTCTTCTGGGAACTGAGAGGTTGGGAGGTGGGTCTCAGGTGGGGACTGCAGGTGGCAGGGAGGTGGGGTGTGCAGCAAGGAGACCTGGTTTCTAATTCTGATGCTTCCCTCCTGAGGCTGGCTTTGGGCAAGTCATTTCCCCTTTTGAACCTCAGTGTCCTCACCTGGAAAATGGGAGGTGCCATTCACCTATTCACTCGAGAAGTATTTATTGAGTGCCTGTCGTGTGCCAGGCACTGTTCAAGCTGCTGGGGAGACAGCAGCGAACAGGTGGACAAGGCCTGTGCCCCGGTGGAGTTTACACTGTAGTGGAGGAGACAGACCATCAAGGAGTAGACAAAGAAAGAAACGAGAAAAATACCAGCTGCTGACAGGAGCTGTGCAGCGCGATCACATAAGACGATGTGATGGTGACCAGGGAGGGGGCTGCTTTAGGCGGGGTGGGCAGGGAAGGCCTCGCAGGGAGGGACCATTTAAGCTGAGATCTGGCAGAGAAAGAACGAGTGCTGTGTTGGGGGTGGGGCGGAAGGCAGAGAGAACTGCAGGAACAGGCTGGGCGGATGCAAAGGCCTAAGGCAGAACTGAGGTCGGGTGACTGAGGCACGGAGGGCTGGCCAGTGTGGCTGCGTGTTGTGGCGGCAGGCAGGGTGGGGGGAGCTGGAGCCAGGTCACATCGGGCCTTGAAGGCCTGGGGAGGAGTTTGGATTTTATTCTAGGTGTGCTAAGAAACTGTCTCGGAGGGTTTGAAGCAAGGAAGAGGAGGGCCTGGTTTGTATTCTAGAAGGACTGCTGTAGCTGCCATGCGATGAAGGCCGGGGAGGGAGAGCTGGGGTGGGGACGGGTCGGGGACAGAGCTGAGGCAGAGGGGAGAGCTGGGGGTGGAGAACTTGGGGGAGAGAACTTGGAGTGGGGGTGTCGCTGGGGGGGGTGCTTTGGAGGGAGCCCCAGGAAGTTGGAGTCCAGGTGAGAGGGGCTGTGGCTTTGGACCAGACCCATCTCCTGCCCATTTCAGAGACACTTATGAAAGCTACGGTCCCTTTTCCCAGGACAAATGCACAGACATATATATTTACAAGATTGAGTGTGTGATTTCAGGGAAACTCCTCAAATTTATCCTCCATGAACCCCAGGACAGGGACTGCTGGGTGGATGTCTCCAAGCCCCTTCCCAGCACACTTCCCTGCTTCCCTGGCTCTGGTGGCCACTGGGCAAGGCAGGGGCAGGAGGGAGGCTGTGGATGAAGGGGACATGGCCAGCGGCTTGATGAGACATTGGTCATGCACTCTGAGAGGTTTGCCTTCCGGGTCCCTGAGTCCCAGATTGACTCTGGTCAAGAGAGAGCTCAGGGCAGGCTTGATCTGCCGATACCGAGAAATGGCTTCATTCAGACCCCACTTGTTCAGAATTTGCAACCACATCGACCGTGCACACTCAACAGGGTTGAAAATCCATTCTTGGCTGGGGTGGGGTGAAAAAGTTTTAGATATTGCAGTGATTTGTCACCCTCCAAAGGACCACAGTACAAAAGCAATAGATCTGTGATATTAAACTTTCACTGGGGGTGGGGAGGGAGTGGTTAGGGTAAAAAATATCTAAAAAGGCTGTTTAAAGTAGTGATCATGAAAAAAGGGTTGAAAAATACTGATTTAGATACAGTGAGGTTTTTCATTTGAGAGAGAAGTGTTAAATCAATAGAGCAGCTCAGGCTTTTCATTTTGATATATTAATTTATAAAGTAGGCTTACAACAAAACGTTTTATTCTGTCTTGTGTAACTTGTTTGTATACCTGGCATCTTCTTTGTTAAATTCTCAACAATCAGAACTTTTCTCTAATTTGAGTAGGAGTACCATTTTGTAATCCCCTCCATGCATTTTTACATCCATCAGTCCATGTGGCCCAGTTACTGACCTCCGAGGGCAGGTATGTTTTTATTTCCATTTTATAGGTGAGGAAACTGAGGCTCAGACAAGGTAAGTGACTCACACAGCCTGTACATCACCTGGGCCCCAGTCCAGAGCCTTCCCCAAGCTCCATGAGGAGAGGTAGCACTTGCTGATGGGCACCAGGAAGCCAGGCAGTGCCTGTGGGAAGCTGGGCTTTGTTTCTTGCCAGAGCACAGCAGGATGTGGACGAGGTTGGGCCTCTTCTGATGCCGCCTGGAGAAGCCCCCAGGAGGGGCTGTGGCCTCAGCGTTAATGGACCTAATTCATCCATTCAAGTAGTGCGGATGTGGATGACGCTTACTGCTGTGGCCAGGGTGGCTGCTGCCTTCACAGTTGCATGTGGAATTGATCTTTACCTTGAGCCTTCCTTGGAAAGCTGGGCTTAGGATGGGCTCATGCTCCTAAGAACCCCTGGCCTTACTTGCAGCATTGAGGGACCAGGAAAATAAATAAGGGACAGAGAATGAATAAGGGGAGCCAGGGAAGGGAGATGGGGAGATGTAAATCATGTTTCAGGGTCTTGGTATGGTTGGTGACCCATTCAGATATTCTAGTTGAGCTGGAGTTGGTTGGCTGCTACATCTTCTAAATTAAATGAGTAAAGGATTTAGAACAGTGCCTGGCACACAGTAGGTGCTATGTAGATGATGGCTACTATTATTCTAAGGCTTTCCTGCCTTTGGCTTTCAGGGGTTCACCCCCCACCAGTGATGCCCAGCCCTTGGTAGAGCTTGAACCACCTTCTAAAGACAGGATGGCAGTGGAGAGACCGGCCCAGTCCTGGAGCCCATGAGAGCTGAGGCCCCTTCAGGCCCAAAGATGGGGAACATCACTGCAGACAACTCCTCGCTGAGCTGTACCATTGACCACACCATCCACCAGACGCTGGCCCCGGTGGTCTATGTCACGGTGCTGGTGGTGGGCTTCCCAGCCAACTGCCTATCCCTCTACTTTGGCTACCTGCAGATCAAGGCCCGCAACGAGTTGGGCGTGTACCTGTGCAACCTGACGGTGGCTGACCTCTTCTACATCTGCTCTCTCCCCTTCTGGCTGCAGTACGTGCTGCAGCACGACAACTGGTCGCACGGAGACCTGTCCTGCCAGGTGTGCGGCATCCTCCTCTACGAGAACATCTACATCAGCGTGGGCTTCCTCTGCTGCATCTCCATCGACCGCTACCTGGCCGTGGCCCACCCCTTCCGCTTCCACCAGTTCCGGACCCTGAAGGCGGCCGTGGGTGTCAGCACGGTCATCTGGGCCAAGGAGCTGCTGACCAGCGTCTACTTCCTCATGCACGAGGAGGTCATGGAGGACGGGGACCAGCACCGCGTCTGCTTCGAGCACTACCCCATAGAGGCCTGGCAGCGCGGCATCAACTACTACCGCTTCCTGGTGGGCTTCCTCTTCCCCATCTGCCTGCTGCTGGCCTCCTACCGGGGCGTCCTGAGGGCCGTGCGCCGGAGCCACGGCACGCAGAAGAGCCGCAAGGACCAGATCCAGCGGCTGGTGCTCAGCACCGTGGTCATCTTCCTGGCCTGCTTCCTGCCCTACCACGTGCTGCTGCTGGTGCGCAGCCTCTGGGAGGCCAGCTGCGACTTCGCCAAGGGCGTCTTCAACGCCTACCACTTCTCCCTGCTGCTCACCAGCTTCAACTGCGTGGCCGACCCCGTGCTCTACTGCTTCGTCAGCGAGACCACCCACAGGGACCTGGCGCGCCTCCGCGCCGCCTGCCTGGCCTTCGTCACCTGCGCCAGGGCCAGGACCGGCCGGGCCCGGGAGGCCTACCCGCTGGGCGCCCCCGAGGCCTCGGGGAAGAGCGGCGCCCAGGGCGAGGAGCCCGAGCTCTTAGCTAAGCTCCACGCGGCCTTCCAGCCCTCGGCTCGCCTGCGGGAGGCGGGTCCCCCGTGGGCGGCTCGGCCTAGCCCGGGGCGCCCTCGCCGGCCGCCCCGCTTGGCCGAGCGCAGGTGCCTCTGTGCGGGCGGGAACGATGGGCCCGGCTCTGCGGAGGGGGCCAAGCCCGCGGGCGCACGGGTGGCCTCTGCTGCCCGCTGGGATGCGGCCAGGCGGGGCTCCCGCGGGGAGGAAGACTGAGCCGCGGCGTCCAGGAGGTTGGCAAAGAGCAGCGGGGCCGGGGCTGTGGACTGGGCGGGCACGCGGGTGGGGGCTGGGGAGGCGAGGCAGGCATCCGGGTGTCCGCCAGCCAGGGCCTTCCAGTGCCCTTGTCGTCACCGATGATACCTGTCCAAAGGCACCGCTGTTGCCCAATGATGTGATGCATGAGGCTGTACTGTCGTCATTGACACTGGACCCCGCCCGGCACAGGCTGGGAAGGGAAGATGGGATGGGGAAAGGAAGGTGGGGGCGTTTGGGGCGCTTGGAGTGGGGCGAGGACCGTAAGGGTGTGACGGGCGGGGGAGGACTCTATCCAGCCACATCTCAGTTTCATGGGAGGGTTGAGCAGATCCCCAGCCTGACGGCTGATGGAAGACAAACCCCAGGGCTCCCTGGGGAGATGCCTGTGGTCCTTTAAAGTCAGCACTGAAGCTCAAGTGTCAGGACAGGGGCCTGAAGCCAGTGTGTCTTTGAGCAAGTGCCCTACACAGACTCCTAATTAGATTTCTGTTTCCACCTGCCCAGAAGGGCTAGACCTGGGAGCCTAGGGTGGGCGTGGGGAGGGGGAGAGTGTGCGTTCATGGTTAAAATGCCATGGCTGTGAGCCTGTGACTGCAGTACCCCATCCCCGTCACCCTGTCCCCCTTCCACACCCACTGTGGAGTGTCTAGCAGTCTCAGAGAGGAGCACAATATTTTCCCCCAGTTCTCAGACACAACAGAACAAACACAACAGAGATGCACTCTCTGGCAGCTCTCAGCCAAAGGCCTGGGGTTAATCTGCTCTGGTTTAAATAGCTCCCTTGATAAGGAGAAGAGGTGGTCTCTGTTCTCCATCTCTGCTCTGCTGGCAGGTGTCCCACCTCACCTACCTGGAGAGTGACATTGGGTACGTGGGCCATGTGCAGCCCAGAGTACTGACTGCCATCTTTTGCTCTGTCCTGAAAGGCTGGGTAGGGGCTCGTCTCTCCTGCAACTTTATGCCTGACCACGTTGAGGTGTCCCTCCCACTCCCTAACACACCCACACACGGGGATTTCTCCTGTTCAGTTTTGCAACAAAGCTTCCTGCCCCTGAGAGCTATCCCTGCAAAGGTCTCTGGAAAGCCTCAGGGCTTTCAGCCTGAGGGGTCCTTCAGCCTCTTCCTGTTGTTCAGACGCAAGGGACTTTGCCTCTGCAACATGCCTGGCACAGCCCCTGCTCTGGTGACCGTGCCAAGGACCACAAGAGCCTGCTGCCCCAGGAGACCTGCCCGCCTCCACAGAAATGCTAGCCCCGCAGACTTTCCGGTCAGTGGGCTAGGGCCAGCTCTCGCTTCCCAGGGCGTGCCCGCAAAGGCCTGGGATTCAAGTTCCTCAGAACCAAGAGACTAGGGGGGCTTAATCCTGGGGAGGAACCAGGGGCAGGGAGTAGAAGTTGGCACCAGTGGAACATCTCTGGCATCTGCCAAAGGGGGCCAGGCAGAACCCCTTCCTCGATCTCTCTTCCCTTCTTCTCCCCAGCCTCCAAGAGGTTGATCCTTTACCCTGTGTCTCTTAACCCTTCCATCGGGGTGACCAGAAGCAGGTAGCCCAGCCTGGATGTGCCCCAGGGAGGCATGGTTGCTGTGGTCCCAGGGCTACACTTGACTTTGACTGGGCAGCCCCTGCCCAGATCCTTGTGCAGGGCCTCCAATGACCTGGGGAGGTTGTCTTCCCCTTCCTGGAGGAGGAAGCGACCAGATCTGAAGGTGGCAGAAATGGCCACACAGCCAAGAAGAGCCCACTCAGCCCCAGCCCAGGATCCTACTGGGTCAATGGCATTGGTTGAATCCTCCATGCCACCTCATTCCCACAGTATTTCCCTCTATTTTGACCTTAGACACCGGCGTTTCCACTGGCATGGACGGGGATGAGCTGAGGGCAGTACCATTTACTATCAAGAATTGTATTTTTGTATTGTCCTCTCTTTTATGTCAAGTCTGTGTGTGTTGACCGTGCAATGGATTTATGTAGCAAACCTCAGTCTGCAAATAAAGCAAAGTAACCAGCCACAGCAGGAGTATTCTTCAGTCCTTAAGAGGGAAGAGGGTCTTCTAACACCAGGGGGATCTAGAGGGCCCTTGAAACACCCAAAGGAGTAAGGAAGGCCAAGGGATCGACCTTCTCAGAGAAGACTAGAGCAGAGCAATTGGGTGATTTGCACTTGATCACTCAACAGTAGCCAAGAAGGACGGAGCCCCCCAGTGAAGGAGGGTCTTCTCTCCCTCCTCTTGAGATTCATGAAGTGTCATTCAGCTTCTCAGTATGGTGTTGCAGGTCCACTCTGGGACTTCACTTGGCCACCTCCTTTTTGAGGACAGAGCCCAGTCCTGTGGTTTGGACACTGTCACTCCCTCTGTCCTCAGCCACATGACCCCTTGTACCTGCTGGGTAATTGCTCCCCCAGAGAGGGAGGGCTCCGTCAGACCTTCCCCTTCTAACTAGACTAGAAGATTCCCAAAGCAGAAGGGCCTGTTGCATTTGTGTCTTTGGGGCTGTCCTTAGTGGTTGGGTTTTGTTTTGAGAAGCCCACATTTGTTGACCAGTCTCTTTGGGCTGGAGCATCTTCTCAGCCATGGCAGACTCCATGTTTATCGCTAAGGATTAACTCATCGTATTAAAATGTAAATTTGATGGTGGTCACTTAATCCCTCTCTAAGTCAGGCTCCTAGAGTCCTGGAGTGTTCCGGAAGAGTAGATCCTTCTTCCAAACAAACTAAGTAAGGACATTACTGGGGATTAAGACTCATTTCTCTCCAGAGAGAATGGGTGGAAGAAAAAGTCCATCTGGTTTGGACTGAAGGTGACAGAAGCCATTAAGATTCCTTTCTCCCTCACCAGTGTTGCTTAGTAAGATGAGGGCTCATCTTCCTGTTTACACACACCGGTCTGTGGGTTGGCCAGATAAGAGTGGGAGAAAATTTCAGCATGAAATACATCCCCATCTGCTGTTTTCCTCTGGCTGGTATGACCAAAGGAGAGCCACACTCTGACCTCTTGGCTCAATGCTTTTCTGAAAAACCTGCTTCTTGCAGCTGGTGATCCTGCAGCCACACCGTTCCTGGAATTCATCTGGCAAGACAGTGGTCTTTTATGGTGCTGTGATTGAATGTCCCCTCCAAAACTCATGTTGAAATGTAATTGCCATTGTAACAATGTTGAGAGGTGGGCATGTTGAAATGTAATTGCCATTGTAACAATGTTGAGAGGTGGGACCTTTAAGAGGTGATCAGGTGGTGAGGGCTCTGCCTTCATGAAGGGATTAATGCTGTGATCATGGAAGAGGGTTCGTTACTGTGAGAGTTCAGCTCCTTTTTTCTCTGTCTTGCAAGCTTGCTTGCCTTTTTGCTCTCTGCCATGGGATGACCCTTGCCAGATGCTGGTGCCATGCTCTTGGGCTTCCCAGTCTCCAGAACTGTGAGCCAAATAAGCTTCTGTTCTTTATAAATTACCCAGTCCATAGTATTGTTATAGGAGCAGAAATGGACTAAGACAGATATCATTCATTCTGGAGTCATAGTGGTACCCAGAGCTCTGGGGGAAATGATGAGATTTCAATCCCATAAGCTTTAATTCAACAACTGTCAGAAGAACATCACTAGGTTAGACATTAGATGTCAGTGCTGGGATGTACCAGACACGTCATGCTATCTAGCTCCCTTTCCATGAAGCATCCCCTCTATATCCCCCCAAAACAATAGTCCAGTCTCTCTAAAAACACCACCAATGACAGCTAACTCACTACCCAAGATAAGTCATTTCAGGGTTGGGCAGAAAATCTTAACTTCCAGTGAGCCAAAGTAGAACCACTTTACCCACAGGAGCCACATGGCCCTTGAGGTACTGGTATTTGAAGATAACTCTCATATCCTACTTCTCAGCATTAAACCTTCCAAGCTTATATTAGGCAAACCTGGAGTATATATACTGCAGCAACAAATAACCCCCCCAAGTCACAATGCCTTAAAACAATCAAAGTTTATCCCTTGTTCACGCAAAGTCCCATGCTTTCTCAAAACCATTTTCCCAAGCGATGGCTGTGATTCAGGATCCATCCATCCAGAGAGTCCATCATCTTGGGATCTTCCCTCATCCACGCAGGGAAGAGATGCAGCACAAAGAATCTCACAGGGATTTTTTGCCAAGTCTGGAAGTGGTTGATATCCCTGCTACCCATACTCCATTGGCCAGATCCCAGCTGCATGGCCCCAACTTAGCTGCCAGGGAGGCTTAGAAATGTGGTTTTCCTATGTATGCAGGAAGAGGAGGCAGAATTGGTGAGCATCTGGCCAGTCTCTGACAGACAACTCTTCAAGCCACCTCCATTAACCAGCTTTTAAGCTCTTCCCTTCCTGTTTCTTCATATGAATCAAATCCACTTCTTCAAATGTGATGCCCAGATCTGAAGTGAGACTAAGTCTGTCTGACCTGCTCTGAGGAGAAGGGGACCATTTTCCTCTCTGCTTCTTTGCTTCTGGCAAGCACATCACATTGCTGACATATATTGAGTTTATGTAAATTTCTGGTGAGCCACATCCTCTCTATCTCATCTAGAGAGCAGTGATTTTTTGATCTGAGAGTTAGACTTCACTGTGGAGCCAGTGCAAGCCACATGTGATGGGCAGACTGCAGTGGGCTGGATGAAGTTGGGGCTAGTTGTCTGCAGGGCCTGTGCAATGAGAGGCAAGCAGCGACCTCAAAAGAATGCCTTTCCCAGCTGGGAGGCAGGACAGCACTTGGCCAGAAGACCTCTGGGGGCTAAGGAGCCCTGTTCCCCTGAGCTGGCTCACTTGCCCTTGAGTCCTACTTTTTATAGGGTCTGTGTGGCCTCTGCTGCCTCAATGTGCCCAGGGTCTTGAGTCTGCCCTTGATTATCCACAGAGCAGCCTACATCCTGCTTACTAGGATCCCTTCCCCACAATGTTCCTGGAAATGCACAGGGTTGTGCCTGTGTTCCACAGACCCATTCTGGTCAGCACCAGAATCATCTCTCACCCTGGCCCACCCCATCATTCCCTGTAGGTCACCCCTTGTCCCCCTGTAACCAGCCTCTCCAGGCTGCAGCCATACCCACCATGCCACCCTAGGCATGGACATGGGCCTTTCTCCAAAGCACAGTCAAGGCTATGACAAAAAAGCAAAGCTGAGCAAAACTTTATTAAAGGTCTGAGCTGGAACCATACTGTGGAATGGACAAGCATCAAAACTGGATCCTGAGTCTGGGCGCGGTGGCTCATGCCTGTAGTCCTAACACTCTGGGAGGCCGAGGCAGGAGGATCGCTTGAGGTCGGGAGTTTGAGACCAGACTGAGCAAGAGTGAGACCCCATCTCTACTAAAAATAGAAAAATTAGCCAGGCGTCATAGTGCACGCCTGTAGTTCCAGCTACTTGGGAGGTTGAGGCAGGAGGATCGCTTGAGCTTGCACTGAGCTACGATGACACCACCGCACTCTACCCAGGGCGACAAAGTCAGGCTCTGTCTCAAAAAAAACAAAAACAGAACTGGATCCTGAGCTACTCCCAGTCCTCCAGCCCAGTGGGCGAGCCGGACCCCACCTGGCCCAGCCCAGCTATGCGCGGGAGGGAAGCTCGCGTGGCCGCAGCACAGCTCCCGCGGCTCCTGGCGCCCTCCGCCTCCAAGAGGAAATCTTGCAAATATGCCCCTTTACGTGAGAGAAGCATCTTGCTCTCTGCGCTCAGAAGAAGAGAAATGTGTAAAGAAGCTGTGCCCTAAGCAAAAAGGAAAAGCGAAGAGGAAAAAAATCATAAAATTTTATTTGGACAGTAAACTTTCCATGAAGTTATTATATTTTAAAATTTGGCTACTCAAGTTTATAACTTATGGGTAAGATTTGATTGGTGATGTCTGATGATATAAATCATTTGTCACAAATTATATTTAAATTTTAAAAAACTGGATCCTGGAAATCACAGCTCCAGTGGTCCTTGGGCTGGACCCTGCTAAGGGGCCTGCTCCTGACCCTCCCTTGGACGTTGGCCCCTACTGCAGGGCCACAGGCCTGCTTCTCCCTACAGGGGCCTTTGGATGCTCCACCAAGTCTAGGACCCCTCTTCTCAGCCTTCTCTGGGCTCAGCCTGGTTGTAAACCTCCTTCCCAAACAACTTAATCATCTCCCCATAGATTTCTGCCCACGGTGAAGATAACCTATTACATGGTTATGCCTCAGACTTCTCCATGCCAGAATGGAATCCTGCTGTTACTCTTGCAAAACCAAAGGCCCATTAGTGTTTTCCCCAAAATATGAGTCAGAAGAATGCTGGCAGCTTAGCCATAGTGATGTTTTTCTCTCTTCTAGTCATCAAGATCTCAAAAATGTCCGGGTACACTGGTAATCAGTGGCCCCTACTACATGGAACTCCCACCAGGATGACAAGGGAGACCTGGACAGAGACCCCACCCCAGCCGCTTCGTCTAGGGAGAATTGGAAGTTAGCCCCAGAACCACCATATTATATACTCGTGCTTTACTGCAGAGTGTACAAGACAGAGTTCGTTTCTACACCATGTGTTCCGTTCTTCACAACTGTTGCCCCTTGTAGAATCAAACTAGACATGTTTAAGGAAATGAAGTAAAACTAAGCAGGCCGGACAAACACTTGGAGCCCTAGCTGGGGAGACGGGCTGTCCCCGCCTGGGTGAGTCAGGCGTCACTCAGCAGTGTGCCAGCACAAGACATTGTACTGGTACAATAGGCAGTGACTCAGTTTCTAATTTTGTTGGGCAGTGTGCAGAGGAAGCTTGTAAAGGAGATAAGGATAGGCTGGCTGGAGTCATTCAGGGGGCTCTGTGACCCACCCATGGCGTGGCTGCCTCCTGTGCAGGTGGCCAAAGTGTCCAGCCCCAGGGTGGGGGAGCAGAGGGGGAGGAGGTGGAAGAAGTGTAGGGGTGAGGGGAGGTGAGGGGCAGCAATGTTGATAAATGTAAGGTTCTTCAGGGGATGTTTTGCCTTAGCAAACAAAATGCTCCTTGAAAAAGAAAGCATTTCAAAGGTATAAATATTTTGGTGGTGGTAGTGAGTAAACTTTCCATAAAGCCCCCAAACTTCATAAGTATACATTCCACATTTGTTCATTTTACCATTTCTTAATTACAGGGGTCCCCCTCACTCATCTGCAGGGGATATGTTCCGAGACCCAGCGGATGCTAAACCTTGATGTTCAAACCTGATTGCTGCAATTGGAAGTTCAATTACCACATTGCTTTCCATCTTCACTAAGCACTTACCACACACCGTGGCCATAACTTTTGCAGTTTGAGGGCAACGGCAAAACTAGCATGAAATTTTTCCTTCTTTACAATTTCATAGAAGTTCTTACCATAGGTCTTAGCAACCTTGGCATAGGATTTTTTCTCTTTCCTTGAGTCAAGAACTTTCACCTTTTCACCTAAAGGAAGCACATTATATCTTGTTGTTGGCATGTCTGAATTGCCAGCTTCACCACTCTTGCACTTTGGGGCCGCTATTAAGTCAAATAAGAGTTAGTTGAACACAAGCACTGTGATACCAGGACAACTGATCACCAGGACGGCTACTAAGTGACTCATGGGTGGGGAGCATGGACAGCGAGGGTACCCTGGACAAAGGGATGATTCATGTCCCAGGCAGGACCAAGCAGGACGGGGTGAGATTTCATCACAATACTCACAACAGCACGCAATTTAAAACTTAGGAGTTGTTTATTTCCGTAATTTTCCATTTAATATTTTCAGATTGCAGTTGACCATGGGTCACTGAAACCTCAGATAAGGGGGGACTTCTGTAGTCTGGGGGTTCTTCAAGGCCTTGGTAATGTTGATTCCTGTGCTCTACCTGGCAGTTAATCGCTCACTGGTGTCCCGTGAATGATCGTCAAGAAGATTCTCAGAGCAGCACCCGAGGAACAGAAACAAAACAGCCCCACATAAATGTCCTTGGTCCACATTATCTGCATTATCCCCTCCCGGGAAGGGGCATGCAGTTTCCCAGGCCACTGGAGAGTTCATTGCTCACCCAAGGCCAGTGTCTGCTTGCAAGACTGTTGCAGGAAGAAGCTGGGGGCCCTCGGGGAACTCCTCCCTAGATGCAGGCGTGGCCGCTGGGAGGGAACTCTGCACACATGTAACATGGATGGTCACCTGTGCGCTGTGGTGATGTCCACCAACTTCTGGACCATCTCAGCATGGGTGCCGTGGAAGGGCAGCCCATCCACCTCCATGCCCACGATGCCCGAGACTCCACTCCGGACTTCGTGCTGCACTAGGATGCGCAACATTTTTTCTTCCTGGAAAAAAAACGGGGCAGAAGTAGAAGTAGTGGAGGGGGTGGAAAAAGAAAGAAATATATTCATTTATAAGCGGAGGAGGAGCCTTTGCTTTGACATGCTCGCTTTTTACAAAATAAAATTTTGGTTAAAAATACCAATATCACTGGAAGACTTACGATAAATAACACCTTGTTGGCCCCCACACCCACTCCCCAGAAGCTACCACCTGAACAGTTTGGGCTGTTTCTTCTGGTAGTTACCTTCGTGTAACTAAATAATATGCTTTTATGGAAACCGGCATTTTCTTAACAAACACCAAAGACACACTCCTCCTGCAGGTGCAGCGTGGCTACTTCTCCAGCCCAGCCTCTGCCCAGCCCTGCCAATGGCCTCTGATTGTGCCAGAAGGCCCCTCTTCCTCCTGAGACCCCACTGTTAGCCTCATGTGAGGCACGTGCCAAATCCCGCTGCTGTCACCTTCTAGATACTCGCCAGTGTGGATGTGGGAGCATCTGGAGGGAGCAGAACCATGGGGAAAATGCAGCCCCATCCTGATTGCTGCAGCCCAGGACCCAGCAGGAAGGGTGGTTTTGGGATCAGATAGATCTGACGTGAGTCTTTCCCGGCAGGTGTTTTAACTTCTCTGTGCCTCAGTGACCTCATCTGTAAAATGGGGAGGTTAATGATAATTATAATTGATAATAATAATAATGCCTCCTTTATTGGGCTAAGAGGATTAAATGAGATAATGCAAGTAAAGCACCTAGCATGGTCCTTGGCACACAGGTGCTCAAAAAGTAAGGCTGATTTTATTGACAGGGCTGGGTCTCCTGGCCTTTAGCCCAGAGCTTTCTTCCTTTGGCTCATTTGCTGGTTAAAAAAAAAAGAAAAGTGGTTTGATCCCCCTCCTTTCCTCTCCCTCCAAAAGTAAGGTCCTAAAGAACCACTTGTCTAAGCCACTAATGTGCCTGTCCCTGGCTGAATGGCTCAGGTTTCCCTGAGGAGGGTGAGTCTTAGGTGAAGGCATAAGACAAGTCAAACCCCCCTCCTCCCCCTCCTCCCCCTCCTCCTTCTCCTCCTCCGCAAAGATGGAGGCATTTGCTCATTCACTCCATCATCCATCCGAGTTTGATTGAGAATTTCCACTTCCCACGCGAGCTTTGTCCAACTGCCTCTTCCCAGAGGATACCCACGAAGAATGGCATTTCCCGCCCTTTGTTTGGGCTTTAGGTTCCCATGTCTCCTCCCCGTTGGTCATATCCTCTCTTTATAGGGGAAAGCTTCTGCGACCACGGGGCCACTTCCAGCCATCATACTGATTTCCCTCACCAGGGAGGGCCTTGGGGTCCTCAGGGTGCACGTGATGTGATCAGTCAACAGGTTAGGAGCCGGCTGGCACCCAGCCTCTAAGAGCCACAGGGGCCAACAGCTTACTCCCTGCAAATTCCCAGGAATTGCAGAACAACCACACCATCTGCTAAGAGGCTGAGCGGAGGTGGTGGCAGAGGGGAAGGAAAGAAGCTGGAAGCTGAGTGCCTGGAGGTGCTGCGCCGGTCCGGCTGAGACGGTTGGGTGGGAGAGGAGGAACGAGGGCCCAGGCAAGGCAGAGTGGACAGGGCTTGGGTCCTCATTCGTGGTGGGTGGGGAAAGAGGCCCCGGGATGACTTCTGGACTTAGTGGCTGAGTCGGGGGCCCTAGTCTCTGGCACAAGCCAGGCAATGACAAGGCTGATGGGAGGGTGCTGCTGCTGCCCAGGGGGTGGGATGGCCTGGTACCAGCATGGCCCCACCAGCAGGGGAGAACCAGCTGGCTGGGCTGGGTTGGGCAGGGCAGCAGCTGGAGAGACAGCTCACTTGGCCTCCCAGGCCACACAAAGGCAAGACAGACAGTCCCATATTATACCACACGGTGTCTGGAGGTCCCAGCTCTGTCGCCCCAAGCTCGCTAGGTAAACTCTGCCTCCCGGCCTTCACCCTTCATCTGCTCTGACCACCTGAGCTCTCTTTGGCATGGGCCACCTGCTGTTACCACCAAGCCTGGCTCACGGCCACCCTGACACACACCCCAGCCTGACCAAGAGAAAAAAAGGAGCTTTTCATGATAACAAGGGTGATGATGATGATGGCCAGCATTTATTGAACACTTACTGCATGCCAGACACCATGCTAAGTGCTTTACACAAAGGAACTCATTTAATCTGCACAGCAACCCAAAAGGTGGGTCATTATCACCTCCACCAAGGAAAGTTGAAGTTGGGAGACTTGCTCAAGGCTGAAGTGGGTGGGGCTAGGACTTGAACCAGGCAGCCTGCCCGGCCTGTGCTCTCCGTAACCACTCACTCCACTCACCCAAGGCAGGCTAGACAATTTTCAAAAGGACTTGGTCATAGGAAACAGAGGAGATATCCACAAAGCACAGAATTACAGAGGAGAAAGTGATCCTAACCCAGACCAGCAACCAGGCTGAGCTGGCATTCCTGGAGCCTGTCTGTGTCCCTGTCGGGCTGAGGGAAGATGGCTCAGTGATTGGGTTCCTCCAGGTCTCATCCTTGGTGGCCTTCAGTCCCTCCCAGGGCCCCCACCCCCTGCCCAGAGCTCTGTCATCCTGCCGCACTGCAGTGCCTTGGCCCCCAGCCCAAGCTGAGGAAGAGCTCCCCAGCCCCCTGTCCCCAGGCCCTCCTGTACCTGACCTTGCAGGTGACACCTTAGTAAGGTGTCATCAATCGGCCCTTGGCACTTGACGAAGTCTGGGGAATGCTCTCCAGACATTTAACTTGCCCTCAAGTAAGACCCAAGGACGCTGCCTCTCCCTCACTCTGAGGAGCCCTTGGGCCAAGAGCCAGAGCAGGCAGGGTATGCCCTGGACAGTGGTGTCCACCTACCCTGGGCTCCGTAGACTGGTGCCCACTCCTGCCACGGTTACGAATGGACCCCTAAGACCTCCTGTCCCTGAGCACAGGAGGTCCTATTTACAAAGAACTCACTGAGCAGAGATGAGGGACATTTCTCTGTTCTGACCAATCAAGCTTCACCACCAGCTTAGGCCACAGCTCTGCCCAGCATCTCTGGATGACACAGGAACCCTCACAGAGTGACCCACAGAAATTTAGTGGGATGATTCTAGTCATTCCCCTGCACACTGCACTGCTTCACGTCCCTACCCCTCTGCTTATGTGGGTCCTGCTGCCTGGAAGGCCCTTCCCACCCTTCCTTACCTGGCTGCTTACATCCTACTCATCCTCCAAGACCCAGCTCAGTGCCACCTTCCTGAGCTCTCTCCAGGCAGCCTTCCCTGAGCTCTCTGAGCTAAGCGCTATCCTCTGTGCCCCTTTCATCCTGGCTCCTGAAATTACTTGTCATGTGTCATCTCCTGATCTCGGTGGACCCTGAGTTCCCTACCCTGGGGCCATGTCTGACTCATTGTCTCCCAGAGCAAGCCTGGGCCTGGCCCGTGGGGAAGGCTCAACAAACATGTGTTTGTACTTCTGCTTTAAAAACATCCCCTTTTATTTTCTTTGTAAGGGTTGTGCATTATTAATATATTTATGAAGGACTAGGTAGAAATGTAAAAGGAGAATTTTCCATCTCTGGAGGGTGTGTGTTGGGCTGTGTGAATTTGTTTGGCTGGGTTTTCTTTTGTGTCTGTGTGAATCAGGAATCATGTGTGAGGCAGCCCATGCATGTTTTTTTCCAGTTCAGATCCCGGAAGTACAAAGAAAGCACCAAAGGCCCTCCAGGCCCCTCTAGGGCAGACCATTTCCCTACAATGTCACTACACGCCTGAGCTCCTCTCTCCCCTTGGCACCCTGGCATTACCAGGAAGTGGAAAACTTCTGGGCTATATTGGGAAAAGCCCAGAGTATGGAGTCAGAGAAACCCAGACTGAGACCTCAGCTCTGCCTCTTGGCTGGGTGCTCTTGGGAAAGCCACTGTGCCTCTCGGAGCACCAGCTCCATCACCTATAAAATGGGCACACCACCACCAATCCAGGAGGTGCTGGAGAGAAGCAGAGGCCAGGGGCAGGAAGGGGAAAGAGAGAGAAAAACAGAGGGAGAGACAGGCAGAAGGAGAAAGGGAACAGAAAAGACAGACAGAAAAGAGGCAGTGAGGACCCTGGATGGGGCCGCTGGGGGACTCCGCTGTCTGGCTGGGGGCCGTGTAGCAACCACCCACCATCTCAGGCTCAATCAGTGCTCAGGAACCTCCCTGCCTCTGGGTTGCCTCCCGATCTCCCCAAGCCGGTCCTCTCCCACAACCCTAAGCATCAACCCTCCAATCCCTGAGCCCTGCTGTCTGCTCACAGGTGAAGTCACATCTGAGCCAGGGTTTAGATGTAAAGTCGGAGCTTTGGCCTCATTTTCCCATGGTCCAAATTACCCTGGAAAATTCCCCCAGAAGGTGCACTGTTAGAGACTGATGCGTCGTCTGCGTCCCGCAACTCTGGCCCACCGGGGGGGCAGGTCCCATCTCCACGAGGAGCACCAGATGAGGAGACGGATTAGTCTGGAATCAGTGGGGCCATGGACACTGAGGCCCGCCGCCCGCCTCGCTGTGCAGGCCCGGGCACCGGGGACTGGTGGCCGCTCTGCAGCACCCTCCCCATTCACATATGTGAGTTCACCTAGTTAGACGAGCGTGCGTGGATGCCCTTCCCCTGCGCCTGGTGACAGGCGCGCCTAGAACTGCACACGACACTTCCGAGAGTTGCCTCTGCACAGTCAGAGGAGCTCTGACAAAAGCCAGCCGGTGCGGCTCGCATTCCCTTGCTCAAAGCCCTCGAGTGGCTCCCTATCACCTCTCAAGTCTTTCATAGAACCCTCAGTGAGAAAGTCGACCCCCCTCCTGGTGCATCCTGGGGTCGGAGCCCTCCTCTACTTTTATCTCACCCCTGCCTCCTGCTCTCCACTGCGCAGCAGCCTCCCCCAGGCCAGCGCTGAGCCTGTCCTCTTCTCCCCAACTCTGTCCCTGCCACTCCTCCCGCCGGGCCTCCTCTCCTTCGATCCGGTTTATTCCTTCCCGCCCCCAGCCCGCAGGGTCCTCTCCCCACCTTGCCTGGCCCCTGTGGCACTTTCCTGAGGGTGGCTAATTGTCTCACCCCAGAGGTTTCAGTGCCCTCACTGGGAGGTAAACTCCTTGGAGGGGGGTGACAAGGACTCCCACCTACCACCACCACTGTGAAGTATCCACTATGGGTTGGGCATTCAGTTCTTCCAACGGCAATGCTGACTGCCCCCATTCTACAGACGAAGAAAATGAGGCTCAGAGAGGTTAAGCAACTTGCCTAAAGTCAAACCAGAAGGAAAATGGTCATTTGTCTCAGGCCCTCCACAGGATTCACGGTCACTGTAGGTCAAAGGTCACCCACTCCCAGGTAGGAGACCTTTGCTTCAGGGCCAGCTCTGCCTCTGGCTTTTGAAGGGGCAGCATGGTGCTGGCCGTTGCCTTATAGCTCGGAACACCCGGCCTACCACTCACCCAGGGAAAGAGTTGTTTCCGTGTGAGTGGCCTGCTGGGGTATATTACCTTAGTGACTGATGGGAGGGCCTGAGTCCAGCTCTGGTCCCCAGGTGCTCTGGAGGGTCCAATTGCCTTCCTCAGGTAGCGTCCGTGGACCTCACATGAATTCAGGATGTACAGCGCACAGGCCAAGGCATAGCCTCCCCAGTTAGAAACACCTAACAACAAAAAAAGATTCCATCCTAGAATAGGAAAGGTCTGTGGCCATCAGCCTGCCTCTAGGCTGCAGAACGATCTCCAGGAAGCGTCCCCAGACCAGTGGCACCAGTATCACCCGGAACTTGTTAGAAACACAAATTCTCAGGCCCCAGCCCAGATCTACTGAATCAAAACCTCAGCAGGAGAGGAAGGGAGGGAAGAGGCTGTTCTAATAAGCTCTCCAGGTGGATCAGATGCAAGCTGGAGGCTGAGAACCACTGCTGTAGGCCATTTGGGTCATATACTGTCAATTACCACCAGAGAAAAAGGTTCAGGCAATCACCCGAGAAATCCATTCCAGACCCTCCACATTGAGAAAGTCTCCCACATGGCTGACCCGCCTCCCTCACGCTGTGTGGAAGCCTGTCCCCAGAGGGGATGGGACAGCACTGCCACGCTGCGCTGCATCACCTCTTCATGTGCTTAAGAGGTCACTCCCAAGTCTGCCTTAGACCTCCCTCCTCTTCTACCAGCCAGGCCCAAAGGGCTTAATCCCCAGTTTTGGGACCATCTCCTTGGCTGTTCCCTGAAAGCTGCTTGAGTTCTCCATTCAGTTGAAGAAGAATTAATGAAGGGCCTTCTGGGCTCCAGGTGCTAGAGCATCATAAAAGAGAGGTGCTCCCAACCTGGAGAGAGAGGGACTGTACATACAACCACCCCAGGTGGGGCAGCCTATGACGGAGATGTTTGCATAGAACTATGGGGTGGGAGCACTGAGGAGGGGGCACTGTTATTTTTTTTTTTTTTTAGAGACCGGGGCTCACTCTGTCACCCATGCTGGAGTGCAGTGGCGCCATCATAGCTCGCTGCAGCCTCAAATTCCTGGGCTCAAGCGATCCTCCTGCCTCAGCCTCCTGAGTAGCTGGGACCACAGGCGTGCCACCACGCCTGGCTAATTTTAAAAATTTTTTGTAGAGACAGGGTCTCACTATGTTTCTCAGGCTGGGAGGGGGCAATATTCTGACCGGTTTAGGAAAGATTCACAGAAAAGGGGCCATTTAATAGGGGCCTGTAGTCTGGGTAGGATTTTGCCAGAGAAGGGGCAGAGGAGTGGGGAAAATTCAGGTAAAGAAAACCAACCAACCAACCACAGTAAACCCCCTAGTGAGCACAAAGGCATGTGGCTCGCAAACACCAAGCACATATTAAAATACAGTGAGTGAAGACCACATGATAATAATACTGTATTTCATTGATTTTAAGATGTATTTTTGTTACATCTCTGATATTGAGATGTGACTTTCAATAGTGTCTCACAGTTATAATTGACTGTGTTTTCCTTACTTAGTGGTGTATAAGTTAATGGTAATTCTTGTCATCAATGGCATCTTATGTTCAATGGCTAGGGTACCGCTGTTCATTGAATACTTACAATGTGTGGCATTATTGTAAATGCCTTACATGGACTAGCTCCTGAAGTCCTTATAACAAGCCTGTGAGGTGTTAAGTATTATTATTATCTTCATTTGAAAACTGGGAGACAGACACAGAGGGGTTAAGTGACTTGCCTAAGGTCACATAGCTAGTAAGTGGTAGACCTGAGATGTGAAATCAGGCTGCTGCCTCTAGAGCCCATACTCTTTTAAAAAAAAATTAATATAGCTTGGCATAGTGGTGCACACCTGTAATCCCAGCTACTCAGGAGGCTGAGGCGGGAGGATCACTTGAGCCCAGTTCAAGACCAGCCTTGGCAACATAGCAAGACCCTAGCTCTCTAAAAAAATTTTTTAAATTGTGGCAAAAAACACGTAACAGAATTTACCATCTTAACCATTTTTAAGTGTACAGTTCAGTAGTGCTAAGTACACTCACATTGTTAAACAGCACCAGTGCCCACTCTCAACCTCCCTGCAAATGTGCAAGTGTGGAAAATAAAACCATGTGTTTGGAAGTAATGTTAAGGGAAAGGGTGGAATTTAAAATGCATGTTTACTGGGTAGAAATGATATAAAATGGGTATATATTGAGATGAAGCTGACATGCAAAACTGAAAATGCTCACTGTGTTAAGGGGGGAGGATGGTGTTTCTGCCCCTCTCCATCACCCTTCACTACCTGCCTTTGAATAATGTCTATAGTATTGCTGTTACTTCATCTTTTCAATTAAAAGAGTTAATCCCATGCTGTATTTGAGCAATGGCAGTGGCCGTGCATGGCTGGACACGGGGTACATAGTGGGGGTTGGTGAGATGGGGCTGAGGAAAGGGGGCTGGACTTGACCCCCATGCGTGGGCTGCTCTGGGAGGCCCCAAGAGAGGTGAGCCCACTGCAAACTTTGGTCTCTATGCTTGTTTGGGAGGCAGGTGCCCAAAAGGACCCGACAGCACACCTTTAGGGCCAGGGTGCCTCTGGCTCACAGTCCCTGTGGTGGCTTCTCTTCTCTTCTCGCTTCAGTCCCATGTGCCTGACAGTAGCGGGGCCCTGCCCAGGCAAGGAGTGGACCTGCTTGGGCTACCGCCATGCCTGGCGTCAGGAGCCGAGGATGGAGCCGGGCTTGGCTGCTGTTTTTCCTGATTTGCTCTCCTGGGAGACACCCCCACCCCCGCCCCCGCCGCCTATTGCCCCAGCTTCACGGCCCAGCCTGCAACACGAGCAGCAAATCTGCTGTGACCGCCCAGCCCAGGGCCACTTTGCAACGGTTTTCTCTAATGCTGCCAGAGACCCAATTTATGGGTGAGACAGGGCGAGGCTTGAAAAAGGGCTGACATCTGCCTGACTGATTCCAGAGCCCGTGATCTGTCCCGTCTGCACTGAGCTGAGGAACAGACAATCAATGCTGCTATGAATGACACGTCGTAATCACTCAAAGTCCACAGTTTACATTAGGTTCACTCTGTGTTGTGCAAATATATAACGACAGGTATCCAGCATGGTACAGAATAGTCTCACTGCCCCAAAAATCTCCTGTGCTCCACCCTTTCATCCCTCCCTCCCCTCTACCCACTGGCAGCTGCTCATCTTTTTATTGTCTCCATAGCTTTGCCTTTTCCAAATGCCACATAGTCAGAATCACACAGTGTGTAGCCTTTTCAGACTGGCCTCTTTCACTTAGTAATATGCATTTAACATTCTCCACGTGTTTCCATGGCTTGATAGCTCATTTCGTTTTAGCTCTGAACAATATTCCATTGTCTGGCTGTACCACAGTTTATCCGTTCACCTACTGAAGGACATCTTGGTTGCTTCCAAGTTGTGGTAATTATGAATAAAGCTGCTTTAAACATCCATGTGCAGGTTTTTGTGTGGACATAAGTTTACAATTCAAATACCAAGAAATGTGACTGCTGCATCACATGGTAAGAGTAAGTCTAGTTTTATAAGAAACTGCCAAACTGTCTTCCAAAGTGGTTGTACCATTTTGCATTCCACTAGCAATAAATAGGAGTTCCCGGTGCTCCACATCCTCACCGGCCTTTGGTGTTGTCAGTGTTTTGTGGGTAGTGGTATCTTATTGTTGTTTTAATTTGCTATTCCCTGATGACATATGATATTGAACATCTTTTCAGATGCATACTTGCCATCTATTTATCTTCTTTAGTGAACTATCTGTTCACATCTTTTGCCCATTTTTTTATTGGTTGCTTGTTTCTTTGGATAACAGTCCTTTTCCAGATGTCTTTTGCAAATATCTTCTTCTAGTCTACAGCTTGTCTTCTCATTCTCCTGACATTATCTTTTACAGAGCAGAAGTTTTAAATTTTAGTGAAGTTCAGCTTATCAGTTGTTTCTTTCATGGATCATGCCTTCGTTGTGGTATCTAAAAAGTCATCATCATACTCGAGGTCATCTAGATTTTCTCCTATGTTATCTTCTAGGAATTTTTTAGTTTTGTGTTTTATGTTTAGGTCCATATCCATTTTGAGTTTATTTTTGTGAAGGGTGTAAAGTCTATGTCTAGATTCATTTTTTTTCCACATAGATGTCCACTTGTTCCCCCACCATTTGTTGAAAAGACTACCTTTATCCCATTGGATTGCTCCTTTATCAAAGATCATTTGACTATATTTGTGTGGATCTACTTCTGGGCTCTCTATTCTGTTCCATTAAACTACTTGTCTATTCTTTCACCAATACCACAATATGCCTTGATCACTGTAGCTTTATAGTAAGTCTTAAAGTCAGGTAGTGCCAGTCCTCTGATCTTGTTCTTCCCTTGCATTGTTGAGTTGGCTATTCTGGGTCATTTGCCTATCCATATAAATTTTAGAATCAGTTTGTTGATATCCACAAAATAAGTTGCTGGGATTTTGATTAGAATTGCATTGAATTTATAGATCAAGTTGAGAGAACAGAGATCTTGAAAATATTGAGTCTTTTTATCCATGAACATGGACTATCTCTCTATTTATATAGTTCTTCTTTGATATCTTTCATCATAGTTTTATACTTTCTGCGTATAGATTTTGTACATATTTTGTTAGATTTATACCTAAGTATTTCATTTTGGGGTGTGCTAATCTAAGTAGTAATGTGTTTTTAATTTTAAATTCTACTTGTTAATTGCTGGTATATATGAAAATATTTAACTTTGTATCCTGAAACCTTGCTATAATCTCTTAGTTCTGGGAGGTTTTTTGTTAATTCTTTTGGATTTTCTATGTAAATGATCATGTCATCTGCAAATAAAGACAATTTTATTTCTTCCCACCCAATCAGTATACCTTATATTTCCTTTTCTTGTCTTATTGCATTAGCTACCATCCAGTACAATGTTGAAAATCAGTGGTGACAGGAGACATCCTTGTCTTTTTCCTGATCTTAGTGGGGAAACTAGTTTCTCACCATTAGGTATGATGTTAGTTGTGGGTTTTTGGTAGATATTCTTTATCAAGTTGAGGAAGTTCACCCTCTATTTCTAGTTTGCTGAAAGTTTTTTTTTTTAAATCATGAATGGGTGTTGGATTTTGTCAAATGCTTTTTCTGTATCAATTGATATGAACATGTGGTTTTTCTTCTTTAGCCTGTTGATGTGATGGATTACATTAATTGATTTTTGAATGCTGAACCAGCCTTGCATACCTGTAATAAATCTCACTTGGTCATTACGTATGTTTCTTTTTATACATTGTTGAATTCAATTGCTAATATTTTGTTGAAGATTTGAACATATCCATATTTCATGTTTATGAGAGATACTGGTCTGTGGTTTTCTTTTCCTGTAACATTTTTGTCTGATTTTGGTATTAGGATAGCTGGCCTGACAGAATGAGTTAGGAAGTATTCCTTCTGCTTCTATCTTCTAGAAGAGATTGCAGAGAATTGGAATAATTTCTTCTTTAAATGTTTTAGAATTTACCAGTAAATACATCTGGGCCTGGCGCCTTCCATTTTGGATATGTATTAATTATTGATTAAATTTCATTAATAGATATAGGCCTATTCAGATTGTCTATTTCTTTTTGTGTGAGTTTTGGCAGATTATGTCTTTCAAGGAATGGATCCATTTCATTTAGGTTGTCAGATTTGTTGGCATAAAGCTGTTCATAGTATTCCTTTATTATCCTTTTATTGTCTATGGGATCTACAGTGATGTTCCCTCTCTTATTTTTGATATTAGTAATTTGTGTCTTCTTTCTTTTTTTCTTATTTAGCCTGGCTAGAGGCTTATTGATTTTATTGATCTTTTCAAGGTTCAGCTTTTGGTTTTGTTGATTTTCTTTATTAATTTACTGTTTTAAATTTCATTGATTTCTGCTCTAATTTTTATTTCTTTTCTTCTGATAACTTTGCATTTAATTTGCTCTTCTTTTCCTAGTTTCCTAAGGTGGACTCTTAGATGATTGATGTTAAATATTTCTCCTTTTCTAATATATTGTTGTATTTGGGGGTTTCAGGTGATCCTAGTTAACCAGCTTTCCCAGGGGCGACTTTTCTCCTTTGGTCTTAGCCAGGCATGGTGGCTCATGCCGGTCATCCTGGCACTTTGGGAGGCTGAGGTGGGAGGATTACTTGAGGCCAGGAGTTTGAGACCAGCCTGGGCAACATAGTGAGACCCCATCTCTAAAAAAATTCAAAAATTAGCTGGGTGCAGTGGCACAAACCTGTAGTCCCAGCTACTTGGGAGATTGAGGCAGGAGGATTGCTTGAGTCCAGGAGTTTGAGGCTGCAGTGAACTATGATTGTGCCACTGCATTCGAGCCTGGGCAACAGAGTGAGACCCTGTTTCAAAAAAAAAAAAATGAGTCTTAGGCACCATCTTATGTTCAGGCAGTGTATTCTGGCAGTGTTCTTATAAGATGGACAGCAGGTGCAGACCAGTGGCATGGGCCAGATAAGTCAGGGATCAGATGACTGCCTGACTGGGACAGCCTCTGTCTGAAGACCATTCTCAGAGTTTGAGGGATTACATATTACATTCAATGCAATAAATTTCCTTCTAAGCTCTGCTTTCATTACATCCCACAAATTTTTCTAAGTTGTATTTTCATTTAGTTTAAAATACTTTAAAATTTCTCTTGAGATTCCTTCTTTGACCATGTGTTATTTAGAAGTGTGTTGTTTAATCTCCAATTATTTGGGGATTTTTTCCAAGCTATCTTTCTGTTATTGATTTCTAATACCATTGTGGTCTAAGAACAGACATGGTATGATTTCTATCCTTTTAAATTTGTTAAAATGCTTCTTATTTACTAAGAAACACCCAGAATGCAGTCTATCTTAGTAAATGTTCCATGTGAGCTTGAGAAGAATGTGCAATCTGCTGTTGTTGAGTGAAGTAATCTAAAGATGTCAATTATATCCAGTTGATTGATGGTACTATTGAGTTTAACTATGTCTTCACTGATTTTCTGTCCATTTCTGGATCTGTCCATTTCTGATACAGGGGTGTTAAAGTCTCCAAATATAATAGTGGATTTGCCTATTTTTCCTTGCAGTTCTATCAGTTTTTACCTTGTGTATTTTGACACTCTGTTGTTAGGTACATATACATTAAGAATTATAATGTCTTCTTTGAATCTTGACCTTTTTATCATTATGTAATGCCCCTCTTTATCCCTCATAACTTTCCTTGTTCCAAAGTCTGTCTGAAATTAATATAGCTACATTTGCTTTCTTTTGATTAGTGTTTACATGGTATATATTTCTCCATCTCTTTACTGTTAACATGTCTAAACATAAAGACACTAAAGTAGATTTCTTATAGACAATGTATAGCTCAGCCTTGTTTTTTGATCCACTCTGACAAATCTCTGTCTTTTGATTGGTATATTTAGACCATTGACATTTAAGGTGATTATTGATATAGCTGGATTAATATCTACCATATTTGTTACTGTTTTCTATTTGTTCCCTGTGTTCTTTGTTCCATTTTTGTATTCCACAATTTTTCTGCCTTTTGTGGTCTTACTCAAGTATTTTATACGATTCTATTTTCTCTCCTTTGTTAGCATATCAATTATACTCAAAAAAAAATTTTTTCAGAGGTTGCCCTAGAGTTTGCAACATACATTCACAACAGATCCAAGTCTACTTTCAAATAACACTCACTATACCACTTCATGGGTGGCACAAGCACCTTATAATAACACAATATTCCTAATTCCTCCCTCCCATCCCATAATTGCTGTCATTCATTTCACTTATACATAAATATACATAAGCATATACGAAAGCTGTCCGGAAAGTATCCAGCCATATAACCGTTCTTGTTATATTAACAATGTCTGGATACTTTCTAGACAGCCCTCCTATATACACACAGCATGTATAATGGAATACATTGTTGCTACTATTATTTTGAACAAACTATTATCTGTTAGATCAAGGATAAGAAATATAAAAGTTTTTATTTTACCTTCACTTATTTTATTCACTGAAACTCTTCTTTATGTAGATTTGATTTTCTGACCTATATAATTGTCCTTCTCCCTGAAAAACTCTTAACATTTCTTGCAAGACAGGTCTACAGGCAACAAATGCTCTCAATTTTTGTTTGTTTGAGAAAGTCTCCTTCGCTTTTGAAGGAAATTTTGAAGGGCACAGAATTCTAGGTTGGTTTTTACTTCTCAACACTAAATATTTCACTCTACTCTCTTCTTGCTTGTATTGTTTTTAAAGAGAAATTGAATGAATGTAATTTTTACCTTTGTTCCTCTATAGGTAAGGTGGGTTTTTTTCTTTCTAGCTTCTTTCAGAATTTTTCCTTTACCTTTGATTTTCTGAAGTTTGAATACGATACACCTAGCTACCAAAAGGTCTAGCCTTTTTGGCATTTATCCTGCTTAGTGCTCTCTGAGCTTCTTGGTTTTGTGCCTGACATTAATTTGGGGGAAATTCCCAGTCATTATTGCCTCAACTGTTGCTTCTGTTTCTTTCTCTCTTTCGTCTTCTTCTGGTATTCCCATTAGTGTAGGTTACACCTTTTGTAGTTATCCCACAGTTCTTGGATATTCTATTCCAGTTTTGTTTTGTTTTGTTTTGTTTTGTTTTTATGTCTTTTTTCTCTTTGCTTTTCAGTTTTGGCAGTTTCTGTTGAGATATCTCTGAGCTCAGAGATTCTTTCCGCAGCCATATCAGGCTACTAACGAGCCCATCAAAGGCATTCTTCATTTACATTATAGTGTTAGTGATCCCTACCATTTCTTTTTGATTCTTTCTTAAAATTTCCATCTCTCTGCATACGTTATGCATCTGTTCTTACATGTTGTCTGCTTTTTCCAGTAAAGCCTTTAGCATATTAATCATAGTTTTTAAAAAATTCCTATTCTGATAATGCCAACATTTCTGACATGTCTGATTCTGTTCAGTCTCTTCCAACTGTGTTTTTGCCTGTTAGTATACCTTGTAATTTTTTGTTGAAAGGTGAACATGATGTACTTGGTAAAAGGAACTGCAGCAAATGGGCCTTTAGTAATGTGGTGGTAAGGTGTGGGGGAGGAGAAAGAGGGAGGGGAAGGGTTCTATAGTCCTATGACTAGGTCTCAGCCTTTCCGGGAGCCTGTGCCCATGGACTGTGAGCTTTACCAGCACTTCTCAGTTGTGTCCCCACCCCCCTTAGGTGGGACAGGATAGATAGAGGGAACTGTATTTCCCTGCTCCCATGTGGAAGGCTGTCGAGGGCTGGAGTTGGGTGTTTCCTTTCTCCCCAGCAGGTTGGGCTCTGGTAAAATAGTTTCCCTTGGGGACAGATCTTGTTAAGAGGAACAGAATGCTCTGCTGTATTTGAAAAGGGTTCATTTCCCCCTCCCCCTGCCAGAAGCATGAGCGGGTTTTTCTTTGATACTCATTGGGAGAACCTGGTTGGGCTCGGGAAGTAAAACTCACAAAAGCACAGGGCCCCCCTACAACTGTGTCCCCTGGAGTTTTTAACTCTCAGCCTTGTCCACACTGGGCCTTCAGCAATTCCTCAATTACAGTTCAGGTTTTCCCACCCTGGCATTGGTTTCCAAGAAATTTCCCTCCTCTCCAAGCTAATTTTGATCATGAGGTGGGAGAGAGCCTTTCTCAAGTATCTGTCAATTATCCTGAAACTTGCGGGGAGGTGGAGGGAGGAAGGCCGTCCTGGAAGGACCCGGGTCCTTGTGTGGAAGGGCAGCAACAGGAAAGGTGGGGCAGCCTGAGGCAGAATTAAAAGGAGAGGTGGGAAGCCTCTTGCATCCTCCAAACATTCACCAGGTTCTTTTCCTCCTGTCCACCATGCAGACGAAAGCACAGATGACCCTCTTCAGAGAGGCCTTCCTGACCACTGATCCAAAGTAGCCCTCCTGTCACTCCCTCTCACCTACTGTTCTACCGCCCCATAGCTCTTATCACTATTTAGAACCATTTGGTGTGTGTATTTGTCAGGGCTCATTGTCTATCTCCCAGTCCTAGAATGGGAGCTCTGTGGAGCAGGGTCATTGTGGCTATAACCCCAGTGCTCAGGACAATGCCTGGCACACAGTAAATGTTTGTTGAATGACTGAATGAGATGTCAAAGGCTGAGAACCACATCCCCTCCTTGATCTGGTGCCTTCTAGACCACTCGCAAAGAAGAAGAGCTTCTGGCCTGGTCAGGCTCCAAGCCAGGTCCCCTCTCCCGAGCTGCTGGGCCTGACTGGGCGGCCATCTGAGTACTCACCAGCAATGACAGCAAAGTCAGCCTCCACATCACAGGCAATGACATCCCCATTCCGTATGTGCCTCTTTACAGCCTGCTTGACTTTGCCCATCCCAAGCTCGTTGCCTCCATCACCGACTCCTATGGGGAAGGGAATAGCATCAGCACACGGGGTCAGGGAAAATAGGGGTGGGGCAAGGCAGCCTCTCCACATGTGCTTTATTGCCTTGGGGAGGGGAAAGAGGTTGGCTCTTGATATATTTTCAGGAGACGTTGTACTTTCTCTTCAGGCCTTGTAGAAACTTCTCTAGTTAAAAATGAGTTGAAGTTTGAAACTCACCAGAGCGTGGGCATGTCCCCCTTTGGGTCACGGCCTCCAGTCACAGCTGGAGTACACCCTGTGCTGCTGGTGCCAGGACCACAGGAGCTGCGGGTAAGGTGACACTCAGGTCCTCCCTTCAAGTGGCTCCCACTCATTGAGCCCCGTTAGTGTGGCCGGACAACATTCCATTGGCAGAGGGAAGTGGTGCAGATAGTTAAAGTCAGCTCTGAATGTGCATGTCTGAATGCCTCAAGGACAGAGGGACCTCCCAAGCCTACAGAACAGGTGTATCACTGTTTTTGTGTCTGCCTCTATAAAGGCTTGGAATCTGTGGGAGAATTACCTAAGAGGCTAGCGTTCATTGTGGGATGGTGAAGGGCGAAATAGAGCTGACCAACTTCAAGTATCAAGGGACTGGATTTGGCCAAAAGAATCAGACAATTGTGAATGACCAAACACCTTAGATTCATAACTGATGACTTTTTCCACAACAGTTTTCTAGATCTATTGACAGGTCATTGAATGAAGGAAAATAATGCCACCACTTAACATTGGTATTTTGTCTATATCTGGTTTTTTTAGCATTTTATGAATTTCATCTCGTTTGTGCCTCACGTCCATCCTGTCCATGGTATTGTTATCCTCACTGTACAGAGCGGGCGAGTCTCTGAGGCAGGCAGCACCTGGGAAGTAAGTGGAAGGTGGAGACTTAAACTGAAGTGTCTTGATTCCCAATCGAGTGTTATGCCCATGACATGGCGGCTGTCTCTGGTGCCTGAGGAATAGGGGTTTTGATGGAGCAGAGGAGGGAAGGGAACATTCAGAGGGTAGCCTTGCTGGGCACGGGGGTTTAGGAGACCACAGGAGGGGTTTGGGTTCCTGAGGCTGAGAGAAGGGTTCAGGGGTCTACAAAGGGGGCAGCTTGAAGCCACCAACGGCCAGCTCTACCTGCTTCCTCTGGGGTCTCAGGGGAGTCACAGCACAGATTGGGCCCCCATTTGGGGGGCGGTGAGCTTGCTCCCGCAGCTCCTTCAGATCCCGTTTGCCCCTTTAGACATGGAGACGGCATTCTTCTGCACCCTGGGAACTCTCCGCCTGCCCAGCAGGAGTGACAGGAAGCTGGAAGGCACAGTGCGCCCCACACCCACAGCCTCTTCTGGGAAAGGCCTGGGCAATTTGCAGAAATTTTCTAAGCAGCCCAGAAGGCTTTCATTGTCTCATGAAAACCTCAAAAGCCAAAACAGACTAATGAGTTTGGGAAACACTCTGAAGTGTCTGAATGGAGAGAACAAATAAACACAGAATGCCAGACAAGCCTTAATTACCCCAGGGCCTGAGACCTGCCCCCAGAGGGAGGAAAATTGGTCCTCCTTGGGGGGTTCCACTAAGCCTTTCAGAAATTCATAAAGGCCCGATTCCATGATAACGGGTTGGGGGAGTCTACACTCTCCTCCTAAAGCTACCAGCAACTCTAATGAGCTTGGTGACCTCAGAAAACCTCTCTGGGCCTCATTTTTGGACAGTATACTGCCTTACTGGCCTCCCGCAGTTTTAAAGAGGCTTAACTAATACAAAGAATGTGAAACCTCTTGGAAAATCATAAAGTTCTGTACAAACACAAATTATCAAATTATTATATTGCTAACAATTGAAATACCACACTAATCATATATTACATATATTTAAAAATTAACGTGCTTCATAAAACGATACACAGTATACTTGGTCCACTCCATCCTATGTGACCCAAATAACACGCTGTGCCTCAATTTTACCATTGATATTATTTTGTTATTAATTTTATTGTTAATAGTTTAGAGTCAGACAAATGGAACGTGCTCAGTTAAGTGTCATTTCCCTTCCTTGCTTGTGGGAATGTTGGATTTGTAAATGGTGGTGACCTTAGTGTCTATACTGCCAGTCATAAACAAAGATTTCCTTTGGAGTGGAAAACACTGGTCCCCGTGTAACTCTGGTCATGTGTTCAACAGTCAACGAAAGGACACTTTGCAGTAACACGCTCCTGTTCATACTCTCAGTGCTTCTGTGTTACTTACCGGTCGAGGAGATTCCAGGAATCTTCTTTGCGGCAAGAAAAAGATCGTCAATGGGGTCCACTAAGTGCTTGATGTTCATTTTCCTGGCGTTGTAGTAACTGCCATCAGCAGCTCTGCCCGCACGCTCTACGGCCACAAGATGGTCAAATCTGCCCAGAAGAAAGAGCAGTAGGGTCCTTACGGAGAGTGCGTGCTGGGTCACGCTTTCGTGTGTTTGTGTGAAGGCGACTTTGTTCTTCCTTCGATTCCTTCACTCCTGCAGAACTTGACTGAACACCTGCGCTGCGCCAGGGCCTATCAGATCATTTTAAGAAACAGCATCGGAATCTTTAGCAATTTCTTTATTAGAGTCAGAGGCTGTGGGCGGGGAGGCCGATGCTCAGGGTTACTGTAACAGAGGGAATGGCCTGGGGGAAAAAATGGCAAAAGACATTTTCTGCCTCTTTAAAACGTCCCCCACTGTTTTTGGGAACTGAGGCCTGCATCCCTGCCTTGGGGGCAGGTGGTTGGGAGGGGCAAGAGAATGTCTTTTGTTCATTGTGTTACAGGAGATGGCTCAGCTGAACTGTGGCTCCATCCCAGGCCCAGCGCCTGGCCGGTGGCCGGGCAGAGGTCTGGGTGGGCCCCCCAGGCGGGCAAGATCATGGCTTTGCCTTCTGTCTTTGGCAGAGATGGGACGATTAGAATCATTAACAACAATAGCTTAGAACTGAGGGCCCTCCCTTTAAAAGATCTGTATTTCTGCTTATGAATAGGAATTTGGATTTTGAGACGATAGTCTGCCATTTTCCTTATTTGCTGGCAAAGTAGTAAACTTCTCTTTCCTTCTCCTCAAACCACTTGTTCTCATTCTTCTGATGTGGCCTCAAGGACAAGTGCTGAGCTTTCAGTAACGTTACTGTGGTGGATGGGGACACTGCTGGTGCCCACCCAGATGCCCTTTGTCCAGGGGAGTAGCCAGCCCCCAGAGGTCCTGAGTGGTGGCTGCTATGGGTCCACCACTGCCCCTTTCCAGGATCTTGTTTGGTTTACAGACACAAAACAGACGGAAAAGGAATGGAAACAGAAAATGAATGAATCTAACACAACATAAACTTCTTAGAAACTGATAGAGAAGTAAGGGCCACAGCTGGCATGGTGGCCAGAGTGTGGGCTGTGGAACCTGTCATCTGGGTTCCGATTCCAGGTCCTCCTGCCACTGGCCTTGGGCAAGTCACTCAACCTTTCTAACCTTCATTTGTTGCATCTCTAAGGTGACATAACAACAGCACCCATCTCGTACAGTGCTGAAAGGGTTAAGTGAGAAAACGCACAAGAGCTACGTGTCACAGCGCCTGTACCTACTTTGCGCTCAGTAAGCATTAGTGGTTGTGGTTTTTGTTGCTATTATTATCAGCGGGAATATTGTTTTAATAATCCAATTTCAGAACATGAAAATTGCGCTTTTACATCTCTCTCAGGCCCCCGGTGATGGAGTTCTGCAAAATCTAAACTGTGCTATGGAAAACAGTATGGCCATTCCTCAAAAAATTTGATCCACCAATTTCACTTCTAGGTATATGTCCAAAAGTAGTGAAAGACTCCAGGAGGTATTTGTCCACTCATGCTCATAGCAGCGTTATTCACAATAGCTAAGAGGTGGAAGCAAGCCAAGTGCCCATGGATATAAGAATGGATAAACAAAACGTGGTCCATACACACAAGGGAATATTATTCAGCTCTAAAAAAGAAGGAAATTCTGACACATGCTACAACATGGATGAACCTTGAAGACATTACGCTAAGTGAAATAAGCCAGTCACAAAAGGACAAATACTGTATGACTCCACTTATATGAGGGTGCCTAGAGTAGTCAAACTCATAGAGACAGAAAGGGGAATGGGGGTTGCTAGGGGCTGGGTTGAGGAGGAAATGGGGAGTTAGTGTTTAATAGGCACAGAGTTTCAGTTTTGCATGATGAAAAGAGTTCTGGAGATGGATGGCGGTGATGGTTGCACAACACCGTGAATGTACATATGCCACTCAACTGTACACTTAAAAATTGTTAAGATGGTAAATTTTGTGTTATGCATATTTTGCCATAATAAAAAAAAACTTAACTGTGAGTGCTTCTTCTATAAATGCTTTTAAAAAACAAAATTTACATGCCTGTCCATATCCTTTGGTTGTGCTAGAATATGGTAGCATCACATATGCCTCAAATGGGTAGCACATTGAGTAGGCCTTAGAATGTGATCCTGCAGCTACATGTCCATCCAGTGCAGGAAAAGGCAGACACTGAGAAGCAGAATTAACAGGAGGAAGAAGGTTTGACACTGAATTTCCTCTAGACCTACACCAGTAGTGATGAAAAGGCAGTTAGATCCAGAGCTACAGTCAAGCAATGTGTCCTCTGTTCTGGAGGGAGAACACTACTGCTGGACCTTCTCCCAGAAAATTCCATTGAATACATTGTGGAGGTCTACTGAATTTTTAGTCCAGAAGGCCCCATTTAGCTACAGCAGGAAAGAATTCAGCCCTGGGAAGAGTTAACTCATCTTCTCCAAGGTGAACAGAATCATCTCTCCCTGTAAGCAGATGCGGCTCACTTTGCTCTACTCAGCAAACACAGCAGCACCTACGTTATCTGGCATTAGGGGTCCCACCCAAGAGGATTTCCTAGTTTCTCCCTCAGGAGCCAGAGCTGCTAATGGTTATATGCCAACTGCTGGGGGATTATAAACACTTTAATATGCACCACATGTGTTCTTGGCGCTTTAAATAGCGTATCGGGTCCACAATCAAACTTTTCCTTGGTGACTAAAGGCCTCATTATGAATACCAGATTCTGCTGGGAACTGTCATATAGCTATGCCCTCAAGGCCTATTAAAGCAGTATTTTAAAATTCTAAGTGGACACTCGTTAGTGGGTTATGAAATTTATTGGGCCAGATCAACATTTTTTGAAAAGTAGAATGGAACAGAGTAGAATAGAATAAAACAGACTGGAACAGAAAATATCAGAGTACGTTGCACACAGCAAGAGTCAGTATTATTTTTTTGAAACTTCTATTTCAGTTGTGTGTGTGTACTGGTTTGCAGTACAAAATGTGTTACTGTGGGTTATGGTCAACAAGTTTGCAAAACACTGTATTACAAATTATAAGATCTGAAACACATCCCTATGTACAATAAAGAAGTATTTTTTAAAATGTTTAACTATACACACAGTAAGAAACACACACACACAAACACACACATACACGGTTTCATAAGACATAATTACTATTACTACACGAGACATACAATGACACTGTACTTCTATTTCATTTTTCAGTGATGCTGGTTACCCCCAACTGAAATGATTTCACTACTCTCTAATGGGTCATGACCCACAGTTTGAGAGACTGCTAGCCTTTTTAAGTTTAAAAATAATTCTATCTCTTCCCTCTGTCGGAAAGATATGCCACCTCTCCCTGCTGACCAGGGAAACGCTGCTTCCAGAGATGCTCTGTGAATTCCCCAGTGTTCCTTGAAACCCCCCAGGCCAGCCTCATTTGTTAGCCTGGTCCGTCAGAGCCCCCGCCTTCCTTGGTTCATGGCTTTGATCTCTCTGAAGGGCTAGGGTGTGCAGAAGCTTCGTTGATAGAGTTGAGAGTACATGCGCTTTCCCACCATCACCCACTTGAACTGGGATGAGACATACATACCTAGGTGACTTGGGGTTCCCATCTTTGCACAGAAACGCCTGAGCAGCTTCCACTGATCCACCTTGGTAAGTTAATATTGGGATCTCTGCCTTCAGAACACCTTGAAAATAAAGACAAAGTGTGGACACGTCAGCCCTAGTGTTGCATTTTGGGAATTCACGTTGGCTTTCCCAAAGGTTCTTTGGAGAGTATCATCACCGTTGTTGAATGAGGTCTATGTGCAGAACACTTTGTTAGGTAAGCCAAGGCCCTGACACCGAGGATACTTAAGTTTTCTTTTGGTCCTGAGTAAACGCTAGGGTTGGCAGGGAGTGGGCCATGGGATCGGGCTAGGATGGACTAGCAAATATGCTGTGTGTAAGATGCCCATAATACCATGGGTACAGCAGCCTGTTCTGGCCCACAGCCACCATAAGTGCTGGGTATACATTTACATGCCCTTGTGACAGGGTGCCAGCCCTCTGCTAGGAAGTTGACCTGCACACTTCCATTTAATCTTCACAGCAATTCTGTGTGATAAAAAACATTATTATCCCCATTTTACAGAGGGGAAAAACTGAGGCTCAGAGATACCAAACAATTTGGGCAAGGCCATTTACGTGTGTCAGTGTCACGACCCCACTTCTCACCTCAAATTCTCACCCCATTCCCCACCCCCCTGCACACCTTCAGGGAAGTTCAAAAACAACCAAGGGAACGTCCCAGAGCCTGGGCCTTGGGTTAGCTACCTGTATCAGAGTGGTTTTGAAAATAAATTTGACTCTTAAAAATGGCACCTTTCCTAATTCCAAAAATGATACGTATTATCACAGAGTATGTGGGAAATACACAAAAATCCCAAAATAAAATAAAATGAACTTGGTTTTCATTAACTAATCGACCTCACTGGTTGGGGTAGAATCCTGGCGTGTTCACCGGCCTAGGACGAAGTCTCCACACAGAGAGCCTGGGCAGGCGATCTCGGGCCCATCACCTAGAGTCCTGCAGGAGCTCCCAGGCAGCTCTGTGGCCCAGGAGTGGGCCAAGGGGTAGCCTTGGGGGTGCTTCAGCCACCTCCATAATCTCCATCATCAGCCCCTCGCACCCGTCACATAAGGCCACCGCAGTAAGCACAGCAAGCACAGCCACAGCATCCACGTTAAAACCATGTCCTTGCCCTGGAAATGCAGCTCCCAGACAGCTGCTCCCCTCCCAGCTTCTCCACCGTGTTGCTGCCCCTGAGTCCTTTGGGAGCTGTCACGGCCACCCCAGTGGGTTGATGGGGTGAGCTGAGGTGAGGAACGAGAATCACTGTCAGGGATCCCAAAGTGCCCCCCACTGGCTCCCTCATGTCTCTCCCCAGCCTCACCCCACATCTAAGGGGGAAAGGGCAGGAGATGGCAACCGGTCCATCAGGGGCTGCTCACTGAGCACATCCTACGTGCACAGCGATAAGCTAGGGAATGTCGGGGGGACAGTCACAGCAAGGAGAAGGGCACAGCCCCTCCCTGTGCTGCGTGCGACAGCCTGGTGACCCGGAAAGAGGGCTCAACTTACAGCCAAACAACCCTGGGTGGGAACATCACGCCACTTCCTAACCATGTGACCTTGGGCAAGCCACGTAAACCCTCTGAGCTTCAGTTATCTCCTCTGCAAAATGGGCGTTAACGACGCCCACCTCCCAGGATTGCGTGAGGGCACAACGACGTGACGCGTGCCAGGTGCCCGGCTGAGCACCCGCACAGAGGAGCTGCTAAGTGGAGGCGGGAACTTTTTTAGTGCCTCGACATTGGATCAAGGAAACAGGATACTAGTAAGAAGGGGTACCAGGGAGCCCAACAGGCCAGGGAACATAACATGTCCCAAAGCGGGAGACAGACATGAGAAGGGACACACAAAAACCTCTGAGAAGGAAGGTCAGGGCAAGATGACATTCCCGCGTCTGAGCTACAGAGAAAGATCTTTGGTTGGTTTATGCTCAAGACAGGGAAAAAATGGCTGTTTTTCTTCTTTAAAACATTTCCTAGGCTTCTGTTATGAAAAAGGCTGAAATAATTTTCATTAAAAGGCCAAATCGCTTTTACATTCTTTGTCCAAATGTAATGAAAGTTCTGCAAAATCCAATATAGCAAATGCCAGGCTCGGAGCCCATGTGGGTGAGCCCCAGCTCTGAGTGGAGGCCGCTGGGACCTCCGAGCCCAGCTGCCAGGCGAGCAGGGAGGGCAAAGCTACCTCTGGGAAGTGGGTGGCTGACAGTGTCCACCAAAGCCGTTGTCACATGGAAATGAGATTTGGGCCCGAGGGCAGCGTTTGACACAGTTGGCCCCCCTTCCTCCTTGGCGCCTTTCTCTGCACCACGACAACTTGCTCGCTGGCTGCTCCTTCTCGTCTCCCTTGCTGGCCACACCCCTTCTCCTGGTTCTCTTATCGTGGGGAGTCCCGGACGCAATCCTAGGTCCTTTGCTGTGGTCACTTATTCCCGTGGTGATCTCATCCAGCATCCTGACTCCATCAATATGCCAACAGCCCTCCTATCTGTCTTCCTGGCCCAGACTGCTCCCCTGAACTCACTCCATATATCTAACTGCCTACGTGACTTCTCCACCTGTGTGTCTAGCAGACGTCTCACACTTAACAGGTTCAAACCTGCACTCTGTTTTTTATGTGTGGCAAAATACACTTAACGTAAAATTTATCATTTTACCCATTTTTAAGTGTATAGTTCAGCGGTGTTAAGTACATTATCGTGCAACCATCACCACCATCCCTCTGCAGAACTTTTCCATCTTCCCAAACTGAACCTCTGTACTCATAAAACAACCCCCATTGTCCCCTCCCCCATTCCCCTGCAACCACCATTGTACTTTCTCTTCCTATGGATTTAGCTGCTCTAGGGACCTCAGATAAGTGGACTCATGCAATATGACTAGCTTAGTTCACTTAGCATAATGCCCTCAAGGACCATCCATGTTGTAGCACATGTCAGAATTTCCTGCTGAATAATATTCCCTTGTATGTGTATACTACATTTTATTTATCTATTCTTCTATCAAGGGGCACTTGGTTTGCTTTCACCTCTTGGTTATTTCAAATAATGTTGCTATGAGCAGGGGTGGACAAATATCTCTTGAGGACCTGCTTTCACTTTTGGGGGGTATGTATCCAGAAGTGGAATTGTTGGATAATATGGTAGTTTCTATTTTTGATTTCTTGAGCAGCTGTTTTATGTGGCATCTGCCCCATTTTACAATCCCACCAACAGTGCATCAAACCTGGACTCTTGATTCATCTTCAAACCTGCTCTCCCCAGGCTCCCATCTCAGTTCACAGAAACTTCAATAACCTGACCAGTCTCCTGCTTCTACCCCTGTCTCCGTAGCAACCTAGTGATCTCGGCCATCGCCACAGCCCACAGCCTGGAACGCTTTTCCCTCGGCCAGCCTAGGCCTCATGCCCTCATCAACTTGAAGTCTGGGCTCAAATGTCACCTTCTCCATGATGTCTCCCCTGACCACCCTGTTTAAAATGGCAGTCCCTCCCCTGACCCTCATCTCCAATCCCCTTAGCCTGGTCCATCTTTTCCCGTAGCAGCATCTTCTTCTAATGTACTATGTATTTGTTTCTCGTGTTGTTTATTGTCTGCCACGCTCCACTCGAAGATCCGCTCCATGAGGGCAGGATTGCTGTTAGTTTTGTTCACGGACAGATCTCAAGAGCCTAAAATAGTGCCTGGCACATAGTAGGTACTCAATACACATTTGTGGCATGAAATGCATTCTGTATGTACAGATACAGACTTTTTGAAGCTTCCCACATAATGGGTGCTTTAGGGTATACCTTACTGGGGTTAAAGCCCTTTTTAAATGCTAAAAGGAAAACAATTCTTCTCTGAAGAACGCATCTTGAGGAACACACAGAGATCAGTAGTGGGAGCAGGTGAGATTCACCAGACTTCCCGCTTATGCCCCAAATAACACTTTCTGCAGGACGGAGGCAAGGTGAGGAGCAGTTGTTCACACTGAGCCCAAGGCCGATCTCATCACACTGACACTGGTATCACAGCCTCGTGTCTTTAATACCCACAGCCCTAATGCCCACCTGGGTGCTCCAGGTGCATCTCTGCCCATGTGGCCCAAGTAGGATGCTGCTGTCTGAGCATTCAACCACTCTATACTCCGCTACCCCTCCCCTACTCTGGTGGTCCAGGGCTGTCCTGGGTTGCTAAGAGTACTTGGCAGATCACTCCCCATCTCGCACAGGAAGGGCAGTAGGTGCACAGGAAGGATCATGTGCTTTGGAGCCAGCTCACCTTTCCCACCTGGGTGAATCACCTAGGCCCCTGGGAACCTCAGTCTCTTCATCTATAAAATAGGGATAAGGGGTTCACAACAAAGAGTTGTTCTGAGCTCAAAGGATAACACTCTGTGCCAAGCACATAGCCCTGTGCTGGGCACCTAGCAGAAGTACAGCAAATGCTGATCCCTCCAGCCTCTGCCCACAAAGGCCTATTTGGGGAAATGGAACAAGCCCATCTCACTCTCACCTTGCTCAACAGCATCTTCAACAAGCTTCTGGTGCAAGTTCAAGGCCCTCTTGTCAACTATCATGGAGACCTCCTTCTCCAAGGCCTGCAGGAAGGTGGCCAGAGCAATGGCTCCTGGTGGGCCATCCGTCTCTTCTGGAGGCTCATGATTGAAATGGGTGGGGAACCCCGTGGTGATGAGCACTGAGCGGGCATGGGACAGTGACAGAGAGGCTTTCAGCAGCTCGTCTTTACAGAGCAGGTGCCCAATGCCCCGGTTGCCTGAAATTACAAAAATCAAATCAAACCAAATCAAATCAAATCATAAAATAAAGTAATTGTAAGTCATTGTGTTTAAGTAGAAACTTACACTAAGAGTAATTCAGGGTTTTGGTTGGTTGGTTTGCTTTTTTTTAGAGACAGGGTATCACTCTGTTGCTCAGGCCTATAGTGCAGTGGTACAATCATAGCTTAATGCAGCCTTGAACTCCTGGCCTCAGGGGATCCTCCCACCTTGGCCTCCCAAAGTGCTGGGATTCCAGGCGTGAGCCACCGTGCCTGCCCTGCTCTGTTCTTTTAAGAAGTTGACTTGAGGGGTGTGGCAGAGACTGTGAATGGTTTGTCAGAATGCACCAGAATGAATTCTCTCCCCACCCCCCCCACCCCCTGCCCCCAGCAGTGAATGGCAGCTGGGTAGACGGCCAACCATCCTCCTCTCAGTTAGGTGTGGCCACAAGACAAGGTTCTGTCTACTGGAACATGACAGAAGTGATTCGTGCCACCTCTGGGCCTGGCCAGGCACCTCCCACACGCCCCTCCAAGTACTCTCCTTTTTCCTGGCAGCTGGAATGTTGACAGCTAGAGCCCCCTTGGGGGTCACATGATGTGATGGTAGAGCTGCTGGGTCCCTGCATGACTGGGTAGAGCAGATCCATCTTCTTGCTGACCCAGAACACTCACCCTGGAAGACCCACCCTGGACTGTTATGTGAGAGAGGCATAAACTATTGTATTTGAGCAAAGCATCTTGTGGCTTCTTTCTTACAGCAGCTTAGCAAACCCTAACTAATACAAGGAATATAGAAGAAGGAAGGGACATGGGACCATCTTTAGTTGGGATTCCCTAAAAGAAGACCCTAAGACAAGAACTTGGCATAAATATTTCAGTGGGAGGTGATCCCAGGAAATGCAAGTCAGAAGATGAGAAAAGGGAATAATTCCACTAAAGAGTTGTGATTGAGCAAGTTAACTCCAAAGGCAATGGGCTCAATCCTGCTTGAGATGCTCTAAGGAGCCATCAGGGACACAGAGCACAGGGAGACTGGACATTTATCCACTGGCTTCCATCCCTTCTTGGGGGAAGGTTGCCCACTGGGACATTAACTTCCCTATAGTCCTGGGCTATGCCTGCCATGGTAGAGGGGGTTCTGGAGGTGCAGAGAATGTCCTCAGATGCAGAAGCAGAGAGACCCGGGGTCATGCTGGGAGCCACCCACTGCAGCTGCCAGTGAACCCAGGCAGACCCAGGGGATACAAGTGGAGCAGCAGCAGCCTGCACTACAGATGCTCACTGGTGGCTGCCACGCTAGGCAGCTGCTCTTGTGATGCACTTTCATGCTTTTTGTCCAGATTCATGTCACCTCAGAGCAAAACAATGCCATGTGAAGGCAGAGTTGTGACTCAGAACTTCCACCCAAGCTGTGGCTGAAACCAGCAGTGGCCAAAGGGACATGAGAGGACACTGGCTTACCCTTGAGGTGCCTGGAGAATATGAAGGACACAGGGTCTGGATTCCTGTTATGGAATCTTACATTCCAGCACAGGTGCTGGCACTTCATAGCTGTGTGACCTTGGCCTTGTCACTTACCTCTCTGAGCCTCAGTTTTCATATGTGGGGAATGGAGGGTGGTCCAGGTGTAGGGGACCATGGGGACATAGCCTCTCACAACTCTCACCTACTGCTGGTGGCAGTGGACACTAGAACAGTTCTGTCTGGAGGGTGATTTGTATCTTAGATTTGTACATTCCACTGGAGCCAAAATTTCACTTCTAGTATCTAGTATTCCTAATAAAGTAATTATTGGTATGTACACAAATTTAGTCATAAGGATGTTCACTGCAGCATTGTTTATGGTGTCAAATGATGGTATATTAATAAAACAGTGGGACATCAGTAAAATGGAATTTTATGCGAACATTAAAAAGGATGTTGTAGAAGACTACTTAATGACACGGAAAGATGTTCACAATATATTAAAAAGTGAAAAAAGCAAGTCCTAAAATGGCATCCAGCATGAGTCCGGTGCATACGTGCATAGGTTCAAGTCTGAAGAAGACTTTAAGGTCAAACACCAAACCGTTAATATTGGTTAACTGTGATGGGATACTGGTAATTTTTATTGCCTTTTTACTTTTATAAATGTTTTGATGCTTCTATAATGAACATGAAGTACTGTTGATTAAAGGGGAGAAGAATAACAACATTTTTAAAGAAAAAATATTGGGATGTACCGTATTTCATGGGGTGTGGTGAGCACCAAAGGAGAGAAGGGGGAGAGAGAATTTGGTCAGCTGAAAAGCAGTACATACATTTATTATGATTTTATTATCAGTGCAAAAATCATTACTATAAATCCCATCAAATGCAAGCCAACAGCCTCTCAACAATGACTGATGGATCTATTATTATGCCCAGTGAGTAACGTTCAGTATACCATCATTAATCTTGTATCTGCTTATTTAATATAATGGGGATCAAAAGTATCTGCTGTTCTTGAGGATTAAAGATAGTCCTTAACAGTGATATCGGCGCATCTGATGGTAATAAATCTGCCTCCCCGCAAGCCTCATCCTTTAAGTCTCAACTCACAGTCTGCACAAGCACTGGCGGGTGGTGTTGGGGACCTCTCAGGCCCCTTTATTCAGCAATAGCTGCACCACATCTGCAGTAAATTTACTTCCCAATTACTTTTTTTCATCTAAGCTAATGGAAGAGTGAATAATTCATCTTCCCTCATGACCCTGTGCTAAGTGGAAGAGCCATCAGCCTGTGTAAGAATGTTTGTGAAGGAGAAGGTATTGCAGAAATTTTGAAAACTATCCACCCAGGAGATCAACTATATAAGAGGCTCTATGTATACACAGCCATGAGCATATGTCCTAAAAGGTGTATCTGTGGTAGGCATATATCCCAAATTTGTTGTATGTTTACATGAAAAGGAAACTATATTCTCTCCAGAATGAAAGAATGAACAACCTAACAGAAAAACAAAAAGCAAGCCCCTCGTGGCTTAGTAGGAAGTTTAGTTACTGCAGAACCCCCCATCATTGGAGGACAACCTTTGCTCTTATCCCCAGGGGAAAGAATCAGACATTTCTAGGGCTGGTCTGCCCTGTTAGATTCTCAGCTGCAGGGCTGGCCAGCAGGGAAAGGGCCTCTGCCCAGGCGCTGTTCCCTTTAATCAGCTCTGTCTGGGTCCTGGGAGTCTTGCCCAGAGAGTCGGCCTTTGCAGGCTGGCCTCACCTCTCTGTTCTCCACGGAGGCCCACTGCCATGGATCCAGGTTGCTGCTGGGGAAGCAGGAGTCAGAAGGGCCAGAGGGGAGGGCCACATATCCCCTCTCCAGACGTTCAAGGTGCAAAGGGTGGTTAGCACCCCAGGTTTAGGAACACAGCCCATGAGAAGGTGCAGAAGAGGGAATAAGAGCACTGTTTTAACTGCCCAGGCAAGAGTGTGATATGCCATTTAGACTCAGAGTCTAATTTAGCCAACATTTATAAATCATGGGCTTTGAAGGCAGCAGACATGGGTTCAAGTTCTGCCCCCACGACCTACTAGGTATGTGGACTTGGGCAAGTTTCTTAACCTGATATGCCTCAGTTTCCTCATCTGTTAAATGGAATTAATAATAGCTGCCTCACAGAGTCACTGCGAGAATTTAATAAGATGAAACATGTCACAGAATGAAACTTGGTAGTTCAGAGCTATCATTATTAACTATCACAACCCCAGCAGGGAGGTATACGTTGTTATTATTCCTGTTATACTGATGAGGAAACTGAGGTAGAGTCTACACGGTAATTCTCTCATGAGTATTTGCCAACAAACGAATTTAATTTACCATACACAAAAGTGGGTGAATCCGTGCTCTCCGCTGGCTACCTGGGATTAGAAATTCAACTCTTAAACGAAGTTGCAGCTAGAAGTTAAAAGCCTGTCAACCAGCTTTCTGCAAACCTTTTCCTAATTGGAATCAGCAGATGCCCTAGTGGATTCTACCAGCCCTGTCCCATGTCCAGAAGGCCAGCGGCTCAAAAATCACAGAAGGGCTGCCCTTTCCCTGAGACACAACATACAATACACTGGGTGGCTGCAAGCTGGAGGCTGGAGCTGCAGGGTCCTCCCCTACTGGGATGCCTAAAGAAGAAGCAATCCAGTCCCCTCCACTACCCCTGCTGCCCAACCTAAACAAAATCTATTCTATGCCTAACCCCAGGGCAAGGATACAAAAGGGGAATATTAGGGACATTATTAAATACATAGATAACTTTTTTAAATGGTGGCAATTGTCTACTAGGACTCACTGTCCTTTTTTTCCTTACCTACCTAATCCTATTTGGTGCTGGATGGCAATGTGCCCAGCTAATAAACTCACCAGACTCCCTCGCATGCTTAATGTTGAAATTTAGAACTATAACAACAACAAAAAAAATCCATAAAGAAGAAAAAAAAATCATCCATAATACCACTACCTAGAGATCATCAATGTCAGTATTTTGGTGCATTTACTTCTAACCTTTTTGGGATTCATAAACAGTATAAACATCTAAAACAAATCATAGTGTGGATACAATTTGTATCCTGCCCTTTTCACTGAATGTTATATCAGTGACGAATTTCTCCAGGTCATTAAGGTGTGCGTGCTTTCCTACCTGGGTCTATGGAGATTATGGTCTCCAGTTCTCTGATCTTCTGAACGGCTGAAGCTGACGCAGTGCTGCAGTGCAGAGGATCCTGGGAAATGGGGTGGACCTCCGGAGCGCTCTCAGGGGTGAGAAGACTGGCTAGAGCCTTCGTGTCCTTCAGGTCGGTCATAACTGTGCAACCTGGCATGCTGGCAAAAGCCAGGGGGGCCTCTAAAACACACAGCAGGAGGGACTGAGCCCAGGTGGCTCATCAAGCCGCATCCACTGCCTTCGAAGCGCACTGCTGATGGGCAAGATGGCACCTGAGCACCAACTCTGCCAACTGCATTCCCTATACCGCCTGTTGGCACCAAGGTCAGAACAAGCTGGCTTATGGCTACATCTAGTTCCACTTTAACAGTTGCCTCTAATTTTTAGGAAAGTAAAGATGAGTTAAGTGTGGGAAAAGAAGGGAGCTACAGCTACAGCAGCTAGAGATCTAGGCAATTCCATCAATTGAACCCATGGATATCAGAAAGTATCTACTGAGCTCTCACAATGCATGAAGCCATCTTGCTTGACTTTCCAGCAAATGTTAGATTTGGTTCCCCACTGTGAACATAGTTTCTATTTTTCTCATAGCACTTACATTTGGTTTTGGTTTATGCTAATTCTGTTCTTTAAAAAACTCTCCCTTACTAGATTACAGGCAACATGAAACACTCTAGCATAGTTATTAAGAAACAGCTTCAGCATGGCAAATGCACTTGTGTTTGAGATGTCACTTTATCCTGTCTAAACCTGTTTCCTCAACTATAAAATAATGACCATGCCTCATAAGGCTTTTGTCAGGACTAAATTGAAAAATGCACATAAATGTATTTAGCAAAGTGGCTGATTCAGAGTAAGCCCTCAAAAAATGATGGTTTGCAGCATTGAACCAGCCATATCTTACTCATTCGTATCTCCTTGTGCCTGCCTCACTAGTGCTTAGTACTTATTATATTTAATTTACCTCTTCTGCCTTCTTCAGTGTCATTGTTATCCTTGAGTACTCTAACTCCACTCAGCCGTATGCTCCAAGAGAAGCACGACCATTGTGCATTCATCTCAGAATCTCACAGAGTGTCTTGCACATAATAGGTGTTTAGTAAATATGAGTTGAGTAAATAACATCTTGGATTTCAGAGATGCAGTAAATTTCTTAGATTTAATAGAAAGCCAAAGTCAGTCAACACTTCAAAAGACAGATCTGATAAGTAACATTTAGGCGTGATAGATAAGAGGAAGAACTAACAAATCTGATGAACGTAATCGTTGCTTTTCTGTGTTTTGGACAGCAGCTAAAATTGGTCACCCCAAAGCCAAGTAAACATCAGAACAGTCAGTTTACAGCATGACACAGCGTTTTGCCCCCAACAGTTGTGAGGTATGCAGCAAATAATCTATTCCTAATAGAAGTTTAAATATGGAAGTTTTTTTTATCTTTTTGTTTTTTGTAAAGATGGGGTCTCACTATGTTGCCCAAGCTGGTCTTGAACTCCTGGCTTCAAGCGATCTTCCTGCTTTGGCCTCCCAAAGTGCTGGGATTATAGGCATGAGTCACTTCACCTGGCCCTTAAATATTGGTATCTGAGAATGATTCGAGATTGTCCCTGACTGATGTCATTTGTTGTGATTTATAGTCAAATACGCTATCACTGTCAGGACTAACGGGCTGGAGTGTGCTGGGGTGCCCGTGGCAGTGGAACCTCTCCTGCAGGGCTTCCCCCTGGCTGATGGCAGGAGAGCGGTGGGGCCACTGTGCTGGGGGATATTTACTGCCTACACCCACACCCACACACACACTCAGAAATGACCACAGCTCCTGGAGGACCAAATCTTGTCCCATGCAGCATTGTATCCCCCAGGTCTGGGCCCATGCCTGGCACATAGTAGGTGCTCCATACATGCACACTAAATAAATGAATGAATAGAATCCTGTGGATCTTGGCATCTATGCCTCCTCACTATATTAAAAATAATCTTTCCCTCTCATGAGGCCATACTGACAGCTAAACTCTCATGTATACTTTCTAAATAAATTATAGTAACACTGAATTCTGTGCTTTATAGTGCAAGTGTGACTGACCTGGACAGAATTTTCCAGTGTCTATGACAATGGGCTGCAATGTGTTTCTATCACATTTCTATCCTACCATGAGCAGTGAGGGTGCCCTCGTGTGTCTCTTCACTGTAATATCACCTTTGGCAAAAATGTACGGATGGTATTGCTTTCAGTCACCTTGCAAATACCATGGGAAATGGTTGGTTTGGTTGTGTTTCTTGGCTTCATCTTTGTTTTCAAGGCCCCAAAAATCTCTATAATATCTCAAAAAGTCAAGCTAAAGGTTGATCCTTCTATTAAAATGGGCTATGAGACTTCAGCAGACAGAAATATGTTTAATGAAAACATATTTGAGTTGTAAGACAAGCTGCTCTGGTGAGGGGGCCAGCCCTGGGGTTGAAAGAAGGAAATCAGAGAAATATTCATTGCAGGCTGTAGGCCTCTGTCCTGTGTCTTGTTTTATGGCTTTATTTTTAAAATCATTGTACTGTAAGCTTATGCTTTCAAGAACTGGAGACCCTCCGGGTTCCATTCTAGGTCAGAAGAACTGCCCTGTTATACCCCAACGTACTGCAGCTGCTGACAGCTTCGAGACTGGTCAGCTGGGAAGGCCAGAACACCGGAACATCCCCTGGCTGACACACCACAGGATCCCCGTAGTCAGGGTTGGAAAGGTCTTTGATTCCCAACAGTTCTGCAGATGGAAAAAGAAAAGGTAATTCCCTTGGCAGGGACCATCCAATCAGAACTCATTGAGTAGTTTATGGTTCTTTCTCCAAAAGGAACTCCAGTGACAGGATTTTTTCAAAGGGTATTGAAGGGGAGGTGAAGGCAAACAGGAATTGAGGCTGAAGGAGCTCAGGAAATTTCACCCCAAAATATGACTCCTTGGCATAAAGAGTATTTTGAATTAAAGGCCCTTAGCGATCAACAGACCCTGGAAGGGGCTTCCCTCTATCTGCATAACCAGGCTGGACCCATCAAAAGAACAATGGACTTCCCTTCCCTTCCCTGTTATCACACTGTATTGCAGGAAAGAAAATCAAGAACGCAACCAGACCTGGCCCAAATCATTTTAAACATAATACCTGTCTCTCAGGTTAATTTACAAGTCAATCTGTTTCCCCATCCATTCATCCTCCCTAGCAACCATCTATTGCACCCAAACAGAATCACCTGTACTCCTCATCTCCCCCTCCCCTCTAAAAGAAGTGTATAAAAATATCTGGATCCCATTGAGATATCGGGTAATCACTCTGTGATTCTCCCCATGCACATGGTAAATAAACCTCTTCCTCTTATTAATTAGCCTTAATCGTGAGTTGATCTTTCAGTGAACTTTTGGGGGAAAGGGGAAGTTTCCCCTCACCCCCACAAGGCTTTAACAACTCAGGATAGTCCATGACTTACAGTCCACGTTGAGTGGTACAGTTTCAGAACATGGACTCTGTGATGTGATTTCTGGAAGCCTTGGGTGCATTTAGCCCAGTACTTTCACTGTACAGGTGCTAACAAAGCCAGCATTTGTGAGTTTATCTTGATATGGACTGAGTCACATCACACAAACCTAAACTGTGTTTGTTGTTTGACCACCAATAGTATCCTAACCCTGGCCAGCCATCAAAGTGCTGATGAGGACAGCGAAGATCGATGTGCTGGGCCCAAACCATCCCCCCTAAAGATAAAACTATTCAGCAGACGCCTTCCTGGTTGGGTGGTCCTGAGATCGTCCTTATATGACGAAGGCAGCAAGAGCGGATGGCGTTTTTACAGAATGCCATGTTTTGTCTGATTTTGTGTGTTACACAGCTGAGCAAGTTCAGGTACAATGAACTCTGACCCTCACTCAAGGCCCAATCCCAAGTTCTCATCAGGCCCTTGGGGAACCTCCAAGAGGCTGGGGCAGCTTCCAGATTTTAGCCCTTCATCCTTGCATCTGTTCACTCACTCCCAGATTGAATTAATACACTGGGAATCAATGGATTTCAGTTTGAATTAATACTTGAAAGAAAGCCTTTTCCTGCCCAAATATGCCAGTGAACAACAGCCCAGATTAGAGGTCACTTTGAGCTCAAATCTCCACACAAAGAGCCCTGATGCCACCCTCTGCTTCCTCCTACCCCAGGTTCATTTGAAGTTCATAGGAACTTTATGTTTATCAAAGATCCCCAAAGGGTGAGGCTGGTTATTCTGCCAAGGGTGGCACCTTTAAACCTGAGGGGCATCTGTAAACCCAGCCCTGGCACTGCTGCTAGAGTCTTTGAGCTTCGTCCAGGGCCTTCACTCTTGAGACCCCTGGAAAAGACGAGGACACACTGCGGGAGCTCAGGAACATAGCAAGTTCCTATCTGCTTCTCAGGCTCAAGTCCCACAGAGGCTGTCAGAGTCCTGAGCCGGAGTGGACACTGACCTGGGTCGCCGATGTGAATAGGCTGTCCTTGCTCGCCCGCAAGGGAGCAACTGGCCTGTACCAACCGTCCTAGCTTGTCCTTGGGAACGGGCCTCACCGTGACCACCAGAGGGCAGCAAAAGCCAGCATGGGTGGCGCAAGGCACTGTTGTCTGACAAAAAAAAAAAAAAAAATCGAGTGAAAAAATGTTAAAAAATGGAGTTAGCACAGATCTAAGCCCTGAACACCACGAGTTCAAGGCAGCTGAATGAAGGAGCAGGTTCCACTAGCTATTATAAAAATTGGCTGCTATTATACTTTTATGTGACATAGAGATGGGGAAATTTGCTGGTAATTACTGGTATAAAATAGGAAATCTTAATAGGGTGCCATGGACCCCTTTGGTAGTCTGGTGCAGCTATGGACCCATGATCAAAGTAACGTTTGTAAACACAGACAAGAAAATGTTTAGGATTCCACAGGAAAACAATTATATTGCAAGTACAGTGATCAAATTATGAAAAAATGGAATACAACAATATGTGTGCTTCTTCATTAGCATCTTAAGGAAAAAGAGGGCAGATCTACTGCCATTGTCGTTTTGAAGTAGTGGTTGGCATATAGGATATTTTTGAGCTATCAGGAAGAACTGTAATGTGATTTGAAAATGTCTGTGATTTCCTTTGGCAGCCACAAAGTCACAGGGTCTGCTGATACGATGGCCATTTGTTGCCTACATTCATAATTGAAGGAAATGCTAAATTTTAGTTTGAGGTTATGAAAACAAAAATGTAATATTTTTCCCATCCAATGTCATGGACTCTCTGAATTTTTCATGAACTTCAAGGGGCCCACGGACCACAGGTGAAGAATTCTAGGAGAATCAGAGGCAGAGGGATGCAGGGAGCGGAACATCAGAATGTCGCAGGAGGAGCTGGTGTCTACTCTGCCTCCTGAATCCACATGAGGGACAGAGGCCTGTCCCAGGCCCCACTGAGCCTGCCTTCCGGCCTAACAGAAGCTGCCCGCGATGATCTGTGTGACTTTCACTGGTGTCATGTTTTCCTCCCCTGAATGGTTTCTGATCCCTGCAATGGGGCTCATGAAAGATTTAGGACATGGCCAGGACTGTAATCCACTGGAACAGCCTTGGCTACCACCAAAAGGGCTTGCTTTTACCACCTTGGCGGCAGCAGGATGGAGCCTCCGTTTGCCTGCCAGCGGTGTCTGCATAACAGCGCCAGGGAGAGGGAACATGCTGGGACCACTCAAAGAGCTGGCTGCGCACCCCGAGGCTGAGTCACATCCCATCTGGGGGCACACTTCATCCCATCAAGGCCACCAATGGAATCCCAGATGGCTGCCTGGCCATCTCTCCCAGGAGCCAAGAGGCAGAGGCATCGATGTTAGACTGAAAACTATTTGGTCACCATCTGGGTCAGTGAGATGTAGAAAAGCAGCAAGAGCCATGTTGAACACATACTATGGGCACACACTTTCATCTCTGTACAAAGCATCCTTTAATCATCACACCTCTATTATTGACATTTTACAGATGGGAGCAAGGAGTTCTGGGTTCCAGTGTAGCTTTGGGATTGGGCAAGTCCCTTTTACTATCTCTAGACCTTGGTTTCCTCATCTAAAATGAGAGGCTGCACATGGTAGACCACAGGACCCTCCCAGACCCCTCCTATTACAAATGACGGTGTGTTCTAAGGCCAGACCTTCCCATGGGCCCTCTCCAGCAGCTGGGGGACCGTCCCCACCCTTCTCTAGCTTCCAGTAAACCATTCGGGCACATACTTAGCACATGGAAGGCAGCAGACTGTGGGCAGCCTTGTTTCTGATCAGACACAGCTGGGGCCTCTCTGGCAGGAGCCTAAACCAGGACATTTTAGGTGAAATCTCCAATCTGAGTCCTCCATAAATTAAAAAAAACCTGGAGCCCGGCCATTTTTTTGCTGCTGACGACTGATCTAGCAGAGTGAATTCTCAGACTTTACCCAAAAAATGTCCAGGAAGGGATCAGTAGAATGAGGGAATCTAGTTCAGTCCCCTTGACCAGTAGTGGCTGGAAGGAAACCTCAGGAGCCTCAGGGAGGCAGCACCCAACAGCAGGCACGTCCCAGGAGAGGCTGCCTGCGCTGTGTTGGCGACCACCAGCGGCCACCTCAAGCTAAGAACACGACCCAGTTTTCTGCACAGAGATGTAACCCAGCAGCTAATAGCCTGGCTGAAGCTCTGCCACAAATCCCTGGGCATTTTCAGAGCCAGGCACGTTCTTCCCGAGGCACTGCTCACCAGAGCTGGGGAGGATCTCTAAAAATCTACTGAGGTGTCCTGAGTTAAAGGAGCCAGACAGATTTCAAATGAGTTTGGTTTACACAGCCACAAGGAACGGTCGAGAAGGGCCATGCTGGGTGCTCACAGTGGTCCAAGGTTGGGTGGTCCAAGGTTGGGCTTGGGGGGAACAAGGTTGGCTCAGAGAGACTGACCACTTGTCCTGGGTTACACAGCTAGAAAGTGGCTGAGTTGGGGCAAGAGCTTAGGTTTTCTGCCTCCTGTGCCAATATTCTCCCCACCACAGGAAAATAAAAGGTATTGTACATTTTCAAGCCATTCTGCCCTCGGGGGCTGTGGATTATGTCCCTACCTTGTATGTACCTGTGTGGCCATGACCTGCTGGGTCTCTTCTGGGGAGCCCCACCTTCTCCAAGGCCCCCTCCAGGGAGAAGCTGCAGTCCAGGAGGAAGGCCACCATGTCCCTCAGCTGCTCCGCGTACTCCTCCAGCGAGGTCAGGCTGCCCGTGCAGACACCAAACTCGTATTTCCAGAATTGGGGACAGCCCATTCTGGGGACACAAGGGAAAGCTTGCAGGCCTCCAGACTCTTACTATGGCCCCTGACAATGCACTCTTTAGAAGGACTGGGGAGAGAGAAGAGGATGTCTAGGGCTGAAATTTCCAGTCCTGGCGTCTAGGTAGGGAGCATAGTTTTGAGCAAGAGGCCTTGCCGGCATCCTTCAAACGGTACCAGATCAGAAACTATTAATATCAAATCAGCATGTGTATAATGCAGCCCCTGCCTCACACCCATTATATTTCCTACACCCTCAACCCCAAACCAGCCAAACCAGCAAGAAAAAAATAATGGTGCCCTCTCTGCCATGGAGGTGGGGCCAGCAGCCAAAAAGGGACAGAGGACACATGTCTTGGGGAAGCTCTCAGTGCTAGCGGCAGGTGAGGCCTTTCTCTCAAGACCTTAGAGAAACTCTTCCGGAGCATTGAAAGACTTCTTTGGTTATAAGCCTATTCTTCACTCCCTCCAAAATCATCTACTGAGCCATTCGTCCATGCCAGGCACACACTAGGTGATGGGGCTATAGTGATGGAGGAGACATTGTCCCAACCTTTAACGAGCTTGTAACCTAACAGTGGTAGGTGAGACTGCATTGAGAACAGATACAGTCTAGATAGAGTGACACAGAGAAGGGAGAAATCCATTCTCTCCCACAGAGGAGGAGGTGCTGGGTCTTGAGGTATGAATAGGAGTTCACTAGTTGGACAAGGAGGAAGGCACATCTAGGCAGAGGAAACAGTATGTGAAAAGCACAGTGGCATCAAGCACTGCGGCCCATTGGAGGATCTGCTCCAGGAGTCTCCAGGCTGGCAGCCTAGGAGGTGCCAGGGAAAAATGTGAAGGAGCAAACTTGGCCCCAGGTGGGGGTCTCCGAAGGACACTCTCATCCCTGGAGTCCACAAAGTGATAATGACAGAACATTCCTGGGGAGCTTTCTGTCTAGAGGGAGGGGTGAGGATGACTGGAGTGTCAGGAGTCAGGGGAGAAACTGAGCTGGGCCCGGTCACCATGGGTCTTGGGATCAGGCTGGGGGCAAGCCGTGGGAAGACACTCAGGAATTTTAAATAGGAGCGTCATGTGATCAGATTTTGCCATAGAAAAAGCCCTGTGGTGGGAGAGTAGAAGATGGGGGGCAGGGCAGGAGAGGGTGAGACTAGGGCTAGGGTTAAGATGCCTAACGGTCTGGGTGAGGGACTATGCAGTCTGCGCTTGTGTGGCGGGAACGAGGACTCAGGGAGAGGTGTCACAGAAGCAGCATCATTGGTGCCATTTACTCCATAGTTGTAGTTTAAAGGTCTGGGAGCGATACACCACAACATGTCCATCTCTGGGTGTTGGTAATGCAAGTATTTTTATTTTCTTTTTAATACTGTGCAGGCAGGTTTCCGGCTTGGGTGACAAGGTGGACAGATGGCAGAGCCAGTGGGATTTCTCCAGGGCTGGCCTTTCTCTGTGACTCCAAAGATTTTACCTGGGGCAGGGGCAGGGGACAGGGAAAGGAGTGGGAACAGTGGGGAGGTCAGGCTCGTTCCTGAGCGACAGTCATAAGTGAAGCTCTGTGCCAGGCACTGCCGTGTCCCCAGGGGTGGACAGAGATGCCTGGCTGCAGCATCTGGCCACCCCCAAGTTTTAACCCACAATCAGCCAGGCTTTTTACCTGGTGTCCAGGACAGTGCCTCGGGCAGGCAGCATCCACTTTTCTGGCTCACTTCGGCCCAGCAGGGGCAGAGGACCAGTGTTGGCCTGGCAGAACCTTTCAAAGGCTGGAGCGACAGAGTTGGGCAGGACTACCACGCTGGCTGGCCGGAACCCTGGTGGGAGAAGGGACAAATGTACAGTCAGATGTTTCTTCACAGACCTTTTCTAATATAACTCTTTTAAAGTGACAGGGCCTCACTATGTTGCCCAGGCTGGCCTCCAACTCCTGGGCTCAAGCAATCCTCCCTCATCAGCCTCCCAAGTAGCTGGGACTACAGGCACACACCACTGCACCTGACTTCTAATTTAACTTTTTATCAAATCATTACACACACCCAGAAAAGTGCACATAAGTGTACAGCTTGATGAATTTTCACGAGATGAACACACCCATGTAACCAGCATCCAGATAAAGAAACAACAGCCACTATCCTGACTTCTAACGTCACATATTACTTTTGCCTGTTCTTGGACCTCATATAATGGAATCATATACTATGTGTCTTTTAAGTGTGGCTTCTTTCACTGAAAAATATGTTTGGTAGATTCGTCCATGTTCTTGTATTTAACAATAGTTCAGTCTTATTGCTATGTGGTATATTCATGCAATGAGTATTTACTCAACCCTATTGCCGACAGACATTGAAGTAGTTCCCAATTTGAGGTTACTACAAGTGGTGCTGCCATGGACATTGTAATACATGCATTTTGGGGTACATATATGTGCATTTCTGTTTGGCATGTACCTGGGGTTGTAAGGTATACACCTGTTCAGCTTTAATAGACAATGCCAAGCAGTTTTCCAAAGTGGCTATACCAATTTACACTCCCACCAGTGGTGTGTGAGTGTCTCTAATACTTGGTATTGCCTGCCTTTTTCATTTTAGCCATTCTGGCAGGTGTATAGTGGTGTCACATCGTTTTAATTTGCATTGTCCTGACGACTAATGTGGTTGAGTACCTTTTCACATGTCTTATTGGCTATTTGGGTATCCTTTTTGGGAAAGAGACTGTTCACATCTTTTTTCTGTGCAGATTCTTGACTGAGCAGGCTCACAGTCTTAACAGAACTATAGAGGGAGACCTCCACTTGCACGCCACGACCTCTGGGCAGCCAGCCAGCCTCTGGAGTGGGAAGTCCTTTGGCTTTGGAGGTAAACAAACCTGGGCTTGAATCCTGATTCTGCTTCTGCCCAGCTATGTGACCCTGGGCAGGGGCTTTGCATCTATCAGCCTCAGTTTTCCCATCTGTAAGATGGTGGTAATTGTACCTACCTCGCAGAGACCTCAGTGAGTTAATGTATGTAAATTATTTAGCAAATTGGTGTTCAGGAAGCGGGGCTTGGAGTTACTGTACATTTATGGCATGGACTCCTATATAAAAATTTAAAATTATAGTACAGAAGAAATATTTAACTCCTGGCCTCAAGCTATCCTCCCATCCCGGCCTTCCAAAGTGCTGGGATTACAAGCATGAGCTACCACACCCCACCCTTAATGATTATATTCAAAGATGTTTGTGTCCTATCGTTAAAGGAACAATACTTGGTAACAAAGCAGTATGTTTGACATATTCTCCTTTTTATAAAATCAGTGAGAGAAAGAACTAGAAGGAAATACATCTATGTGTTAATCATGGTTGTCTCCAGGTGACAAGACTGGGTGACTTTAATTTTCTTCTCTGTGCTTTTCTCAATATTCTGAAATTAAGACCATCCCAAAGAAAAACATACTTATGCTTTATTGCAGAAACAACCCTGGGGACAATTCTCCTAACTGCCAGATATATTCTGTCAACATGTAGGCCTTTCTTTTCTGCAATAATATTGTTAGCTAATATTTACAGAGTGCTTATTACGTGCCAGGCTCTCTGTGCTAAGTAATTTGCGTGTATAATCACCTATATTTTATTGATGAGGAAAATTAGGCTCAGAGAGATGAAGTGACTTTCCCAGGGTCACACAGCTGGTGCGTGGCACAGCCAAGATTTAAACGTGGAGCAGGTGACCCCCAAGTTCCTCTCAGTTCGTCACCGAACCACATCCATTGGGCCTCCCTGGGATGGGTGCACCATCACCTAAGCACCTTCCTCCTGCGGGATTGTGGAGTGAAGCAGATGCAACCATCTGCTGGGAGAAGTCCAGCTCCTGCTCTAACTGGCAGTGCCTGGAACTCATTATCTCCAACACTACAGTGCCTGCCAATGCTACAATCAGATTCCCAAATGAGGACACTCTGGACCTCTCCCCCACCCACCCACCCAGCTGCTGAAAGCCCAGGAAGCTGACGCAGGCCTCAAGCAAGCCCAGCGTGGCTCCAAAAATGACCTGGAGCGAGGAGGAAGGCAACACGGCTGGTTTAGAGGCCTCCCCTTCTCTACCCACCTACTTCTTACCTCCAAAGCCTGTTTGTGAGAACAAATTGGATTTTTAATACAATAAATCAGGGTGGCATTATGCACACAAACCTTCTTTGTTTTCTTTTTAATTAAATGTACTTCTCAGGGCACTATGTTTTGGCTTTGTTCATCTCTACTGCTAGAGATGAATAGAAAAGTCCCTGAGTTGTCCCCATTAGTAACAGGACACAGAACGAACAGAAGCCTCCATGGTCCCTTTTTGGAGAGAGCAGTGGACCACAGAGGCCTCACTTTTTTGGTGAGGGTACTTTATGGTCTGATGTGATCTGTGCATCCCCTGGGTCCCTTGTGCTCCACCTAAGGTGATGACCTTTCTCTTTGTAGAGAGAAATTGAATAATTCCTCTGAGCCCTTTTACCCCAAAATTAATTTTTTTTAACTTAATGACAAGAGAAAAAAACTGCTCTTTATCATTCCTAAGCTGATTTAAAGCCCCAGAAGACAATTCCAAGCTGCGGTTTTCCAGCTGTTCGGTAAAATGAGCTTCCCTCCTTGCAGAGTATTCCACAACAGCAGGTCGCATGGATGGAGCGCTTGCCCTACGTTAGCTCAGGTACCGCTCCTGACGGTTCCAGAGGGAAGATGCTGTTGTTACTTGCATTTTATAGGTGAGGCTTACAAAAGTCACACAGTTTAACCACAGCTCCTTCACCAGTAAGGGCAAAGCTGGGATTGAGGCCAGCTATCTGCCTCCAGGCTCCCTGGCTGCGCTGTTCTGTTGCCTCCCTGAGGTCCTAGCAAGCAGTCGCCAACCGGGGGCTAAGTTTGTGTTTGCTGACTGTGTGTAACAGGTTGTGATAGACTATTATCTTGGTGGCTCTCCCCCTGTATATATAAACTATGCTTCCCAGGACTCACACCCCATTGTAGCCCCTCCCCATTGACTCTGGCCTTGGCCCTGTGATTTGCTTTGGCCACCAGGACATTAGTAAGTGAAGCAAGCAGAGGCTTGACATGTGCTTCTGCGTTAAGGCTTATCCTCTTGAAATACCTGCTCTTGGAGTCCTGAGCTGCCATGTAAGGAAATTTGGCTACCACTGTTGGAGAGGCTTTATAGAGACAAAGAAATGCTCGGTCAGTCTCAGCCATTCCAGCCACCCCAGCGGACACCAGACATGTGAGGACAAAGCCATCTTGGATAGGCTAGCCCCAGCAGACATGATGTGCTACAGAAGAACCACCCCGTTAAGCCCAGCCTCAATTGCAGAACTGTGATTTTAAGCCACTTAGTTTTGGGGTGCTTTGTCATGTATTAATAACAACAGGTAACTCTGTTAGCCTATAAAGCTAGAAGCTAGAAGTCTCAGGAATTTCTGGGCCCTATACAGCTGGTATTTCCAGAAATTTTTTTTTTAACATCTAGCACCACTTACCCCCTGCCATGCTGGATGTGTTTCTGATGTTTGATTTCTTTTGTAGAATCACACACCTCCTGGCAAAGGGAAGGCAGGACCTCAGGCGGAGTGTGAAGGACATCATGCCATGCTTAAAGGGGCCGCAGAGAATCTGGGTGAGGGGAAGAGGGGAACAAAGTATCATTCTATTAAGAAAGCACAGCCTCCCTGCAGGTGGCAGACTCAACACCAGATACCACCTCCTGAGCTATTCCTGGGCCTGCCCTGTGGTGGGTGTTGTTTGGAGCAAGTTCTCCCCTGTCCCCATCTCAGTTTCTAATGAGAAATTCCAAACGCTTTGTGACCTTTGCTTCTGCCCTTGCCCTGGCCTGGAACGTCCTCCTTACCTCCCCAAAGACCTTTCCATTCCTCAGAACCCCCTCAGAATCTTTTGCCTGTGAAGCAGCCTACAGGCTCATCCCTTATCAGGCTTCTTGGCCTGGAGTCACAGTGGCCTAATATTCTACTTGACTCTAGCTCCTTTCTCTCCCCAGTGCCTCAAAGGCAGGGGCACACCCTAGACTTCTTCCACAGGCTCCGGAGCACCTAAGAACATAGAGCGCACCAAAAAATATTTACAATTGAATGAACAAATGAATGAATACCACTCGTAATCACAAATGAAATAACAGGCCAATTTGCTGTCTACATATGACTTCTGTTACCTAGATTTAGGTTCCTAGAAGGCAGAGATTTTGTGTTTTCTTCTTCATGCTCCCCCCATCCCACTCTAGGCACGGTGCCTTTTACGGGTTTTGGTGAATGAATAGATATTGCAGATTAAGAAATTAGGATTTTTTGTCAATTGATCAATCTATCTATTTTTGAGACAGGGTCTCACTATATTGCCCAGGCTGGTCTTGAACTCCTGGGCTCAAGCTATCCTCCTGCCTCAGCCTCCTGAGTAGCTGGCACTACAGGTGCATTCCACTGTGCTTAGCTGAATGTTTTTTTTAAATCACAATTAAAAGCTTAATGACATTATTTTAAAACATAGAGATGGTCTCAAAGCTCTAGGAAATTACACTCAGAAAGGAGCCCTCTAAATTGACTTCTTACACTCTGGAAAGAGAGGTTTCAGTATGTCAGCAAAATCTAGGGCTTGATAGCCACATTGTGTTGGCCTCTAAGGCATAGCCCATGCCCTATTTATCCAAATATACCCAGTGCCTAGTGTGGTGGCACAAAAGTGGGAGTTCAGTAAGTGTTTGTTGAGTGTCTAGCTGACTGTAGAATGGATGAGAGCATGACTCAAGGGCAGTCTCTGCAGTGAGGGTTCTGGACAGGTCTGATTTCCCACAACTCTTTCTACCTAAAGACCAGACCCCAGTGGGATTCCAAACCACCAGTTTACATTTTCAACTCTAATCGCATAGACAGAAAACCATGTAAACCCCAGGGCCATTTCAATGAAGAATTTGAGATTGCATAAAATCTCTAAATAACAAAACAAAAAGAATATTGCCTTGAAAGGGGGAGAGATGTATTTAGAGCCGACAGTGAATGCTTTAATAGCTGTAGCAACAAAGTGCCGCAGGGACACAGAGGAGAGAACAGTTAGTCCTCCTGGGCAGCGGTGGGGGTGCTGAGGCTGGATTCCACAACCCAGTGGAAGATTCTGAGGCTTAGAGCAGCTGCTTTGGCAGGTCAAGCCCATGCTTGCCTGCTGGACTGAGAGCCCGCCTGGGCCTGGGAGGCCTGACCTCCTTGGCCAAGCATCTGAGCCACCAGCTAAGGTCCTGGATGTCTGTGGTTCCCTAGGGTCACTGCAGAGGACTTAGCACCTCTGCCTGGCACTCAGCAAAGGCCGAAGAGAGAACCATTCCATAATCATGTGGGGAAGAGTGGCCAGACCTTCTGATAAATGTCCCCATTTCGTACCTAGAGAGAAGAGTTTACAAACCCACTGAAATGAGACACCCCGCGGTACCTGGTAGCCCTCACTGCCACCCATTATTACTCTAGAAGGCAACGTTGCAAGCTGGGTGCTGTTTTGCAAGTAAATTGTAGCCACAACACCAAAGTCTGAGGGATGTTTGCCTTTCCTTTCTTTTATTTATTTATTGTTTTAATATAAATGTAAGTGGATTCTAGGTTGCTTTCCTGGCCTGGAGATAAATGAGTGTAGCCAGAAATCCTGCCCTGAAAAGCACTCTGGGAGTGTGCCAGGCACCCAAATGTCACCCACCATGCATGCTGGGAGGGAAAGAAGGCTGAGGACCCCTACCTTACGTAGTCATCCCCTTTGAAGGCCAGGGCCAAACAGAGTGTGAATTGGCTCCTGCCAAAAAATAATGCCTTCAATATACCAACAAGCGAATGCCCACTCATCATAGATGACAGCAACTACCACCATATATGGGTACCCACCGTGTACCAGGCACCGTACAAAGGCCTCTACGCATATCATCTGTTGGTTCCTTATTACAGCCCCACAAAAAAGGCTATAATGTTAATCCCGTTATAGACAAGGAAACTGAGGCTTGAGGAGGTCAAAGAAGTTACCAAATAAAGCAGATCTAAGTTCATGCTTGCTTGATGGGTAACTACCTATGTATGTCTTTGAATCTATGCATGTATCCATCCACCCACCCACCCATCTTGTGGTCTTAGGAATCACATCCTCAGTATATTTTAGGACTAGCAGGAACCTTCCCCTTCCCCTCCACAAGGTGATTCTAGGGACAAAGCCTCTTCAGCCTATATGTTTCTTTGGGGACTGGATCCTGAACGTCTCACACTTTCCACCAGTGAACCAACTGCTGAGTGACCCAGCTGTCTTGTTCCCCAGTGTGGTGTCCTCCAGAAGTGAGGTGAGATGGAGCCGATCACTCAGCCTTGTCTGGACTCCAAAAAGCTACCTTTCTGCTATGAGTTCTCTCTTTTCTCTTTAGAAAATAACAAACTAGTAAACTCACAAATATCATTCTCTAACATCACATACACTAGAGAGGAGCCCCACAGACAATTGACTCCTTAGCAGTATCTGACACGCCCAAAACCTCAGTGTAAAAATATCTCATCTATGCCTATCACAGATGACCGAAATTCCACCATTATAAAGTCATTTCTCTGCTTTACCCAGGCAATCCAGTTCTAGGAATAGATCCTACAGATGTGCTCAAACAGTGGGTGAAATGGCTGAGTACATGGCAGCACTGTTTGTAATAGAAATAATTTAGAAACAACCTAATAGGAGTTGATTAAATATGTTGAGGACTGGTTAAACATTATAGAAGAGCAGCTAAATAAACTATAGTACATCTATACCATACAATGGGATACTATGTAACTAATAAAAAGAACAAGGCTACTCTAAATACCCCATCTGAAATAATCTCCTAACGATGCAAACTGAACAAGGCAGGTGGAGAATTCTGACTAGACTAATACACCCATGTTCCATTCAAATCCATACAGACATCTCTGTAGGAAGGTAAAATTAGGCCCTATTTAAAGAGAGAAAATATTACCATAAAATGGAATCACTCATTATAGTTCTGAGGATTTCGGTCGTTCATGAGTTTTTTCTTTTTTTTCTTTTTTTTTTTAATCTTTTCCACATCTCAGAAATCTTCTAGTTCCCGAGTTTTCTCATCCATTCAAGAAGTATTTACTCGGTCCCAGTGGTGTGGAGCTCACTGAGTGTGCAGAGGAGAGTGAAACAGAGCTCTGCATAAGACCGGCCTTCTCACGCTGGTCCCTGAGGCCAAAGCTCTGAGCTCAGGCCACTTACTTCTCAGGGAGGACACAGACTGCCCCTCTCCTCCTCTGTGCTAATTGCTGGGGTGCTGAGGGCCCTGAGGAAGGGGGAGTGGAGGTGGCCTTAGTTTGTGCTCTGAAACGGAGTGGATGGGGGTTTGGACAGTGTTTGGGGCCCAGGCTACGTGCCCACCAACCACAAAACTCGCTAGTATCCACATGATCCACCCACCCATTCGCCCACCCCTCCAGCAGGCATCATGGGAAGGAGCAGATTTGGCGCAGACTGGATTCCAAACCAGGCTGTACATTTAGGGAGCAATCATTAAGCCCTCTAGGACTATTTTCTCATCTGTAAAATGGGACTGATAATAGGATGTACCTCCCAGTATATAGGGGAAAAACTGTCAGGTAGAGGGAGAAAAAGAAAGAGACAGAAAGGCAAAGGCGGCTTGGCAAGCAAGACAGGTTTTAATGGTGAAACCTGAGGAGCCTCTTTGTCAGAAAACAGACAAAGACCCGGGCTCTTACAGGCTGGGGGGTTGTAAGGGGACCCTCAAGGGGGCAGGGCTGAAGTCTCGCAGGCTTCTGAGAGGGGTGGGTGGTCCCCAGGCATAGGGAGGGGGCTACATTCTTGAGGAAGGGAGAGGGAGGGGGGTGTTGCCAGGCTCTGCTGGCTCCGTCCAGGCCTTGTAGTTCAAAGTTATCTCTATGACCCGCACAGTGCCTGGGGCCCTCGTCTGACCTCCCCATCCACCCCGCTCCCCTCCACCCATGCCTCGAATTCCCGCCCTGAGTAAGCCCAACAAAAACCAAACTCACTTTCTCCTATACTCTCATGCAATCACACAGAAGACTTCTGTGACCTCTGGTCACCAAAACGTAGATGGGGACTTCTCCCCACTGGCAGCCAATCAATTCTGCAGTGACACCAGTGGGGTGTCCTCCAATTCAGTTCTGACACTCCCTACCTGGAGACAGCATCAGCTCCTGCAGGGTGAAGGCTCAGTCCCACTAGACGGCCCCCCAGCCATGGCAATTGCAAGCCCCAGCCTGTGGCCTGTGCTTCTGACAGACCAGCTATAAATTGGGGTTCCCACAACCCCCTCTCCTCAGGTTTTATTAATTTGCTAGAGTAGCTCACAGAACTCAGGGAAACACGTTTACTGGTTTATTATAAAGGTTATTACAAAGGACACAGAGGAAGAGATCTGTAGGGTGAGGTATGGGGGCGGGGGCTCCAGCCCAGGTGTGTCAGCCAAGCGCTCCCCAGGTGCACCCCCCTCCAGGAACACCCCCCCAGCCCCCTGTGTTCAGCTATCCAGAAGCTCTCCAAACACAGTCCTTTCGGGGTTTTATGGTGGCTTCATTGCCCCTTCCCCCTCCCCAGAGGTGGGGGTGCTGAAAGTCCCAATCTTTTAATCCTGCCTTGGTCTTCCTGGCGACCACCCCATCCTGAAGCTACCTAAGGGCTGCCAGCTCCTGTCATCTCATTAGCATACAAAAAGACATGCATCACTTTGGAGATGCCAAAGATTTTAGAAGTTATATGCCAGGAAACCTGAGGAAGACCAAATGTATATCTCACAACATTTGTTCTTAGGACACTTCCTGGCCCGGCCCACAGCTAGCGCCATGGAAGCGCTGCCCACGTATGTTACTCCGCACCCAGCGAGCTGCAGATACAGTGGTGAATAAGACAGCCCATGTTCACAGGGGTTTACCATCCCTTTAAACATATAATTACCATTGTGTCTGTCCCCTGGGGAAAGACAGAAAAATAAATAGTTAACTGTAACACCAAGAGCTTAGTGCTTCTGGGCCAGGGGGACTGGGGATGGAGGGGAAGGGGCTGGGTCTAAAAGGAGAGTAGGGGTCAAAGCAAAAGGTGGGGGGAGAGAAGGCCCTCTAGGTCCGGGGGCTAGTGTGAGCATCGGCAGGGAGGCACGTGGAGGGACCCAGCTTTCCGTGCTGCTAGAGCCTATGACACCAGGTAGGGGGTGGCAGAAGAGGCCAGCTCATGGGAGGTCTTCTGCAGGTCAAGGAATTTGGATTTATCCCAGAGCAACGGGAAATCGCCAGAGGTTTTCAGCAGTAGAGTGACTTGTGAGACTTGCCTTTTACAAAGGTCATTCTGGCTGCAGGTGGGGACAGATGACAGGGCAGCCAAAGTGGGAGGCTGGCAGAGGAGAGGGAGCCCAGACCAGAGACAGGAGCATCTAGAAAGTCTCCCTCCAGGAAGAGAACCTTGCAGGAGAGACTGCCTCAACCCTTCGTGCGCCCTGCAAGACCAGCCAGCACTCAGCACACGTGGGGGGCAGCTGAGGTTGTTCTGTGATACAGGGACAAGGCAGCACACGCACACACACACGCACGCGCACACACACACGCGCGTGCACACACGGAAGATGTTCCTTGTTTCCTTTCAGTTCCATAAAGACGAGGCTTTTTATCTGTCCTACCCACTGCTGTATCTCCAGCACCACAACAGTGCCTGGCACATGAAGGTGCCCAATAAATATTCACTGTCGGGGGATGGGCAGAGCAAGCAGCTCACATAAAGGCAGCTGAGATAAAGCAGCCAGGGAGGTAGGAGGGAAAACACGTGGCTCAGAAGCCAAGGGAAGCAAGTGTTTGAAGGAGGAATTTGTGATCCATGGATGTCAAGGAAGATAAAGGCCAACAGGCATCCCCCCGACTGTAACTCATGCTTTCTCTCCCGTACTACCATGGTGAAGCCGTCGCAGCTCTGCCAGCCAACAAGCACAGGGAGAACCTTACATTTATGTAGGATTGTATTAGGACTTCGAGGGGTGCAAAAAATAATAGAAGATACCACTTTCATGAAGCTCACAGTCTAGTCAAGAAGATCATATTATTCACAAGAATAAACAACGCACAGTGTTACAAAACTCCATTTTTGGTTTCTGTAGATGTCTCCTGGATCATTTCCCCAGAGCCTACAACATGATAATGGAAGAACAAAATGAGTAGGTGTACAGACCTTGTCTCTACTCATTAATTTTTGTGGTGGGAGTTGCTCAATGTTTGCCAAGAAAGTTGCTGGTGGTAGCCTAAATACAACTGCACATTTGCAAAATAAATGTTGCTGTAAGGAAGGAGGCATCCTAACTGTATCAACATTTTATTTAAAAATTTTTGTTATAATAACAGAGACAAAAGGTCAGGGAAATGCTGGCAGTCATAATTAGTATTCAATCATTTAATAGGTCAAATACAAGTGCTCCCAATAAACACAGGATTGTTAACAAAACAAATATTTTCAATGGAAGCAAATGGTGGTCCCTTCTCTTCCCTCTTCCTAAACAATTCAGTCCTAAAGCCATGAGGTGGGGCAGAGCAAGGTAGGAGTCCATGGTGGGGAATGGGGGTAGGAAGCCCTGGTGGCCCAAAGCAGGGTGTCAGAGTCCAAGTGGGGTGAAGAGGACATCCTCAGGGAGTGCCAGAGCCCGGTGAGGTGAGGAACATGTCCATGTATATGGGGAAAGTTGGCTTGGAATGACCTGGAGTTGAGCAAGTCCAGGTGGAGTGAGGAAGGCAGCTATGCAGCAAGGAGGTGTGGGTAGAGATGGGAGATTGGTTATACTCATGATCATTCAAATACATAATTATATTAAGGCTGAGAGAAGCCAGGTTTGTCACTGTTGGATAAGGGAGTTACAACTAGGGAAGAAAACTAGAGTAAACCCTGTGGTTGAGGATTATATCCTCAATATATAGAATAGATTAAAAAATATATAGGGGGGCATGTGTGTGTGTGTGTGTGTGTGTGTGTGTGTGAGTGAAACATACATCCTCTAGCTCTGCCTGGAAGCAGCAACACTTCAATAGGAATGAGCACATCAAGTGCCCAGATCTTGGATTCTAAACACCATTTTCCATTAAAATGAATCAAGGCTGCTTGGAGAAATGGTTGATTCCATAGCTGGGGCAAGGAGAATATAAGATGAGCGTGGAACATCTTGTGCCAGAAAGTGAGGATGTCCTCAAAGAATGGTGGGGGGATATAGAAAAGACACAGATTGAATGGGCTGTCACTGATCAAACTGGGGAAATTTTGAGCTTTAAAAGAAATGATAGGAAGAGATTATAACTCACGAACAGAGGAATCCCTAAGTCCATATAGATATAAAAATGACTAATTAAAAGTTGATGAAGAATAAGATATAAAAAGAGGTTTTCTTTTGTACTATCCTTGTCATTTTTTGTCACTTTGTGATTGTCTCAAAATTTTAAAAAATGAGAAATAAGCTACATAAAAATTAAAGTGCAATAAAATGTGGTATAAACATACAAGAGATTATTATTTAGATATAAAAAGGAAGAAAATTCTGACACATGCTACAACACTGGATGAACCTTGAGGGCATTATGTTAACTGAAATAAGCCAGACACAGAGGCAAATACTGTATAACTCTACTTGTATGAGGTGCCTAGAGTAGTCAAATTCACAGAGACAGAAAGCAGAATGGTGGTTGCCAAGGGCTGGGTTGAGGGGCGAGTGGGGAGTTGTTGAGACTTTCAGTTTTGCAAGATGAAAAGAGCTCTGAAGATGGATGGTGGTGACAACTGCACAACACTGTGAATGTTCTTAACACCACTAAACTGTACGCTTAGAAGTGGTTACCATGGTAAATTTTCTTATGCATATTTTACTATAATAAACATTTTTAATTTAAATTTTTAAAAAGTAAGTTGTGTGGCTGGACATGGTGGCTCATGCCTGTAATCCTAGCACTTTAGGAGGCCAAGGTGGGAGGACTGTTTGAGGCCAGGCGTTGGTGACCAGCCTGGGCAATAGCAAAACAAAAAATTAGCTGGACATGGTGGCTTGCACCTGTAGTCCCAGCTACTTGAGAGGCTGAGGCAGGTGGATCGCTTGAGTCCAGGAGTTTGAGGTTGCAGTGAGCTATGATGACACCACTGTGTGCTAGCCTGGGCAAGAAAGCAAGACCCTGTCTCAAAAACAAACAAAAAAAAGGCAGTTATGATTGTTAAGAAACATTCAGATTAAATGTTAAGTTTCAAATCACTGGTTTGAAAAGCCACAAACACCAGTCTTGAATTGAATATCAAATATTCTCTAACCCCAGGGTTCCTGTTCCAACTCCATGGAAAGTTGCTTATCTTGGGCAAGGAAGGTTTTGTGTGTATGCTTCACATGGGCCAAACATTAGCTTTATGACCCTGTGAAAATTTGGGAATAACTCTATCTGTCCAGCATGACTGTGAACGTCCATTCTTAGAGAGCTATAGAATATTTGAGAGCCTCATTCTTCAAAGTGAATCTGTTTTGAGTTAGCAAAATAAAGCAACCCAAACAAGTGGCAAAACTCCAAGGTATGACTGCTACAGGCAGGAAAGGCCAGCCCTTCTGTTTTCACAGTTTGCTTGGCCTGTAAAACTAGAGTACATGTGTTTGCTTATTTAATATAGAGTTTCTGCAACAGCTCTGTCAGGCCAAATTCTTGTAACCATGAAATATGACCCATGAAGTCCACATGTAGGTTGAGTGCATGATGCTGCCAACAATAAATGCTGAGTCATATGGTTCCACGGTTAAGTCCTAGGGATAAACCAGGCAGTTGCTTTAATGATGTCTAGCTACCCATACACTGCACAGCTCAACCAACAGCCTGAATACAAGCCTACTTCAAGGTCACCATAAGCACCACACCCTGATTGGAGGGGCTCCATGCATTCAATGAGGCTCCATGCATGTCCACCGCTGGGAAAGAGCTTGCCAGCGTGGTAATGACCTGAAAATACCACCTACATACATAGAAAACATGCTGAACTAAACAGCAACGTGCTCTGACTCTTTGGGCCTCCCTTTCTTCCTATCAAATGCCACACATGCAGGATAGACATTTCATTAGCACCTCCCAGTTCTATGATTTTTGTAATCTGTAACTACTTAGGCAATTATTTATGAGTTGATTTTATTGATTACTAAATTTTTAAAAATTCCTTTGTTGAGGGGGTGTGTATACGTGTTTCTTTAGTTGAGAATAAAATTAACTTCAGTCGGTTAGTGCTTAGAATTACTGGTCTCAGAACTATATATTAGTCTAGAATTGCATTTGCCCCACCCTGAAGAAGTATGCCACTTGACAGCATAAATATATGGAAACAAGTATACATAATAGAGCCCTACTACAGAAGTAGATATTATGGGACAGATATAATAACAGATGCCCTTTAAACTTGATCTTCTCATGCTAGGCCTAATAGAAGACGGTTAGGTTTAAAGGGTGTGTGTTTATATGGGTTACGTTTCAGAAGACATATAATTGGTCTAAATCCAAATAAAAATGAGCTAAGCCCTGACTAGGTTCATTTATATTCATCTATCAACAGCCATGCAGAGACGGTTATGTAAGTGCCATGGGATGGCTCCAGCAATTGTTTCCAAGGGTCTTTCAGTCCATTCAGGCTGCATCCAAAAATAGTTGAGGCTGGGCCTCGCTCTCTACTGCCTGATTATGCCTATCTCGCTTGGCTTTCTGGGTTAAATTCTCTGAGATATCATTTCATGAGTATTCCTGAGCACCAAATGTTTGGGACTCAGTCCCTGCCCCACAAATTCCTTATTACCTATTGCATAAAACCAGTGACAGTTCCACATCCAGGCAGGATGGGAACCACGCACTCCCAACTATGGGGACAGGAATGCTGCTGGTGTGAGTTTTGAGGTCACCGTTAGCAGAAATGATCACTGTGCTGGGCAAAAGCAAACCTCCTTAAGTAAGTTCCCTGAGAGGACTCAGAGAGAAAGTCCACGTGTGCCCTCAGAGGGAGGATGCACCATCGGGACCTCGGACAATCACAGTGAGACAGTGACAAGCCTCCAGGAGCCATTCTCCAGGGGCCTTCTCTCCTGGCAGTGCAGCTGACAGGCCTGGGGAGGCAGAGCCCCTGGGCTCGCCATGGCAGCTCTCAGTGCATTTCCAGGGGAACAGCTTGGCAGCCCTGTGCTGGGTGGTGAGCTCCATCTATTTCTATGGTACCTATCACCATGGTACCTACTTGCTCTGAAAAACACAGCTAAAAACAGAACATAAAGAAAAGGAGCACAATCCACTTCCCTGCAGTTACCTTCTCCTGCAGCTGTTGTTATACCTTACGCTTGCTTTCAGGGGCCTTTTCCATTCTGAGTTTCTGTGTTTTTGTTGTGTGTGACCTTAAAAAATAAGAGGCTTACTATCTACAACAGCATCATCTTGGGGATGATGTGGCCTGAGGCTTCAAAAAATTCCCACTCAACAATCCTCCAGAAGATGCACTCACACAAGAAGTGGCTTATCCCAGGCCTCGCCCAGGGCCCCATGTCAGGTGTTTTGGGGAAAAGGGACAAAGTGGGCAGTGGGGAAGAAGGATAGTGATGTCAATGTGCACAGATGACCCAAGAAAAGATCTGTGCTTGTTCCAACAGAGAGGATCATGATCTTTCCCAGAACACACTGGAAATGCTCTTCAGGGAGAGATCCACAAGGCCAAACCACTTCCCTGAGAGGTTTCCTTAAGTCAATAATTACCCATCACAGTGAGCACTTAGCCCAGTCTCTGGAGTCAGACAGAACTTGAGTGTGAATCCTGCCTCGGCCACCTCTAGCCATGTGAGATTAGGGGACAGCCTCTCGGAGATTAAGTTTACTCATCTGTGAAATAGAGGATGAGAGTATAGACCTCACGGGGACAAGCCACTTGCTGTGACCTCAGCCTTCACGGTCATTCCTTCGTTTTCTCCTCTATAAAAGGGGGAGAATAATGTCACCTGCCTCAAAGGAGCTTTGTGACAGTTCTAGAAGATAGTGCACGTAAAGCACTGAGATAGCACCTGGTATGGAGCAAGTGCTCAGTAACTGCTGGGGATGAGGGTGTGAGGAGGAGGAAGAAAGAAATGACAGTTGGGACCACAGGATACCCAGTGGCTGCCGTCTGCTTTCAGCCCCGCCTTGGTTCTCCCAGGCCTGACTTCCCGTCCTCAGTCCCAGAAGGGCAGATACAAACAGGGCCCCAGTTCACGAGCAGTCCCCTGCCTACAGAGTCCCACATTCATCAGCGTCCTTGGGCATAGCAAATGTAGGTGAGGACAAGGTCACGCTTTGAAGCAGGTGTCACCATGCAGAAGGGCCATCAGCCCGGGCGCTGAGATGACGCGCAGGACAAAGGAATTCTCACGTCCTGGAGAAAATCCCAAGGTGGTTACCTGCCTGTGGGCTTGGGGGTCGACAACCTTGAGGGCTCAAGCCTCCCCTTTGCCTACTTGTCAGCTGAGTGACTTTGGACAAGTCACTTCCCTTCCCTTCCCCATCTGTGAAATGGGGCAATGCCTCCTATCTCAGAGGGAGGCTGGGACATTAAAAGAGAAAATGCAGGAAAAGCCTGTAGCTCAGAGTCAGCACACAGTGGCTCAGCAATTGTGGGCTCCCTTCTTTTCTAACCCCCACACTGCACATTTTAAGGCAGAGTAAATACCCCCATTTAATGAATAAAGGATTAGCCTTTATAATAAGAGGAAGCAGGCCCATTTCCTGAATTTGCTAGTAATCTTGATAAAGCTGCACTAAAACTCCCAGGCTTACACAAAGCCTGAGCTCCTCCTCCTCCTACTGCCCCCTCTAGGCCCTGGGGCAAGGACACCCCTTCCAGCACCCCCACCCTCCTCTGAAATGCTCCATTTCTCACAACTCACTCTCAAAAACAAAGAACATCTGCTCCAACCAGACAAATCTGCAGGCTGCAATCATACACAGCTTACTCCTTTCTGCCTTTTTATTTTACAAAAGCAGTTTTCCTGTTGTGATCATTGTGGCCTTCTCCTTGGTGAACCCCACTCCCCACAAGAGCTCCCAATTTCCATTTGGGGATCCATGTGCTTCCAAGGAACCAGACTCTATTCCAAGACGCTAGGAACAGAACACATGACTTAAGCCAAGCCGATCAGCTAATTCCATCCCCCTGCATGCAGGGATTGGTTCACGTGATCTAGGGCAGTACAGTCAGAGGGCTCTTCCTGAGGATGGGCACAGGGGCGTGGGGTTTGCATGTGAAGCCTGGGACTGGTCCAGCCGTTGTACTGTGATAAGCAAAGCCAGCATGGAGGCAAAACTGACACACAGATGAGCACCAACTAATAGAGCTGGAGCCGGAGCCATGATGACATCATGAATACCAAGATGGGACTGCATCTAACACTTGCCCTACCTCTGAATTTCTTAGTTCCATAAGTCAATAAATTCCATTTATGTTTAAATAAATTTGAGTTGGATTTTCTGTAATATAAAGATAAAAGTACCTAGAATATTCTTCTTCTTGGCAGTTTCAGGGCCTTCACCACATTCAAAGTTCAATTCCAATGTTAGTTGTTGAAGGAACTTCTGTTTCTTCATTTAATTCTATTTCCTCCTTTACCTCTAGCCCCCCTATGTACCATTTATTAAGTATCAACTGTGTACCTAATATTAAGATTAAAACCCATTGAGATTGGCAATGTCTCAATTTTTTCCAAAGAGGACACTCAGGCCCCAAAAGATGTCGAGGGAAAAGAAGCCGAACTCTATAAAATAATTTTAAAGAGGTTTATTCTGAGCCAAATTTGAGGACCATGACCCAGAGCCACATCCAAGAAGGCTTGAGCAAGTGGACTAGCTGTGGTTGGGCCACAGTTTGGTTTTATACATTTTAGGGAGAGAGGGGTTACAGGTGAAGTCATAAATCAGTACATGGAAGGCATACATTGGTTTGGCCCGAAAAGGTGGGCCATATTGAAGGGGGGGTGCTTACAGGTTATAGGTGGGTTTAAAGACTCCTCAACTTGTAATTGGTTAAAAAATGAAGCTTTGTCTAAAGGCTTGGAATGTTTTAGATAAGAAAGAGACAAGTCACTGGACTTCTATTTGTTACGTAAATTGGGGACCTGCAGGTTTGTCTTGAATAGCCTTAGGCCTGTTGATGAGTTACAAAGGACATCTCCAAGAAAGGAGGGGGGCATAGTGAGCCATGTCTGACCTCCTTCTTGTGGCAGACAATTTAGTTTTAGGATATCCTCTTGGCCAGGAGGGGGTCCATTCAGTCAGCTGGTGCGGGGGGAGGCCTTTTATTTTAGTTTAGTTCACAAGATGTGAAATCATTTTCTCCAAGGCTACCCATTTGGTAGTTGCTAAGGTCAGGACTGGAAACCAGGACCTTGTGTGATATGTATGCTATTAATAAGTTTTGATTTCTTTTTCTAAATACTAAGTTATTTTATTTCCCCAGTTGGATTATAAATTTCTTGGGTACAAGGCTATTTGTTCTTCCTATTTTGACCATCCATGTAGTTAACTTGGTAAGTGTTTGTTACCAAATGGTCAATGGAACCTCCTGCAACTGGAAACACCCTGTCCTAGGGCCCTGACAAGGCTCAAAGTTCTGCTGAGTACTTTAAAAAGTACTAGGCACTGGGCTAAGTGCTTGACAAATAAAATCTCATTTTCAAAAAATGGTTCGTTGTATTTATGTTATTCTTGGACCAAAGGGCCAATGGCTTTTTGCCAAGGCCTGTGAGCAGAACCTGTTTGGATTAGCAGAGGGAGATATATAGAGGAACAAATGTAGAGGGCAATATCCCCTTATGGCAGCACATGTCTGGGTGGAAAGGGCAAGGCTTCTGGGTTTAATTCTTGACTCTACTTCTTATTAGGGGGGTGGTCTTGGGTAAGAAGTTAATTTGCATATTTGTGCCTTCGTTTCTGTTGGGTCTGCCCCAGAATGTGGTAGATGAAGAAATCAGATAAGGACCCCTGCAGGCTGCAGGCTTCAGAGGAGACTCAGAGGTTATAAAGATAACTCTGAACTACAAAGGCTGGGATGGAGCCGGCAGAAACTGGCGGAACTCCTCCTCCCCAAACTTTCTATAAAACTTCCCACCCTTCCCCTCCTCTGCCTTTTTCGGCCTCCACCAACCTGCACCCAGGTGCTCCAAATAAATGGCATTTTACCATGCCCCCAGGCTGGCGTGTCTTCCTCTTGGCTCTGACAACAGTTTCCTCGTTTGGCAAATGAAGACATAATCCCAACATCTCTCTGGGATGTTGGAAGATTGAATCATGTTAGTCAAACACCTAGCACGATGCCTGGCATAGCCTTGCTCTTTCGCTATATTTCTCCTTTGCTGAGCGCACACTGTTACAGAAAGCTTGGCACTTGCCCTTGATGCTGCATCAGAAGAACAAGGACAAGTGGTTTGAGGAGAAGGAAAGAGAGACATTAATTTGCCGGCAAATGAGGAGGATGGAGACTCCCATCTGAAAAATGCCACGGTCCTAATAATAAGCAGAAATACAGAGCTTTTAAAGGGTGGGTTCTTAGCTTTAGGCAATTGCTGTTTAACTACAGTTGATGATCCAGATCATCCCATCTCCAAATCGCTGAAGACAATCCTGTGACCTCCACCCAGGACCTCCCTCTGCCAGGTCTGGGCTGAGCCATCTCCTGTAGCACAAAGAACAAAAGACATTACCCTGCCCCTCCCAACCCCTGGCCTGAGGCAGGGATTGGTTTTGGTTCTCAAAAAGGAGTGGAGGATGTTTTAAACTGACAGAAAACATTTTTGCCATTTTTTTGGGGCCATTCCCTCTGTTACAAGGTCAGCGGCTGGCCCTCAAGCTATGTGTCCCCCCTCTTCCGTGGAAGATGGCCAACCCTACCCAGGAACCAAAGAAAGATACAGAAGTTCAAGAAAACACTTGCCACCAGGTGGGGGGAAGTTTCCCTCCCATTCCTTGCCAAACATAGATTTGCTGCTGGAAAGCCAGAGCGCCTCAAGAAAGGGTTGTAGCCCAGGCTGCTTTGTTTCATTGCAAATTCATTGTGTTTAGATTATACCTAAGCCTTTTTGCTTTTGTCTCTGCTCAGCAGGCCATGAACACTTCCAGATCTGATAGCCTGAGCACCAGGTCTGATTTATTAAAGAAAAGGAAGGGAATTTGCCGGGTGCATTTTCAATTAAAATGTAAAATTGTTCCTCAGAACAGCCAAAACTTCGTTAGATTTTGAGTGCTATCAAATAACCAGTACATATTTGCTCAGGCGTCTTTGTCAGCAAAGGGGAATGTTATACTTCTTTAGGCAAAGTGCATTTCTCTGGGTCTTAGGTGGAGTTAGGGAAGCCTGAGGATAGGAAGAGATAAGAAATCTTTGCATTTTATTACCCTCTTCTAACCTCCTCTCATACTCAAAGAAGGAGGGTAAGCCCAGGATTTTGCTCCACCCCAGAATAAGTCTTCTGTTGTTGAATTGTCTCATACTTCTGCTGGAAGCAATTCAGTTTCTGTTTATGACAGGCAGTGTTTGTGAAGTGCAGCTCTCCAGGACACCTGTGCCAGGATCCTGAAATGCTCGTTAAAAATGCACATTTCTGGCTCCATACCATTCCCGCTGAAATTAGACTCTGCACAAATGGTTGAGAACCCTGGGTAGCAGTTAAGAACACAGGTTTTACAGTCAGATAAATATGGACTGAACTCCAAGCTCCAGCTCTACTACCTACTACCTGTGGTCCTTGGGCAGGTTATTTAACATCTCTGGGTCTCAATTTTATCACCTGTGCAAAGGAAATGCTGAACAGTCAAGGGATGTGGAACTCATGTGGTTGTTATAAGGATGAAATGAAATAATACTGTTTAGCAATGCTTGGCCCATAGTAAACGTTCAATACATGATAACTTCTTTTTATATAACACATACACTCAAAAAGTCTTAGGATACTACAAGAAATAATAGATAAACTCAGCTATCACAACCAGCATTAAGATCCTTGCTAGGCCAGGCGCGGTGGCTGATGCCTGTAATCCTAGCACTCTGGGAGGCCCAGCCGGGAGAATCACTTGAGCTCAGGAGTTAGAGACCAGCTCGAGCAACAGTGAGACCCCGCTTCTACTAAAAATAGAAAAATTAGCCGGGTGTTGTGACCCGCACCTATAGTACCAGCTACTCGAGAGGCTGAGGCAGGAGGATCGCTTGAGCCCAGGAGTCTGAGGTTGCAGTGAGCTATGATGACGCCACTGCACTCTACCCAGGGAGACAGAGAAAGACTGTCTCAAAACAAAACAAATAACCAACCAAACAAACAAAAAAACCCCAAAGATTCTTGCTAGTACTATCCACTGGTACAGATTTTGGCAAGTCTACAGTCATGAAATCCACAAGGATTCCCATCTGATCCTCAACAACCGGCTAGCCAGGAGAGGGCAGCAAGAGAGAGCCAGAGTAGAACTGTTGCTGTTCTCACTGCAATGCCTAGGTGGTGCAGGCACTTTACTTGGGTCTGTCCAGGTTGGTACTTGTTAGAAACGCCGAGGGAGCAACACACAAGGCCTCGGTAGATGGGAAGAGATTTATTAGGGCATCTGGGTACAGATGGGCTGAGTCCAAACAAACGGCGTCAGCCCCAAATGGGCAGGCTTCTGGGGCTTTTATGGGCTGGTTTGGGCGGGCCCTCAGGAGGGGGTCTTAAAGACAAAGTTCCCATGGAACTTCCCACTAGCCTCTGGGTTCGATGGATTACTAATGGGAGGTAGTTGTTTATTAGACCCTTGACTTTCACAGATTATTTACTCTGGGAAATCATATAAGCATCACTACATTATAGGAAACAAGAAAAAGTCATTGAGATATAGATATATATTGGGAGATAGTCTAAACCAAGTTGGCAAGATTTTTGTATGGCCTGTGAGCGAAATATAATTTTTACATTTTTAAAGAGTTGTGAAGGGGGAGAAGGACGTGGTGGAGGAGGAGCAGGAGAAGGAGAAGAAACAATATGATGGTTAATTTTATGTGTCAACGTGACTGCCTCACACGGTACCCAGCTATTTGGTTAAACATTATTTCTGGGTATATCGGAGAGGGTGTTTGGGGATGAGGTTAGCATCGAATCGGCAGATTGAGTAAAGAAGATCCACCCTCGCCAATGCTAGCAGTCATCACACAATCCACTGAGGACCTGAACAGAACACAAAGGTGGAGGAAGGGAGAATCTGCTGTTTGCCTGACTGACTGAGCTGGGACGTTGGTCTTCTCCTGTCCTTGGACTGGGATTTACCCCATCAGCATTCCTGGTTCTCAGGCCTTTGGACGCAGACTGGAATTTACATCACCGGCTTTGTTTGTCTGCAGCTTGCAGATAGCAGATAGTGGGATCTCTCAGCCTTCGTAATCCTGACAGCCAATTCCTAGTAATAAATCTCTTTATCTATATCTCCTGTTGGTTCTGTTTCTTTGAAGAATACTGACTAATGCAGAGATGTATGTGTCCCACAATGCCTAAAATATTTACTACCTGGTCCTTTACATAAAAGTTTGTTGAGCCCTGGTCAAGGCTACTCAGGAGCTGAATGTTCACTTAACACATGGTCTCTAAGGTCAATATAATTCAAATTCATACTCCATCAAAACACAAATCCTTATATGCCACTGATGTGTTACCAAGTAAGCAAATGCCACAGATCCACTATTCTTAGTTAGGCAGGGAACACCGTCTTAGTTCCAAGAAAGTTTATCTGGATCAAAGAAAACTCTCAGGACTAAAAGAAGACAAAGACAGAATAAGATAGGAAAGTGACAGGCCAATCTCACCCATGAATATAGATGTCAAAATCCTAAACAGAATATTAACAAACTGAATCCAGCAATGTATTGCTGGGGCTCAGAAGATGATACCCCAAAGCCTGGCGCTTTGGTAGGATGAGCACTTAGAACTGAAGGACTTTAAAAGAGGCTCGGAAGCAAGATCTTTCTGACCTTCTCCTGCCCTTCTGTCTCCTGCTCCCCTCTCTCCCCCAAGGCAGGCCACAGAAACTAGAATCCCTCTTCCCCAAGGCGGTCATAGAAACTAGGACTCTCCTCCCCTAAAGCCAGCCGTAAAACCTAGAAATATTACTCTACCCTTCCCCTGCCTTTCTGTGTAAGAGCTGGCCGTAAAGAAATTCTCTGACCTACCTTGTCCGGTAGTAGGTCATAAGACCTTCATTCCAGACGAGGTCCTACCCTCTACCTGGGGTGAAAGAATGCCACATAGAGAGACCGAGAAGAATCTGAACAGACACGCCTTGCTGGCTTTCCCCTCAGTCCATTAGCATTAGCTCTTTCCCTTCTGTCCAGTCACATTTCTACATGACTGCCCAGCGCTCGGTGAACCTAGCATGAAAATTATTTTCCCTCAGTCTTTTGGTCTTCATTTCTAAAGGCTCCCATGTCACATAAAACTTTGATTAAATAAATCTGTTATGTTTTTCTCTTGTTAACCTGTCTTTTGTAACAGAAGTGTCTCCCTTAAAATGAGGAGAAAGGTATGGTACCTTTTCTTCCCCTATAGTATAAAAAAAGTTAATATATCATAAACCAAGTTGGGGGTAGCTCAGGAATCCAAGATTGGTTTAATATGAGAAACGTGATTCCTGTAATTCACCATATTTTCAGATTAAAGGCAAAAAAAAACATCTTAATAAATGCAGAAAAAATAGCATTTAACATCTATCAATAATAAAAACTCAATTAGTTTTAACTAGAATTTGATAAAGACATCTAGCAAGGCAAAAAAAACAAAAACAAAAACCTATCCCATACTTAATGGTGAAATGTTGAAATCATTCCCTTTAAGATCAGGAGCAAAGCCTAAGAACTCCCATTATCACCACATTATACCAGCCTATATAGGGGAATAAGAAAAGAAAGCAGGGCTGCATGCAGTGGCTCACACCTGTAATCTCAGCACTTTGGGAGGCCAAGGCGGGATGATCACTTGAGACCAGGAGTTCAAGACCAGGCTGGGCAATATAGTGAGACCCCTGTTGCTACAAAAAATAAGAAAAATTAGCCGGGTGTGTTGGTGTACGCCCGTAGTCCCAGCTACTTGGGAAACTGAGGAAGGAGCATCACCTGAGCCCGGGAGTTTGAGTGTGCAGTGAGCTGTGATGGTGCCACAGCACTCCAGCCTGGGTGACAGAGTGAGACCTTGTCTCTAAGAAAAAAGAAAGAAAGAAAAAGAAAGCAAATAAAAATGATAAAAATGTGTAAGGCTTGGGAAAAAACCTTGCAGATGTTATGATTGTCTGTAGATGATGTTGGGAAAGCTCAACATTATCTACAGATAAATTATTAAAATTAGTAAGAGTTCGGGCAGATTTCTGGATACAAAATCAATATGTGAAAGTCAATTGCATTTCTATTCACCAGTAACAGTTAGCAAATTTAATTTTAAAAGATAACATCTATAATAGCATTAACAAATATCAAATACCCAGGAGTAAATCTAACAAAACATGTGAAAGCCCCTTATGGAGAAAATGTAAAACTTTACTGAAAGACATCAAAGAAGAGCTAATAGGCCGGGCGCAGTGGCTCACAGCTGTAATCCTAGCACTCTGGGTGGCCGAGGAGGGAGGATGGCTTGAGCTCAGGAGTTCGAGACCAGCCTGAGCAAAAGCGAGACCCCCATCTCTTTAAAAAAAGAAAAAAAAGAACTAATAAATGGAGAGACCACATGTTCATGATAGAAAGGCTCGGTATCATAACTATGTCAGTTCTCTCCAAATTGACATGTATATTCTAGGCAATTCCAATCAAAATCCTAACAGGTTTTCAAAAAGGAGCTGAACAAGCTGATCCAAAAATTTATATGAAAGAGTAAAGAGTAAAGGGCCAAGAAATACTAAATCACTTTTCAAAAAGAGAAACAAGCAAGTGTGTGCTGGGGAAGCGGGAAGGGGACCTGTCCTCTACCAGATATCAAGACTTATAAAACCATAGTAACTAAGATTGAGTGAAAGAACTCCCACAACTCAACAATGAAAAATCAAATGAATAGCCCAACTAAAAACTGGGCAAAGGACGTGATGGACCATTCTCCAAAGAAGCTGTACAAATGGCCAATAAGCACATGGAAAGATGCTCAACATTACTAATCATTACAGAAATGCAAACCAAAACCACAATGAGATACCACACAACGCACATTAGGATGGCTATTATGAAAGACAAAAACAAAATTAAAAAATAAGTATTGGCAAGGATGTAGAGAAATTGGAACCCCTGCACATTGCTGGTGTGAATGTAAAATGGGGTAACTTCTGTGAAAACAGTATGGTGGTTCCTCAAAAATTGAACCATTGAACTACCACAATCCAGCAATTCCACTTTTGGGTATATATCCAAAAGGATGGAAAGCAGAGACTCAAACAGATATTTGTACCCCCGTGTTCATAGTGGCATTATCCACAATAGCCAAAAGGTGGAAGCAACCCAAATGTGCACTGATAGATGAACAGATAAATAAATTTGGCATATACATAGAATGGAATATTATTTACATTTTAGAAAGAATGAAATTTGATATATGCTACAACATGGATGTACGTTGAGAAATTATAAGTGAACAAAGCCAGACACAAAAGGACAAATATTTTATGATTCCACTTATATGAGGTACTTAAGAGTAGTCAGATTCATAGAGACAGAAAGTAGATTGGTGGTTGCCAGGGGCTGGAGGAGGGGAGGGATGTCTACAGAGTTTCAGTTTGGGATGATAAAAAAGTTCTGGAGGTGGATGGTGGTGATGGTTGCACAACAATATGGTCATACTAAATGCCACTGAACTTTACACTTAAAAATAGTTAAAATTGTAAATTTTATGTTATGCGTATTTTACTGCAATTAAAGAAAGAAGACTGAGTGATATTAGAACAGGTATAAACAAACATATCAGGAGAGCAGTGTATATTAGTACTATTCAAAGTACTATCTGTGCATCTGCGCCATCTTTGAACTATTTGTCAAGGGCCCACAACAAGTATGGCAATGAAGAGTAAGCATTTAGAAGCTTTGATAGCAACTTGAGAGAGTAAGTTTATGTCTGCTTTATTATGATGAATCTAGTAATAAAAAATTGGGGCCTTTATTTTGTGTCTTTTTTTCATTTCATTTTCCTAGTAATTAATTTTTATTATATTTACAAAAATATTGGTCTACAATGGTTTTGGGGAAAACTGGAGTTCAATACAGAAAATTTGAGAGCTCAGGAAAAAACCCATACTCATATATGGAAACTGACTTCTGACAGAGAGGGCATTGCAGATAAGTGGGTAAAAAGTAAAATTGGAAGCTAATTATCTCATAACCGTCACAAAAATCAAATCTAGATAGATTAAATACTTAAGTTTGAAAGATTAAATACTTAAATATGAAGGACAAAATTAGAAACTTTCAGAAGATAATAGAAAAGAATATCTTTATGACCTCAAGTTGGAAAAGGTTTCTTAGACAAGATAAATTTGACATCAAAATTAAGAACTTCTGTTCAAAAGTCACCATAAGTAAAATGTAACAGCAATCCCAAACTGCAAGTAGACATCTGAACATACAAACCAATACAGAATCATCATCCAGAATATGTAAAGAACTTTTATGAATCAGTAAGAAAAAGACTACTGGGCACAGTGGCATGCACCTATAGTCCAAGCTACATGGGAGGCTGGGGTGGGAGGACTGCTTGAGGCCAGAAGTTTGAGGTTAGCCTGGGCAACACAGCAAGACCTCATCTTAAAAAAATAAACAAAGGAAATAGAAAAAAAGAAAAAGACCAATAGTCCGTGAGAAAATTGGGGGAAAGGTATAAATGGGCATTTCACAGTAGAGATAAAACAGATGGTTCATAAACATGAAAAGATTCTCCACTTCAACAGTAATTAAATAAATGCAAATTATAACCATAATGAGACTCAGGCCACACACATGGGGTTAGCAAAAATTAAAATTCACAAGAATGAGATCAGTCAAAACACTATCACTGACTTGTAGCAGAAAGGTAGATTATTATAACCACTTTGGGGGGAAAATTAGCATTATCCCAAAGAATAGTAGGTTTAAACCTAGCAATTCCCTTCATAGGTATATACTATAAAGAGTAAAATGGATACATGCAATTTGGGACAATGATAAAATGGAATATTATACAGCAGCGAAAATGATCTACAGATACCTGCATCAACACAAATGAATGTCAAAAACATGATATTTAATAAAAGATATCACAGAAGAATATAGCATATTCTTACATACAGCATTAAAAAATAGGCTTCTGGGTTCTGCAAAATCAAACAATATACTACTTAGGGATTTAAGAGGGTGTGTGTATAACAAAAACTATTAATATAAAGAAAAGCATGGGATGATGAACACAGAATTCTGTATAGTTTCCCTCAGGTAGAGAGAGAAGGGTACATGATTGGAGAGAACCACATGAAAAGCTTCTAAGAACTGACTCTGATCTATTTCTTTCTTTCTTTCCTTTTTTTCTTAGAGACAGGGTCTTGCTGTGTCACCCAGGCTAGAGCGTAGTGGTGCGATCATAGCTCACCGCAGTCTCAAACTCCTAGGCTTAAGTGATCCTCCTGCCTCAGCCTCCCAGAGTGCTGGGATTACAGGCGTGAGCCACGGCACCCAGCCTGATCTATTTCTTAACTTGGGTGGTAGGAACACAGTTGTTTACTATTCTTTAAGCTGAACATATGGTTTATATGTAAATATGATTTATTTCACAATTTTTAAAAAATTAAAAGAAAAGATAAAAAGCTTCTAGGCGATAGCTAAGGATGTAGGAATAGGACCAGGTTCCCAGAGAGTGAAGGTAGCGGCCAGGTGGATCGTCAGGCTTCTGACCAGCTGGAGAATGCAAACCAAGAGGCCTCACCCCTCAACAGCTGTTTCTGTCTTCCCAGAATTTTTTTTTCCTTTCAGAAACTCTCCTTCCTTCAACCCAGAGGGGCTGTCAATCATGTGGCATTTCCTGTCATATCAATAGTGGGCATGTGACTCAGGCCGATTAATCAGGGTATTTCCACTTGTCTGGCCTCAATGGCTAGTTAATACAGGGGTAAGCAGAAGGCCCAAGTGAGCCCATTCACAGCCATCCCTGTACCTCATGTTGGAACAACCAAGAAAAAGGTGCACTGCTATATGTAAATGTGTTGCAAGCATAGAGGTCCAGCAGAAAGGAAAGCAGGAAGGAGGGCTGGAGAGTCACAGGGGGTAGAGAGCAGGGGTGAGAAAAAGACAAAGTCCTTGTCCTGTCATTTGAGTGTCTGGATCCAGCCTTACCTGATTCTCAGTTATGTAGGCTAATATAATCCCCTTTTTGGATCTTTCTTACCATCAGTTGCAATCACATGTGTCCTAAGTAACTTAGAATTTTGTACCAAGAGCAGGGTTTTGCAAGTGACAGGCCCTAATATGTGAACTGGCTGTGCTGAGGTGGGCAGCAGCAGGGAGTGCCCGCTCCCTGACTCAGAAGTGAGCAGCACCTGTCGGTGGAGCAAGTTAGCTCCGCCCTCTCCTGCTGAGTCTCACACGTCCAGTGAGGCTGGAAATTGAGAGCGCTTGTTAGGAAAAAAAGCCAGGTGACTAGGGTGTGTTGCCACATCTATCTTCAGCAAGCTCTGTGAGGAACAGACACACTTCCATCCCAGGCGACCTTTCTGAAAGTAGGGAAGGAGCAAACAAAGCCATGAGCTCCTCTTTCTGCCAGTGGCCAGTGATTCAACTGAGCTAAGAGCCAGAAAATCACATTTCAAGACGGCAAAAGTCAAATTCCCTGCCCCAGGCTAGTGGCACAGCAGAGGCTGTGAGAAGGACAACATGAGGAGAGGGGACAGAAACCCCGAAGAAGCAGGTCCCAGACTCCCCTCCCGCAGCTCCCACGCCTGACCAAACTGCAAACAGCCTGAGGGCAGGTGCCAGAGGAGCCCTGCCCCAGCCCTCAGGCCCAGGCCCGGCACGTCTGGCCAGAGCACAGAGACGGATGGCTGTGAGGGACAGAGGTGGTGGGGATGGGGTCCAGGTTCCGGAGTGTGACTTGACTGGGTCTCCAGCTCTGGCTGGCAGCTCATGGAGTTATCAGAAAACTATCCAGCAACTGTCTACGAGCTGTCAAGTCACACTGCCAGAGACCCCCCCAGTCTAGCGAACCACAGCATAAGACTGTTCAAGCACCGAGGCCAGCCCCAGACCTCTGTGCTTATGTCTGCCAGGGTACACAGTTTCCAGAAGGGACACTGTCTCTGATGCCACCCATGGAGGGCAATGGACAAGGGAGAGTCTTCCCAGAGAGCAGTGTCCAGGCACTCCTGGCTGCCGGCAGAACCCGCATCTTTAGGTAGATGCGAAGTGGCTCCTTGGATCAGTGACTGCAGCATACTGTTTCTCCTTTTCCCATTACTAAAGGCAAGTGGTTTTTATTGCAAGCATCCTATCTTTACTCCACTATGAAAAGTTTATCATTTAGCTCTTGGTTGGCAGATTATTAGGAACAACATCCTTACCTGCCCAAGAAGAATGCACATCAGCCAGCTTTGCTTACATGTGGGCAGTCTGTACCATGTTGGGGTGGTGCATTTCTGAAACCGTTTTCATGGAAAAGGCCATAGGTGGATGCCGAGCAGTCAGGGGGTGGAGTGTAGTGGCCGTCTATTTCTTTCTGCCCTATAATGGGTTGAACTGTGGCCCCACAAAAAGATGAGTCCAAGTCCTCACCCCTGCATATGTGTGAATATGACCTTATTTGGAAAGAGGGTCTTTGCAGATGTGATTAAGTAAAGGATCTTGAGATGAGATCATTATGGACTACTTGAATAGGCCCTAAATTCAATAACAAGTGTTTTTATAAGAAGAGAAGACACAGAACAGGAGAAACACAGAAGGGACAGTCATGTGACGATGGAAGCAGAGATTGGAGTGATGCAGCTATAGGCCAAGAAATGCAAGGATTTTCTGGGGCCACAGAAGCTGGGAGAGGCGAGGAAGGATGACTCCGTAGAGCCCTCAGGAGGAGTGTGGTCCTCCTGGGCGTTGATTTGGAATTCCTACCCTCCAGAACTGGGAGATAATACATTTCTATTGTTTTTAGCCACCAAGTTTGTGGGGATCTGTTGTAGCAGCCCTAAGAAACTATTACATGCCCAGAAAATTTTAAGACTGTCTCTCTAGTCCCTGGTGGGGCCATCAGTCACTATCTCGGACATAGGTGACAAATGAAAATAGCACATCCCCATTAGTACAATGTTTGCTTTGGGGATGGCTACATGAGGCAAACCAGGCAATCAGAGTTATCTGATGAATTTGTATAGCTGTTGGGAGAGAAGTATTTCTTGTCTCTGAAATTGCTAGATTGGAGGACAATGTGAGCATAGGCTGCCAGTAGTCATTTCTGTCACCCCACAGAGAGAGCTGGCCTGAGGAAGGAGCCAACAGAGAAAGAAGCAGAGGCGAGGGGTCAAAGGGAAAGACAGGTCTTGATGATGTCACCCTGACCCTACAAGCAACCACACCTAGATAGATCTACCTCTGGACTTTTCAGCCAGTAAATTCCCCTTTTTTGCGTAAATCAATTTGAGACAGAATCTCAGCCCTTCCAGAGGGCAGATTTGGCAGCAAATAAATTTCAAGTACAGCAGGTAAAAAATCTCATCAGAACAAACAATGAAGCCTTCTGTAAAACACAAAGACTTGCTTCTGTTCAACCAGAGAATCAGAGTGGGTGACAACCAACAGCTCTGTAGCAGGACACTTTCCTTGGCCTATGCAACCGGACCTTCCACTAACACTTTCTTCAAGCCTCAGCGTACTCAGCTAGGCTATGAGGATCACAGAAAGTCTAATCTGCGAATTAACAAGCAGCCATGCCCACAAACGACTGTTTTCTACCTCCAGCCTTAAGTCCTGCTGAACTGTCAACCCCTCAAGCCAAATGCAAGAATGCAATGAACGAGAAAACCCCAGGGGGCAGAGGAGGCGTGGGGAAGAGGGATGATGGTGCTTCTGTTTGCTCAGCTCCTTGGGAGTGAATTAGTGAGGAGCAGCTGTTTCACCCCCAGTTGGCTGGGTATGCAGCTTTTAAATGTCTGATTAGTAAATCCAAATGATCCTCTGTTAAAAAATCAGAAACACCCTGAAGAATTGTTACAATGTACCTTCACTTGATGCGTTAGGCTCTGTGAGTGAGAGTCAAAAGTTTTTGAAAAAATACAGTTCATTCCTTTACCATTTATAGAGCAGCTTCTGTGTGTCAGGCAATGTGCTTAAGCACTGGAGCTGCTGATGGGGAAAGAGGCAAGTAAAACCGTGGTGACAGCACCAGGCGGTTATGGTCTGAGAGGCGTTGCATGAGCTGAGTGTTGATGGTTAACTGGAAATGAGCACCAGGAGGAAGGCTGAAGAAGGCAGTGTGGGTGAAAGCTTGAGTGTCCACCGGTACACCTGGAGTACAGCTGGGGCGGGGCTGGGAAGAAAGACAAGAAATTGATTAGGAAGGGTCATGTGATTAAACTGAAGGAGTATGAGCTTCATCTGAGAGCTTTGGGAGCACTGAAGGGTGGGAGGACGCCCTGAGCAGACAACACTGGAGGGATGGTCCTGGCAGTACTCGGGCGGAGGACAAACGTGGAGAAGGAAGTCCCTCAGGGACGCTATGTCATAGCTGCATGAGAAGCAATCAAAGCTGTCCCCAGTGGTAGGAGAATGACAGGAAGGGGAGATTCAAGGAATTGAAGAGGTAGACTCACCAGGACATGATACCTGATTGAATGCAAAAGGTGCAATGAGAGGGAGGGATCCAAAATAATTAGCAGATTTCTTTTTTCTGGCATGGCAACTGGCTAACTGTGACAAGCATTACGAAAAGAGACTGATGAGGAGTTTGGCGTCAGAACGCTAAGTAGGAGGAGGCTGTGGGGCAGCTCCAAGCAGAGGTCCATGAGACAGTGGGCATTCAGCATCAGATGTTGGGGGGCAGATTGGCATGGAGGAGGGAGGGCTGGGAGCTGTCAGCTTATCAGTGGCTGAGGACACTAAGGGAGACAAGAGAGGGCAAGAAGGGCAGGGGGCAGGACACAGAGACCCAGGGGACATTTAGGGAGTAAGTGGAACTGGAGGTTTCTGTGGAGGAGATGGAAAAATGTGCAGCAAAGCAGGGTAGAAACCTAGAAAGAGTAACACTACAGCAAGAGAGAAGATCAAGGTATGGGAGTGTGCCACAGTATCAAAGGTCCAGAAAGAAAAGGTCAGATCAAAAAAGAAAAGCATAGCTTGATTTAGAGTATGGCTGTCTTTAATGACTTTAGCCTGGGTAGTTTGGTCAGAGGAACAGAGTGGGTCAGCAGATATGAGTGAAAGTATATGTACAACTTCTGAAACATAGTGTTTAGAAGGGGGCTGTTTGCCCTCCAACTCCTTCCCTCTTCTTCCTACGGCAGGAACAGAAAGTGGAGGTGATGTTGAGCCAGATTTGACTATGCAGAAGAGAGAGCAATAAGATGGAAGGAACCTGGGTTTCTGAATGACCATGTGGAGCAGAGTTGTTTACTTGTCCTAGACTGACCATCTACCTCTTAGCTATTAGGTGAAAGAGAAATAATCTTCTACCCTTTTTGAGCAAATGTATTTTGGGATCTTTTTGTTATAATTTAGCATTTACCCTAACTAATATAGAGTATTTCTCAAAGGTACAGATAATAATAATTTTAGTACTGATTGTAATATTTATCAAAAGCTTACTATGTACCAGGCATTGTTCTAAACATTTTACATGTACTATCTCATTTAATCCACACAATGCTCCCTAGATGAGAGCTGTTATCCCTATTTTACAGGAAAGGAAGCACAGGAAGATTCATACTTTGCCTAAAGACTCATAGGTACTGGTGGCCAAACCTGCAGTCAAGCCCAAGTATTCTTGGGTGTGAGATCATACCCTCAGTCATTATGCTTTTCAAAGCATAACTTTTCACAATTCTATGTAGTCAAAAAGACACGGCTTAGTTTTCCAGGGAGCTATGCCTGAATCCTAACCTCAAAATTACTGGAAGACCAAGGCAAGTCATTTGGCTTCTCTATAAGTCAGTTTCCTTCAGGAGAACATGGAAAGGAGACCCAATCTACAGACCTCATGCAGCTTCTGGAAGGATAAAGCAAATTCAAGTATGTTTAAGAAATGCTTTGAAAGCTATAACATGTAGCATGAGTAAAATATTACCTTAAGGCAAGTTGGGAAATCCTTAAACCCAAAATAAAAAAAATGCACTTTATTTTTTTGTTTTTAATGCAAATACCTTCTAGCAATTTGGCAGATCTCCTGGAAAGGCTGAGAAATCTGTCAAGCAGAGGGGTACATTTGGTTTTGTGCATCTGTCATGCTTAACTAAAAGAGGGAGATATTAATTGAAATTAATTAAAAGAGCACATACCTGTGCACCTGGTGTGTGCACACACAGCATGCACACACACACACACACACGCACATACACAGAGGCTCTCAAGAGAAGAGAACCACATTGTCAAGACAGGAGTAGCAGCAATTTGCAATGCCCATGAGAATGAGGCAGGTACAGAAGTTGGGGGGGGGCCAAGGGCTGCAAATGCTCACAGTACAAGAGAGGTAGGAACTTTGGCAAACCGGAAGCTCCAGCTTCAACTTGCTCTGCTGAAAAGTGAGCCCCCAGTTGCCGGACATTTCACATTAATGCATGAAATTTCCCAATTTTCCAAGAATGCTCACATTTATAAAGAAAATGTGTCAGGGGCCACCAGTTGGCCTCCTGGGATCTAGCACTGCATCTGGAAGTGACATCTGACTCTTTAAGAGGCTTCCTCATAATTATGTAAAAGCCACAGTGTACTCCACCCTGCCCTATCTGGTGGCACGGGGCGCCTCTCCCCTCTCCTCCTTCCCCTTCCTTCTTCCCCAGCTTCACTCCACCCCTTCAGGGAAGCCAGCTTTCCCATTTCTTCCTACTCCCAGCCTCGCCTTCCCTTCCTTTTCACTTGCACCCAGTTGCCTTGAAGGCACAAAGCAGCTTCCCTCCCCTGCGTGCCAATCAATGCCAACGTTCTTTCTGCCAACATAATCTCAACCTGCTGCCCTCCTCCAGCACGCGGATAACTTTTGCAATTTTGCATGGTTCTTCTGAAGCACGGTGGATTAATTAATGTCAGCTCTTGATCATCTGTAGCAAAGGAAGGCAGCAGGAAAGCACAGATAATCCTAGAGAAGAGACCCCCGAAGTCACCTGGTTCTGCCGTTAGCATGGGGCAGCACACAGGTCTGAAGCATGCTACTGCAGTCGCCTGTGCCACGTTGGTGTTGGTGCCCCAAATGGAGACTGAGACATGCTAACTCATGGCCTGGAGGAAGGCCTGGAGAGGAGTTACAGGAGCTGCGCCTCCAGTCCCCGTGGGCGTGACCAGCCTGGCTGTTGCCACACCTCTGCCTTTCCTTCCTCAAAGGCAGGAAGGGACCTTTGAGTCCTGTAGGCATCCCAGAAACTCCGGCCAGCTGATAGCCCATATCTGCTGCAGCCTGGGGCCCCTTGCCCCCATTGCCACCCCCAGTTTGGGCCATTAGTGCCATCACCTCATCCCCAGCAAGCCTGTGGCTCAAAGGCTGACAGTTTCTGTTTCACTTTCTTTGCTCTCACATGACCTTGGGGTTCTCAAAGGCAGTGACACGGATCAAAAGGCCCTCACAGGAGGGAGGAGAGAGGGTGAGAAATACTACCCACACCTGATGGGTCACATCAGTCATCAGGTGCTACCTGTCGTGAGCTGAGCCCCAACTTTTCAAGGAGAGGAACAGACGGGCCCCAGTGGAGAATTTCAGGGAATTTTCTGCCCTGCTAATTGGTTTTGCCCTGCCAGCCCCCTGGGGCAGGCTCCCGGCAGACCCTTGGGCTCCTCTGGTGTGAGATGTTGGGGGGGGGCAGAGGGAGGGGTTGTGCTGTGTTCCCTTCCCTCTTGACTTACTGTTTGTTTGGGACGTCTGGCCTAGGGCTACACACAGTTCTTCTCTTTGTTTCCACAGCCTTGCAGAATGTGTGCTTCCCTTAAAAAGGCATAAAGGTCCCCTTTCTTCTGCTTGCCTGAGCCACCCGGGGTTGTTCTGCAGGGCTCGGGTCTGCAAGCCTGGGCCAGCCCCAGGCGCTGACTGTGGCAGCTCTCTGCTCCCACAGCCTGCGCTCACGTGGCCCTTGCAACAGTGTGGCCTCCTCGGCAGGCAGCCTGCGCCAGTTCTTAAAGCTGCAGAGCTGCTGGAGGCTGGCTAGACCTTGCAAACCCAGTTCTCCCTGAAGGAGGTAGCCTGGGCTACAGGGCAGCATCATGCAAGGATTTAGCTGACATCCCCTGGGTAATTCTGAAAAATCCTGATGTCTGGGTCACAGCCCCAGAAATTCTGATGTAATTGATCTAGGGATACAGCCTGGGCACTAAGGATATTCAAAATTCCCCAAGTGATTCTAAAGTGCAGCCAATCTTGGGAATCACCATCTATCCTGCTCAGACTTCAGCGTGCACTGGAATCACTCCGGGATCTTGTTAAAAGGCAGATTCTGATCCAGAAGTTCTGAAGTGAGGCAGGGATTCTGCATTTCTAACAAGCTCCCACATTATGTAGCTGCTGGTCCGTGGGCCACACTGTGAATAGCAGGGGTGATGTTTCCAGCTTAGATTTGCATTTTGCCACCCACTTAGAGGCCTCGGTAAGTTTCTCTCTAGGCCTCAGTTTCCTCCTCACTCATCTTGGTAGGCTGTACTGAGGATTAACTGAGATAATAAGTATGAAGCATTAGGACAGGACCCAGCCCTCAGTGCCCAAAACATGTTAGCTAGTACATGATTCTCTGCAGGATGCCTCCTGCAAGGTAAAAACAGGTTTTGCTTTCTTCAGATCTTTCTCCTACTTCAGAGCCATCAGGACCTCCCTTTGGACCTAGTACGGTTGACCCTGGAATAACATGAGGATTAAGGACACTGACCGCTGTGCAGTTGAAAATCCATGTGTAACTTTTGACTCCCCCAAAACTGAACTACTATTATAATAGCCTACTGTTGACCAGAAGCCTTACTGATAACATAAACCGTCAGCTAACACATATTTTGTATGTTATATGCACTACATACTGTATTCTTACCATAAAGTAAGCTAGAGAAAAGAAAATGTTATTAAGAAAATCATAAGGAAGAGACAACATATTTACTCTTCATTAAGTGGAAGTGGATCATCGTAAAGGTCTTCATCCTCCTCATCGTCATGTTGAGTAGGCTGAGGAGGAGGAGGAAGAGGAGGGATTGGCCTGGCTGTCTCAGGGGTGGCAGAGGTGGAAGAAAACTCGTGTGTAAGGGGACCTGTGCAGTACAACCCTGTGCTGTGTTAAGCCCAAACACCGTATGAGGTCCTTTACCAAACAGTGCCTGGCGGCCCCTAGGCTTCACCTTCCCAGGCTCTCATCTCTGTGCCCAGACCCTCCAAAACACAAGTCACTCACCTACGCGGCAGGCACTTCCTTTCAGCCCCAAAACTCTGCACTTATCCTTAAGGCTGCATCAGAATAACGAGAACAAGAGGTTTGAGGAGAAGGAAAGAGAAGTTTATTAATTTGCTGGCAAATGCGGAGTATGGAGACTCTTGTCTAAATGCCATCATCCTAATAATAAGCAGAAATATGGAGCTTTTAAAGGGTGGGTTCTCAGCTTCAGGCAATTGCTGTTCAGCTGTAGTTGATGATCCTGATTGAACCATCTCAGGCCCATCTCGCTGAAGAAAATCCGATGACCTCCACCCAGGACCTCCTCCGACCAGGTCTGGGCTGAGCCATCTCCTGTAGCACAAAGAACAAAAGACATAACCCTGCCCCTCCCAACCACTGGCCTGAGGCAGGGATGCAGGTTTTAGTTCCCAAAAAGGGTGGGGGAAGTTTTAAAGAGACAAAAAACATCTTTTGCTGTTTTTTTCCCCCAGGCATTCCCTCTGTTACACATTCCCTCTCAACTTTATGCTTCCATATCCATGGGAGGAGCGGTGACTGCTCTGTTACACCTTTGCGCATCTCTTCCCAGGCCTGGTTCCTTCCTCCCACCCTCTTCCTCTACCTGGCTACCTTCTTCCCTTCCCTTAGGATTTGGCATAGGTGTGACTCCCTCTGGGCAGCCTTTCCTGGCTCCCAAGACCACATGAGGTGCCCCCTCTGTGTTCCCAACAGCACTCCATGCTTCTCTTCCTGAAGCTCTTACACTTAGGCATTGTTAATACCGACTTACTCATCTGTCTGCCTCCACTGGCTGTAAGTTCAGGGTGAGCAGGGCCTGTCTTGCTCACCACCAAGTTATCACCTGATTCATAGTAAATGTTCAATAATATTGGAATGAGTCAGTGAATGAATGAATGAATGGATTTAAGTAAAAGGTCTCCTTTATTTAGAATCAGAAAGAAACCCCTATGTCATGCAGCCTCACCCTCCCAGGGTGCTGTCTCTGACCTGTGGGACCCTAAGGCATAGCTCTGCAGAGGTCCACAATGACCACAGCTGCCCATCCCACATTCCCTCCAGCCCCAGCGTGCCTGCAGAGCCTTCATGTCTAAGTTGCTCTGTTTGGTGTCATGTTTCCAGAGAATTAAATAAAGTAAATCAAAAGGTAGTTATTAAATTGGTGCAAGGTCACAAAGGAGGAAGATCCCATCTATTATGTTAAACTTTATTAGACAAGAGCCAAAAGACAGAAATGACTCAAGTGCTCATCAGCAGATGAGTGGATAAGCAGCATGTGGTATAGACACTGGGTAGGAATCCTATCCAGCCATCAGAAGGAATGAAATGCTGATACATGCTACAATATGGGTGAAACTTAAAGACAGCCATAGTCTGAAAGCTTGTGTCCCCCCACAACTCATGTGTTAAGCCCTCTTGATGGGATTAGTGCCCTTATATAACAGGCCCCAGAAAGCACATGAGGACACAGCAAGAAGGTGCCATCTATGAACCAGAAAGTGAGCCCTCACCTACCGGCACCTTGATCTTGGACTTCCCAGTCTCCAGAACAATGAGAAATAAATTTCTGTTGTTTATAAGCTACCCTGTGTATGGTATTTTGTTATAGCAGCATGAATGAACTAAGACAAAGACATTATGCTAAGCGAAATAAGCCAGACACAAAAGGACTAATATTGTATGATTCCACTTATATGAAGTATGTAGAGTGGGCAATTTCATAGAGGAAAAAAAGTAGAATAGTGGTTACCAAGGGCTGGAGGAAGGAGAATGGGGAGTTATTGCATGATGGGTATAGAGCTTCTATTTAAGATGATGAAAAAGTTCTGGAAATAGGTAGTGGTGATGGTTGCACAACATTGTGAATGTACTCAATGCCACTGAATCATACACTTAAAAATGGTTAAAATGGTTAAATTTTATATTATGTATATTTTACCACAATTTAAAAAAACTTTATTATAAACCTAAACTGTGGTAACACCCCTAACCTGCACCCCTCGGGAGATGACTGTTTATGAAGAAACAGAGTTTTAGGGCCTGGAGCATGCCCTAGCCTTTCCTTTCCATTTCTCTTGAGGCTTAAAGCCGAGATGCAGAGTCTCAGAAGGTTAAACTCTGTGGATGCCAGAGGTGCAAGGAATGCCAAATATTTACAGGTGGTTTCTTCAGTGGGTGAGATCCAGGCAAAATTGCTAAGGGAGAGAAATACAAGATTCAGATGGTGTCAGAGTATGCTTTGGAAGAGAAGCAATTGCTGTGTCAAAAGAATGTGAAAGTATAATCAAGCTATTGTTTGCAATTGCTTAGCTAAAATGAGGCCCCCAACAACAACAAAAAAAAAGACTAAACCCAGGTAACTATTGTATGCCAGGTAATTGTAGCTATTTAAAAGTTAAGAAAAGGGAAGGCAACTGAAGGGATTCAGTGGGCGATAGAAATAGGAATTCAAGATGCTTTTCGCAAAGAGGTCCCTCAACCTGAATTAGATATGAAGCTTCCAGAAATGGTAGTCTCTGACAATGGGGGATGTTATGGACTGAATGTTTGCATCCCCTCCAAATTCCTATGTTGAAGCTCTAAGCCCCACTGTGATGGTATTTGGAGATAGGGCTTTGGGGTGGTAATCAGGGTTATATGAGGTCGTGAGGATGGGTCCCTGGTCTGGTGGGATTAGTACCTTTAGAGACACCAGAGAGCTTCCTTTCTTTCTTTCTCTGCCAGGTGATCACACAGCAAGAAGATGGCCATCTGCAAGCCAGGAAGAGGGCCCTCCCCAGAACCTGACCATGCTGGCATTCTGAACTTGGAATTCCAGCCTCCAGAACTGTGAGAAAATACAATTCTGTTGTTTAAGCCCCCATTCTATGGTATTTTGTTATGGCAGCCTGAGCTAAGACAGTGGGGCTGAGGGATTGGTCCTCAGAAGCTGATTTGGTTTCTTGTTGGAATGAGGGTTCTGCAAACCATTGAAGAGAGATCAGAGTCCATTTCTTGTTTCAGCTCCACTATGCTGAAGTTCCAGGCCCTGCCTGCAACATCCGAAGAGAAACCCTCAGGCAGCGGCCAACACCCTTCAGCATCTTTTTGCTCTTTTTTATACGTCAGCCCAAAGGAGTGTAGGTTAGGACAGGAAAAAATGCAAGTTTCTATCTGCTTAGTCAACAAAGGCGGCTGGGGAGGACTTTGATTCTGGCTTCTGCTCACTGCTGTTCAGGCTGGGTCTCCACCGGGGCCTCTGCCTTCGCAGCCATCGTGCTACTTTCCCTCTCTGAAAGCGCATTTGCTCCTCGGGTCCCCTGCAGTCTACTCACCCTCTCTACGGGAAGGGAGGGAGGGAGATCACTGAGCATTATAATCTGCACCTTACACCTCCCCAGAGCCTAGGAGAGCCCAGGCATGAAGATAGCCCAGCTTCAGAGCCCCTGCAGGTCTGTGGAGGGACACAGGGACGGGCTTAGCCACTCTTGTTCATTTTCAGATTTCAAATCAAGCTTTACCTTCTCAAGGAGTCTCCCTAACTCCCCAGACCACACCAGCATCTCCTGCTATGAGTTCTCATAGCTCACAAACTTTTCCTTCAAAACACTCATTACTTTACGGAATTCTAAATTTGCAAAATTATTTGTCTGACTCTACCGCAAGCTGAACGCTGTGTAAGTGCAGGAAACATACCTATTTTGCTGGTTGCCGCGTCCCCTGTGCCTACCAGAGTGACTGGCACAGAGTAGGTGCTCAGTAGGTACTTGTTGAATGAATGAACCAAAGGGAGCCAGAGGAGATGGAAAGGTAGTTCTGAAATGTTTACCCGGGATCCTAAAAGCTTGTTCCAGTGTTTATTTCACTTTCTCCCGAAGTTATGTTAATAATACGTACATTTCCAACCAAACTAGTAATTATAGTCACCATTTCTTGAATGCTTACCATATGCCAGGTTCACAGTTTATCTATTTAGGGATTTGTTCCATTTGACCCTGACAACTATGCTGTGGGGCAGGCACTCGTATTATTCCCATCTCAAAGATGAGGAAACCAAGGCTTGAGAGTTGGCTAAGTGTCCTGCCCAGGGCCATACAGACATCAAGTGACAGAGCAGGGATTTGACTATTTCTGGGTCCTTTATATATACTATATATGATTGTATTTCATTGTCACACAAACTCCATGAGGGAACTGAGGCACAGAGAGGTTAAGCAATCTGCATGAGGTTCCACAGCTAGGAAGCCACAGAACCTTGATTTAAACCAGGTTTATTACCAAAAGAATGCTCTCCCATTAAAGAACATCTTCATCATGGCTCAGTAGAAAATATCATTTTAGAAAATGACTGGAGAAGTCTGGGTGGGTGAGGCCACCAGGGTGAGTCAAAACTGGACATTCTTATTTAATTGAACAGAGACTAGAAGTTCCTGCTGAAGGGGCTGGACCCCCTCACTCCAGCCCTGTGCCCACCATACATTCTGATCTGCCTCTGTCTCAGGGAAATACCTCTGAGTTACCCCAGGCTGCCGCCACTACCTCTGATAAAAACGGACCAAAGCCTGGGGCAGGGGAGGGTTTCCTGTGGCCTCCCTGTAAATCCTCCTGCTTTCACAGTGCCTGGTGGCACCCAGCCAGCCACTCTTCTCTCCAGTGCCAGGGCCTCACACAGCTGGGATTTCCTGAAAGGCTGAGCAACTTGTCCCCTGTCTTAGGAACACAGCAGCTCTTGAGCCCATTCTGCTGTCAGAGCAGAGGGAAATCGTGACCCCTGTTGGAATGGAGCCCACCCAACGGGAAGACTCCATTAGTACAACTGAGCTTCAATTACAAGGAACCCCGGGTTTGCAGAGTTTTCAAAAGTACATTTCTCAGCCACAAATAATGCCATTCTTATGGGAGCACTTCCTGTTTTGTACAAATCAGTCATATTAAAAACAGAAAGAGGCAAGAGACTGGCATTCATTGTGTCTGTTCCGCTATTTGGGAAATGTCGAATTCTGGGGATGGTTTAGAGGCAGGGAAAGACCCATGAAAGGCAGGGAGTAGCCAGCTTTCCTTTCCACTCCTGTTCCATTACCTCGGGGCTGGAAATAAGTTTCCTGACTGGTCCTTGTTCTCTGATCTCTTTCCCTCGTTCCCTGCTTCCAGACTAATCAACCCCAAGCAGTATTTTTATTACATCATTTATTTGCTCAAGGTCCTTCAGTAGCCTTTCCACTGACCACAGAGCCAAGTCTAAGGACTTAGCCCGTCCTCCTCTAGGGCCTGAGGCCATGTCTACACAGACTCTGCTTTCTGGGCTGACGCTAGGGTGAAAGTAGTGCCAAATTTAAGGGGGCACCAAACAACTCAGTAACCAAGATAAGTACTAATTTTTTTAAAAAGTCAAAGTTAATGCAAAAACTCTACAATCAGCACAATACCAAAATTTTAGGTAAGGACGGGGACTGACCCTGCACTTGCACGCTTGCCTCCCGGGTGCCCCCTGGCCCTGTTGCTACTGCCTCCTTGTTCCCAGAACTCCACAGACACTTCCACCCGCACAGGTGGTAACCTACTGCCCCTCCGTCCCCTTCGCCTAGAAGGCCAACTCCACGCCTCTGCTCACCGAAGCATTTTGGTTTCCCAGCTCCCATCAGCCTCACAAACCCTTCCCTGCTTCTCCCTTCTCTGAGCTCCTCTAGTTCCTACTGCCTTTCAAGGGCTTCCAAGTTTCCTTAGCAGCAGCACCTAACACGCGCAAGGCTCGTGCTCTGATCTCTTCACATCTTTGCTCACAGGCCACCTGCTCAGGGAGGCCTGGCCTGGCCCCTGTGTAAAGTTGCTCCCTGTTCCCCCGCCTGCTGGCCCCTGGTAGTTTTTCATAGCTCTTAGCAGCAGCTGACGTACAGTTCCATCTCTTCTCGCTGTTGTCTGTCTCACCGCACTAGAATCTAAGCTTTGCCAGGGCTTCATGCCTGTGTGTTCACGGCTGAGTTCCAGAGCCTAGAACAGAGCCTGGCACGTGCACAGACTCAGTAAGCATGTGCCAAATTGAATCTCTTCATGCTGACTCTTAGGTGCAACCTCAATATATAAAGCAGATAAATGAAATTTTTTTAGTTAGCATGAAATAATTTTCTATGTTCAAATGTATATGATTGCTTAGGCAGCCAAAGGAAATGTCTCGGTTTGCTTGAACATAAAAATTTGAAAACTGATGTTGTAGACACTCGTGGGCATCAGGTGTCATCTCCCAGCAGCATCATTTCACTTTATGTTGGCATTTCCTTTGCACAAACTCAACAGAACCTTGATTCACTTAAATAAGCAGTTGCAAATTGTAACTGTTAAAAAACAAAACTTTCAATGGATGAATTGTATGGTATGTGAGTTATATCTCAATAAAGCTGTTAAAAAACAAAACAGTTTCTCTTGCAACTCTTATTTGAGTGAATCAAGATTTTCTTTTATTAAATAGAGATGAAAGGAGACACTTCATTACAGCCTGGACAAAAATCTATCCACCTGGAACAAAGCTTAATGCGTTGATGATCTCCACTGTTTTGAAATTTAACCTGCAATACATTCCTAAGTGGTTTTTTATTACAATTTAAAAATATAGTCTTGTGCCACATAATAACGTTTCAGTCAATGACAGACTGCATACATGATGGTGGTCCCATAAGATTATAATACTGTATTTTTACTGTACTTTTCTATGTTCAGTTATGTTTAGATACACAAATGGTTAGCATTATGTTCCAATTGGCTACAGTATTCAGTACAGTAACATGCTGTACAAGTTTGTAGCCAAAGAGCAATAGGCCATATCACATTGCCTAGGTGTGTAGTAAGCTATACCACATAGGTTTGTGTAAGTCCACTCCATGATGTTCACGTGATGAAACTGCCTAATGATGCATTTCTCAGAACATATCTCTGTTGTTAAGTGATGCATGACTGTGATTTAAAATAGAAATTTGAATTTAAAGGTTTAAGGGCCACCGCCTGCAAGCATCTCTGAAGAATGACTTTCATGGAATGCTGTTTGGAAACTACTGGTCTCTTAATAATTGGGAACCTATTGTATGCTGCCTGACATTTCCATGTATTCCTTTATGTTTCACTCCTGTTTATTCACTGCAGGCAAGCTCTCTGGAGCAGGAATCCTGCTTTGCACCTCATGAACCCCCAGACTTAGTACCAGGCCTGACACACAGCTCACACTCGGGCAGTGTGTATATGTGTGTTTTTAAGGAAATTGAATTAATGCCTGTCCTGATTTGATCTGGTGAGTCCTCGGTATCTGTTCTTGAGTTGTCTGTGAAAAGTAAAAATATATGGAATCTTTATGTCATAAATTTATAAATAAAAATAAAAGCTAACATGAATTAAACTCTGTGCCACAATATTTGCTTGGATTTCCTCATTCAGTTATCACAATTCTATGCAGAAAGTGCTATTATATCCCCATTTTACCAAAGAAGAAACTGAGGCTGCCAAGTAACAGAAGAAATTGTTACTACAGACACACAGCTGAGAAGCTGAGAGCTGGGACTCAAACCAGACTGTCTGGCTCCAGAGCCACCTTAGAAATGTTATGAAGCCACCGGATGGACCAAATAGGAAGAGAGAAAAAAGAGCAATACAAGAAGACAGCCCACGACAGAGTCAGTTAGAGGAGAGATGTACAAAGGAATGACCACAGGACAGGTGGCAAACCGAGAGAGACAGAGAGAGGTGTCATTGAAACCAAGAGGGCAGAGCTGGGTGTGGTGAGCATGGAAAAGCAGTTCCTCAGACTTGGCATCATGTACACCCTTGGTGACCTTGACAAGAGCAGTCTCTACATCAGGGTTTCTCAACTGCCACACTATTGACATTTGTGGCCAGATAATTCTATGTTTTTGGGGGCTGTCCTGTGCACTGTGGGATGTTCAGCAGCATCCCTGGCCTCTGCCCACTACATGCCAGTAGCAACCCCCTCCCGAGTTGTGACAATGAAAAATATTCCAGACATTGCCAAATGTCACCTGGGGAACAAAAATCTCTCCAGGTTGAGCACTACTGCTCTGCAGAGTGGTGGGCAGAAGCCAGACTGGAGTAGGTAGAGGGAATTGGAGGGGACAGAGAGGAGAAAGTCCGCACATGCATGTGCAGAAATGGGAGCTGGAGGTGGAGACGGGGCCAAGGCAGATGTTTGTTGCAATTCTTTTAAAACTTTCATATATCTATGATGAGAGTTAGCAGAGAAGGTTTGTAGGTTGATGGCAATGATACAGGAGAGAGTGAAATTTTGTTCATGATGGAGATTTTGTGTGCATGCATGTGTGTGTGTGTGTGTGTGTGTGTATAGAGAGAGAGAGAGAAGTTGTGAATTTCTGGGCAACAAGGAACTGGATCTTGACCACAAGTTGAGGAATTAGCCTTTGAAAGGAGTAGAGACGATTACTCCAGTGTAAGAGAAGAAACAGAGGCCTGTTGCAGAAGCAGAAAGGTGTGTAGGAAGGTGTGTATATTTGGTGATGGCAAGAGGAGGGAGTTCCCATCTGCTAGCTTCTATTTTCCCAGCCAAGCATGTGGTAGGGTCACGGGTAGAGCTGGGATGGAGACGGGGGAGGAGGAGGGAGGAGAAAGCACAAAATACTTCTCCTGGAGTGTAGCAAAGTGAGCTAAAAGGAGAAGGGGTAGGATGGCTAGGCAGTGTTGATAGCCCATTTGCAGTCTGCGGCCAGGAATTTGAAAGGAGGCCAGCCCATGTGGTGTGAGGATTCTCCAGCAACTTCATCTGCTCTGGGAACAGCACAGAGCTCATGTATGATGTCTCAGTGACAGGCAGCAGCTCCCCAGGCAGCCTGCAGGAGCAGGGCCCCAGCGTTGAGCTGCTCCCCCTCCAGCCTGAGAAAAACATGGGGGTATCTGTGCACTTTCAAAATCTGAGGGTGCCACAGCACCCTCATCCCCAGGAGCAGATGCACAAATCTCCCAGGCCGTATGCAATTCCCCATGTCCATGCCCTCTGTAGGTGTAACAGAAGTAAGGGCCTGAAAAACGGTAAAATGTTTTATGAACTGCCTCTTTAAAACCCCTTACCCTTTTTAGGAATTAAAACCTGCATTCCTGCCTGAGGGCAGAAATCTGAGGGGCAGGGAAGTGTCCTTTGTTCTTTATACCACAGGAGACGGCTCAACCCATCCCTATAGAGATCACAAGATCATCTTCACGGGAGATGCTATAGTTAAATAGCAATAGCCCGAAGCTGAAAACTCCTAAAAGCTCTGTATTTCTGCTTATAGATAGGACGATGGGACTTTTCATTTTTTACTTTTTGCCAATCTCTGCCTTTGTGGTCAAGGACGATGGTACTTTAAGATGAGAGTCTCCCATCCTCCACATTTGCCGGCAAATTAATAAACTTCTCTTTCCTTTTCCTCAAACCACTTGTCCTCATTCTTCTGATGGAGCCTTGGGGACAAGTGCAGAACTTTTGGTAACACAGGGGCCTGTGAGCCCCTGCTCGACCCCACCAAGTGTAACCCAAGTCCACTGACTTGCATGTTCCTCCAGTGGATACCCCTGCTCCTCAGCAAGCCATGCCTACCTCCCACTCCAGTGCCACCTTCCCGTGGCTCCCATCCCCAGCCTCAGACGGAGGGGAGCAGGTATGAGCAATGATGCCAGGTAGGAATCAACATGTGAAATTCTGGACATTGTGATCTATTCATGTTAAAATGAGGCGAGTCCATTCCTGGACATGAGACAAAAGGAAACTTTAGTGAGAGGGATTTAAATTCACCCTAATACTTCCTTCAGAACTCCATCCATCCTCTCACAGAGAACTTATGAGTAAGAGAGATTCCCAGGAGCCTGGAACACTGATCACTTTATGGGAACCAGAAAGTCAAATTAGAAAAACAATCTCTGGTGATTTATTTTTTTTAAAATAGACAAATCTATTTATTTATTCTTTTAAAAGTTTTTTTTCTTTATCCATACCTAATAGATGTATGTATTTTCAGGATATATGCAGTAATTTGATACATTCATATAATCAAATCAGGAGTGAAGGTGCTCAGGAGATTTCACCCCAAAATATGACTCCTTGGTATTTTGAATTAAAGTCTCTTAGATATTAACAGGCTCTTCAAGATCAACAAGCATTGGAAGGGGCTTTCCCTCTATCTGTATAAACCGATCAAAGGGGCACTCGACTTCCCTTCCTGTCCCTGTTATCTGAATATGTTGCAGGAAGGAAGATCAAGGATGTAACCAGACCTGGCCCAAATCATTTAGGTATAATACCTGTCTCTCAGGTTAATTTAATTTGCAAAGAGAATCATTTATGAGTCAATCTGTTTCCCCATCCACTTATCCTCCTTAGCACCATTTGTTGCCCCTAAACAGAATTACCTGTACTCCTCATCTCCCCCTCTCCTCCAAAAGGACAGGTATAAAAATACCTGAACTTCACTGGGATATTGAGTAATCACTCTGTGATTCTCCCCATGCACAGGGTAGTAAACCTTTCTCTTATTAATCTGCCTTAATTGTGAGTTGATCTTTATTCGAACTTTTGGGAGAAAGGGTAAGTTTCCCCACACCCCTACAGGAGTAATTGGGACATCCATTGCCTTAAATATTTATCTTTTCTTTATGCTAGGAACATTCTAATTATTCTCTTCCAGCTATTTTGAAATGTACAATAGATTAATGTCAACTGTAGTCACCCTACTGATCTACTGAACATCTGGTAACTGATTTTAACTCAACGTAAGAATGCTTCCAGAAGCCAACTTTGTGATTTGTATGGCATTTGGAACATCCCTGAAGTGTTAGGATGTTACCCCGTGGCAAGGGAGTGAATGATTTTCAGTGTCCTAGTGGAAATGTCATATCGTTGTAGGGGCATGAGGAATGTTGGCTTTCTGAGGATCCACAGTGCAGTGCTGGTCAGGCCATCGCCGAGAGGCAGCTGAACATCAAACAGGGGCTCTCAAAGGAAGCGAAATAAGCCAGTCGCAGAAAGAAAAATACTGCACCATTCCACTTACGTGAGATATCTGCAATAGTCGCATTCATAGAATCAAAGAGCAGAATGATGGTTGCCAGGGGACAGAGCAGGTAGGGGGAGGGGGAATGGACAGTTACTACCCAGCAAGAATAAAGTTTCAGTTAATCAAGATGACTAAGCTCTAGAGATCTTCTGTACTACGTTGTACCTGCAGTCAACAATACTGTATTGTACATGTAAACATCTGTTAAGAAGGTAGATCTCATGTTAAGTTGTTCTTACTACAATAAAATAACATTTTTAAAAAAGAATCCCCTGGAGATCTTGTTAAAATACAGATTTCTGGGACCCACCCCCACAGTTCGGGATGTAGCAGGCCTGCAGGAAGGCCTGAGAATTTTCATTTCTCAGCTCCCAGGGAATGCTGATGCTGCCGGTCCAGCACCACACCTTATAACCACTGGCACAATGGAAGAAGACAGGCGATGGTGTCAGATTTGAGTTTAAATTCTTGCCCCATCGAGCTATGCAAGCTCGGGCAAGGAACTTGGACAAGTTACTCCCCTGCTCACCTATACAGTGGAGATCATCCTACTGCACACCTTGAGAAAATGGTTTGAAAATCAGAGGCAATTCATGCCAAGTCCAAGGCCCTAAGTAGGCACTTAGTAAAAGAAAGCAGTTGCTATTTTTGTCACCATTTTAACACACCTCTGCAACTCACAGCAGTTTGGATTAGGCATTCAAGACAAGCATCGACTTGGCCTCAAAAGTCGTGAGGAGGTTACTGAATTGGTAATCTCTCCACCCTCTCTCCCTCCTCTTCTGAGCACCCAGGCACCAAAATAGCCCCTAACACCCACCAATGCACTGCCAGCGATGACATTTCCAAGCGGAGGAGATAACTGATCACTTTCAAATTTTGTAATATTTTAAGTACAGTATCTTTAAATCTAGGTCAGGATGAAAAATGAACTTGGGCTCATAGAATGTTAGAGCTGAGAGGAAACTTCAAAACCATTTAATTTTCTAGTTAAAGGTGAGGAAGTTAAAAGTGAGACCCAGAGAGAGGCGGCAACTTGCCGAAGGTGGCACAGCAAGTTAAACGGCAGGTGCAGACCTGGAAGCCAGATGTGCTGCCCACCAGCCCTGGGCTTAGACTTTCACACCCTGATTCTCAGCCCAACTGACCAAATACGCTTTCATGATGAAACTGCAAATCCCCTGGGCTGGTGGGGATACCCAGAACTTCTGGGTATGAATGAGTCTCATTTTAAGGCAGTAACTATATCCTCCTAGGGGGACAGATCAGAATCCCTGAGAAAAGAAAGGAGATATTTACATTTATTAGTGAAGGGCATTTGTTAAAAAGGGTTTGGAAGCTGTGACCCCGCCCCATGTCACCTCCCTCCTTAATTTGCCATTCTCTTTAGTAGGTTATGAGGTGGTCCAGTTTCTTTGCCTTAATTCTCCTACAGCTACTTCTTGCTTCAAGCAAGCTCCTTTCTTCTCCTGTTCATCCTGTCTCATTCTCCTCTTCCATTGTACCCCCAATGCAGAGGGAGCTTGCCCTGTGCCTGGGACAAAACAGGTACCTTTTATTTATCTCATAAAAATAAACAAGCTAAAGACCTATTTGCATTACATTTTCTCTTATCCCATTATTTTCCATTGTCCAATCAGCCAGTATTTATAGGAGCCTATTATTTGCTGAGCATTCATTAACTGCTCCTGTGCTCACAAAGATGGCTGCTTTCTCTCATTTGACAAACATGTACTGAGTGTCCCAAGCATGTGCTGGCACTGGGCCACATGGGTGATCAACAAGATGGACACCATCCCTGTCCTCGTAGAGTGTCCAGTCTGCCCTCCAAGAAGTGACATCTTTTCAGCAAGAGCACAGGCCTCCAGCAGTGGTCAGGATGAGACAGGTGGGGTGCTGTAGCTGGCTCATACAAGCTTATAGGACCCGATTGTTAAATTTCCAGGAAGTCTGTGAGCCGGTTGTTAAATACAGCCATTATTAGAATTAAATAATATAAACTTACAATTAAATAGATTATATTAAAAACAAAAGTAATACTCACCCAAAACTCACCACTTCCTAATTATTTTCTGATGTTTTACTATTAGCCATGCTCTTGAGGTCCTTTACATCTGTGTGGTAGAAATGCTGCATAAAGGTGCATTGGCTGCAGTTGGGAGTATTTAGATCATGGAAATTGGCAAATGCTACAAACTAGGGTTTGTTTTTTTTTTTCCTTTTTCTTCCTGAGAGCTGGTCGTTAAGTATTTACTAACACACCACTGGATAAAAGTGACATCACATGAGCCAGGATGAAATCAAATGAGTAATTAAGAACATATAGAGGGGGATGGCTTTGACTTGGTCCTTGAATCCTGAGTAGAAAGAGATGGGGTAAGGATAATGTGGGCAAAGCTGTTTATAAGCCCGTCTTGTGGGGACTGTTAATGTTGAATTGTTTTTGGAGGGAAAGACGAGGCTTTAAAAAAAACAGCACTATTGAGATTTAGGCCCCAAGCATATACAATTCACCTATTTAAAGTATATAATTCAATAATTTTTAGCATATTCACAGAGTTGTGCAACCATCCGCACAATTTTAGAACATTTTCATCACCCCAAAAAGAAACCCCATACCCATTAGCAGTCACTCCCCATGTACCCTCAGCCCCCTTTCTCTCCTGGCCCTAGGCAACCACTAATCTACTTTCTGCTTCTATAGATTTCAAGCTATTTTTTTAAGCTGACACAGAAATCTGAAATTGTATGAGATAATCTTGGAGAGTGTTTCGTGGGCAGCATGCCCTGTGCTAGCCCAGCAATTTCTCCTATTTTCCCAGTGTGAGCTCAGTAAAACTGCCTCCTGGCCATAGTTGGCCCACCCCCTCCCAGTGGACCAACTGGTTCCCCTGGAGGGACCAAGGAGGAAAAGTTCCTACAGGTGAGCTGAGTTGCCATGAGAGCTAGCCCCAGGCTGCAGGTGCAAGGAATTCAAAGAAACAAGCTGGGGTGGGGGTGCTCAGCTGAACAGGGGCCTGAGCGTGAGTGTGGACCTAGTGCATTCCAAGGGCAGACAAGCCTCCTCTGGAGAACTGTGCTGTGGTCAATCCCAGGCACTTTCGAGAAAACCCTCGGCTTGTGTGTGGCTGTACAAACTGCTCCACATCAGTGACTCGGCCTTGGGAGGAGTCACTGGAGAGAGGGTCTCACTCCCCGATTTTCAGTAATGCATTGCTCCACTGGTTCGGTTGGCCACTTACATGGTGTCACTTGAGGGCATGGCGAAGACCCCATCTATCTCAAAACATTCCCATCATGGAATGACAGCACCTGAAAGCCTTGTAATTGCTCTGAGTTACGCCATGATCCCCAGAGGCCACAGTGAAATTCTTGTGGTGAGGGCTTGGAAGGGGATGCCAGGGAACCAGCACCTGTCTCAGGTCAGCAAGACTTTACTTTGGAAAACAGGGAATGGACCCTGCATGTGGTGGAACATTGGAGATGTGGGGTTTGGATTGAGGTGGCGAGGAGCAGTGACAGTTCTAGATGACAGAGGGTGTGTCTGGGGAAAAGGTGGGCCCAGAGAGAAAGCCGTCGAGGGAGGGGAGGGCCATTGAAGACATGCACAGAGGAGAGATCTGAGGGGTCTGTTCTGATCCAGGCCTCCAGCCACCATTTTTTCTCCCCGCTATTTGCAGAGCCCTCTTCCTTTCCATCTTTCTCTCTTCCCATCCCACACCATAAATAATTGCGAGTCTTTGTTCTTTGCCTTGGGAATAGCTTCTCCAGCTGTTGCCACATTTCTGAACTGAATAAAGCATCTCTTTTTAAACCCACAAAAGAAACGGATTGAACTGTGTGTATTTTTTTTTTAAGAGGCTTGACTCCATTAGGAAAAAAAATGCTCCCTTGTGAAACAAAGAATGTGGAGCGCATCTGATAGCCACTCACCTTCGTGCGTAAAGAGGTAGTGACAAGCACACTTACTCTTTCTAGCCACCGGCCTTACTGTGGCAGGAGGTGAGCTGGGCAAGCACAGGCCAGAGGTAGACCTGCACCCTCGCCGTCCTGGGAACCAGCCTCCTCCTCTCTCCTTGTGCCCCCAGGAAACAGCATTTCCCAACCACAACTCTTGGAAGCTTTTCAGGAAGGGGAGGGCTAATTTCTCAGCAATAATCACTGTTTTCACGGTATTATGGAAAGCGGTTCTAGAAGGCAGGAAGGCCCAGAAATAACAGCTACTCTGTTGCTGCAGAGAAGGGCAAGTGGTACATATCACCCCCTTTTGGGGCCAAACGAACTGCAGGGGGTTTCTCATGGGTGCTGTCTTGTGAGGGGAGGAGATGGCTAGAGTTCCGAGTGGCTAGGAGAGGTGACTGGCCACTGGAGAGTCACTGGTGCTTAGACCACCCACGGCCAGGCCCAGAGTGAGCAGGCTTCATTCATTACAACTTGCGCTGGATACATCACTACAAAATGACATATCCTTGATATCAACGCCCACACAGGCCAGATGATGGCCCCATCTCATGAGATTATGGCTTGAGCTCTCACTCCAGGCCTAAAGAGATTCCGAAGCATTTCCATCTGCTCTCTGGGCACCCAGAGGGCTTCTGTCTGCAGGGTCACCCTGCCTCTGGGATCCTGTTTCCACGTGGGCTGTTGTTGCTATTTTTGTCTTTTGTTTTAAATTGTGGTAAAAGACACATAACATAACATAAAATTTACTACTTTTATAGTATACAATTTAGTGGCATTGAGTATATGCACAATGTTGTGTAACCACCGGCACTATCTAGTTCCAGAACTTTTCATCCCCCCAAATGGAAACCCTGTACCTGTTAAGCAGTCATTCCCCATTTCCCCGCCTCCAGCCCCTGGCAGCCCCTGACATGCTTTCACTCTCTATGGTTTTGCCTATTTGGGATATTTCGTATAAATGGAATTGTACAATATGTGCCCTTTTGAGACGGGCTTCTTCTTTCACTAGCATGTTTTGAAGTTCGTTCATGTTGGAGCATGTATTAGTCGTTCATTCCTTTTTATGGCTGAACAATATTCCATTGCATGGATCTACCACATTTTGTTTATCTGCTATTGCTGTTTTGTACCTCAACTACCCAAAGGCAAACCTTGGTCCCTTCTTCCATTTCTACAGTGACCCCTACTCACAGTTTCCTCATAGGGATAATGATACTTCACAGTGCTCTGTGAGGGTTAAATAATTCACAATAGGTAAAGTGACCAAAAGCACCTAGCAACTACTGCTCAATAATATATTATTAATTATTATATAATTATAATTATTAGATAATCATTATAATTATTAGATAATCATTATGATTATATAAATTCCTCCTAACCTCTCCATTATCCTATCCATTTGTTTCACAAAATATCTTAAATGCAATCAGGGTTTGATAGCAGCAGAGAGAGAAGATTCCTGGAATAGGTACTTGCAAGGATTATATTGAACTGCATACCCCACTGGTTCCCAGTGTGGGGCCATGAAGCCATGAGGCCTCTGTTATGCCGTTACAGCAAGGAGTTCCCAGTGCTCAGTGGCTACCCTTTCTCTCCCACAGCAACACAGGCACAGGCAAATGCGCACAGTTTCTGTTGAGAATGAACAAAAGATAAGTCACATAAAGGCCTTTTATCATCGTGTGTCTTCTAAATCCAACAATACTCAGGATACCACTTTTCTCGTGTGGAGATCTTCGTACTTGAGAATATTAGAAACCATTAGCATACAACAACACTAGAAGAAACCCAAACAATTCAACTCAGTACGGAAATCAAACCATAACAAGAGTTTATTGAACATCTGCTATGAGTTTGGTACTGTAGGCACCGTGGTGGGCGAGCGTGCATGTGAGTGTGCAGAAGGTAGCTCCTGTCCTGCACACTCTGTAACTGGGAAGATTAGCCGTGGGCCAGTGCCACAGTAAAGCACACATCAGCATAAGATCAGCTGTTAAATTAGTCTTATGGATAATAAGTGAAATTAATGTGGGCTGAAGTCATCAGGAAAGGCTTCAAGGAAGAGTGTGGCTTAAAGGACAGGCAAGGTTTGAAAGGGGCAGGTGGTTCCAGGTGGAGAGAGACAGGAATCAGCAAGGTGTGTGGGAGTATAGACATTGGCCTGCCTGGAGTCAAGGCTTTGATTTGGAAGACATGGTCAATTTTCACGGGTAGGATGTCAGAGGACACAGCACCAGAGTTGCAAGGGTTACTGATGGATAGCCAAAGGCCACTGAAGTTTTGGAGCAGAAAGCTGTTGAATGAAGGCTGTGTCCTAGAAAACTCAGCCTGACTGAGGCAGGAGAGCCTGAAACCAGGGATATGTTCAGAGGACTCAGAGACGTTTATTCCAGGGTGTAGTCATTAAAGAAAATCTGCAAGGGATGGAACTGGGGTCTGTGCCCAAACTGGTCTCTCATGACAAGTCTTTGGCCCCTATACCAACCATCTTCTGGCCCAGACAAGCACATTTGAATTGCTCAGACAGGCTGTGGACATTTGCCCAGTTGCCAGAACTGTTTTCATCATTTCCAGGTTCAGGAAAAGGCGTATACCCTCTGGGAATGGACCAATGCACTGGGAATTTGCCAAGCTGGTTTTACAGATGTCTTCCCACCCTCAACACTCCTTAAAGCAACAGCCCTTCACATGGTAAAGTCCACACTGGCCACACCTTCTTCCCACTCTTCTTGAGGGCGAAGGGTAGAAGACCAAGAGGCTGGGATGTTTAAAGAAGCCAGGGAAATTTGTGGATTTACACCTGAGGATGAAGCCTCGGGGGATAACCCTGAATTAGTCCCCCATAGCTCACCCTGTCACCCTGGAGGATGGAGGCATCCCACCCTCACAGTGTGCATTTTTGCTGGGATTCTGACAAGGACAGTGTTGAGGAGACAACCTGGCTGTACAAAGAAGGTGTGGGCATCTTCCTCAGTGTCTTCTTTTCTGTCCCGGAACTGATGTGTGTGATTCCTCAAACGGTGCCGTATGGGGTTGGAAGTGGACTGGATCATGCACCCCATGGCCACCAGTGGACGTTCTTTCTTGACATCCACAAGCATCTGCCGGTGGCTCTTAGCTCACTAGGACAGCCTTCCCTAGAGCCTCAGCAGGAGACAGAATCCCTCCCTGCCCTTCATGCCCGAACATTGCCCCACCCTCAGGAACTCCTTGTTCTCAGCTCAGATAAGGAGAGATGCTCACGGCCTAAGTAACCCGGTGGGTAGGGGAAGGTTTTTTAAAAATCACAGAGAGGATGTAGCTCAGGAGGCAGCAGCATCTAAAACAAAAGAACAGAGCATACTGGGACAGTATCACTGTCACTCAACAGGTTCCTTCCCCCTCTCCTTTTTTGGTTGAGGTCCAGGGAGAGTTAAGTGCTCCTCACCGAGATCCACAGCTAGGCTGGGAGACAGTCTGGTTCCCCTAACCTGTGGACTTTGCCTGATGCAAGTTTGGAACCAGTCTGGAACAAGGTGTTTTCCTCCTGGCGGTGGAGTAGCAAAAGCATGCCCTGGCAGTGAGGAGAGGGGAAAGGCTATTAGGGCACATGTTTCTGCAGCTGCCAGCCAAATACCTACACAATCAGACATCTCCTCCATCTTCAGGGCCCTGCTTGCTGCCCCTTTGATGCTGGACAGGTTAATTGTCCCCACCGTTGTATTAGTGGGTTATAAGTAGGGTGAACAGAGGTTTGTCTGGGACTGTCCCAGGTTACATCTGTTGTCCCCAAGTAATTATTAATGATGACCCCTTTCATTCTTAAAAGGTCTTGGTTTGGACAATAAATTACTTGGCCACCCTAGTTATAAGGGACAGACTTACATAAAGCACACAAAGTAGCTTAAGCAAAGGGAGGATTTTACTGCCAGAACCACAGGAAAGTCAGACACGATGGGAACCAGAGACTCCCCCGTGAAGCCTTTCACCGTCCCTCCTGCTTCTTTCGACTCTGGCTTCAGTCACCTGTTCTCCCTGCCTGGTCACCTTTTTCTTCAAGACAGAGCTGCGCCAGCTCCTGAGTTGTGCATTTGACTGTTTCCATCGTCAGAGGAACACTGACTTTCTCAGTTGCAAGTCCCAAAAAACACCCAGGAAGGGACTCACTGCCCTGTGGCAGGCAGGAGGGCAGGTGGTTTCCGAACCTGCGGCTCGCTAGGGAGCCGTGAAGAGCACGAGGAAGAGGCGGTTTTTAGGGGGTGAGTGGTGCGGAATAGACAGTCCCTTCAGTGTCCAGTACAATCAGCATCAAGTAGTTACTGAGTACTTGCTTGTTACTACTTGCTTCTTATGTACCAGAAAGAAGTCATATTTCCCCTTACTCCCCACAAAGAGATGCCATTCATCCTGGGGTGGGAGACAGAGCTGGCCTTGGAACAGGAGAGGGAGAAACTTCCTTGCTTGGGAGGGCAGAGTCCTCGAGGAAAGATGCTGCTTCCCAGAACACACGTGGCTTCAGATGGGCAGCTCCCTGCCCCCAGAGGGTGACTCGTGCGTGTGTGTGGGTATGTGTGTGCGTGCACATGCGTGCACAAGCGTGTCTGTGTTCACAGGACCTGAAAGGGTTTGGGGCCAGCAGGCCAAGGCATTGGGGGCTGAGGTCACTGTGGCCCACAGCAATCCCCTCTGAGGTGACCCTGTGGAAAAGAGGCTTCTGCGCCCCTCACTCCCTGACCACAGCCCCCATCTCTGTCCGGAGGCATTTTCTTCCTTGGACAAGCTCTGGCCCCAGGCTCTGAGGTTGCAACAGAGGCACTGCCAGCAAGAACAGCAATAACAACAGCAGAGAACATGACACTCTGGGGGACTTATTGGCTTCCCTGATTTTGTCTCAGAGGCAGAGTCACTAGGACTGTCCCAGTGATGGAGTAGGGCCCCTGGTGTGGTGGGACTTATCGTGGGATATTGAGGTGCTCCCAAAAGGGAAGAAAAGTTTCTTAAAATAGTGGGGCGGGGGCTCAGAACCATTGTCAAACTGTCTTATGACATAATGCTCCAAATTGTTATTTATTTAACTTTTCACCTATCTTTTACTGTAAATTCCTTGAGCACAGGGTCTCTGTTTTCTACTTCCTTGTAGCCCAGAGCAGGGAAAAGTGCTTTGCACATATACTGACTTCTCAGCATTTACTTGCGATTCCCAACAGGGCCCTGTTCTCTCTGGCTTCCAGCTTGCCTTCTCTGCCTGGAACATATTCCACTGGTCCTTTGCCTGCCCAACCCCTCCTCACCCTTGGAGACTCCACTCAGCTGTCATCTCTCCAGGGTGTCTCCTCTGACCCCTGGCTGGGCTAGATGCTCCTTCCCTGGGCTGTCTTGTTGCGGCTGGTTATAGGTCAGTCTTCCCCACCAGAAAGGGGGCTTCTGGAGGGTAACACAATTCCTGGCACACAGTAGATGATAATGAATATTTTTTAAATGGACAAAGATGATTTTGTAAGCAACGTCTGATTCTAGGCACAGAGAAGATGAATAAAACATGAGTCGAGTCCCTTGAACTTTTGTAGGGCTTGACTTTTACAATCTGTGAAGAGATCAGGTAACAAGACCAGCTCACATAAAAACGGTAGCACATTTCTAGGCTCTCTGTGTGCCTCTGACTTTCAAAGGTGGGTCCCACGAACTGCAGCCACCTGTAGGTGCAGCCCTGATTTGGACCCTACGATCAGTTCTGTCCTTGGTCATGGGGAATTTAAGGAGGTCTAGGGTCTTTATTGATTAAAAAGTGTTCATTGAATGTCTAGCCCTCAAGGGCCACCTGATCTAATGGGGGATCTGAACGAGTACAAAATACAGTCAGCTTTCTGAATCTATGGGTTCCATATCCACGGAGTGAACCAACCATGGATCAAAAATATATATTAAAAAAATGAATGGTGCTATCTATACTAAACATGTATGGACTTTTTTCCTTATCATTATCCCCTAAACAATACAGTGCAGCAACTATTTACATTGCATGTATATTGTATCGGGTATTATAAGTAATCTAGAGATGATTTAAAGTATATGAGGGGATGTGCATAGGTTATACGCAAATACTGTCCCATTTTATATATATATATACACACATATATATATATATAGATAGATTTTGGTGTCTGCAGGAAGTCCCAGAACCAATCCCCCACGGATACCGAGAGATGAGTGCACTGACCCTTCAGAGCTGGGGACACAGCATTATAGGGCCTACGGGAAGGGGAAAAAGATGTGGAGGAGGTGTTGGCCCAGGAGGGACCTTTGAGTTGGCCCTTCAAGAGAGCAGGAGTTTCCCAGGCAGAGGTCAGCAGGGAGGACCCGCATGGGCGAAGGGGGTGAGGTTTCACGACCTGTTTAGGAGAGAGAGCAATCAGCAGCTCTTGTAACTTTTCAAACCCACATCCTAGCCCTCTTGATAAACACAAAACCTCAGGCCCTCCCTTAACAATATTTGACACACAAAAATAAAAACTGTGGGTTGAGAACAAAGCAAAGGTGTGGGGGAAAACGTTGCTTTGCTTTCAATCTGCACTTCCTTCCTTCTCACCCCAAGTCCAATGTTCCCCCCGCCCCGGGGGGCCCCATCCGCCACCAAGCTGGAAGTGAGCCCACTGCTTTGAGTGGAGCGGACTGAAGGTTAGGCTTACAGGTCGGGAAGCAGCGTGGTAAGATTCGGAAGGAACACCCGGTGCCAGGGTGCGATAGACACTGGGCAGACAGAACAGTTGTCACCATTGTAATTGTCTTAGGGCCTGAACATTAGTGCCGGTGAGGGCATGGGAGGGGAGATGGAGAAGAAGAGACGGATAGGAGATGGATGGTGGAGGAGAGACCTGTTAACTCCTGGACTTGAACAGATGTGGGGCATGCAGGAGCTCATGCCTTGGCCCAGGAGCACCCCACATTCATTCAACAATATGTATTGCCAGCCCCGCTGTGTGCAGAGACTGCTAAGCACGGGGGATATGGCAAAGGACAGGACAGGGAAACGCCCTACTTCCAGAAGGGGGAAGACAACCAGCAGCATAGAAGCAAATAAATATTTGAGCAAGACCAATTTGGCTAGGGGTCCATGCTAGAAAGACAGTAAGGCAGAGAATGGAGATGAGGTGGAGAGTCATGGGGGTGGGTGGGTAGAAGGAATCTGCATTAGATTAGGGGTCATGGAAGTGACTCTAAGAAGTGACAGCTGAGCTGAACCCTGAACGATGCTTTAGCAGTGAGCCATGGAAGATCTGTAGGCCCCAAGGCGGGAACAGATATTTATTACACATTAAAAAAAAAAAATTGTTGGCATCCCTGTTCTCAAGTTGACATAAAAGCAATGGACATCTCCATTCCCCAGTAAGGAACTCCAAGGAGTGTATTCTCTTGCATCTTTTATTCTTGCTTGCTGACAGTAGGACATCTGAGTCAGGCCTGGAGACACTCTTTTATGGATCTTTCTCTCTCTGTTCTGTAAATGTGAAGCAGACCACAACCCCTAACGTGGTGTAGATATAAATGTCCTTAGGGCAGGCCCACAAATGTGTCTCTCTTTCTGTACTGTTTACAACATGTATATTTAGGGGTGAAAGTGGAGGCAGGGCATGCAATGCCTGTAATGCCTGGAGATTTTTCTTTTTTCTTAGAGAGAGACAAGGTCTTGCTCTGTTTTCAAGGCTGGAGTGCAGTGGCGTGATCATAGCTCACTGCAGCCTTGAACTCCTGGGCTCAAGTGATCCCCCTGCCTCAGCCTCCCAAGTAGCTGGGACTACAGGCACTCACCAATACCTGGATGGCACCCTCAAACTTCTAAGAGGTGGCCTCAATCTTACAAAACACAATAAAGGTTGGGAAATGTCCAATTACGGGAATCACCACCTCTATAAGTTGAAAGGAAGCCATGTGCTCAAAAGAATCGCTGGTATTCCCGATACTAAGATGTAAAAAGAAATATCCCCTCTTGGGGGTGTGATGAGACGGACTTTGTTGTCAACAATGCCTCTGAAGTAATTACTGGGAACAAGCTTCATATGGCTGTTTCTTATAAGGCCCCTAAATGTAAGCCCAAGAGCAACTGAGTAAAAGCAAAGAAATTTGGTTAAAATAGTGGGAGGGAACATCATATTGGCTACTCTTGGATTGGGTACCTCTTTCATGGGAAGAGGGGGGCCTGGCTCACTTTTTATCTTGGAATTCCTCCTACATAAGAAAGGGTATTTGCATGCTGGCAGTCAGACCGACAAATATCTTCTACATGCTCTTTCTAGGGACTTCGAAGATGTGATTAAGTTAAGGATCTTGAAGTGGGTTGATTATCCAGGATTTTCTGGGTCGCCTCATTGTAATCACAAGGTTCTTATAAGAGGAAACAGGAGGGTCAGAGAGAAGACAGGAGGCGTGACGACAGAACAGTGGTGGGAGAGGTGGTCTCTGAAGATGCAGCAAGGGGCCCCCAAGACAAGGAATGCAGGTGCCTTTAGGATCTGAAAAGGGCAAGGAGACAGATTCTCCCCCAGAGCTTTCAAAAAGAAATACAGCCCTGCTGACACCTTGGTTTTAGCCCATAAGACCCATTTTGGACATCTGACTTCCAGAACTCTAAGATAATACATTTGTGGTGTTTTAAGCCACTAAGTAAATGATACTTTATCACAACAGCAATAGGAAACTAATACACCAACTGAAATATCCCAACCTTCAGAAAGGTCATGTAGGCCCTGGCCTGTGGTTCTCAAGGACTGTTCCAGTCTGTGCATGCCTATTACTTATTAAGTCATTTAAAGTTAACACTATATTGCTGTGGGATGTGCCACAATGTTTCTTGAACATTTCCCTTGGCTTAGTTAACATGGCACTTGTTTATGTAGAGCCCAAAACAGGGCTTACCCATCATGCTACTTTCTTCATAAATGCTTTTGAATAAATCAATGAAAAGGAACACTTTTTTTGTACTTCCCTGTATTTCTCAAAAGACTGAACATTGCACAATGCACACAAAATGCACTCATAAATTTATTGAACATTTTCCTAAAGCATTCTCACCACAACCCCACTTTTGCTCTGGTTTCACATTTATAGTGGAAGCTCTCTTACATGATGAGTTTGGGACAGTTGGTTAAAAAAGGAAACCATTAAAAATTATAATACATTCTCTAAGCATTTATTTTAACGTAAAACACATAAACATGTAACCATTCACCAATCTTCTGATGGAGGACCAAGGACTTCGAGTGCATATCTACTGATAGGAGTTCCTCTTATCAGCTCTTGCATAAATAACATCCAGACTTTATCTACAATTTCCAGTTTTGGTCTCTATAAAATGGGGTGACTTTCCTCAAAAAGTTAAACATAGAATTACCATATGATTAAGTGATTCCACTTCTAGGTATATCCACAAGAATTCAAAGCAGGGCTCAAACAGATATCTATACCTCAATGTTCACTGCAGCATTATTTACAAAAGCCAAAAGGTGGAAACAATCCAATGTCTATCAACAGATGAATAAATAAAATGTGTGGTATATACATACAAATGAATATTATTCAGTCATAAAAAGGAATGAAAATTTGGTATATGCTACAATATGGATGAACTTTGAAAACATTATGCTAAGTGAAATAAGCCATACACAGAAGGAAGAATATTGTATGATTCCACTTATATGAAGTCCCTAGGGTCGGCAAATTCATAGACACAGAAAGTAGAATAGAGGTTACCAGGGGATGTGGGGAGGAAAATGGGGGTGGTATTGTTTAACAGGTACAGAGTTTACGGTGGAGATGATATGTTTTGAGTACAGATAGCAGTGATGGTTACACAACATCATGAATGTATTTAATGTTACTGAATAGTACATTTACAAATGGTTATAATGATACATATTATGTTCTATATATTTTACCACAATTTTTAAAAGCCATAAAAAACATTTAAACATTTTTTCTGAATCTATTCTAGTGCAACAATCCAAAACATGAGCACATATTTTTGCATAAACCTCTTCACCACAGTGTTGTTTATTATTATAAAATATTCTAGAGAACTTAAAAGTTTAGTAGTAGGTGATTTGTTAGAAAATTAGTGTATATCCAAATTATAGACTATCAGGCAGTCATTAGAAATTATGTTTACTAAGAGATTTTACTGATGTGGGGAAATGCTGATAATACAATAGTAAGCCAAAAAAGGCAGGGTATAATATTGTGCTTAGTATGATTCCCAGGTATGTAAAAAAAACAAAACAAAACTATGAAATAAAAGTAGTGGGAGAAAATATTCTAAAACATTAGCAGAGATTGCCCCTAGATAGATAAAGGACATTTTCCCCCATTTCTTTACTACCTCCCCGACTCTCCAGTTTTCTTCAGAGAACATGTATCACTTCGAAAAGCAAAAACTAAAACCCCAGAACTTCAGTGTGGTGTAGTCCTTGCATATTTGGGGCTGCCACATACTGCAGGGTAAAAGACTATCTTCTTTTCTAACAACTGCTACTTTAATCCTAGTTATTGAGGTTAAGCTAGTGTTTTCAAAAAGAGGCATATGCTTGTTCACAGAAAGACAGTCTGGCCAACTCTGTGAATGGATGAGCGAGAGGAGGAAGAAATGAACTCGGAGGAAGAGACCCACGGCGGGGAGACCGTTTCATTCTTCTCCGTTGCAACCTCCGCATAAAACATTAGGTTCCAAAACCACAAGTTTTCATTCTCAGAATAAAAGCAGACAACGAAGTTCCTTGAAAGTAAGTGTAGGTCAAGGTTATTAAATTCGGTTTTTGAGGGGAACTCAATCTAATTGCTCATTAGCATACCACTCGAAGTAGCTTTTATTGCCACTGATTCATACTGCCTTTTAAAAATAATCAAAACAAAATAGCTTAGCTTTTTAAGGCCTTCTAATGTTGATAGCATCAGAAAGACACTATAAGCATGGTATGTATGGGGGGATGGTTTATGTTACTAAAAAGAAAATTGGCCAGGCTTGGTAGCTCACGCCTGTAATCCCAGCACTTGGGGAGGCTGAGGTGGGAGGATTGCTTGAGGCCAGGAGTTCGAGACCAGTCTGAGCAAGAGCGAGACCCCATCTCTACAAAAGATAGAAAAACTAGCTGAGCCCAGTAGTGCACACTTGTAGTCCCAGCTACCTGGGAGGCTGAGGCAAGAGGACCACTTGAGCCCAGGAGTTTGAGGTTGCAGTAAGCTATCATGATGCCACTGTATTCTATCCTGGGCAACACAGTGAGACCCTGTCTCAAAGAAAAAAAAAAAGAAAATTATTTTAGTATGTGACTGGAACTTTCTGAAACAAAAATATGATAACAGCATTGCCTTATGTCCAGACCAATAGTGATTTCCCAGCTCCTGCAGGGGCATCCTGGCACAGTGGCCTGGCACATGGGACACCATCGCCTGGCCTGTGGCTCCCTCCCTGGTGCAGCCTCATTACTCTGGGCTCTGGGCATTTACAGTCCCCAGCATTCCCTGGGCTGTGTCCTGCCTTTTTGTTTTTGCTCTGGCTGCTCCCTGTGCCTGGGATGCCTACTCCGTCCCTTGCCGGCACCCACTCATCTTTCGGTCCTTCACCTGAGCACCACCACGCCTGGGAGGGCTTCCTGTCCTCCCTTCCCAGTGGGTTTGAGCGCTGGTCCCTTTGTACCTCCACTGGGTCCTAAGCAGGCTCCATTAGAACACTCGAGACACTACAGCACCCACAGCCTGCCCCCCATATCTGCGGGCTCCACATCCACAGATTCAACCAACCTCAGATGGAAAAGATTCAGAAGAACAAAAAACAATAAAAAATAATGCAAACAGGCTGGGCACGGTGGCTTATGCCAGATCCTAGCACTTTGGGAGGCCGAGGCAGGAGGATCACTTGAGCCCAGGAGTTTGAGGTTGCAGTGAGCTATGATGATGCCACTGTACTCTAGCCGGGATGACAGAGTGAGACTCTGTCTCAAAAAAAAGAAAATAATATTACACACAAAATATTAATAATAGTAATATAAACAAAACAACACGGTATAACAACTTGCATAGCATTTACATTGTATTAGGTATTATAAGTAATCTAGAGATGATTTAAAGTATTCAGGAGGATGTAGTAAGTTATATGCAAATACTACACCACTTTATATCAGGGACTCGAGCATCCGTGGATTTTAGTATCTGCAAGGGATCCTGGAACCAATCCCTCACGGATACCGAGGGGACGATGTACTTGTTTTTATGTCTGTTTCCTCTTTCCCGGCTATGACCTTCTTAAGGGCAGGCATTGTTTGTCACCCATCTTTATAACCCCTGTATCCCTGGCACACAGAAAGGTCTCAGTTGAATAAACGAGCAAAGGAACTGCCCAGGCTAATGCTGACTGCTTTTTTGGTGGTCGCAAGAATTGACTTAAAAGAAGATACTGTAAGACTCATTTGGTCAGGAATAAGAGGCAGCCCTTACTCCATTCCCACAGTCAGCCAGCCCCAAAGTCAGGCCATCCTATTTCCCAGAATCCATGAATTGTCTCCTAATTAGTACTCCCTCTGCCACGGGCCCTTTCTCCTAACAAAATCACCTGAATCACCAATGGTCTATCCTGTGTGAAACCTAGGGGGGATGTGAGATGCCACGTGAGGATGCCCAAAGAAATGTTTAGGACTTTTATTATCCTCTCCTTGTTTTAAATTCTTATTTGTTGTGTGTGAATTGAAATGTGCATACCATTATTAACTCTTAGTTAGCATTTACTATGTATCAGGGACTGTTCTAAGCACTTTACATATATTAACTAATTTAATTCTCACAAAATCCAATAAAACAGATACTATTACTATCTCCATTTTTAAGATGAGGAAACTGAGGCACAGGGTTTAGAAAATTTGCCCAATGTCATAAAGCTAGTAAGTGGCAGGTCTGGGATTTGAACTCAGGCAGTTGGACTGCATAGCTCTATTTATAGTCATAGCCCTACCTGTGTTGCTTGCATACATTAGTAATGTAGCACACAACATATATTAAATAAACATGTATATAGAGAACATTTTTATTGGTGAAAGTGTGCAATAAAAAAAAATTATTCTTCAAGACTTTTTTTCAATCACTGACTTCCAGGGGTTGGCAATATTTCTCTGTAAAGGGTCAGATAGTAAATATTTTAGGCTTTGAAGGCCAAGAGGCAACACCGAGGACATTATATAGATACTTATATAATAAGATAGAAAAATTTTTACAAATTTTTACTGATAAAATAATAACTAAATAGTGACAATAATAATAACCAAATATAATACTTTGTTATATAGCTCTACTAATGGGAAGAATGGAATTTTTCATGGGATAATATTTCACTTAAGTGAGATTCAAAGTTCGTGTTCCCTATTATCAGATGGATTGTGAATGTTCATCTGTAAAAACTATTCTTAATGCATAGTCTAAAAACAGACAGTGAGCAGATCTGGCCTGCACGCTCTAGTTTGTTGACCCCTGGATCACGCCACTATTGACCAAATTAGTGCACACTCCTCCACGATACAGTCCAAAATAATCGTTTCCACTCTAATCTTGCTGTTCCTCCAGTGCTTTCTTTTTTCTATCCAACTGGATTACTGGCATTCCTTAGACATTCTCTGGTTTCTCCTGAAAGGCCTCATGGTCCAATAGAACAAGCAGAAGTCAAGATGATCTGGGTCAGAATCTTGGTTCTGTCACTTAACAGCTCTATAACTTTGGGCAAGTGATTTAACCTCTTCATGCCTCAGTTTCCCCATCTGTATGTAACTTGGTTTTCAAGCCTCAACGTCCTGTGGGCAAAGATGGAGTCACCAGTTTCCCTGGCGCTCAGCCTCAGCTTCTCATATAGTATCCTTGTTCCCTGTCAAAGCCTCTCTCAGTGACTTATGGGGGTCCCACCTGTGCTCCTGTACAAGCCTACACCTGAAGGCTACCTCCGTTGTCCAGCCAAGCACCACAGACTCTGCTGGTGCTGCTGTGGCTCCATTGGATGTTGTCACCAATGCCCTGGGGCCAGACCCCACCCATAACACCTGAGCAGTGTGGTCGGTCGTCTGGGATGGTGGGAGTGAGGTTACCTGTTATGTCTATAGTTCACTGTTAGAGGGGCTCCAGAGCAACACTACTTATGGCTCATATTTAAGAGAGTTTCTGGTAAAAACAATCCTTCTAATGCCAGTCCCCACACCATGGAATTGACAGATCACTGAGGCCTGAGCCAGGAGACCCCTCAAAGGCTCAGCCAGGAGACTAATGTCAGAACTGCCTGGCTTCTCTGATGGCCAAGACTTTCTTATCAGGGAACTCTCTTTGTGCCTGGCTAGGCTGCTACTGCTTCTGCTAGGATGTTCATTCCTCTGAAAACAGTCCCCTATTGAACTCATCCATCCCATTCACTGGAATCCAGGTGAAAGCCTCCCATCACAAGTCCCAGGGTCAAGAATAAAAGCAATGACTCAACTGCAACTCTCTTTTCCATTAAATAACAGCCTTAGGACTACCAACTTGCCCCTGCCCTCACCCTTGCCCACCTCTAAAAAAAAAGAACAAGTATACAGGGCTTTGCTTCCATTGATACATACAGCTGAGTTCCTCCTGAATCTTTCATTCCATGTCCTGGTAACCTGGCTCTTCCTACACAGGATAACATTTCTGATAGTGGCAGTGTCCCATGTGCAGCCTTCTGAGAAAATGGTGACTTCTGGGGGTTTTCCCAGGTGCAAGTGTGCATGGATTATGCAAGGTCTGCAGCATCCATTTCCCCTTGAAGGCTGCCAGATGTGTTTGCCTGATGTGAACAGCCCCACCTCCGACAGCTACAAACCTTGCCTGTCCATGGGTCACAGAAGCATGCCAGCATTGCACAGCTGAGCTGCACTATTTAAAGTCATGCTTCTGTGTGGTCTCAACTGGCTTATACTGGGCAGTAGAAGTAGATGTTCATAGTCTGCCTCAATCCAGGCCAGCAGAAGGACATCTGTGGTGTTACCATTCCCCAGTGGTAACCACTGTGTAAATATACTTTTAATGGCTGCATAATCCTTCATTATAAAAATATGATTTCTTTAACCATTCCCCTATTTTTGGGCATATATGTCATTTTCTAATTGCTGTTATAAAAATTGCTTCCATGAACATATTTGTACATGAATCTTTGTGCTATTCATTATGAAATGTACACAATAATGACGAAACTGAAGGACAAAGCAGACATTACCTGTGTAGTAGGTCACACTCTCGCAACCAAAGGAATTTTAGAAGTTCCTTCTCTACTGACAGCTAAGTTAAATTAGAACTCAGTGTGGCCTTGACAGCACAGTTCTCTGTCTGTTTTCCAAAAGATTGTAAGGCATAAAGGGGATTCTCTGGCAGCAGATCAGCACATAAACAAAGTTCCTGAAAACTAAGGAGAATCCATGTCTTCCCCAAGGGCTCGTCTAATTTTGTCATTTGAATATAGGAGTCAGGATGTTCCAAGGACTTCCAATGACAGTCTTGCCTTCTTTTCTGACATGTCTTGTTATTGTAGGTGTCTTGTTATTTAAATAGGTTAAATTAAATAAGATAAACTGCAGTCCATTGCATCAGATAAAGATGATATCAACCCTGAAATAACTGGAAATTTCATCACGGAGTAACCTTGGGATATTTTTGAGATTTATTTCCTCTCCCTACCTTGTGCAATCCAGATGCACTCTTAATTTCGCCAACAGAAGCAATGACTTATTTGCAATAATAATACCTCCACCTTGCACATTATCTCATTTGATTCTCGGAACAATACTGTGAAGTATAAACAGCTATTTTTATTATCCCAGTTTTATAGATGCAGAAGCTCAGGCTCAATGATGTTAAATGGTTTCAGGTCCATTTCCCAGTCTCCAGGCAGGGCTGTGGCTAACGGCTGTGATGTAGTGAGCATCTCAGACAGTGATGGTAGAGACTGTGTTTCCTACTCTCAGTATCCCCCAAACCCACCCAGCAGCATTCCCCTTGTCAACAGAGCAAGCAAACACAGCACAGCAGCTACACAAGCGCCAGAACACCTCTTGGGGTTCTCATCTCAGCCTTTCTCTCCATCTTCTCCAATACCTGTACAATACCCATGACGAAATGTACCATTGGCTTTGTTATCCCAAAGTGGGAAGAGTTCTTTGAGCCAAAATGACTTAAAAGAAGAAAGAAGCTAGCCGGCTTAGGATCTGAGAGAGGCAGTGTGGCTTTGAACATTAAGAGGAGCAAGAAATGATCAGAAACATCTTCTAACGTGAGTGGAGCTCAAAGAAGACACACTTAACCAGGCTTCTGTGACTAGCTGGGGCCGGGGGGGGGGGTCCTGCAGTGGCTTTCACTTTCTATTCCCTCCACAACCTTGTTTCAAGTTTTCTCTCCCACATGCAATGTTTAGAGGCAGCAAACTATTATAGTAGCTACAGCTGGCCTGTAGCCACAGTTGAGTTTAGATTATTTGCCAACATTTTAAATTGTTACTTATTACTTAATAATCTGGATTTTTATGTTTCTTGGAAAAATCAGAAGATTAGGCTATGGTAGGCCAGTGTTCCTGGGTGGCAGCGACCAGTTGCAGCTGAGGAATTATTGTCACTGTGGATGAGGCGCATCCCTCCCTCCCCCACTCCCACTCCAGCCAGCTGCTTTGTTTGATCACTCTGGCCTATGTAAATATTTGAGTTTGAGACCTTTGAAGGAATGAATATGATCCTAAGGTGCTGTAAGCACTTAAAAGTGAGCAAATCTGTGATGTCTGTTGGAAAACAGGCCCAAATTTCTCATCCTTCTTCATCGATCCTTAACTATTCAATTCCTAGGATGCTGTGGGTAGTGTCAGGGACTTTGGCGTCCCTTTGGGGATCAGAGTGTGTTGGAGTCCAGGCTCTAGCATTCATCAGCTTTGTGATTCCAGGGAAGAAAAGGCCATAGTCTGGATGGGTGGTTTCCCAAGTGAGGTATCCATACCCTTCAGGAGTGCAACAATCCAAGGAACAGCAGGAGGTTTGGGGACCACCGTCTGGAGTACACACAGAGGCATGTAATGTGGGAGGAGGCTGATATTGCTAGCTGAATCTCAGAGAAGCTCAGGATGAGACAGCACCCGATGTGGCAGAGGGGGTGAGACATGGGGCTGAAAACAGGATTCATTGAAAGTTTGCATGTGGAACAATTGGGCCTTCCCACCCCACCCCCATCCCTAAAGACAAGGTCTCTATCATTCAGGAAAGATACTGCCAGATTCTACTGTTTGAAAAAATCAAAAAACTTGAATATCATCAGAGGAGGGAAATCAGTACCTTCTAATATTCAGGACTCTCTGGCACTTGAAGCCTTCTAGCTAACAAGCCCTGTCCAGGTACATAGAGCCCCCAATCAGCTTTTTGGGGGCTTCACTTTTAAATAAGAATGGACAATAAAGAACTTCAGGAAATGACTCCATAATAAAAGAGTAAGATTAAAACAAATAAAACAACAACCCTGGAGGGCACAGTTATTTTGAGGAAAAGAACCCAAATCAAAGCAAACTAAACTAAAAAACTCCAATTAATATATTCAGAAAGACTCATGAAGATATTTCATCCGTAAAAGAAGAATAGGATGCATGACAAAGGACAAACAAGAAGAGCTCTTACTAACTAAAAATATGACAGTTAAAAATATAAAAGATTTAGTAGAAGTTTGAAAGATTAAATTGTGGTAGTCTCCTTGAAAGTAGAACCATAAGATAAGATTTTCGAAAAGCTAAGAAAAAAGAAACAAGACATAGAGAATAAATACAGAAGATCTAACACCCAATTAGTAGTAGATTCAGAGGGAGAGGACAGTATTAAATAAGTCCTATAAGAGAAATTTCCAGCATTGATGGCCATACAACTTGACTGAAATGGGCTAATAAGTGATAAACACAGAGTTGGAAAACAAAGACCCACTTAGTCACACAATCTGAATTTTAGAACATCATAGATAAAGGCAACAATCGAAAAAATTCTACTTTTAAAAAAAAGGTCATCTATAAAGGAATGAAAATAAACCAGGCATCAGACTTCTCACTGGCAACACTGGATTCTAGAAGACAATTGTGTGATGCCTTCAGTATTCTATGGGAAAATGATTTTCAATCTAGAATGCCATACTCAGCCAAATTGTCATCCAAGTGTGAGTGTAGAATAAAGATATTTTGGGACAAACAGGGCCCAGGAAATTGATATCTTGCACACCATTTCTTAGGAATGTACTTGAAAATGTGCTGCAGTAAAACAAAGGTATAACCTAAGAAATAGAAAGACACGGATCTTGGAAAACCTGGAATTGACCCAGGAGAGCCATGAAAGTAAAACCCTCCATGACACCTATACAGCAGAAGGATGGTGGGCCTCAGAGGGGAGGGCATAAAAACTCAATAGAATACCTGATGGCATGAAGAAGCTGGGATAAAATGAGCTCCTATGAAGAAAAATGCAACAAGATAAAAGAAAGGCAAATAAAAGATCCAAGGGAAAAAAAGTTGTACGATAAAAGGAAGAGCAATCCTCATAAACATTTTGCTTCTTCAGAGAACAAGATCTACAGTGTTACGACAATGGAAATGCTATTTAAGTGATTTTCATTTTTTAGGATCAGTCTGTGGAAGAGTTAATCATGGTTAAGAATAGAATGTCAATGTTCTTATCCTTAAAATTATATAGCATAGAAGTTGGGAGGAAGATGCAGGACAGAATCTGAAGAGTAAGGATGCTGTTACCTTCATCTTAAAAAGTGAGGAGTCAAGAGACACTGCCCTTAGTTGATAGAACAAGAAATAAAGGTGTAAGTACAGTAGTGTAACAAAGGTAACCTACAGAGAAACAAGTCATTTAACTATATAAAGAGAAAAGGGGCTGCCAGTGAAAATGAGCTAAATCCTCATCATAGAAGGAGGAAAACAGGTAAGGTATAAAATAAATCAATAGTGATAGAAGCATATTATTTAAAGAAACAGAGATAATATAGGAAGAATTATCTAAAAGAGTTAAAATGATTGTTTCCAAGGAATGGGACTGGAAGAAAGATGAGGTGGGGCACAGTATTTTCACTATCTTGTCTACTAGCCTCCCACCATGTTGCTTTCCTATCCACCAACCCATCCCTTCCCAACCCCCTACTCTTCATCTTTAGCTTTCTGGTCCCAACTTGTCTATTTATTTGTTTAAAACCATATTTTGTTGTTCTTTAAAAAGTCAGCTTGTACAAAGGGAATAATCTGATTCAAAGTTCCCGGAGATATCTAATCCCAAACTGGAGTCTTCTAGCCATTGCACAAAATGGTCCACTTTCTCTCAGAGCATGTGGGGCTTCTAGAGATAGTGTGGGCTCTGCAGATCCAGAAGTAATAAGGAACTGCAACAGGGTGAGGATGACTTGAGGATGGTGATGATGATGACGATGGTGATGATGATGATTCTGTATGTCTGGCATGGAGAAAAAATATTTACTGCTTGTATTAGTTTACTGTTGCTGTGTACCAAATGGCCACACACCTAGCAGCTTAAACCAGCACCCACTTATTTTTTTCACAGTTCTGTAGGTCAGAACGCTTTGTCAGCTCAAATGGGTTCTCTGCTCACCATCTCACAATGCTGAAATCAATGTGTTCACCAGGCTGGGCTCTTATCTGGAGGCTCTGGCAAAGAATCCACTTCTGAGCTCATTCAGGTAGTTGGCAGAATTCGGGTCCTTGCAGTTGTAGGGCCAAGGTCCTTGTTTTCGTGCTGATTGTTGGCAAGGGTTTGCTTTTAGCTCCTAGAGGGTGCTCTTAGGGCCTTTCCCTGTGGACCCCTCCATTTTCAAAGCCAGCAAGAGATACCGCTTTTGCATTGAGCCTTTTCATGCTTCGAATCTCTGTGACTTCTTTTCCTGCTACCAGCTGGAGAAAACTCTCAGCTTTTAAAGGGCTCACGTGATTACAGTAGGGCAGTAGAGCCAACCAGATCACCTCCCTATCTTAAAGTAAACTACTTTAATTAGTAACTTTAATTACATTTGCAAAATCCTTTTGCCACATAAACAATATAACCACAGAAGTAATAGCTGGGGACAAAGGTCACAGGGACCATCTGATCCTTCCACCACACTACTCAAGAAAAATGACTTATTTTTATATATGATGTGTTTTATTATAAAAACATAAAAAAGCACAAAGAAGAAGTTTATTAATTTTTTAAAATGGTCATAAATCTCTCACTTCCTGGAAATAGCCATCAACATTTGGAATATATCATCTGAACTGGTCCTTGTCCACAGGAACAGATAAAGCAGAAAGATCAACAGACAACCGTGGAATCTTACTTGGCAAATTATTTTTAAGTAAAAGAAACTAAAGTAGAATAGAAAAAATTGCTGAACTTCAGCTTAATGTTTCTATACCACAAAAATTCTTAAAATTCCCTTAAGGATAAGAAAAACTAGTACAAAAATCATCATGAAGTTGGAATCACGTTTGCTTTAAGAAGCTGCAATTCGTGCATTTCACTTTGTAGACTGGATCATTTCCCGGCCATTGAAGATGAGTAAGTTTACACGCTTGGAAGTCTTCTTATTGCCCTTTCTCCTCACTTTCCAACTTTTGTTAGGTTTACAATTAAGAGTTTGTACTGTTAACATTTTGTCCTCTAACCATACATTCTACAGCTGTTTAGTCTTACTTCTGTATTTAAAACAACTTAAAACTCATCTTCAGGGTTTTTTAAAAAAATCAATTCTCTTCTTGATTCTTTATTTTGATTCATCTCTTGGTTGATTAAATTTCAGCATAAAGAAGATTTTTTCAAGAATGTGGAAACCCTTTGTTAGTTCATGCTCAAGAGTGACTGTCAATGTCCTTTCTACTCAAGGAACAATTTGGCAGAATATAAAAATTCATGAGTCACACCTCCATGCCCTTAAATCGTATAGACCTTGCTTCATTGTCATTTAACATCATGTTGCTCTTGATTTTTTTGATCTGATGTATTTTATTAGTGATCACTCTGTACCCATTTTACCTTGAGACAGTGTGTGCTTTCTAGCTGCTGACTCAAATCTTCATTTCAGTTAAGTTTCTTCTACTATTCCATGGTTTCATTCATTCTGAGATCTTCTTTAGGGATGCCAATTATGCATATATTGACTCTCCATTGTTTATTTTTCATAACTATCAAATTTTTATAATTGTTTTTATTTCTTTGTTCTTTTCCATATTGTTTCATTGTTTGCACTTTTATTCATTCGGTTTTGGGTTGATTCTAAAGTGGGTTTCTTCTCTTTCTTTTCTTGAGTTCAGCCACTCAGTTTTTTCTTCTTTTGTTTTTCTATAATTCCTTATTTGTGCTCCTGAAACTCCTCTTTGAGTATTTTTTTAAATTTTAAAGAGAGAGGACTTTGGGCCAGATAGGGCGGTTCACGCCTGTAATCCCAACACTTTGGGAGGCTGAGGTGGGAGGATCGCTTGAGGCCAGGAGTTTGAGACCAGCCTGGGCAACATCGTGAGACCCCTTTTCTACCAAAAATAAGAGAAATTAGCTGGGCATGATGGCACACACTTGTAGTCTCAGCTACTTGGGAGGCTGAGGCAGGAGGATCGCTTGAGCCCAGGAGTTTGAGGCTGCAGTGAGCTATGACCATGCCACTGTACTCTACCTGGGGCAGAGTGAGACTCTGTCTCAAAAAAAAAAAAAAAAAAAAAGAGAGAACTTTGTAATTTCTCTGAAGAGATAGAGAATTCATCATTAAATAGCATGGGAAGAGGCAGAAGAAGGTCTCTGAGGTAGCTGGCAGCTTTACTTTGGTGTGTTTCCAGATCTGTTTACAGTATTTCCTCTCCACAGGAGAAAGTCTCTGAGATCTCAGGTTTTGGCACTCAGGAGGTTATTAAGGCTCCCAGGAAAGCCCTCTCAGTCCAGGCTCTCTGAGTTATGATCTAGCAGTTGCTTCTCTACCTCCCTCACCTTCTCATTGCCCGGAGACTCTTTTGGCTTGGAGGCCAGGTCCCAGAAAATAGAAATAAATAACCATCAGCCTGTCTACTCCTTGATTTCAGCCTTCCCTGCTGTCATTCTGTTTCTTCATAGGGACACTCTAAGTTTCTCCTGTGGAGTCCTTGTGTCCTATTACTCAAGTCTAAATTTCAGTCATTTGAGTACCACTTCCACAACTTTTGCCTTATCAGCATATCACCCCTATTAAAATCAATATTTTTCATTAAATCAATTGCCAATTTTTACTTATTTAAAAAGGAAGTATATCACTATCATAAATGAAAAACCAGTATCACTTGCCATAACTGGTAAGTAACTATTAAAGTAAATACAATTAAAACAAAATGATAGTAAGTTCCAGCTAGATACAGTTGTCAGCTGGAAGCTGAGTCTGAGGTCTATACTTTCCTTGTTAGAAAGAGTGATTAGTACAAATTAGAGAAAAGGTAAAGACTACTGGCACCAAACCAAGGCTTTCTTTTTGATTTTATCACAAATGAAAGAGAACTAAAAAAATGAATCACTTTTTCATTATGTCATTTAATATAACTGAATAACTGTTCATGAACCACCTAAATTTATCTCATCTTTCCCAGCAATACAAGTCCCCTTTCCCCTTTGGGAGACACCACCCTAATGCAAGGATCAATGATTTGGTCCCTCAGGACTGTGACACTAACATCTAAGGAAATATATTTCCTGCTCAAGGCTGGAGGCAGTATGTTGGCTTTCAGCACTTCACCAACTGTAGCACAGATTTTGCAATATTTGGCAGGCATACTTCAAGATTTGTGGTTTGAGGTTCTAAGGGTTCCCTTGTTTCATTAAAAATGGGGCCTTTTCTGTGTTTTTGCTTTGCTTTGTTTTTGTGTTGCTTCCAGAAGATTTCAAGGGAGAGGGAGGGAGGAAGTCAAAATATCTTTACTACCTTTAACTGGATATATATGTGATTTGCATCTCTCTGAAGTCTTCTAGCTGTGCGTTGGTTGGCACAGGTTCACAGAGGTGGACAGAGCCAGATCTCCATGTCTACTGTACCTACTCTCATCTTTTGCCCAGACTACAGTGATCATGTCCTGAGCTAACTGGTCTCCTTGTATCCCATTTTGCCCCCTCCAGCCCAGTCTCCAAATACTAACCACAGTAACCTTTTGAAAATATTACCCCACTTATATCCTTCCCCTGTTTAAGTTCCTTCCATTGATTCCCACTTCACACGAGATAAACTCCAAAAATATTAACAAAAACAACCCCATACTTCATGACTGGGTCTCAACGTACCCTCTCACCCCCACCCCACCCCACCTCACCTCATTCCTTGCTCACCTTGTTAAGGCTCCACTGGCTCTCTCTCAATATCTCAAATACAATGGGCTCCTTGCCTGCCTCAGGATATCTTCCTAAATTTTCTCCCCGCCACCCAATTCACCTATGAAATAGCATAGGTAGATTATGCTTTGGTAGACAATCATCCCAACATCTAAGTAGCTTATGCCTAAAAGGACTTATTTATTGCTTACATCACAGTCTGATGTAGGTCAGTTGGCTCTTCTTCAAGTGGAAGCTCAGGGGTTTGGGGTCCTAGATTGTGGCAACCCCATATGAAAAATGTGGCCTTTGTGGTTGTTGTGGAAAGAAAAGAGAGTGTGAGTTATTATGCAAGGAGTTTTCTGGCCAGGCCTGAAAATGGCAAGCACCATGTCTGCCCACACCCCATTGGCCAGATCACAGTCACATGACCCTAACCTAACTGTAAAGGAGGCAAAAAAGGAAAAAAAAGTCTTCCTGTGTGTCCAGGAAACGGAAATGAGATTGGTGAACATCAGGCTAGTTCCTGCCACATCCTGGTTAAAACCTACTGACCTTTAAAGACTAAGCTTAAATAAAACCTTCTTACAAAGGCCTTCCAGCTCCAACAACCTAAATTAAGCATCCCTGACATATTCTATTGTATCACCCTGTAATTTTCCTTTATGGTATGATCACAATGGAAAGTTTACATTTCTTTATGGGATTATTTAATATTTATTTCTGTTCCTAGACTGTAGATTCTATAACAGCAAGGACTGCATCTGTTTTGCTCCCACTGTAACTCTAGCACCAATCACAGTACTTGGTATATAACTGGTGTAAAAGTTGTTGAATAAACAAATGAACAATTGCACATAGTCATTGCCTGGCTCCAAATAGCACACTACTTGTGCAGGAGAAAGACAAGTAAGCAGGCAGTTATGGTTTAGTGTAATAAATGTTCCAGGCAGGTAAGCCTAGGGAGCTCTGACAGCAACCTGAAGGGTCTCCCAAGGCTTCCTTGCCTTTTCTTTCATGGCAACCTAATCCAGGAGTCTGCAAACTATGGCCTGTCGGCCAAATCTGACTCACTGCCTTTTTTTTAATGGCCCAAGGGCTAAGAACGGTTTTTACATTTTTAAGTGATTGAAAAAGGAATTAGAAAAATATATTGTGACATGTGAAAATTAAGTGAAATTCAAATTTCAATGTTCATAAAAAATGTTTTATTGGAACACTGCCATGCCATTTAATTTATTTATTGTCTATGACTGCTTTCCAGCTACAATGGCAGAGTTGAGTAGCTGTGAAAGAGGCCATATGGCCCTCAAAGCCTAAAACATTTACTAATTGGCCCTTAGGAAAAAGTTTGCTGACCACTGATCTAATCCATGCTTAGTTTAAAAGATCGCTTCTATGTGAATTATGTCCAAGTGCACATCTTTAAGCCTCTCCTTTTCCTATTTTCATGTCCACTACCAGAAATTAGGCTCCCATTAGTTCTATCCTGGCAACATTATTCCTGCCTTGCTATCTTTCTCCTCTTCCCTTCATTTCATCATTGTGTACTAAATAAAATCTGCACTGTTTAGCACAGTATTCATGGTTCTCCATTATTTTTATCATACCTTACCTTTTCAACTGTATTATCGTACATCCTACTTTCATCTAGCCTTAGCAATCACTTAACCCACCCTTGCCTTCTTTGCTCTAGGCCTATGCTCAGTTACCATCTCTGTGTGAAATGTCTGATGCTAGTATTTCTATCTTACCCATCCTTTAAGTTGGTTATCTCAAATGCCTTCTTGCCCTAAGAACCTTTCCCACCTCCTCCACTGAGAATAATTATTGCCATCTGTGTGATTCTCTAATGCTTTGTGCGACTCTTTTATTTCAAATTCTGCTTTAAAGTTTTCTGTCTGTATACACAGATTGTTTCTCTCATTCTATTGAAAGCTGCTTAGGGGCAGGACTTATATTCTATTTTATTAATCTCTGTATCCTTTCGGCGCCTAGGAAGAATCTTGTACAAAATAGAAATGTCTCGCCTTTGCAAAATCCCTCATCGGGGAGCTGTGACTGTGAATTTTTGTAAAGAACTACACGGATTTAAGCACAACTCCACTTAATTTGTTTAGGGTTCACTAGAGCAAGTAACATCTTTTTAGGGGATGCCATCGTCCAGATCAGCGGTCCCCAGCTTTTTGGCACCAGGGACCGTTTTCATGGAAGACAACTTTTCCACGGACCAGGGACGGGGTGGAGGGATGATTTCGGGATGATTCAAACACATTACATTTATTGCGCTCTTTATTTCTATTATCATTACATTTTAGTATATAATGAAATAATTATACAACTCACCATAGGCTGGGGACCCCTGTTCCAGAAGATCACATATCTACGGATCGCTGCCTGGGTCCCTTAGGTTTGTCTGCAAACACGTGGGTGACAAGCACTTCCCTCCAGGCCCCTCCTCTGTCCACGGTGATTGGCGGACCGAAAGTCCCAATCATCCCTCCCCGCCTCTTTCAGCAGTAGCCAATCATAGACCCCGAGCGCCTCCTGACTACTAGACACTGTTTACTAACAGATCGAAGCTGGGGAATAAGGGGTGTGACCGTTCTGGGGAGGTCAGGGAAGGGAAGGTCTTGACTGCGCGTGCGCACCAAAGGAAACGGGCGGGGCAGAAGCTAGGGCCTCACCAATCGGAGTGGCTTCGCTCCTCCCTCTCCTGCCTCCCCGCCAAGCAACAACAATTCTCGGAGCGGGGCGGGGCGGATCGTGAAACGTCACAGAGGATTGCCCAATGGGTGACGGCATTGGCGGACGCGCGCGCCGTGTGCCCAATAAGCGATGGCGGCTCGAATGGCTCCTCTGCCTTGCTGCCTGTGGGCGGAGCGGCCTGAGAGGAGGAGGCGGTGGAGCAGGGGGCGGTTTGGTTGCGCGGTACTAGCGGTGCCCGCCGAAGGGGGAGGAGGCGAGGAGCCAGCCGTGCGGCCAGAGCGGGAAAGAGACTCGTCTCTGCGTCCGAGTTGTGGAGCCGCCGCACCCCGGCTCCTGGGGCTGCAGCAGGGGCTGTGAGGGCACGGGCGTCCGCTATCTCCCGGGTTCCCCTCGTAGCGACCCGCAGGATCAGAAAAAAGGAGAAGATGGAGGAGGAGGGCGGCAGCGGCGGCGGTGGCGGCGCCGCGGGGACCAGCGGGGACGGCGGCGGCGGCGGCGGCGGGGGAGAGCAGCTCCTCACTGTCAAGCACGAGCTGCGGACCGGTGAGCGACCCCGCCCTCTGCCGGCCGGGCCCCGGCGCGGGGGCGCGCTCCGGGGGCACGCGGGTGCCCGTGCGAGGCTAGGGGCGCGGGGCCGGGGTGCGCGGCGGCCGCGGGCCGGAGCCTGGGGCGCGGAGGGGCGGGCCCGGGGCGGGGCCTCGCGGGCGGGGCGGGAGCCCCGGGGGTCTGGGGAGGTGGGGGCGCGCCCGTGGGGAGGTGGCCGAAAGTTTTCTCGAGCCCCGGGAGGAGCGGCCGGCACCGGGTGTCGGGGCCCTCGCAGTAGCGCCCGACCGCTGCCTGTGGCACTCGTCTCTGAGGATGTCTTTGCGCTCCTCTTCCCGCACAGGTGACACATCTGTCACTGCATCCTGCCTAGGGCGAAAGGTGCGCCTTCCTCAACGTGGGGAGAGCGGCGCTTTGTTTTGCACCGTGGCTCACTTCTCCGCCCCTCTGCTCCCCTGGAGGTGGTCCGGGTGGGGGGTTGTGGAACCATCCCCTAAGATGCTGTGGTCCCGGACGAGATAAATGGGGCGGGGGCCTGTCCCTCGGGCTCTTAACGAGTCCAGTCTCTAGCGAGATGAAGAGGAATTGCGGGCGCCAGGGATTGAGTGCTTTTATTTGCGATTATCATGAAATACTATACTTGGCCTTGAATTTCTTTCAGAGGTCTCGGGTTGAGGCTCTGTAAATTTAAAGCTCTAGGTAAAAGGGACTAACTAGCGGGCTTAAGCGCTTCGTCCTAATGTTTGAGATCATTAGAGTTGTTCTGAGCTTTATACTTGTTAAATTACTTTATTCGTGTGTAGGTCTGGGTTGTTCATTTTGGAAAATGCTTATTTGGTCCGATCAGTACAATTTGGGGTTATATTTCTGGAGTCCAGTCTTGTATTAGAGATACCTTTTCTTCTGAACAGATAGTACGTTTTAATGAGTCATTCTTTTATTATTAAATATTCTTGTATCTAAGGTTTTTGATATAGCTTTTTTGGCACTTTGGGATATCCTTTTATTATGTAGACACAAAGCTTAAACGGCAGGTTTCAGGTGTGCACCTACTATATCTTGTTTCTGTTTTGAACAGACTGTAAAGTTAGCTCTATTTGCCAGTTCTTTTAGTTTTTGTTATTTCTACTGGGATTGCTCATTAACATTCTATTGGGTGCCAGCGTGGTGACTTAATTTAAGAGAGATGTCAAATTCATGCTTACTTAAGTCAACATTTTTAAACATTTTTTTATTTTGGTTATTGTGAATCTGTTATATATCTCGAGTTAGTTATTCCATAATATTTTTGAATTCCTAACATAACCTGTGTAGGTTCGGTTGGTTTGGTTTTTCTCTCTTAATTTAATAGATGACTGATGTTTTCAAAGGGCTATTAAATAATTTACTCAATATACATTTATTCAGTATTAATAACCGATTTGTGCCAGGCTCAGAGTCAGGTGCTTTCTGGCGTGAAGATTTTGAATTTTTGAATTTTTTCTAATCTTACATAATGATTCACTGATTTATGTATGTGGAATCGTACAGTACAGCAAACGCTATTTGAAGTCATATGCTCCTCGGCCAGTGACCGTGGTGCAATGAACACCTTTTTGCTAAATTACCAAGGAGCAACCTACTTGTTATTAGTAGTCAACCAACTGCTCAGTTTCTGGATTTTGCAAACAATGCTAGTTTTGTAGAAAACAATGAGTACTGCTTTATTTCCCCTTCTCTACTAACTGTGTGAATCATCAGCTTCAAGTTTGCGTTTTAGAAATTTTTCTGATGGATGGTGAGATTATACTGAATTCATTAGTACTGTTAACTGTCAAAGGAAATGAACAATCATTTTGATTTATTGCTGAACACTGGAACAACTGACCGGATATAGTGGTCAAAAACACTGTTAAAATATAACTTGAAAGAGTTGCTCAGCTTCAGCCAACTGTACTCCTGTCAGCACATGATGCTATAATAGGCACCAAAGTAATTTGATCGGATATGGACCCTTCTCAAAATGTGGACAAGTGTATAGTTATATCAAGCTGGCAGTTGGTGATTGCTCATTTGTGCAGAATACTTTATCGTATGCCATAGGATGAATGAAAACGTAACAAAAGTCATGTGAAAGGACATTGAAATCACTCCAATTGTGTAGAACAAACAGTATGGCATACCTGGACAGGGAGCTAGAAGACGTAATTCTAAATCCCCGCTCTGCTGCTTACTAGCTATGTAGACTTGGGCAAGTCACTCCGCCCTTTCAGACTTACTTCTTTCATCTACAAAATGTGGGGATTGAATGAGACACTGTTGGAAAAGTGCTAAGTAGGATGCCTGGCACAAAGTAGGCACTCAGGAAATGTTGTTTGAATGTACATCTAAAAATCACTCCATAACAGTATCTTAATGTGTGAATTAATCCAGTGTAATTTGTAAAACACATCACTCATTTAGCTTTTAGCCTGTGTCACATTGCCTGGCTATTACCTTTTTCTGTTTATGTCCCGCCTTCTCATGTAGAGTGTAAACTCCCTGTAATCCATGCTGCTGATTCACAGCCTGTGCATATCTCTTCAGTAGCATTTAACACACAGTACTTTAATAATGCAATTACTTGTCTGTGTTATAGGCTGTAAGATCCTTGAGGGCAGACACCATGTCCTTTGTTGATTTGTAGACCCTGGTATATGGTAGGCATTCAAATATTTGTTGAATGAATCCATCAAATGGATAAAAATCCAGGAGTATGTCTAGAGCTTTATTGTATTACCAGTACCTCGCAGATGTTAGGTGGTTGAGAAATTGATGACATAAATTGGTGAATATAAAAACTGAAGAATGCAAAGGGTTCCATTAAACATACTTTCTTGAGTACTTTCCGTTTTCTCTTCTACGTGGTACTGATGATACCCAAAATGACTAAGAAAATGCCCTATGGTAGGAAGAGGCCATATAAACCAGTAATTAAGATGTATTATCTTAAGTGTAATAACATAGGGATACAAAGTATAAAGGTAGCAAATAAGAGGTTAAGACTTTTAGCTTTCAACTGTTGTTGTTGTTCAACAGTGAGATTTGACTAACTGTTGAATAACAAAAACAAAAAAGGAAGGGGTATTATTGGAAGTATATTATCTTACCCATTCATTTGTTCAATAAATATTTTATTACCTCTTATGTACTGGGTGCTATTTTAAATGCTGGGGTTATGAGACATATGTGGTTTCTGCACTGGAAGGACAGTTGCATCAGGAATCACTGGAACCAGAGACTTACCATTGTCTGTATTCTCTCCATCTTGAATCTCTGCTTATCTGTGTGTGATGCCTTTATTCTTTTCTTGCTGTCCAGCTTTTCCCACATGGGAAATACCATTCTGCTGGACCCCAGTTTTTACATCTTACAGCTTCAGGTACTGGAAAGACACTGCCTTCTTCTCAACTTCAGCTATGAAAATCTTAGGGAAGGACTTTTTTGGCCTGGCTTTGGCCAGGTGTCCATTTTCTGATCATTCAGTTAAGGCCAGGGGATGAGATTGTGTTCTTCTAACATGACAGCAACTACAGTAAACATATGGATGAAGGTAAACTAAACTCTTAGAAGAAGAAGAGTTGCTGGGAAAAACATTTCCTTAGATGCCTGTCATTAGGAGGGAGAGCCTACCACTGAGAAAAGGGTTGAGGAAGTTTATCTATTGTGGTGTAACAAATGTCTCCAAACTTTAGTGGCTTAAAGCAACATGATTTCTTTGGGTCAGGAATTCAGGAGTTGCTTAGCTTGTTGGTTCTAGCTCAGGGACTCTTATGATGTTGTAGTTAAGGGGTTGGCCAGGACTGCAGTCACCTGAAGACTTGTTTAGGGCTTGTGTTTCCCCTTCCAAGATGGCTCACTCACATGTTGTGGGCAGGATGCTTCAGTTTCTTGCCATGTGGACCTCTCCATAGGGCTACTTGAGTGTTCTCATGACATGGCAACTGGTTTCCCCCAGAACAAGTGACTTGAGAGAGAGAAAGGTAGAACCCACAATGTCTTTTTTGTTAAGTAGCTTTATTGAGGTATAATTTACATACCATAAAACCCATTTGTTTTAAGTGTACAAGTCAACAACTTTTAGTATATTTACAGAGGTATACAGCCATCACCACAATCTAATAATTTTAGAACATTGCTGTCATCCTAAAAAGAAACCTCATACCAATTTACATCAGTAGCTATACATTCCCACCACCCGTTCCCAGCCCTGGCCAACCACTAATCTATTTCCTATATCTGTATGTTCCTATTATGGAATTTCATATAATCAAATTATACAATGTGGTCTTTTGGACTGGTTTCTTTCACTGAGCATAGTGTTTTCAAGATTCATCCATTTTGTAGCATGTATGAGTACTTTTTTTTTTTGGTTGACAAATTGTATTCCATTGTATGAATATACCATATTTTGCTTATCCGTTCATCAGTTGGTTGATATTTGGGTTATTTTCACCTTTTGGCTATTGTGAATACTGTTGCTATGCACATTTGTGAACAAGCTTTTGTATGGGCCTATGTTTTCATTTCTCTTGGGTATATACCAAAAGTAAAATTGCTGGATCACCCGGTAAGTCTATGTTTAACTCTGTAAGAAACTGCCAAACTGTTTTTCAAAGTGGCTGTACCAGTTTATATTCCCACCAGTAATGTATGAGTGCTCCATTTTTTTCACAGCCTAGCCAACGCTTGTTATTGTCTTTCTTTTTGCTTATAGCCATCCTAGGGAATGTGAAGTGATATTTCATGTGGTTTTGATTTCAATTTCCCTAATGACTAATGACAAGCATCTTTTCATGTGCTTACTGGCCATTTGTATAACTTTGGAGAAATGTTTATTCAGATCCTTTGCCTATTTTTTAATTGGCTATTTTGTCTTTTTTGTTACTGAGATATGAGAGTTCTTTTTGTATTTTAGCTACAGTGTCTCTTATTAGAAATATGATTTGCAAATATTTTCTTCCATAAAATGAGTTGTCTTTTCATTTTTTTTGATGGTGTCCTTAGATGTACAAAAGTCTTTAATTTTGATGAAATCTAATTTATCTGTTTTTTTCCATTTTTTCTTGTGCTATATCTAAGAAATCATTGACTAATCTAAGGTTGCAAAGATTTATACCTTAAATCTTTGAAGATTAATTCTTCAAAAAGTTTTATGGTTTTAACTGTTACATTTAGATCTTTCATACATTTTGAAGTAATTGTGGTATATGGTGTGAGGAAGCGATCCAGATTCATTCTTTTGCATGTGGAGATCCAGTTGTCCCAGCACCATTTGTTGGAAAGACTGTTCTTTCCCCATGTTATTGTCTTGGCACCCTTGTTGAAAATCAATTGATCATAGATGTATGGCCTTATTTATTTTAGACTCTCATTTCTATTCCACTGATCTGTCTGTCTCTCCTTATGTCAGTACCACACTATCTTGATTACTGCAACTTTTTAGTAAGTTTTGAAATTGGGAAGTGTGAATCTTCCTACCTTGTTCTTCTTTTTCAAGATTGTTTTGATTATTCTGGGTCCTTTGAGTTTCCATAGGAATTTTAGGATCAGCTTGTCAGTTTTTGCAAAGAAGCCAGCTGGGTGGAATTCTGAAAGGGATTGCATTGTATCTGTAGATCAATTTTGGGAGTGTCACCATCTTAGTAGTGTTAAGTTTTCTGATCCATGAACATGGGATGTCTTTCCATTTACTTAGGTCTTTAATTTCTTTCAACAATGTTTTCTAGTTTTTAGAGTATAAGTTTGTACTTCTTTTGTTAAATTTATTCCTAAGTATTTTTTTTGATGCTATTGTAAGAAGAATTACTTTCTTAATTTCACTTTTGGATTGTACACTATTTTTGTACATTGATCTTGTGTCTTGCAACCTTGCCAAACTAACTTATTAGTTCTATTAGTTTTTTAGTGGATTCCTTAGTATTTTCTGTTTATAAGATTATATTAGCCATGAATAGAGATAGTTTTACTTTTTCATTTCCAGTCTTGATGCCTTTTGTTTCATTTTCTTGCTTAATTGCCTTGGCTAGTGTTCAATAGAATTGGCAAGAGCAGACTTCTTTGTCTTGTTCTTGATCCTGTGGGGAAGGCTTTAGTCTTCCACTACTGAGTATGAGGTGTGCTGTGGGTTTTTCATAGGTGCCCTTTATCAAGTTGAGGAATTTCCCTTCTATTCCTAGTTTGTTTGGATGTTTTTATAATGAAACGGTATTGGATTTTGACAGATGCTTTTTCTGCATCTATTGAGATGATCATGTGGTTTTTGTTTTTTGTTCTGTTGATATAGTGTATTACATTAATTAATTTTTGGATGTTAAGCCAACCTTGCATTCCTGGGATAAATCCTGCTGGTCATGGTATGCAATCCTTCTTATTTGTTTTTGGATTCAGTTTGCTTGCATTTTGTTAAGGATTTTTGTATCTGTATTCATAAGAGATATTTGTTTGTAGTTTTCTTTTTTTGTGATGCCTCTGTCTCATTTCTCTAAAATATTCTTTGATTGATTTCTGCCACCAACTAAAGACCTTACCCATTTGGTTACTGGCATCCATATTTAGAGTCTTTTAAGTAAAGGTTTAACAGAGGTAGAGGGTGGGATGTAGTTCTAATTCTGTGCCTGATTTTGTGTGTGACCTGGGATAAATCATTTTGCTTTTCTGAGCCCAAGTTTTCTCATTCATAAAGTAAAGGTGTTGGGCTGAGTGATATCCAAAGTACTTACCAGTATTAAGGGTGTTCTGTGGAATTTCTGTGGAAATCCTGGTATAGGTGAAAGTCAGGAGTGGTGATTTACTTTAAAAGATTGTTCTGTTTTGCCAAAGGATTCATGTTGAATGCATTGAAAAAAAGTTCCCTGATGCTTTTTGAATGATTAGCTCTTTAGGAACATAACCATTACCTACAGTAAGATACTTTGAAAGATTTCAATGATAGTCTTAGTTATCTGTGAGTAAAGTGTGGCTCTCCTTTTTATACTATACATGTATAGATATATATAGTCATTGGTGGTCCCGTAAGATTGTAATACCTTTTCTATGTTTAGATACGTTTGGATACACAAATGCTTAACATTGTGTTCCAGTTGCCTATGGTATTCAGTACAGTAACATGTTGTACAGAATTGCAGCTTGGGAGCAATAGGCTATATACCGTATAGCCTAGGTGTGTAGTAAGTTATACCATCCAGGTTTGTGTAAGTACGCTGTGGTATTGGCGCAACTATAAAATTGCGTAACAATGCATTTCTCAGAATGTATCCCTGTTGTTAAGTGACACATGACTATATGTGTGTGTGTATTTTTTATAGTACTTGTCCCTTTTTTCACACTTTCCTTACTTTGAGAAGAGTAGGCAGAACTTGTGCTCTATCTTTAGTTTTATAGGATACATTGGGAATGTTAAAATACGGATAGGTTATTGACAGTACCCTAACTTGATTCCCTAGAGCACAGACCTTAAAAGAAAATCCCTTCTTAACTTTCTACCACAAATTTTAGTGATTAAGAAAATGATCTATTGGGGCAAAGAAGGTGGCATCTCAGCCCTTAAGTCAAGGGGGATTCAAGTGTATATTGTATTTATAGTCTGTGGGGGGAAAAACCTTGGGTGATAAGTCTAATGTTATATCAGACCCAACATTAACCTCTGCTGCAAAGCAAGGAAGCATCCTCAAACCTCAGCTTCCTGGAGACATCAGTGGTTTGATGGGCAGGATTGAATTCTTCCCTGTGAAAAAGAAGCTGATTCTTGGTGAAAACTCCTCTAGGGAGAATCTAACATAATAATATCATGTGTTGGTTGAAGCTTCACAATTAAATACACTGTTGAGAGATGTCAATCCTAAAATGCTGTGGGAGGGAGGGGTTGTCACAGTTATCTCCTTTGAGCTTGCATAATGATTTACAGATCTCTCTATGCACCTCAAAAGTACGATCACTCCTACATTCCTCTTGTTTGTCAGGGAAGATGAATAGGTCTAAAATAGAATCTTGCCCTCATTATGTTTGTTTCTAGCAGTGTCCCTCTCGGTTCAGGTGTAGCTGTTCCTCCCAAAATCAAATAAGTTCTCTGTACTTTTACATTCCTAAAGTTGTGAGTGAGCTGGCTGTCTCACTTTTTTCTTTCTTCCTTTTAAAGAAAATATTCAGTAGGCATCCTCCCCTTTGACGACAGGGAGAATAGGGAGGTAAAGTTCCTGATTTTTAGTACAGTGCTTGGTATTGCAGTTATTTTATTTCACACTCAAGTTTTTGTGTAGGTGTGCTTCATTTTATGTAATCAGTGTGTTCTTGACAACAATTGTGTAAATAATATTTTTATATATCATATTATTTGGAATATAGAAAGTGAACTTGGTATTTAAAAGAATTCTATCATTAACTCTTGTATTTAAAAAATTTTTTGATTAAGTTTTCCATTTGTGGCTCTTATTGTGGTGTAGATTTTTCTGACACCATCTTTACAATTTAGGTAGCTGCGAACAGGTAAATCAGATGAAGTCTTGTGTTGTAGGGTGAATAATGACCATCCCCCCCCCCCCCCCCCCCGCCAGATGTCCATATCTTAATCCCTGGAACCCATGAGTATGCTGCCTTACATAGCAAAAGAGACCTTGCAGATGCGATTACGTATCCTGAGATGTGGAGATTGTTCTGGGTTATCTGGGTAGGCCCAATGTAATCACACGGGGCCTTAGAAGAGGGAGACAGGAGGGCCAGAGTCAGAGAAGGTGATGTGAAGATGGAAGCAGAGGGAAGAAAGAGAAGATGTGATGAGGAACCGGAGATCAGGGTGATGCTGTTGCTGGAAGGGGACCATGAGCTGAGGAATGCAGGCAGCCTGTAGGAGCTGGGGAATAGATTTTCCCCTAGAGTATCCAGAAGGAACACAGCTCTGCTGTCACCTTGATTTTAGCTCTGTAAGATCCAGTTTCAGGCTTCTGTTCTGCGGAACTGTAAGAAAACAAATTTTTGTTGTTATTAAACCATCAAGTTTATGTTACTTTTTTACTGCAGCAATAGGAAACCAATACACCTTACTTAAGATTGGATGAGCCAAGAGATAATTTTGCATCAGGTATGGGTGACTGAGTGTAATAACAGAACATGAAGCATTCAGTTATTTAAACAACTATTTTAGCAGAAAATGGTAACAAATGTCATTCTTTGTAGAAGTAGGATGGTGTCCTCTCTAAGGAATCCCCAAGGAGACATTCCTTTCTGATTTTAGTACCAAGCCTGGCTGTGCTGCTTTTGACTAGCTGTTCTGTTTTGCATGGGAATGCTCTGCAGTGGGTCCCTCAGCACGACCTCTTTGATTAAGTTGGTGGCTAGAAAGCTTCAAATCTCAGGCCTACACTACCTAAAAGTGTGATTTTGCGTGCGTCTTGAGTCTCATCCTGGTGCCATTTGTGCCCCTCTTCTTCTTTTCTTATGCTTTAATTAATTCTAGTAATTTGCCTTATATATTTTCTAGACCAAGGCAAGGCGTATGTAAATATATAATAAAATAAGTACCTTTATATATAAAAACATATACGTACCATTAGTAATATGGACAATATAGGAAGATACTTTTCTATCCAGTGTTTTGCTTCTTAAATAAAATCTTTGTTATATTATGTTCATGCTATTTTTATATTTCTTCGAAAAAGAAAAAAGTAAGGTCTCTCATTAGAAGCACTTTTGATTTTTATAAAATACATAATGATAAATCAATAAAATAGGGGCATACTTAAAAGAATGCTAGAGGCAAAAAGGTAGAGATCATACACAGGTCTGTCTGTACCACACAGTTTCCTACATAAGTGGAATATTATCCCATCATTACCTGGAAAATTTGTCAGCTGGAGCACTCCTCTAACCACATCAATAATAATCTGAAGTAAGTTATGTGTTTTTCCTAAAGGGAAAATTATTAATAATACGTAATAAGGATATAACATTGTACTTCATATCTAAATATGATGCTTCATGAAGAGAACATGAACACTGAGTCTTAGCTAGACCACTCCCATGATCTTACTCGTGTTTTCCCTTTATACTGAAGTCATTTGTTTGTAAGGAAACATCATAATTAGGGCTAGAATAGAACAAATCTAATGAAGCCACACACAAACCAAACTCGTAACTTTGACCTAATTTTGCTATGTATGAGTTGGGCAAAACAGCCACCGTTTTATTCACCCATCAAGGATTTATTGAATTCCTACTGTGTGTCTGCCACCATATTATAATAGTTGCTGGGTTTTAGTAGGGAGCAAGTTAGACATGGCTGCCACCCTTGTTGAGTAATACCTAAGAGAAAGACCTTAAATACATAATCACTAACTAACCATATGATTGCAATTGTGATAAACTCTGTTGAGAAGGACAGGGTTCTGTGAATGAACCTAACAGGGTGACCTCACATTGTGTGAGGGATGAAGAAAACCTTCTGTGAAGCAGTAATGTTTAAGCTGAGGCCCTGGCTATCATGGCTGAGGAATTGGGAGGACAAAGCATTTCTGTCAAAGGAAGTAACACAAATGGTTCTCATATGGGAAATGGCTTGGCACACTGGGCTTACTGGAAGAAAGGCCTCTGGCTTGAGCATGGTGTCCAAGCAGGAGTCATCAGGAAATGGAGCTGAAAAGGTAGCCAGGGCCATTTCATGCAGGGTTTGTGGGTTATGACAAGGTGTTCAGCCATTGAGTGCAATATGAAGCCATTGGAGGATTTTCAGCTGGGGAATGATGAGATTAGTTTGCATTGTAAAAAAAAAAAAAAAAAAAAGACTCCTATTTCTGTGAGGGAGTGGAAAGAGTGTATGAAGGGACACCAGTTAGGGAACTATTGCAGAAGTTTAAATGGAATATAAAGGTTTGGATTAGGTAACGATTGGGATTAAGAATTGTGAATGTATTTGAGGTGTATTTAGGAGATAGAATCAGCAGAACTTGGAGTTGTATTGATATGGGGTTTTCTGGCTGGAACAAATGTGTGTCTGAAGATGCTGTTTATTGAGGTGGTCTATTAATTTTCTATTGCTGCATAACAAATTACCACAAATTTAGCAGCTTGTAATAGCACCCATTTATTAGCTCACAGTTCACTAGGTTATAAGTCCTCACGAATGGCTGTCTTCTCTGCTCAGGGCTGAAATCACTGTGTTAGCCAGACTGTGTTCTCATGTGGAGGCTCTGGGTAAAAATCCACTTCCAAGCTCATTCTTACTGTTGGAAGAATTCAGTTCCTGTGGTTTTCGGCTCAAGGCTCCAGTTTCCTTGCTGGCTGTCAGCTGGGGGTTATCTGCGTTCCTTCTCATGTGTCTCCTCCATCTGTAGGCTGACAAAAGTATGTCAAATCCTTACCATACTTTGACTCTCTGACTTCTGTACCTCCTTCTCTGACCTTCAGGCCTACATTTAAAGGGATTCGTTTGATTAGGTCAGGCCTGCTAGGATAATTTTCCTATCATAAGGTCAACTGATTTGGGACCTTAATTGTATCTGCAAAATCCCTTTATCACAAGAGTGAGATTTCATTATATTCACTAACTCAAGGGGATGAGATCATACAGTGGCTAGGGTCATTAGGGTCCTTTTAGAATTCTGCCTTGGAATTCACAGATGGTAAACCAGATGAGATGCACATAGGGGCGGACAGAAGAGATAGGATCCAGTTTTGTACAGATCAAAGTAAGTGTGAGATGCCTTTGACATATTTTGATGGACATAGGTGGTAATAGTAACCATGGATAATGTGCTACATGGTAGGTGCTTTCATAAACTCATTTAACCTACACAGCAACGCTATGAAATGAGTACTATTATTATTATTCCAATTCTACAGATGGGGATACTGAATCTTAGAGTGGTCCCAGGAAGTAAGTAAAAGAATTGGTTTTGAAACCCAAGTAGTCTGGCCCCAAGGCCCATCTAAAGCACTGTGCTTAGTGGCATCAGTTGGGTACGGGTCTGGAGCTCGGAAAAGAGGTCTGGACTGCAGATAAAAATCCGAGCATCATTGACATTTAGATTTAAAGCCAAAGTAGTAGGTGAGATCACCCTAGGAGAGATTGTAGAAGGGAAAAGAGAGGAAGAGGACTCAGAACTGAGTCCTGAAAAACTCCAAAATTTAAAGAATGGATAGAAAAGGAGTTGCTAAGAAAGGATACAGAGGAGGAACAGCCAGAAGAAAAAGCAAGAGAAAAGCTAGGAAAGGTGTGTTATGACAGCGAAGGAGAGATCATGCTTCAAGGGTGGAGGAGAGTCATATTTGAATAATAACCTAATGGCCTTATCAGAGCAATTTTGGTGGAGATTTGTTGGGAGAAGCCAGATTGGAATGGATTGAGGAGCGATTGCAAGTGCAGACAACTTTTGAGAGACTCGCTTCTGGAGGGAATTACAGAGAGGGACTTAGCCAGAGAGGAATGTGGGGTGCAGGGAGGATTTATTTTTTGTTTCCTTGTTTTAAGATGAGTGATGCTAGAGTATGCTTAAGTACTACTAGCCTGGATTTGTCATAGAGAGACTGGCAAACAAGAGGGGGTGGATGATGGTGTCAGGATCCCCAAGAAGGGGGATGGGATGTAGTGCACCTGGGGATTGGAGGGGAAGATTGGCCTTCGATAAGAAGCAGTTTACTATAATAGGAGGGAAGCAAGAGAGGATACAGGTGCATTTGTGGATTTGGTGGCAGGAAGATACGGAAGTTTTGAGCGCAGAATTTTTTTGCTTCTCTATGAATTGTGAAGAAAAGGCAATTCCTTATTCAAGAAGATAAAAATAGGTTCATTGTATTAAAAATTGTTATTCTGTCTTTTAGGAAATTCTTAAATATAGAAAAACACACAGAAAGTTGACAGAAAATTTATATGCTATAAAATGAAAGGTTTTAGAGTGTTGTAGAAGAACTTACTAAAAGAGGTTTTCAGGCATAACCATTGAAGTGCTTCTGTGCTTTCCACAGAGGTCAGTTCCCTGAACATGTTCTCTGGATCATGCCAAAATTCTTAGTAAGCTTAATGTTCTGTTTCTCCTTTTTGAAGTGTTTTATATTTAGTTCAGTTCTTCTAAGTTAAATTTATTTGGTACATGTATTGGAAAAAAAGACTGTTTGTTTCTGGTTTATGAGCATTTGTTTTCTTATTGACTCAGTTTTCATATTGGCTGAATCATGTAATTCTAAAATCAGTTGGATAAGTAAACACTGCTGTTTTACATGCCAAGAGTACTGTGAGTCTTCAAGGTAAGTGACCCCAGCAAATAAGGGAAAAGTGGGCAGCATTGTTTTAAAGTACACAGATATTAAATATAACTTTGTTCTGCATCCAGCAGAATGCTGTCCAGAGACATGGTTTGAGGCCCAACCACAAATCTAAACAGCTTCAGAATAGCTTACCACCTGGCAGTTAAAAGGATCCGAATGTGCTAGCTATTTAGCTTATTTTCAAGCTCTCATGTATTCCCTAGACTTGGACTAATTGGACTCTGTAGACAAGAGTTAAAGGTTTAGATTTCAGAGTTATGTGCTGTCAATACTGTACTGGGCACCCCCTAAATTAGAACTTATCTGGTAGATTGCTTTATAAATAATTTATTTCCCCCTGACAAAAAGAAAAAAAATCTCAAATAGCAGAAAAAGATTTTTTTCTCACTGCATACAATTGTCACCTTTTGACTGAAGCTAAATTAGTCCAAGAAGCTTATGTTTTATAATGTTGAGTAAGAAAAGACAAGGTTTTATAAGAAAAGTTATTTCACAACTTTATTAGGTTGGTTCCAGCAAATGCGATGTTAAGTACATATTTCTTAATTGGCATATTAAAAGCAAACCCAAGCATATTAGTTAAAGATAATTGAGTCAGATAGTGCTTTACACTTATTTTTGAAATCTTCCACTTCCTCAGAAACTTCACTCCATTTTTTTAACCTTTCCCTGATCCTTAAGCTCTTCTTCCTACAAACACACTTGAGTCTTTTTGTAAAAAAAAAAAAAAAAAAAAAAAATCCTCTAGTTATTGCTGTCTTTGCCCCTTTCCACCAGGTTTTGAAAGAGCAGTTCATACCAGCTGTTCCTGCTTCTTTATCTCCCATTCATTCTTTGTTGTGCTGCAACGTCAGGCTTCCGTCTGAAGCACTCCACAGAAGCTGTTCTCACTAAAGTCACTGATGTCTCCCTGTTTTCCTAATCCTGTGACAATGTCTCACTTTGAATCTAACTTCTTTAGAGCAGTTAGTGCTTGAGTGTTGGTACTGCCCTCCCTTTGCCCAGTGACAGACTGTGGTCTTCTGCCTGGTTCTTTTTCAGCGTCTGCTCCATCTCCTTTCACTGGCCGCTGTCTCTATGCTTGTGTCTCAAATGTTGTACTCCATTGTCAGCCCTCTTTTCTTGTAACTGTACACATTCTTCCTGGGAAAGCAAATATTGTTACAGCTTAAACTACCTTCCAAATCTCTATTTTCAGCTTAGATCTCTTTCTTGAGTTTCTTATCAGTTACTTCCAGCAGCCCACTGAACATAAAACATTTAGATAGTCCACAGGCACCTTAGACTCCCAAGTTAAATAATGCTGCTTTCTCCAGCTTTCCGTATTTTATTTAGTGGCATTGCTATTCACTATCCTGCGAGGACCCTAGTTAGAAACATCCTTTATTTCTTCTTCTCTGTTACATTCTCCCTACCTACCAATATGCTCTCTCAGTTGTGTCAATTATAACTCTGACCCATCTCCTTTGTTTCTTGCTCACTATTGCCATTACTACAGTCTTAGTTTAGTGTCTGACCTAATGATAATAGCTATCGTTTATTTAGCTTTATGTGTCAGGTCTCTGCCAAGCATTTTACTTGTATTAGTTCTCACAACACACCTATGTGACGGGTATTGTATTTGACACCTCTGATGTACAACCTCACTTTCCTATCTGTCTTACTCTGGGTGGAGTCCAGCTGTGGCTGTAGGCTGTGGCAAACAGTTCTGTGTGGGCTTGAGCTCATTCCAGGTTGATGGCGTCTAGCTTCAAGTGCATATGCTACACATTTTCTACTTTCTGTCCCAGAACTTTGAGTCCTACTCCGAAGCTTAGGACCCTGGTGGGAGCTGGTTCAACAAACACAAATGTACATCCTAGAAGCATAAGGATGTTAATGGCCCAGTGAAGCATCCTTCAGCTAATGGGATATGGGAGCTGATGATAATTGCTTCTCTGTATTAATCATAGAGTAGAAAATTCTGAGAGACATTACATACATTCCTCAAAAGGTCCAGATTAGATTGAGTTGATAGTACATCCTTGTATTGGTTTTTCCTTATTCCCTATTTTATTCTCAGTTCCTCCTTATTCCTTCTTACTGGGATTACCTTCCAAATACACCACATGGGCATGAGTCCAGGCTGAGACAGTTAGTACCTAAAGTGGCTCTAGAAAGCACATCCCTCAAATAGGATATTGGAGGGGGTCACTCACTGGTGAGACTGCAACAAGGACCCCATTGCTGGTGGTAATTGGTGCTGATAACCCCTGGCATGTGTGACAGCACAGCTACTAAGACTCCTACCTTCAGGGAAGTGGGACTAACATTGAATGGAAGGTGAAGAGTTGGGTTATGTGATAACTCTAGGACTTGAGTGGTATAGGGACAGTGGTAATAATAAGGACTCTGAGATGGCTGATCTCTTTTAGCTTTTGAAACCTTTAAAACAAGAGGTCAGCCAATTATCAATGCAGGGTATGCTGTGAAAAGAGGGCCTCCATGGCAGCATTTGGAGAGATCCTCATTGCCTGTGGCCATAAGACAGATTATGCAAAAAAATCAGGCCCAAGATTTAATCACAAGGGTGGCAGAGCTGTATACCTTCTGTGGTGGGTTTGTACTGTGTCAACTGGAGCTAAACTGGAATTATGTTTCCCAGGACTCCCTTCTGAATTCTGGGTAAGCAGTGGTCACAAAAGACGTTTTGAGTGAGATTTGTAAGGTAGAAGTGAAGCAGCCGCAGACGTGTAGATTTCTTTTACATCTAAAAGTCAGTGATGACACTAGGTGCTGTTGCAGCTCCCGCACATTGCCAATCTGCTGTGTCATATTGTTGGTGTGGAGCAGTAGCCAGGCCTGCAGCTCCTGTTGGATCACCTCCGTCAGCTCCTGGGAGTCCTGGCCAGTGTGTGCAGGTTTTCTGCAGGGTACTCACATCACTGAAGGCAGTGAGAGACAGACATGGGCTCTTGGTCCTCCTCATGGGTTCCAGCTTATCTTTGGGATTCCAGTTTATCCTTGTTCCTTCCCATTTCATTTTATCTTTCCTGTCCAACTGCCTGCCCTACTGTCTTTAGGCTCAGCTCCAGATACAGAAGGAACAGTCTGTTAACAGACTGTTTAACCAACTCCCATACCTGTGTGAGGCCAAACCTCTATAGAAGTCCTTTATTATTCTGTAACACTCATAGTGAGTCTACCTCTCCTAGACACCCTTCACAGGTGGTTAGGGCCCTAATATGGAAAGAGTAGGACACAGATCTCAGAAGGGGACATCTGGGTGAATGAGTTTGAGAATCTTGAACCCCTGAATTTCCCTGAATCCTTTGGACAGGCAGGATCAACACCTTGTTTGGAGATCATGGAAAGATCCCATTGAGGTGGATGCCTCACAAGATCATGCTTGTCCCCTTTAAAATCTGTCCCACCCTGTACTCTTTTGCCTTTAGAACAGTAACTAGACACAATCTCAGCACAGTCTAATCAAAGATGTTATTCTTATTCTGACAGAAAATACACAGACAAATAATTCCAGCACCTAGCTAATATGTACCAATAGGAATAGGAGGAACATACGGGGAAGTGGATCTTGCAGGTATTGGGTAGAACAGGGGTGGTGGAATAATAAGGCTGGATAGGGGAGAATTTATTAACATTGAATTTATTAACATGGGGAGCACTATTCATAACTTGGGATTTAACATCCTAGTAACTTGGTCCTAATATACTGCTGGGTTGGTTTCTTGAAGCTTGGACATGAGTATGACCTATAATAAATTAGATAAATATGCAAGAACTGCTTTGGTAGAGTATTGAGGTCAGAAGTCTCAGAGAAGACAGAATATTAGAATGGATTTATTATATGAAACTGGAGAACACAGTATCTGACCATGTTCCTTAGGAGGGTCCAGAGAAAATACTTCATTCACCAAGGTAGTAAAGAATGTACTGGTGAGGGGACACAGGCTGGAGTTGATAGGAGATGCTTCCATGAAACTAGGTTCCCTAGTATCCATAGGAATGATAGGATTCTGGAATGGCAGAGGCCAGATAGTGGTACTTACCATTAGGGGCAGGTTGGATATACTTACCATAATGGGCCAGAGAAGGCATTCAGGGTGTCCTGACCCACAGAGATCTGGGGCAGTGGTTAATAAGTCATGGGGCAAGAAAGGTGGACAACCAACCAGGATGTTACTTGACTTGTATGAGTCAGACCTTCATCTCTGAGGAATTGGAGGCTTCAGTTGCCTTGCTCTTGTTGGGCTATGGTTGCTGCAGATGCCTGTTTACTATTATTCACCAGGCATGGAAGCAACAAGAAACATCCCGGTATATCCCTTGAATTCAAGATACATTCCTCTCTGTCACCATTATGTAGTAGCACCTCTAGCTTCTCCTCTCCTTGAAGATTCAATGACAAAGCAGGCAGGCATTTGAGCTGTATTCTGTTAGTTTCCTCTGACAATCATCTTCACATTTCTTCATGCAAACTTTGACTCACCTTGCTCCAACAGTGTCTTGGCTCAAGCATGCTCACTGTGATCTTTTCCTTTCTGCTCCAAGGCTTCTCCAGTGCCCACCCAGCAGAGGATACAGGTGGGAGGCCATGCAGGCATGTGCAGCCTGGAAGTGCCAGAAGTTAATGCTCCCCCTAGGGCAACGCTTAACTAGAGGGGGCAGTAGCCGGTGGAGAAATGCTTCTCCTTGTCTTTGCACAGATAATTCTGAGAGCGTTCTCATCGTTCATCAGAGAGTCCTGGCAAGATTGAGCTCCAGTTGTCCACAGCAATGACCGTCTCAGTAAGGTACCCTTGTATTGGCTTATGCTCCTTTCTAGTTTCACCCTCCTTGGTCCTTTACTTCTTCCAGTTAAATTACCTATATACAAGTCCTTTTCTGATGCTCTGCTTTGGGGAAGAACCCAGGTTCATACAAGTACAGTTGTTATTTGTGTGTGTGTCTCTTTGTCTGTCTGCTACCTTCCTTCCTATCCATCCACCCACCTATCCGTCCGTCCGTCCATCCAATTACAGAGTACAAATATAAAGGGCTTAGAGTGTTAAAAATAGTTGATCAGCACAGCTTGAGTAAATGTGTAGAGCTTGTTCTAAACTGGGTTCATCTGAACCAAAACATGTTTTCTTCCTCCTTCATTGTACTGCCTCCAACCTTTGAAGATGAAATTAATAGCCCTTAGCTTGTCTTTCAGAGTTCTCAGTGATCTGGTGCTACCTAACTGTCCATGTGGGCTTTTTATAGTTCACCAATATACAAGTTGTGCCACGCACGTGCCCACTCATCCCTTTGCCAATAGATTCCTTTCCTTTCCTTGTGCTTAATTGTGGGGGGATGCACCCCTTCAGTCTATTTGAAAATGTCTATGTATTTTCTGTTTCTTTTCTGAGCTCAATCAACTCTTGTTTCTTTCTTTTTTGTTTGTTTGCTTATTTCTGTTCTTAGTTTTTATATTTTTGCTTCAGGATTTTTTCCCCCCATATCCTAAATGCTTGCTTGAAGATTTTTAATTCCGTTTGGAGTGCTGTATTACTGTTTCCTTCAGCTTTGTGGGGTGTTTTTTTTTTTTTTTTTTGGAAGAGGAGGGGGAACAAAGGCTGAAATGCTTTGATTAGCGTTTTCTGAATTTTTTTTAACATTAGTTTTCTGTGTCTATAGTCTGCCTTTTTTGGTATATCTGTTTATTCCCTACTTAGAGCATTCCATAGCACCCTTCTCTGTTCAGTTTCTTTTATGGATGATATTGGGGGATGGGATGGGATTGGTATATCTTATTTCTCTTTTGTTTCTGTGATCCTTAATTTTCCCCTCTTATTCCTTTTTTTCCTTCACTGTCATGCTTGCAACTCTGCTTAGCCTTCTCTATCTGGTTCGCCTCAGAAGTTGTGCTTCTAGAAGGCCAACCCTCAAGCCTCTTTCCTAGCCCATGCTTTCAAGTACCAAGTTCCGACCTATGTTTAGTATTTTGGCTTTTACTGTTGGCCTCTTTCTAGGGATGATTTTGTCTTGCTTTGTCTAAGTCCTCCAGGCCCCTCTACTCATTTTCAGTGTATCGTAAGCCTCCCTTCTTGTCTCTAAACCTTCAGACTTGCTGTGGGGGCAGCTCTGTTGGAATTTGGTCTATTTTTCTATAACAGATAATTTGAAGGTTGTAGTATTCTCTGACTCCTAGTACTGTAGAAGGCATAGGTCATATGTCGTTTTATTTGCTCTCTTTATTGGTTTTATGGTTTGTTTTTTTTTTTTTTTAGTGTGAGTGGGGAGATTTGAAATCGGGCAGACTTCATTGTCCCTCAAACCCAGTAGTTTCTCTGTACTTTTAAAGGCTCAGCCCAAAACATCATCTTCTCTTCTTTCAAGTCTTCCATTATAGTTTTCCAGTTTCCATGCTCAGATATTTGCTGCTTCTTTGTGTTCTAACTACTTTACCTCTCTTTAATTACATTTGTTATATTATATTGTAATTATATATTTGTCTCCCTTCCTGCCATCAAATTGTGAATGTCTCTAAACCAGCAAACAGTGTATTTTTCTTTTTTGTGATACATAATACGTATCCACTAAATGAATTAATTGACTTAAAGCAGAATAGAGGCAGTTGGTGACTGTCACCTCCCATCAGCCATGAATAATGTGAATATTTTTGCATCAAATCGATCTTCAGTTTTAAAAGAATTAGAGAATTTGAATAATGGTCAGATTTTTATTATAAAATGCTAAAGTTTAAGGTAATGAGATTACCACTTTCTCCTGTATAGTTTATAATGTTAGTTAATTTTTTGAAAATAAATTTTATTGTGTATACTTAAGGTATATGATACGATGTTATGGGGTGCATATCATATAGATAGTAAAAAGTTTACTATAATGAAGCAAATTAACATATCCGTCATCTTATATTGTTATCCATTTTTTGTGTATGTGGCAGGAACAGCTAAAATCTACTCATTTAGCATGAATCCCATATACGGTACAATTTTATTATCTATAGTCTTCATGTTGTGCATTACATCTCTAGACTTGTTCTTCCTACGTATCTGCTACTTTGTATCCTCTGACCTGTGTCTCCCCATTCCTCGCCCCTCTCCACCCCCAAGTAACCACTGCTTTGTTCTCTATCTCTGTATATTTGCATCTAAAAAAAATTCCACATTTGAGTGAGATCATGCAATATTTTTTTCTGTGTCTGGCTTATTTCTTTTTTCTTTTTTTCCCCAGGATCAACCAGGTAAATGTCTGGCTTATTTCACTTAGCATAATGTCCTCCAGGCTCATCCATGTTGTAGCAAATGGCAAGAACTCATTCCTTTTTAGGGCTAAATAATGTTCCATTGTAAATATACCAGTTTCTTTATCCATTTATCTGTTGATGGATGCTTAGGTTGTTTCCATAACTTGGCTATTGGGAAAAATGCTGTAATGAACACAGGGGTGCGTATGTCTTTATAAGGTGGTGATTTCATTTCCTTTGGGTGTATGCCCAGAACAGTGATTGCTGGGTCATATGATAGTTCTGTTTTTATTTTCTTTAGAAACTTCCATACTGTTTTCCATAATGGCTATACCAATCTACACTTCTGCCAACAGTGTACAAGTCCCTTTATTCCACATGCTCACCAACATTTGTGTCTTTGACTTTTTGATAATAGCTGTCCTAATGAGTGTGAGTTGGCATCTTGTAGTGGTTTTGATTTCCATTTCCCTGATGATTAATGATGTTGAGCACCTTTCCATTTATCTCTTGGCCATTTTTATGTCTTCTTTGGAGAAATGTCTATTCAGGTCTTTTGCTCATTTTTAAATTGAGTTATTTGTTTTTCCATTTTTGAATTGTGTGAGTTCTTCATAAATTTTCGTCATTAACCCCTTATCAGATATATGGTTTGCAAATATTTTTTCCTCATTCATAGGCTGCTATTTCATTTTGTTTGCTTTGCTGTGTAGAAGCTTTTTAGTTTGATATAGTACCATTTATTTATTTTTTCTTTTGTGGCCTGAGCTTTTGGTGTGATATTCAAAAAAATCATTGCCAAGGCCGATGTCCAGGAGCTTTTTCCTTATGTTCTCTTCTAGGAGTTTTATAATTTCTTGTCTTATATTAATATTTAGGTCTTTTGTCTGTTTTGAGTTGATTTTTGTGTTTGGTGAAAGATAAGGGATGAATTTCATTCTTTCGCACATAGAAATCCAGTTTTCTCAGCACCATTTATTGAAGAGACTATCCTTTCCCTAATCATTTTGGTGCCCTTGTCAAAAATTAGTTGACTGTATATGTTTGGATTTATTTCTAGGCTCTATATTCTTTTTTTTTTTTCCTACAAGAATTGTTTGCTTTTGATTTGGGCTCTATATTCTGTCTCACTGGTTTATGTGCCTGTTTTTATGCCAATACCATACTGTTTTAATTACTGTATCTTTGTAATATAATTTTCAATCAGGGAGTGTGATAACTCCACCTTTGTTTTTCTTCCTCAGAATTGTTTTAGCTTCAGGGTGTTTTAAGTTGCCATATGACTTTTAGGATTGTTTTTTCTATTTCTGTGAAGAACACCATTGGGCTTTTAATAGGGATTGCATTGAATCTGTATATTGCTTTGGGTAGTATGGACATTTTAGCAATATCAATTCTTCCAATCCATGAGCATGGGATATCTTTTCATTTATTTGTGTCTTGTACAGATCTTTCACCTCCTTAGTTACATTTATTCCTAGGTATTTTATGTTTCTTTGATGCTATCATAAATGGGATTTTTTCTTGATTTCTTTTTCAGTTAGGTGGTTATTTGTGTATTAAAATGGTACTGATTTTTGTATGCTGATTTTGTATCCTGTAACTTACTGAATTCATTAGTTCTAACATTTTTTGTGTGTGTCTGGAATCTTTGGGGTTGTAAGCATACGGGATCATGCCATCTGCAAATAGAGATAATTTTACTTCTTCCTTTCTGATTTGAATGCCTTTTTTTTTTTCTTGTCTAATTGCTCTTGCTAGTAATTTCAGTGCTATGTTGAATAAAAGTGATGAGAGTGGACATCCTTGCCTAACACCAGATCTTAGTGGAAAAGCTGTCAGTTTTTTACTGTGGATTATAATGTTAGCTGTGGGTTTTTCATAAATGGCCTTTATTGTGTTGAGGAACTTTCCTTCTATATCTAAATTGTTGAGAGTTTTTATCAAAAAAGGATATTAGACTTTGTTGAATGCTTGTTTTCCATTGAAATGATCATGGGGTTTTTATCTTTCATTCTGTTAATGTGATATATCACATTGATTAATTTGTATATGTTAAGCCAGCCTTGCTTGCCAGGGATAAATCCCACTTGGTCATGATGTATAATCTTTTTGATGTGTTGTTATATTTGGTTTGCTAATATTTTATTGAGGATTTTTGTATCAATGTTCATCAGAGACATTGGCCTGTAGTTTTCTTATCATGTGATGTCTTTGTTTTGCTTAGGTATCAGATGATGCTGGCCTCATAAAATATGTTTGGAAGTATTCCCCCAGCTCTATTTTTTGAAAGAGTTTAAGAAGTATTGGTATTAATTCTTCTTTGAATGTTTGGTAGAATTTAATCATGGAGCCATCTGGTTCTGTGTTGGAGGTTTTTGATTAACTTCTTCAATCTCTTTATTTGTTACTGGTTTGTTCAGGCTTTTTATTCCATCCTGACTCAATCTTGGTAGGTTGTATTTTTCTAGGAATTTGTCCATTTTGTCTAGATTATCCAGTTTGTTGGCATAATAGTTCCTTGTGATCATTTTTATTTCTGAGGCATCTATTGTAATTTCTTCACTTTCATTTTTTATTTTATTTATTTGTGTCTTTTCTCTTTTTTCTTAGAGTAACTAGGGGTTTGTCAATTTTATTTTTTTCAAAAAACTAATTTTTAGTTTTATTGATTCTATCTGTGGTTTTTCTGTTCTCTATTTGATTTATTTCTGTTCTGATTTTTGTTATTTCTTTCCTTCTGCTAATTTTCAGTTCAGTTTGTTTCTCTTTTTCTAGTTCTTTGAGGCATAATTTTAGACTATTTATTTGGGATCATTCTTTTTTAATATAGGCATTTATTGCTATACACTTCCATCTTAGAACTGCTTTTACTGCATCCTATAGGTTTTTGGTACATTGTGTTTCCATTGTCATTTGCCTCAAGATTTTTAAAATTTCCCTTTTGATTTCTTTGACTCATTGGTTGAGTCATTCATTGGTTGTTCAGGAGCATGCTGTTTAATTTCCACATATTTGTGAATTTTCCAAAACTACTACTGTTGGTTTCTAGTTTCATATTATTGTTGTGTGAAAAGATACTAGATGTGATTTTAATTTTCTTAAATTTGTTAAGACTTGTTTTGTGGCCTAATCTATGGTCTATTCTGGAGAATATTCCATGTGCACTGGAGAAAAATGTGTATTCTGCAGCTGTTGGATAGAAAGTTCTGTTTATGTCTGTTAGATCCATTTGGTCAAAAGTGCAATTCAAGTTTAGTATTTCCTTATTAGTTTTCTGTCTGGTTGATCTATTTATTGTTGAAAGTGGGGTATTGAAGCCCTCTGCTATTACGGTATTTGTTTTGTTAGTCTTGCTCTGTCACCTGGCTGGAGTGCAGTGGCATCATCATAGCTCACTGCAACCTCAAACTCCTGGGCTCAAGTGATCCTCCTGCCTCAGCCTCCTGAGTAGCTGGGACTACAGGCACACACCACTGTGCCCGGCTAATTTTTCTATTTTTAGTAGAGACAGGGTTTCGCTGTTTTGCTCAGGCTGGTCTCAAACTCCTGACCTCAAGTAATCCTCTTGCCTCGGCCTCCCAGAGTGCTAGGATTGTAGGCGTGATTCACTGCGCCTGGCCTGCTATTACTGCATTGCTATCTATTTCTCCCTTCATTCCCATTAATATTTGCTTTGTGTATTTAGGTACTTCAATGTTGGGTGCATCTGTATTTACAATTGTTATGTCCTCTTGATGTATTGACCCTTTATCATTAAATATTGTCCTTTGTCTCTTGTGATAGTTTTTGACTTAAACACATTAATTGCCATGTGAGTTGTATTTAACTCACACTAGTTTTGAGCCCGGGGCCTCGTGAAGTATGTGTAACTCACACATCTCTTTACCTTGGGAGCCACAAGAACTATTTTTCAAGTTACATATAACTCATGCACAGAAAACAATAAAAAATAACGAATTTTTTATTAAATTAGAAAGGATCATTTTGTTTTTGAATTTTGTATTCTATTTTTGTAATAAAACACTGTGGCCCCAAGGAAAAAAATTTTTTTTCTAGTGTGGCAGTCAATGTGTTAAAATATATTTTATCAGGCATAAGCATAGCTACCCCTGCTCTCTTTTGAATACCATTTGCATGGAATATCCTCTTTCATCCCTTTGCTTTCAGACTATGTGTGTCCTTAAGGCTTAAGTGGGTCTCATGCAGGCAGCATATAGTTGGGTCTCGTTTTTTATTCATCCAGCCACTCTGTCTTCTGATTGGAGATATTAATCCATTTATATTCAAGGTTATTATTGATAGGTGAGGACTTACTACTGCCATTTTGTTATTTGTTTTCTGTTTGTTTTGTAGCTCCTTTGTTCCTTCCTTCTTCTCTTGTCTACCTTTGTTATTTGACAATTTTCTGTGGTGTTAAGCTTTGATTCCTTTCTGTTTATTATTTGTATATCTGTACATTTGTAGTTTTTTTTTTTTTTTTTTGGTGATTACTGTGAGGCTTACCTAAAACATCTTATAGTTATCATCTGTTATTTTAAGATGATAACAACTTCTGTCACATACAAAAACTCTAGACTTTTACCCTACCACCCACAATTTATGATTTTGATGTTACAATTTACATCTTTTTATATTGTGTTTTCCTTAACAACTTATTATAACTTTAGTTATTTTTTACTGTTTTGACTTTTAACCTTCATACTAGAGATATGTATGATTTACACACCATTATATAATATTGGAGTATTATGGATTTGACTATGTGTTTACCTCTACCACTGAGTTTTAGCTTTCATATGTATTTATAGTTATTATAGTCCTTTTGTTTTTGTTTGAAGAGTTCCCTTAAGCATTTCTTGTAAGGCAGGTCTAGTGATAATGAATTCTTACAGCTTTTGCCTTTATTTCTCCTTGATTTCTGAAGGACAGCTTTGCGAGGTATGGTATTCTTAGTGGCAGATTAAAAATTTTTTTTCATTTTACTTTTTAATTTTTTAATCAAATAATGCATGCACATAATTGTAAAATCAGATAGTTTTTCAACGATTGTCAAGAAAAACAGCACTCCTTTGCCCACCCACCTCCCCACCTCACCTGAGATGACTTCTTCCAAAAGGCAGTTGGTTTCAATTTTTTAGCTACTGCTGGCAGTCTTTGTCTTTCAGCACTTTTTCAAATCATCCCATTCTCTCCTGCCTGCAAGTTTCTGCTGAGAAGTCCATTGATAGTCTAGTGGGGATTCTCTTATATGAGACTTGAAGCTTTTGTTTTGCTGCTTTTAAAATTCTCTTTGTCTTTGGCAGTTTGATTATAATGTGCCTCAGAGAGGATCTGTTTGGGTTGAATCTATTTGGAGATCTTTGAGCTTCATGGATTTGGGTGTCTATATATCTCACAGAATTTGGGAAGTTTTTAGCAGCTATTTCATTAAATAAACTTTCAGTACCTTTCTCTATCTTTTCTCATTAAATAACATAACACTCATAATGCAAAACTTTGTACACTTAATGGTGTCCGCTAAGTCCCATAGGCTGTCTTCACTCTTTATCCTTTTTTTAATCCGAGTTATTTCAAAAGACCTATTTTCAAGTTCGCAGATTCTTTCTTCTGCTTTTTCTAGCCTGCTATTAAAGCTCTCCATTGCATTTGTTTCATTGATTGAATTCTTCAGCTCCAAGACTTCTGTTTGTTTCTTTTCTATGATATCTATTTCTTTGTTGAATTTCTTATTCAGATCATGAATTGTTTTCTTCATTTCATTAAATTATCTATCTTTTTTTTTTTTGCATCTTACTGAGTTTTCTTAGGATCATTATTTTGAATTCCTTTTCAGGCTATTCATAAACTTCCATTTCTTTGGAGTCAGTTACTGGATAATTACTGTGTTTTTTTGGTGGTGTCGTGCTTCCTTGCCTTTACATGTTTCTTATGTCCCTACATTGATGTCTGCACATCTGATGATGCAATCACCTCTGCCAAACTTTGCCGAACGGCTTTTGTAGGGGAAGACTTTCACCTGCAGATAAGCCTGAAGATGCCAGTTAGGCAGGGTGCAGTGGCTCTGGTTTCGTGTAGGCACAGTGGTGTAGTCTCTGTGCAGTTTCTTCAATTGTGATCAATGTTAATGATGACTGTGGGTGCCCCAGTGGTCTGGGTTGCAGGAGTTTGAGCCAGTGTTGGTGGCTGCATAGGTTATTAGTTTAAGGACTTTAGACGTCCTCCTGTTCTTGTTTTCCTCATATTAAGGAGTCTTAGCCAAAGGTATCTCTTTTGGTGTTGGGTCTGACATGGCTCACAGGCAGCCATGGCAACTCTGAGATCCAGGGCACAGGTACTTAGGGTGGCTATGGAGCCAGGTTCCTGGGCTCAAGGTCTTGTGAAACTAATGTAGCACTTATGACTTGAGATGCAGGTTTACTCTCCAAGGCATGAGTGGATGCAGTTCTCTCACTAAGCTGGAGTTTGTTGCTCTGAGGCATGTTCCAGCAGGTCAGTCCCAGGAAGCTGGGTTGTAGCTGTGGTTTTGACCTGGGGGAGTAGGGCACAGCATTGGCACAGTATTGGAAAAGAAAGGGTGCTCTAGAGGCTTGGGTCCTGGGGAGCAGGGCATAGCTGCAATTTGGGACCCCAAACTAACAGGGCCCAAGGTAGCACACATTGGTGACTCTGGACCCTGGGGTGGTAAGACATGATAGTAGCCCATGCTCTGCGAGGTGGGGTGTAGCAGCAGTAAGGACCCAGGAATGGCTAGGAAGGGCTTGGGCCCTGGGGGGAGCACAGCAGTGACTCCACTCCCTGGAGAGGTGGGGTGCCTCAGCAGCTTGGATTACTGAGAACTAGTCCAGTTCCATTTAGGTGGGGCTCTGTGGCTTTTCAGCCTAGAGGGTGGGTGGCACAGCTCATCCAAGGTTCTGATTCCCTGGAACTTGAGGCACCATATCTGCTTGACCCCAGAAAGCAGGGCTACATGGGTTAGCAGAGCCTCCACATCTTTGAGGGTAGGGTGCTGGGAGGTGCAACTGCTCCCGTGTGCTAGAGGCTTCGAGTCCCCAGGGGGCAGGGTGCTGCCTCAGCTTTGGCAGTGGGGGACATGACTGCTCCAGTGTGCAGGAAGCCTGAGGTCCCTGGAGGTGTGTGTGGGGGTACTGTGTCTGCTATGGGGTTGGGGGTGTTGCATCTGCTGTGGAGCTGGGGGTGTGACTGCTCTGGTAGTTCGAGGCTCCAGGTCCAGGAGCTCAGACATAAGGGGAGGATACACAAGTAGCTGTCATGGCTGGGGTGGAGCTGTTCTTGTATCTTGGCCTTAGAGTGTGAGGTGTCGCAACACCTTGGCTCAGGAGTGACATGCTACTGTGGGCATGGTGCAGTGGCAGCTGAGACTTAGGGTTGGAGGTATGCAATATCTACTTGCTCAGGATTAGGACACTAACAGTGGCTGCATTCCAAGATGGCGCAAGGCAGTAGCAGCACAGGCCCTGGAGGGGCAGGTGGGGCACACTGTCGGCTCTTTCTCTGGGGGTAGCTCAGTGTGTAGACATCAGGGAGCTCCCTCAGCCGGGCTCTGAGCCTGTGAGGATTGCAGGAATCTCCACTGTGAAGGTTGCAAGTGTCCACGGTGGTGATGGGGGATGCTGAGGTCCTCCTGCTTACCTTTTTCCACAGGAAGAAGTCCCTCCAGTTCCAAGCTGATCCCAACTGGGGCGTGGGTGGCGGAGGTGAGGTGCTTCCTTCCCTTCTCTCTGCAGCCATCCTGGGTTTCTGTACTCTATAGGATTTCTGCTGCTTCTTTGCTGTTCCCTAGTGTCCTCCTTTAGTTATTTTGTTCAGAATGTAGTTGTTTATTCATTGTTTTGTTTTTTCGTGTGTGTTATGGGGAAATGCTAGGAGCTTCTAGTCAGCCATCTTGCTGATGTCACTCCATGTTAATTAATATTTAAATCTTAAAATGACCTTCATATATTCCTGTTCTTACCTCCCATATTGTTGCATAGTTAAAACCCTGGAATCTGATATAATTCATGGTTATTTCTTTCTTTCTTTTGTTCATTCATTCCAAACAGTATCTATGAAAAGTTTCTGTAAAATTTACTGTTTTTAATGGATCATTTTAATGGATAAATGACTTTCTGCCTTTTTGCTGTGCAAAATGTATTTCATGTGTCACATGGCTAAAATTCCACATACTTACGGAAAAGACAAATTTTGGTTCTTACATGCATAATGCTGAATTTACCTAATTGAGTTTGGGTGTAGGTGTGCCCAGATCCCATTATCTGCTCAGTTATTGCTCTTTCTTAGCACCTGGGAACAATCTGGTCTGTGATTTTTCTGAAACTAGTTTTGAAATAGAAGGTTTGACGATATAGTTGTATGTCATCCAGTTAAGGAAACTGGACATATAGAAATTCAGAATCTTTGCATCATAATTATTAAATATTCTATTGAGAGAAATTTCAGTTTTTTCTACCTAACTTTCATAACATAGACTTTTTTTTTTCTTTTCTTTCTTCTTTTATTTATTTATTTATTTTTAACTTTATTTTTTTAATTTCAGAATATCATGGGGGTACAACACTTTGGCCATACACATTGCCCCTGTTCTGCCCGTGTCAGAGCCACAATCGTGGTCATCTCCCAAACTGTGCTCCCCACATCCATTCAGTGAGAGTTTTTCCCATCCCTTCCACCCCCCTCCCGCCCGCCCGCCCTCAGATGAATGTTATTGCCCTGTGTGATGTAAGTGTTCATCAGTTAGTACCAGTTTGATGGTGAGTACCAGTGGTGCTTGTTTTTCCAATCCTGTGACACTTCGCTTCGAAGAATGGGTTCTAGCTCCAACCAGGATAATACCAGATGTGTTATTTCACTGTTGTTCCTTATTGCTGAGTAATACTCCATGGTATACATATACCACATTTTATTGATCCACTCGTGTATTGATGGGCACCTGGGTTATTTCCACAACTTTGCAATTGTGAATTGTGCTGCTATGAACATTCGAGAGCAGATGTCTTTATTATAAAACGTCTTTTTTTCTTTTGGATAAATACCCAGTACTGGGATTGCTGGGTCAAATGGTAATTCTACTTTTAATTCTTTGAGGTATCTCCATATTCTTTTCCATAGAGGTTGTACTAATTTGCAGTCCCACCAGCAGTGTATGAGTGTTCCTATCTGTCCACATCCCCGCCAACATTTGTTATTTGGGGATTTTTTGATATGAGCCAATCTCACTGGAGTTAAGTGATATCTCATTGTGGTTTTGATTTGCATTTCCCTGATGATTAGAGAAGTTGAGCACTTTTTTATATGTTTGCTGGCCATCATTCTGTCTTCTTTGGAAAAGTTTCTGTTCATGTCCTTTGCCCATTTTTTAATAGGGTTGTTTGACTTTTTCTTGTTGATTTTCCTAAGTTCTGTATAGATTCTGGTGATCAGCCCTTTATCAGAGGTATAGCATGCAAATATTTTCTCCCATTCTGTAGGTTGTCTGTTCACTCTAGTGATAGTTTCCTTGGCTGTGCAGAAGCTTTTCAATTTGATCAGGTCCCATGTATTTATTTTTGTTCCTGCTGTGGTTGCTTTGGGGGTCTTCTTCATAAATTCTTTGCCTAGGCCAATGTCCGTAAGAGTTTTTCCAACGTTTTCTTCGAGAATTCTTATGGTTTCATGTCTTAGGTTTAGATCTGTTATCCATTGTGAATTGATTTTTGTGAGAGGTGAGAGGTGTGGGTCCAGTTTCAGTCTTCTACATATGGCCATCCAGTTTTCCCAGCACCATTTGTTGAATAGGGATTCTTTTCCCCAGTGTACGTTTTTCTGGAATTTGTCAAAGATCAGGTGACTGTATGAGGTTGGTTTTATATTTGGGTTCTCAGTCCTGTTCCATCGGTCTATGTGTCTGTTCTTGTGCCAATACCATGCAGTTTTGGTTACTATAGCCTTGTAGTATAGTTTGAAGTCTGGTAGACAGATGCCTCCCAATTTGTTCTTTTTGCTTAAGATTGCTTTGGCTAGACGGGGTCTTCTCTGGTTCCACACGAAGCGTAGAATTATTTTTTCTAGATCGGCAAAAAATGATGTTGATATTTTGATAGGGATTGCATTGATTCTGTAAATTAATTTAGGTAGCAAAGCCATTTTTACTATGTTGACTCTGCCTATCCAAGAGCATGGTAGGGCTTTCCATCTATTTACATCCTCTGCAATTTCCTTTCTCAGTGTTTCATAATTCTCTCTATATAGGTCTTTGACCTCCTTAGTTAGATATGTTCCTAAATATTTAATTCTTTGTTGCTATTGCAAAACGTATAGCATCTTTAATTTGTTTCTCGGCTTGATTGTTATTAGCATATATGATGGCTATGGATTTGTGTGTATTAATTTTGTATCCTGAGACTTTGCTGAATTCATTTATCAATTCCAGTAATCTCTTGGTTGAATCTTTGGGGTTTTCTATGTATAATATCATATCGTCTGCGAATAGTGAAAGTTTGACCTCTTCTGCCCCTATCTGGACGCCCCTGATTCCTCTGTCTTGTCTAATTGCTGTGGCCAGGACTTCCAGCACTATGAAAAGAAGTGGAGATAGTGGGCACCCTTGTCTGGTGCCAGTTTTAAGGGGGAATGCCTTCAATTTTTCCCCATTCAGTATGATATTGGATGTGGGTTTATCGTATATGGCTTTAATAGTTTCTAGGAATGAGCCATCTATGCCTATATTGTTAAGAGTTCTTATCATAAAAGGGTGCTGGATTTTGTCAAAAGCCTTTTCTGCATCTATTGAAAGGATCATATAATCTTTGTTCTTGCTTTTATTTATATAGTGAATTACATTTATAGATTTGCGTATGTTGAACCATCCCTGCATCTCGGGAATAAAGCCCACCTGATTGTGATGGATTATTTTTTTTGATGTACATTTCAATTCGGTTTGCAAGGATTTTATTGAGAATTTTTGCATCTATATTCATAAGGGATATTGGTCTGTAGTTTTCTTTTTTTGTTGTGTCTTTTCCTGGCTTTGGTATCAAGGTGATATTGGCTTCGTAGAATGAGTTTGGGAGGATTCCATCCTTCTGGATATTTTCAAATAATTTCTGCAGTATAGGCACCAGTTCTTTGTAGGCTTGGTAGAATTCAGGTGTGAACCCATCTGGTCCGGGACTTTTTTTTGTGGGTAGATTTTTAATTACTGCTTCAATTTCGGTGCTTGATATTGGTCTGTTTAGAAATTCTGTTTCTTCCTGGTTGAGCCTAGGGAGGTAGTGTGTTTCTAAGAATTTGTCCATTTCCTCCACGTTTTCGTGTTTGTGGGCATAGAGATTTTTGTAGTATTCAAAGATGATGTTTTGTATTTCCATGGTATCAGTTGTGACTTCTCCTTTTTCATTTCTAATTGAGCTTATTAGAGTCTTTTCCTTTCTGCTTCTGGTCAACCTGGCAAGTGGCCTGTCTATTTTGTTTATCTTTTCAAAGAACCAACTTTTCGTTTCATTGATCTTCTGTATTGTTCTTTTGTTCTCGATTTCATTTAATTCTGCTCTAATTTTGGTTATTTCTTTTCTTCTGCTGGCTTTAGGATTCCTTTGCTCTTCCTTTTCCATTTCCTTAAGATGATTCATTAGTTTACTGATTTGTGACTTTTCTGTCTTTTGGATGTGGGAATTTAGGGCGATAAGTTTTCCTCTCAGGACTGCTTTTGCTGTATCCCACAGATTTTGATAACTCGTGTCCCCATTATCGTTTAGTCCAAAGAATCTTTTGATTTCAATTTGAATCTCCTCCTTGACCCAATAATCTTTCAGCAATAGGTTGTTTAGTTTCCAAGTTTTTGGAGGAAGATGTGAGTTTCTGTTGGAATTGATATCTAATTTTATTCCGCTGTGGTCTGAAAAGATACATGGTATGATTTCTATTTTTTTGAATTTGTTTAGATCTGTTTTGTGGCCTAGGATGTGGTCAATTTTAGAGAAAGTTCCATGAGCTGATGAGAAGAATGTATATTCAGTGTTATTTGGGTGGAGTGTTCTGTAGATATCTGTTAGGCCGAAATGTTCTATAGTCCTGTTTAGGTCTTTTATTTCTCTATTTGTTTTTTGTTTGGAGGATCTGTCCAGTTCCGTCAGTGGGTGTTGAAGTCCCCTGCTATTATGGCATTGCTGCTTATTATGTTGTCTAGATCTAGCAGTATTTGCTTTATGTACCTGGGTGCTCCTGTGTTGGGTGCATAAATGTTTAGGATTGTTAAATCCTCTTGTGAGATTTTTCCCTTCACCACTATATAGTGTCCATTTTTGTCCTTCTTTACTTTTATTGCTTTAACGTTTATGTCATCTGAAATGAGGATGGCTACTCCGGATTTGTTTTGGTTTCCATTAGCCTGAAAAATTGTATTCCATCCTTTCACCTTGAGTCTGAATGCGTCTTTGTGTGTAAGGTGTGTTTCCTGAAGACAACAGATACTTGGCTTGTATTTTTTAATCCATTCAGCCAGCCTATGTCTCTTCAATGGGCAGTTCAAGCCATTTACATTTATTGAGAGAATTGATATTTGGGGTAAATTTCTGATTATTCTGTTGGGTGGTATCTTTTGTTTTACCTCTTGCATCATTGTGGAATCTGGTTTCTGGGGTTTTAGCTTTTGCGTAGTTTTACATAGGTGGGTGTCTGTTGCTCTGTTTAGTGTATAATGCAGGTCTAAGCATTTCTTGCAAGGCCGGTCTGGATTTCGCAAATTCTATCAGTGATTGCTTATCTGGAAAGGTCTTTATTTCTCCCTCATATAAGAAGCTTAGTTTGGCAGGATACAGAATTCTGGGTTGACCTTTGTTTTGTTTTAGGAGATTGATGATGTCTCCCCATTCCCTTCTGGCTTGTAAGGTTTCAGCTGAGAAATCTGCAGTTAATCTGATCGGTTTCCCTTTGTAGGTTACCTGCTCTTTTCATCTTACAGCTCTGAGGAGTGCCTCTTTTGTGTTTACTTTGGTCAGTCTAATAATTATGTGGCGTGGTGAATGCCTTTTCACGTTGACTCTCCCAGGAGTCCTGTGTGCTTCTTGTACTTGGATATCGAGATTTCTGGCTAAGCCATGGAAATTTTCCTCTATTATTCCTTCAAATAAATTTTCCAGCCCATGCGAATTTTCTTCCTCTCCCTCAGGGATACCTATGATCCTTATGTTTGGCCTCTTTACATAATCCCACATTTCTTGTATGCTTTTTTCCTGCTTCTTGTTGTCTCTTGTTTTTGTGTTCTTTCTCTTCAGCTGATTTATTTAGTGCATAGGAGCTGTCTTCTAGCTCTGAAATTCTTTCCTCTGCATGGTCCAGCCTATTCTTAAGGCTTTCCACTGTGTTTTGTAGATCCTTGAATGCTTCTTCATTTCTAGGATTTCTATTTGATTTTTCCGTAATATTTCTATTTCTTTGGAGAATTTTTCATTCATTTCTTGCATTTTTCTTGTGGTTTCTTTGTGCTGGGATTCAATTTTCTCTTGAATTTCATTGAGCTTTCTTATAATCCATAAACGAAATTCCTCTTCTGTCATTCTACCCATTTCATTTGGGTTGGTATCCATTGCTGAGGAACTGATAATTTCTTTTGGGGGTGACTTTTCACTCTGATTTTTCATGTTCCCTGAGTTCTTTCACTGGTTTTTTCTCATCTGGCCTCTTGGTCGAGAGCTGGGGGTGTTAGAGCTAGTTTATGGCCCTGTCACCAGGCCCACAATTATTGTTCCTTGGCAAAGCCAGGGAGAGAAGTAGTGGCCTGTATTGCCTTAGGTATATTTTAGCAAGTTTGGTGGATCTTGAGTTAACTCTGACCTGTGGTCTTCTCCTCTTCCCAGTGTAGTGTGGTGAGAATGACCTCCCAGCTTGGGCTCTGAGCTAATGAATTGTACTTGAGGATATGAGTCCTCCGCTCCCTATTAGCTAGGTATTCTGTTATGTCCGTGGCAGACTCTGATTCCCCAGTTGGGGTATGCGAAAGCCCCGTGCTTTGGGAGGGGCCTTGTAGCTCCTAGGGGTTACTTTGACCCTGCTCCTCCTGAGGTGCAGGTAGAAACACAATTTCTTTTGGCTGCAGTGTGAGAGCTGAGTTGGGAAAATTCTACACAGCTCAGAGGTTGCTCATCTAGCCACGTGTGTCTGCCCTTCTGATGTGTCTCCGCGTGATACTGGTTGATAGGGGGATCTCCAATTGTGCACCCCTTTTCTACCACTAGACCTCAAGGCGAGGCGGGTGGCTGTCTCTATCCCCAGCAGTCTCCACCGGGGGGATGATTCCACGGGGAGGGGGGAGTAGTGGCCGCTGGAAGCGCTCTTGGATGGCGCGAAATTCCCTATTGAAGTGGGCAGGATTATGGGGAGCTGCTCTGGTCAGCCTGTGGCTCTTGAGGTATTTGGTTGTCATGGGAACCAGCAGTTATACCAAATGAGTCACTATAGCCAGCAACCTTCAAAATGAGCGATCTCTGGGGTACAGGAGGGCTGGGACCTGAAGGGCGGGCACTAGGACCAGCATGTAGCGGACTTGTGGGAGGCCAGAGCCGGGGTAGCAGGACCAGATGGACGAGCTGCAAACTGTTTCCAATACCCAAAGGTCCCGCCGCTACAGTTCCGGGGTCTCGTCCCACCTGGAACCCACGGATGCAGCTGTCCCTGGCCACCACAGGCAAAGCCTGTCTCGCCCCAGCAGAAGAGCCCCGGGCCGGGGTGGGGGGAGCTAGAGACGCGGCTCACAGCTCCGCGCGGACGGCTGTAAAGATGGCGGCGGCCGCCGCCAGCCTGGCGCACAGCCGGGCTCCGATCGCGCCGGGAGCGCAGTTTTTCTCCGCCGGCCGCAGCGGCAGTTGCTAGCAGCCTCTAAGGGCGTGTCCCGCTCTCCGTTAAACTCCTGGGCCCAGTCCCGCTGACTTCTAGTGGCGCAGTGCGGGCCTGCAGGTTCCCGCGCACTGTCCCAGGAAGCTGTATCTCCATTCCATCCCTGCCCAGTTCCTCCCCAGCCCTCGGCAGCCTCTGTATATTGCAGCTGCGAGTTGTGTCTGGCTCTGGCTACTTCCTCCTCTCCACAGGGCTCGCCGTCCCTAGCAACCGCTCTGCCCCAACTCTGGGCTTGTCCCTGACTGCGTGTATGGGGAGGCGCATAACCGCTCGGGGGGCAGGTCGCGCTGCACCGACCTGGCGAGGGCGTCCTTCCCGCGCTCTGGGCTCTATTGTGCTCCGTGCGCCCTCCGATCTTTGTGAAAATTTTGTACCTGTTTTTTTGGGCGGGGCGTTCCGCATTGTTTCTCTGTCATTCGCAATGCTGTTTTCGGAGTGAGCGGTCCGTGCTCGCAGGCAGCCGCTGGCGTTCTTCACCTCCTTCCCTGGGAGCGGTGCGGTGGGAGGACCCTATCACACCGCCATTTTTGTAAGTCAACATAGACGTTTTTTAAAGTGAGGGCTGTTTCTTCTCACCCCAAAGGATCCATTTATCCCATTTATTATTTATAATACCCCATTTTGTATTGTTGGCCATGATTATTGGACAGAAAAATCACATAAGATTTTGGCAAATTAAATAAGAGGTCTGTATACAACTATAGTATAGTTCGCAGGACTTTTTAAAAAACTGGCTTCCATATGTGTAAAAGTGTCTCTATGGTAAATACCTAGGAATATAATCATTGAGTTATGGGTATGCACACTTTCAACTTTACTCAATATTGCCAATTGCTTTCCAAAATGATTTTAAAAGTTCATATACTCACCAGTAGGACACAGGAATTCATGTTACTTTAGTTGCCAACTCTTGGTAAGCTTTTAAAATTTTAATGATTTGATGTAAGTAAAGTAGTTTCTCTTTTTAAATTAACATTTCCCTGAATACTGATAGGTTTAATAGGTCTATTGACCATTTGTTTTCGTCTTGTGAAATTGTCTGTTTGTATCATTTGCTCCCTTATTTAAAAATTGGATTTTCTATTGGATTGTGTGTCTTTGTTTAAAAGGAATTCTTTATGCTGCATGCTGCATAGCCTTATGTTCTTGGATTTATCCATGTTGTTGCATATAGGTCTATGTTCATTATCATGGATTTGAACTATTACATGTATGAAGACTCTAATTTAGCCATTCTCCTGTCAATAGACATTTGAGTTTTCTTTTTTCCTATTAAAACCAATATTGCTGTAAACATTTTTTGTTACATTTCTCCTGGTGCATATGTATAAGAGTTTTTCTAAGAAATATACCCAAAAGTCAAATACTGTAGTGGTCACGGGGGTATATATATCTTCAACTGTACTGGGTAATTCTGATTTTTCCTCAGAATAGCTGTATTAATTTATACTATTAACAGGAATGTGAAAGTAATCTGGTTGGTCTTCATTCTGTTCAACAGCTTTTATTGTCAGATTAAAAAACAATTCTTTGCCAATCTGGTAGGTGTGAATCATACTGTGATCTTATGTGGTTTTAAATTTATGTGCCCCTGGTTACTAAAGAGGTTGGACATTTTTCATATGTTTATTAGCCTTTCAGATTTCTTTTGCCAGTGCTTGTTTGTGTCTTTTGCCTGTTTTTCTATTGTGTGATTTTTTTGTTGTTGTTGTTATTCTATAGGAGTTCTTTATAAATTCTGGATAGTAATCCTCTGTCAACTCAGAAGCCCTTGCTTTTCTTGAAAATGCTCTGTGTTTTCCTTGCACGTTTACTTATGCTATTTCTTTGATGTGGAATGTACATTTCTGTTAAAACTCACTTAGTTCTTCAGGACTCATAGCAGGCAACCAATGAAGCCTTCCCTGATGTTCCAACTAGATGTGATCTCTCCCTCTTCGGAATTCTTACAGCGCTACATTTTGGCTGTAGTGCATTCGGTTTGGTATTATAGTTTTTTGTTGGTTATGTTTAGTCCAGAAAATAATACTCTTTGTGGGGAGGAACTTTTTTTTCATCTTTGTTTCCCAGTGCCTATCATAGTAACTGTGTGCTTTTAGCTGCAAGTAAGAGAAGACTCAACTACAGTGGCTTAAATAAATGGGATTTTTAAAAACCCCACATAATAAGGAGTCTGGAGTCAGGCAGCCCATGCCCCTCAGAATCTAGGCTCTTTCTGTCTTTCTTGCTCTGGCAGTCTTAGTGTGTTTTGGCTTTTGTTCTCGTTGTTGATTATCCACATTGAGATAGGAATATGGAGGAAAAGAGAAAAAAACACTTTGTCTGTGAGCCATTTTCTTTGTATTTAGGATTTGAAATCTTCACCAGACTTTTCTGTTTACTATTTACTTTTCTGTTTCTGTTTCCTTTTTGGCCATATGGTATCATATGGCCATCTTTCTGCAAGGAAGGCTATGAAACTGAATATATTTAGCTTGCCAAGGTAGAGAAGGTGGTTGAAAATGATGTCAAGTAGACCTGCCTATAGTGTTTGCTGCTAAGAGTACACAATAAATATTCTTTGTTTAATTTTTAAATTTTTATCAGAACAATTCATATAGATACTTAGTCAAACAGCACAGGGCTTATACCAAAAAAAAAAAAAAAAAAAAAAATCAGCAGTCCCTGACCCTCACCTGCAATTGCATTCCCAGTTTCTACTTTCTTACAACATTGTCTACCAATTTTAAGTCGCATTTTAAAGGTTTTGAGTCAATTTTAGACCTCCTTTATTTCCCTGCCCATCTACTTAATGAAGTTATAATTTTGGTTGAATCCATATTCAATCTTTAATGGCTATAAATATTCTTTGCTGGGCCAAATATTCTATGTTTTCATTTCCTTCCTTGAATTAGTTGTTTTTGTTTTTCCTAGAGTTAAATTACCCCAATCTTTTCATTCACTTAGTTTTCTTTGAGTCTCTAAGTGTTTCCACATGTCTTAACAGCTTTGTAAAATACTTTTCAATGTGATTTTCTGTAGATTAGATAAACCATGAACTCTACTTTTTTTCTTAAAGACATCCCATCTGGAACCCTCTTTCCCTCTCTTCTGTTCTGGATTGGCTTCTCAACTACTGCATAATTGTCATTATGGGACTTTCCTTCACTGTCATCCTGGGAATGATGTGCTTAATCCTGTTTCCTGGATCCAGTGGCTTTCTTCTTTTTTAATATTATGTCTGTGGAGCTTCCTCCAGTAGATTACTGAGAAAGCTTGCAAAGGAGATTTTTAAAGAGAATTTTCAAATATTAAAATGTCTTCATTATTCTCATACTTGTGATAGATTGGCTTGGTGTAAAGTTCCAGATTGAATTGTTGCATGGGAATTTGAAGGCATTGTCCCATTGTCTTCTGGCTTCTTATGGTGCTGATGATAAGTTTATGCCATTCTGATTTCTAGTGCTTTGTATGTGATCTATTCTTTTAAATCTCAGGATGATTTTAGGATCTTCTCTTTATCCCTGGTTTGGGATTTTGGAGTTTCACCATCACATGGCTTGGTATAGATGTTTTAAATTTCATTATGCTAAACACTGAATGTATCCCTTAAAAATCCTTCAGTTTTGGGGATACTTTAAAAATCATATAAATATAATTTTGATGTTTTATAAGTATATAAATATAAAAAATTAGGTATTAGATTTCCAAGTTTATTCTGTGATTTTCTTATTTTTTCTCTCCTCTTGTTCATCTTCTTGCATTTTTACTTTGCTTTTGTCTTGTTTCTTTATTATCTAGACCTTTAATAGACTTCCCCCCCCAGATTTAAAAAATTTCTAAATCTTGCTCTTTGTTTTAATTAATTTATTTCTTTTTAATTGCTGTTTGTTTCTGTTTTATGGTTGAAATATATCTCCTTAAGGGTATTAATTATAATTTTTATGAAGTTTTACTTTTCTTATACCCTGAATTGCCTCTTTCTTCTGAATTCCTTTTCTCCCCCTGTTTATTTTGGTGTCTTGCATGTTAGGGATTTTTCCCCAAATCTGATTGTTTTCCTACTGAAATTATTAATTCTGTGTATTGTGAGTGTGGAGACCTGGGGAATAAAACTCCTTAAACTGCTGTCAGACCTTTCCCCTTGTTTCCGTTCTTTACCTTGCTCCCCCCAGTCCCCTGCCTTTCACGGGTACTGGTGCTTCCATATTCTGAGCCTTTCTGGGGTTCTTTGGGGGTGACTTAGCCTGCTCACATGAACAGCTCCCTCTGCAGGCACTTTGATTTCACCTTCTTCTCCTCTGCCGAGTCATTTACCTTTATTTCAAATGTTTTCTATCCTTATGCATTGTAGCTTAGGGCTGTAGACGTCTTCGTGGGTTATTGAATGTGTTTGTGTTTCTTGTTTACCTTGTTTTTGGGAGTATAGAAATGTCTTTACCATCTTGAAATTGGAGGTCAATAAATGACTCCTTTCAGTGAATTATAGCAACAGTTAACATGTTACTATATTGTGTACTTACTATTTATGTGGCACCATTCACATTCATGATCTTATTTAATTCTTACAACATCTGGTTTGTGCCAGGCATTGACTTCCCCAAGAATTTTAAATATTTTAAATCTTTTTATCTCCATAACAAATCCTATAAGGCCAGTGCTATTAATATTCTCATTTTACAGATGAGAATACACAGACACAGAGAGGTTAAGTAACTTGTGCCTCTGTATTCTCATCTATGAGATGTGTAGCTGGTAAGTGTAGCCTGGCTTCTGTCCTATGCAGTGAGATTCTAAGCCGCTACCATTCTAGATAGCTCTGCACAGTGCCTGCATGTAATTAGAACTTGTTACATATTTGTAGAATGAATATTTTAAATCATACTCTGGGTTTGAATTTTTAAATTCAGACGATATTTTTATAGATATACTCTTTGCTTAGTTATTACCTACTTGCTATCCTCTTCTTTGTGAAATCTTAATATCTTTTTATTCTCCCATTTTTCAGAGCCAATTTTTTTCCCCATTGTGATCTGCAGGAACAGAGTCAATTTTAATATTGTAAGAACAGCTTAATAAAGTAGAAACCACTTTTTAAAAGCTAGTATGTTTTTCATCTACATTTTTAAAGTTTTAGAAAATAGAAGGCAACAATAAAGCAAATAATGGGAAGGCAAAATTCAATTTTTTTTTTTTGAGACAGAGTCTTGCTCTGTCACCCGGGCTAGAGTGCTGTGGTGTCACCTTAGCTCACAGCAACCTCAAACTCCTGGGCTTAAGCGATCCCCCTGTCTCAGCCTCCTGAGTAGTTGGGACTACAGGTGTGCACCATCATGCCCAGCTAATTTTTTTCTATTTTTAGTAGAGACGGGGTCTCACTCTTGCTCAGGCTGGTCTCGAACTCCTGACCTCAAGTGGTCCTCCCGCCTCGGCCTCCCAGAGTGCTAGGATTACAGGCATGAACCACACCGTGCCTGGCCCAAAATTCAGTGTTTTATGTCATTTTTCATGAGGAGTCTATGGTGATTCAATTTTTTAATTATTGTAATATTTCTTTAAAATTCCCTTTTGTAGACACTCAACAAAGAAATAAGTTTTTTTCTGTGGTTAATGTTCTTTTTGCTATGGATATCCTTGAGTTTTTTTTTAATGTTTCTGTTTATCAACATAAACAGAAACAGGTATTATAGATACTCTAAAACTTGCCTTTTTATTTCCAGATGTGTAGCCCAAGATAAGAACTACTATAAATACAAAATTAAATAAATATCTTCCTTTGTGTTTATTCAGAGATTACTTCTGATATATTTGTGTAAAGTAAACAGGTAATTAATAACATCTACACCTATATATAGATAAACATCTCTGAGTATATAAGCATAAACCTATGTATGTATGTATTAGTGATTCCTTTTATTAAAAATCATGCAGATTTTCTTCATAAGGATATTATGGATACAGTCATCTTCCATAATTTACAGTTGGCAGTAGTTTGCTTTGGCAATGGTTAACTTTGTTTTCTGGGAACTCTAATTAAAGCATTTTAGTTGTCTTCGTTTTGCTAACTAAAATATTACATATATTTGACAGGTCTTACTGCATGTCATTTGAATTTCATTAGAACATGATTACTTTGATTTTAATATTGAGTCAATGTAGTTTTCATATGCTAAGAAGTATGTTTCCTTATTGCTGTTAACAAATATTCAGGAATATTTTAGTTTTAAGATACCGTATCTATGGTAGGGATTTCTGGTTCTCTGTCTGGCACAAGATAAGTCCATTTGTGGTTGTGTAGAGTGATATGACTAGTTATGGCCACTAAAAATGAGCAGAGTTATGTGTAAGACTTCAGGGCTGGTACTTTTAATTGTCAGTGTGACTGCCTTAAAACCTTTTATTCCCATCACTTCAGCAACTGGCAGTACTCTAGATGGTGGATTCTCTGTGATCGTGGGTCCTGTAGTGAAGAAGAGATAGAACGGAGCCTCTAGACAAGTCATAATGGACATGTAGAATGAGGGAGAAATAAGCTGTTGTTTTAAGCCACTGAAATTTTGGGATAATATGTTATTGCAGTATAATTTAGATGATTATGAGTGGTAAAACCTCCTGTGGGGAAAGTCTTGTACGATAGCTCTCAGAATTTTTTTTTGAGCCAGTCAAATTTAGCAGTGGGAGGTTGTATATCTCAGAATTTTTTTAAGACTGTGGAGCTGCATTGAAAACATTTTTTAAGAGAAAAAGGATAGTAGCATTTAGCTTTCCACTGAGGGTCAGATGGGGTTGAGGGTTTTAAACCTTTGGAACACTTCTAAGAGACTACCAGACTAACCTGGAAACCTCCAGTTTTCCTTGAGGATTTTTTGCTGTTTTTTTGAAACTTCAGAAAGGATACTTTTAACAGTGAGCAAAGACAGATATTCTAAGTCTATCACAACAGTCACCTGATTCCAAATCTCCATGTACACACTTCCTCCAACATAGTATCAACAAGAAGCTCAAATAAAGCCACAAATGACCATGCCTTCAGCATTGCTGAGAGGTAGTGAATGCCATAATCTTCAGATTACATGTAAGTAGAGAAAGAAAAACAGTACCAAATGGCAGAGGGCTCTTACTTGAGCAGTCCTGTGGGGTATGGAGTAGGGAAGGGGAGACTTAAGAGACTCTGAAAAAGAGGAGAGAGGGCCAAAAACCTTAGACAAATCACAGGCAGAAATCATCCTTAGAAAGAGAAAATGTCAACATTATGTGCCAAAATACTGGACCCTGGCTTGGGACTTGTTAGTTCACAGCTTTGGCTAAAGAAAAGGGCTTTAAAGTGAGCAGAACTAGAAGTGGCAGTCTCGAAAAAGCTTTGCTTCTGGAGCAGAATCAGATGAATAGAAAAGGAGTCAGCACCTTAGAGATGTGACCAGTGAAGAGAAAGAAATAAAGGGAGAAAATTACACGTCTTGCAGAAACAAGAAAAATTACTCATCAGTCCTTCCCCATCATTCATTAAACAAAGTGAACCTTACTAAATTGATGGGGACCTTCTGTACTTGGAACCCTGTGCACTAAATGCCTAGAAATAGAAAAGAAAATTAGTACAAAACTGCTATAAAAAGAAAACAGAAAATGCAAGTCAAAACAGTCCCCCCAATCCAACCATTATGGAGCAGAAAAACAGAAACACAATACCCCAAACTGAATAAATGTCCTGAGACATGCATAAGGTGATGTGGGGAAACAAAAACCCCACCTGAATCGGATATTACAAACTGCGAAAGAAATGGACAAAAAGGGGAGGAAATGTGACAACAATGGATTGGATTCTGGGGAAAAATGAAGGAAAAGACAGAATGATATCAGAAATGATAACTGTATTTACAAGGCCCCCAAGGAAGAATAGATTCAAATAAAAATTTAATAAGGGGCATTGAAAAAAAGGCAAAGAAACACTTTTTAAAACAAAAATTAGATACAGAAAGAAAAAATGTCAGAGAAAAAGTGGTTGTGGCCGGGTGCAGTGGCTCACACCTGTGATCCTAGCTGTTTGGGAGGTGGGAGGATTACTTGAGACCAGGAGTTCAAGACCACCCTGGGCAATAGCAAGACCCCGTCTCTATAAAAAATAAGAAAAATTAGCCAGGCGTGGTGGCACACACTTGTAGTCCCTGCTACTCTGGAGCCTATGAAAGAGGATCTCGTGAACCCAGGAGCTTGAGGTTGCAGTGAGCTATGATGACGCCAGTGCGCTCTAACCTGGGCAAAAGAGAGAGACCTTATCTCAAAAAAAAAAAAAAAAAAGTGATTGAAATGGAGAACAGGCAAAGAAGATGTGACATGTTCAACTGGAGTCCTTAAAGAAGAAAAATTATCCAAGAAATGTAATTCCAAGAATAAAAGAAGACTTGAGTCTACACATTGAAATGACCTGCTGGGTTCTGGGAAAAATTGATAATGATGTGATGATTAGCTCCCATAATGATCAGGTCTGAGACACAGCCTACTAATACTCTTATTAATATTATATTAGACTTTAATATTTAGTATTAGTCATATTATTAGACTTTAAAATTTTTAAAAAATCCTCAGAGTTTCAGGCAAAAAGATAAATTATATATGGTAGGATAATTAGCAACTTATAGACTTCTCAAAAGCAACTTACAAGGTGAGGCAATACTGGAGCAGCATTTTTTTTTTAAAGAAAGTTAAAAGAAAGCACAAACCAAGAATTATATCCAACTAACGCCTTCAAGATTGAGGCTATAAAAAAAATTTTAAATATGCAAGAACTCATAGAATACCCTACACAGGTAGACTTCCTGGGGATCTAGACAGTGAGTTTCATCCAAAGAGACTGGGGAAAAGAAGTGATGGTGAGCACTTACTAATTTATTCATAGAGCTGAGACTAAAACAGGGACAGGGCCATAGATAGGAGAGCAGTGTGTAAACCTTAAATTATATTGAATATATATTTGCAATTTATATTACATAAATATGCATAGTGCATAATTACACATACATGTTTTTTCCCAATTTTGGTTTCAATTTCAATTTTACTTGCCATCACAGCAAAAATCTAGTTCCTTGAGATGTAACACCCAGAAGCAGAACTCAGAAACCATGCAAACCATGTAAACATTTTCAAATTCAATTGATATCCAATCTAAAAAGGTGGTAGGAAAGGGATATAGGACCTGAATCCTTAAATGTTCAACCTCTTTTTCTGCTTTAACTGCCACCAGTGTCTTCTAGTTGCTGATATTCTGGTGTTTCTTGTAATGACACAGGGGAGTGAGCAACAGGTTGTTTGATGAGAAGTGGCTTAGTGATGGCATAGCAGGCCAGGCTTTTATACTAGCTAGAGACATGGACATTATTGATATACTTCACTTTCCGTTGGTTCAGCATTATAATATTTAGGTTTCATTATTCAATTATATCATTACTCTTGTACTCATCATATTCTTATTTGTTCTGGGTAAGTTGACCATATGCTTATTGGTTTGTTTGGGATGACTTAAACCAGTAAACAAGTTTAAGGTCAAATAATTTCACATTCAGATAATTTCCTGCAGGTGAAAATTGTAAGCAAATGGTTATAAGCCAACTGAATGAGGCATTTCTTACAATATTTTGAAACACACATACCACAGATGTACACAACATAAGTTCATGTGCAGCATAAGTGTGTGTACAGAAGATGTAAATATATATAAAATGGCCTCAATATACATAATTATATGATCTGAGTATATATAAATATATGGCCTAAATGTGCATTTCCTAGCTCTGTTCATGAAAGAGCCTAGAAGGCAAGATACCCCAATAGCAAGGAGCATGCCTGGCACCCAGATCTTGGTTTGTAATACCATTTCCCATTAAAAGAAATCAAGGCTACTTGTAAGAGAAATCAAGGAAGTGCTCAAAAAAAAGAAAAAAAAAAGAAAAAAATAGAAAATATAAAGAAAGGGGATGTATCAGGACACAGAAGCCAGCTTAAAGGTGCTTTCACTGACCAAATTTGGGGCAATTTGTACATCAAAATAATTAAGGACAGGAGTGGGTTTTAAAACTGTTGGAAAAAAAGTAGTAATCCATGAATAGTCTAATAGGTAGGTAGGTAGGTGGATACATAAGTGGGAATAAAGGAAGGCTTTTCTTGCCAATATAGTGCTGACTGATAAACCTGGAAGGAGTGGAAGAGTTGGAAAATTACTCTTTTGTAAACTTTATAGTAAAGATTGGTTCAGGCAAGAATCATCAATGGATGCTAAATCTAGGTGGGACATTTTGATGATGAACAGGATATTTTCATGGTCCTATGGATTCCTTATTGCAAGGGGAAAATTATGAGCAACTGGACAGCACCTTGACTAGGTGCTCAAACCAATGTCATCAATGAGGGACGGACTGACATTGCATACTTCGGGTTGTGATACTGTGAGAAACACCACTTAAGTACTGGGCATGCATAACCTGAATCATGAGGAAACGTTAGGCAAACAGGAAATTCTATTTAAACAAACAAACAAACAAACAAAATGGCCTCTGTTCTTCAAGAAAGTCAGTCATAAAAGACAAAAGTTGAGAAACTTTCTAGATGAAATTAGACTAAAGAGACATGGCAAAATAAACGCAATATGTGACTATATACTGGATTTTGTACTCAAGGAAAAAGTGCTATAAGGGATGTATTAGGCTTCTCCAGAGAAATAGAACCAATAGGATATATACATAATATATACACACATAAAGTCATCCCTCAATATCCACAAGGGATTGGTTCTAGGACGCCCTGCAGGTAACAAAATCCATGGATGCTCAAGTCCCTTATATAAAATGGTCTAATATTTGCATATAACTGATGCACTTCCTATACATACTTTAAATCATCTCTAGATTACTTATAATACCTAATACAATGTAAATGGTATATAAATAGTTGTTATACTGTATTATTTTTAATTTATATTTTTTAATTGTGTGATTTTTTTTTTTTTTTTTTTTTTAGAGATGGGGTCTCACTATGTTGCCCAGGCTGGTCTGGAACACCTGGCCTTAAGTGAACCTCCCACCTCAGCCTCCCAAGTGGCTGGAACTAGAGGTGCACGCCACCTTGCCCGGCTATATGGTTATTTATTTTTTTGTCCAAATATTTTGCAGTTGGTTGAATCCATGGATGCAGAACCCACAGATATGGAGAGCCATGTGTATACACACACACGCACACACAGTTATACACCACTTAATGATGTTTTGGTCAATGACAGGCTGCATATACAATGGTGATCCCATCTGATTATAATACCATGTTTTTATTGTACCTTTTCTGTGTTTAGATATGTTTAGTTACACAAATAATTAACATTGTGTTCTAATTGCCTACAGTATTCGGTGTAGTAACATGCTATATGGGTTTGTAGCCTCAGAGCAATAGGCTATACCGTATAGCCAAGGTGTGTAATAGGCTATACCATCTAGGTTTGTAGTAGGCTATACCATCTAGGTTTGTGTAAGTACACTCTGTGATGTTCACACAATGATGAAATCGCCTAATGACATATTTCTTGGAACGTATTCCCATTGTTAAGTGATGCATGACTGTATATACAGATGCTCCTTGATTTATGATGGGGTTATATCCCCATGATATCAGTCACATGTTGAAAATACCACTAGTTGAAAATGAGTGGCTGACTAGGAGCTGTGGCTCACTGCCACTGCCTAGCATTGTGAGAAAAATACAGTTTCACTGAATGTGTATTGCTTTCCTAAAGTGAAAAAATGGTGTGTGTGCATAAATATAAAAGATTTATTATAAGGAATTGGCTCATGTGATTATGGAGATTGGCAGGTCCAAAATCAGTGGGGTGGGCTAGCAGGGCAGAGACCCAGGAAAGTCAGTGTTCCAGTTTGAGTCTGAAGACAGTTTGCTGTAGGATCAAGAAGAGCCAATGTTGCAGATGAAGTCTGAAGGCAGTGCTGGAGAATTCTTTCTAGCTCAAGAGAGGCTACTCTTTTTGCTCTGTTTAGGCCTTTAACTGATTGGGTGAAGCCCACCCACATTTTGGAGAGCAATCTGCTTTAAAGTCCACTAATTTAGATGTTAATCTCACCCAAAAACATCCTCACAGAAATATCCCGAATAGTGTTTGACCAAATATCTGAGCATCCCATGGCCCAGCCAAGTTGACACATAAAAAATTAACTATTACAAGTCCACCACTTGTCAATTTGGCATCCATATACATCTCCTTAAACCATACTTAATCCCTGAATGAAAAGACAGTGACTTCTGAAGTGATGGGCCTTGCTAAAAAAGAAAAAAAAGACAATAACAAGGTCACAATTCTGCCTAACAGAATGATACAGCTATCCTGTGTTCACCTGAAAATGCACTAACTCTTTCTGTAGAAGAGGATTCAAAGTCCTTAGATGATGTTTACTCTTCTCCTTGATATCCTGTTATTTAAATACTATGATATAAAGTTAATACATCTTATGTTACATGATAAGGGGATAAGAGAAGGTAGAGAACAAAGATATTTGATTAATAAATGTATTAATATATATACACAAACATTTTTATAACAAAATAAAGAAATACCCATGATAATAATAATCTCATTTCTGTAACTGGTCATATGGTCCTAGCTGGTTTGTATAAATATTTTCTTCCATTACCTATTCCGTATGCCCTTTGCCTTCAGCTGGCCCCTCAGGTGGTCGAGGTTCTTCACCTGACTGTATGACCCAAACCTTCATTCCTGAAGGGTCTGGGCCATTAGTAGTCCTGCCCAGTTGGGTTGTTGTAGTTTTCCATTGACTTTAATCACAGGGCATGGTAATACTAATAGATGCCCAAAGAGATCTCCGTATTCTAGACTATCCTTCCTTACCTTTATTGTGGAGTCCAAATTGTCCTTGGTAGTCAGGATCAGTCACCCCAGCCAACACTGTAACTCCCTTCTCTGCCTGTTGATTCAGAGGTGTAAGGAGCCCAAAATGGCTGAGTGGCAGTCTTAACTTCCAGTTCAATGGAATCATTGTTGTATCTCCTGGTGGAAGCATTTCTGCCTTTGGAACCAAGACCTATAGGCTAGCAGAGTATAAAATCACAGGAACAGGACACAAACATTTTGCTAGTGGATCACTAGAGGTAATAGTGGTGCCACTTCCATTTGCGCCTCTTAATTCCCGGATCCATGAATCCTGCCTGTGGGAGAAATAGCACCATTTATTGGATGCTGATTCAGAGTATATACAGCCTCCTGGAGAACCTTGCCACAGTCCTGCAAGGAATTGGCACCTGGCTGGTGCTGTAACTGAGTCTTCAAAGGCCATTCCACTGTTCTATCTAGCCTACTGCTTCAGGATTTTGGAGAACATGGTAAGACCAGTAAATTCCATGAGTATAGGTCTACTGCCACACTTCATTTGCTGTGACGTGAGTTCCTCTATTACAGGCAATGTTGTGTGGAATACTATGACAGTGGGAAGGCATTTTGTAAGACCATGGATGGTAGTTTTGGAAGAAGTATTACATGCAGGGAAGACAAATCTGTATCCAGAGTGTCTATTACAGCAAGAACAAAACTGTGTCCCTTCCATGATGTAAGCAGCCCAGTATTATCAACCTGCCATAGCCCAGTATTATCAACCTGCCACTAGGTAACTGGCTATTACTCTGGGCAGTGGTGCCATATTGGTCTCTGCTGCTGGCAGATTGGGCATTCAGCATCAGCTGTAGACAGGTTAACCTTGGTGAGTAGAAGTTCATGTTGCTAAGTCCATGCATAACTTTCATCCCTGCTGCCATGGTCACTTTGTTGATGAGCCCACTGGGTGATGAGGAGGGTGGCTGGGGAAAGGGGCTGACTAGTATCCACAGAACAGGTCATCCTGTCCACTTAATTATTAATATCCTTCTCTGCCGAGGTCATCCTTTGGTGGGCATTGACATAGGATGCAAATATCTTCACAGTTTTTGCCCATTAAGAGAGCCCTAGCCACATACCATTTCCGCAGACTTTCTTGTCACCAATTTTCTGATCAGGTAACCTTCCAAGTCCCTGACCATCCTGCCAAACTATTGCTGATAGCCCATGAATCAATATATAATCACATGTCTGGTCATTTTTCCTTCCAAGCAAAGTGAACAACCAGGTGCACTGCTCAAAGTTCTGCCCACTGGGAGAATTTCCCTTCAGGGGTGTCTCAGAAAGGGGCTATAGTGCAGCTTTTCACTTTTAGGTGGTGCCTGCATGTCACACAGAAGAACCATTGTAAACCAGGCCTGAGTTTTCTCTTCCTCTGTTAATTGTAAGAAACTCGAGAGTGAAGATGCAGCCTGGGAGAGAGAAGGCAGTGTAGCAGGAGTGGGGACCATGGGCATTTGGGCCACTTCTTCATGCAACTTTCCTTCAGGGTCTGCTTGGCCCAGTCTCGTGTATGCCACTGCCATTTGATGATGGGATGCTGCTGTGCGTGCCTAACTTTATGGAGAGCAGTCCACTTAAAGTCCGTTGATTTAAATATTAATTTCATCCCAAAAGCCTCACAGAAACACCCGGAGTAATGTTTAAACAAATATCTGGGCACCCTAGATCCAAATAGCAGTATGTATGAGTGTGTGAATAAGAGAGTAAACAAATGTGACAGAGTGTTAAAAATTGGAGATTAGGAACAAAGGGTTCTTTTGATTATGAATTAAAAAGTTTATGAATATGAGAGTTATTTATTATTTTGGCACCTTTGGATTTTAAAATCATTTAAAAATAAAATTTAAAAAATTAATTGACCAGTATGCAATATAATTGAGTTGAGGCACAAAAGATCTGTGACTTTTTATATGGCAGCATAATTGTGCGGATACCCTTGGCATAAAGTTGGAAGCATCCATTGCTTAACTTGGTTTCCGGGGAATGTGTTACACATTTCATGTTTGAAATGAGAAAAGGAGGGGACAGCAGGGTTTCATGGTCTAGTGCCCCTAAGTCCCTCCAGAGCACTCCTTGACTTTTTTCTTCTAAATCACAGAATTGGGGTCAGAGCATGGTTGTGGTTGAAAAAACAGTTAAACTGAGGTAGGAGAGGAAGACTGGGACAAGACAGGATGAATCTAGATTCTTTGGTCCCCAGTTTTCATAGCATTAGGTTATATAGTTCACCGTGAATTAAAATTAACATTTTAAAAAGTAGGATTATTCTTAAAAAATGAGTTGGCAGTAGCCCAATGAAAGTTTATAGCTGTAAGCACAAGTTATTACAAACTGATACTTGATTTAAGGCTGCTATGTTTAAGTGCTAACAGAAACCAAATTGACACTATTAGCAGCATGTAGTCTGGAAAATATAAAAAGGAAAGGGTGTTGATAAAGTACTTTCTCAACAATAGAATTAAGTGTAGAAGTGACAATAGAATTGCAGTGGAAAAAATGAGGTTATGACTTAGGAGGAACAAAGTGCTTCTATATTTTCTTACATCAAATTGAAATCTTACCCTTGGGAATATTACTTGGGAGTAGTAAAAACTATTATCTTTGGCCGGGTGCAATGGCTCATGTCTGTAATCCTAGCACTCTGGGAGGCGAAGGCAGGAGGATTGCTTGAGCTCCGGAGTTTGAGGTTGCAGTGAGCTATGACGCCACTGCACTCTACCCCAGGAGACAGAGTGAGACTCTGTCTCAAAAAAAAAAAAAAAAAAAACCCAAAAACCTGTATCTTGCTCAGGCATGGTGGCTCACACCTGTGATCCTAGCACTTTGGGAGGCCGAGGCGGGAGGATTGCTTGAGACCAGGAGTTTGAGGTTGCAGTGAGCTATGATGACACCACTGCACTCTAGCCCAGGCAACAGATTGAGACCCTGTCTCAAAAAACCCCCAAAACCAAAAACTGTATCTTGCATGAAAAGTGTAACTCAAAATATATCAACAAACATAAAAATAATTTTGGTAGCACTTTGGAAGCTGGGATGTTTGCCTGCTGTAATGGTTTAATTTTTTTTATCGTTCACAAGTTACCTAATTTTTGCTTGCCAAAATACTGAAGCCAAGACTTCTATTGTAAGTGAAGGTATAACTTACTTTAAGAACAAGGAATGCTGTGCTGAGTGTAGATAGGGTGGATCTGTCCATTGTCTAGCTAAATTCCGGTTTAAGGCATGATTGTCTTTAACCTATTCATCAGAGAGTTAATGATTTATAAACTATCACTAAGGGAACTTGCTTTTGAAAATACCTCTATACAATCCTTTTGATTTGATATATTACTCCTTAAATTATATTTTACTTCACATTTTTGTGTATATTATATTCAGTCGTATAACATGGCCAGGAAATGAAGTATTCCAACTGACTGTTCTTTTAAATAAAGCTTTTGTTTTTAATAATAGTAAATTTTCCAATAATTTGACTACAGTAAAATTGTTTACTGTTCATTGGCCGTCCTCATTTGGAAACCCCATAGATACTTCATGTACTTTTTTTAATTCGTAAAGCTTATGATCACCAAATCTACACACACACACATACACATACACACAAAGTTGCATATAAAATAGTGATGCATTATTAAATCACTTGCTGTTAAAGCAAAGACATAAAAACTTGCATTATTTAAGAATAATGCATTAATAAACAATTTATTTTTATAAAAATGAAGAACAAGTGTTTTTTAGATGATGAAGTATAAGATGTATCAGACATGTATGCATTTTGAAAAGTCTTAGAAGCTTTATATTGCTATTTAGAAATGTGTGATTTTTATGATAAGTAAGCATTAACTTTGATAACTAAAAAATGTGTGCAGAACAATAGCCAAATAAACATAAAGTAAATCCTTGTTGAATCTGAAAATTTCTTCTTTATAATATTCATGTTTTGAAAATACTTGTATGTTTTTTACTTTATAGCCCTATGTTTTTCTGTTGAGGTATAATTTACATACAACAAAATTTATTCTTTTCCATACAGTTCTGTGAGTTTTGATAAATGTTTACAGTCCAAGCACAACATTTTGAAAGTTGATCTTGTTTTTTATCCCTACTACTTTATAATCTCATGATCACTTAAGGATTATCATTGTGAACTTTAATGATTGCACTGTGGCTATTCAGAATTTGATAATTTCAGTAATTTCCAGTGTTTTCTCTTTGTGCTTAGTAGAATTAGTGCATAACATATTAAGGAATTTACTTTTTCCTCTTTTTCTGTACTTTTAATGCCTTAGTGTAGCCTCTGTCATTTCTGGCCTTGACTGTTGTATCAGCCTGTGCATTGGCTTTGCTATCTTCCATCTCAATTCCTTTGTAGTTTATCTTCTACATTGCTGCTACTGGCCTTTCTAAGGCACAGAAATGATTATATTAATCCTCTGCTTAAAATCTTTCACTGGCTCCCTGTTGCGTTTAGATGGGGAGAAATAAAATACATACTTTTCAAATCAAACACAAATTCTTTGATGAATTGATTCCTGCCTGGTGTCTTGCTGTGCCTTCTTTCCTCTTCCTTCCCATGCATCAGCCTGACTGCACTAATTGCAGATTCCCAGGTAAGCCATGTCCTCTGTTGTCTTGGTGCTTTTGTATGCTTTTACTTCCTACTCACAGCTTTTTTTCTGCCCTGCTGTCTGTTAGCTGCCCAACTTCCCCAAACCTTCAGATGGGCTGAGTTGCTCTCTTGTGCTCTTCTGCTACTCTGTTTACCTGATTTCTCTCTAATAGTGCTTGCATCTTGGGCTTGGTCACTTTTGCCTGAGTGTCTCCGCTGCTTCTGATCAGGGAATGTGTCTGTTGCAGTCTTACCAGTACCTTGCACAATGTCGGATGCAAGTTAGCATTCAGGATGTTTGTTCAATTAATAGACTATATATTATAGTTACATGGAGAGTATGATGCCTACATGAAACCTATGAAATAGGTAAGGAGAAGAAAAATGTATTATGGCAGTAGTGCACATCAGGATTCCTGATATGGAGGGAGCTGCATTTGAGGGTAGCTGACTTAGGGATGGGGGCCCTGTGAGTGTGAATGTTAGCTGGAGCTGAGAGGTCAAAACAAGTGGAGAGGACCAAGGGGATGGGTTTGTTGGTTTTGTTCCTAATAGGGAAGGGGAGAGAGAAAGAAGAAAAAAGTCAGAAAAATGATGTGAAGCCAGGGGGTAGGTAAGATAAAGACCCCCTTCCCCCAAAGTTGGATGGTGGAGAAATAGATTAAGAATGCACCTTCTTCCCGCTCCTTTTGAGGGAGTTGTTTTCACTGTTGCCCGGTGTACCACTCCTCTGCCTTTCTTCAGAAATCTTCACTGAAATCTGGTATGCTAAGAAATGCTTTTTGCACATGTTGTGTTTTTGTTTTTGTCTTTTGTAGAAGTCAAACAACAACCTGTATCCTGTCTGGATTGGTGCAGTGCAGAAAAAAGGTGGTGGCCAAATAGCTCCGAGGGTTCTGGGAAGGTCAGCTCTCCTAAATAATTGAGGGAAACCTTGGCAGACAGAGGAGGCGCTGGACTTGCACAGGTTATGGCATTGCAGGATTTGAATGCATTTAGTCTAGATTATACGGGACTGGCAAGCCCTGCCTAACAACTAGGATACATACACGACAAGAGAAGATTGCAAATGAACACAAAAATGGGAGTAGCTAGTGTTGGGAGGATTGGGTTACTGTAGTTGCTTCCTCGGAGACTTTCTCTGTCATAGTTCATAATACAAGAAAAGTTTTAACAAGAGGAAAATATCTACAACATATACAGTGTCATTTTCTTATTCAAAGCAGAACTTGGAAATTGGAGGTTAATACTGAGATTTGTGCTAGAAAGGGGAAGGTGAAATTAATGATTGAGGAATAGGGAATAAGGGCCAGGACTGAAACTCCATTCTTTACCAAAAATAGGAACTTTTTTATTAATGTGTTAGGCTTTGTTTCTCTCTCTTTTTTTAAATTGATGAACTAACGTCTCAAAGAGACAAATACCTGTTAAGTAAATGAAAATTGGACAAAGTTTTGAACAAAGTTTAAGTTTTATAAATTGATACTGTTCTGTATAATATAGATTTATAATAAATTATGGCTTAATTCTTTCAGTTTAGCTGCTACAAGCTGTAAGTTTCTATACTTACTATTGCATTTACAACTAAATCTCACAATATTGATTTTTATAATTGTTCTTTTTTATGAAATAAAAAAAATCAGAAAATTAGTGACAAGATCACAGTATACTTACTTCAGTGTCATGTGTGTATTGCTGATAATTAAACATGCCTTGATAGTAGCAAATAAGATTCATTTAATACTGAGTCATTATCCTATTTGTGTTTTCTCTTCATGCCTTGATTTCATGCATACATCTATAGTTATAATCAAAAGACTGATGTACTCAAATAATACCTTTCCATGGTGAGCATGGAATTAGAAAAAAGGGAGTTGGTTGAATGTTCTAATAGCTAAAGACATTAACGCTTGAGAGCATGATACAGCCCTTTCTGTGATAGGGGTGTTTCTTCCCAGGGGACCTCATGTTTGAATTGACTGGTTAGGTTATCCCCAGGACTGTGCTAGAAACACATACCCAATCTGGAGTTCTGTTTTTTAGTTTTCATTTTGTCTAGTCTGTCTTTTGTTGTCTATTCCTTAGACATTTTAGTTCTCTTGATTAGGATAGCTCATAGTTCAAGTCCTTGTACTCTGCTTATAGTGATTTTTATTTCTTAAGGAGACTTTGCATAAATCTCATTTCATGCTCTGAGGCATATTTTAGCCCAGGTGATTGCTGAGGCATTCTCCCCCTGCTTCAATGTACTGCCTCTCTGGTACTTCCTTCAGAGACCATTTGTGTCCATTAGAAAGGCTATCTGTGATCTCCCCACCACCACCCTTGACATCTTAACATACCCTTATCCTTCTCTCTGTTTTTTAATTCTTCTCTCAAGCTCCTTATGACCTGCATCCTGTTATTTATTACCTCCTGAAGGACCTGCTCCCTTAGGAACCACCCCTCCCACCTCTACTTTTTCCAGCCTTCCCCATGTTCCCTTTGCCATGGGCCTTCTCTCCCATCTGCCTTCTAAGATGGAAAAAAGCTTCATATGATTCTTTCCCATTTTCCCTCTATTCCTTTCTTTTATACCCCCATTCCTTGAACAGAATTGCCTATATTCTTATAAGGATGTTGTTTTTCCATCCCCACCCTCACCTTCCTGTGTAAACTTGAGGCTCTAGCTTTGTTTATTCACATACTTTTAGGTTGGGACTTGGATTTTTATTGTGGGCAATTAGATGCTCATTATATTGACGTGGACACTAAGGGGTTGCAAACCTCATCTTTAAGAGGTTAGATGTGACTTGGGTTGCAATGTTATTGAACAATTTGATGATCCAGGATATGGCTCTGTGAGGTCTCCTGGTATATTCCATGGTTCTTTCAGCGAGTTTGTTTTAATCCTGGGACAAATTTTCTAGCATATGGCCATGAATGCTTGGGGTCCAGCCAATGCTATTTGACTTCATAGTTCAAAAAGGGGAGTCATTTCTGTGGTTACTATCCTATTTAACAGTCATGTTGGCCAGGTGCAGTGGCTCACTCCTGTAATCCTAGCATTTTGGGAAGCGAAGGCAGAAGGATTGCTTGAGGCCAGGAGTTCAGGACCAGCCTGAGCAACATAGCAAGACCTCATCTCTGCCAAAAAAAAAACAAAACAAGTAGCCAGGCATGGTGGTATATACCTGTAGTCTCAGCTACTCGGGAGGCTGAGGGAGGAGGATTGCTTGAGCCCAGGAGTTTGAGGTTGTAGGGAGCTATGATAACACAGAGCCAGACTCTGTCATGTCATAGTTTGTTTAAAGATAGGCTATCATGCAAATAACTCATCTTTCTTCTGTTTTGACTATTTGTTTTATTTTCTTAAGTTTATTTTTTAAAAATTTATTTATTTTTGAGATAGGGTCTTGCTGTCTTGCCCAGGCTAGAGAGCAGAGGTATAATCATAGCTCACTGTAACCTCAAACTCCTGGGTTCAAGCGATCCTCCTGCCTCAGCCTTCCAAGTAGCTGGGACTACAGGCATGTGGTACCCTGCCTGGCTAATTTTTCTATTTTTTGTACAGATGGGGTCTTGCTATGTTGCTCAGGTTGGTCTCAAACTCCTGGCCTCAAGTGATTCTCCCACCTCAGCCTCGCAGGTGTTATTTTTTTGAATAACTCCTCCCCCTTTTAAACGTAGAAAATATAGAAAAGCACCACTTCCTTCATTATGCTTTTGGAATCTGGCTCTAGCTCTCATCCTTTCCACTATTAATGGTTCTTTCAAAAAAAAGAAAAATCACTGTTGATCTAACTGATTAGGGTGTCTTGTCTTCATCTACTTCCATCTTCGTGCTACTCCATCGATACTTTTTTTTATTGACATTCTGTCTTTCCTTGGATTCAATACATGGTTAGTTGAACCATTTCTCAGGCTCTTTTTCTTGTTTCATAACTCCAGGTAATCATTGAGACTCACCTTCTTTTTGTGTTGTCTCCTGAAGGGCTTTCTTCTTAAACATTTAGCCATTGCCACACTCCTTATAACTGTGCATGATGTCTCTGCAGAAATTTAGTTCCTTGTCTAGAGCTGCCTACGTGACAGCCTTTTGGGATGTTCTGCCATCACTTCAAAATCAGTGTTGAAACCCCAGAGCTTCCCCTTTTGACTTCCTTATTCTATCAGTAACACTACCGTTCTCCAGACTTGCATTTCTTGTACTTGGATATGGGGCTTAGTCCATTTGAGCTGCTGTAACACAAAGCCTTAGACTGTGTAATTTATAAATAACAGAAATTTATTTCTCACAGTTCTGGAGACTGTGAAGTTTAAGATCAAGATTTTTCTTTAAAAATCTGCCAGCAGATTCAGGGGTCTGGTAGGAGCTCTCTGCTTCATAGATGGTGCCTTCTAGCTATGTCCTCACATGATAGAAGGGGCCAACAGGCTCCCTCAAGCCTCTTTTATAAGAGCACTAATGCCATTCATGAGGACTCTGCCCTCATGACCTAATCACCTCCCCAAGGCCCCACCTCGTAGTAGCAACACATTGGGGATTAAATTTCAATATATGAATTTTGAAGAGACACAAACATTCAGACCATAGCAGGGGCCAATGGGGAAAACATGGAACAGAAATTCGTTTAATTCATCTTTGAATGTGGGGATTCTGTCCTGTTTACTTTTTGTAGTCTCAGCACCCAAGGCAGGTATTCAATGGATGTTTCTTAAACTGCGTATTACAGTGATTCTGGGGTTCATTCTTTTCTCTTCATTCTAGTTTTTACTCAGACCAGACCCTCGTTAGCACACATCTGGTTTACTGCAACGCTTCATCATTTTTTAGCAGTAGTTTTTTCTTCTATCCACAATGCACACTACTGGCAGAGTAATTTTCCTTAAACATTAATTTCATGGTGTCAAGAGCCATTATTACTTAAGGATTCAATTAAAACTAATTAGTCTGGCATTCAGGTTTTGAATCAGCTAGTTCCATATACCTGTTTTATGTTATGTTTTTACTGTTTTTCCCACATAAACTCATCATAGCTAATTATAATAGAACTTATAAGAGAACTCTTTTTTTTTTTTTTTTTTTTTTTTTTTTAATTTCAGAATATCATGGGGGTACAACATTTTGGCCATACACATTGCCCCTGTTCTGCCCGTGTCAGAGCCACAATCGTGGTCGTCTCCCAAACTGTGCTCCCCACATCCATTCAGTGAGAGTTTTTCCCATCCCTTCCACCCCCCTCCCGCCCGCCCGCCCTCTGATGAATGTTATTGCCCTGTGTGATGTAAGTGTTCATCAGTTAGTACCAGTTTGATGGTGAGTACCAGTGATGCTTGTTTTTCCAATCCTGTGACACTTCGCTTCGAAGAATGGGTTCTAGCTCCGACCAGGATAATACCAGATGTGTTAATTCACTATTGTTCCTTAGTGCTGAGTAATACTCCATGGTATACATATACCACATTTTATTGATCCACTCGTGTATTGATGGGCACCTGGGTTGTTTCCACAACTTTGCAATTGTGAATTGTGCTGCTATGAACATTCGAGAGCAGATGTCTTTATTATAAAATGTCTTTTTTTCTTTTGGATAAATACCCAGTAGTGGGATTGCTGGGTCAAATGGTAATTCTACTTTTAATTCTTTGAGATATCTCCATATTCTTTTCCATAGAGGTTGTACTAATTTGCAGTCCCACCAGCAGTGTATGAGTGTTCCTACCTGTCCACATCCCCGCCAACATTTGTTATTTGGGGATTTTTTGATATGAGCCAATCTCACTGGAGTTAAGTGATATCTCATTGTGGTTTTGATTTGCATTTCCCTGATGATTAGAGAAGTTGAGCACTTTTTTATATGTTTGCTGGCCATCATTCTGTCTTCTTTGGAAAAGTTTTTGTTCATGTCCTTTGCCCATTTTTTAATAGGGTTGTTTGATTTTTTCTTGTTGATTTTCCTAAGTTCTGTATAGATTCTGGTTATAAGCCCTTTATCAGAGGTGTAGCATGCAAATATTTTCTCCCATTCTGTAGGTTGTCTGTTCACTCTAGTGATAGTTTCCTTGGCTGTGCAGAAGCTTTTCAATTTGATCAGGTCCCATGTATTTATTTTTGTTGCTGCTGTGATTGCTTTGGGGTCTTCTTCATAAATTCTTTGCCTAGGCCAATGTCCATAAGAGTTTTTCCAACATTTTCTTCGAGAATTCTTATGGTTTCATGTCTTAGGTTTAGATCTGTTATCCATTGTGAATTGATTTTTGTGAGAGGTGAGAGGTGTGGGTCCACTTTCAGTCTTCTACATATGGCCATCCAATTTTCCCAGCACCATTTGTTGAATAGGGAATCTTTTCCCCAGTGTACGTTTTTCTGGAATTTGTCAAAGATCAGGTGACTGTATGAGGTTGGTTTTATATTTGGGTTCTCAGTCCTGTTCCATTGGTCTACATGTCTGTTCTTGTGCCAATACCATGCAGTTTTGGTTACTATAGCCTTGTAGTATAGTTTGAAGTCTGGTAGACAGATGCCTCCCAATTTGTTCTTTTTGCTTAAGATTGCTTTGGCTAGACGGGGTCTTCTCTGGTTCCACACGAAGCGTAGAATTATTTTTTCTAGATCGGCAAAAAATGATGTTGGTATTTTGATAGGGATTGCATTGATTCTGTAAATTAATTTAGGTAGCAAAGCCATTTTTACTATGTTGACTCTGCCTATCCAAGAGCATGGTAAGGTTTTCCATCTATTTACATCCTCTGCAATTTCCTTTCTCAGTGTTTCATAATTCTCTCTATATAGGTCTTTGATCTCCTTAGTTAGATATATCCCTAAATATTTAATTTTCTTTGTTGCTATTGCAAAAGGTATAGCATCTTTAATTTGTTTCTCGGCTTGATTGTTATTAGCATATATGAAGGCTATGGATTTGTGTGTATTAATTTTGTATCCTGAGACTTTGCTGAATTCATTTATCAATTCCAGTAATCTCTTGGTTGTATCTTTGGGGTTTTCTATGTATAATATCATATCGTCTGCGAATAGTGAAAGTTTGACCTCTTCTGCCCCTATCTGGACGCCCCTGATTCCTCTGTCTTGTCTAATTTCTGTGGCCAGGACTTCCAGCACTATGTTGAAAAGAAGTGGAGATAGTGGACACCCTTGTCTGGTGATGAATGAGTATTGGGTCAAAGAGGAGATTCAAAATGAAATCAAAAGATTCTTCGAACTAAACGATAATGGGGACACAAGTTATCAAAATCTGTGGGATACAGCAAAAGCAGTCCTGAGAGGAAAATTTATCGCCCTAAATTCCCACATCCAAAAGACAGAAAAGTCACAAATCAGTAAACTAATGAATCATCTTAAGGAAATGGAAAAGGAAGAGCAAAGCAATCCTAAAACCAGCAGAAGAAAAGAAATAACCAAAATTAGAGCAGAATTAAATGAAATCGAGAACAAAAGAACAATACAGAAGATCAATGAAACGAAAAGCTGGTTCTTTGAAAAGATAAACAAAATAGACAGGCCACTTGCCAGGTTGACCAGAAGCAGAAAGGAAAGGACTCTAATAAGCTCAATTAGAAATGAAAAAGGAGAAGTCACAACTGATACCATGGAAATACAAAACATCATCTTTGAATACTACAAAAATCTCTATGCCCACAAACACGAAAACGTGGAGGAAATGGACAAATTCTTAGAAACACACTACCTCCCTAGGCTCAACCAGGAAGAAACTGAATTTCTAAACAGACCAATATCAAGCACCGAAATTGAAGCAGTAATTAAAAATCTACCCACAAAAAAAAGTCCCGGACCAGATGGGTTCACACCTGAATTCTACCAAGCCTACAAAGAAGAACTGGTGCCTATACTGCAGAAATTATTTGAAAATATCCAGAAGGATGGAATCCTCCCAAACTCATTCTACGAAGCCAATATCACCTTGATACCAAAGCCAGGAAAGGACACAACAAAAAAGAAAACTACAGACCAATATCCCTTATGAATATAGATGCAAAAATTCTCAATAAAATCCTTGCAAACCGAATTCAAATGTACATCAAAAAAATAATCCATCATGATCAGGTGGGCTTCATTCCCGAGATGCAGGGATGGTTCAACGTACGCAAATCTATAAATGTAATTCACCATATAAATAAAAGCAAGAACAAAGATTATATGATCCTTTCAATAGATGCAGAAAAGGCTTTTGACAAAATCCAACACCCTTTTATGATAAGAACTCTTAACAATATAGGCATAGATGGCTCATTCCTAGAAACTATTAAAGCCATATACGATAAACCCACAGCCAATATCATACTGAATGGGGAAAAATTGAAGGCATTCCCCTTATAAGAGAACTCTTACTGTTCTCTTCTAGGAACATAGGTATTCCTCCTTACACCTGTGTTCCGGCTATTCTTCTAGCCCAGAATTCCCCAGCCACCCTCTCATTTTTGCCAGTACAGATCCTGTACTTCTTAGCTAAAGACCTAACCACCTAGCCTAGAACTTAGCCTTTAGTAGGCACTCATGAATGTTTGTTAAATGAATGAATGAGGACCTGCATTCTCAATAAGCTTTTCTAACTAGCTTCACATGGTAATGATATTCTCCTTCATGTCCACAGACTCCATAGGCCTGTTTATTAAATTACATTTCTCACATCTTATTGCAAGTTTAATAAATGATTAATTCATGGAATAAAATTCGGTTTGTGAGTGCCTTTGTCATATACTAAGAAATGTATTTGAAATGACTTCAAAAGCATTGTTCTCTTTATTTCTACCTTAATTGTAAAAGTGCTTTTAAATTAAGCCTTTTCTTAGCTTTAACACAAGTGAATCATTGGAGCTAATCAAATGATTTTAGCACATGCTCTGTGCAGTTACATTTGTGTAGCTTAGCAGAAACTATGGCAACAGTGAAAAATGTGTTTTTACTGATTGTTTTCCTCCATTAGAGTTGGAATTTCCAAGTTAAACATCTTACAACTAAAATTATCATAGATAATATATATTACAAATTATGTTTCATAATAGAATTGCTTAGAAAGTTGGTTTAAGAAACCATTTATTAATCATAGGTCTATGGCTGAAATCCTGGAAGAATATGCCAAGAGTTAATAATATTAATAGTTACCTTTGAGTGATTTTCAAGGCCTGCTTTAGCCGTGTCTATATTGTTCATTGTCTTTAAGAAACAGTGGCCCTGGTTTATTTTATAATGAAAACAACAAAAAAGTTATTTAAATCTGAGGAAAAAGACAATTATCCTTTTGTCTTAAGTTTACTGCTTTTAAAATTCCATCAGTCACTATCTCACACCCATTAGGATGACTACTATCAAAAAAACAGAAACTGTTGGCCAGGATGTGGAGAAATTGGAACCCTTGTGCACTGTTGGTAGGAATGTACATACAGCCTCTAGGAAAAACACTATGGAGCTTCCTCAAAAGATTAAAAATACAATTACCATTTGACCAAGCAATTCTACTTCTTGTCATATTCCCATAAGAATTGAAAGCCAGGTCTCAAGGTAAAATCCTTGTTCATAGCAGCATTATTCACAATAGCTATAACATAGAAGCAACCCAAGTGTCCATTGACAGATGAATGGATAAGCAAAATGTGGTATATACATATAATGGAATATTATTCTGCCTTAAAAAGGAAGGAAATTCTCACATATGCAACAACATGGATGAAAATTGAAGACATTATGCTAAGTGAAATAAGCTAGCCACAAAAAGACAACTACTGTATGATTCCATTTATATGAGATACTTACATGAGATACAGTAGTCAAAATCATAGACACAGAAGGTAAAATACTGGTTGCTAGGGGGTCAGGGGAGGGAGGAATGGGGAGTTATTGTTTAATGGACATAGAGTTGCACTTTTACAAGGTGAAGAGAGTTATGGAGAAGGATGGTGGTGATGGTTGCACATTTTGAATGCTTTTAATAACACTGAAATGTGCACTTAAAAATGATTAAGATGTTAAATTTTATGTTATATGTATTTTACTACAATAAGAAATTGGAAAAAGTTACATCAGTTACATGTTCCCATATGGCACATAACCATATTAATATTTATTATAAGAAGGAGCTAAAGGAATCCAATCATAGTATTAAAAAACAATTATTTTATACCTATTATATAATATAAAATTTTTCCTTTAAGAACTGTTCTTTCAAAGGGTTTTTTAAATGAATAATTTAAATATTGAATTCATTTGAGTTATGACATTTTAAAAAATCAATTGATTTCTAATAAAAGGATTAGTTAAATTCATTCTTAAAAGTAAGTTTCTGGCCTGGCGCAGTGGCTCATGCCTGTAATCCTTAGCGCTCCTAGAGGCCAAGGTGGGAGGATTGCTTGAGGCCAGGAGTTTGAAACCTGCCTGAGCAAGGGAGCAAGGCCCCATCTCTACAAAAATAAAAATTAAAAAATTAGCTGGGCGTGGTGATGAGCGACTAGTCCCAGCTGCTTGGGAGGCTGAGGCAGGAGGATCACTTGAGCCCAGGAATTTGAGGTTGCAGTGAGCTATGATGGGTGCCACTGTACTCTAGTCCAGGCAACAGAGGGAGACTGTGTCTTGGTGGGGGAAAAAGTGAGTTTCTAACCATGGAGTACGCATTATAGGATAACAACACTAATCAAATGCAGGATTTTCAATGGGATAGTTCCTAATATTTTAATAAGAAAAAGAATTGGTTAAAATTGCTTTGTGAAAGCATTAAAACTGTTTATACCTTTCTTTTTAAATGATTAAACTTAGGCATTAATGTAAAAAAAACTCTAAGTGCTTTTGAGACTTAAGTTTTTAGACTTAGAGTTGAGAGGAGACTATGTAAGCCGATTAACAATAGAGATAAGCCTGAAGTAGGCCTTGAAAAGATTTAAAATATTTCTTGGTTTAGTCCAAGTTTACTAATATTTAACAATTCTTGTGATTTGGGCATCAGAATAGATGCCAGAAATAAATAACTGATGTGGTCGTACTTACTGCTGTGTACTAGCTGACTAGTTCTATTCTAAGTTTTTAATGTTTGTTGATATTCTTCATTACTTTGTATATTTATGAAGAGTCTTCATAAGGCATTGTTTCTGTGGGAAGGAGTGAATCCTTTTAGTTAGGATTTAGAGACTGAAGGTGAAGTTTTGTTGCCATTATGCTATTATAACCAGAAATCCAGAAATACCCAAACCCTGCTTTGCTAGTCCAGCTTTTCCCTCAGGAGTCGTGAGAGACCTGTCTGCAAGGAACAGTAGCTAGTGGGGATGAGAGCACCACTTTGGTAAAATCTGCAAATCCCAGCACACCAGTGCAGGGCTCTTTCGTGAAAGCTGCATCGGTGCAGGTAGTTTAGGCTTAAGGCCTAAGTGGGGCCTCCTACTTCCCTCCCAACCCCATCTAATCATAACGTTGGGGCCAGCATGTTCAGGTGTGTGGCTTAGAAGGTTAGAAGGGAGAACAAACTAGTGAGTGAACACCAAATGTCTTAGTATTTTTGGGTTTCTATAACAAAGATACCATATTCTGGGTGTCATAAACAATTTATTTCTCATAGTTCTGGAGGCTGGGAAGTCCAAGATCGAGGTGCTGGCTGCTCTGGTGTCTGCTGAGGACCCGCCTCCTGGTTTGCAGATGGCAGTCTTCTTGTCGTATCCTAACATGACAGAAAGCAGAGAGAGAGGAAGCATGCTCTCTCCTGTCATTTCTTATAAGGGCACTAATCCGATTATGAGGGCTCCACCTTCAGGACCTAATTGCCTCCCAAAGGCCCTATCTCCGAATACCATCGAATTGGAGATTAGACTTTCAACCTGTGAATTTTAGGGGGAAACAAATATTTAGACCATAGTACCAGGCCCTAAGAGAAACCCTGGTTCTGCGTAGTTGACTACTGTATATGTACATTGAAGGAAGAAGTGCAAGAGAATGGCCATTCAGTCCACAGAGTCAGACTGTGCCAGAAATTTGAGGCAAAATAACCCACAGAGGCTTTGTATAGAGGCTGATCTTTTAACACAGTGACAATGCTTACTACTGTGCCCATTCGGAGTTTTGGACTCTTGAATAATTAGATTAGTAACCTCTCTTACCTTTGGGGACAACTAGGAAGAGGGTTTCCTATGCATGCCTGGCATAGGAAAAGGAGCAAAAGTTCTTTTTCTCGTACAACCACAATAAAGTACCATCTACTTTTGGGCATGAAGAAAGGCAATGTCCAATTCTAAATGTCTTTCAGCGTACAGGCCTGTTTCTGGTAGTCTGGTCCCAGGCATGCAGGTGGCTCCACATCATCTGATCAACATATTTTGGGCTTTACTAAGGCATGTGAATGACTCACACATGCAGAAAATTTCTGCAATTGGCTGGTGTTTATTTCATCTCTAGGGTGAAATAAAATGTGTAAATATTTTAAGTGTTCTAATAAATATTAGTATTGTTACTGAGAAGTTTGAGCTCTTGTTCTTAGGTTAACAATTTAATTAAGAGAAATGTGGTTTATTTTTAGACTTTCATGCTCAAAGGCCTTAACATGATGACAAAATAATAGCGTAGAAATGAGAACTATTTAGACACCTAGACTCACATGCTTGAATGTGTGTTTTTCATTACTTAGGATTCTATTTGGCATGATATTTACCATTTGCTTTTATGTGTTTTGTCATTAACACAGTGAGAAAAATCTTTATAATTAATAAATACTTTCCCATGCCTAAATATGATAGCACTTCCTATTGATTTGTTTTCATATGTGATCACTTACTTTGCCTAAAAGATGTAACGTAAAATAAAGAATCATATGGATATTAAGTTCAAGATCTCTTAGATGGGCCTATATCATATCCTTTTTAAATTTTATTTTACTCTTTTAGATTAACTTGTGAAGGCAATAGTTGAAGTTAAAGTAGAAACTACTATTACTATATAATGTTGGCTGTAGAAAGACTTTCGCTTCTTGTAATATCAGAATAAGACCCACTACTGGAGTATTCCTTTTCAGAAAACAACTATAAAACCTGGTCTTGATACATAAAGCAACTATCTGAAGGCACTAGAGAATAAACAGAGGCAGACAGACTCGGGTGGGGAGTACACAGTTGGAGAAGGGGAGGAGAGAAAGGATCTATAAGAAATGACTTTGCCTTGTTACTGATTTTAGCTTTAGGGTAAGTGCAGTCTACACTGTGGGGATTCTAGTGGAAAAACAGTAGAGTCTCCAGCTGGGGAAACTAGAAAACTGAAACCAGGGAACCCTGACCACTGAAGATAGTTGGAGGAATCCATGAAGGAGAAGAACTAGGTGGTAGGGGGGGGAGGTATCCTCAAGTTTTGTGTACCCACCTCTCTGACTACCTCTGAACTAAACATGAGTACAACAGACTCAGAATAGCTCAGCTAAAGATGAAAAATCTGAACTGGGACTGGAGCTGCCTCCCAAGGAAAAGAGTTTGTAAGTCAAGCCAAGCCAAGATATTTGTTTGCTACAACAAAAGAAACAACTCTTATTGGAGAAAGACAATCTAGACTCTTCACAAATTAACATTTATAATTTCAAGATATGAGGAATCAAGATATGAAGAATGAAGAAAATGGTACATATCCCAGGAAGGAAGAAAATCAGTTGAGACCTACCCTGAGGTGAATGATATATTGGAAATACAATAGCAGGCAAGAATTTTAAAGCCACTATTATGATATCCTCAATGAAATAAAACAGCATACTCTCAGTGAATGAAAAAAGTAGGAAATCTTATCAGATAAATAGAAACTATGAAAGAGAACCCGATGGAAGTTCTAGAAATGAAAAATAGAACATTTGAAATTCACTGGATAGATTTAACAGCTGAATAGAGACGTCTGAAGGAAAAGTAAGTGAACTTGAAAATAGAGCAATAGAAATTAATGTCAAAAACAGAGGAGATGTACTGGAAAAAAATGAACAAAATGTCAGGGATCTCTTAGGTAGTATCAAACAATCCAACATACATGTAATTGGAATCTCAGAAGGAGAGGAGAGAGAATGAGCTAGAAAAAATATTTGAAAAGGCAACAGTTTCTCAAATTTGATGGAAAACAGAAATTTACTGATAAGAGATACTCAATGAGTACCAGGCAGAATGAACCAAAAGAAATCCACATCAAGACATAACATGGTAGAACTGTTGAACACCAAAATTAAAGAGCAAATGTTGAAAGCAGTAAGAGAAAAATGATCCGTTTCAGAAGAGCAATGATCCACTTAATGACTGACTCCACCTCAGAAACAGTGGTGGCCAAGAGAGAATTGAAGAACATGTTTAAAGTGCTGGAAGAAAAGAAAAGAGCCTGCCAATCTAGACTTCTGTATAAAAAAAAAAATCCTTCAATAATGAAGGTGATTCTGGAATTAAATAATGGTGATGATAACACAACCCTGTGAATATACTAAAAAACACTGAATTGTACACTTTAAAAGGATGAACTTTATGGTATGTCAATTATATATCTCAATAAAAAATTTTAAGTGAAGGTAGAATAAAGACTTTTTCAGATAAAAGAAAACTCAGAATTTATTACCTATGCTACAAGAAATGTCAAAGGAAGAAGTTCTTCAAGGTTGAGTAGAAGTAATACCAGGTGGAATTTTGGATCTCTAGAAAACAAAGATCATCAAATATGGTAAATATATGGACAAATGCAAAAGTCAGCAACCCCTTCCCACCTTCCCTCTCCTCCTCTCTTCCCTTCCTTTTTTCTATTAATTTTCTTATATCATACAAAAAACCTTATTGTCTTGTGAAGTTTATCACATATGTAGAAGATGTTATAAACCCCACAAAATATATAATAATATATCATAAAGAATGGCTGTAAGGTTTTTATATTTTATGTGAGTGGTACAGTATTAACTATAAGAGGACTTTGAATAGAGATATATGTTGTACTCCCTAGAGCAACAACTACAAAAATTTTGATTGCAAAGAAGTAGAGCTAAAATGCCAATGTGAAAATTAAAATGGAATTCTAAAAAGCATACAGGTGATTTTTTTAAAAATCAGGAAAGTAAGAACATGGGAACAAAAAACAGAAAAGACAAGTTAAAAACAAATAATGAAATGCTATGTTCAAATCCAACCACCTTAATAATTACATTAAAATGTTAATTGATTAAATATTGCAGTCAAAATCCTAGCAGCCTTTTTTGGGAAGCAATTGAAAACCTGATTCTAAAGTGTATATGAAAACACAAGACAGTTTTGAAAAAGAAGTTTGAGATTGGAGGACTTATATTACCTGAATTCAAGATTTAAGGTAATCAAGACAGTGAACTACTGGCATAAGGCTAGATATAGATGAGTAGAACGGACTAGAGAGTCCTGAAATAGACTCACGTTTATATGGCCAATTGATTTATGACAAAGGAGCTAACTTAATTTAATGGTGAAAAGATAGGGTTTTGTTGTGGTTGTTAAATGTACTGGAACAACTGGATATCTGAGGAAAAAAAAATGAACCATGATCTTTACCTCACACCATATAAGAAAATTAACTTAAAATGGATCATAGACTTAATTTGGACTAAAACTATTAAAATTCCAGAAGAAAACGTAGGAGAATATTTTTGTTACATTGGGTTAGGCAAGAATTTCTTAAATAGGATCCAAAAAATATATAAAAGAAAAAATATTAAATGGACTTCACCAGAATTTTTAAAAATTTGCTTTTAAAAGGGTACAATTAAGAAAATTAAAAGGTGAGCTATAGAATTGGAGACTATATTTGCAAAACATGTGCTTTTATTCAGAAATATAAAGAACTCCTACAATAGTTAAGAAGACAGACAACTTTACAAAAAATGGACAAGATATTTTAATAGACAATTCACAAATGAAGATATATGAATGGCCCCATAGGCTCATGAAACAATGCTCAACATTACTTGCCATCAAGAAAATACGAATTAAAGCCACGATAAGATACTACTTCACACCCACTAGAATGGCTAAAGTTAGAAAGTCTGATATTACCATGTCTTTGGGAGGATGTGGAACAACTGGAACTCTCATTTATTATTGATGGGTATGCAAAAAAGTATAGCCACTTTAATAAACAGTATGGTAATATCTTATAAAGGTAGACATGCATGTACCATATTATGCAGCAACCCCACTCCTAGGTATTTACCCAAGAAAATGAAAACATATGTCCACACAAATACTTCATAATAGTCGCAGATTGCACAGCATAAATCCACCCAACACAGTCCATCAACTAGTGAATAGAAAAGCAAATTGTGTTATTATCTGTACTGTGGAATACAGCTCAGCAGTAGACAAGAATGAAGTAGTAACATGTACCCCAAAACCTGGATGAGACTCTCAGATGTTAGGCTAAGTGAATGAAGTTGAATGCAGAGAAACTACGTATTGTATGACTTAATTTATATGAAATCCTAAAAGTTAAAACTATAATGACCGGAATTATATTATTGGTTGCCTAGTAAGTAGGCAACCAATAATACCAACCAATTGGTTGCCTTTTGGCTTCAAGAGGACATCCAGACCTTTTTCAGAGTGATGGAACTGTTTTATATCTTGCTTGTGTTGAGGTTTCATGACTGTACACGATTACCAAAATTCATCAAACTATTCATTTAAATGAGTGAATTTTATTGTATGTAAGTTATACCTCAATAAAATCTTAAAAATGTGGTCACTGTAGATTTTTGGTGCTCAAATGTCTTCAGTTAATTTTTCCTTTGAGGAAAAAATTGACCCGTGAACTCTTTGCTTCTATTTATCACTTCAAAAGCAAAATAAAAAATAAAATAAGGGTTAAATGGGGAATGATATTGTTTTTATTACAATGCTAGTGAAATTGTAATTAATTTTATTAAATAAAAAACTTAATATTTTTCATATTTTCAAGATAGAAAGACATGAACCAAAGGAATGTTATCTGACAATCCCAGATAATAGCTTTGAGGACTGTGGCCAGGATTAAGATCTCTGTATCCTTCCCTATTGTAGTTACAACTGCTTGATCCCCAAGTGAGATTAAGACAGTGAAGACAAAGGAGTATATTATGACAAGCTTGACCTTTGGTCCTATACCCCAAACTGAAGCCTTGCCCTTAGTCAGTTGGGCTGGACCACCTAGACCCACTTAAGACTTACTTGTTCCTTTGTTTTTTTCCTTTGGGTAAATACCCAGTAGTGGTACTTGGGCAGTGCATAGGCAATATATATAACCAAAGTGTTGTACCGCCATAATATGCTGAAATAAAAGAAAAAAAAAGAATTACTTGTTCCTTTGCCATAAACAGATACCCCTTCAGCTTGTTTACTGGAATCTCCCCATTCGTTTTTTTTTTTTTTTTTTTTTAATTTATTTTTTTAATTTCAGAATATCATGGGGGTACAACACTTTGGCCATACACATTGCCCCTGTTCTGCCCGTGTCAGTCAGAGCCACAATCGTGGTCATCTCCCAAACTGTGCTCCCCACATCCATTCAGTGAGAGTTTTTCCCATCCCTTCCACCCCCCTCCCGCCCGCCCGCCCTCAGATGAATGTTATTGCCCTGTGTGATGTAAGTGTTCATCAGTTAGTACCAGTTTGATGATGAGTACCAGTGGTGCTTGTTTTTCCAATCCTGTGACACTTCGCTTCGAAGAATGGGTTCTAGCTCCAGCCAGGATAATACCAGATGTGTTAATTCACTGTTGTTCCTTATTGCTGAGTAATACTCCATGGTATACATATACCACATTTTATTGATCCACTCATGTATTGATGGGCACCTGGGTTGTTTCCACAACTTTGCAATTGTGAATTGTGCTGCTATGAACATTCGAGAGCAGATGTCTTTATTATAAAATGTCTTTTTTTCTTTGGATAAATACCCAGTAGTGGGATTGCTGGGTCAAATGGTAATTCTACTTTTAATTCTTTGAGGTATCTCCATATTCTTTTCCATAGAGGTTGTACTAATTTGCAGTCCCACCAGCAGTGTATGAGTGTTCCTATCTGTCCACATCCCCGCCAACATTTGTTATTTGGGGATTTTTTGATATGAGCCAATCTCACGGGAGTTAAGTGATATCTCATTGTGGTTTTGATTTGCATTTCCCTGATGATTAGAGAAGTTGAGCACTTTTTTATATGTTTGCTGGCCATCATTCTGTCTTCTTTGGAAAAGTTTCTGTTCATGTCCTTTGCCCATTTTTTCATAGGGTTGTTTGATTTTTTCTTGTTGATTTTCCTAAGTTCTGTATAGATTCTGGTGATCAGCCCTTTATCAGAGGTGTAGCATGCAAATATTTTCTCCCATTCTGTAGGTTGTCTGTTCACTCTAGTGATAGTTTCCTTGGCTGTGCAGAAGCTTTTCAATTTGATCAGGTCCCATGTATTTATTTTTGTTGCTGCTGTGATTGCTTTGGGGGTCTTCTTCATAAATTCTTTGCCTAGGCCAATGTCTGTAAGAGTTTTTCCAACGTTTTCTTCAAGAATTCTTATGGTTTCATGTCTTAGGTTTAGATCTGTTATCCATTGTGAATTGATTTTTGTGAGAGGTGAGAAGTGTGGGTCCACTTTCAGTCTTCTACATATGGCCATCCAATTTTCCCAGCACCATTTGTTGAATAGGGATTTTTCCCCAGTGTACGTTTTTCTGGAATTTGTCAAGATCAGTGACTGTATGAGGTTGGTTTTATATTTGGGTTCTCAGTCCTGTTCCATCGGTCTACGTGTCTGTTCTTGTGCCAATACCATGCAGTTTTGGTTACTATAGCCTTGTAGTATAGTTTGAAGTCTGGTAGACAGATGCCTCCCAATTTGTTCTTTTTGCTTAAGATTGCTTTGGCTAGACGGGTCTTCTCTGGTTCCACACGAAGCATAGAATTATTTTTTCTAGATCGGCAAAAAATGATGTTGGTATTTTGATAGAGATTGCATTGATTCTGTAAATTAATTTAGGTAGCAAAGCCATTTTTACTATGTTGACTCTGCCTATCCAAGAGCATGGTAGGGCTTTCCATCTATTTACATCCTCTGCAATTTCCTTTCTCAGTGTTTCATAATTCTCTCTATATAGGTCTTTGACCTCCTTAGTTAGATATATTCCTAAATATTTAATTTTCTTTGTTGCTATTGCAAAAGGTATAGCATCTTTAATTTGTTTCTCGGCTTGATTGTTATTAGCATATATGAAGGCTATGGATTTGTGTGTATTAATTTTGTATCCTGGGAATCTCACCATTCTTTTTTTTTTTTTTTTTTAATTTCAGAATATCATGGGGGTACAACATTTTGGCCATACACATTGCCCCTGTTCTGCCCGTGTCAGAGCCACAATCGTGGTCGTCTCCCAAACTGTGCTCCCCACGTCCATTCAGTGAGAGTTTTTCCCATCCCTTCCACCCCCCTCCCGCCCGCCCGCCCTCTGATGAATGTTCTTGCCCTGTGTGATGTAAGTGTTCATCAGTTAGTACCAGTTTGATGGTGAGTACCAGTGATGCTTGTTTTTCCAATCCTGTGACACTTCGCTTCGAAGAATGGGTTCTAGCTCCAACCAGGATAATACCAGATGTGTTAATTCACTGTTGTTCCTTATTGCTGAGTAATACTCCATGGTATACATATACCACCATTTTATTGATCCACTCGTGTATTGATGGGCACCTGGGTTGTTTCCACAACTTTGCAATTGTGAATTGTGCTGCTATGAACATTCGAGAGCAGATGTCTTTATTATAAAATGTCATTTTTTCTTTTGGATAAATACCCAGTAGTGGGATTGCTGGGTCAAATGGTAATTCTACTTTTAATTCTTTGAGGTATCTCCATATTCTTTTCCATAGAGGTTGTACTAATTTGCAGTCCCACCAGCAGTGTATGAGTGTTCCTACCTGTCCACATCCCCGCCAACATTTGTTATTTGGGGATTTTTTGATATGAGCCAATCTCACTGGAGTTAAGTGATATCTCATTGTGGTTTTGATTTGCATTTCCCTGATGATTAGAGAAGTTGAGCACTTTTTTATATGTTTGCTGGCCATCATTCTGTCTTCTTTGGAAAAGTTTTGTTCATGTCCTTTGCCCATTTTTATATAGGGTTGTTTGATTTTTCTTGTTGATTTTCCTAAGTTCTGTATAGATTCTGGTTATAAGCCCTTTATCAGAGGTGTAGCATGCAAATATTTTCTCCCATTCTGTAGGTTGTCTGTTCACTCTAGTGATAGTTTCCTTGGCTGTGCAGAAGCTTTTCAATTTGATCAGGTCCCATGTATTTATTTTGTTGCTGCTGTGATTGCTTTGGGGTCTTCTTCATAAATTCTTTGCCTAGGCCAATGTCCATAAGAGTTTTTTCCAACATTTTCTTCGAGAATTCTTATGGTTTCATGTCTTAGGTTTAGATCTGTTATCCATTGTGAATTGATTTTTGTGAGAGGTGAGAGGTGTGGGTCCACTTTCAGTCTTCTACATATGGCCATCCAATTTTCCCAGCACCATTTGTTGAATAGGGAATCTTTTCCCCAGTGTACGTTTTTCTGGAATTTGTCAAAGATCAGGTGACTGTATGAGGTTGGTTTTATATTTGGGTTCTCAGTCCTGTTCCATTGGTCTACATGTCTGTTCTTGTGCCAATACCATGCAGTTTTGGTTACTATAGCCTTGTAGTATAGTTTGAAGTCTGGTAGACAGATGCCTCCCAATTTGTTCTTTTTGCTTAAGATTGCTTTGGCTAGACGGGGTCTTCTCTGGTTCCACACGAAGCGTAGAATTATTTTTCTAGATCGGCAAAAAATGATGTTGGTATTTTGATAGGGATTGCATTGATTCTGTAAATTAATTTAGGTAGCAAAGCCATTTTTACTATGTTGACTCTGCCTATCCAAGAGCATGGTAAGGTTTTCCATCTATTTACATCCTCTGCAATTTCCTTTCTCAGTGTTTCATAATTCTCTCTATATAGGTCTTTGATCTCCTTAGTTAGATATATTCCTAAATATTTAATTTTCTTTGTTGCTATTGCAAAAGGTATAGCATCTTTAATTTGTTTCTCGGCTTGATTATTATTAGCATATATGAAGGCTATGGATTTGTGTGTATTAATTTTGTATCCTGAGACTTTGCTGAATTCATTTATCAATTCCAGTAATCTCTTGGTTGAATCCTTGGGGTTTTCTATGTATAATATCATATCGTCTGCGAATAGTGAAAGTTTGACCTCTTCTGCCCCTATCTGGACGCCCCTGATTCCTCTGTCTTGTCTAATTGCTGTGGCCAGGACTTCCAGCACTATGTTGAAAAGAAGTGGAGATAGTGGACACCCTTGTCTGGTGCCAGTTTTAAGGGGGAATGCCTTCAATTTTTCCCCATTCAGTATGATATTGGCTGTGGGTTTATCGTATATGGCTTTAATAGTTTCTAGGAATGAGCCATCTATGCCTATATTGTTAAGAGTTCTTATCATAAAAGGGTGTTGGATTTTGTCAAAAGCCTTTTCTGCATCTATTGAAAGGATCATATAATCTTTGTTCTTGCTTTTATTTATATGGTGAATTACATTTATAGATTTGCGTACGTTGAACCATCCCTGCATCTCGGGAATGAAGCCCACCTGATCATGATGGATTATTTTTTTGATGTACATTTGAATTCGGTTTGCAAGGATTTTATTGAGAATTTTTGCATCTATATTCATAAGGGATATTGGTCTGTAGTTTTTTTTTTGTTGTGTCCTTTCCTGGCTTTGGTATCAAGGTGATATTGGCTTCGTAGAATGAGTTTGGGAGGATTCCATCCTTCTGGATATTTTCAAATAATTTCTGCAGTATAGGCACCAGTTCTTCTTTGTAGGCTTGGTAGAATTCAGGTGTGAACCCATCTGGTCCGGGACTTTTTTTTGTGGGTAGATTTTTAATTACTGCTTCAATTTCGGTGCTTGATATTGGTCTGTTTAGAAATTCAGTTTCTTCCTGGTTGAGCCTAGGGAGGTAGTGTGTTTCTAAGAATTTGTCCATTTCCTCCACGTTTTCGTGTTGTGGGCATAGAGATTTTTGTAGTATTCAAAGATGATGTTTTGTATTTCCATGGTATCAGTTGTGACTTCTCCTTTTTCATTTCTAATTGAGCTTATTAGAGTCCTTTCCTTTCTGCTTCTGGTCAACCTGGCAAGTGGCCTGTCTATTTTGTTTATCTTTTCAAAGAACCAGCTTTTCGTTTCATTGATCTTCGGTATTGTTCTTTTGTTCTCGATTTCATTTAATTCTGCTCTAATTTTGGTTATTTCTTTTCTTCTGCTGGTTTTAGGATTGCTTTGCTCTCCTTTCCATTTCCTTAAGATGATTCATTAGTTACTGATTTGTGACTTTTCTGTCTTTTGGATGTGGGAATTTAGGGCGATAAATTTTCCTCTCAGGACTGCTTTTGCTGTATCCCACAGATTTTGATAACTTGTGTCCCCATTATCGTTTAGATCGAAGAATCTTTTGATTTCATTTGAATCTCCTCTTTGACCCAATACTCATTCATCAATAGATTGTTTAGTTTCCAAGTTTTTGGAGGAAGATGTGAGTTTCTGTTGGAATTGATATCTAATTTTATTCCGCTGTGGTCTGAAAAGATACATGGTATGATTTCTATTTTTTTGAATTTGTTTAGATCTGTTTTGTGGCCTAGGATGTGTCAATTTTAGAGAAAGTTCCACGAGCTGATGAGAAGAATGTATATTCAGTGTTATTTGGGTGGAGTGTTCTGTAGATATCTGTTAGGCCCAAATGTTCTAGAGTCCTGTTTAGGTCTTTTATTTCTCTATTTACTTTTTGTTTGGAGGATCTGTCCAGTTCCGTCAGTGGGGTGTTGAAGTCCCCTGCAATTATGGCATTCCTGCTTATTATGTTGTCTAGATCTGGCAGCATTTGCTTTATGTACCTGGGTGCTCCTGTGTTGGGTGCATAAATGTTTAGGATTGTTAAATCCTCTTGTGAAATTTTTCCCTTCACCACTATATAGTGTCCATTTTTGTCCTTCTTTACTTTTATTGCTTTAAAGTTGATGTCATCTGAAATGAGGATGGCTACTCCAGATTTCTTTTGGTTTCCATTAGCCTGAAAAATTGTATTCCATCCTTTCACCTTGAGTCTGAATGCGTCTTTGTGTGTGAGGTGTGTTTCCTGAAGACAACAGATACTTGGTTTGTATTTTTTAATCCATTCAGCCAGCCTATGTCTCTTCAATGGGCAGTTCAAGCCATTTACATTTATTGAGAGAATTGATATTTGGGGTAATTTTCTGATTATTCTGTTGGGTGGTATCTTTTGTTTTACCTCTTGCGTCATTGTGGAATCCGGTTTCTGGGGTTTTAGCCTTTGCATAATTTTACATAGGTGGGTGTCTGTTGCGCTGGTTAGTGTATAATGCAGGTCTAAGCATTTCTTGCAAGGCCGGTCTGGATTTCGCAAATTCTATCAGTGATTGCTTATCTGGAAAGGTCTTTATTTCTCCCTCATATAAGAAGCTTAGTTTGGCAGGATACAGAACTCTGGGTTGACCTTTGTTTTGTTTTAGGAGATTGATGATGTCTCCCCATTCCCTTCTGGCTTGTAAGGTTTCAGTTGAGAAATCTGCAGTTAATCTGATGGGTTTCCCTTTGTAGGTTACCTCCTTTTTTGTCTTACAGCTCTGAGGAGTGCCTCTTTTGTGTTTACTTTGGTCAGTCTAATAATTATGTGGCGTGGTGAATGCCTTTTCACGTTGACTCTCCCAGGAGTCCTGTGTGCTTCTTGTACTTGGATGTCGAGATTTCTGGCTAAGCCATGGAAATTTTCCTCTATTATTCCTTCAAATAAATTTTCCAGCCCATGCAAATTTTCTTCCTCTCCCTCAGGGATACCTATTATCCTTATGTTTGGCCTCTTTACATAATCCCACATTTCTTGTATGCTTTTTTCCTGTCTCTTGTTTTGTGTTCTTTCTCTTCAGCTGATTTATTTAGTGCATAGGAGCTGTCTTCTAGCTCTGAAATTCTTTCCTCTGCATGGTCCAGCCTATTCTTAAGGCTTTCCACTGTGTTTTGTAGATCCTTGAATGCTTCTTTTCATTTCTAGGATTTCTATTTGATTTTTCCGTAATATTTCTATTTCTTTGGAGAATTTTTCATTCATTCTTGCATTTTTCTTGTGGTTTCTTTGTGCTGGGATTCAATTTTCTCTTGAATTTCATTGAGCTTTCTTATAATCCATAAACGAAATTCCTCTTCTGTCATTCTACCCATTTCATTTGGGTTGGTATCCATTGCTGAGGAACTGATAATTTCTTTTGGGGGTGACTTTTCACTCTGATTTTTCATGTTCCCTGAGTTCTTTCGCTGGTTTTTTCTCATCTGGTCTCTTGGTCGAGAGCTGGGGTGTTAGAGCTAGTTTATGGCCCTGTCACCAGGCCCACAATTATTTTCCTTGGCAAAGCCAGGAGAGAAGTAGTGGCCTGTATTGCCTTAGGTGTATTTTAGCAAGTTTGTTGGATCTTGAGTTAACTCTGACCTGTGGTCTTCTCCTCTTCCCAGTGGAGTGTGGTGAGAATGACCTCCCAGCTTGGGCTCTGAGCTAATGGATTGTACTTGAGAATATGAGTCCTCCGCTCTCTATTAGCTAGGTATTCTGTTATGTCCGTAGCAGACTCTGATTCCCCAGTTGGGGTATGCGAAAGCCCTGTGCTTTGGGAGGGGTCTTGTAGCTCCTAGGGGTTACTTTGACCCTGCTCTTCCTGAGGTTCTGGTAGAAACACAATTTCCTTTGGCTGCAGTGTGAGAGCTGAGTTGGGAAAATTTTACACAGCTCAGAGGTTGCTCATCTAGCCACGTGTGGCTGCCCTTCTGATGTGTGTTCTCCGCGTGAAACTGGTTGATAGGGGGATCTCCAATTGTGTACCCCTTTTCCACCACTAGACCTCAAGGCGAGGCAGGTGGCCGTCTCTATCCCCAGCAGTCTCCACCGGGGGATGTTCCCACGGGGAGGGGGGAGTAGTGGCCGCTGGAAGCACTCTTGGGTGGCGCGAAATTCCCTATTGAAGTGGGCAGGATTATGGGGAGCTGCTCTGGTTCAGCCTGTGGCTCTTGAGGTATTTGGTTGTCATGGGAACCAGCAGTTATACCAAATGAGTCACTATGGCCAGCAACCTTCAAAATGAGCGATCTCTGGGGTACAGGAGGGCTGGGACCTGAGGGGCGGGCACTAGGACCGGCACGGAGCGGAGTTGTCGGAGGCCAGAGCCGGGGTAGCAGAACCAGAAGGACGAGCTGCAAACTGTTTCCAATACTCAAAGGTCCCACCTCTACAGTTCCGGGATCTCGTCCCACCTGGAACCCACGGATGCCGCTGTCCCTGGCCACCACAGGCAAAGCCTGTCTCGCCCCAGCGGATGAGCCCTGGGCCGGGGCGGGGCGGAGGTAGAGACGCAGCTCACAGCTCCGCGCGGGCGGCTGTAAAGATGGCGGCCGCCGCCATCCTGGCGCACAGCCGGGCTCCGATCGCGCCGGGAGCGCAGTTTTTCTCCGCCGGTAGTTGTAAGCAACCTCTAAGGGCGCGTCCCGCTCTCCGATAAACTCCTGGGCCCAGTCCCGCTGACTTCTAGTGGCGCAGTGCCGGCCTGCGGGTTCCCGCGCACTGTCCCGGGAAGCTGAATCTCGGTCCCCGCCCAGTTCCTCTCCAGCCCTCGGCAGTCTCTGTATATTGCAGCTGCGAGTTGTGTCTGGCTCTGGCTACTTCCTCCTCCTCTCCACAGGACTCGCCGACCCGAGCAACCGCTCTGTCCCAACTCTGGGCTTGTCCCTGACTGCGTGTATGGGGAGGCGCGTAACCGCTTGGGGGGCAGGTCGCGCTGCGCCGACCTGGAGAGTGCGTCCTTCCCGCGCTCTGGGCTCTATTGTGCTCCGTGCGCCCTCCGATCTTTGTGAAAATTTTGTACCTGTTTTCTTGGGCTGGGCGTTCGGCGTTGTTTCTCTGTCATTCGCAATGCTGTTTTTGGAGTGAGCGGTCCGTGTTCGCCGGCAGCCGCTGGCGTTCTTCACCTCCTTTCCTGGGAGCGGTATGGTGGGAGGACCCTATCACACCGCCATTTTTTCCCCCTTTACCGGAATCTCACCATTCTTAAGCAAGAAAAGGTTAAGATAGATAAACTCTAGGAGAATCTTATGGTGGGAAAAGAGTGTTTTTTTTTTGGTAAGACCAGGACTAAGCTCTTCTCAAGCCCAGCATTCTTGGGTTTTCATAGGACCTGATACTTAAAGTACAGGAGAGGGAAGAACCTTTCCCAAATGCTGCCTTACCTGGAAATAATCTTGATGGAAAAGCAATACAAAGAGCTACTAAGGCAATGGGAGGAGAAACTAAAGAGGACATAACTTGAAGATACTAGAGCTAACTTCTCATCACCTGGAATCCTTCATCCCTGAGTACAGAAGGGATCGGTGTCCTTTATCTTGAGCCCTGTCATTTCTTTTTCCCCTGGGGATAGGAGGTTGGAGAAACCTTGAGCTCCTCCAGCAGGCAAAGTATTAATTTATGTCAGAAACAAAAGAGACAGTAGACTGTGAACAAAAGCAGCCCTTCACAGATCATCTGAAAGATCTTTGTGAATGACCAGCACTTCCTGGATGGCCTACTTCATAGAGCAAAGCATAATTAATTTGTAACCTCTTTTAATTTTCTATGAAAGTAATTCTGTGTGTCAAAAGATAATTCCTTATCTTCTTACTCTAGCAGCAAATAAAGATATGGGAAAAATATAGTGTATAGACAATGCTTTTGGAAAGCTGGGCCTTTACATATTTCAGTAAATAAAAATGACTCCTAATAGTGAGAACCAGGAATAATTATTTTTGATACATGATTTTTAAATAATGTCTTAAGCTTTTTTTCTATAATAAATTTGAACATTCAAATAGAAGAGAGCCTAATCATTATTTCAAAAGTGATTGTCTCTTGTGAGCTTGGCTTTTAATATAATCTGTTTGACATACTAGGGGAAGATATGCTATTGTGTGTTTAAGATACTACCTATGTTTTTGGTATTCATTTTATATCTATATTGATGTCAGGGTGAACTCTAGGCTGGGCCGTGTACATTGATTTGTTCCCACTATAAAATGATGCATTAATAATCAAACTCTTAAGAACAGAAAGTAGAATGGTGGTTCCTAGGGCTGGAGGAAAGGGGAAAAGGGGAGTTGTTGTCCAGTGGATATAGAGTTTGTTTTGCAAGATGAAAACGTTCTAGAAATCCGTTGCATAACAACGTGCATATAGTTAACAATACTGTACTATACGCTTAATAATGGTTAAGATGGTAAATTTTGTGTATTTTTGACCACAATTTAAAAAATTTTCCAGGTGATAAGAAGTTAGCTCTGGCCAGGTGTGATGGCTCACACCTGTGATCTTAGCACTCTGGGAGGCCGAGGCGGAAGGGCAAGAGGATCGCTTGAGCTCAGGAGTTCAAGACCAGCCTGAGCAAGAGTGACCCCTCCCACCCCTGCCAATCTCTACAAAAAATACAAAAATTAGCCAGGTGTGGTGGCGTGTGTCTGTAGTCCCAGCTACTCAGGAGGCTGAGGCAGGAGGATGGCTTGAGCCTACGAGTTTGAGGTTGCAGTGAGCTATGGAAAAAAAAAAAAAGGGTAGCTTTGGTATCTTCAGTTAAACTTTGGAAAGACATTGAAATTACTTATTCCTTAAAACTTTTAATTCTAGAAGTTCTTAGTTGGGTCCTATTTTTTGAAGTTGTCATCCCAAAGCATTAATTTATTTAAAAACACTTATATTAATGCTTACTGGCACACAGCAAGCACTGTATAAATTTAACTCATTTAATCCTCATCAAACCCTATGAGGTAGGTACTATTTTTCTGTCATTTTATTATGGACTTTTTCAAATATATAGAATTTGAAAGAATTGTATGTCGAATATGCTTATACTCACATTCTACATTCTGCAATTAACATTTTGCTTTTTTTTTGCTTTATGACATATCTGTTCATACCTATAGATTTATTCATCAATTTATCTTATTTTTTTAATGCATTTCAAAGTAAATTGCAGACACCAGTATGCTTTGAGGATAGGTATTTTTATCATCTCCATTTTACATTATTGGGAACTGAGACATAGAGTTTAAGTAATTTGTTCAAGGTCACACAGCTTTTAAGTGGTATAACTAGGATTTGGATCAAGCCCGTTTTAACCACTTCTACAGAATGCTAGTTCACATAATATTAATAGGTATTACCATAAAGGATAATTTTGTGGTTAAATAAATTGACAGACGTAGTATCTCAGTCTTGAAGATCCACATGCATATTTTCATAATACAGGATCTGTGAGTTTCAGCAGTGAAGAAACCATTTAACTTTGTTTAAACCAGCCATTTCTGAATTTATTCTACCAGAGCACTCTGCTGCCTACCTATCCCCCAAACATAACACCACTTAATGTCTCATAGGATGGGACTAGAATTCAATGGAGTATACTTTGGAAAATGCTCATTTATAAGATATCCTAATTTTGTTTATTTAGGACAATACATTTTTGAAGAGTTTATATTTTTAAATATAGTACCAGAATTTTAGAGCTGGCAGGGGTCTTAAAGCTAATTCAGACCAGCACTTTCATTTCAGAGATGAGGGAATGGAGACACAGGGTGTTCAGGTGACTAATGCAAACTAAATTGTGTCCAAGTACTTAGTGGCAGAAATGGAACTAGAACCCAGCCTAGAACTTGGGGATGGCATTTGGTTGATGTTCAGTAAATATTTGTTGAATAAGTTAATACATCTTCTAGCTCTGTCCAGTTTTCTTTCCACTACCTATCTATCTACATATTAGAATTTTTTTTCACTTTCAGATTATATTGGTCAGTAGAGAGTCTGTTAACACTTAAATGTATGTTAATGTAACCTTTAATGATATCTAGCTCCTAAATTCTAAAAAAAAAAAGGTTTTATTGTAATATATAACAGACAGAAAATTGGACAAAACATAGCTGTACCATTCAACAAATAATTATAAAATAAACCCTGGTTTAACTACCCAAGTCCAGAAATAGAACATTGCTGTAACCACAGAGGTCCCCAGGAGCTTCCTTCTATTGCTGATCACCTTAATTATTTTTTTTTTCTCTTTCTTTTCCAGCTAATTTAACAGGACATGCAGAGAAGGTGGGGATTGAAAATTTTGAGCTCCTGAAGGTCCTAGGAACTGGAGGTAAGTCTTAATTTTTTTTTAAGGGAAAAAAAGAACTTGTTATTCCTATGACAAAGGATTGATAGCCCTAATACACAAATTAATTAACATTTTTAAAAGCATGAGAAATCCAATAGAACTGTCAAAGAAGATGAACAGACCATTCGTAGAAGGCAAAAATTGAAAGAATTGGCAAGGATTTAGGGAAATCAATCTCTTTTACCTTGCTATTGGGAATGTAAATTAGTTCAACCTTTACACGGGACACAATATTAAAAAAAAAGACTCATATTTATGGAGTGCTTGTTATATGCCAAGTGCTCTGTGAAGTGCTTTGTATTGATTGGCTTATTTAATCTTTACTCAACTCTTTTGACATTCAGTGCATATAATTTGTAATAATGAAACCCAAGACCATTTAGAAACCCGCCAATAGGGGTTTGGGTTAAATGGAACATGGATCTATATGTTCTATAATCTATATGATAGGATTGAAATGATCTATATTTACTAATATTTTGGAAATGATTTATATTTACTAGCATTTTAAAAAAACTTGATAAGGGTTAAAAAATTTTTTTTAAATTTCACAATATTAAGGGATTACAAATGTTTTTGGTTACATGGATCGCTTTTGTAATGCTGGAGTCGCAGCTATAGGTGTGCCCATCACCCAAATAGTGTTATTCTGCAGAAGAGAATGGACAGTATACCATTTCCATAATATAAAAAATTATTAAAAATTTATATATATAATTATATATATAAATAAATGTCTACATGTATATATGTATGTGGAAAAATCTCTGGTATATACACCAAAATGGTAACAGTGGTGGTCCCTGGGTGGTGGGATTTTAGATGATCTTGATTTTCTACTATACTTTCCTGTGCCTTCTGAATTTTCACTACCACTGCTCTTGCTACTCAGGAGTCAGGGCTGACTTCAGGGGCATATGAACCATGAGGTTGTAGACATCCCCACACTTGGAAGAGCCCTATGTTTGGTGTAATGCTTCGCTGTCACTGTTCTGAAATTCTTAATAATTCATGACAAGGCACCCCACATTTTCATTTTGCACTGGGCCCTGCCAGTTATGTAGCTGGTCTTGTCAGGTGTGTACCTTTCCTCTTCAACTCTCCCCCTAAAATGTGTCGCTTTGCAGTCACCACTGTTGTAAGAACTGGCTACTCTCATTTTCCTTCAGGTAAAGGTACGAGGAGGCTTTTAACTCGTTTTTTCCATCCTCAGCAGGCCTAAGGCTCTTTTCTTGGAAGGGGAGGCACAGCCTCAGAGGACAGACCATTTTTATTCCCCGCTACAGTTTAGCTTCATGCTCTCAGGGGCCTCTGTACTTTCTTAGAGTCCCAGCCCCTGACAGGATAGATTGTACCTATTCATATAAGAGCATCTGCCCATACCTTCCAAAATGCCAAACCTTCCAGCAAAAGAAAAAGCCTTTCTCCTGGCTTTCCTAATCAATCCCAGCCACTGCCCTAGCCTCATGCATATGTGTAAATTCACATTTGTAAGTTGTCTTTAGGTCATTCATGCCTGGGGCCTTGCCATACCAGGTCTTCATAATATCCTTTAGAAAGCCTTTTAGTGAGGACCTACTGGTAGAAAACACACTCAGCTTTTGTATGTCTAAAAATGTCTATTTTTCCCACACTTCTGGAAACAGTTTTGCTGGGTATACAATTCTAGATTAATAAGTTATTTTATCTGAGCATTTTGAAGATAGTATTCTACTCTCCTACAGCTTCCATTGTTGATGTTGAAAAGTTAATTGTTTAGTGAGAAGGAAAATGATCCCTGGAGAATTTCTGAGATACAAAAAGAATTGGTGAACAAACAAAATCTAAACAGTACTGACTGTGTAAAGCCTTATTCATGATGTCTCATTTGTGGGGTTAAGAAAATAAAACTGAAAAATTGGATAAAATAGCATATAATTTGGGAGGTGAAGGAGTTAGAGTTCTGAGGTAGTTTTCTTCAAAGTTTAACAAAGCATAGGAATCTTGAAATGTGTACATTACCAAACAGATTGAAAAAGGAATCATAAAGAAATTGGTCAGTAAGTAAAAATCTTCCCACTAGGAAGATACTTGGTACAGTTTTAAGAATGAGTTCTGCTAAACATTCAAGGCATAGATAGTTCTAATCTTCCACAAACTCTTTCAGAGAACAGAAAAAGAATTATTTTCTCCAAGTCATTGTATGAGGCTAGTATAACTTTGAATCCAAAAAACACAATTGGACAGAATGAGGAAGGAAAATTATCAGCTTGTTTCATGTATGTGAAATTTTTAATATCATATTTATGGAATCAAACCTTGTGTGTATTTTCTTTAACACATTTAATACTTTGACTCATTATCTACCTCAGTGTGAGTGGTTTGATCACAGGCCTTTAAGACAATTCTGCAAAATTTTGCATTTCCATTTCGTGCTGTTCACTGTCCTCTAATGGGTCTATTGTCAGCCATGGATACTGCTTTTCCTTTTTGTCAGCTGACAATATAGTGCTCTTATGAGAAGATGGAATAACTAAAAAATGTCATTGTAGGTACTTCTGCATTTAAAAATCAGTTTTGATGACTAAATGGAGTAGGTGGAAACTTTCATTGTGAATATAATAAAATCTCAATTTTTATTCAAAAATTTCACCACAAATTTTTCAGTTTCATTACCTTTTTAAGATAATTTTTTTCAGCACTACTTAGAATAATAGAAAAGCCTCATCAGATGTCTTTAATGTGTCATGTAAGGTTTTCTTTGAAAATGAAACTGAAAACTCTTTTGATGAATTAATTTTTATATATTTGAACTAGAAAAAATGCTATTCAGATATCTTGAAGTCTGTGGAATATTTGAACATGAAAGATTTACTTTTTGATCTCATACTTAAATACATATAATATTCATAAAAACTGTCTTTTACTCAGAGTATTGATTTGTTTCTCTTTTGAGTGATCTTGTTTCCTTTGGTTTATTGCTAATTTATTGATCAGTTTCCTAAGCTAGAAACTTTGAAATAATTTTTGATTCTTCTCTATTTTGGCCTCTTTATTTCTAGTTTCTTACAAAGTTCTATAATTTTTCCTTCAAAATAATCCTTGAATTTACCTTTTTGTTTCTGTTCCTAGGTGCCATCACTCATTTTACCTTATATATGGATTGTTGCAAGGGATGTCTTAACTAGGCTGTGCTTCTGCAGGCCCTCTCTTCCATTTTATGCATTTGAATACTATATTCTGTTATAAATAATATGCAGCCTTATTAAAATACAACACTATTGTGCAGTTCTCCTGTTTAAGAACATATAGTGCCTTTTCCCCCAGTTAATCATTCAAGTCCAAATTCTTGCCTTGCTTTCAGTTTCCAGTCTTTTTTCCCAAGTGACCCTGATGTTCTGCCTACTTTCTAGTCTGGTTTACTTTCTTTTACTCCCCTACAGTTATGGGTACTTTCCCACCCTCCGAAGCCCTGCCTTATCTTGTTCCCCCATCTGTAGTGCTACTCGTCTTTTCCAGCTGTCCTGCCCACATGGCTTCATTCTCTGAATTGTTGCACTGAGAGCCCTTTATAGTGAACACAGCACCGAGTTGTTCTCCGAACTTTCCTTCACATCTGCTGTCTTTCTTCTAGATTGTAGGCTTTTAAGATCATCCATCTATATTTTTCCAACCCTGTTGCCCTGCCCCTTCCCATAGCAGTATGAAGTATAATAATGATCTAACGAGCATATCATTTATGCTCTTATCTCTAGCATTATTCTTCAGATTGATACTCCAAAATCCAGGAAATACTTTGGTTCATCTTTTAGAATTATTTTGTTTCATGATGAAATTTTGGATTATTTGTGGGAAAAACGATTCTATTTTTATTTTTAAAAATTTCTTTCCTTATCTTTCCTGCTGCCTTCCTTTTGACAATTTTGCTTTCTTTGAGGTATCTGTCCAAGTATAGAAGAAAGTCTTTAAATGTACCTGTTTGTGTGCATTACTAGTAATTCTGGTAATGAAGTGGAACATGAAGGTCTCAGCCAAAGGACTTTGGTATTCTCTGACTTTTCTTTGTTCATCATACATGGTCATGTACTTTGGAGATCTGATGTGGTCTTGTCTTACCATGACAAAAAAGAAAAAAGAAAAATTTCGCCACGTAACTGTAGAGGGTACAGCTGAGTTGATTTACTCTCCCAATTTTGGTGCTTTCACACGGTGTGGAGTGCTTGGGTATCAAGAATGACTTAGAAGACTCAGGTTTGAATCTTGATACTATCATTGCTTACTTGAATTTCTTGAGTAGATCATATGAACTCTGAGCACAAATCCCTTTTGGCATAAGTTAACAATACCTATCTCACAATGTTGTCATAAAATTAATGAGATAATAGGTATGAATTGCCAATTGCTAAATAACCATCAGTTGTGGTTATTTATTGAACAGGGAATGCCATTGTAAAGCTGTAATCTAAATAGGAAAAACAAAATTATTAGGACTTAACTCATAATGAGAGGTTATTAGTTATTTTATATAGTCACTCACTTTGTTAGCATCTCTGGGAGTAATTTCAACTAAAATGATATTTCTAATAATAAAAATTTAACAAATGAAAAAATACCTCATAAATGAAATGTTGGTAATTGAAATTTTATTAGCATTTATAAGAAATTGATTTGTATATTAGCTCAAAAATAACATATCAAATGAAAAGATTATATTTATTTCTTATTTTTCTTCTTTTAACTATTCAGACATCTTAGGTTCTGAACAACCTTAGTGTATTGTAGGTTAACAGTCTTATACTAAGATATATATAATATGAGTAATAAAATGTTTAGGTTCCCTGATACATGCTATGTGAGTTTTAGCTATTATTGTGGAAGCTAAAAAGGGACAGTAGCCCAGCTTCTAAAAGAGCTAATATTATGTATTACCATAAGTGAATGTAATTTCTTAATGAATATTTTATTGTAAAGCCTCAAATATGTCCTGCAACAGGGAGACAACCACCACTAAAGGTCTTCCTAGTTTCAGGCTGGTCCTTGCTAATCCATTTCCACACCACAGCCAGAATGATCTTTCTGAAATACAAGTTTGATCATGTCATTTTTCTATTTAAAACCTTTCAGTTCATTCCCATTGCTCTTGGGATTCATTCATTCACATTTATTTATTGAGAGGCAGGTACTGTTTTGGGTGCTGGGGATAGAGTAGTAAGTATTTAAAAATATATATTACATACAACCTCACAAATTGAATAATACATATCTGGTCTTCATATAATGTAGAATTATTTCTGGGTTCATGAAACCTTGGAGGGAGTGCTGGCAAAGTATAGAAAGAAAGTCAAAGTGCATCAGCTGTGTCTGATGAGCAATAACCATTTGTGCCTACCTTGGTCCCTGGTGCCCTCTTAAGAAGTTCACTTTTTCCCTATCATTTAGATTTCTTTTCTTTCTTTCTTTTCTTTTTTGATCATCTAGTCAGTAGCAGATCTGGCAAGTTGTTCTGTGGAAATACTGATTTATCCAGTAGAAGCTGCTGGGCTGCTCACCCCAGCCTTAAGTGCCATGTCGAAATGTAATTTGTGATATTTCTTTACTGACTGGTCCCAGACTATATGAAAATCTCCCTGACAGGTTCATCTTGTTTTTTTGTCTTTTTTTTACAGCAGATTTTCAGAAACACATTTCATTTATTAAATAAGATATACTTCTATTTTTCCTGGGTAATTTACCACTAGAGGGTGCTGGAAATTGCACTAGACAACTTAAAGACACTGCTACTTTTTGTGTGACGTGATAGCATGATACTTGGGGAAGAAAACTTTTGGTTGAGTCATGTAAAAGACTGTTTTTAAAAGTATGATGACTTAGTCATCATTTGTCACTTTATTCTTTTAAGTGTTTGGAAAGTATCCCTATTAAAATAGTACCTTTAAAAACATGTATTCATTAAATTGTCAAAATTGTCATTCAAAAAATTTATACTTTTGCATCTGTGTATACCCACTATACCTTATGCTTCAGTGTAAGCCTATGTTGTTTATGTAAATCTTAGAGGTTAAATGTTTGTGTTGTTTTATGCCATAATTAAAAGATGATTCCATATGAAGGTGTTGGTTGACATTGTCTCTCTACTGTAAATATAATTTGACTTATTATTGATGCTGTATTAGGTCACGTTAGCTCGAAGCACAGCCCAGGACAAGAGTTGGGTGCATGTGATCTATTGCAGAGTGCTCTCAGGAGAAAGAGAGAGGGAAATGGAATGGGCAGGGGAAGAGGCTAAGCAAGCATGTGGTCTAAGCTGGGTCTAGATTCAGCCTGAACTAACGGGAAGTTTGGAGCAAGGGTGAGGAGGTAGGCTTTCTATGCCTATGTTAGTCGTTGGCTGCAGGCTGCTTGAGTGGGGGTGGCGTAGGGAATGGTGGCACGTAACTTCCCAGGTGAGGCGACTCCTGCCCACCTTAGGCCTTTCTCCAGAGAAGGGGGCAGCTGTGGACCATTAGCAGCCAACACTCAGAGCAGCTGGAGTATGGGTGTCCCAGCCTGCAAAGGGGATCTGACAGGGCACTGTCAGCATCCACTCCAGATGGCCGTTAACTCTAGCGGTTAAGACATAACTATTTAGTTAAGCAAACAGCTTGTTTGTGGAGATATAAATAGAGAATTATTTATGAATATGCTTCTTAGTCTTCCTTGATTCTTGCTTTGTTGTTTTTCTTTTTTAGTAAGATTCTCTAATAACCAAATCCATGGATAATTATCTCCAAGTTTAGACTTTGCAGTAGGACATAGTTTCCTTTGCAGCTTTTTCTTCTTTCCAGCTGGACCAGAACTCTGGTTTTCAAGTCATTTGGGACCAGGGGTAAGAAATGGCCTCTGAATCACATGGATCATCCGTATGGAGACAGTCAAGAGTCAGCCACAACTACATACATACATGCAGTTACAAGCTGGTTTAATGCATGTAGAGTCCCAGAGCTTTCTCTGATACTCAAAAAGTGCTAGAAGAAATATTATTGTACAATTAGTCAGGCTAATGCAGTATATATAAATGGAATCTATTTGTAATTAGTTCCTTAACTATTTTTATTTTCAACCTTCTTACATATTAAGTCTTTTTTCAAGAGCTGTCACCATCCATGAGAAAATGTACTGATTTGTGCCTCTGATTGAGCTGTACAACTGTTGTTGACCACTAAAATGGTTAAGGAAGTGAGTCAAATGGCTCTGGTTAATTTAAAAATTAGAATTGAATTAAATCTAGAATAGTGGCACTTTTATTGTGTATTTCTTACCTAAAGAAAATATAAATGTTTATGCCTAAAACAAATGACCTACCTCAGAAAAATTACTGCTTGTGATTTGATATGCTTTTATGTCAGTTTATTTAAGCAAACATATTTTGGGTTCATAGCTTTTCTTTAATGTTAGAAGAGTAATCTGTTCTTAATCATTCTAACCTTTTTAATCTTAGAAATTTTGTTCTTATGATTTCACAAATCCTGGCAACAGATTAATAAAATGTGGTATATGTATACAATGGAGTATTACTCAGTAATAAAAAACAGCAGTGAATTAACACATCTGGTATTATCCTGGATGGAGCTAGAGCCCATTCTTCAAAGTGAAGTGTCACAAGAATGGAAAAACAAGCACCACTGGTACTCACCATCAAATCGGTACTAACTGATCAATACTTTTGTCACACATGGAAATAATATTCATCAGGGGTCGGGCAGGTAGCAGGGGTGGAGGGGATGGGAAAACTCTCACCTAGTGGGTTCAGGGCGCACAGTTTGGGGGATGTCCACGATTGTAGCTCTGACTTGGGCAGTGCATAGGCAGTGTATGTAACCAAAGTGTTGTACCCCCATAATATTCTGAAATTAAAAAAAAATATTTAAAAAAAGAAAATAAATAACTAAATAGCTCAGATTCTCCATTTTTACTTTAAAATTATATTGAAGTACTTTGTTTTGTAGATTTTTAAAAAAATATTTGAAATGTAGTGTGCAATTGAGATGTCTGTCGTGTAAAGGAATTTAGGAGTCACTACTTGTTTGATAAATATGTAAAATCAAATGTATTTTATTTTAAATGTGTTTTGAAATTTACCTATTTTTAAAGGGGTTTTCAAAGATAACAAAAAAAGTTTTTAAAAAGGAACCTTAAAAAAAAAAAAAGGGAAAGAAATGAAAACAGAACATAAGCCAGATTAAAGGAAAGGGAAATAGGTGTTAGACATCTGGGATGAGATAGTCATTGCAATCAAGTCTTAAATTTAACTCTGAGGTTACTAAGAGGTAAAGCAAAAAGGAAAATCTTTGGCCTATATAATTTGTATTTTTTTTAATAAGGGGGCTGTTTAAATTTATCTAGAACAGTGGCTTTCAAGCTCTAAAAATTATTAGCCATAGCAAGAAATAGGTACATTTTTATATTGCAACTTAGTGTATTTATATATGTGTATAGATACACAGACACAAACAGACACACACACATACTTTTTTCACAAATGTTTATACAGTGTTTGTTAACTGCCAGGCCCTGTTCTAGGTTCTTATATTAATTTATTTAATCCCTAAACCTTATGATTTAGGGATTAAATCCCTAAATCCCTTAGGAACTATTACTATCCCTAATGAGGGAATTGAGACAGAGATATGTTAAATATTTTGCCCAAGGTCACACTGTTAGTAAAGAGCATATCTAAGATTCAAACCCAGGCAGTCTGGCAGGCACCAAAGTCTGTTTTTTACCATTGTTCTATACTGCTCCTCCAATGTACTCAGATTTGCTTACATTCATATATACATACACATGTTTGCATGTGTTTGTAAAGAGGAAACAAAAGTTTCATGAAACACTTTTAGTCTATCCAGTTCTATTTCAGTTTTTTAAAATGCCAGTTGAACCCACTGAATTGATATCATCATCCACTAATGGGTCACAGCCCACAGTTTGAAAAAAACACTGGTCATAGACTTTTAACAAGCACTGAGGTTATCAAATGGCTGCTGTATTATGGGCATTAAATGATATTATGGAAATATTAGCATCTTTGACAAAAGAAACAGATATTCTCAAAAAGGTGTAATTCTTTTTTTAAAATATAGTCTCTTTAAAAAGTGACACACAGAAGATTAAACCTCAACTTACTAACATCCTACTGAGTAGAACTTAGCTACTGCTATGGTCCAAGTGAGGTGCTTTCTGTTGATCTGTCTTAAAACAGAATAGATTTTAGACAATTTACTGGGATGGACAGTAGGGTTCTTTTTGATTCTGAGATCCAATTAGATATTTCAGATGAGCCTTTAGAAGTACAAAATTATAGTCAGTCACTTTCACAGTTGAACTCTGAATGTTTGCTTTTTATGTACAGATTGTGCTGCAGTAACACTAAAATGAAGCTGCTGCAGTAACACTAAAATGAAGCTGCTTCTCTGAGAATCCTTCAGTGGTGGTGGTTTTACTGGGGCACTAATATATACCACCCTAGTATTACTTACTGTGTACATTTGGCTGGCCTACTAACCAGACCAGCTTTCCAAGGCAGGACAAGTGAAACTTAGAGATCTAAGATTATGTTTCTTGTTTGGTTCCATTTCTGGCACTGTTTTCTTAGGGTGAATGAGGTTCTTCAGGGGAAGAGGGTGGGGATAGGCAGGTGGATTGATTGTTGGAGCTGGGAGTTAGTGTGCAGGACATATCACATGTGGAAAGATGGAAATCTTTCCCTAAGTTAAATTGCATATGAGGAAGGGATGTGGCTAGGCATTGTAATTAGTTCTTACGTAGTTGTGGCAGATTACAAAGCAGTGGCCATATATAGATGTCACTATGTTAAGATATTTTCCTGCTCTAAAATGGTGGCAGCTAGGTTTCCTGAGTTCACTTTCACCAGGAAATGTAGCCAAGACTCAGATTTAATACCAAAATTAAAAGGGATTACTTCATTCAAGTTCATTGCTTCGTCCTAAAAGGAAAGAGTTGGCCAGCTGTGGCTCTGTACTATGGATCTGAATTGCTAGATTATTTTGTTAAAGACCCAGCTTCAACTTCAGGTCGAAATTGTCAACTGAGAGAAGGGTATTTGGCAGTACATTAGAGAGCTCTTTCTTTGGTCTTGTCCTGTTTACTTGCTTGTTCATTTTTTTTTTTAATGCGTTCAGGATTATTTGAGTTACTATGACCTGCCAGTTTCACAGTTACTTACTAATGATACAATCACACAAATAAATTACATTTATGATGATTTCTATGTTAGAGAAATGCATGGGCTTATGAGAACCTAAAATACGAGGAATTTTCCTAGTCTGGGAAGTCAGGTAAGGATTATTGATTTGAGTTCTGAAGGAGTTAGCTAAATGAGGTAGTGGAAAGGTAGAGAGAGTTAGATAGAAATCAGATAATTTAGAAACTTGAGGCCATGTTAAGGATGCTCTTTATCATAAGAGCAATGGGAAATCAGGTGTTTTAAGCCAGAGGGTTGTATTTTTATCAACAATTTAGATGATGGCATAAAAGGCATACTTACCAGATTGAGGATGTAAGCACACTCAGACGCATAGCTAGTATGGTTGACAACCAAGTCACCATTTCACAAGTTTCTAATAATCTGGAAGGATGAATTTCAGCAGTGATTAATATGATCCTTAAGTTAGTAGAAACTCTCTCATATGACACAGTTGGTACTTGTTAATCAAAAAATGTTGGTTCAAGTGGGAATCATTAAAAGAGGATATATATATATATTTTTTGAACATATTATTTTTTACTTAAAATGTATAAGTATACATTCATTTCCCAATCTTTGGATGTAGGCACAGGACTCTTTGAGAATAGATTTATAAACAGAGGTATATTTTGCATAAACCACAATTGAATGCATCATGTAAAATTAACAGTTTCAGATTCTTTAAAGTGTAATGAGAACTAGACACATTTGAAGTAATCTGAGTACCAAATCCTTTTAGATTTTCACAATTTTTCCCCCTAGCCTTTTATAGTTGTTTCACTCACACCTAATTTTCTAGCAGTTCCTTTTTTAAAAAAAAGCATCTTGCTTTTATCTAATCTTTTCAAAGCATTCAACCTCATTTTTCTCTTTTTTCATATTCACATTTCAGTGGTTTATGTAATATGTAATGAGATTATATAATAAGAATAACATATACAACAAGCATAAACACATAAGGCAACAAGTATCAGTGACTGGTATGGAACTGCATGGGGGCAGAAGCGCATGGGTGACCTAGTAATAGGCCGTCAGTGTGCAATGGGGTGTTTATGGAGGGAAAAGGGAGTATCAGTTAGTTTTGGGAGTTGGCTAAGTGGAAGTCACTTAGAGAGGTTCTGCTGTTTTTTTTTTTTTTTAGCATTAGCTTAAGTATAATAGTTTATAAGTTTCTATGAACCCAAAGTGTGACATGGCTAGTAAGCACTATATACAATGTATACAGTTTTAAGCTGCGTTAATAAAAGTTTGAGTGACAGAAAACATTGGTCTCATAGTGGTTTAGCCATTTGGGTTGTAGTGAGAGCAGCATGTCCAAGTTGAAAACAGAGTAAGGAAGGACATAAATCAGAGGCCTCTGAACAATGGCTCTTAATGTTTTATGGCTCCAGGCTACTTCCCCCAGAATAATGCATGTAAACGTATACACTTGCAATATTTTGCATGCATTTGATTATATTACATTGTAAATTGATTGCTTTTACAGACAGACCATAAAAATATTTTTAATACATTGACCTTATTTTCATTTTAATGTGAAGATTAAAGAGTATTTCCTGAACATTTTTAATAAATTCAAATTTTTCAAATAAAGTGAAAAGATCAGTTTAATTATGCTCAAAGTAAATTTCAGCAAGAAGACTGCTTTTCTTGGCTTAAAAAAAATTTGAAATTGTGTAGTGGTTTTTGACATGGCAGCATGAATGTCTTCTTGTTTTAAAACTATCAGTCATTTTTAACTTTTTTTTATTATGGCAACAAGTACTAAAAGCCTGATTCATAATGATAATTGTGGTAAATGGAGTAAGAGTCCCACATTTAGAAAAGCAAGCTGAGAAGAGACCTACCCCAAGGAACCAGAAATTTCTCCATGATAGTTCCTTTGGTTCATTTTACATAATTTCCTTTATTATCAAGCCACTTAAATCATTACTAACAAGGTTGGTCAACATTGTGCTGTCTACATCAGGTAGAATAGTATTATGAACCCACAGTTTTAGTAGAAGTAACCTTCATAAGATAACTGCAGTGTTCCTCCAACCTATAGAGGTCTTTCTCAGCTTTGGAAAAATTTACATAGTTGTCTTGGTCCAATTCTCTTTTCCAGAATGGCTGCTTGGCTAAAAAAGCACACTGGATTTCAGCAGCATCCAAAATGGTGTCTGTAGGGCCTTGAATTGAAAGATTTACCTCATTCAAATGGTTACTGATGTCTGCCAAGCTAAGTGAGGAAGTAATCCTTTTGTCATTTGTTCTTAGAATGTGCTTTCCCTCAATCTCAAAATAAGTAGAACTTCTACCTCAGGTTCAGTCAAGCGCTGCAGGATTAGTCCTCTGGAAAACCAGTGAATTCATGCTCTCTTTTGCTCACATATCTTGACAGAGTATCTTGAAAAGGCCTTGGCTCTGATGTAGTTGATAAGACCGACAGCAGTAGACAAGAGTTCCATGAAGATTGCTGGTTAGCATTTGATGCCATTACGTGTTGATGCAGAAATTAGAGTCATACTAAGGCATGCAGCTAGTGTCTTCATCTAAGCAGCAAATCCAGATATGCTGCCAAGCATCCATCTTAGGGGCTCCATCAGAACAGGAAGCACTGCTGTTTGTCTTTTTTGGCCAAAAGTGTTTTCACCATCAGTAGCCTTTGCAGTTTCCAAAAGAGGCTTTTATAATAGGATTACTTTAATAATATCAGTGCACATATAATGAGTGAAAGGCAGGAGTTGGCTGCACTTGCAGGCAGTTACTCATCTAGTTGCAAACGAAAAGAAAATAATATTGCCACCAATTCCATTTTCAATGTCCTCTCTTGAAACCTTGGAAAACATAGGTGGTTCTGGAGTGGATGACATTATTCAGAAGTACTGCTTCACTTTCTCCCTCTGCCCTGAGCCATAAACCAGCTTAACCAGGTAAGGTAGCTCCTTCAAGGTCTCTCAAATAGTGAATGTGTTTTCTTTGCCCTTGGCGATGTGCTAAGCAGCCCTATGGGTGTTTCAAAAACAAGACTGTTTGGAGACAACTATGTTTTAGTTATGCAGCTGCAGCCTTCTCAGAAGTAAGACCCTTGTCTGAAATATTTGTTGTTTGGAATGTTGTGAGGCACTCCTTGAATTTTGTTGACGTAAGCACCTACTGGCACTTACCATGTGATAGAAGTACTGTAGCTTTAGCATTAATCATGGCAACTATAAAAGTAAAAACAAAAGATTTGTGAGCTGCATCGTAGCTTTTCCCAGATGTTTTCTGATAGATGGACGTAATTGTATTGGCAGGGTGTGTGGTCTTTAATTCATATTATTGGGAAACTTTTCGATGTCATCACATGGCGAGGAGGATGATTATATATTATTTGACCATGTGCATTAACATCCCATGTTACCTCATGCTTATTTGGAGTAAAATGCAACATTTTTTAAAGCAACAGGAAAGAAATCAAAGAAAAAAAATTTACAAACCCACCAAGTCAATGGACCCTTTTAGTGGTGAGAGGTCTCAAAATCATCTTATTTTAAGATTGGCGTAGGGAGGAAAGAGTAAGGAGATGGCATGGAAGTATTTCTAAATACTTAAAAATTATCTTATAGAGGAAGAGTAAGGTTTTTTGTAAATCCAGAGAGTTTGGAAACACCAATAGATAAAAATTATAAAGAAGTCTATTTCCACTCAATATAAGGAACATTTTCCAATTATTTAGAACCTCCCATCAATAAAATGGGTTACTTTGCAAAACTTCCTCATCTTGGAAGTGGTATTACTGGGTCCATTCTACCGTTACAACACCTGACCTGTATTGTGACTTCAGTTTAATGTCTGGTTCCCTATTTATTTGCCTATGAGGTCATTCTAGGGAGGTAGCTAGAGCACAGATAAGATGTGGGCCTAGGAGTCAGGCAGAACGGGCAAGTGTGATCTTGGGCAAGTGACCCAACACTTCTACACTTCAGTTTTTTCATCTATAAAGTGGAGATAATCGTTCTTGCCTCCTTATAGGGACGTTACAAGAATTGAATGAGTTAATATGTATCTAAAGTGCCTGACATGTACTCAGATGTTAGGTGCTAACACCCAGCAGTTTGTCTGTCACATGGTCAACACCTATGCTGAAAGACAAATGTGAAGTGCTGGGAAGAAACTGAACAGCTATATTTTGGTGATGTTGTGGAAAGAATTTCTACTTTTGAGAGGATAGATGGATTCTATAATTTGTACGGACCATAGTGCTCTGGAGATAGGAAACTGAGAGAGCAAGAATTTAGGGTAGGTGCCGTATGTATGTAAGGAGCACAAAAGCTCCAAGTCTGCTTTTGCAGGACTTTTTACTTTCTCCTGAGTATATATAGTGGCTTACTTTAGAAGGCATAGTACACTTCATTAGAGTATTTTCTAGCTTCATTTCATTGCTTCCAAACAGATAAACTTTTTTTCATTGTGTTAGGTTCTAAAAGCTGTCATTTCCTTTTCTTTTGGTTCCCTTCTGCCTTACTAAGTTCGCAACCTATAATTATTTTATTTACTATGAGACAACACACAAACCTTTGTGAACTTTTTCTGTGTTCCAGAATGTATTCAGTATGTTTACAGTACTGGTTTTATTAAGATCCAGAATATCTGATTCCTAGCACTCAGAAGAAATTACTTTTTTATTCATTTATGATTAAGAGTGAGGTCCCTGGAGTGATGCTGCTTACATTTGAATCAGTTCTGCTGCTTCTTGCCCCAGTCTTTTGGCCAGTTCCTTAACTATTCTGAACCCTCCTCTGTGAAGTAGGATTACTAAAAGTACCAATTTCATTGGCTATCATGACCATTAAGTGAATGAGTGTGTGGAAGGGGTTTAGCACAGAGCCTGGCATAGGCAAGTCCTTAATAATTGTTGGCACTCCTTCTCCTCAGGATCATTGCAGTCTTTTAGCGCTACGTTGTGCATCATGTGTCCATACTAATCTATTTCCAGAAGTACTGAAATGAATAACATACAGAGTACAAGAGCCCTTCTCTTAAAGCTCTCTTATTCTAGTGGGTAGATTATGATAGAATTAGGTGGTAGATACTGTACGACTATGAGCAGAGTGTATGGAAGCATCGGTCTGGACCAAAACTCAGACTAATTCAAGAGAAGTCTGATAAAAGCATTAAACTTCTAAAGGGGGACTAGACTTAAAGATCCCAGAGGTATTTGTATTTCTCAAGAGATTAACTCTAGAGAATTTATGCCTTGTAGGGATGAATTGAAGACCCACCTTTTCTGTCTCACAGTGTCGTTTTTGTTGTTTTTGTTTTTGTTTTTTGCCTGCCCTTCCTCCTCCCTCTTCCTTCCACCTCTTCCTGGCCTACCCTGCTTCTCTAAGGAAATAAATGCCAAGAACCTGCTCTGCCTGGCAAGGCACAGTGCCCACATGGCCCCAGTTCCTCCACCTGGAGGAGAGGCACCACACACAGGATTGTGCCCAGCAGAGCCCTTACTTGTGAAAATGTGGTGAGGTTGACCCAGTAAGCCATGAATTACTGCCCAGAGATATAAAGGGACTTCTGTCTATATTGCTTGCAATTTAAGACCTTTTTATGTTTATTAAGTCTGAAGATCTCTTTATGTAATGTCAGCTTATGTTGCTTTGGGCTTTTTTTTTTTAAATAAGTATGGAGAAATACTTGAGGGACTTGATTGATATGTGTGTATGAGATTCTTATTAAGAACTGTCTTCATTTGTCTGCATCAGTAGCAAATATATGTATCTAGAGGTTTTATCTAATGTCTAAAATGTCCTCATTCCAGAATTGGATTGTGGTAAGTTGACCATAATAACAACAAGTTTCCTACAGCTAAAAATATTGAGGAGAGAATAAGAATAAAAGAGTAAAAGCATAACTTTGTCAGCAGTGGCTTAGATATGTAAATACTGAGGGTGAGGCCTAGGAATATATTTGGTATAAAATTGAAAAACTCCATCAAAGAACTATTTGAAACAGCACCAAGGATACTTTTTCTTTTAAAGAGTGGTTTTTTGGTGTGCATAAAAATTTTATTTCCAATAAATTACCGTTCCGCCTATGTAGCATTTTAATTCTTTTTATTTTTTTTCCTTTTCATTTTCAGCTTATGGAAAAGTATTTCTAGTTCGTAAAATAAGTGGTCATGATACTGGAAAGCTGTATGCCATGAAAGTTTTGAAAAAGGCAACAATAGTTCAAAAGGCCAAAACCACAGAGCATACAAGGACAGAACGACAAGTCCTGGAGCACATTAGGCAGTCGCCATTTTTGGTGACACTGCACTATGCTTTCCAGACAGAAACCAAACTTCATCTCATTTTAGGTAAGTGTCAGTTATTGTCAGACTTTTTATGCAAACATTTTTGTTTGGGTGTTAAGTTGTAACACACTCAAAGGGCAACACACTTCGGACTTAGAAGTGAAACATTTCATGTCTTGTTTCTTCTCCTTGTGGTGGCATTTCCTTGAATATCATGCATTGCTCTGGAGGTGAGAGTTCCCATCGTGAAGGAATTTACATACCTCTGTTCCACACTCCTTTATTATTCTTAAGAAACAGTTCACTCATTAGAAGTACCTGCCTCCCTGGGCAGTGTGCTTCTGTTTAAATGTGAGGAACTGGATGGTGACATAGGCCACAATTTCTGCTTTATAAGACCTCAGGAATGAACAGGTTTGAGCTGAATAGGGGACATTTATGAAAAGCAATAATGAGAAAAAATAATAAAGAAAATAAAGACTTCTATTCCTAGAGATGCTTTGCATTTGCTGGTGAAAAGCCTGCGAGTAATAGGCATAGGCACTAGTCAGTCAGCCCGTTGATCACTCCCGTTTCCTCTCGCAGGCACGCGCTGAATCCGTTCCTTTGGGGGGTAGGGTTGAACGACTGTACAAGGACTGTGGGAACGTCCCCAGCATACAGTGCCAGATGGCTTTGCAGAGAAGGTGCACCATTTTCTGTTTCTACTAGAAGTACATGGCAGTGCTTCTAGTGTTGTGCTGTGCCATTATTACATACTCATCTGTTACTGTTTTGGTCTTATGTTTGTGTTAATTTGCATGTATGCGTTATAATTCCCTCCTAGAACTGTGGTGAGGATTAAATGAGCTAGAATTTCACATAGTGCCCTGGAAGCATTAGCTATTTCTTGAGTGCCTACAGTATGCCAGCCATTATGCCAGGTGTTATCCACAGTGTCACTGACCCTCACAATGACATTGCAGGGTCCCCTTCTTAGTTATGTTGAAGGTTCTGGAAGCTGCACGTCTCAAAGTTACGTATCTTTTGTAAGCTTGATAATTAAGATTGGAACTCAGGTCTGACTCATCCCAATGTCTGTCTTCTGTTTGCCAAATGGTACTGCCTGTATTCTTTGATTATTGGTAGTACAAACAGGTTTTTAATATACATTTGGCAATTTTATTGAATGTTCTCATTTTGGAAATTATACTTTTATTAACGATGCCAAAATTTTGTTCACTTTTTGAGCCATGAAGTTATACTTCAAGCTCATATTGCACTACTTATTTACTAATATTCCTTAATCTTTATTTATACATATAAGGGACAATCTCTCCTGTCCTAGCAGAGTCCCTATTAATGTTATCTGCCTATTGTTACAGCGAGTCAGTAATATTTGGCCCTTCATTCTGCCTCCTGTGTGTTTGCTGATTTTTTAATATGTATTCCTTCAATATCTTTACCTGAATGATTGATAAGACTGTTATAGGGGACAGAGCATTTTAATACAATGATTTCAAACATCTGCAGCAGCAGAACCCTTCCTTCAAATGAACACACAGAAATTCAAATAGAAAACAAATAGAAACAAGTAACTCTGCTTTCATCTGGGCTTAGGGCACCAAGCCCTTCCAGTTTATCTCTATTCCTCATCCTACAAGAATGTCCAGGGAAGCCTTAGGGAGTCCATGAAGACTGTTAGAGAAATGATTATCTTATTCAAGCTTCTCCTTTTGAAATAAACTCATAAACTTAAATCACATGCCTAAGATCATAAGAGCCAGAAGCTCATAAGAATCCAAGCTCCTGGACTCAGCACCATTACACCACAGCCCTCCCCTCTCCCTTCTCCCTCTTTTTTTTTTTCTCCTTTCTCTTATCCTAACTGTACTCAATTTTTTTTATTTACTGTAAGTAGTGTAGTTTTTATAAATCATGTTTTTAATTTAAAAATAGATGAGTGAAATATATTTGATTAAAAAACAACAGTCCTTAATTATGTTGCTTTTTAGTTGTTGGCTTTCCATTATTTTTGTTCTTTATCAGTGGCCCATAAATAAACCCACAAAAGAGCAAGAAAAGCCATTTCTTACACCAACTCAGGAGTGGAATGTGGACTAGACAACATAGTCATTCCATGATAAGTGAGGCAGTGCATGTAGAAACACATCCTGCTGTCTCCTGTCCGTGTAGATTTATTTAACACAATTTTTCTCTGTGATATTTACAGTAGTTGTTATTTGACTTTGAAGATGAAAACTTTTTAGAAATTTAGAATAGGACTTTAACTTTTTATGGTTCAGGTTTTTTTTTTTTTGAAGTGTTCTAATGCGCACTAGGTCAGTTTTCCAAATATTGTGCCATTTGCTTAGTCCCTGTATTAGCCTGCTAAGGCCGCCACAATAAAGACTGGGTGGCTTAAACAACAGAAATTTATTTTCTCACAGCTCTGGAGGCTGCAAGTCCACAATCAAGGTGCTGGCAGGGTTGGTTTCCTCTGAGGCCTCTCTCCTTAGGTGGTAGATGGCCGCCCTCTTACTGCCTCTTCACGTGGTCATCCCTCTGTGCACACAAGCTCCTAGTGTCTCTTTGTGTTCTCGAATTTCCTTTTCCTATAAGGACACCAGTCAGATTGGATTAGAGCCCACCATAATGGCCTCACTTAAACTCCAAATACAGTCACATTCTGAGGTACTAGGACTTAAGGCTTTAACATATGAGTTTTGGGGGAGATACAGTTCAGCCTATAAGAGTCCCAAAAAGTTTACTGATTGACTTTTTTCAGTTTTTATGAAGTTATAGCAAGAATTTATATGTCTAGCTCTTTAGGGACCCCGCTGACTCTTTGTCTGATAACTGAGTAAACCTTTTTTTTTTTTTAATGACATTTTAAAAAATATTCTATTACTGCAAAAGCAGTATATATGCATGCAGAAGGTATAGGAAAGCAAAAATAAGGAAATAAAAGCATATTTTCACTAACCAGAGTTTGCCTTATTATATATCTCTTTGTTATTACTTAGTGTATATCCTTCTAGATCTTTTTGTTCATGTGTCTGCGTGTGTGTGTTTTATCAGAATGAGGTTATCATCTACATATTATTTGTAACCAGTTTTTTTTTTAGTTAATGATGTCTACCTTTCCCAGCTCATAAATTTTCATTTCATTTAATACACAATTGTACAAGTTACTTATAGCTATATAACAAATCACCTAAAATTTAATTGCTTAAACAATGATTTATTTTCTTATGATCCTGTGGGTTGGCTGGGCAATTCTCTGCTGGATTAGCCTGGGCTCATGTGGTGTTCTGGAGAGAAGAAAAAAAAAAAAAAACCTGTCAGAGTGTTTTTATTGGGATTACTTTAAATTAAAAAATTAATTTAGGGAGACTTGACATTTTTATGATATTGGTTATTCCTATTCAAGAACACAGTATGTCTTCTCATGTTGAATTCTGAGACCTTAACATTTCTTACCCACATTTCTACGTTAATCTTAGATATTCTGTCATCTGTTGCTATTGTAAATGGGGTCTTCTCTTCCACCAGATCTTCTAGCTGAAAGCTATTAATTTTTATACGTTAATTTTATATCCTGCTATCTTACTCCATTTTTGTACCTTCTGCACAGAGCTTGTGTTCTGCTTTTTTCCTTCTCAGCCTGCCCTACAGAATGTTGTTTGGTATATATAGGTTTTCTTTGTCTCTTAGTTTTGCTGAAGGAGTAGGTCATGGAGGTTTATAGTTGTTTTTGCTGTTTTTTAAGATGTTTCAGGAGCAGAGTTGGAGATCCAGGTCTAGGCTGCCGTCACACTCTAGTGGTATTTATGGCTCACTATATAGATTTCCTGACAGGGCTTGTTCCACTGGGATAAAATTTGCCTTATTGGCACAGGCTTCTCCAAATGATATATTATTATAATGTTGATATTATCTTGCCAGATGCTTACATGTGACATTTGCTTTTAGTAGCCAGATACGGAATACATTGGTATTTCTGCCAGAACTACCAATGTATGATACTAAATTCAGGGATCAGCACTTTTTCTGATCAATAAAGGGTCAGATGATAAATATTTTAGGCTTTGCAGGCCTTAAGGTCTCTTTGACCATAGACAAGAATAGACAAACAGATATGGTGGGGTTCCAGTAAAATTTTATTTACAAAAATGGTTGTGGACTAGGTTTGTCCTCTGAGCTGCAATTTATTGACCCCTGCTCTAAACCAATCTGATTGTAAGTCACATTTTTTTTTAATCTTTTTTTTTTATTTTTGGACATAGGATCTTGCTTTGTCACCCAGGCTCAGTGCGGTGGTACAATCACAGCTCACCGCAACATCCAACTCCCAGACTCAAGTGATCCTTCTGGCTCAGCCTCCTGAGTAGCTGGGACTAGAGGTGTGCACCACTGAGCAAATTTTTAAATTATTTGTAGAGATGGGGTCTCATAATGTTGCCCAGGCTGGTCTCAAACTCCTGGCCTCAAGGGATCCTCCTCCCTCAGCCTCTGAAAGTGATAGGATTACAGGGGGAGCCACTGTGCCCACCCACATTTCTTTTTTTTTTTAAAAAAATTCTACAGCATTAATGTCTTTTTAGGCTCTGTTTTAATTTATATCTAATGGTATCATATGAATTTCATGGGGTTTTTTTTCCCTTGTATTTCTTTTACCTTTTCTGAATCTTATAACATGGAGACCACATCTTCTTTTATAACTTTTTCTTTACCTGTGCATGGTTTCAAGAAATATAAAAATATTTTCATCTCTTCTCTCTTTCTCTTAAAACTCATATTTATTTCAGCTAACACTGAGAGGGAATTCTATATGGAAAATAATCTGGAAAAAATAATTTTTCTTTTGCTGTTCTTTAGTCTCTGTGAGTAGTGATTTTGTTAAAATACCAGCTGATTTATGACTATAATAAATGGCCAGATTAATCAGTAGAATTCATAAGATATTAAAGAAGCAAATTACAAAGGTATTTATAAGGTGATGCCAAGGCTCATTGTCAATAATGAATGCCACCCCAGCCTTGTAGACAGTCTGTGATCATGAATCATCCTTTCAATGAGAATTTTAGGTATTTAAAACATCATAGTTTCACTTTTGAATATTAGTTTCATCTCAATAATTGCAAGGGTGAGGATGCTTGCTGAGATATTAACAGAATGGTTCATGATACGTTGCAGTCACTAGTATGACAGAACAGACAGTAACTGAAGGAACTTCTTGCATTGAAGTAAATATGACTAATTCACAAGACTGATAGATATTCTTAGTCAGAACTTTGTAACAATTCTGATAAGCTGAAATGTATTTACAGAAGGTGCAATTAGAATGTTGAGCTAAAACCAAAAGAAAAAAGTGATATGGCTTTGTCATGACTTAAAAAGAAATGACTTTCAGGTTTGTGTGGTACATCATGTTAAGACTGTACTTTAGGGCTGGATGTGGTGGCTCACTCATGCAGTCCCAGCACTTTGGGGGGCCGAAGAGGGAAGATTGCTTGAGCCCAGGAGTTGATGACCAGCCTGGGCAACAAAGCAAGACCCCGTCTCTACAAAAAAATTTTAAAAATTAGTCAGGCGTGGTGGCACGTACCTGTGGACCCAGCTACTTGGGAGGCGAAGGCAGGAGGATTGCTTGAACCTAGGAGGTTGAGGTTGCAGTGAGCTATGATTGTGCCACTGCACTCCAGCCTGAGCGACAGAGTGAAACCCTGGCTCTTAAAAAAAAAAAAAAAAGACTAAGATACAAGATAAGAAAAGGGAGCTATCAAGAAAGATTTAGGTGGGCCAGAGGAGGAAGAGTAGGTGAAAATGAGAACCAGAATGTGTAGGAATTAATGTTTGTGAAGCATATCTGAAGGAAGAGGAAAATTTGTAGGAAAGAAAAAGGAAGACCAATTAACAGTGCACAGAGAGAGAGAAGGAGAGAGAAAAAAGGGAAAAGAGTCTGAATCATGGGAGAAATTAATAACAGCTCTTTGGAAGGTGCCACCATAAGAAGAAATATGACAGAAATTCTAAATAGGAGAATTTGCCTTCTGGTCAAATATTACCAGAAATAAGTAGGTGTTCGGGTGTTTGGAGAGTAAAAGCAGAACAGAGAATCTCTCCTGGAAAACAGGAGGTGCAGGATTTCTGTCTAACTCTGCTACTTCCCCTTCTACAAACTGACTTCCATGACAAGACATAGCCTTAAAATAAGCTTACTAGCCCTGTCCATGGTTATCCTATTGCACTCTCAAGGGAAAATAGTGCTGTTTAGGCTGTTTCTATAGTTTTCAGTAATACTTTAAGGCTTATATAACTCAGTATCTCCAGTGAATTTCAGTTTCTCCATCTGCTAATAGAAGCACATGAACTACAGAACAAAGGAGAGATTTCTGGGTTCAACATCAAGTCAAGTCAGATGTGCAAAGGTGTCGAGTAGCTGAAACTGTCCTCTACCAAAGTAACAGTGTGTGTTCCTTTCCAACAAAGTGAATTTGTTCATTTCCTACTGCTCTAGCATCAGGGCTTCTCACCAGTGATATTAATAGTGCAAATAGAAAAAGTTGTTGCAAATACTTACAAGTGACCTTGAACACCTAGTCTTTTTGTTTTGAAATGTACCAATCTAAGTAAATAGTCTTTGCTTAGGAAGTAAGAATTTTGATCAAGAGCAGGTGCCATTTTACCCTAATGTTAATCCCATAAGGTGTTATTTGTCAGAACTATATGAGTTTTGTCTGAGGGAGTTGTCAGGATCTTGGATATTCTGTGGAGATCTTCAGTTCTCAGGGTTAATTCACTTTTAAAAAACAAATTTACTAGTTTAAAGTCTACTTCACTTTCCTCTAGTCTCTACCTACCTTCCTATGTACACATAAGCACACACATATACGTGCGTGGTATACTGTTCTGAGTCCAAGAAGGAAGTATGATTGAGGGTGGAGTGACCCTATAATAACAAAATTAAATCTACTTGCTATTGTTAAATATCTGTGAAAATTATGTATCATTGAAATGAGATACAAATTGCCTCTCTAATATCATGACAGAAGTGTGACCTAAATTAAAGAGACATCATTCTGGTAAAATTTTAAAAAAGATTTTTTTTTGGTCACTTATTAACTGTGTGATCCTGAACAAGTCACTTAGATACAAGCACAATCTACAAGTTACTAATATATCAGCCTTTTCTGCATAAAAGACTACCCCAAAATTCAGTGGCTGGCTTCACAAAGCCACTTTTGAAGGCTCAATGTTGGCTGATCTGCAGGGGTGGTTCTTGTGCCAGTTTCATTTTGCTGTCCTTGAAATATTCTTTTCCTTGGTTTGCAAAGTGCAGCTGAAAAATTAAGTAATATGAGGACTGAAAAATATTTATTGACTCTAGTAACATGAGGTTATTTTTAACCTTATACTATGGTGGCATCATGGAGGTAGAAGTTGTACTGTAGTGTGTTAAGGAGTGAATAGGCTCTGTGGTAGGCAGAATAATGGCCTCCCAAAGATGCCCACATTCTAATCCCAGAACCTGTGAATATGTTGGGCTACATGGCAATGGAGAATTAAGGTTACAGATGGAATTAAGATTGTTAAATCTGCTGACCTTAAAGTAGGGAAATTATCCTGAATTATCTGGGTGGGCCCAATGTAATCACAAGGGGCCTTACAAGTGGAAGAGGGAGGCAGGAGAGAAGAGAGTCAGAGGGAGATGTGACAACAGAAGAGGTCAGGGTGATGTGATGTGAAAAGTGACTCATGGCCATTGTTGGCTTTGAAGATGGGGGAAGGGACCAGGAGCCAAGGGATGAGGACAGCCTCTATCTGGAGCAGGAAAAGGCAAGAAACAGATTCTCCCTTAGAGCCTCTAGAAGACATGCAGCCCTGCTGACACCTTGTTAGCCCAGTGACATCCATGTCAGACTTCTAATGGATAAAATTGTAAAATAATAAATCTATATTGTTATGATTATTAGTTACATCAGCAATATAACATGAAGAGTGGGTAAGTGAGGAGTGTCAGCCATGCAGACCAGTCTTTAAAGAAGTTTGGCAATGCAAGACGAAAGAGAAGACAGGACATGTGGGGTTTAGGGAGGATGGCAGTGTTTTAAAATGGGAGAGATTTTGTGTTTTTGAATTTTCACATTATTTGTGTGATTTCTGTGTTATTTTTATGCTTCTTAGAGACACAGTATCAGAGAGCTTCATCTGGCACTCCAAATACCAGAACATAAAAATCTTTAAAAGCTAGTTAATTGCAGTTGAATAAAAACCAGCTATTTGTGCAATTTTGAAACTTGAGAATGGTACTAAAATATCAATTATATAAGGAAATTTCTCTTTAGCTTAATACTGACTAAAACTAATTAGACCCTAGTGGTACTTTATAGGAATATATGTTAAAAACATTTATAAGCCTTGAAATTTTGCTTGCATTGAGAGAGTAAGTCGGGACACAATAAATTAGATTTTTATATTTAAGTCATTGTAATTAAACTTGACAGTATTTTTCAATTCTATAAATTGTAATTGATGTCTATAAAAATAACAATAGCTATTAGTTACCATTAACAAGTGCCTAGTGTATATCTGGCTCAGCTTTAATCCTCAATAGCTCATTTAATCCTGATGATGATCTTATATTAATATTTTGCAGATATAGAATGAGTCATTCTACATATAAAGAAGATGATTTAACAAATACAAAAGAATTGAGATATAATCATATTCATGTAACAAAAGAAATTCCTTTTAGTTTAATGAAGGAACCAGTCATCTGTACAAGGATCATATAAGGTAGTCCATTGTATGGAGTATAAATAGATCTCAGTGGAATTATAAATTGATAAATGTTTTTTGGAAGAGTCACATTAATGGAATTTACCAGACAGCTTCTGAGAACATGTATTGGATTTATGCCCTACCTGTTTATTTTGATTATTATCATAAAGATTGGTTATCGATGGTCCTCTTTTGTTCTTCAGTTAAGAACAAAATAAGTCTCAAGACTTATCCTGAATTTTTCTCTTAGGAGAAGAAATCAGAACTTAAGAGATGTGTCCATCAAGAAAGGTATTCTTACTGTGTTATTAACAGTTCCCTTTTTCCTTTTCCCCTTCTTTTCTGCTGCCCATTGGCCCATTTCATTGTAGTTTTTAGCATTTACAGCATTGAACTATTGCTACTCTTTATCAATGCTGAAACTTGAGGTGAAGAATCTACTGTAATACTCCTATGTGGCTACAGCAGTCAGTAATTGGAATATTACATGTTTATTTTTTTCTTGCAACCAGTGTTAGTACTTTTTATTTGCTAGTGCTAGAGCCTATGCCTGGCAGAGAAAAAATTGCCCTGGGACTTTGGTCCACCACATTGGTGCCAGATTCCAACTTGGCTTTCTGGAAGAATACATTTAAATTAGCTTTTGGAATAAAATGTAAACTATGTCATTAGGGAGGTATGACTCTGTTGATGGATTCATACTCTCTAAAGCTTAATTTTTATGTACGTACTATTTTAGACGCTTTAGAGGTTTTTTTTTAATATCTTAGGAATTTTATGTTCTTCTCCCTACTCAAACATCATTCTCCCCCTCATCCTCCTGTACCAACCCTTTCCATTGTGCTCTATGAGTAACCCTGTGTGCACAGGTTCCCTAAATGCTGTGTTTATCTTTTCCTCTTAAGTAAAACCTCCTGTCCTTGGGGGATGTTGCTTGCTTCTCCAGCTGCCCCTGTTACAGAAGACCATCCACCTTCCTGTTCTGCTATTTGTACTCAGCAAAGTGATGGTAGTTAAACATCATTCTTAAAAATCATTTCTCAACAGTTTTGTTTTTGAAAGAGCTTTTCTAACTCCTTCCCCTTAATCTTCTAGTTAACTGACTCCTAGGACAGCGCTTGCCTTTCCAATGACTTATCCATCAGGCTTAGCTTCCCTTTCCTCCAGTTTCCTTCCATCGTCTTCCACAATTTTAGTAGCAGTGTTGATAACCAGTTCAGCACCATGCCAGACCTCTTTGACCTTTACTTCACTTACATCTATAGCTGCACATTGGGCCTTATCCGTCAGACCAGTTGCACCTCTAAGACCTCAAAGTCAGATTTCTTCTTTGACCGTAATCTTCCATTGTCCCCCTTTCTCATACTCCCTGAACAGTTCTTTAATCCTTTTTGAGCCCTGCCTTCCCTCGAGCCTTTCCTATTCCCCCACTTCCTTTGGGTTCCATGTGCGTCCTTATTAACCTGGAATCTGCCTTGTCTGGCACACTAGAATCATTTGCCCTCCCAACCTTCCTCCTCACCTGGCGTTTCAGGCACTTTGATTACTCTCTGAACTTTTTTTCCAATACCAGGTTGGTTGCTAAGCTTTCCTCATGTGTCAACAAAATGTGTTACCTGGGTCTGGCAAGAAATTCACGATGACAGTCTCAACAGAACTTCACAGAAGGTTAGCAAACATTTTACTCCTTTCTTACGAACTGCAAATGAGCTTTCCCAACCCCTTATTACTTCTCAAACTCACAGCCCTGTTACTTCCTTCCTCTCCATCTGAGATGAGCATTTGTCTTCCTTCCACTGAATCTATGTCAGGTCTCGTTGCTTCAAACCGTCAAATTTTCTTCCCCTCTCCTTTCTTCTGCACCTTAAAATTTTCTGTATCTTGGAAACACCTATCAGATTGGCAAAAATTAATGATATTGGTAATAACAAGAATTAGAACTTTTAAAAAGACATTTATTCACTGTTGATGGGGAATATGAATGGCTTTGGCCTTTTTGAGGAAAGTACTTATCATCAAAAATAGGCAGCAATTATCAAAATATAACATGTGTGTATGTTGTGACTCAGCAGTCAAATTTAGGAATCTGTCCTACCAATCTATACCTGCCCAAGTAGACAAAATATATGTATAAGGATGTTTCTTGTGATATTATTTTCTTCTTGTTTTTATTATTCTAATTATTATAAGAATGACAATGTCAGTACAAACTAAGGTTGTCTGTAGGCCAGAAAATTCTAGACTCCTGTATCCACAGTCACAAAGACGTTTTAGATGAAGGTGGCAAATATTTTTTATTACAATTTTTAGATTTTAGTTACTTGGTATCAGGCACTGCTTTTGGTATTTTTCATGTGATCTCATTCAGTCTTTGCAAGTAACCCTTCAAGGAGTGGATTATCATCTTTCTTTTACAGATGAGGTATCTGAGGCTCAGGGAGTCACGAAAGGTGTTCAAGGCCATATAGCTGGTATGTGGAGGAACCATGTGACTTCATTTCTGTACACAGCTCAGCCCACATGTGTTGATTTCTTTGGTATTTCTAGAGAAGCACCATTATTTTTAGTATCAGAAGAGTAGAAATAGCTCTAATGTCCATTTTTTTACCTCTCTTTATTCTTTCCAATCCATCCTTTACATTATTATTAATAAGTCTTTTTAACACATAGCCATGATTGGGTCACTCCACTGCTTGAAATCTCCCAGTGACTTCCTTTTACTTGAAAAGGATGGTAGTGTAAACTGCATAGTCAGGCTTTCAAAACAATCTGCCCCAGCCTCAGCCTGTCTTTCCCACTCAGTCTCCCACTATTGTGCTCTGATACCTGTGCTCCAGCCAAACCAAATAATCCACTCACTCCTCTTTGAACATGCATTTTTCTTTCCCTGTTCCGTACTTAAGTACTAACTTGAGTTCAACTCTGGGTTTCAATATATCCTAGCTGCAGGACCCTAGACAAGTCACTTAATCTCTCTGACACTGTGCTATCCCATTTACCTGGAATTGTTTGGCTTAAATGGAATGATGTAAGTAAAGTGCATAGTACCACCCCTGGCAGATAGTGATCTGTCAGTGGTGGCTGTATTAAAATAAAGCGTAGAAAAGTACAAGTTGAGACTAGAACATCTTGTTATGCTAGAAAGTAAGAAAGTGCAGTAAGTGGGGGCGAAGGGAAAGCTCTTTCTTGTGGGAGAATGCCAACATAGAGAAGGAATGATGGAGTTAGAAAATCATCACTTGATGCTAAAATGAGTGGGTGATAGTTTGATGAGGAACAGGATATTTTTACACAGTCTCAATTTATCTCCCTACAATTTACCAGTTAATTATAAAGAGAAACATAGTAACTTTATAGTGGAGAAACCTGGCAAACACCACTTTAGTGACTCCACATTAATGATATGATCAAAGTTAACACCTAAGTTGGGAAAACTAATACCCATGCTTCCTGATATGTTCTAGGAAGGGTAACATCATTTCACTGATATTCCTTCCAGAAATGCATAACCTGCATCATGAGAAGACATCAGATAAAACCCAAATTGAGGGTTGGCCCACAAAATAGCAGGTCTGTCCTCTTCTAAGATATCAAGATCAAGAAAGAAAGAAAGAAATACTAAGGGTTCCAGCCTAAAGAGATAAGATTTCTGTTGCATTGTGTGATCTTGACCTAGATCCTGGACTGGAAAAAAGTAGCTACAAAGAGCATTCTTGGGGTAAATGACAAAATTTGAATAGGGAGTACAGATTGGGAAATAGTATTTTTCTCAAAGCAAGCAGTTCTGGTATTGATAATTATACTGTGGTCATATGAGAGAATGTCCTTGTTCTTAAGAGACGCACACTGAAATATTTAGGATTAGAGGGGCATGATGTCTCCAACGTATTCTCAACTGGTTTGGGAAAAATATGTGCATATATGAAAACAGAATGCTAAAGCAAATGAAGCAAAATGTAAACAATTGGTGTTTTCATAATGGGTATATAGGGATTCCCTGTACTGCTCTTGCAATTTTTTGTAAGTTTGGAAGTTGTATCAAGATAAGCTTTTAAAAAATAAATAAAATCCACAGGGAAGGCATTGTGATCTAGGAAAAACTTCTTTAATAGGGCTTCATTTAGTAGCCACTATATGATGTAATGGACAGTTTTTAATGGCCTTCCTAGACTAAAGATAATGAGAAGTTTCATACTACTCTTCAGGATTCATACTATAAGCCTGTGGAACAAGATGAGAGAGAGTATAATTTTTTCAAAACAATGTATTCCAAGTTTATAGCTTTCTGCTGCTCTGACTTTGTCCAAAGCCATAATAGCATATTAAGAAAGATGTATAGATTGCACACATTGTCCTTTATATATATTATTTCTAACAACTGAACATTTAATGATATTTGCTCTACAGACAATTTGAGGTTCTAATCTCTGGCAAGAGCCATGAATGTAGCTCTTCTATGTTGCCAAATTCAGATCCATCTGCTTTAACAGGCAGGTGGGTTAAGATGTTAACTTCTTAGAAAAAATTAAGGAGCTTTTTGCAAGGTTTTAGATATTTCTGCAGGCATGCCAAGTACTTTTTTCAAGAAAACAGCCCTAGGTTCACAAGTAAAAGATGTAAATTGCTGCTCTTAAGTTCTGTTCCACAAAATCTATCAGTGATAATCTTAGCTTGGCACATTCTAAAAAAAAAAGATTTAAACGATTGTTTACTGTAGCTGTTAAGATTCTATTTTTCCATAGAATGTCTACTTTTGAATACTGTGATATTCTGATGAGCCCTCAAAATTTAATTGCGAAAAGCCCATAAGATAGCAAAATTTTATGACCAAACATACAGAATTATTGGTTCCAAGTCACTTAAATATTTGAAGGACAGAATAGTTGATCTTAAGGCAGTTTTTCTGAGAAAAATTAGCAAGCCCGACTGCCTGATGAGGCCGCTCCTAGAGAGCAACTGTGAAGTCGTATCGGGGCGGGGGAGAAGACAACATACCAAATAATACAACATACCAAACCACTGTCTTTGGGTTCGTGCTGCTCTTGCTCATCATCCTTATTCTCCCACTTAATCAGATGTACCACTCTGCATAATGTATTTAACCTCTCTGCGTTTTACTTTTCTCTGGAGATTATCCTATTTACTCGGGGGGTTATATGATTATTTTAATAGAACCTACTTCATAGCATTGTTTATTAGGATCAAATTCATCATATCTAAATAGAACAGGCACAAAATAAGTGCCCAGTATCTGTAGTTGTTCTTATTATTCTTTGCCTAGTCTCAGAAACAGTGGGCTGTGTTAAGATACTTAAGGAGGGCAGGCAAAACCCTTGTTTTGTGTTACTGGGTTCTTACCTGTTAGGAGTCCTTTCCCACTTTCCCTGACTGTCTGGGGTTATTACGATGATGCTTCTATATAGACATCAGTAGCTAGGAGTGTATGTTGACAGTACCTCTTAGTCCATTTTCACTGTGTGTCCACAGAGGCAAAAAGCTGAAGGAATATTAATAAAAACTGAGTGATCTCATGCTATTTCTGATAGTTTTTCTATAATAAAGAGAATAAAAACAGCATTGTCTTAAAAAAATTAAAAGAAGTACTCAGGCTTGCAATTTGTTGTGGAAGAAATTGTCAGAGACTTGAGAAGGAATTTCCAGAAATCTAATGGATCCATAATTTTGGCAGAAAAGTTATTCAGGGTAGATAAGCTGGCATGGATCACGAGCTCACCAGGCAGATTGGACCTTAAATAATTCTAGCAGTAGACAGTTTTTACACAGGTACTTTATTCATCCTGTACTTTTAAATACATCTTTTATATCTGCGGTCCCCAACCACTGGGCCACATACCAGTATTGGTCCATGGCCTGTTAGGAACTGGGCCACACAGCAGGAGGTGAGTGGCAAGCAGGTTAGCAAAGCTTCTGTATTTACAGCCGCTGCCTATCGCTTGCATCACCACATAAGCTCTGCCCCCTCTCAGACCAGCTGCGGCATCAGATTCTCACAGGAGCGCAAACTCTACTGTAAACTGCCACATGCAAGGGATGTAGATTGTGCGCTTCTTATGAAAATCTAATGCCTGATGATCTGAGGTGGAGCTGGGGTGGTGGTGCTAGCACTGGGGAGCAGCTGCAAATACAGATTATCATTAGCAGAGAGGTTTGACTGCACAGTAAATGTCATGTGCTTGAATCATCCCAAAACCTTCCTCCTCACACACACCCCCACCCCCCGCCCATGGAAAAATTGTCTTCATGAAACTGGTCCCTGGTGCCATAAAGGTTGGGGACTGCTGTTTTATATGAAGAAATGTAATTTATGCCCAGTTGGAAGAGGGCCAGGGGTCTAAAAGGTAAGGGGAGTTTTCCTTGAGTTTAAAACTGAGGAAACTCATCCTCTTAGATGTCAATGAGGACCTGGGCATTCATGATGTCACTGATCATTTTGATGCCACTGGTAACTCTAGCCCAGAATCTGCCACGTTCCTGAATTTGATACTCTCTTTGGAGAGAATAAAAATTTTTTAATTCAACTCAAATTTAATAATATCCCTGATTGTCTTTTCCATATTTTGTCTTATTTGTTTCACTGCCTGGCTAAGTTGTTTTTAGTTTCAAGGGCAAGTCCCAACCTTACCCTAACAGAGTGGCTAGATCTCTTGATAAACAAAGAGGTGTAAAGACACCAGATATGCAGTTTCAGCACATCCTCAGTAGTCAGAGATCTTGTTGAAAATGAAAACCCCTTGCTCTGTTTCACTCTTCTTAAGCTCTGAACCCCACCAGTCCAATTGTAAATACAAATAAGCTCTGGGATAGCCATGCCAAGCAAGGGTAAAAGTCAGGGCGAAGTGATCCAAATGCTTGCGGGGAGCATGGCACTGGGTGTGTGTGCTGGGGATGGTAAAGAGTATGTTGTGGGCTGTCAGGGCAGAGCTGTGGGACCTGCTCTCAGATGTTTCCTGTGTGCTCTCAGCCAGCACTCACTGATTTGTTTGTAAATAAACTTGATAGGAACTTTTCTGTTCAAAATTATAATGCTGTCTTGAAGGTGATGTTCCTTAAATTTTTTTTGACTCACAGCTCCTTGGAAAATCTGATAAAAGTTGTGGACCCTCTCTTCTCAGGAGAATGCACATATGCTCAAAAAATTCTACATAATTTCAAAGAATTAACATGAAGCACTTTCAGGATGTTTCATGGAACCTCCTTTTAATGCTCTAAAACTGACCATAAGAAATCGATCTTCCCCTTCCAGTAGAGCTTCATTAGGGCTCTCTTGAAGCTCCTACCAGTACTAGAATGTACAATTCAAGATGATGATGATGATGATGATGACAATGACTACCATTTATGGAACTTTTTGTCAGATACTGTGCGTTCTTCATATGCAATAGTGAACTCCAGGTAGTCCCTTCTAAACCTGTTCTTCCCCCATCCTTACCCATCTCAGGTAACACCCACTCCATCTCTTCAGTTGCTCAGGTATGCTGGATCCTTACCACCACTACTGCTGTCACCTTCCTCCTGGCCCCTGTCATCTCTCACCTTGTTTATTGCAAGTAATCCCCCACTTCCATCCTTTATATTCTCAACACGGCAGCCAGAGTCATTGATTCTATTATAATGAAAGTCATATCATACCATTATCCTACTCAGAAACCTTCAAAGGCTTCCCATTTAATTCAGAGTAAAAGATGAAATCCTTACAATGGCCAGGGCCTCTGTGCTACACAACTCCAAAGATAACTGTTCACATAGAACACATTTGCACAGTACATGATGTACAGAACAGCCCCAATAAAAGTCTGTAAGGCCCTATACAATCTATCCCACTGCCCTAACTCAGTTACTTCTGTGACCTTGACTCTCCTACTACTTTTCCCTTATTCACTGTTCTAGCCACTTGGCCCCCTTTCTAACACTCACATACACCAGGCCTGCTCTGCCTAAGGATCTTTGCACTGACTGCAACAGTCTTCCCCCAAATATCTGCTTAGCTCATGTCCTTGCCCTTTTAAAGTATTTGCTCAAAAGTTACTTCAGTGAGACCTATACTAACCACCCTTATTTAAATGCAATCCTCATTTCTACCCTGGCACTCCTTGTCCCCTTCTTTCTGGGCTATTTTTTCCCATAACAATCATGACCTTCCAACATATTAATAATATCTAATTTACTTATGTTTCTTTCTTCTCACTGGAATGTAACCTTCACTAAAATGGAGATTTTTGTCTGTTTTGTTCAATGCTTCATATACAGTGCCCAGAAGAGTGGTTGGTGTATAATAAGGGCTCATATTGTTGAATGAAATGAATAAACCCTGGGAAATACCTTGTTCTTTTTAAATGTGGATTTTGATTCAGAGAGATTAAGCAACAAACTGTGTGCTCAAAGTCACACAGTTGAAAAAGGGGTATAGCTAAGATTTTTGGACTTTCTGACACCAAAGACCTGTGTGTTTTAACTACGGCATTGATCTCCCTTTCTAAAGATAAAAATATTTTTCTCCAAAGATATGCAAAATCAAAGGTCAAAATGTAGTCCAGAAGTAGCAGTCTTACTCTATAGATTAGAATATGTTGCTAAAAGAAATGAAAGAAACCTGATTATTGGAGAGATACACCATATTTATGGGTTGGAAAACGCAATATTGTTAAAATTTTAGTTCTCCCCAAATTGAGCTATAGACGCAAAATTGTCCAAATCAAAATTCAAGCAGGCTTTTTTGTAGAGATTGGCAAGCTGAATCTAAAATTCCTATGCAAATATAAAGGTAACTAGAATAGCCCCTTCAGGTTCTTTAAAAAGAACAGTGAATGTAGAATCTGATTCCAAAACTTACTATAAAGTTATAGTAATCAGGCCTGGTGCAGTCCCAGTGCTTTGGGAGGATCATTTGAGGCCAGGGATTAGACCAGCCTGGGCAACATAGTGAGACTTTGTCTCTACACAAAATTTAAAAATTAGCCAGGGGTGGTGGTGCACACCTGTAGTCCCAGCAACTCAGGAGGCTGAAATGGGAGGATCACTTGAGCCCAGGAGTTTGAGATTACAGTGAGCTGTAATTGGGCCACCACAACCTAGCCTGAGTGATAGAGTGAGACCCTGTCTCTAAAAAAAAATTTAGAAATGAAAAAGTTAGAGTAATCAAGAAAGTATGGTATGAAACATAAATCAGGGGAATAGAATAGAGACTTCAGTTATAGACCCACACTTATGTGGTCATTTGATTTTTGACAAATGTGCCAAGACAATTCAATAGTGAAGTAAGTCTCTTCATCAAATGGTGCTGGAACAATCAGATATCTCTATGGAAAAAAGTGAATCTCAATGCTTACTTTGCTCTATACATGAAAATTAATTCAAAACAGATAGACTTAAATGTGAAAGCTAAAGGTACAAAGCTCTTAGAAGAAATCATAGGAGAAATCTTTGACTTTGGGCTAGGCAAAGATTCCTCAAGACACTAACCAAAACCAAAGTTGGACTTAATCAGAATTAAACATTTTCTGTTCATCAAGAGATACCTTTAAGAAAATTAAAATGCAAGCCACAGACTCAGAGACGTATGCCATACATGTCTTTGACAAAGGATTTGTATCCAAAATATATAAGAATGCCTTCGAATTAATAATTAAAAAAGAAAACTAGAAGTCCCACTCCTGGAATGGCAGTGTGAGGAGCTCCATATACCTGCTCTGCAGGGAAACAACCTTAGCTAATGCAAGCTATTTTTAAAAAAGCAACCATTGAAGGCCAGGTGTGGTGGCACATGCCTGTAATTCCAGCACTGTGGGAAGCTGAGGTGGGAGAATCGCTTGAGGCCAGAAGTTCAAGACCAGCCTGGGCAACATAGTGAGATCCCATCTACAAAAAATTTAAAAAATTAGCCAGGTGTGGTGGCACGTGCCTGTAGTCCTAGCTACTTAGGAGGCTGAGGTGGGAGGTTCACTTGAGCCCAGGAGTTCAAGGTTGCGGTGAGCTATGATCACACCCATGCACTCCAGCCTGGGCAACAGGGCAAGACCTCATCTCTTTTAAAAAAAAAAAAAAAAAAGACTGCCATTGAAAATCTCTGTAAGTTGTTCTAAGGGTGGCATACAGCAAACAAAGAAATATTTATTCAAGAAAACCTAATAAACTAGGTCTAGGTAAGATCAGTGAGAGTAAGTGGTACTTGAGCCATGACCTCTCTCCTCTGCATAACAGAAGTGCCACTCAGGTGTGTGTGGCCAAGAAGATGGGGCTCCCTTTTTCCTCAGCTGCCAGTCAAGAGATGCATTATCTCACCAGGTGGGACGGGCCACCAGTATTTCTTATCCACCACAGCTCCAAGTTACAGAGGCTAAATTCCTGGCAAGTGAGGCTGAGAGGCTGGAGGCTTCTTTCCTCCACCCAGCCCCTACTCATAGGGCAGACGGTCTGTTTCAGCTTGGCAGGCTGCGAATATGGAGTTCTGATCATCTTTGCCCTACTTTGCTTGTAGGTTGGAGATTTCATGGGGGTAGAGGCAAGCTGAGAAGACCATAGACCACCACCCTCACCCAGAACCCTGCTAATAAAGCATGGATGTCACTCCAAGAGAAGTGGGCAACTGTTCTCACCACCAGCTCCAGAGCAATGGCTAGAGATATTTCCTTAGAAGGAGAGGCAGTTCATAAGAACAGAGAGCTTTGAAGCTCTCAGCAAAAGAGCTGACAATATTGGAAACAGAGTATGTGGCACATTCAAAACTAAGGGTGCTTTTTTTGGGGGGGAAGAGATTTTGGTGGTAAGGAATTAAGAGGAGGCTGGTAGCTCCATTAGAGCAATAAGCTAAACTGTTGGATATGGACAACTAAGAGGGTCCTCCTGGGGTCAGAAAAAACTTCAAACACTGACCTCAAAAACTACTTCCACAAATGAAAACAACCAAGGTGCCCATCAATACATGAGTGGATCAATAAAATGTGGTATATGTATACCATGGAGTATTACTCAGCAATAAGGAACAACAGTGAATTAACACATCTGGTATTATCCTGGTTGGAGCTAGAACCCATTCTTCGAAGCAAAGTGTCACAGGATTGGAAAAACAAGCACCATGGTACTCACCATCAAACTGGTACTAAGTGATGAACACTTACATCACACAGGGCAATAACATTCATCTGAAGGCGGGCGGGCGGGAGGCGGGTGGAAGGGATGGGAAAAACTCTCACTGAATGGATGTGGGGAGCACAGTTTGGGGGATGACCACGATTGTGGCTCTGACACGGGCAGAACAGGGGCAATGTGTATGGCCAAAGTGTTGTACCCCCATGATATTCTGAAATTAAAAAAATAAATTAAAAGAAAAAAAAAACCCAAAACCTACTTCCACAAATGAGGCTGAATTTATTGTATCAGACTGTGGAGTAATTTATACCCCAGAATATTATTGAAAAAAATTAAGCAACTAGCCAGCAATTAGTGGAGGCAAACAGCTAGGCTTAATACCAGCAGAGGTGGACAGCCTAACAGATCAGGGAAAGAGAGCGAAAAAGAGCCCTGCTAGAACCATTATGCAAATACCTAAGGCTGTGCCATCCAAGGAGCAGTATCGGAGGCTTCACACTGCAGATAAAATAGATTTTACTAAAATGGTAAAGCCAGGTTATTAAATAAAGAAAAAATAACAATAAAAACAAACCAAGGGTTGGGGTGGAGGGTTGGAAGCAGATCATAACTTGAATCCACCAGAAAAAAAGAAGAGAACCAAAAATGGTCAATAGGAACGCTAATAACAAACTATAAATATGTACTTGCTCTTCTTTCTTCTCTTAACTTTTTTGAAAGACAAAGTTATATAATATAAAGTAATTATTATAGCAATGTATCGTTAGGTTTGTGACATATGTAGTTGTACTATGTATAACGATAATAGCACAAAAGGAGAGAAGAGTGAATAGAGCTATATAGGATTAATGTTTCTGTGTATCATTGAAATTAAATCTGAAGCTGTTTTTGATAAATTAATACCATGTGGTAAGCTGTAGGGCAACCACTAAGAAAATAACTCAAAAAAATAAAGTGAGAATTCTTTAAAGGAATTAAAATGTTACACTAGAAAATACTCAGTAAATGAAAAAGAGTAAAGGAAGACTAGAGGAACAAAAATTATATATAGGAAACAAAAATAAAATGACAGACATAAATCCAGCTATATCAATAATAACATTAAATGTGAATGGATTAAACATCTTAATCAAAAGGCAGAGATTTTTCAGACTGAGGGGGGAAGATCTAACTATATGCTGTTTACAGGAGATACACTATAGATTCAAAGATACAAATACAAATAGATTAAAAGGAAAAATGTTGAAAAAAGATAAATCATAGAAACAACGACGACAAGAAAGCTGGAGTGGTTATGATAATATCAGACAAAATAGATGTAAAAATGCTACTACAGATTAAAAAGCACATTTCATAATTATAAAAGGGCCAGTCCATCATGAAGGTATAATAATTGTAAACATATACAGTCGTCCCTCAGTATCTGTGGGGGATTGGTTCCGGGACACCCAGTGGGTACCAAAATCTTCTGATGCTCAAGTCCATAATATAAAATGGAGTAGTATTTGCATATAACCTATGTATATCCTTTCATATACTTTAAAATCTCCAGATTATTTATAGTACATAATACAGCATAAATGCTATGTAAATAGTTGCCATACTGTACTTTAAAATTGCATTATTTTTTTATTGTTGTACTGTTATTTTTTTTTTTCCCCAAATATTTTTGATCTGTGGTTCGTTGAGTTCATGGATGTGGAACCCATGGATACAGAGGGCCAACTGCATGCATCTAGCAACATAGATGCGAAATACATGAATAAAAAACAGAAAGAAATGGAGGGAGAAATAGAGAATTCAACAATCGTATCCCATTCTCAATAATGTAAAATGATTCAGCAAGGAAATAGAAGACTTGAACAGTACTATAAACCACCTAGATATAACAGACATCTATGGAACTCTCTAAACAGCAACCACAGAATACATATTTTTCTGAAGTGCACATGGAACATTCTCTAGGGCAGACCATATGCCAGACCGTTAAAAAAACTCAATAACAAAAAACATATGATTTTGTGTCAATAGACACAGAAAAAGCATTTGCCAAAATTTAACACTCCTTCATGATAAAAAAAAAACCAAACACTCATTAGTAGGAATAGAAGTGAACTTCTCAAGCTAATAAAGATATGTATGAAAAATCCACAGCTGACATAATACTTAATGGTGAAAGACTGAATGCTTTCTCCCTAAAATCAGAAACAGGGAAAGAATATTCATTCTCATCACTTTATTCAAAATTGTGGGCAAGTAAAGGCCTTCAGATTAGAAAGGAAGGAGAAAAACTCTAAAGATGACATGATACTGTAAATAGGAAGTCCTAAGGAATTCACTCAAAAATTACTAGAACAATTTGAGCAAAGTTGCAGGATATAACATACAAAAATTAATTGTATTTCTATATATTTGCAATGAACAATCTGAAATGAAATTAAGAAAACTATTTATGGTCAAAAAGAATAAAGTACTTGGGGATACTTTTAGCAAAAGAAGTGCAAAATTTATACTCTGAAAACTACAAACATTGTTGAAAGAAGACCTAAATAAATGGAATGACATCCCATGTTCATGGATTGGAGGCAGCTGTGCTTATCACTCTATCACCAATACATTCCCATGTTCATGGATTTAAAGACTTAATATTGTTATGATGACAGTACTCCTCAAATTGATTTACAGATCTAACTTTGTAGAAAAACTTTGTAGAAATTGACAAGTTGATCATAAAATCCATATGGAAAATCAAGGGACCTAGAATAGCTAAAACAGTTTTGAAAAGGAAGAACAAAATCGGAAAACTTACACTTCCTCATTTCAGAATTTACTGCAAAGCTACCGTAGTCTAGAAAGTGTGGCACTGGCATATAGATTAGTGGAATAGAATTGAGAATCCAGAAATCCTCACGTTTACAGTTAGTTGATTTTTCAACAAAGATGACAGTGAGGAAATAAAAGTCTTTCAACTAATGGTGCTGAGACAACTAGATAGCTACATGCAAAAGTATGGATTGGACCCATACCTCACAACATATACAAAAATTAACTCAAAATGGATCAAATAATAAAGATAAGAGCTAAAACTAGAAAAGTCTTAATAGAAAACATTAGGGTAAATTTCTGTGACATTGGTTTTGGCAGTGGCTTCTTAGATATGACACCAAATCACAAGCAACTTAAAAAAATAAATTAGAATTTCTAGGGTACAGTAGGGGATAAAAATGTTATGCAATTGATTATGGTCATGGTTGCACAACTCTGAATACACTAAAAACCATTGAATTTTACACTTCAAGTGGGTTAATTTCATGGTATGTGAATTATATCTCAAAAGAAAAAACCAAAATGGGCAAAACCCCACAGAAATGTTTAACAGGTACACTTCACAGCATGAGGTATAGAAATGTCTAATATGTCATGGAAAGATGCTAAATAATATTGTTGTTTAGGAAAATGACAACTTAGCGTCATGAGATACCACTATACGCCACACAGAACAACAAAATTATGAAGACTGAGATTACCAAGCGCTACCTTTTAGAGATTCCCACTAGCCTCTCATATCTCTGCCATTGATTATAGCACTTACCTCATAATGGAACTCCAGGTGTCATAGCTTCTGGTGTTACCTCCCTTTGGCAGCCTTGGTATCCACTTTCCCTCTATTACAGCCTGGACCCTTGGATAGAGTTTGCTGTTCACCTTGTAAAGTATACAACACATAACCACCCAGAAAATTAAAACAACTTATTGAATGTCAAATCTTTACCTTGGGCTATCAGGTTAATCTGTTCCAAAAGTAGGAAGTAGGTTACTTGATGTTTTAGGTTTGTCTCCTTAGATTTGTAGTTGCTTTTCTTAATCTCCCAGTAAATGGAAAATAAAGCAATTTCTATGTCCCAAGCAGCAATAATTCATAAGTAGTTATTATACCTGTTTTATAGATAAAGAAATGAAGCTCAGAGAGGCTTAATTTGCTCAGGACAGGATGGCAGTGGAGCCATTGTGTAGTGCAGATCTATCAGTTACAAAGCTTTGGTTCTTTTGACTATGTCATGTTGCATCTGAGACAGGAACACGTTAACTTTTTTTTTTTTTTTACAATGGACTGGCCTTTTGAGTTTCAGCGTGATTTTTTCCAGAGACCCTATGTAACATATATTCCACTATAAAGAATTTGTGTTCAAGTATTAATTAATGCAGTAAGCATCTGTTGAGTGCTTGCTGCATGTAGGCACTATGCTGGGTATGTAGTGGTGAATATATTCATCCTAACTTTAGCAGAGAGAGCAAGTATACAAGTAAACATTTGCAGTACAGTGAGATAACTGCAGTGATAGAAGTCTTTAATGAGTATAATGGTAACATATGAGCAAGTGATCAATTCTGTTGGAGTGGCCATAGAAGATGAGGTGATTGAATTTAAGGCAGTGCAGTTGTGTCATTTGATATATGGGTGCCTATTTCTGTGTCATGACTGTCTATGAAAACCATTTCTGCATAAACACCAGTATTAGGTTTAAATAAATAACTACTTTAAAGTAGAAAAATATTCATTGTTAGTTTGCAGGAATGCTATGTTCCTTTACACCTTTTTAATAATTAGCTTTGTGTTCAGATATAATTAAAACTCCTTGGCAAAATATAAAAGTCTTAAAAGGAGAATACTTTTTTGCTGACATGTGGTTTGTAAAATACATTGCAAAACGACTAGCTATTGGAATTCTGTAATTCTGTTGCATCTGCTTTTTGGAATTTAAAGTTAAATGGACAACATAAAAGAAAAATTTGGAGTTCATGAAGAGTTTGCTCTTCTTTTATCAAATTGTGGTAAACTTGACAAGTGGATATACTTGGGATATATGCTTTTCAGATTTTTCAGGAGAAAAGCTTTAAATTACATCTGTGACTATTTTCTAGAGGTAAATTGTTTCTCACACATAAATATTGTGTGTTAATGTAGCAGTGGTTAGTTTCTGATGAAATTTTAAAATTAAAAATTTTTTTGCAACATTTGTTTAGCAAAAAGTTTCTTATTCCATAGGATTTTGAGCAATTTCTAGTACTTGTGTAGTTGTTACCTAAAATAGTGAATAATGAAATAAGTTTTCAGTTTATCAATAAATGTCTTATTGGAGCCAATTATTAACATAATTGGTTATTTTTTTTTAATTTACCAGCTCCCTTATTTATTTCTTAATATAGCCTTTTGTCTCCTATTTCATTATTCCTGTTGGATGAATAGGGCAAATTGAAAGGGAAATGGGAATCTTCTAGTGTCAGAATCTTTGATTTGGCCAAGTTGTACTACTTTTACTTTAGGGCTAAATGGAGCAATAAGAAGGCTACCTGCTGCCTGATATAAATTTTTGTAAGTGTGCATAGACAATTCTGGAAAATAGATAATCTGTCTGCAGGTCTTAAAAATAGTGACTGGAAACTATGACAAATGAAAGGCTGGGACTTTTGTGTTTTGTTTGGTTTTGGTTTTGGTTTCCCAGTGACTGATATTTTGGTACTCCAAAGTAAGTTAAGTGTCCATTGTATGGTGATGGCAGAGGTTTCTGAGATGCTGTATTTGGGAAAATGTATTTAAATATATGCAAGTTTTATGTAATAGTTTTAATAGCAATACTTTTTGCAAATTCATTTGATTGTGGTTTAAGGTAGTCATTGTCTTATGAAATTGTATTACTACATGAATCTAGTACTATATATATGAAACTGTATACTCTATACTAAGAATTGTACAAAAAACAATATATTAAAATCAGTGCCTTATGGTTAATCCAAAATGATTAAAAGGAAATACTTTCTTTCATTTATGAATACAAGTCAAAGAAAGAAAAAATATATTTCATTTTTAGATTATATAAATGGTGGAGAACTTTTTACTCATCTTTCTCAAAGAGAGCGTTTCACAGAGCATGAGGTGCAGATCTATGTTGGAGAGATTGTGCTTGCCCTCGAACATCTCCACAAGGTAAGAGATTTCATCTTTAGGGTTTCTTTTTTGAAAAATCTAGTAACTGAGGTAATGATGGAGCTACAAGAGCTAATGCTTTCATAAGTCATTGTCTTGGTGGAGACTGGGAAAGCACACTCATAGAACATTGCCAATTTTCTCAGTTTCATAGTTCCCTTTTAAAAAATCTACATTCCTATTATAGTTGCTGTGATGCAGATTAAAAAGATAGAACCTGAGCAATATTTTGGGTTTCTTCATGAAAAATCTGAATGCTTATTTACTACAGAGTATCATTAGAATAAGAGCTTCTAATTCTTAAAATAACCTATAAAATGAAACCATAAATCATAATATTTACGTTCTTAATTGTAACTTACTCCATTGCAGACTCTGCCTGTACGTCTTCAGGGTATTTCCTGATTAGGCTGGCGAGTAGGAGTTATTTCCCACTCTTCTCCTCTGGCTTTCTTTTCCATTTGTTTTGTCCCTGACATCCTCTCTTGTCCCCACTCCCTCCCTCCTCCTTCTCCATTATCTCCATGTAGCATGAACCCTGTTACTAAAAACTTTACATGGAATTCATGTTCATGACTCTGAACTCTACAAAAATTAGTTTAAAGTTTTTAAATATTATTGGTCCAAGAAATTTTGACTTTGTTCTTCATAATGAGGAAACATTATTGTAGAAGCAAAGTCATTATGTAGATTGGGCTTGTATGTTTTTTGTAGAGATAGAAAGTACTCAAGTAATTCTTACCAAAGGTGTATAAGACCCTAAGGAGACCACTGTTAGAGTCACTAAATTAGGACAATTCAGGTACGTCATGAAGCCACTCTTGTTTGTCATGCTGTATTCAGGTCCTATACTAGCTTAAGATAAATAGAGATTAAGTGCTGATTAAAGAGCATGGGGAAAAAAGGAGAGGATTGAAGTGAAAAGGAAGAAAGAGGGGGGATGTTTCTAAAGGGGCGGGGAGATTAGAGTAGCAAGATGGAGATGATAAATGGAGAGCCTGTGTGAAAAGATGGTGGGAAGATGTGAGGAAAGAAGGCACTGATCAAGCAAAGGGCAGATCCAGCCCAGAACAGAAACAGTACTAGATGGGAGATGGTTCAGAATAGGAATCTTAAGAAGAGTAAATGAAAAATGTCTGAGAACAAAGAGAGAAAGTGAGGAGACAGTGGGGTTCCAGGCTGCAATGCAATGGAGAGAAAGGGAAAAGAGCAAAAAAGTAGGGAGTGGAACTGAGGCAATGGGACAGGTGTGTATACTTCTTCTGATAGAATTTTCTGTAGGTGACAAGCTTTATGCCTATGATTATTTTTGTGGGATATAAAGTAGTTAAGACATCTTTATACAAGAAACAAATTGGACCCAGGAATAGGCTGCAAAGACCTTTGAAATTTGTGATTAGGAGTATTAGATGTAATTCTTTATAATATAAAAACAGTGCTAGAAATCATCATAAATATGGGTAAAAACAAACAAAATGCAAAGCCCTGATGAGTAAGCTAGAAATTTCAGTTTTTAATTTGTGTGAAACTTTAATCCTGTTAATTATGTTTATTAAAGGAAAATCCATGAACATTCATTATTATTAAAACAGTAGTCAGAAACACATAAGTAGAGAACATAATGAATACTGGGTATAAATGTAATTGATATGGAATGAAAGTAATATAGCCATTCAGATCTCAGTTAACGTTCTCTTAATGTTACTACCCTAAAAAGATAAGTATAACAATAATACAGATAAGTATAACACAAAGCCAGCAGTGTTAATCTTGATATAGCTACTAACACTGGGCTATATAGGAAGAGACAAAAATGGATGTTTACTTGGAAGTGATGAGGTAAAACATGATAGTAAATGATTTGTTCCTAAAATCTTTTCCAAAGAGGTTGTTTAAAAAAAAAAAGTACTACTGGTTGTTAGATACATGTAGTGCTTCAGGTTAAATGTCTGTTCAATGTAGACTATAGATGTTTTCCTTCCCGTCTTTCTTGTAAAAGACCGAAGTTCTTGGAGGAACATTGCTTAGTGATTTTCTTTGTGTAATTTTGATTTCAATTTTAAGAGATTATTAAGAACTTTTTCATTTACTTAGTGTTGAGAAAAGCAATATTTCTAAGTTTAAAAATATTTAATTCAGATTGGCATATCTAAGAACATGAAACAATTCACATAGATCAAGCACCTCTTATATAACTTAGGTAGATTTATTCATGTTATATGGCTGAAGTAATAGCTGAAGTGTTTTGCCATAAAACTTACGTGAAAAACAAAATAGAGGGATATAAATGTTATTTAATTGATTTACTTTGCATATTTAGAACTGAAGTTCAACTAAAATTAACCTATGATCTTCAATCTTTATGTTTAAGAGCCCATTATTCAACAGGCCTTTATTCATTACCTATTTGACATAAGGCACTGTGCAAATTACTGGATAAATGCATAAAAAGTGAAAAATAGAGTTAGGGTGTAGGTATATTGAGACAAACAGGAAATACCTAGAAAATACAAGTCATTTATAGGTAAGTCCAATGTACACATAGGTGCTGTGGAATGAAAAGCAAAGAAATGGCCACGGTGGGGTCTGGTTAGTCAGGAAAGCCTTCGGAAGCCATTATGAAGTAATGGACAAGAATTGGCTAAGAAAGCACCTGAAGATCATGTGGAGGGAAAGTGAAACAAGAACAGGGACATGAGGAAACAGCAGTCCACAAGGAGGCCCTCAGGATGCTGGCTCAACAGGGGTGGATCCTTACTACTAAGGGAATAAAGACACAGTTGGAGAGGTCCAGGGAGCCCAGCAGATGAGCCCTGAGATGGAGGAATTGACATTTGCCCTGACCAGGCACTAAGAGTTGTCATAGGATTCTGAGGAAGGTGATGTCTTTTTTAGAAAAAGGTAGATAAGAAAGACTGTCCTAATTCATTTTTTGGAAATTATTTTAACATGTATATTTGTTTGTTTTTGCAGTTGGGGATTATATACCGTGACATTAAGCTTGAGAATATTCTACTTGATTCTAATGGCCATGTGGTGCTGACAGATTTTGGTCTGAGTAAGGAGTTTGTGGCTGATGAAGTGAGTATAATATTTCAATTTGAAGTTAGTAGTAATGGAATGTAGACAAGGATGAAATATTAGCTGTAGGATAAACATTTAACAGAACAGTGCCATATGGATTATGGACTTTTGTGAAGGTTTGCCCAGGGTAACATTTTGATATGAATAACTGTAAAGATTTTTAGTTTAAAATTACCATGGAATAATCCTGTTAGAATTGTAATAAACCTTTGATGGATATATCAGAATTCCCCAGTTTAAAAACAACAACTATGCATTTAACTTTCCCTGTAAAATATGTAAAGTATAACTGAAAAACTAAATAACTCTTTTGGCCCTTTAGGAGAGTTATGGCTTAGATGATGGCCAATAAAGAATCACAAAACAAAGCACATACAGTTTACATTATCATTACAAAGTAGGACATGCTATGAAGGCCCTTTGAATTTACTTGACAAGAATGACAAGTATCTACTAGATCCAGTTCTTTAATAATCTTGCTGTTTTTTGCTCAAAGTGAGTTAAAATGTAGTAACTAATGTGCAGATTTTAGATATGGAAGACTTTACATTGTCAGTATTAATTAGAACTTGTTTAATATTAGAAATACATTTAATTACATTGAAAATTATATATCAGTTGTAATTATATGCTATTTACGTAGCAGTTGTAATAAAAATCGTATTATTACATACTAGTTATTCAAGATAACTAAGTAAATTTGAGTGCCAGTTTCATTTCTATCCAGGAAATTATTGGTATAGAATACAGAAATGTAGTAAAATTTTTTGTAGTGAAGGACTTTGTTGTTATAAAACACATCATTCTTGGGTTCCCCATTAGGTATATCTATTTCTGATTGCTTTTTGGAATGTTGCCAAAGTAATCCTAGGCAAGTGAGATGACTGCTGAAATTACAAAAAGTAAAGGTCCAATTTTTTTTTATCGTATCTATGTTCATTCAGTTCACTTATTCAGTAAATATTTGTTGATCACCGCCACTATGCTAGGGACTAAACAATATGATGGTAAATAAAATGGAAATGATCTCTGCCTTCATGAAGCTGTGAATGTGGCAGATTAAATGTGTTTATTGTTGCTTCCTCACTAAACCCCACTATAGTAAAAAGTAAAAGGGTAAAATAGGCATGCGTTCAAAAGGGAGAGGAGAAATAGCAACATTTTGGAAGATGGACAGCACAGGGACTAGTAAGCATTTTAGCATCCCTGATACATCCTAAACCAGTAATGTGAGAAGCCTAAAAGCAGGCTGATTTGTACTTCTGACCTCCCAGAAAGGCTCAGGACTTGGAGTCACCAAGTATCCCTCACAGTAGGACTGTGGGGGATGCAGGACCCCGGGAGGATTGTTTAGAAGTCTGTGTAAGAAACAGGTAACCCCCAGATCCTATCTCTTCCCCTACGCACATAGGCAGCTGTGCCTTCTTCACCCTCTGAGAAGACTGAAAAGGTCTGTGGATTCAGGGACAGCAGGCACAGCTGACGATTAGAGTGCCACACAGAAAGTAGCGGATAAAGAACTCTGTGACTCCCTTGGCCTCTTTCTACCATTTCACTCTGGGTGCAGTGGCTTCCCAGGCAGGAGTTGAGAGGATTTCTCTCTGGGAAACCAAGAACAAAAAAATCTACAGGTGCTGTCATTGGGGGTTTTGCCAGGGAACTGGCCAAGCCTATGACTCCACAAGCCCAGCCTGTACCACAGAAGCATGTTTGTGATGTCACAATTTTTAAAATATTTTCATAACTGTATTTTAGTATAATTAATTTCCTCTGTAATGCCATGTGCTTAAAAACATTAATCTGAGAAGGAGTCCATAGGCTTCAACAGACTGCCAAAGAGTCCTTGCCATAAGAGGTGTCAGACTCCCCCTCTAGAGAGAGATTTGGTGATCCCTTTTCCTCTTTCCGTGGAACCACTCGTTCCTTTGCCCATTCACTCCATCGGTATTTGTTGAGGACTTTCTGTGTGCTAGATGGTAGGGCTAGGTTCTGGTAATACAACAATAAAAAGAATCACTTAATGGGTGAATCCTCTGTTTATAGGTATGTGTGGCTGATCATTCAGCAGTAGGTGGAAACAGACTTTGGCCATGGGGAACAGCAAAATGTTAGAACACAAAACAAAACTATACAAACAAAAATCAACATTGACCAGAGTTGTTAGGTATTAATACAGTAATACAAATTAGTCATAAATGCTGTGTGACTAAATCAGCCAGGGCACTCCTCACAAAAGACTCTTGTGTTTCTGTTAGTCATGGCAACAGCCACCCCTCCAGGGAATGAAAGGGATTCCAGGCCCGGCGCCCTGTGATCCTAGCACTCTGGGAGGCCGAGGCAGGTGGATTGCTTGAGCTCAGGAGTTTGAGACCAGCCTGAGCAAGAGTGAGACCCCCTCTCTACTAAAAAGCAGAAAAATTAGCCAGGTGTCCTGGTGTGCTCCTGTTGTCCCAGCTACTCAGGAGGCTGAGGCAGGAGGATCGCCTGAGCCCAGGAGTTTGAGGCTGCAGTGAGCTACAATGATGCCTCTGCACTCTACCTGGGGTGACAGAGCGAGACTCTTGTCTCCCAAAAAAAGAGAAGGATTCTGATCAGATACCATAATCATTGAGTGCTTAGTTGTATGAGTGCAAAAGTAAAATATTGGGGTTCAAGCTGAAGTAGAGAAGTAATTGCTAGGTGCCCTTATTATTCACTGAATGCAACCTAGCTCTGTTTAGTGTAACTATTAAGCTTTATAGTTACATCTCTCTCGTTTTTCCTCTTAGCCATAGAGGGCATATTGTCATGCTAGGCTTCAGATTTAACTCTCAGGGCTCAGGTAGGAATTTTCCTTTTCTGAGTCCCCTAAAACTTGATCAGTTGGTCCTTTGCTCTCCTAATTCTACCAGCATCTGTTTAGCAACTTTCCCTACCTAGACCCTTTCCATCTTAAAAATATTCCCATGAAACCATTTGTTTGATTAGCTAGCATTCCTTTTTGGTTTCACATGTCAGCCCAACTCACTTATATCAGAATATCATCTTTCTTGGAACACGTTTCTTTTTTCTCTTTTCCTACTCTGCCTCCTTGGTTTCCAAGATGTATCTCTAACTGTCTTCTTTCCTCTTTAACCTCTTCCTCTTCCTCTTTGATCCTTTCCGTCACCATTTAAGCATGGCTTAGTCTCTCCTATCTTAAAATTTTAAAAATGGAGAAATGGATGGACTAACTGATGAACAATAAAAAGAAAAAAATCTTGGAATCCCATATTCCCATCTAGCTGTTGTCCTGTTGTTCTTTCTGTACATTGTCTCTACTTAGCCACATGTCACTCACTCTTCAGTCTACTCCAGTGCAGCTTGCACCCCCTACCATTGGCTGAAAGTGTTCTTGCCAATGTCACTGTTGAATTCCATTTTATTATAATACTTTTTGGTCCTTGTCTAACTTGACTGCCTAGTAGTGTTGAGCTAGAAATTGCCTCTCACCTTGGCTCTGTGACACAACACTTCCCTGACTTTCCTTTTCTCCCTCTCCCCCCGCCCCCCTCTAGTCTTTTGCAGACTCTTCCTCTTCTACCCAAGGGTTCCTCACAGCTCAGTCCTAGGTATTCTTCTCTTTTGATGCTGTACTCTCTCCTTATATGCTGCTGATTCCCAAATATATATGGCCAACCCTTACCTCTCTTCTGGGCTCAAGACCCAAATATGCCCGTATTATTTCTCCACTTCACTGTCTCACAGGCTCCTCAAACTAAACATTTCTGAAACTGAACTAATCTTCTCCTGTCCAAATCTGCTTCTCACAATTTTAGGTATTATAAATTCTGATCTCATTTGGTCTGGTAAATGTATGTATATTTAATTTTCAGGAATTTACCTTTTATATATGTTTGATGCTTCGGCTTATGGTATAATTCTCATCTCTGTATATTCATTAATTTAATAATTCAAAAATTATTTATTTAGTACCCACTGTTGCCAGATATTGTACTGGACGCTAGAAATATAGTGGTGAACATAACAGATTCCTTGCTGTCATAAGCCTATAGTCTAGAGGTATTTGTCAAATATTCATACAACAATTTCTAGATAATACAGGGTGTTCCAAAAGTCGCCATACATAGGGAAAATGGGAAATTGTAGCTAAATGTACCTTTATTTACAAGATATTCATTACAAATTTTTTCCTTTGTATGGAGACTTTTGGGACACCCTGTAATTTGCTAGCCTGGTTTATATACAGGGTAAAATTGATTTTCTTAGAAACTTCAAACATCTTTTATATGATAATGAACACGTTATAAAATTTGGTACTTTTACTGATATGTTCCTTTCTCAACCACAAAATTTGACACATCCCTTGAGATTCTGAGAATAAAGATGTTTCTAAATATCTGCAAGCCAATATATGTCTTCTGTAGGATTTTTTTTGATGGTACAGTTTAGTAAACATTTGCTGAGTTCTTACTGTGAGTCAGACAATCTGCTAGGTATTCTAACATTGAAGACTTTAAAGACAGTTTAAAAAAAGAGTGTGAGTAAGGTAGGGATGGCTTTGGTAAAATCGTGTCTGTTCTTATTTATAAGCCAATAAAGTAAAACATGACACATGCATGTGTTATTAATTACTCTATAGTTAAATATGGTATATGCATTGTGTTTTCATAATTTAACAAAGTTTGAAAATTGTTAGAACGGATCATCAACATGAATCCCCACATAGATAAGTAAAACTATTAGGTTCAGTCAAGAAAAGTAATATCCCCAACATTTAAAACAGAAGTAACGTAATTATAGCCCACTGCCATGGTTCTATACTTAAAGGGAAAAGGCCTGTGACTCTCTTCTCTTTCTAGAAACAGAAAATTCTAACCTGTGTGCAATTCATATAATGTTATTTATTGATTAATCTTTGAACATATAAGAAGCATTTTGGTGTAATGTAAAGAACAGATATATTGAAGTCAAGGGATCTTTTTCTGTTCTCCACTTTCTAATATAAGGATATTTACATTTAATAATATTTATATTTATCATATCTAATTTATAGGATTGTCATATGGACACAATGAATTAATGCTCATGAAAGTAATTTTTAAAGTGCAAAGCACTATAAATATTAATTTCTACTTGTAAGAAGTATTGTTCAGATTTCAGATTACTGTGAGTAAAATTAAAATATGTAGTTGAGAATTTTAAATTATTCTCCCTTTATTTTCTTATTTGTTGGAAGGTTTTAAAAATTTTTTTTATTTCAAAATATTAAGGGGGTACAAATGTTTTTGTTATGTGGATAGCTTTATAGTGCTTTAGTCACAGCTGTGAGTGTGCCCATCACCTGAATATTGTACCTGTTAGGTAGGTTTTTAGCCCTCCTCTCCTCCCCCCACCCCCCTTCTTGATTTCCAATGATTTTTACTTCTTTCTGTGCCTATGTGTGCCTATCCATTAGTTCCAAATTATTAGGGAGTACATGTGGTATTTGTTTTTCCATTCTTGATATATTTCACTTAGGATAATGGTCTCCAATTCCATCCAAATTGCTGCAAAAGACATTAATTAATTCCTTTTTATGGCTGAGTAGTACTCCATGGTATGTGTATGTGTGTGTGTGTGTGTGTGTGTATACACACACACACACACACACACACCACATTTTGTTAATCCACTCGTGAATTGATCAGAACTAGGGTTGATTTTACATCTTTGCAGTTGCGAATTATGCTGCAATAAACATTCAAGTGCAGGTGTCTTTTTGATAAAAATGACTTCTTTTCCTTTGGGTAGATACCCGGTGGTGGGATTGCTAGATCGAATGGTAGGTCTACTTTTAGTTCTCTGAAAAATCTCCATACTGTTTTCCATAGAGGTTGTACTAATTTGCAGTCCTACCAGCAGTGTATAAGCATTCATTTCTCTCTGCATCCATGCCAGCATCTATCGTTTTTGGACTTTTTAATAAATACCCTGTCAGAATGGTTTTAATTTGCATTTTCCTGATGATTAGTGACATTAAGCATTTTTTTCATTTGTTTCTTGGCCATTTGTCTGTTGGCCTAGGCAAAGAATTTGTGACTAAGACCCCAAAGGCAATTACAACAACAACAAAAATTAATAAACAGGACTTGAGTAAATTAAAAAGCATCTGCACATCGAAGGGAATAATCAATAGAGCAAATAAGACAGCCTACAGAATGGGAGAAAATATTCGCAAATTATACATCTGCTAAAGGGCTAATAAACAGAGTCTACAAAGAACTCAAAGAAATCAGCACGAAAAAAACAAACAACCTACTAAAAAGTGGGCAAAAGACATCAACAGAAGCTTTTCAAAAGAAGGTAGACAAATGTAGGAAGGTTTTAAGTTACATCTTTCTCTAATCAATGCCTAGTTAATAGTGCCATTTGCAGATTTTGACTATTACAACACACATATCCTATCGTGCACAGGTAAGGGTGAGGATCCCTGCAGAGTATGTTGTCATTGAGAATCAGAAAACCCAACTGTCAAAGGCAGCTTTTTAGTTACCTCTCTCTCCCTTCCTGGTTGATTTGCAGTGACAAATATTCATGGTTGTTTTTCATTTGCATGTGTTCCTGAAAACCTATTAGGTCTCTGTTAATAAGCCCTATCAGTCATTTGCCAAAATCAGTGACTCTATGATAATTTTATTTATTTTAAGGTAAGCATTGAATTGGAGGTGTTGGGAAAAATAAGAGACCTAGAAACCAGCCAGAGTGTTATTCTGTTGCCTCAATTTTTCCTTTACTCAAATAATATTACAGAAGATTCAGATACTAACACATTATCTGTAGCCATTTGTTTGTGATGTTGTTTTACCCCAGATATCAGAATAGACCTTTAATCCCCTCCAAAGGACAGATGGCAAACAGACAGCTTTTCCCTCAAGTGTCTGCTTCACAGATTCCTTTATAATTTTTCATATGGCTGAAATTGTTGGCCTTGGTAAGGTTTACTCATACTACTATTTATTTTTTAAGGCAGATTCAATGTAAATAACACTATAGAGCAAGCAGGGACAACTTTTGAATTGAGATTTTCACAAAAACTTCTCAGTATTATGTATTACATTTGTTCAAATAAAGTTAAATATGTATATATATTTTATATCTTTTGCAAAAGATATCCTGGGATAAGATTGTGTAAATGTGATTAATAAATGTTTATATTTTTCAAATTTCTCTTTAAATTTTTACATTGTAAAATATTTACAATATAATAAAAATATAGAAAATGATACAATTAAATCCTTGTACCCACTATTCACATTTTCAGTTTATGAACATTTTGTAATTTTTCCCGCCCATTCCGCAAATATTGATTGAACATCTCTTATGATCCAGGCACTGTTCTATCTTGATGTTGGGATCTAGAAATGAGCAGAATGGACAAAAATTCCTCCTCTGCACAGGGAGACAGACAATAAATAAATAAGTTGAATATTTATGTAGTATATTAGATAGTGATAAGTTGCAAGAGGACAAGTACAATAGGAAAGAGGGATAGGAAGTATCAGGGTGAGAAGAGGTTGCACTTTGAAATCAGGTGGTCAGGAAAGGCTGCACCAAGAAGGTAGCAGTTGAGTGGTGACAGTTGAGTAGAGACATGAAGGCAGTGAGAGGACGAGCCATGTAGATATCTTAGGAAAGAGATTTCTAGGTGAAGGAATCAGCCAGTGTTAAGGCTGGCTTTATGGAATTATGTCTGGAATTATGTCTGGGGTGTTCATGGAAAAATGAGGAGGCCATTGTAGGTGTATGGAATGAGTGAGGGTTAGAGTAGTAGGAAACAAGGACATGGAGGTGATCATGTGGAAGGATTGTGCACATCACACAAGGCATTGAAGGCCATTGTAAGGACTATGACTTCTCTGCAAAAAATAGAGAGTCATTGGAGAGTTTTGAGTAGAAGGGTGACATGATCTGACTTATTTTGGAAGGATAATTGTTGTTGCTAAGTGTGATAATCCTGTATTGGGACAAGTCTGGAAACACGGAGTCCAGTTAGGAAGCTGTTGACGTAATCTCAGCAAGAGATTATATTGGCTTAGATCATGGAGTAGCAGGGTAAGTTACAAGAAATAGTCAGATTTTAGGTATATTTTGACATTAGAGTTAATGGAATTTTTGATGGGTATGAGAGAACAAGAGGAATCTAAGGTAGCTGCAAGGTTTTGGGCTGGAGTGGCTGGAAGGATGAAATTGCCATCAAGTAATACGGCGTAGGCTGCTGATGGGGTGCAGGTCTGGCGTGGAGGAAGGAGTTCATTTGGACAGGTTGAGTTTGAGATGTCTATTAGACACACAAGCAGAGCTGTTGAGTAGGCAGTAGGATATATGAGTCTGGAATTTGGGAGAGAAGTCTGGTCTGGATATATAAATTTGGAATTTGCCAGTATATAAGTGATATTTAAAATAATTAAAATAGATGAGAATACCAACAGAATGTAGTAAGTGTAAATAGAAAAGAAAAAAGGACAAATCTATGAACTCTAGGCTATTCCAACATTGAGAGAGTAAAGAGAAGAGGAGTAGCCAGCAAAGGAGACTGAGAAAAAGGGACTGGGAATTTGGGAAGAAAACAGGCAAGTGTGTTGTCTCAGAAGCCAAGTGAAAAAATGTTTCAAGGATGAAAATAATTAACTGTGTCAAATACTGTTGTTAGGGTAAGGTGAAGACTGAAGATTGAGCATTGGCTCAGTTTTAACCTTAGGAAAGAGAGAAGTAATAGCCTTACTGTCATCCACATATATAGACAACTCAGGTTCATCTGTAAAAAGGAATAGTGAAATTGTGTGGAGAGCATAGTGAGGATGAAATGGGGTCGAGAGAGGATATTTTGCTCTAAGATGGGAGAAATGACAGATGTCATGTGCTGGTTAGGACAGTCTTGAAAAGTAAATAGGGGTAGATATAGGAGAGAAAGTGGGAAATTGCTGGAACACTATCCTTAATAGGGATAACATCAAGAGCTCAAGTTGGGATGTAGTCCCTAACTAGTAACATGGTCAGTTCATTCTTAGAGACAGGGTAGAAGGTTGAGTTACTAGGCGAGGTTAAATGGTACATAGTGGTAGTTTATATACAATGTTTTGTAGTTGCTTCTATTTCCTCACTGAGAGAGAGAAAGGGAATGGAGACATTGGAGGTTTAAGGAGGGAGGAGAAGATGTAAAATAACCAACTAACAAAATGGGAGAGTGAATGTATTAGGGAAATAAGAGTGTGCAGCATTGAAGACCCACTTGAGGTTCATGATCATGAATTTAAGTGAAATTGAACAACCTGATTGTATGTTTTTCTCCAACAACATTTAGCTGTACAGGTGCAGGTAAAGAATAGGTGGTAGATTGAATTTAATCTTGTTTTAGTACCCTTACTTCATGTGTGTATCCATAAACAATATATACTATTATCTTGTATTTTTAAAATGTATATAAATGGCATATCCTATTGCAAGTTGTTTTTTTACTTAATTTTGAAATTTATCCAAGTTGATAAATTGTATCTATTTCACTTATTTTAGCTACTGTATAATATCTTTTTATATGAATTATCCAGTTTATCCATTCTCCTACTGAGGTACATTTAGGTTGTTTCTATGTTTTCTCTATCACAATGTTGCATTTTTTTCCTGATTTTATTATTTTGAGTTCTTTAAATATTCTAGACACCTATCCTTCATAATTTTATATTTTGTAAATTTCTTTTCCAGAATGTTTTTACATGTCTCTAACTTTGTTTAATGGTGTTTTGCCATTTGATATTTTATTATAATCAAATTTATTAATCTTTTAAGGTTTACATTCTTTGAATGTTTTTAATTTTTAATTGTGGTAAAAAACATAAAAATTACCATCTTAGCTGTTTTTAAGTGTACAGTTCAGTAGTGTTAAGGATATTCATATTGTTGTGCAACAGATCTCTAGTACTTTTTCATCTCATAAAACTGAAACTCTATACCCATTGAACACAACTTTCCTTTTCACCCTCTCCCTTGCCCCTGGCAACCACCATTCTACTTTGTGTTTCTATGAGTTTGACTACTTTAGACACCTCGTGTAAGTAGAGTCCTCATGTAAGTAGAGTCATACAGTATTTATCTTTTCATGGCTTGCTTATTTCCCTTAGCATAATGTCCTCAAGGTTAATCCATGTTGTATCATGTGGCAGGGTTTCCTTCTTTTTTTAAGGCCGAGTAATATTTCATAGTATTTATATGCCACATTTTGTTTATTCACTCATCTGTTGATTTGCATTTGGGTTGCTTCCCCCTCTTGGCTGTAGTGAATAATGTTGCAGTGAACATGGGTGTGTAAATATCTCTTCAAGATCCTGCTTTCAAATCTTGTGGCTATATACCCAGAAGTGGGATTGCTAGATCATATGGTAATTCTATTTTTAATTTTTTGAAGAACATCCATAGTGTTTTCCATAACAGCTACACCATTTTACGTTGCTATCTACAGTGCACAAGTGTTCCGCATTCTCCATATCCTTGCCAACACTTGTTATTTTCCAGGAGTTTTTTTCATAATGGCCATACTAATGGGTATAAGGTGATATCTCATTGTAATTTTGATTTGCATTTCTCTAATGATTAGTGATGTTGAGCATCTTTTCGTATGCTGTTAACCATTTATGTATTGTCTTTGGAGAGATATCTATTCAAGTCTTTTGCTCATTTTTTAATAAGGTTATTTGGTTCTTATTGTTATTGTTGTTTTTAAGAGTTCTTTATGTATTCTGGATATTAACCCCTTATCAGATACATGATTTGCAAATATTTTCTCCCATTCTGTAGGGTTTCTTTCATTCTGTTTGTTTCCTTTGATTCACAGAAGTGTTTAAGTTTGATATAGTCCCATTTGACAATTTGTGTTTTTGTTGCTTGTGTTTTTGGTATCATATTCAAGAAATCATTGCCAAATCCAGTGTCACAAAGCTTTTCCTCTATGTTTTCTATTAGGAGTTTTACAGTTTTAGGTATTAAATTTAGGGTATAAATTCAGGTGGAAATATTACTTCATTTTTTAATATAGATAACCCAATTGCCTTTGAAGTATTCATTTATAGTCAGTTAATCCTTTCTCTGCTGATTTGCAATGCACCTTCTGTCATCTAACCAAGTTCCTATGCATGCTTATGAGTCTATTTCTAGGCTGTTTATTGAATACCATTTGTCTTTTTCCCTGTCCTTGCATCAGAACCAAAATGTCTTAAAGCCTGTGACTTTATAGTGAGTCTTGAATCTGGAAAGGTGAGGTCTTCCTTTTCACCCTTGTCCTACCTCTCTCTCCTTTCCCCCGACTTTCCTACTCCCTGTTCACTGTCCTCTCTATTCTTAGCCTTTTGTTCCTATACATGAATTGTGGAATTGAATTTATAAATTAATTTGGAGAGAACTGCCATCTTTGGATGTTGAATCTTCCAATCAATGAATTTGCATCAATGATTGTTCCTATCTTCTCATTTATTTAGTTGTTTTTTATGTCCTTCAAAAATATTTTATAATTTTCTCTGTAATGCTTTATACATATATTATTAGATTTGTTTCTAATTATTTTATACTTTTTGTTGCGATTGTAAGTATTGTCTTTATAAAAATTAGAATATATATGACTTTTAGCATATATATATCTCAACAGCAACAAAAAAAGAATATTTATGTTTTTCTTGGCAAAGCCTAAGAATGTTATTGATCTTGTATATAACATTGCTGAATTCTTTTTTTTTTTTTGTTATTTAAAAAATGGAAAAACATATTGCTGAATTCTTATTGGTTCCACTAATTTATATATTGATTTGGATTTTTTAAATGTAGATGGCTATATTAAAAGCAAAAAATCACAACCACTATTTGTAAGTAATGATGGCTTTGTTTCTTTTTAATTCTCATACCTTTTAGTTTGTTTGTGTTTGGGGATGACTGTTTTGGTTTGGTTTGGTTTTATTGCTTTTTCTACTAAGTTTTATACATAATGTGTTCTTGGTTTGTTTGGGTTTTTTTTTACATTTTTAAGCCATTTAGTATGGTATTTACTCTAGGTTTTTGGTATAATGTATTTTTAGTTTCTCAGAATTTATTGATAATAAGGAAATTCTTACAGTTTTTCTCATTACCCACTTAATTGTGTGAATTATATTAGTACATTTCTATCTTGTTCAGTGTTAGACCATCTTTCAATTCCTGGGACAAACTTTACTCTCTATGATATATTAATATATTTTTTATACATTGCTGGATTTTGTTTGCTAGTATTTTATTTAGAATTTTATTGTGGAAGTTGATCTATAATTTTCCTTTGTAATATTGCATTTGTCAGATTTTGGTACCAAGGTTATACTAACATCGTGAAATGGATTGGGAATAGTTATATAAAATAGAGATCCTTTTTCTCTAAAGGTTTGGGTGAATGCATTTCCATAACTGTCAGGGCCTATATTTTCTTTTTTCTTTTTCTTTTTTTTCCTTTTAGGTGAGTTTGAATAGCTTTTCAAATACTGATTTAATTTTTAAAAAATATTTATAGCTATATTTAGGTTTTTAATTTCTTCTTGAGTCTGTTTTGGTAAGTTATATTTTAATAGAAAATGTTATATTTTGTCTTTTTAAATTTTTTGGCATCAGTTCAGACATTTTAAAAATATTTCAGAGTATTTTTATTCTGAAATATTTTAAAAAATCTATTGTAACTATAGTAATTTTCCTTTTAAATTGCCAATGTTATTGATTTTTAATTTTCCTTGGCCAATTTGCCTGAGGTTTGTCTATTTTATTAGTCTTTTGTAACAAACAGCTTTTGTCAGTTCTCTCGTTTTTTTCTATTTCTTTGATTATGTTCCTTTATTACTTTGTTCCTTTTACTTTCCATTCATACTCTTTTTCTAAACTTTTGAGTTGACATCCAGCTCACTAATATTTAATCTTTATTTTTTAGTAAAGCTATGAATTTCTAAGGACAGCTCTAGCTGCATCCCACAAGTTCTGATATGTAGTATTTTTATTTTTATTGTAATACTCACTGTCATTTTTTGGAGGGGCCATGAATTATTTAGAAATGTGTTTTTAAGTTTTCAAATACAAGGATATTTTGGTTATCTTTTTGTAAATGAGTTCTGGTTTTATTACTTAGTGATTGGAGAACAAAATGTATACACCTTCATTTCAATAGCATTTGAGAGTTGCTTTGTGACCTAGTACATGGTTAATTTCTGTAAGTGTGCCACATATACCAGAAAAGACTGTACATTCTCAAATTGTTGGATATATGGTTTTGTATATTTTCATGAACATTGTTCATTTATATCTTTACTAATATTTTTCCTGCTTGATCTGTCAGTTATAAGGGTGATATGTTAAAATACCCACTGTGATTGTGGATTTGTCCATTTCTCCTTGAAGATCTTTTTGTTTCATGTATTTTAAGGCTCTTCAAAAATTTTTGAGGGTACTAAAATGTTCCTTTTATTATACAATGGCCCTGTTTAATTTTAATAATCCTTTTTGCCATGAAGTTTATTTCTCCTGCTATTAATAAAGATACTCCAGCTCTGTATTGGTTAATGCCAATCTGATATATCTTTTTCCAGCTTTTTACTTTCAATCTTTGTCATTATGTTTTATTTTTATTTTTATTTTTTTGGTATTTCAAAATTTTACGGGGGTACAAACATTTAGGTTATATATATTGTCTTTGTACCATCCGGTCATTATGTTTTAGATGTACTTTTTGTAAATCACATATAGCTGGATTTTTTAAAACTAATAATATAAAAACTTTTAATTTTTACTATGAAAGTTTTATACAAAGTAAAAAGTAGGGAGAATAATACAATAAACTCCCATATATACATCAACATGCTTTCAACTGTTAATCAGGATTTTTGCCACATTTGATTCATCTTTTTTTAATTCCTTAGTTAAGCATTTCAGAGAAAATCCCAGACATCACACTTTTTCTCCCCCAGATGTTTCAGTATGCTTCTCTAAGAATTAGGAATGTTCTCATACATGACTGCCATTGCATTATCACATTTAACAGAGATAATATTCAGTCTGTTATCAAATTTCCCTGATTGGCTAAAAAATAGCTCTATAGCATCAGTTTTAAATAAGTTATATGGATTTTTTTTTTATCCAGAGTTTGTATCTTTTAATTCATGAGTTAAACTTGTATATTATGATTACTGAGAAATTTTTATTTCTCTTATCTTGCTTTGTGGTTCTCTTTATCATACTTTCTCTTTGTTTTTTTTTTCCTATTTTCCTATCTTCTATTGAAATGATTAGTATCTCCTTATTTCATTTCCTCTAATGGTCCAGAAGTTATATATAGTCTATTTCTATTCTATAGTGATTATTACCCTGAAATTTTTAACTTGTATTCTGACTTACCAGAGTCTAAAATTATCCGTTATCTCTCAGATTGTCATGACCACTACAAGACCATTAGAATGTTTTAACTTCATTTATCCACCTTATTTTATAAGTTATTGTTATTTAGTATTTTAGTCCTAGCTTGTGTTATATTTCCCCAAATTAATTATTGTGTAATTATTATTTTTGTTTTATAAATTCAGTGCTTGTTTAGATTTACTTACATGTTTATTTGTTTTCTCTGCTCATTCTTCTTGCATCTCAGTTTTTTCTTCTTCAGTTTATTTATTTCTGAAGTACATCCTTTAAATTTCTTTTAGCAAGGATCAATAAGAAGTAAATTCTGCCTTAGTCTTAAGAACACTTTTATTTCGCCCTGCATACTTAGTGATAATTTAGCTGGTTATAAGTATGTCTAGAAATGGAATTTTTATTTTTTATATCTTTTTATTATAAAATAAAACACAGATTCAAAAACAAATGTATGGCTTAGTGAATTATTTTAATGTAACATCCTTGTAATCACCACTCGAGTGAAGAAATAGAACTTTGCCACCCATGGATATATTTTTATTTAATCTGCTTCAGACTTTTGCAACATTCTGGATAATTTTCTCAAATTTATCTTCTAATTTGCTAATTCTTTCTTTAGCTGTGTCTAATATGTTTAATCTACCTTTTTAGTACTTTATTTTTTTATTTGGACAGTTTTATTTGATTATTTTCCATATCTTTCTGATCTTTTCTATGTTGCTCTATTGTTTTATGGATATTTTTCTTTTATGTCTTTTATCTTTTCCAACATACTAGTCTTTTACTGATTGTTTTCTACTATTTTAAGTAATCTTCTGTTTGTTGTATATATGAAGTCTAGTTCACTTATTTAGTAATATCAAGACGTCAGGGCTTTATCCGTGGGAATCCTGGATCAGCTTAAGTTGTGGAGTGTCTCTGGTTCTTTCGTGTGTCCCAGGGTATCACCATGTTTGACCAGATTTTCCCACTTTCCCATACCATGAAGTAGAGTAAATTCATACCCTAAATCTACAAAATCTACAAGAAACATAAGCCTAGGGATTTGGTATTAAAGGAGGAACATTTATTTGTTTGTTTTTAAAGCTAGGGCCTAGACAGAAACAAACCTGTACTAGTGGGTGAAGTAATTTTTCTAGAGTTTACTTTCATTGCAGGTTTAGCTTTCTTAGGTTTCAAGGTTTATGCAAGAGTGGTAGTTTTAGTCCCCTCTTTTGAGCTGTGGGCCTCATCTTTTGTCCTCACAAGGGCGGTAAAACTCAAGCTACTTGGTTTCTGAGACCTGTAACAACTCACCTTCCCTCCTTTTTGCAGCCCCAGCATTAGGTCATATGCCCATCTGTCTGATTTTCAGCCCCCTGTTCCTGGCAGGCACCTAGGAATTCTTTCTTTCTTGTGAACATAGTCTTAGGTGATTAGCAATGCAATGTTTACTTCTTTTTTTTTTCAGTCAAACATTTCTAGATATTTGTTGTGAGGAGATTTCCCAAAATTAAGAATCTTTCCAAATACAGGAGTGGGGAAAAAAACCTCTTTTCTTTGGTAATTTTGTATTTAATTCAAATCTATCTATTATAAGCAGGTAAGATCAGGATAAAACATTGCCAAATAAAGGGTGGGAATGGTTTAATCAAGTAAGTCTTTATTGAGAAATATTGAGTGTGGCAGTGTAGTTCTTACAGGGATTCTTCCTTAGAAGGAAACCAGTTTTTTGTCCAATGTTATCTGATCCTTTTCTCTAAGGAACAACGAAGCCTCCTCTATCAGCTGATCACTTAAATACATGAATACTCCATGTTATCTGCCAGGATGGTGCACACATGCTGCTTTTGCAATTCTCCTTCACATTCAAGTACATTTTCATTCAGTCTTTTAACTCTGTGGTAGTTTTAATGATAAGTGGCAGGGTGCAGTGGCTCAGCCACTTATTTCCCCTCCAGAGACTCTGGAATATGTTTTATGGTATATTCTTCCCCTTTCATATCTCCTTAATTTTTCTTCTTGGTGGAATTATTTAAAAGGCATTCAGTATACACTCTAGATAACATACATCTTCCTAATCAGGTAAATACAAATTCAAAAGTTAAAATTGGTGGTATTTTTACAAATAGAAAATAAACACTTAGGAAGTTAAGGCAGAGACACTAAAAGTTAGAACCCAGAGAGAAAAACAAAGGAGGAAGCAAATACAGATTTGGAACAGGATAAGATGGCAAGGCTTTAAAATAACTGAGCAACTTAAGAAGTGTTTGTTTACTATGCTTCTCAGTGATTAGAACTTCCCGACACTTAGGCTTAAATTTTTCTATCTCCTGGAATTTCTATCAAATAAGTAATTTCCTACTAGTTATTTATTAATGCATATCCTATCTACTTCCCCCCAAAAAACAAGGTAAGCTAACATGAATTTAAAAGAGAGCCCAAATATTACACGGAGGAGGTAGAGAATATATTTTTAAGCACTTAATTTGGTTCTGAGCTTCTTCTAAGTTGAGACAATAAAGAAATAAGCTATGTAGGTGTCATTGTCAAACAAAGTAAAATATGGTAACTGGTAGTGACTATCAAACATTTCTGGCATTAATCAATAAGATTATATTTCATACACTTTACACACCAAACTTACGAATATCTAGTGTTTTGGAGAAAGTCCAGATTTTCATGACTTTCAATTTATAAAATTGAATCATTGTCTCATACTTAAAAGGAAATATGCATAATTTAAAAGTGATATGTGACATAGGGCCTATAAATAGAAATGAAAACTTACATTTGCTAGAAAGATTAGTTTTCTAAATAAATAAAAATCTAGAGAAGCAATACCTAAAAACTCATTATCTTTTAACCCCTATACCAGTTTGGAGAATAATTTCTTTTTTCAGTATAGCTAAACTTGATTTAGGAAATGATCTTCTACAGGTATCTTAAAGGTATCTTTCAAGATGACATCAAATGATAAATACTGTGACTCAGTAATTTTTGTGTTTCTGCATCTTACCCATGCAGTGATTTTTACTTAATGTCTAAAAAAGGGCTATTGCATAATAAATAACATATTAACTACAAACACTGTTTAGTTTTGAGAAGTTTGGAGTTTTTAAAAAAATAATTTTTGAAGTACATTTTGATAATTCAGTGAACAGATAAATGCTTCTAACATTTTTTCTAAGCATAACCAACAAAATGTTAAAAATTATTTGTTGCCTTTTGTACACAAATTTATTTGGAATCAATTTGATTTAACTTTAGTCTTTTCAATAGTTGGCTACAAAATTAGCATTTGGTCCTAAATGATAAAGCAGAGAGATATTGACATTTGATGTATGATTTACATTAGCTGTTGAACAACATTATTTGGCCAGCTAACAAAAAAGAAAATTTTCTACAGACCTAAGCATACTTGAATTATTTCTTTTAGTTTCTAGCGGGGATAGTAATCTTTCAGTGTACGTAGTATGTAAAAGGAAATAAATAAATCATAAACCATCTTAATTTTATTTTTACTTATATATGTTATATGTATATATTGTAATTAATAGTTTGAATACATTTAATACCATGGTGTTCAAATAAATTTATTACATTCATTGTCTCTGTAGGCTTGTTTAGCCTTAAGCCAGTAAAACAGGGGACTTCTACCACTTATACAATATCACTAGAAAGATACTCTTTAAGGTTAAATTTGGTAGATAAAAAGGGATGCTTATTTTTCTTGAAACCTTGCTGGTGAAAAAAGAGTGAAGTGTAAATTGGAAAACTTCCTTTAAGAAGTATTAGTTTTGTGAAAATAGTTTTGTGAAATATTTTAATGGCACCAAAGAACCTTTAAAAGTTTCAGATGTTGCCATATGAATGTATATTATTAAAGAGGAATTCTTTTTTTCCTGTTTAATATATATGCATAACAACATAGATATTTACTTTCCTTTATTACATTGGGATGAGTCATGACACAGTTGGTCATTTTAAAAATAACTTAATTTTTTAAAATTAACTTTCAGTCCTGATAAATTAGCCCTTTTGTATTTTTTGAGTACTATAAAAGAGAAACAACTGTCTTTAAGAGAGAGTCTTTTTTTAAAAGACAATTTAGTTCATCATCATTAAACATACCATTAGTAGTGCCAAACCTGCAGAAGATGGTGAGGTAGAAAAAGATTTTCATCCTTTTTTTAATCTTTGGTTTTCCTATTTTCCCTTCTTAGCATTCATTCTTCAAATTTCCCCCTTCAATTTTCCCAGTGTTTTCCCAATCTTGCCTATCTGGAAATAAAGTCATTCATACTAAATTGTTAGTCCATGTTATTCTACTAGGACTATTTGCATTATCTAAAAAAGAATGGTTAAAGAAATAATTAACTGAAATACACACAGCAAAAAACTAAGAAGGATGGATGATGGACCGGGAATGAATGAATGAATGAATGAATGAATGATGGTATGGTTGTATGGTTTCAGGCATGAGAAATAATTCTGATGGGGCATTTAACTAGGACTCATACTGTGTAGCTGACGGTCTGTGGTGTGGATTCTACCACTGCTTTGCAACTCTAGTGTGTCTCAACCACTAGCATGTATTACTAACTTTCTTCTCTTGTCACTTGTGCCAGCTTGAAATCAAATCCCTTTTTTATTTGTTTGTTCAAGACTGAAAGAGCATATTCCTTTTGTGGAACTATTGAATACATGGCGCCAGATATTGTCAGAGGGGGAGATTCAGGACATGACAAGGTATGTTCTATTTTTGATGCTTCTTTATATATTTCCATAAAATGTATATTAAGAATCCTAGTTAATAGCTTAGGTACAATCTCTTCAACAGAGCCCTCTTTCTGGTGTTGATTATCTTAATTTTTTTCTCTCTTTTGCCGTATATACCTAAACCCATTATGCTGTCTAGTGTTTTGGAGGTAAAAGATAATAGAAAGGTTAGGACATTCTAGATTTTCCTTTTTAAAGGTTTTATTGGTGAGGATTTTGTTTCATTTTGTTTTATAGAGTAACACTCTTATTAAAGTTGAGACCTCAAAACTGACTAATTCTTCAAATAATTTTTAGTTTATTTCCATTAAAAGAGTCTATCTATGTCTTAAGCAAAGCACAAATTACAACTCCATTCTAAAAAAGTTACTCTTTTTCTTTTGCGTAGTACCTTGGTCTTTTAGGTACAACTGAACCACAGTGCAATACAGAGGTGTCACTGAATGCAGAAACTGTGCACATTGTTCCTGTCTGAGTCATGATGAATGATTTTGGAGAGCATTTATTAGCATTAATTTGTGCTAGAAAAACATACAGAAACATATAGTCATGTGTATCACGTTTAGTTAATATTTGCTTTCTAAGAAGTCATTGAAAAGGGAATCACTCGTATTTTCTAATTCCCAATTTCTGCCTTTAAGTTTGCAGAGATACTAGAGACTGTTGATTACCTCTCCAACAGAAATAAACATTGTAACCCTTGGAAAAAGAAAAAAATTCTGCATTCTAGATAGTCTAAGTTTGTTTTCCTAGGCTTTCTGAAAATCTCAATTTTTATGGCCTCCTCACTTCCCTTTTTATATACAAAGTAAAGATTCTAGAAGAAGCTTTCTAAATAATTATGTTATAAAATCTAGGTCATGGTTTTTTTCTTCCTGTAGTAAAGGATACAAAATTTGTTCAGTTTTTCTTAACACTTTTGCTTTATTAATAACTTTCTCCAAATAAGGAATTCTGACTATTTTTGCACCTTATCTTTTCCCATTCCCTCATCCCCTTTCAAAATCCCACAGATGCAGTTCAGATACCTGGCTGTGGAGAATCTTTGGTCTCCTTTCTAGTGACTAGTTGTATATTTAAAAGCACATTCTTCAAGTTTGTGTGCTGTTGGTTTTGGACCCATTGCTAGGAATCTGATTGTTGGTCTGTATCAGTTGAAGAACATGGTTTCAAATCCAACAGCAACACATTCTGAGGGTTCTGACTCACATGCCAGTGAAACTACTTCTATAAGCAAAAGAATTGAATTGTTGGTTTAGTTTGCTTCATGGTATTCTTTGAAGCTATTGGAAAATTTAGTAGGAATTTATAACTGTTAAAATTTGAAAATTATCTTCCAAGACCTAATGGAACCATTTTTCACATAAGAAAACCTAATATTACTCCAACAATTTCTGTGTACCTAATGCCCAGAATATACCTAGTCAATAAATATACTTTCCTGTACATGGAACACCCTCAGGATGTTGAGTTAATTAAATGAGATAATGTTTGCAAAGCGCTCGTCACAGTGCCCGGCACGGAGGGAGCATTCAATAAATACTTTTCCTCTCGTCATTGCAGTCTTTCTGATCCTGTTTTATATGTCAGTGTTCTGTATTTTCTTTAAGAGAGCTCTAGGCTCATACATTTGTTCACTTCTCTGAAACTTAAGCCCTGGAATTTGGAAGCAGATAGTTTAAAATTTTAACATCCAGTTAATAATTCTCATTTGCATAAGCTCATATATGCAGCAGTTATTGAAATCCTGATTTGCCTAATTACAAAAGAACTAATTTTCAATATATCAAGATTCTCTACACCACATATATCTTGCTATGCTCTCAGTTCAGGCAGCTGCATTTATAAATTGTTTTCCAAATTAGTACACATTTTATTTTATACTATTTTAGAGATTCCCATCAGTAAAGACTCTTAGATTTATGTGATAGGATCTATAAGAGGAATTGATTTACATGGTTATAAAAAAAAAATAACTCCCTTGGGTAAGATTTTTTTTCATTCTTTGTTCTTTGGTTTTAAGGAATTTCAAGGTTCCTTGGAGCTGAACACTTAATAAAAAGGCTGATTGGTACATTTTTCCCTATCATAAGCCCAAAGATTTCACCTACTTAAAATTTTTAAAAATCATTTTAAGTTTAAAAGAATTTTTAATTAATCAAGGTAAAACTATTACTAGTTGAGGAAATGATTAAAACACTTTCTGTGCTGGGGATACCTGGATATTTGTCCTTTAAATATCTCTCTTTGCGTGTGCTAATTTAATATCCCTACACAGAGAGTGATGTACAAAATCTTTTTGTTAAAATATTTTCCAAATACATAGCTTTCTTTTGTTCTTTTTTCTTTTTTACAAAATATATTTTAGTTGATAATTCTGTAAAATGAAATTATTGCTGTTTTATAGGCAGTTGACTGGTGGAGTTTAGGTGTTCTAATGTATGAATTACTAACCGGAGCATCTCCTTTCACTGTTGATGGAGAAAAAAATTCCCAAGCTGAGATATCTAGGTAAGATTTGACAAAATAAAATAAATATATTGTTTTCTCAAAGGAACTGATCAAATTTCTGCAATTAATGTGATGAAAAAATAATTTTTTTAATGGGGATAGACAAAATGATGTTAAAGTGATAAATTTCCATTTATATTCACACTGGATGTAGATGTATAACCTTTATTTTTTTAATACTGTATTTTATGTGCTCAATTAGATCTGACATTTAAATTATGATCTATAGTGTCATAATTTTTGTGTGCCCCAAAGCACTTAGCATATTGTCTTACACTTAGTAGGTACCTCATATATTGAGAAGTTTACTTGATGCTTTTTCCCCACTGTATACATAATGTAATTTCTTTGTGACTTTAACATGAAACACAATGATATTTTTCAACTCACGGATGTAGGGTCAATAGAAACAAATACCACAAAATCATCCTCTTACAGATTCTCATAGGATTATTCTCTTTTTTTCTTCATAGCAGATATCACACTTACAGTGTTACATTTTTGTTTATAGTTATTTGATTAATGTCTGTCTGTCCCACTAGATTGTAAGCTCTGAGAGCAAGGGGCATGTCTGGCTTTGATTCTCTGTTCTTACTCTGTAAAGTTCAATAAATATTTGTGGAATGAAATGAGTTAATGAACAAATAAATGAACAGTGATAAACATTATACTAATTACTAGTTATGTTTTTGTCCTGTTTTTACTTGAATTTTATAATTTTGAGAACAGATTTGACATTAAAAATTAAAGAGTGAGATTTCACTTCTAACGAAGATGGGATAACAGGGACCAGATTTACCTCCCTGCCTGAAATGATTTTTAAAATGGGCAAAGTATATGAAACAACAGTTTTGAAGACATTGGACATCTGGCAATGAAGGACAGTGATCTTTGGGAGGCAGAAAATAAACGAGGTGAGCCCTATGATTGCCCCAGCTAACTGCCTTGAGAGAATTTGCAGGCTGCAACACAGGTAGGGGAAACCCAGACGGAGTTGAAGATAAGGAACTGAGGACAGGAAGACCAAGGCAGCTAGAGTTTGCAGTACAGAGTGTTGGAGAGGAAAGAGAAGCACAGAAAGGGAAGTCCAGAGATTTGCAGAAATACTCAGTAGAATATTGATAAACTCACATATGAGGGGACTACTCAATATAGTTAGTATGTTATTTATCTCCAAATTGATCTATAGATTCAGTACAATCACAATTCCAGCAAGCTTTTTTTTCTTTAGTAGAAATTGACAACCTGGGTCTAAAATTCATATGGAAAATGCAGAAGACCTAGAATAGCCAAATCACCTTTTGAAGAAATAGAACAAAGTTGATTTCAAGACTTATTATAAGCTACAGTAATTAAGATACTGTGGTATTGGTCAAGATAAAGAAATGATCAATGGCAACTGATTTGTTAAAAAGGTTCAAAGTCGCTTCGGTAGAGAACAGATAGTCTTTTCAACAAATGGTGCTGGAATCATTGGCTTTTTTCAGATGGGAAAAAATGAACTTCGAGAATTACTTCACACCCATAGAAAACTTAAAATGGATTATAGACCTAAATGTAAAACCTAAAACTATAAAACTTCTGGAAGAAAACAGAGGAAAATCCTTGTGAGCTTGCATTAGGTAAAGATTCTTAGGTGTACAAAAAGTACAATCTATAAAAGAAAGCTGATAAATTGGACTTCATCAAAATTAAATACTTCTGCTCATCAAAACTCTCAAGAGAATGAAAAGACAAGCCACAGACTGGGATAAAATTTTAAGTCATATGTCTGCTAAAGGACTGGTATGCAGAATATATAAAGAATTCTTGTAAGTCAAGAAAACAAACAACCTTGTTTAAAAGTGGGCAAAGATTTGAACAGACAATTCACTAAAGAAGATCTGTGGGTGGCAAATGAACACATGAAAAGATGATCATCATGATTAGTCTTTAGGGAAATACAAATTAAAACCTCAGTGGCCAGGCATGGTTGCTCACACCTGTAATCCCAGTGACTCAGGAGGTTGAGATGGGAGGCCAGGTGTTTGAGACCAGCCTGGGCAATATATGAGACCCCACCTCTGAAAAAAAAAAAAGCGAAAAATAATCAGGTGTGAGCCTGTAGTCGCAACTACTCAGGAGTCTGAGACAGGAGGGTCGCTTGAGCCTAGGAGTTTGAGGCTGCAGTGAGCTATGATCATGCTGTTGCACTCCAGCCTGGGCGACAAAATGAGACCCTGTCTCTGAAAAAAACCTCAATGAAGTACCACTATATACCCACTAGAATGGCTAAAAATAAAGAGACTGACCATACCAAGTGCTGATAAAGATGTGGAGGAACTGGAACTTTCTTACACTGCAAGGGGAAATATAAAATGCCACAACGACTGTGGAAAACAGGCAGTTTCTTTAAAAATTAAACATTACTTATTATATGATCTGTCTATTCCACTCCTAGGTAATTACCAAAGGAAATGAAAACATATATCCATGTAAAAACTTGTACTCAAATGTCTATCAACAAGTAAGTGGTTAAACAAATTGTGGTTTATCCATACAAATGGAATACTACTTAATAATGAAAAGGAATGATCTATTGATACACACAACAAATGGATGAATCTCAAAATAATTACACTTAGTGAAAGAAGCCAGACAATATAGAGTATATACTATATACTTTCAATTCTGGAAAATGCAAACTAATCTACAGTGACAGCAGAATACTGGTTGCCTGGGTACTGGGATGGGGGAAGGCAGGAGAGATTACAAAGGACAATGAGAAAACTTTGGTAGGTTATGAATATGTTCATTATCTTGATTGTGGTGATGGTTTCACAGGTGTGTACATATGTCAAAAGTTATCAAACTGTACAGTTTGTGGGAAGTTTATTGTACATCAATTGTATTTCAATAAAACTGTTTAAAATTTTTAAATTTACATTTTCCAGGACAGGCTGGGAAGTAAGTGATTTCTCACTGTTTCAGCTTATTTAATGCCCACGTTAAATGAGCAGGAATAGTTCTTTTCAAAATCATCGTTAAAAAACATACCTCTTATGAAAAATCTAAATATGACTTTGTATATTTTAAATGGATTTTTTGACAGTTTGAAGATGCCTCAGAATATAGGAAACCTTGGCCATAGTCTTGAGAATTTGAGTCCAATTGCAAGATCATACCTGTCATGGTGTGACAGCCTGACAATGTTAAATAGTAGCTCCTCTGACTAATTCCCTTTTTCTGATTCCACAGACACAAGCAATATTCTTTGTATAGTTTTTCTTTCCACTATAGGTCTGACTGTAGAGAGAATTGTATTGCCTATGATGGCAAGAATATTCTAAACCAAATGATGTTTGAATTTAAATTGCTTTTATTCCCTTTATATCAATCAATGGGCATTCTGGTTTTAGAAAGAGAAAAATAGCCTGAATCAGATTATCTAAAATCTTAAAACCAGAACAAATAGATTTTTCAAAAATTTAAATAGGATTCCTTCCCTTTAATGAATTAATTATCTGCTTTGTCATGTTAATAATTTTATTTAAAGCTTAGTGTCAACCTGTGATCCCTTGGGGATTTTTTGTGACAGAAATTTATAAACAGTGTAATAACTGAATTATCTGTCATTACATTTTCCTTTAAGATAATCATTTTCAGATGGGAAAACTTAAAATGGATTATAGACCTAAATGTAAAACCTAAAACTATAAAACTTCTGGAAGAAAATGTCTTCTTCTGGAATTCATGTCTTTCCTGGCATCAAATCTTTTATAGTGTGTTCTTTTAAAAATATGTATCATTTAGGTAAATGTATCATTTTCTTGTCCCCAGATGTCTTAATTAGCTAAGGCTTTTCTCATTATTGAATTCTTCCATTCCTTAATTATTATGATCTTCCCTGAACTATGCATACTTCCTGTACTTTGTGGATATCCTTCAAAATAACGTATTTTCCAAGTTATCTGTTTACATTGTTGTCTACAGATAGCCTAGAATGAATTTTTTTTGGTATATCAAATTTCCAAATATGACAAGAACTTAGAATGAAAAGAAAACTTAGACCCCAGCGTTCTCCCTAATGGAAGACCCTCCGTCTGTAGGAGTCCGTGACAGTTTTGTGCCATCATTAAAAGGAAAGCACCATTGCATAAGGTATTTTCAAGGAAACCATGTGAATTAGTGAAAAACTTCAGTCGTATGGAGTTTTTTCTTCCTTAAAATAAGCTGAAATATTATTCTCTGATCTCTGCATGTTAATCTATGTTCCTATCCAATCAAGAACATAGAATAATTCTGTTAAATTGTCAGTATTATAGATTTAAATGATTGCTCTTTAGCTTTTCTGTTAATCTGTTTCTTATTTTTATTTCATGTGTGTAGCATGTGTTTTTCTTGTGTGTCTTCCACTAGCTTTTGTTGCCTTTCTGTAGAGAACCTCTTCTTTTAGGGTATGTATTACTGCTGCACCAGAAGGTATCCATCCACTCAACAGAATCCCCATCAGTTATTCTGCCTGCTTCTGCAAGAAGGAGCCCTTTACTTGCCTGGGGCTTTATAAACCATAATAATTGAATATACCCTCACCTGAGAATCAGGACATAGAGGTTTTAGAGGTTTTATTTGTAGCTTTTCCATCATCTTTGACAGGGTTGTTTCTCTATCTCACTTTTTGTGCCTTGGAAATGTAGAAGATGTTTGCCAAGAGATGTTTATTTGGTATTTCTTTTTCCATCAATAAAATATGCTTTATTAATGTTTCATTGTATTATTATAAGCATAATGTTGTATAAATCCAGGCCTAAGTGTTATCAAAGTAATGGTATTAAACAGAGCTCTAGTTAGTATCGTTTAGGCCAGGGGTCGGCAAACGATAGCCCACAAGCTAAATCCATTCTGCTGTCTGTTTTTATATGGCCTATGGCTAGGGATGGTTTTTACATTCTGAAATGGTTGAAAAAAATGAAAAGATTAGTATTTCATGACATGTGAAAATTATACGAAACTCAAATTTCAGTGCCCATCAATAAAGTTTTATTATAACACAGCCACGCTCATTCATTTATGTATTCTCTCTGGCTGCTTTTGTGCTATAACAGCAGAGTTGAATAGTTTCCACAGAGACCATGTAGTTTGCAAAGCCTAAAATATTTACTGTCTGGCTCTGTATCCATTTTCCATTATCCATTGCCAAGTAACAAATTACCCCAAAACTTAGTGGCATAAAAACAACATACGTTTCTTATCTTATAATTTCTGTGGACCAAGAATCTGGGTATAGCTCTGCTAGGTCCTCTACTTCAGGGTCTTTCACAGGCTGCAATCAAAGTGTCGGCTGGGATATAGTTACCTCAAGTCTCAACTGGGAAAGAAACTGCTTCCAGGCCCGGCTCAGTGGCTCATGCCTGTAATCCTAGCACTCTTGGAGGCCGAGGTGGTAGGATCTCTTGATCTCAGGAGTTTGAGACCAGCCTGAGCCCTGAGCAATCGCTACTAAAAATAGAAAAAATTAGCTGGGCGTGGTGGTATACACCTCTAGTCCCAGCTACTCAGGAGGCTGAGGCAGGGGGATCGCTTTAGCCCACGAGTTTGAGGTCACCGTTAGCTAGGCTGATGCCATGGCACTTGAGCCCAGGCAACAGAGCAAGACTCTGTCTAAAAAAAAAAGAAACTGCTTCCAAACTCATGTGGTTAAGTTGGCAAGATTCAGTTACTTGTGGGTTGTTGGACTGAGGGCCTCAGTTCCTTGCTGGCTGTTGGCTGAAGACCACTCTCAGTTCCTTGCCATGTGGGCCTCCCTAACATGGCAGCCTGCTTCATCAAAGCATGTGAGCTGGGAAGGCAATAGAGAGTCTCTAGGAAGATGGAATATTTTGTAATCTAATCATGAAAGTGACACTCTGTCATCTTTACTGTGTAATATTGGTAATGAGAAAGGCAGTAGGTCCAGCCCACACTTAAGAGACTGTGAATACAAGAACAGCATGATCATTCAGGACTATCTTCGAAGTCTGCCCACCATGGGTCCTTTACAAAAAACATTGCCAACCCCTGGTTTAGGTAATTAATTTATCCTCGTCCTCCCAAGGAGTTTTTCTCTTTAGGTAATTATTTTGATTTATTGATTTTGTGTGACTTGCTACATTCTTTTGAATACAAAATCAAGACAGTAATTCTGTTGTATTTTTGTATTTTATCCATGTTCATTAGTCAGTTAATGCTTTGAATTAGCCCATTGGTGTTTTTAAAAATTTTCTGTTTATAGATGTCTTCCTTTTGGAGTTATATAGATAATAATTGCAAGTACATTATTTTTCACCCTGTTTTAAGAAGAGATCAAATTTATTTTTTTCTTGGATTTTTATCTTTTTATGTCTTTATGAAAAAATCCTTTATAGGCATATTTTGTAAAGCCCCCTTGATTCTCAATTTGCTGTCCATTATTTTTTTTCCCTCCTCATTTTAGGTTTTTCTATACCCAATATCAGCATCTACATTTCCCAGGATTTTTTGACTAGTTACCCAAAGTCTATTAAAGTTTGTCACAATGACTACTCATCTGCACATTCTCTTACATGGTGCAATTGCAGCCGCTTCAGACTGGAGTCCAGTGACAGGAGGGGTGTAGCAAGGAGAGGAACAGAATGAAATGGCCCTTCCCTTGGCACTCATATTCCTCAGCTTTATATCTTCTTTCCTTTCATCATTTTCTGATCTTTTTACTCCACTTGTATAGCACGTGGGGTTACGGGTGAATCATACTGTGTTATTAATTGCTCTAAGGCACTCCCTGGGAGGTGGAGCATTTGGAGCCCTGAATAAAACCTGGGAATAATCCTTCCAGCCATGGAGAGAGGGTCCACTAGAACCCCTATCAGTCTGGTTGTAATTCCTACGCTCCCCTCTTACTCTCACACTGCTCCCCTCTGTGACCTGGCCTGCTGTTGATTCCAGGATGATGCCCCAATGTAGGTACTTTGTTGCCACCTCTGTGACAACCCCCCAGCCAGTTCTCTACTTCTTCCATCAACCTGAAGTCTAAAAGGTCAGCCTCACACCTACCGGAAAGGGCCATGGAGGGAAGAAGGTGGCCTTCTGTGTTCACGACTCTGTTGCTTATTTTGGTCTCTGGAGTGACCTGCTATTTCTCCTATGCTCATGGTTCTCCATGGCCTCTCCAAGGTAGATGATATCTTGGGTCTGTACTGCTCTTGCTCTGTGCCTCTGGCTCTTTTCCATTTAGCAGTCTCTTTGAAATTCCTTGCATTCCAGTCTGCTCTGGGCTTCAATCACTGCCATACTTTTGTTGTCACATGCAGCCACTTGGCCCCAAGGAACCCCCAAGGTCTACATTCCCCACCTTCACTACCATCTTGCCCCTGTTAAGGAAAGGCACTCTAATGGCAATAGTGGAATAAGTAAGTAGAGAAGTAAAAGCTTCAACAGCATTGTGTGAGCCACAGAAAAGGGTGTAGAAAGAAAGAGGGACAGGGAAGAGGTCTGCCAATAAAAGCCATAGTAAGTGCAGTGAGATCCCAGCTTTAGTCTAAGCTGTGTCCACCTCTGAGATTAAGACAGGTTCAGGCATGTCTGATAAACCAGTCCAGTAGACCCACCTAATCTAACTGTATGAGAGTCTATGGGAGAGGAGCCCAGGCAGACCAGCTTGGTTCACTAAGGAAGCCTTAGTCATTGAGAGAGGAAGAACAATTCTAGATAGCATCTATCCCTTTCAATAAGATGATGCTATCAGTTGAAAAGAAAGCTCTTCAGCAGCATTTTTGCAATATCATACATACATTTTTGGCTCCCCTAACTTTGTAAGAAACTGGTTTTCGCCTTCAGCCCCAGAAGCAGTGGCAGGAGTAGGCACCTCTCGGATGGTTTCCAGGCAGTGGGGGTAGGAGACCTGATTAATGTGCTAGGAGGCAGAGGGAAATCAGATGGTTCGTGTGAGAATGAAGGAGAGTATTTAATAGCTCACATAAGACGTGCCCTGGGGACTCCTAGGAGTTACTGGGGGAGACTTTGAGTGCAGTTGCAGATTCCACAAAAGCAGGTAAGCGCACCAGCCAAAGATTCTCATTTTATTATTCTTAATGACCCAGCTGGTGTGGCTTAGGGAAATACAGGTTAAGTGGGCAATGGAAGTACTCGCTAACAACCAAAGGGAAGTGACAGCTTGAGACTCTACCCTCTGGGGCAGCCCATCTCATGGCTTAAGGAAGGCACACTCCTATGGAATAGCACCAACAGCACCATTCACCATGGGACCACCGTGTGCTAGCCTCTGTGCCAAGAAGTCACCCACATTATATCCTTGAATCCTTACAACTCTGAAAAATAGGTAATAGTATATGCTATTTTACAGATGAAGAAACTGGGATGTAACTTGCCTAAGGACTCCGAGCTGCTATGAGGTTGGCCCAGAGTCAAGTATAAAGTGATTGGAAAGTTGCTTTATGCTGTCTCATGGGTAACACTGCTGTTTTCCTTCTGAGTCTGGCAGACACTTGTTCCAGGTAAAGGACTGGGAAGTGCTGGCCCACAGACAGCAGGGGAATTGATTTCATTGATCAGTGGAGTATTTGCTGAATAATGTTTTAGTCCTAAGGAGGAAGAGAAATACAAGGCCATATCCCTTGTTCTAGGAAAACTTATATGGTGTGTGGGAAAGTATGGAATAAATACATGAAACTTCGTAATATCAAGAAGTTTTGACAGGTGTGTAAGTGTGAGAAGAATGCTGTGAAGGTGCAAAGGAGGTGGGGTCCTTGGGGACCGGGTCGCCAGGGAAGCCATGGTGGAGGTACAGCATGGCGAGGGCTAGGGTGGGAGGAAAGCCCTTTCAGGTGGGGGGGCAGTACACACAGCGGCCCCGGGTGGGTCTGCACGTGGGACCCAGGACTCCCTTGCCTACTGCCACTCTGTGTACTCCTGTCAGTGGATCAGTGATCTTGTAAGTGAAATTCATTTTATTATTCCTATTCTAAACATAGTGTTCATTATTATAGTTTCAGACATGCCTAAGGGGTAAAGAGTCAATAATAACACCCAGAGATATACACTGTTAATGTTTTGATACATTTTATTTTATTTGTTTTCACCTGTATAATGTTGTGCTCATATTAGAAATGTAATTTTATATTATTCAGTTTTTGCTTAAATTTATATCAAAAGTATTCTGTTCTCTAATTACAAACTCTCATCACAAACATAATTTTGTAATGGCTGCATAACGTACTACTGAGTGAATACACCATAAGTGCTTAACTTTTCCCCTAGTGTTGGGCAAAAATTTCAAATGAGGTTTCCTGAAAGCTCTTTCTAACTCAAGCAAGCATATAAATAATTCTATAATTCTGGGACCACGTGGGAACCAGGAAGTGAAAGTCAATAACATTCAGTCACAAATTAGGAAAGATTGTAAACTTTTAAGTGGAAGACAGAAATAAACAAACGACCCATGAGAATGCATGCCATCTGCAAAACAGCAAAAAAGTTATTTGTGGGCATCTCATTGAAACTATGGGGAAGAAAGATCCTGAGTGAGCAAAGTATAGTAAATGGAAAACAATTAGATATTTATTTATTCACTAAATATTTGTTGAGTTGCTGTGTGCTAAGCAATGTTTTAGGCCCTGAGAATAAAACAGTGAACAAAACAAAGAGAATCCCTACTCCTTTAGACAAATAAATATATAATATGCTATAAATGCCATGCAGAAGACTAAAAGAGTAAAGAGATAAAGAGTCGGGGGAAGCAGCTATTCTTTTTTTTTTTTTTTTTCTAAGGAAATTAAAGAGGTTTATTTTTAGCAGAACTTTTTTTAAGCCTTTTAAAAATTTTCTAAAATACACTAGGAATTTCCAAAAGGCAAGTTATATGCATGCGTGCATGTGAACTGAGTGAATATTTTTTTTTATTTTTTTATTTTTTTATTTTTTATTTATTTTTATTTTTTTAATTTCAGAATATCATGGGGGTACAACATTTTGGCCATACACATTGCCCCTGTTCTGCCCGTGTCAGAGCCACAATCGTGGTCGTCTCCCAAACTGTGCTCCCCACTTCCATTCAGTGAGAGTTTTTCCCATCACTTCCACCCCTCCCGCCCCCCGCCTCTGATGAATGTTATTGCCCTGTGTGATGTAAGTGTTCATCAGTTAGTACCAGTTTGATGGTGAGTACCAGTGATGCTTGTTTTCCAATCCTGTGACACTTCGCTTCGAGAATGGTTCTACTCCGACCAGGATAATACCAGATGTTTAATTCACTATTGTTCCTTATTGCTGAGTAATACTCCATGGTATACATATACCACATTTTATGATCCACTCGTGTATTGATGGGCACCTGGGTTGTTTCCACAACTTTGAAATTTGTGAATTGTGCTGCTATGACATTCGAGAGCAGATGTCTTTATTAAAATGTCTTTTTTTCTTTTGGATAAATACCCAGTAGTGGATTGCTGGTCAAATGGTAATTCACTTTTATTCTTTGAGATATCTCCATATTCTTTTCCATAGAGGTTGTACTAATTTGCAGTCCCACCAGCAGTGTAGAGTGTTCCTACCTGTCCACATCCCCGCCAACATTTGTTATTTGGGGATTTTTGATATGAGCCAATCTCACTGGAGTTAAGTGATATCTCATTGTGGTTTTGATTTGCATTTCCCTGATGATTAGAGAGTTTAGAGCACTTTTTATAGTTTGCTGGCCATCATTCTGTCTCTTTGGAAAGTTTTTGTTCATGTCCTTTGCCCATTTTTTAATAGGGTTTTTGATTTTTTCTGTTTGATTTTCCTAAGTTCTGTATAGATTCTGGTTATAAGCCCTTTATCAGAGGTGTAGCATGCAAATATTTTCTCCATTCTGTAGGTTGTCTGTTCACTCTAGTGATAGTTTCCTTGGCTGTGCAGAAGCTTTTCAATTTGATCAGGTCCCATGTATTTATTGTTTGTTGCTGCTGTGATTGCTTTGGGGGTCTTCTTCATAAATTCTTTGCCTAGGCCAATGTCCATAAGAGTTTTTTCCAACATTTTCTTCGATAATTCTTATGTTTTCATGTTTTAGTTTTAGATCTTTTATCCTTTGTGAATTGATTTTTGTGAGAGGTGAGAGGTGTGGTTCCACTTTCATTCTTCTACATATGGCCATCCAATTTTCCCAGCACCATTTGTTGAATAGGGAATCTTTTCCCCAGTGTACGTTTTTCTGGAATTTGTCAAAGATCAGGTGACTGTATGAGGTTGGTTTTATATTGGGTTCTCAGTCCTGTTCCATTGGTCTACATGTCTGTTCTTGTGCCAATACCATGCAGTTTTGGTTACTATAGCCTTGTAGTATAGTTTGAAGTCTGGTAGACAGATGCCTCCCAATTTGTTCTTTTTGCTTAAGATTGCTTTGGCTAGACGGGGTCTTCTCTGGTTCCACACGAAGCGTAGAATTATTTTTTCTAGATCGGCAAAAAATGATGTTGGTATTTTGATAGGGATTGCATTGATTCTGTAAATTAATTTAGGTAGCAAAGCCATTTTTACTATGTTGACTCTGCCTATCCAAGAGCATGGTAAGGTTTTCCATCTATTTACATCCTCTGCAATTTCCTTTCTCAGTGTTTCATAATTCTCTCTATATAGGTCTTTGATCTCCTTAGTTAGATATATTCCTAAATATTTAATTTTCTTTGTTGCTATTGCAAAAGGTATAGCATCTTTAATTTGTTTCTCGGCTTGATTATTATTAGCATATATGAAGGCTATGGATTTGTGTGTATTAATTTTGTATCCTGAGACTTTGCTGAATTCATTTATCAATTCCAGTAATCTCTTGGTTGAATCCTTGGGGTTTTCTATGTATAATATCATATCGTCTGCGAATAGTGAAAGTTTGACCTCTTCTGCCCCTATCTGGACGCCCCTGATTCCTCTGTCTTGTCTAATTGCTGTGGCCAGGACTTCCAGCACTATGTTGAAAAGAAGTGGAGATAGTGGACACCCTTGTCTGGTGCCAGTTTTAAGGGGGAATGCCTTCAATTTTTCCCCATTCAGTATGATATTGGATGTGGGTTTATCGTATATGGCTTTAATAGTTTCTAGGAATGAGCCATCTATGCCTATATTGTTAAGAGTTCTTATCATAAAAGGGTGTTGGATTTTGTCAAAAGCCTTTTCTGCATCTATTGAAAGGATCATATAATCTTTTTCTTGCTTTTATTTATATGGTGAATTACATTTATAGATTTGCGTACGTTGAACCATCCCTGCATCTCGGGAATGAAGCCCACCTGATCATGATGGATTATTTTTTGATGTACATTTGAATTCGGTTTGCAAGGATTTTATTGAGAATTTTTGCATCTATATTCATAAGGGATATTGGTCTGTAGTTTTCTTTTTTGTTGTGTCCTTTCCTGGCTTTGGTATCAAGGTGATATTGGCTTCGTAGAATGAGTTTGGGAGGATTCCATCCTTCTGGATATTTTCAAATAATTTCTGCAGTATAGGCACCAGTTCTTCTTTGTAGGCTTGGTAGAATTCAGGTGTGAACCCATCTGGTCCGGGACTTTTTTTTGTGGGTAGATTTTTAATTACTGCTTCAATTTCGGTGCTTGATATTGGTCTGTTTAGAAATTCAGTTTCTTCCTGGTTGAGCCTAGGGAGGTAGTGTGTTTCTAAGAATTTGTCCATTTCCTCCACGTTTCGTGTTTGTGGGCATAGAGATTTTTGTAGTATTCAAAGATGATGTTTTGTATTTCCATGGTATCAGTTGTGACTTCTCCTTTTTCATTTCTAATTGAGCTTATTAGAGTCCTTTCCTTTCTGCTTCTGGTCAACCTGGCAAGTGGCCTGTCTATTTTGTTTATCTTTTCAAAGAACCAGCTTTTCGTTTCATTGATCTTCGGTATTGTTCTTTTGTTCTCGATTTCATTTAATTCTGCTCTAATTTTGGTTATTTCTTTTCTTCTGCTGGTTTTAGGATTGCTTTGCTCTTCCTTTTCCATTTCCTTAAGATGATTCATTAGTTTACTGATTTGTGACTTTTCTGTCTTTTGGATGTGGGAATTTAGGGCGATAAATTTTCCTCTCAGGACTGCTTTTGCTGTATCCCACAGATTTTGATAACTTGTGTCCCCATTATCGTTTAGATCGAAGAATCTTTTGATTTCATTTTGAATCTCCTCTTTGACCCAATACTCATTCATCAATAGATTGTTTAGTTTCCAAGTTTTTGGAGGAAGATGTGAGTTTCTGTTGGAATTGATATCTAATTTATTCCGCTGTGGTCTGAAAAGATACATGGTATGATTTCTATTTTTTTGAATTTGTTTAGATCTGTTTTGTGGCCTAGGATGTGTCAATTTTAGAGAAAGTTCCACGAGCTGATGAGAAGAATGTATATTCAGTGTTATTTGGGTGGAGTGTTCTGTAGATATCTGTTAGGCCCAAATGTTCTAGAGTCCTGTTTAGGTCTTTTATTTCTCTATTTACTTTTTGTTTGGAGGATCTGTCCAGTTCCGTCAGTGGGGTGTTGAAGTCCCCTGCAATTATGGCATTCCTGCTTATTATGTTGTCTAGATCTAGCAGCATTTGCTTTATGTACCTGGGTGCTCCTGTGTTGGGTGCATAAATGTTTAGGATTGTTAAATCCTCTTGTGAAATTTTTCCCTTCACCACTATATAGTGTCCATTTTTGTCCTTCTTTACTTAGAAGCAGCTATTCTTGATGGGATGGTTAGAGAAGGCTTCTCTGAAAAGGTGACATTTGAACAAAGACCTCAGTGACGTGAAGAAGTAAGCATTGCCCATTAGCGCTAATGCTATTGTACCTAAAGGTAGTGACATTGTTTTATTGATACAGTTCTTTATTGTTATATTTCAGTGAACATACAAAACATATGTACAGAGTTTCATAGGTTTACTTTCCTGAAACATTTTATTATAAAGATTTTCAAACTTTTGTTACAGTGGCCACCCACATGCTCACTACCTAGATTCTACCATGAATATTTTACCATCCTTGCTTATTACCTGTCTAGCCATCTATCCATCCCTCTCCCATTATAGGTTTAATTTTAATCTTGGTGTGTCCTTACCCTTTATTCCACAAATTGTTTTTTTTAATTTTTTTAAAAATTTATTTCAGTAGATTTAGGAGGTACGAATTTTTTTTGTTACATGGATGTATTGTGTAGTGGTGAAGGCTGAGCTTTTAGTGTACCGGTAGTGTACCTGTCACCTGAATAGTGTACACTGTACCCAAATTCTTAAGCTAATCAGTTGTGAATTTCATTTGCCACAGGGCATTTTAGAAACTTAACATTCATGAATAGGAAAAATTTTTTAATTCATTTTTATATTATTATGGAATTTAATTTTATATCATTTCATTTTATACATGTGATTCCTCAATCCATTTGGAGTTTATTTGGGGTGTGGTATAAGATAAGGGTCTTACCCTTATATGTTTATTTCCCAAATAGCTCATTTCCCCAACATATTTGTTGAACGAATAGGCCTTTTCTGTGTTGGCTAGTCACTTTTTAAAAATAATGCTATGTTTTTGTATATGCCTGGTTATTTTTCAAGATGTCTCTTCTGTTCATTTGATTTGGCTGTTGATTTATTTTCCTAACACCTCGCTTTTACAATTTTGTTGTAATACATTGTAATATGAAGGTAGGCAAATCACCCTCCGTTTTCTTTTTCCGATTTTCTTAGTTGTACTATGTGCTTATTCTTGCAAATGTTATTAAAGTTACCCATGTTCTAAAATATCTTGTTGCAATTTTAATTAATATTTATATTTCTTGCTTTTTTGAAAGGAATCTTTCCTCATCTATAAAACAGAGATAATAATAGCAGTCTTTTAATAGGATTGTTATATGGATTAAGTGATAACATACACTTGAAGTGTTTAATATGGTATATCAACTCAGAGCCTGTTCTGACTTTACAGAGGGCTCTGAGATTTATTTGGGCTCTACCTAATTGCAGTTCATTTCTGAAGTTTCCCAGATTCATTTTGAAGCAAGAAAAAATAACTTTGGGTTATTGCCAATTCAGAAATCAAGCACATTGGAAGAAGTGAAGTGGCAGCGACACCGAAGAAATGTCTCCCTGCCCTTGTTGCAGGATGCTCTAGCGTTGTTATGACTGACTGTCCCACAGAACTCCTCCACCCTCATCCCCATTTCTGCATAACCCATTCTGTATAGCCAGCAGTCGGAATTTGGTTGACATTCACACTGACATGTCACAATAGGCTGGAATCTGGTACCAGTTTTACTTAACTTTATGGAAGGATATAGGACAGGAAACAGTGTATCAACATGACAACATCAAACACATCTTCATCAGGGGTCCTTCCAACTGCCTAGGCATGGCTTCCCAGCCCACAGAAGACACACTTAGCCATTAGTGATGACAGTACGTGGGTGGGTATGGACCACCCCAGCGTGGGAAGCTTAGCAGAGTATAAGTATCCTATAACTGCTGGTGAACATAGCTTCCAAGGCCCTACCAGGACGCCCTTGGGTATAAGTGATAACACACAGAAGCCTGTTCTCTGAAAGTCTTTTCAATAGTCCTGGATGAGAAAACTCTCAGGCCGTACATGCCTGCTCAGCCCTCACTCCAGATACAGTTCACTTCCAGAATTCACTTTCACGACCTAACACAGATGTCATGTCACATTTATCTTAACCCAGTATGTTTCGAGGAAACAGTATAAGAAAAATGATACATCTGAAATCATATTCCCATGGACATAAGGTTTAGCCTGCTATAAGTCCTTTCTCCTCAACACCCTAATCCCAGTGTCTGGACCTCTTCCTGGCACTGCAGTTCTCTGACAGGACTAGGCTTCAGAACCTCTCTAGATCGCTGAAGAAACCCTGTGCCACTCAGTTTACTGAGACCACAGGGTGCCTAAGTGATGTCCTTCAGTGAGTGTCCTGTGTGCCCTCTGCTTTCACTTCTCCATGCTGGGGCAGGATGTTTGTCATCGTCTGCTAGGGCCTACTCCTGCTGGTTCTGGCCATATTATTTTCACTCAGGAAAGAGAAGGGTTTGGGGCTATCACTGGTGTTTCTCCATGCTCCCTCATCAGCACTGTTTTCAGCAGAAACTCCTTCAGTTCCTACTCAGTTTCTTCCTGATGTGGTCCCCACCTCATCTGAATCTAAAATTCCAGCTGCCTGCACCTGGCACATTCTGCCCACCTTAGTACCGTTGTGGGCCCTGAACACCTCCTCCCGACTTGTACCTCTGGTCTCCTGTGCTCCTCCTTCCAATCTTGGCATCTTGGGGGAGCTTTCTCTGCTTTTGGGTCCTCCCCTTTATGAGGATGGGCCCACCATGGGGGACATTTCTCCTTTGTATGTCTTCACAGGACCTGACTGTTCCTTTCTCCAGTGCCTGGTACAGAGTAGATTTCCAATGCATGTTGCAATGTTCTTAAGGTTTAAGCAGTAATAGATAGTACAGTACCCAAAGATAGTGTTAGCCAAAGTGCATATTTCTCTACCCTGATTCAGCAAAAGTGAATGTCACCAACAGTGTGCTTATCTAGACCCTAATCCTTTACACAAAGAATTCTTTCCTGCAAAAAGAACAGTAAAGGTAGAGAAAATGGGAAAGGCTGTGTTTATTTTCCCCCAAGAAGCAGAATCCCCAGTTTCTCTCTCAGGTATGCCTGCACCTGATCTGAGAAGAATTGTCTCTACCATTGCTGAAAACCCTGACAAGCCATGAGCCATAGGAGAATATTAAACAAAAAGAAGGGAGGGTACCGCTTATTTCTTTCCTTGTTCTACCAACATTTTCTTGAGTTCTCAGAATGGAGTGCTAGAAGTAGAATTAACCTGGAGATTAACAACATTGCTGGAATTTTTTGGTCAAAAATTACAGCTCCGTTATCATTTCACTGATTCTCAGTGGCCACTTGACACAGCTTCCAGGCCTTTTTTCTGTGTTGTTGCCTTAGAGGAGAGAGTATAACAGTTAGTAGCTCACAATCATCAAGCATTTGCTGTGTTCCAGGTGCTGTGTTAAGCACTCTACACATCTTAACTCATTTAAGCATCATAATACCATTTTAGGTAGATCCTGTTGTTAGCCCCATTTTACAGGTGCAGCAACTGAGGTACAGAGAGGTTAATTAACTATCTCAAGGTCACACAAGGTCAAGGCAGAGCCAGCATAGGACTCAGTCTGGCCCCAAAGTCTATGTTCTTACCACACTATACTGTCTCTTATAGATTTAATTATCTGTTTTTGTTCCTTAACAGTTATTAGTATTTTAATGTACAATAGGGGATCTTTTTGCAAACCCAAGTAATGGAGTACCTTTCTCTTCATGTACACTGTGTTAAGGTTCTTAATTTCAATCAATCCCTTCCATTATTTCTTTATCATTAATTTATTGATCTGGCTTTTAAGAGGGGGAAAGGTACACTTGTATTGGATCGATTTCTTCTGTGACATTAGAGTAAATTTCTCAAGAAACTTATTTTTTTATTTTCCATAATAAATAGTAGACTTTACTCCATTTCTGAGCTCCACCTGCCTCATAGGGGCTTGCCTGGCTGCTTTGTAGTAGCAAATAATGAAGCAGATGCTTTCACCCCATGAAAAGCCCCAGCTCCAGTGCCCATTTTCAGGTGTCAAGAGTTGAACCATCTCTAGTGGGTCTGACTCCCCCTGCCTTGGTCAACTCCCCTCTGCATTCTCGCTGGTCCCTTAGGTTTGCCGGCACACAGGGAAAGAGGACTGAGGTGGAGACAGGTGCAGTTCTCCTTTGTCTTTCTAAATCTGAGCGCTGAATTCACTTACTTGAATTTGTTGAGAGCTGCCTATGAATCATTTTTATTTGTCTCATTCTGATTTATTGGTGCCTTTACAATACATTTCATACATCACATCCTCCCATGATGTGCTCATAAAAATCATGTTTTGGTTTTCATTAAAGTATGCACTTGATTAATAAAAATAGTATTAGCATAAAAAAAAAGAGTTGCCTGTGTTGTGAAGTCTTTAATCACAGTCTGTCCTATATCTGGAAGGTCTAATCTAGCCCCAAGCTTTCCTTTTTTTCTCCCCCCTAGTGAAATATCTGGGATGTAACCTCCCATTAGTATTGATGTATGCTGAAAAATGAGCCAATATTTTTTGTTCCTGCTCATTTGAGTTTCAGAAATTTGATTTCATGTTATCTCATTTTAAATAGTTTGTCAACTTTATTGGGATATTATTGATTCATTATAAATATTATCTCTTTCACGTGTAGTTCAATTTCAAAGTGTTTCACCATACTTGTTTTTGCTAAAAATACCATCACTGTAACTTCATCCTCTGGTTATTTTAACAGCAAGTTTTATCTGCCTACAGGAGAATATTAAAAAGTGAGCCTCCATATCCCCAAGAAATGAGTGCTTTAGCTAAAGACCTAATTCAGCGTCTTTTGATGAAAGATCCCAAGAAGCGATTGGGATGTGGTCCACGTGATGCAGATGAAATCAAAGAACATCTCTTCTTTCAGGTGAAATTTATTGAACGGATAGATGGTTTTATAGCCCCTGCTGGTCTCAGGGTGCTGGGCATTCTTGGTGAAATTAGTGAACACAGTCCCTCTTGAGGTCGTTTCCCACCTATTTTCACATACTTTGCACCTTTTTTTTTCCTAATGACAAGGACCCTTTAGGAAGGACAAAAATTCTATTTGTACAGACCTAAATGGAGTGGGAGTGGAGAGGATCAATAGCATTCACCTTTCTATATAATAATTGGTTAGAGTTTCTAGGTTTCCATTTAAGATCTTGTGATTTAGGCATATGAACTAAAGAGACTTTTATTATAGTTTTTACCTCTCTCAGAGTTCATGAGCTATTACTGCCACTGTATTTCACCTTTTGGATAGTGATTTCATCTCTTCCTCTTTTCCTAGGAGAACTCTTAAAAATTTTTAAATCTACCTATTTCTCGGTTACATATCCATGACACATAGAAAGTTACTCATTTTTTTGTCTTTGTGACAGTGCTTTTCTTGTTCTGAAAAAGCCTAATGAGACCATTCTACAGAGCACCAACACATCTGTTCAATTTAGTTTGCTCAATTTAGTCCAAAAAACAGCAAAATATTAAATAACTGGAAAAAAGGTTAAATTGAGTTGGGTAGTTATTTCCAGGTCAAACCTGAGATGTCATGGCTTTGATTTCAAAAGGCCTAGTCATACGACTTTTCTTTTTTTTAAAGATAAGGTCGTGCTCTGTTGCCCAGGCTAGAGTGCAGTGACCGTATCATAGCTCACTGCAGCATCAAATTCCTGGGCTCAAGTGATGATACTGCTTCAAGCCTCCTGAGTAGCTGGGACTACAGGCGCGTGCTACCATGCCCAGCCAATTTTTTTTTAATTATTTTTTGTAGAGACAAGGGTCTCATTATGTTACCAGGCTGGTCTTGAATGTCTCAAGTGATCCTCCTACATCGGCCTCCCAAAGTGCTGGGATTATAGGCGTGAGCCACTGTGCCCAGCCACATACAACTTTTTAAAAATTTCATCATATCAACAAGCATGACCTAAATACGGTCTAAAGGGACCATCCAAGTTTTATTTACATGATCACCAAAACAAATGAAAAGAGCATACCAAAACAAAGAAAAAATTTTCTGTCAAGCTTTCATGTCGTTATTTATTGTTTTTTAAATACAGAAAAACAAGTATTGATTGAAAATGAGAATTATCTCTCTACACTTCCATGCTCAAAAAAGGCATATTTAGTCTATCAGTGTAATCATTTTAAAAAACATTACTGCACATCTTACAGAAGTTCAGTAACATAGTGAGAAATACATTTAGAATAAAATGAACTCATATGTGCATTTCATAAATTCCTGTGGCTTGGCAAGATTACTATTTGAACAGAGATTTAAGTATCTTGTTCAGAAGTTTATCTCCAAAATTAATCAGGTAAAATTCAAGAAACTATTCAAGCAAAATACCCCCAATTATATTTTCCTAAGATCTTTTTCTTCATTGTTCCCAGTATTTGTGAATATTGTAATATGCCTTTCATATTAGCTAAATTTCTCTTTTTGGTAGCTTGGAATAGTAATTTTAGATTACTTAGTTGCCTTAACTTTTTAAATGATAGGGATGCTTTGGGAAAGACCAGAATTCTACTTGTAGAGACCTAAGTGGTCTTTTTCTTCGTAAATGGAGCAGGGGTGGAAAGGATCGTAATAGCGTTCAATTTTTTTACATATTAAACATTCTCCTACTAACAATATATTTCTTTAAATTGCCCCTTTACTGTAGAAGTTTCTTGTAATGTATATACAATAGCCAAGCACAAATCACATGCTTATAATGGAAAACGTTACAGCTACACAAAGGAAAGAATACTAACTAGAAAATCAAGGGCCTGTGTTCAAATCCTGGGTCTTCCACCAACTGGAGTTTAAGTCAAAAGGTTAATTCTTATTATTAGGCTTCAGTTTTCCTCTGGATCAAACAATGAAGATGAACTAAATGATCTCTAAATCTCATTCTAGTCGAAAAATTTGAAGATCTGTAATTTAATTATTTTATTTCCATTTCTTCCACAAGGGAACATAATAAAAACATTTTATGGTAGTTGATTAAACTTACAGAATTTCATCAACTAAGAAGTGTAGGTTTTCACATTTTACCATCACTGAACTCACTATGCATGTTACAGTGGACATCATCTTATATTCTAATTGTTAATGTTTTTTTCTTAGTGGTACATGAAATAATGGTGTATCTTACTATCAGTGACAACATCTTAGATTTGAAGTAATATGGTAATAGGAGATCTGTGGGATTCAATTCAATAAGTATTATCTGAGATTGTTTTAAGTGACAGGAAGAGCATAAAGAAACTGCAGAGGGTTGGATTTGAATAATATAAAACATAGTAGTTACTCAGCAGGTGTCTGACATGGGTAGAAAGTGGGCTTGGATTATTCTATGGGGGAGATAAGAGGCAGCGTTTAAAATGCTTGAATACAGTTGAAAGAGAAAAGAACTATCACATCATTTAAACTCATGGACATAAGCTAACGCATGATTTACAGTGAATTTATTTTCCAATCTGTCCAGATGACCAGGAGGAAAAGCAAGTACAGGGGAGAGCCAAGTAACACTGCCTCTATAAAGTAGGAATATTCCTTTAGAGTTACTATTCATATCCATAGAGCATTTGGAACCCCCTTATTGTGGTTTTTTGTTTTGTTTGGGGTTTTTTTTTTTGTTTTCGTTTTGGCTTAACACTTTCCTCAGGAGGCTCAAGGCAAGAGTAATTTTCGTTATCTCTAAGGGTAAACTAGGGTGTCTTGGTGCCCCCCAGAGGACACTCTGAGACTCAAGCAGTGATAGAAAGTCTCAGCTTTCAGACACAGCACTGGCCGGAGCTATAACCTAGTCGGAAAACATGCTCTCGCCTGCGGAAAAAAAATTTTAATTATTGGTTTGAAATATGTGCCCTTATTCTTAGCTCTCTCCCTATTAATGAATTAAAATCCTAATCTATCTTTATTTTTAGAAGATATATTTCGAGAGAAAAAGGAAGGAAACATGATTTAAAAAATAAGAAAGAAAATATATTTTGACTTTGTTGATTTCTACTTTGTACCAATTTTCTCTCTCTGCTTTAGAAAATAAATTGGGATGATTTAGCTGCCAAAAAAGTGCCCGCACCATTTAAGCCAGTCATTCGAGATGAATTAGATGTGAGTAATTTTGCAGAAGAATTCACAGAAATGGATCCCACCTATTCTCCCGCAGCCCTGCCCCAGAGCTCTGAGAGGCTGTTTCAGGTACTCTCCCATTGTGTGATGTGTATGTTGGCCATGTGTGCTTTGAAGGAAAAGATTAATTTTCTCATATTAAAGTAGTTTTGTTAGCATCTTAAAAATGGAGTTCTCTAATCTCTTCAAAATTACAAAGTACAGGAAATAACTGCAGATTGTTAACTGAAGCTTATGGTTTGCTAAATAGCAGATATTGTTTATGTGTTTATTTTTTATGTAAGGAAGTCTTAATTTTATACCTGAAATTTTATTTTTGTTCTGGCTCTTTTAAAGAAAATACAATAATACTTTATTTTACCTCTATTCATATATATATATTCTTTAGTTCACAATGTTACGTAATTCTTCAGTGAATAATCTTAACTGCTAATTCTTAAAAAAAGATTTAGGAAGGGTTTTATATTTAGAAAAGGATCACTATCAGAGTTAAGATAAAATATTCTCACTATTAAATGGCATCATAGGTTTATTTCTTTGACTCCTATAAGTGTACCTTTAGTACAGTGTAACCTGGCTGTCTAGACTCTGTCTCTTCTTCATTTCAATCTCTTTCTAGCACATGACCAGGCAGTTAGTAGGTGTTTAAAAAAAATTTGTTAATGAACTAGTCAATGTTCTACCTTGAACGGATTAATCATCCATCATTATACCACTTTTGGCTCAGCATATCATTCTGCCATTAGATTTTGTCCCCTTCCAAAACTCAATTTTAAATTTAATTATTCTGAAGAAATAAATAAGAGTCAAATGATTGCTGAATTAGAAAGTAACTTTAATGAAACTTGCTATTTTTCTAGTTTACAAAACAGTAGCAGTTGGACCACTTTGTTTAATACTTTGTATCTTTTTTGAGAAGTCAGTTGTGTTTATAAAGCGAACTTTTATCAGAAGTATGAGCCACATTTTGGGGGAGGAATAGGAAGGAAGTTTTTTTCAGCCTTTATATTGGAATTGGCTTAATTCTACCAGAAGATGGCATTACCTCCTTCCGAAAAGCATTTTTCAATTGATTTGAAATAATCCTGTCTTTTGGATAGCAAATAAAATAAAATTAGATTCATCTTAACAAATGTTTGAGTGTTTGTCTCAGAAAAAAAAAACTACAATCTAGTGTGTGCTAAATGGTAAAGTTGCAAGTCTTTATTCTTTACCTTCCTTTCCTTTTTTAGGGCTATTCCTTTGTTGCTCCTTCTATCCTATTCAAGCGTAACGCAGCTGTCATAGATCCTCTTCAGTTTCACATGGGTGTTGAACGTCCTGGAGTGACAAATGTTGCCAGGAGTGCAATGATGAAGGTATATAAGTGTGGTTACTTAAATGACATATCTGTGGTTTGAATGAGTGTTTAAATACCAACACTAATTAATGTTCTTAAATCCAGTAAATGTAATAGATTTATCATTCAACTAAAGTACAATTTGAAAAAATGAAAAAATGGAAATAGCAATATTTTCCCTAGAGAATTATTATTATCAATTTGAATGAGCTCCTTTGTACAATGATAGAGAATTGTGTATCTTAAATAAATGACATAGATGAAAACAGAAATGAACTAAAGTGAGATGAATTTTAGATTATAAACATATTCCCATTCATATTTATTAATCTTAATAACTTTATGTTATTCTACTATTTTATTTATCCCTTATGTATTCCTAACATTTTCTTAAGTTAAATGATGTTGGTTTCTTATCAGGACTCTCCATTCTATCAACACTATGACCTAGATCTGAAGGACAAACCATTGGGAGAAGGAAGTTTTTCAATTTGTCGAAAGTGTGTGCACAAAAAAAGTAACCAAGCTTTTGCAGTCAAAATAATCAGCAAAAGGTGTGGCCATTTATAGTAGTCTTTGTTCTGTATTCATACTTGTCAATGAATTCTGTAAATTAAGAGATATTTATTTAAAAGGAAACCCAGCAGTGTATTGTAAGGCTTTTTACCCACAGGTTTAACCACTTACCAGTTGGTGCATTATACTTCTAGTTCTAATATATATTTTCTGATAAAGTAATCCAGTTAGACATAAATCATAGTCTGATACGCTTTTGAGTTCATTATGAGAAAACTTTTTTGTGGCATTGATATATTTAATCAGGTTCACTTAGTGATTTCAGCAGTTCTTGCCATTTCTATTACTTGTATATTTGAAATACTTTTTCTCTTAAATTATTTAGCAAGCTACTCGTAGCTTTGAGAGCCAGCTAGTTGTTTTGGTAACTGATTATTATCTTCATGATTCTATATTCTTTTACCAAATTGTCAGGCAAAATAGAGCATCCATTTCTTCATATGATTAGCACTTTTCTGACTCAGAAATAATAATTTTCTCCAGAATAATTTATTACTTTTTCTGGTGGGTGGTATGATTCATTACTTTCATGGAAACCTCATTCTGATACTTTGACATGTGTATTCTGAAGGCACTGTAAATAAAAACAAAATTAGGGTTGGGGCAATACCGACATAAAAACTTGCTTGAAGAGACTTGTGGATGCTAACTTTTCTTGCAGGATGGAAGCCAATACTCAGAAAGAAATAACAGCTCTGAAACTCTGTGAAGGACACCCCAATATCGTGAAGTTGCACGAAGTTTTTCATGATCAGGTATCTGATTTTTTTTTTCTGTGTGTACTAATTCACATAGGAAGTTCTACTTTTCACCAATTTTGTTGGTGCTGCTGGGTCAGAGTCAGGGATTTGGGACATCACCCAGCCACCAGAAAGGGCAGAGAAACTATTCCACACACCAACTCTTACCCACCCTCAAGTCACTTTGTCCTTCTTTCCCTTCTGCTTTTCTCACTCTCTAGTTGCTACCTCTGACATGGCAGAAGGACAGAGGGGCAGGAGCTCAGTGGTGCCTCACTAGCTGCAGTGTGCTTGTTGCCAATGCCTCTGCTACCACCATCACTCAATCCCTGCACACCTCTCCCTACTGGGGAATTTTGACTCTTCAACTTTCCCTTCCCTAGTATGCTATACATACTAGCATAAATATATTATCATTCTAATATGCAGTTGTTGAAATATACCTTGGATTTTTCCCGTGATGGTAACGCAATTGCCTAGATCATCCCCGTATCCACAGTCTTCTTTTCAACTGATGGGTGAAATTGATTGAGGTGGGTCTTCAGCCTTTGACGGTGCAGTAGCATAGTTCTTTTTGAGTACCTTGTCTGTGCTTTGCATACTCCATAAGTTTCTTATTGCTGCTGCAACAAATCACCACAAACTTAAAACACAAATTTATTATCTTGCAATCTGGTGATCAGAAGTTCAAAATCAGTCTCAGTGGTTTAAAGGTGTTGGCAGGGCTGGTTCCTTCTGAAGGCTTTAAGTGACAATCCATTTACTTGCCTTTTTTTTTAGCTTCTAGAGAACACCCACATTCTTGGCATGTGGCCCTTCCATGTATCATTCTAATCTCTTGCTTCCATGGTCCCATCTCATACTACTGACTCTGATGAATAATTCAGGAAAATCTTCCCATCTCCAGATCCTTAACTTAATCACATCTGCAAAAATCCCTTTTACCATATAAGGTGACCACCATAGGTTCTAAGGATTAGGACATGCACATCTTTGGAGGGTGATTCAAGCTACCACATTTTCTCATTGTTATCTACATTTTACTGATAAGGGTCCTAAAGTTCATAGACATGAAGTGGCAACTCCAAGATTGTAAGTAAGTAACAGAACTGGCCTCCAAATCCAACTTTGACTCTCTAAACCTGTATTTTAAACCATTATTAGGTATTGCCTTCCACCTTTTTTAAAGCTCACCAGCCTATACTTGTAGCAGACCTTCAACCTTAACTTTGTCTGATGTAGAAACTCAAATTAGCTTGAGCTCTGGTAGCCTGGAGTAATTTTCTTATGAAAGGGTTGTTCACCCTTTACAATTTGTCCAGTATGTTCTGGATAATGTATATCTTTCTTACGAAGCAATTTTTCTGAGTTTTGCTAATTCAAAAGAAAACATTTTGTTTGAGTGATGTTAATGCTATAATGCATAGCACCTGAATCAAAATATTGACATTATATCTTTTTCTAAACCATTTGTGTTCATTTGAGAGCTGATGTAAGTCCTTTGCTTTTTGATAACTCCTATGTTATTTTCTTTATGGAGATGTATGCATTCTCACAGAAAAGGACCAAAGGGGGAAAAAGGGAAATACATGCAAAGCATAGTAAATATATAACTTATGAAGAAACTAATTAAGAAATACTGTTGGGATCAAAAGCAGTTTTTAAAAAAAACACAGTTAGTTATGGGTATTTGTAGTGAATATTAATAGAAACCCTGAAACTAATGTGTTGAGTCCTAAAAGGAGGTTCAGAATGACGTCATCAAACAATACCTTTTAAGGTAAATTTGCCATTAAACGGGTATGCTAGCCTTTATACGCACAGTTGTCCACACTCAGGAATCTTCTGTATTATTTAAAGCAGATGATTTCACATTATTGTCAGCAGTAGGTCACCCTTTGAAATGAAGGATGTGTAAACTTGACAGAGAGGGTTGGAGTGGAATTCAAATGAAAGGATTAGCCATGTGCAGTGCCGGGCGGTGGCACGTGCCTGTAGTCCCAGCTACTCTGGGAGGCTGAGGAGGAAGGATCCCTTGAGCTCCAGAGTTTGAGACCAGACTGGACAACATAGCCAGACCTCGTCTAAAAAAAAAATAAAATAAACACAAATGAATTAGTCAAGGAAAGGATATACAGCATAAAGACTTCACTGCAATACTTGAAATTTTCCATTCCGAAGTAAAATTCTAAAAAAAGCCTTCTTTTCTCTAAGATACAAGGATTGCTGTTGATTATTTTCACAGGGGATTATTTAAACTTATTGGTGATAGATAATAGTCAATAAATGTTTTATATGTTAATAGACTTATGCTGCTCTTCAAGTAAGGCCTTCCACATCACTATCTTTTTTTTTCTAGCTTCACACTTTTCTAGTGATGGAACTTCTGAATGGGGGAGAGCTGTTTGAACGCATTAAGAAAAAGAAACACTTCAGTGAGACGGAAGCCAGCTACATCATGCGGAAGCTTGTGTCAGCTGTGAGCCACATGCATGATGTTGGAGTGGTGCACAGAGACTTGAAACCCGAGGTATAAAATAATGTGAACTGTTATGTAATTCAATCTAGCATCATTATTAAAGGTCCCCCAAATATGTGGGATTTTTTTGGGAGGGAGTGGTTCTTTGGTTTTTTACTTTCAGGGCTGTTAAATAGATACTTGAAAATATGTTTCTTGGATTTTTTTTCTTTTATGTTCAGTCTAAAATAAATTTGTCCTTTTTTTTTTGCCAGCTGATCATCTTGAGGGTATATTTGTAAGTGTGAGAGCCTTTTATGGAAAAAATACTTCATGCAACAGTTGTGGACTAAAAATAGAAATGGAAATTTTTGTAGCAGAAAATAATATCCCATATATATCTCTATATATATGTATACACACCATTTTAGAGAATTTTTTTAATGATGTATTTTGAAAGCTTATTTTTACATATGTAATAAGGTTGGTTAGCTCATGAATAGAAATGTATATAATTCTATTCTAAATACTTAAAACATAAAGAATTGTCCTGGTTTGATTAGTTATGCCATCTTTATATGTGCTTTTCTATGCTCATGTGCTATAATATTTATAGAACTATGTAGCACTGCAGAAGTAGCAGTTTTTTATATATTTCTTCTTTTAAAAGGTTAATAAAGAAGGTTCTAACTAGAATGATCCCTTTTTAGTATCAAAAATATGAAAATTCCTCTTTTAGAAAATCAACAAAATAATAAATTGAAAAACAAAACCCAATAATTTATAAAAAGATGAAAATCATTCCTCCTTTACCTTATGCAAAATTATACATATTTCCTCCCCAAAATAGAACTTTATTTTTAATTACCATGTGATTACAATGCATTTTCAAGTATATTTAAAATATTAATTTATTTGGTGTTCCTTTTTTGGTTAGACCACAAAGGAATATTTCTCTAAAAGCACTATTTTTGCCCTTTACTTAAATATCTTGAATTATTGGAGGAAGAGCATATTTAAAAAATGGAAGTCTGTGCATTCAAATATAATTGATTTATTCCTTTGAAAACTTCTATTATCATTATTCATATTACTAGTAATTAATCAAAAGTGAATTGTGTTTATTAACTTGCAACTATGATAGCTCCCCCTCTGCTTCCTTCTTCTTAGTTCTCACTCTCCTACATAACACCCACTGAAAATATGGTACTCTGTACATTGGAGATTAGCTGTCTAATTTTAAATGTGAAAGCACACCATTTAAATGTTTTCTTGATAGACAAGGAAACAAGCATGTAGTTTTTTTTAATTGAAAAGATCTGTTCCATGACTGTATAGAATTCATTTTCACATGTTTTATTCTTTGATAACTAGCCATCTGTCATCTCATGAGTCTCAAATGAGGCAACTGTCTTCTCCAGCAGAATTTAAATTTGCCTTCCTACTTTCCTGATAAAAAGATACTTATGTAGCTTAATTCTTCTTGTTTGTTATAAGGCTTTTCTTTCAAATAGTCATTTGAAATGAAGTAGAACTGTCAGATTACTTAGGACATTCTACTCTAATTAGAGTCCTAAATCAAACTAGATTTTGGAGAAATGAAAATGCACCTTTGAACTAACATTTTCATCATAAAATATCTTTCACTTGGACTTTTAAATGGCAGAGTATATTATTTCACATTAAAATTTAACCCCTTTTCCATGTAGCATTTTTATTTATTTATTTATTATTTATGTATTTATTAATTAATTAGAGACAGGGTCTTTCTCTGTTGCCCAGGCTGGAGTGCAGTGGCCAGTCATAGCTCACGGCAGCCTCAAACTCCTGGGCTCAAGTGATCCTCTCTCCTCAGCCTCGCAAGTAGCTAGGACTACAGGCATGCACCACCATGCCTAGCTAATTTTTAAAATTTTGTGTAGATATGGGGTCTTGCTATGTTGCCCAGGCCTGGTCTCAAACTCTTGGCCTCAAGGAATCCTCCCACCTCAGCCTCCGAAAATGCTGGGATTATAGGCATAAGCCACTGTGTCTGGCCACATGTAGTATTTTCAGATCTTGTACTTTTTTATGGTAGATAGTTATGTGGGATTCATTTTCTGCATAGACAAAATTCTAAGTCTAGGTAAGAGTCAGATAAATTTAGAACCTGGCTGACATTCCTAGTAATCTGCTTTATATTTTTCAAACTGATCCCATACTCTTGAAAGTTGAAAAAAAGTTATACATATCAAATTCATTTCAGGCAGAACTTGAGATGAGCATAAAAGGGGACTGAATGGTTACATTCTACCATTCCTGACCATGCACACCCTCCTCCATGCAGAACTGTTTCTAACTTTCCACTTTGTGCTTTGAGAGAAGAGGTAGACAAGTGAGCAGTGTGCTCCAACATGCTAAGGGTATAGAAGGAATGGATTAAAGTCACCATATTAAAGTGAATGCCACGTCCCCTCATTTCCTCTACTTCAAGAACTAAGATCAAGGAAGCCTTTCGCCAGTCTTAATATAGAATAAACTCAAGTCATTTCCAAACCCTTAGCAGGCTCCATGAGATGGGCCAGTGTGCTTCATTCGCTGCTCTGTGTCACACAGTGCTTTGCACTGCAGAGGAGCTCAGGTGTTTTTTGCTGAAGGACCTCTCCCAAGCACCCATCCGTGAACCCCAGCTGTGACTTCAATTGTCACATGTTCAGGATTAAGCATTTTTATTGTTGAAAATTTAAGAAAACTTTTCAGTTAAATTTTTGATTTTCTTCCCTCACACTTTATTCATTTCAGCTTTTTACTGGGAGACTTAAAAGAGTTTTCTTCTTTGTATCAATGAAAGCATCTATGATGTCTTTTATTTCAGCTAGAACAGTATTAACAAGGCTAATGATGTTCTAGAGCTGGGAGTAATTTAATGACTATAAAGGCATAACAGATTTTGTTAGAATGTCTAAAGACAATATAATCAGATTCACTTACTTTTGGTACTAGCTTGATATACTTATTAAAATGATTTGTGCATTTAGTACAGTTAGCATTTATTAAGCATGTGATAAATACAAAAGCAATACAGTAAAGGCTTAGTGATCCAGTGGTCCCCAACCTTTTTGGCACCAGGGACCATTTCATGGAAGACAATTTTTCCACGGACAGGGATGGGGTGGGAGTGGGGGTGGTGTAGTCAGAGCGCAGGCAGTGGTGGGAGTGATGGGGAGGGGAGCAACTGTAAATACAGATGAAGCTTCACTTGCTTGCTGCGGCTCAACTCCTGCTGTGTGCCCCTCCTTCCTAAGTTTCATGGAAGACAGTTTTTCCACAGACAGGGTCGGGGTAGGGAAGGCAGAGCTCTGCGGCCCAGTCCCTAAAAGGCCGCTGATTCAGGACTGCAGATCTAGAAGACTTGGCAGATGAATGATTCGAAATAACATTGCTTTCTGAATATTTAAGGGATAATATCTCTAAGCATCAAAATATGTTTAAGTATTAACTGTTTCGGAGAGAATATTTCTGAAATATAATGCATATGTCTTATAATGCATATGAAATATAATGCACCATGTCTTCTTTAATAGAATATACTAGATGTTATATAGATATTTTACTTACGGCTTTACTCAATGAACAAATATTTATCAAAGCACCTACTCTATGAATATGCCAGACCCTAGGGACAAAGTCATAAATAAGGTGGACACATAGTCCTTGCCCTTATAGAATTAGGGTCCAGTGGGGATGAAAACATTAAACTAATACTCACTGAGAGGAGTTTTTGCTAGGGTCCTGCATCGAGTGGCCCTAGCCCCAGCCCTAACCCTAATCTCCAGAAGTAATAAGTGCCAGAAAGGAAAAGTAAATAGTGTTAGGAGAAAATATAAAAAGATCTAACTTCAATTTGGTGGGATGATTAGGGTGGTATCTCCAAATGAGCAGTAGAGGTACATGAGCCAGGCTGGAAGGTAGGTTGGTGGAGGAAGTAGAAGACAAACTCAAGCAGACAGAAAAGCATAGACAAAGGCTCTGACAATAGAAGAGGCATCGTGCAGTCAAAAAATGTTTCACATGACATTGTAAAATTGAAATAATACAAAAAGGTATAAAGCAAAAAGCAACAGTGCCCTGACATTCAGCCCCCAGAGCCTCCCCATGAGACATCTCTCTGTGCATGAGTCAAATATCAATATACAGAAAGAATGTTACATAAATGGGATCAGCAAATCCCATGACATTTGAATGAGAAACTAATTTAAGTGTTGGTTATCTTGCAGAATTTATTGTTCACTGATGAAAATGACAATTTGGAAATTAAAATAATTGATTTTGGGTTTGCACGCCTAAAGCCACCTGATAATCAGCCTCTTAAGACACCATGCTTCACCCTTCATTATGCGGCCCCCGAGCTCTTGAATCACAACGGCTATGATGAGTCCTGTGACCTGTGGAGCTTGGGCGTCATTTTGGTGAGTGCATTTTGATAGTGCCATTAAACCCGGTCGGTTCTTTGGTGTCCTCTGTACTTCTCTCCCTCTTTGATGTTTTTCTTAAATTTGCAAAAAAATTGGTAAATTGGTTTCTTAATTTAGAGGCCTGCTGGAAGAATATTTCCATTTCTTAGAACTTACATTAAAGAAAATGTAGGAATTTTTGTTTTGGTTTATTTTGAAATATTTACATTAGCTGTGTTTTACATGAATGAGAGTTACATTTTTTTTAAAGAAGCGATGGTATGTTTTCAAAAGACATACATTACATTGGATATAATGTGAAAATAGTGACTCATCATCAGAAAAACATTTTTAAAAATTCTGCGAGGTTTCATACTAAAAATGTAATTAAAGAATATCATTTAGGATAAATTAACAAATTAATAGATAAAATTAAAAATATTTATAGTACATAATTTATAGTAATCCTGGTGAGCGTGCTTTCCACAAAATGTCCTTGGTTGCTGTTATTAGAAACAGAGCTAGAAAAATCTCATTGTGTTTTTTCTCAAAATAGCTTTACTTTTTCTATGTATAAATTGTAATGCAAGAACTTAGGGGGGAAATTTCAGACAATACAGAAGGAAGGTATGAGGAACCAAGTGAAAATCACTCATAATCTTCTCAAACAGAGATGGTATTGCAAAAGCTCTCCCTCTCCCTCCAGCATCTCCCAACTGTATATGTATGGGCTTTATGTCTTTCTACATGTTTTTCTATACGTGTATGCATATTTGGATTTTTTAACAAATGGCATTATATTATACATGTAGCTTGAGTCTCTGAAATTTATTTAACCCATTGTTTACTAATAAGCAGTTAATGTTTTTCCATTTTTTCACTAATTATAAGCTACACAAACGAATATTTTTATATATGTGTTTGCATTTGTCTCATTATTTCCTTAGGACAGATTCCTAGGAGAAGGGTATACACATCTTTATTTTAACATATATGCCTAGATTTCCTTCTAGAAGATTCATCAGTTTATGTTCTCATCAACTGTATGGGAGTACACTGGATGCCATGAATTTTTTTCTTCTTTTAAGAGTCTTCCTCTGTCACCCAGGCGGGAGTGCCGTGGTGCCATCGTAGCTCACTGCAGCCTCAGACTCCTGGACTCAAGTGATCCTCCTGCCTCAGCCTCCTGAGTAGCTGGGACTACAGGCGCATGCCACCATGCCTGGCTAATTTTTTAAAAAAATTTTTGTAGAGGTGGAGTCTCACTATGGTCTTGAACTCCTGACCTCAAGTGATCTTCCTGCCTCTGCCTCCCAAAATCCTGGGATTATAGGCGTAAGCCACTGTGCCCAGCCATGGATGCCATTATATCAATTTTAATCTTAAATGATATCCTGTAGTTACAATTTGCATTCATTTCTTTGATGAATATTCAGTTTGAGCATCTTTTTATGCATTCGGACATTTGTGTTTTTTCTTTTATGAATTGCTCTTTATGAGCTTTGCCCATTTTCCTAGGGGGAGATTTTTCTTACTGAATTTTAAATTTAAAGCTCTATTAAGGACTTTAATTCTTTGTCTGCCATTAATATTGGAAATGTTTTTTCTGGTTTGTCATTTGTTTGAAAGCTTGTTTATAGTAATAGGGTTTTGATTTTGTTTTTAGAGGGGTTTAAATAGAGATGGTTTAACAATTTCTGTGTAGTAAGATATGTCAGTCTCTTTCTTTAGGGTATCTGGCTTTGATGTCAGATTGTCATTCCACCCCTATGCCCAACCTAAGATTATAAAAATATTCTCCTAAATTTTTCTCTGGAAGTATTATATTTTATTTTTATACTTAAATCTGTACTCCATCTGGAGTCAGTTTGTTTTCTCCCAATGGCTAGTCACTTGGCCCTGCAAGATGGTTCTTCTTTTATTTTTAAGCTTTATGTAGTTTTCATCTCAGCAATTTTAAGTCATCATTTATAATTTTCAAACTAAACTTACATATTTATGAATAAGATTATTTTTGATGAAAGTAAACAACTGACTTGTAGATCTGAGAGTTTTGTTTAAGGACTTAAATTGAGGACATTTTCGTTAGTAGCAATGTCTTTAAAAATTAATCTTAAATAAAAAAGAGCCTTTCATTTTCAGTAATTTCTTTTTCATTTTAAAAGGGACCTCTCTTTAAATATAGGCCAATTCTGACCATCAAGCTCTTTAAGGTTTTTCTTTTTTTTTAATTTTTTTGTAGAGATGGGGGTCTCACTATGTTGCACAGGCTGGTCTTGACCTCCTAGGCTCAAGTATCCTCCTGCCTCAGCCTCCCAAAGCATCTTTAAAAGACAGTCTTAAACACGTAGAGAGGAAATTTAGAACCTCTGAACACCCTATCTACAAAAATAACTTCATAGATAATAATGACGTGGATGGAAGTGATGCTTCCCTTTAGATCTAATTGTCAAATTTTTAAGAAAAACAGGACAAAAAACAGGTTAAGTGATACAATAGGAGTACAAGCACAGTATCCAGACTGTGAGAAGTTCTACAGAACAAACAACCCAGTTTTTTCAGCAAATAAATCGTAAGAGAAGGTAACCTGGGAACCTATAGATTAAAAGACACTTGAGAAACAATGTTTGCATCTTACAGGAATCCTGATTCAAGTACTTTCTAATTTAAATTCTATTTATTAAATTCAAATCTAAACGTAATTAATATAGATGTAATTATATATACAATGTATATCATACAATTAGGGAAATTTGAACATTAATGAGGAATTACTGCTAATTTTTTTTAGGTGTGATAATGGTGTTGTGGTTATGGTTTTTAAAAGTCCTTGCCTTTTAGAGATAAATGATAAAAGAGTTACAGATGAAAATGAACAAAATTAACATCTGCATTAAACTGTCAAAAAAAAAAGAGTGCTTTGCAAACTTTTTTCTATAAATGAATGCATATCTCCAGACATCTAGATAGAAAGCCTGAATTATCCCATAGCAAGCACAAAATTTATTTGGAGTCTCCCGATTTACTGTAGAAATGTATGACACTTTAGCATTTTGAGTTTAATAAATGTGAATGTGGATATTCTAATATGAAAACAAATTATATTACCCTTCTTGAGTAAAATAAATACTCCAGGAAGATACATCATATAGTATTATGAGGCTTTAATTACAATCCATTATACCACATGGATGTACAATCCCTGTCTGAAATGTACAGGACTTCAATAAAAATAGAGTTTACACAGTATATCAATCTGCTTAGGCTACTATAACAAAATACCATAGACTGGTTGGATTAAACAACAGAAATTTATTTTCTCACAGTTCTTGAGGCTGGGTAGTCCAAGATCAGGGTGCCAGCAGGGTTGGTGTCTTGTGAGGGTCCTCCCCTTAGGTTCCAGACAGCTACCTGCTTGCTGTGTGCTCACATACCCTTTCTTTGGTGCATGTTCACAGAGTGAGAGAGAAAGAGAGAGCTCACTCTCTGGTGTCTATTCTTGATCCTATTGGGTCAAGGCCCTACCCATATAACCTCATTTAACCTTAATTATTAATACCTTGATAAAGGCCTTGTCTCCAAATACAGTCACATTGGGGGTTAGGGTTTCAACATATGAATTTGGGAAGGAGGGGAGGGCACAAACATTCAGTCCGTAACACACAGTATTTTTAAAAAATAGGATAGGATATATAACATACCTGTGAGTTATCATATAATTCCATTTAAAACATTTTATTCAAGTGTTTTATTCTAGAAACCTTATTTTTTCACTTTTTTCCCAAAATTTTGTTTTGAAAATTTCAAAATGAGAAATAAGAGAACAATACTGTGAATATCTAACATTTTGCTGCATTTGCCTTTTCTTTCTCCTAATTCTCTCTTATGTGCATGCTCTCTCTCTCCATATATATGAATTTGTATGTGTATGTGAACATATATAATACATATATACAGACACACATATGTGTGTGTGTATATCTTTATGGAGATATATATCTATACTTTTTGCTACAACATTTGTAAACAGTTTGCAGACACAAAATTATTTTTAACAGAAGTTGATTTCTGGATAATCAACTAAGATTTTAAGATCTTGGAGTTGAGAGGAGCCTAAAGTTTGTTTAATTCTAACTCTTCCAGAGAAGGGATCTTTTCCATAAAGTCCCTAATCACCAATCTCCTCTTCAGTACTTCCAAAGATGAAGAGTTAGTTTTTCCACCCAACAGCCTGTTGCATTATTGCACGTGAGAAAGCAAAAAAACTCTATTTGTAAAGGTTGCTTTCTTATATTTAGCCACAGATGTACCAGTTAGGAAGTGGGGTAGGATTAAGAAGTAGATCATACTTTGGAAAACTATTTGGCAGTATCTGCTGAACATATGCAGACAAAATATCCCAGCAATTCCAATCCCAGGAGTATATCCAACAGATACATGTATATTTATGTAGCAAAGACATGTACAAGAAGGTATCTAACAGCATGATTCAAAATTCCCCAAACTGGAAACAACCCAAATGTTGATCAGTAATGGAAAGTTATTTTAAAGAGAGGATTCTGGGAAGATGGTGGAGTAGGTAGCACCAGGGATCGGTGTCCCCACATAAACAACAACTTGCACCAGCAGAATCTATCTGATGTAACTGTTTTGGAACTCTGGAGTCTATTGACGGCATGCAACTTCCAGGGGAAAGCTCCAACAGTAAAGTACAGTGCGTTTTGGTCAATTTCAGCTCTTAGCACAGTACATTTCGAGTATTCCTTATCTGAAATGCTTGAGACCCCAATGTTTTAGATTTTGGATTTTTTCAAATTTTGGAATATTTGCAGAATACAAACCAGTTGAGCATCCCTAATCTAAAATCCAAAATCCAAAATCCTCCAGTGAGCATTTCCTTTGAGCATCATGTTGACACTCAAATAGTTTCAGATTTTGGAGCATTTCAGATTTCAGATTTTGTAGTTAGGGATGCTCAACCTGTAGCAGCTACCCAACCTCTGCACCATGGCAGACAGCTGTGCACATGTTCCTGAAACAACCTGCACACAACTTGTGGGAGCCAGGATGGGTAAAAAGGACCTTGTCCTCCAGATATGGAGGACCTGTGTTCTGAATCACTGATTGCTACTTCCCATCACAGAGGTGCAAAGAAGCAGTGGCCATTGTTGTTGCACCTGCCACCATTGCTGCAAGCCCCTCCTCCTCTGGAAGAAGTGATTCCCAGGGTATTTCAAGGGCCAGTGGCCTTTGTTTTACCCCCCTCTTCATTGTTCTCTTGTTTCTGTTTTGGGAATCAGATGTTCAAGACTAAGACATTCAAAAGCAACTACATTATACACGGAAAATTAGAAAGTGATCATGCATGCCCAGACAAAGGTGCAAGCTCAGAAAAGACCTGAGGGACTTTTAAGTTTGCACTTTAGGCTGATCTTTGGTACAGAGACAGCCTACAACAATCAAAAAAAAAAAAAGCAATACAAACAATTTTTTAACAAAACAGCAAACCTTGGGGAAGGAGGAGAATCTGATTTCCACAGTTACCACATTATTAGATTCAAATGTCCCATTTTCAACAAAAATTACAAGGCATACAAAGAAACAGGAAAGTACATCCCATTCAAAGGAAAAAAAAATCAACAGAAACTATCCCTGAGAAAGACCTCATGGCTGATCTACTAGAAAAGACTTCAGAACAACTACTGACGATGTTGAAAGACCTAAAGGGGTATGTGGGGAAAGTCAAGAAAAAATTTATGAACAAAGTGGAAATAACAATAAAGAGATAGAAAACCTAAAAAAGAAAACAAAAAGGAATTCTGGAGCCAAAAAAGTATAGTAACTGAAGTGAGAAATTTACTAGAGGGTTTCAAAGAAAAATTTAGCAGGCAGAAGAAAGAATCAGTGAACTTGAAGTTAGGACAATGGAAGTTATCAAGTATGAGGAACAGAAAGAAAAAAGATTGAAGAAAAGTGAACAGAGGCTCAGGGACTTGTGGGACACCGTCAAGAGGACCAACATATGCATTTCATATGCATTTCAGAAGAAAGGAAAGGGGGAAAGGGGCAGAGAGAATATTTCAAGAAATATCCTAAGTTCTGGCTGAAAACTTTCCAAATTTGATGAAAAACTTATATAAACATCTAAGAAACTCAGCAGACTCCAAGTAAGACTAATTGAAAGAGATTCACACTGAGAAACATTATAATCAAACTTTTAAAAGAGAATCTTGAAAGCCACGAGAAAGAAGCAACTCATCACATAAAAGGGATCTTTCAATTAGATCATCAGCATATTTCTCATCAGAAACTTTGGAGGCCAGAAGGCCTCCTAAAAGGAAAAAAACCTGCCAACCAAGAATCCTATATGTGGCAAAGCCATCCTTCAAAAGTGAAGGAGAAATTAAGACATTCCCAGATAAATAAAGTTGAGGGAGTTCATTACCACTATCCAGTTTTGCAAAATGGACTTTGGCCAAAGCTCCATGTGTCACCTAAGTAGACAAGTCCCACTCCCACTAGAATATCATGAGAGTGTTTTAGGTCCCCTGGTGTCAGTGCTTGGACCCCAGGAAGGTCTCACAAAAGCCTGGGTTTTCTCCTTTCCCAGTACATCTTGGCAAATGGCCACAGGTCCCTTTGTGGAAAAACTGGGGAATCGTTTTCTTACTGTAATTGCTGTGGCACTGTAAGGCTCTTCTTCAAAGACACCTAGTTCGGGCATGGTGACTCACACCTGTAGTCCTAGCACTCTGGGAGGCCGAGGCGGGAGGATTGCTTGAGGTCAGGAGTTCAAGACCAGCCTGAGCAAGAGTGAGACCTCATCTCTACCAAAGTAGAAAATATTAGGTGGGCATAGAGGTGCATGTCCATAGTCCCAGCTACTCAGGAGGCTGAGGCAGGAGGATCGCTTAAGCCCAGGAGCTAGAGGTTCCAGTGAGCTGTGATGATGCCACTGCATTCTACTTTGAGACCCCGTCTCAAAAAAAACAAAAACAAAAAACAAAAAGGAAGACCTGTCTTCCCCATCAATCAAGAACTGTGGGTCTTTGAACTGATGAAGATCTAGAAATTGGGTGAGGGACACGGACTTGTCCCATTTAGTGGCTTATATCAGCCTTCTATTCATCAGGGTAAAATATATTATATAAGTCAAGCAACATTAGTCATCTGTCTATCTCTCTTGCCCCTGTGAACACTGTGACCATCAGCCATAGTCACAAATCCCTCCAAATCAAGGCACTCTGTCTGCTTGGCCTTGCTTTATTGCCACTGATGGTTAAATTATGCCACCTGCCTCTGCTATGCCAAATCCCATCATCCCATTGATGCTAGAGACTTCAGTTCCATGGCAACCTCTTCCACCATCAACCCTGGCCTGCAATGAACAGCCATCATCAAACATCTCTTCACAGTCCTTCTCTCACCGGTGTGTTCCTTACTGCCTTGGTGACAAGAGTGTGCTCTAATCCCTCCCTGGGAGCATTGGCAGGTGGTGGGTTCTCAGGTCTTACATGGAACATCTCTTCCAACACTCACTTCCCTGAGCCCTTTAACTGCTTCTTCAATGCTCCAGCATCTCACCTGATTTGCCCCGAGCCATCTCTGTGTCCGTGCTTCAGGGAGCTATTTCAACCGACTGCTAGCACTGGCTCGAGGTCTCTCTGCCAGAATGTTGAATCCTGAGTCTCAGTTCTTCTCCATCAGGTTTTAAGCTCTATAAAAGGGGAGCTTTTGGGATGCTGGGAATGTTCTGTTTCTGGATATGGGTGCTGGGTTACAGGTATTATTTTGTGATGTCATTAAGCTGTACACTTAGTATTCAGCACTTATCTGTTTGCATGTTATGCTGCCATAAAAGTTTATTTTTAAAAAATCAGTCTGAGAGAAGAGGAGCAGGAAGAAGAAAATAAAAGAACTATGTAGAGTTACGGCAAGAGGGCATAGAGTGTGTCACCCACTAAAGAAAGATTCCCAAAATAAAACAAGAAGGGCTTGTGGACATACAGACTACGTAATGAATATCAAGATGATGATGATAAATTTCTGGAACTTCACAACTTTCTGAATAAAGATCAGTGAAACAAGTGTAGGATTTGTTATCAAACATGCTGAGTTTGGACCCTGGGGACAAAGTGCCTGGATTCATCCCTCCCATTGCCACTTACTAGTAGTGTAGCTTAGGGGAGTTACTGAGACTTTACTTTTTGGGAAGATGGAGATGATAGTGGTACCTACCTCATGGGGTTTTTGTGAAGATTAAATCAGTTAATATAGATTGAGTACTTAGAACTGAGTGTGGCACAACAAAAGTAGTCCATAAACGTTAGCTCTTTTTATTACTACTACTATTACCACTGCCTCTACCACCACTACTAAGTTCTTCTTTCTGGCTGGATCTTGGGCAGGCTGCTAACCTGACTTCTGTGTTCAGTTTTTTGATCTGCAGAATGAGGATTATATCATACCACTCATGGAGTTATAAGGAAAGTACCTTATGGCAATGCCTAATCACATTAACAGCACTAACTTTGCTTTGTTTTATTTTCTCTGCTTCCCCATAGATATTAGAAGGCCTTTTGTTCTATGTTTGGGAAGGTAAAGCTTGTAGCTAGAAAGGCAAAGACTTGGGAAAACCACATTCTACTCAATAGCAAGTGCTGGGAAAAGAGGGTGGTAGAAACGCAGGAAAAAGGGCTGAATTCCTGGCATCTGAGGAAGAAAAGCGGGTCTGGAACACACGTGGCTCAAGTTCCCATGGAGTCTCCAGAGCTGGCACCTGGTGGCATCCCTCTGTTTCATCAAGACCACCATACAGTCTCTACCATATCACTGCCTTTAAATATTTTTAAAGAGTTCCCCCTACTCATTCAGGAAATAAGCATGGGATGGCAAACTCTGTTTGGCACTATGCAGGGGATGGAGCAGAACATCAGACTTAGTTCTGCCTGCACAGAGCTCAGGGTTGAGCAGGGTGGGCAGTCACATATTAGGTAATCACCCCACGAAGTGATAAGGCACGTACAGGCCTGCACATAGGTCAGTGGCAGTGTGGGTGGTAGTCTCCAGCTCTGTGGGTACCGGTGTGGGGGATAGGGTCAGGAAGAGAGGTTTCTTTCCACAGAGGGAAGCTTTCAGAGATAGAGCGAGTAACCATCTGCTGAGTACCTACTGTGTGTCAGACAAGATGCTAGGTGTGTTAAATACATAATTTCATTTAACCTTTTAATATCACTTGTTACTATTATTTTATAGATGAAGAAATGATCTCAGAGAGGTTAACTGATTTGCTCAAGTCACAAAGCTAGTCATTGAAAAAGCAGTTGTTGCAGCCACGTGTGACTCTAAAGCTCATTGCTCCTGTGCCATGTGTCTTCTCTCTGGAGTGAAGGACGACAAAGGGCAGAGACCCCAGTTACCCATCCTGAAACCTAGGGGCCACCTTGACACCTGCACCTGCCTCGCGGTGCACATCCTGAAAGGTTACACCCTAGGACAGGTGGGACTTTGCCAGCTGAAGAAAGCAAGTGGCATTCTAAGGAGGCTAAGTAGCATGTGCAAAGCCATGGAGGCCTGAGAACTGTTGGTAGGAAATGTGGGATTGGAATATGGGGAAATGCGGAAGCTGAGGCTGAGAAGGAAGGCGAGAGTCAGAGCTTTAAGGAAGCCAATGAAGAATTTGAAAAGGGGAATGTTGTGGTAAGACTTCAGTTGTGTAACGACGACTCTGGTGTCTGCATGAAGGGTGAGGGAGGGAAGGAGTCAGAAGAGGGGCAGTGGAGGCCGCGGTGTCAGCTAGGAGGCCGTTGCCATGTACTCTTGGACAATCACTCCCAGCCCGTGGACTGGTTCACTCAGACCTAGTCGTAGCCTTCATTCCACATCAAGGATTTAGGGAGGTTTTAGGTTTTCTGAAGATGTTTTGTCTTCATTCTTCAGACATTCTGGGTTTCCCTATTTAGGACAAATATCTTCCTTATTAGTTGCTCCAAATTAGAAACGAAGGTTTCTTCTTGTTTTCTTCCATTTTCAAACTCTGCATTCTCATAAGTATAGTTTTCATTCTTCTTAGGCAAAATTTTCTTTTTCAGAAAGTCCAAATTTGCCCAAAGCCTCCTAGTCTCTGGTAACTTTAGAGGTGTCCAGTTTTTCCTTGTTCTCTGTCTGGGTCTCATTCCTACATTCCCCATCCTTCTTACTCAGGTTTCACTTTCTGTCTCCTTATTGGACCTCCTGGTTGTCGCTTTTATGTAATTTTTTTTTTAAGCCTGTCTAGGAATTTCCATCTTCTCTGGGAGCCAGTGTGTAAGAACTACCTTTACCGTCTTGCCATTGCGAGGGTGAGCCTGCATGTCACACACATAGCCAGCAAAGAAAGATGGCAGATTGCTGCTAGACCACTGGACCGTCTCCGTGGCTTCCATATCTGCTAATTAGGGCTGGGATTGAAAGGGAACCTCCCTCCTCTGTGTCCCTTCCTAACAAACTTCCATGGTGAACGTGCTTCCTTCCTCAGCCCAGGCTCCTGCTCACACCCGCCCTCCCACCTTCTTACACTGCTGGGCGATGCGCTTTGGTTCTCTCTGGTCTACACACAGACGCGGTTACTTAACACCAGCCAACCCGCCACTGTTGATAACCAGCTTACCGTCTCTGCAAGACTGAAAATCACTCACTCAAGAATTTTAAAGGATCACTTCTCTAAAATCCAGTCTGTGCTATAAAGACAAGCCTTGACTTGTTTGTTCTTCTGTTGACCTTTCAAAGGGGAAAAATTTTAAACATAAATTTTCAAGCTTACGGCTACAATGAAAATAGGTGGCTTCTCCTATAGTGTGAATTATAATTCATTATATTTAATGCAACAATGAGAAAAAATAAAATAAATACAGGGTAATTATGAACAAAATAGGAAGGCCTATGTTTAAAAGTCCTTAACCATAGCTACATGTCTAGGGAAAGGATGCGTGGCAATGAGTAGAAAAAGTAGTTCTTCTGATGCTTAATTTTCTCTTTACCGTCTTTTCTGAAGTAGTTGATTGTCCCTTTTTTGTTCTTATTGCTCTGAATATAGTTATAAAAATGGTTTTAAATTTTGGTATCATAAGCCATGCCACTTTATTTACAACTCTTTGAAATATGTCATTTGCTTCAGTGATAGAAATCATGTAATCTTTTAAATCCAATAATACTAGTTGCAGTAGTTGGTAAATCATGCTGATTAAATTAGTAATAGGATTACTAGGTTGGCTTTGACAGTCATTCCATTTTGCTACTTTTTTTTCTGTGGTAGTACACAATGTTGTCAGGGCAGGTTCCCTTCCAGTCTCATGACAGAAGTTTGACATGTACCAGTGCAGTGGAAATCATGAAGAAAATTAAAAAGGGAGATTTCTCCTTTGAAGGAGAAGCCTGGAAGAATGTATCCCAAGAGGCTAAAGATTTGATCCAAGGTAAGAATCTAATACATTTTACATTTTATATGATGTGCAGTGAGTGAAGTGGAATCATACTCATTACACATATATTTGTGTATTAATTCTTCAAGGAATCCATATGTGTTCTAAAAGATTTCCAAGCTATTCTCTCCGGCCTACCTTTCTTCTTGTGGGAACACTCACTTAGTAATCTTACGCACGTGTCCCAGCATAGCTAGCAGTTGGCTCCCACTGGCTTCTCAACCACGTCTAAAACAAACCTATGCTTTTTACTGTCCTCTTCCTCAAAGATGCTCCTCCGCCTCTCTCCCCTCTTTTGGACAGTGGCACTGCCAAGAAGCCAGATCACAAGAACAGAAACCTAGGGGCCACCTTGACACCTGCACCTGCCTCGCGGTGCACAGCCAGTGTGTGAGTCCTGCGGATCCAGCAGCCCCTTCACTGGCCCCTCCTTCCCATTCACAGGCCCTTGTCTGCACTCCTGTCGTGATTTCTCTCCTAAAATCCTGCAACATCATTTCACCTTGTCTCACTTCCTCTGACTTACCTGTCTGTTATCTATCAATAGAGTGACCTTTCCAGTATCCAAATGTGATTATGACTCTTTTCTGTTAGAAATCCTTTGGAGAATCTCTGTTAGCTTCAGACCAAACTCCTTAGCTTAGCATTCAGTATTCAAAGCCCTTTGTGACCTGGCCCCACCTGCCTCTGCTTCCTTGTCACCCTAGCTCTGCCAGTGCAGAATATTTGAATTCCTCAAATATGCCAAGCTTTCCAACTCCTCTGTGTCTTTACACGTGCTCTTCTTAATCCCAGGAGCGCCCCTCTCCATCTAGCCGACTCCTCCTTATCCTCCAGAACTCATCTAGAAGCCTTCCAGGATGCCCACACTCCCTGGGCTAAGCCCTTCCCCTGGGCCTGCTAACACACTGTGCTTGTGTATGTTGCTATTGCACTTGTCCCTGTTGTTATAATCGCTGGGATTTTGTCTATGTGTCTCCCAGTAGCTTGTCTTTGATTCTCCATCTCCATATCTCTAGTGCCATTACACTCCCTGACTTGTAGAATATGGCCAGTAAATGTTTGGTACATGAGTGAAGTAGATCCAGGTGCTCTTTGTTCATTTGGAGCTTACCAAGTCAGCAGGGGGAGTCTTTGTTTTGGGTGGTTATTTTCTCCTGATTAAAAAGCCAATTAGCCTACAACCTCCTAGAAATAGGCTGTTGTGACTCTATCATTGGAATCCAGTATTCACTAGAGGTTTTAAATATATATGAAAATGTAACTATCTTTGTAGGAGGTTGAAGCCTTGTATAAACCATCATGTCATGTGAACACAATTCAGATTTACGTCTAAGGTTGTTTTTAAACCGTGTTTAAAATGACAAATCATAAAATAAAAATATTTATTCCCATAGGACTTCTCACAGTCGATCCAAATAAAAGACTTAAAATGTCTGGCTTGAGATACAATGAATGGCTTCAAGATGGCAGTCAGCTGTCCTCAAATCCTCTGATGACTCCAGACATTTTGGGATCTTCAGGAGCTGCTGTGCATACCTGTGTGAAAGCAACCTTCCATGTAAGGCCCTGTGCTCTGCACGTATTGGGTGCTTTAAATAGGAATCATAATCAGATGCGCTTACTCTGTTGCCTCAGAGACATATTCTTAGTTATACATTTAAAATAAAGTGTCTTTATAATTTTAGTATGTTTTTATAAATCTCTTCATGATATAAACACTTTATAAACAAAAAGTACTTGGAGGACTTGTGCTAACCACAAAATACTTATTTGATATTTAGAAAGAGTTTGTGAGATGAGACATTAGTCTGGTATTTGAACAGTTGAAAATTTTCAGTAAGTAACGAAAGCAACATGTATAATAGAACTTTTTTTCTCTCAAATAAACTAAATCATTTTCTTTAAAAACCATAAATAAACACTAGGAACTAAGGCCTACGTGAGAGTAAGTCCATTCATTCCACAACCATTTAGTGCATAGCACATTCTGGAGACTGAGGAACAGAACACAAGTTCATTGGTGTTAAGTATAGATTATGTATTTGAAAGGCTGAGACTACGTGGCAGTAACTGTGGATTATGAACATTTGTGCCAAGCAGATGTAAATATGTTAAGATTATTAGCATAAGGTATAGGATAAGATGAGTTAGGGAGAAATAAAATTACCTGGGGACTTGAGAAAGGAGAAGGATAGTGCTGCTTCAGCTGCAGAAATGGATTAAAAAATTAATAAGCTAGGAAATATTGAGGTGGTGGAGAGATTAATTGCTACAGTTTGTACCAGGTGATCCACATTTTTCTCCGTAACATATGATGCAGGGTCGTCAGGAGGAACTACAGCATTGCCCAAGCCAACGGCCAAGGAGAACAAAGACAGGCTGCAGTGAGGAGGTAGCCAGGGTGACGTTTGTAGAGCTGTGCTTCTCTGTGTATATTAAGTGTCCAAGACACACCCAAATGACATTGAATTGGAAGTAGAGAGCGAGGACCCATAATGGATCAAGTCTGCTCTGTGTTGGGACTTTGCTGTCAGAATTTTAAGTCTTAGTTAGACACAGAAGCAGTAAAAGTGATGGGACAGAGGGGTTGATACAGATGACTGATGTTCTTCAAGAATTTCCAGTCAGTCCGTGGTTTCTTATTGGGATGTAGTGTTAACGTCTTCAAAAGTTTTATTAGAATTATGACTCCTGAACAGCCTAGCTGGTTTAAGTTAAACCAAGCCCTCAGAAGTCTTTTCCCATGAACTTCACTACCCTGCCAGGAGGTTTGGCTATAAAGGCTTTGAGATGTTTCCCGGAACAACTTGGAGCTGCTGTTGCCAATGGGAAGTTGTCTTCTGCTATAAGACATAACTGCTAAGAAAACTTCAATACTTCCACCTTTACAGGGACTCCCTTTCTTTTCTCCCCTAGGCCTTTAACAAATACAAGAGAGAGGGGTTTTGCCTTCAGAATGTCGATAAGGCCCCTTTGGCTAAGAGAAGAAAAATGAAAAAGACTAGCACTAGTACGGAGACACGCAGCAGTTCCAGCGAGAGTTCCCACTCCTCTTCCTCGCTTTCTCATGGCAAAACCACGCCCACCAAGACGCTGCAGCCCAGCAATCCTGCCGACGGCAATAACCCGGAGCCCCTCTTCCAGTTCGCGGACTGAGTAATCAAGGAACGGTAGGAATGTAATCAGTGATCCAGTGCACCTTTATTTTCCTCAGCATATGCCTGAGGCAATGTTTTGTGCTGTTAAAAGTATGTCTCCTTGGTCTCATTGGAATCTGCCTCTTAGTGAATTTTTTCAGGAAAACCTGTTTGGTTATCCTCGTCCAAAAGCACTGGACAGAGAATGTTACTGTGAATAGAGCACATGTTATTCTTTTTAGTGACCTAGCATGATGCCAACAGGACTATTCTTGAAAGAGCAAAGGTTTCTGTAAATTTAATTGAGTTAGAGTTGAGCTGCTTACAAAAGAAGTCACAGGTTTTTCAGATGTCTGCCACCAAGAGTTGAATTGTACTATGATGATACCTTTAGCTTTGACTTGTGGACAATGTAGGGTTTTTAGAGATTTGCATCCTTTGAGCAATGATTTATCAGAGAAAAAGGTCTGTTTTCAAAAAAGATTCTGTAATGAATTTTGTGTGTGGCATATACTTATTTCTTGAGAGAAGATTTTAACTTATTTTTATTTTATGGCTACATATGATGATAACCTGCTATTATTAATCTTTTTCTAAAAAGTAAAAAGAAAAGATAAAAGAACTTAAGGTCCCGTACTCTGTATTTGGGATCCATCTGAGTTGCATGCTAAGCTACACATGTTTTTAATTTTGCACTGCTCTTTCCTGGCAATTTGTTTTAATGGTTATTGCAAAATATTAAGGTACACGTACGTCTCTCTGTTTTAAGTAATATTGCACTTTATAAAAGAGTGTGAATAAAGCAAACTGTTTTATAAAGTGCACTATTTAAAGCATATGTACTGTATTTTTGCCATTTTTTTCTTTATCTACTTTAAATTTGTCCTCACATCCCTCTTCTACTTTGTACACCACAAGTAGAATGGGGCGGGTTCCATAATATAGTCAGCCACTTATGCACTGATGTGAGGAAAACCTAAAGGGAAATTATACTAAACACTGTGCTTCATATTTGTACACTGTGTTGTACTACAGCGAGGAATTTCTTCCTGTAGTCAAATATTATGTACATAATATTTTAGAAACGTACCTATGACTTGTTTGGAAATTTTTCTGTTAAATTTTAAATCCAGAAAGCATATTTTATAAACTTATGCAGAGCACTTTTATTGCTCAAAAGTTCTGAGTTCATACAGAAAACAAGTGCTGTGTGATGAAGACATTTTATTGAAAGATTGCTGCATTTAAAATACAATTCATTCCCTATGCAAAAAAATAAGTGATAGCATTTGTACGTTATATTTTCTTTTTAAAGCCATCACGTGAAATGTCAGGACTGAGAAAAGTGATTTTTGCTATGTTTACAGGTAATGCTTAAAAAGATAATGCCCAACATGTTTATTTTATAGTTCTTGTTAATAATAACCTCTTGAGCATTCGTTTGGAATTTGGACATGATATTTATTTGTTCTTTTCTTGAGGTGATAGCATTAATTTCAACCAGTTATGAATACTAAAAATATTGCACTCTATGTAATAGTAGTATATTTATTACTAAATCAATGTATATATTAATAGCACAGGCAAAAAATGGCAAATATTAAAATATTTTCAAAATATTATCCTGTTCACATTTTTGTCTACAGTGTTTATTGGGAATAACATTTTGTACTTTTCATTGGCTCACATGGCTCCGTGGTTCTCACTGAGTCGATGACAATTTTGTACCCCAGCTTTCAGTCATTACTGGTAATGATGGGGAATTCTGTGTGAATTATGACCAAATTCTGGCTAATTCCCAAAATGGGATTCCATCAGGCACACATTTATAATAATGAAGAAAATGTCCATTTGTGTTTACATTGGATATATTTGGAATGTATTTGGAAATGTATAAGTTAGCTCTTCAAGTCCTTTTTAAAACTGTGCATCCTGGTAAAAAATATTAGTTGTAAAGTACAGTAAAGTAAAGGGACTGTGCTGCCAATAGAAAATAATCCAGAAAAATAGTCAGGCAGTATCCCCTAATGATTGATGATGTGATCGATTCATTGTGAATGTTGGAAATGAGTAGATTTCATTGTCATCGATTCCCCTTGCCTCTTGTTCTGGAGGACTTGACAGACAATGAAATGGGTAAAAAGGTGGTTGGCGTTAAGAGGGAGAAGGAAAGATAAGGTTCTCCATCAACCGATGAGCCTGCCTAAATAATCTAGAACGGACTTTTGAAAAGACCTTAACAAACACTGTTGCACCCTTGTGAAATATCCTCATCCTATTTAGAAATACCAAAAAGACAGCATTTGATGCTGGGTTTTCAACAGTTAAGTTGTATGCAGGTTCTCTGTTAGTGTACAGTGAATTGCCTTTAAAATTTACAAAGCTTTCACTTGGTCATATCAAAAATAAACAATAAAAAATATTTCATAAAAATGTTAAATGAACAGGCTCTTTTTTTGGTGTTAGGAGTAAAATAGAAGTAGATCTAAGAAAAACAAACGTATACATTAAATTCTCTTTATGACATTAATTTTGGGGATAGAGCCAAAATCACTGCTTCTCTTCTTCCCTTACTGATTGTATTGTATGTGATTTTCATATCATCATAAATCTTGATTCATATATTTGTAACTATATATGACTAATTGAGGGGCAAAAATAAGAAAAGGAAGGTAATAGATGAAAGAAATTAATTACTTCTAATTACTATGCCAGATCCTGTGGCTGATTGAGTTAAATTAGCTATTTTGAAAATCATTAATTCTTCCAAACCTCTATAAAAATAAGAAACCATTGAATTACTAGAATAGAAAACCAGTCTCCTGAATTAATTTCAGCATGCTTGTCTATCTTGGAGTCACAGATTTATTTACCCATGAAAAAATGCCTTTTAATTTTTTTTTTAGATTACTGATTTCTTAAGTATGTAAATGGCTACATTTTAAATATAAGGTAAGTTATTTTAAAGAAGCCTACTAGGATAGCAATGACTTTTTTTTTAATAAGAAAATCCCTTTTGTATCTCATTTTATTAAGTATGTTCTCAAATACAGTATGTTAGAAAGGCATACAATTTATTGTCTACTTGTTCACCTTGCCCGTGTTGCAAACACCTGTTGCTGTCATATTTATTAAGAACAAGATTCCTCACAATTGTGAAAATTTCTAAATTATTGGGTCTACTTGTGCCTTGGACCACCTGATTACTTGGGTGTTCTCCCAATGACCAATGGTAATTGCACAATTTGGGTGTTTGTGTGATAACACTTCTAATATTCCTTAAGATCTAAGTAAATAAGTTAAATTCTGATATGCCACTTACATTACGTCAGAGTAATAGACATAATGTAGATGAATTATTATAACATAGTGAAATATCTTAAAATTATATGAGTTTTGGCATCTCAAATGTCTGACAATGTAGTACCCCAATTTCTAGTCTTTAATTATATCCCCACATGAGTGTTTGTCATCACTTGATACCTTTATCTGGCACTAAAATGAATGTAGCAGGATCTACTGAAATTTGGAATTTAAATATGAGACTTTATAAAACTCAAGAATGGGTAAAAAAAACTTAAGATTAACAGAAAAAGTATATATTAAATAAATAATTATAAATCTATCCAAAGAAAATAGCTGCTACAGCCAACATAAAGGTTTTATTCACTGTCTCATTAAGTAACTTCACTCCAAATTGTGACATTCTTTACAGAGAATATTTTCCTTAAGAGTAGTTATTTAAATTTGGTTTCATGGGAGGGAGGAGTATGTTTTCAAGGGGGCAGAATCTTCCTAAGAATATTTGATTAGTCTCACTTAATCCTCATCTTCAGCATTGCTTACTTTTGAGCTTTCAAGATATTTCTTCTGAGCCCTTTTCTTTGTGTGCCCAGCTGCCCATGATGTAATTGAGTAGCTGATTACTGTTCCAAATGCTTACCCTACTCAAGGCTGTTGTTCATCCTATTTCATGAATTTGTAAATTAAGCAAGTGCCAGTACTTTAATATTTTTTCTATCATTAGGCTGAAAAGGAGTAAGAAACTAAAGTGCCTCCCAAATATATGTGTCCTGGCTTCTTCATACTAGTGCAAAATAGGAAATGTTTATTGCCAGTCATTTCCTTTCCATTATCATTTCTAACCACATGGCAAAAAGCTGATATTTTGTATTTAGAAGGAGACTTGTATTAAAAGACAAGATTATTGATAGTTATTCATCAGGCTTAATTTTCCTGGTATATTTCTGCTGGGTTAAGTGATATTTTTCTAGTTGTAGTGCTGCTGTGTTATCCTATGGCATTGAATACTTCAGATAAGTAAAGTTAGTATTTAATATAGCAGCTGTTGTTCAGAGCACAGGAAACTGGGATAATACTTAGCAGTATGTTGTTTCCATTATTGTTTTCCATTGCATAACACTTTCAATTTGTTTTAAAAATTTGTCTCTTTACTAAAAAAAAAATGTCATTCTTGTTCCTATCCATATTAAAGTTTTTTCTTTTCATTTATGTTTTAAATTCTTTTATATTAAAAAAGAAAAAGAAGGAAACAAAGAACAAAAAAGAAATGTCATGACTTAGAAAAGGAAATTTAAGTTGTGTGAATGGAATACTATAGCTTTATTTTCTGGCATTTCTGCTTTTAGATAGATTAGAAAATCATTGTTTCTCTTGTTTGCTTTGTTTTAGAATCCAGTAAGTTTGAGGAATTTGACATTTTTGATGAATAAGAAGGGAATTATAAGAATGCTATATCACATAAAAAGTTAATTCTTTAGTACTAAAGTTTTGAAAAATATCCTTAAAAACTTTATAGGCATGAATTTTTAAAAAGAAGAAGAAACCAC